>JAZKLR010000350.1:1486010-2972021 GCA_037103525.1 Ganaspis brasiliensis
AGCCCTCTGCTCAATTGTCCTAACGAAATATGGACAATTGGGCTGGTTGCTCATTCACCCAATGCATTGAGTCCAATAATCCACAAGGTATTTCGAGCTTAAAACTGGAGAAAAAGCGACTTAATATTGATAAAACACTAAGAAACGTTAAATTAAGCATAAATACACAAAATTAGATAATAAAAATACGTATATTAAGAATAAATAACATTTTCGAAAAGACGTGATTTATTGACACACAGGGAGCAGAACACCTGACTAGCAAAATAGACGTAGCCAATCACAATTTAGTCTCTCGCGGTAGAAAGATTTTGATTGGCTACGTCTATTCTGCTAGTCAGGTGTTCTGCTCTCTGAGTGTCAATAAATCACGTCTTTTCGAAAATGTTATTTATTCTTAATATACGTATTTTTATTATCTAATTTTGTGTATTTATGCTTAATTTAACGTTTCTTAGTGTTTTATCAATATTAAGTCGCTTTTTCTCCAGTTTTAAGCTCGAAATACCTTGTGGATTATTGGACTCAATGCATTGGGTGAATGAGCAACCAGCCCAATTGTCCATATTTCGTTAGGACAATTGAGCAGAGGGCTTGCTCAACTAGCCAAAACGCTTGCTCAATAACCCTCTTATTACAGGGTGTTCACTTGAACTGACACATGTTATACAAGTTTGATTTTAAATTGTTTTCGACATTTTTAGTGCTTCATTCTCATAAACTGTTGATATTTTCGTCCCCAAAAAAACTTAGAATATTGTGCGCGAGTGGCAAAATGGTGATGTGTCTTTTTATAACACAAAATTCAATTTCTGTAAGTTTTTTTCTTTCTTTGAAAGCCACTCTCTGTGCGTGTCCGTCTCTTCACTACTTATTTTTTTATTCTTCAAAAAAATAATATATACCTCTTTTTTGGTCAACAAAATTCACTTTCCACCACTTGTGCAATTATTTTATGTTCAAAAAATTTTATTTCAACAGATTATTCTGTTTCTTATAAAAATGAGACGTCAATATTAAAATTAGGTGGGGATCATTGTGGGAATTAAGTCGCTGTCATGACCAAAAGTGAACAAAATTAAGGTAGAAAAATTCTCTTTCGAAGGCTCGATCAGCCTTAGGGCGCAATTACATGTCTGCGTCGAACGCTGCGTTTTTGCGTTGAATAGTAAGAGAGAGAAAGACAGAAATATAGTCACATCTTTCTCCCTCTCACCATTCAACGCAAAAACGCAACGTTCGACGCAGGCATGTAATTGCGCCCTTAAACTCTTTAACATTTTTTTGACTTTAATTGCATTCAAAATTTTATACGCTGAAACTTTAATTTACTGAAATGTTTATATCTATTTAATAATTATAATACTTATTATTAATACTATAACATTAAGTTTAAAATAACATTCCTATAATTGTAAATTAAATGAATATCGTCTGCCTCCGGGGGGAAAAGTAAGGGACCGGAGCTGTCCGAAGTTCCCTTAGTCAGTATACGCATACGTAATACCAAGGGAGTCCCCTCTAACGCCAAGAGTCGGTTCTACGATCCGCGTCCTTAATTCATAAGCTGGCTCCACATGAGCGAAGCTCCACCGGGTTTGTGAAAGTGGCCTACATGTAGTGGCATGACTTCCGTGCGCCATGTGAGTGACGTGAAAGTTAGTGCTGCCAACTGTTTTGAAAATGATATTCGTGCGCACAACATTGACGCATCCCTATGTTTTGCTATTTGAACTTGAGTACATTGATGTATGATTGATAGTGTTTCGAAAGAAATTATACTTTTTAATTTTGTTCACGAAGGAATAATAAGGAGACTGCACTCGCTGATTTTTACGTGACAAAATTCTGTCTTGGTTCACGTATTGGAATTAACTCTGATATGAGTACGCATGCTCAGTACGCGATTACTATCGATATATCGATATATCGATGTATCGATACTTGTTTACATTAATAAACATAACCTTAAATATCAGTTGACGTTTCGATTCCCGCCATAATAATTTTCTCTCTTATTCTACTTTTGGGAGCAACGAAGATAGCAACAGTGCGCCGCGCACGCGTACTCATATCAGAGTTAATTTTCAACAAGTGAACCAAGACAGAATTTTGGCACAGTTTCTACAGGGCTGAACACTACAGTTCGGTCTCCTTATTATTCCTTCGTGATTTTGTTCCAGCATGTTTAACGTGAAGAAATGCATGTGAGTTACATGACGCTGAAGTGCGCAACGTTTCTGAGAAACGAACAAAAAGAAAAAATTAGAAAAAAAATATTTTTAAAACTTTTCTGGCCAAATAAACTTTTAAAATTGTTTTTAGTTCTATTATATAGCTAATTCAATGAATAATTAATCATATTTACCCATACAATTATTAAATATAATTTACAAAAATTTTGTTCGTTTCTCAGAAACGTTGCGTACTTCACCCTAATAGCACCGACTGTGCCGGGAACGTTCCTGGAATGGGCCGCCGGTCCCTGGGGTACGTTCCCTTGGACCGTTCCAATATACCTGACAAATACGTTCCGGATTTCACTAGGCTAGGAACGTTCCGCGGAACGTTCCTGGAATGTTCCGAGGAACTTTAAATACACATTGAAAAATAATTAATGTTAATATCTTGCGCAGTAGTTTTCTATCGCACCTAGAGCTGCGCAGTTGATTTTAGTGACCACTGTTCTATAGAAGCAATCATATTAAAAACATTAAATAATATTAATAAAAAAATTTTCAGCTTTTTCCGCATACTTTTTCCGCAACCCGTTCTGCGATTTTTTGAATGTGTATTCAAAGTTCCTCGGAACATTCCATGAACGTTCCGCGGGAACGTTCCTAGCCTAGTGAAATCCGGAACGGATTTGTCAGGTATATTGGAGCGGTCCAAGGGAACGTACCCAAGGGGCCAGCAGCCCATTCCAGGAACGTTCCCGGCCTAGTCGGTGCTATTAGGGCAGCGTCTTTGAGTTACTTGTTTAAAACATTGCTTAAAATATATTTTATAAGTGAGAAGGAAAATTAAATTTATTAAATTCAACTAATCTTTTTAAAAACCTAACCTACAAGTGGAACAAGTTATTTCCGACGTGTTGTAATTTCTGTTATTATTATTTTTTTTTCTTTGAAAACACTATATCAATCATATATCATTGTACTCAACTTCAAATAGCAGAACGCGACAGAGATCTGAGGGGATGCGTCAATATTGTGCGCATGAATATCATTTTCAAAACAGTTGGCAGCACTAAATGTGTAGGAGATATTAGTGTAAGGCAGGCACGGTCCACTTTGTGTAGAAAAGTGGTAAATGATGAAGTCTAGGAGCGCGGTGCGTGGAGCTTTGAGGGGATTAGTTAATGGCCCTGAATATAGGATTGCTGCAGTCGTTTTGTTCAGGGAAAGAAGGGGGATCCCCTCATTCCCTTTATCACACACTCAACTTTAGTTCTCTGCCCTGAATCTTGCGGCGCTGTTTTCGCCACGAAAAATACACGAAGCCCAAGCGGCACGTAATATTACATGAATATCACAGTGATATCATATTGTAATATTGGTAATATTCCGGGGTGATATTACAGTGATATTGAAGTGATATTGAAATGTCCGCCTCAAGGTGACATTACAAGTAATATTACAGTGATATTGATGTAATATTACGAGTAATTTTCATATTTTCTGATTGATCAATTTCAAAATTCGCGCCAAAATATTTCTGTCGGATCCTCTTTCGGCCATTTGCAATTTCTGACAAATGAACAATCAGCATTTTAAGTTTTCTATCAAATGTGAATTCGTACTAATAGAATTTCGGATAAATGAAGATTCGGTCAGATGAATATTCTGGCATTTAAAAATTCGATTAACTTAAAATTTTATAAAATTAAAATTCTTCTGAATTAAAATTCGCTTAAATTGAATTTCTTGTAAATGAAAATTTTTTTAAATATAAATTCGATGACCTAAAACTTTTGTTAGGTAAAAATTCGAATTCATTTAAATTCTATTGAAAACAAATTCGAAAACGTGAAATTTCGGCTGCAAGAAAATTCTACCTCATGAAATTCTATGAAATGAAAATTCTAAATAATTCATTTTAGAACTTAATCATTAGGTATTATACCTTGTGACGTCAGAGGTAGATGACGTCGATCGATGGAGGGACAACAAACAATATCATTGGTCAAGTAGCTGTCAAACATAATTATTTGAGGTTAGCTTGAAATCATTTTGGTCACTCATTGGTTGAAGTGGTTTGTTGTCCCTCCAGCGATCGAGGTCATCAATCACTGACGTCACAAGGTATAATACGTAATACGTCCCCAAAATGCATGTAAGTAATTGGGTCGCCTGCATTTCCTCCAAGAACCCAATTGACCAAATTTGCAATTGCCCGAAATTAAATTGTCGGAATTTGTAATTGTCCAAACTTACATTCGTCCGAATTTTGAAATCTCCGAATTTGCATTTGTCCGAACTCTGAAATCACCAAACTCACGTTTGGCCGAACTCTTAAATCTCCGAATTTGCATTTTGCCGAACTTTTAAATGACCGAACTTGCATTTGTCAAACTCCTTAAGGAACTGACTACTCGTGTCCCCCCATTTGCATTCGTCCGACCATCGGAAAGTAGGTTTGCTAAAGGAGTCTTATGATTGGTTGGTAAATTTCTCGGTAACATTACTAGCCAATCAATAGACTCCTTTAGAAAACCTACTTTCCGATGGTAGGACAAATGTAAATTCGGGGACACGACTAGTCGGCGACTTAAGGAGTTTGACAAATGCAAGTTCGGTACAAGTTTTTCGTACATATGTGGTAGAAAATATAATTTTTAAATTGCTGAGGTAAAAAAAGTCAATATATGTCAAAAAAGCGATGATGAAAGTTTTTCATAAAACAATACTTCCTTTTATGGAAAGTAATAAATTTTAATTAACACATTTGTAGGCAAAATGTATTGCAGTCAGAAATGTTTTGTTTTCGATGTATAGATGGATGAAGAAGAAGAGTGAAGCGAAGTCTTTGGAAGAAAAATGTAGTGCGATGGAAAAGGTTGAAGTTATCAATTGCAGTATCTCTGACGTCAAGGAGCATCTTTCACATGCTAATGATGAAGTAGATTCGGTAGTTCAGAATCTTCAAGAGGTAAGTGTTGATGACAAAAAGAAATCAGCTCAGGAAACTATCTTGTTTTCTTCCGACAAAGTTACAATAGATAATCAAATTTTTTCTCGCGCTCGATTTGCAAGTGATCCACTTGTAGATCACCTTCAAAAGGTAAGTGTTAATGAAGAAAATAAATCAAAACAGGAAATTATCATTCCTTCTTCCAAAGATATTAAAGTAGATGGTCATAAGGTAAGGGATGTTAAATCAACATTTCAACGTGAATCAAAATCATTTAGTGAGATTGTCAAAGGTAAAATAAAAGAAAATAGTGATAGTGACAAAGTAAATGAGCAATCTAAATCTTATAACACTTTATTCCCAGTTTTAGCAAGCACAGATATCCGCTAAAGAAATGTGAAAATTGTAGAATCCGAAGCAGTGGAAAATACATGTTTAACAGCAGAGACATTCACTATTACTCGAGGGTCATTTTATCAAGGAGATGAACAGTTTACAGGTCAAGGACGAGGCATACAATGCACAGCAAACGCTGCTGCAGTAATAGCAATGTGCTCTATAAAAAATCCCGAGTCATGGCGCACACCAGATATTAACACTATTTTAAAAGTTGGCTACAACTTATACAATAAAAGCATTAGTGAACGTCGACCAGTACATATTGATGAGATTAATAGAGAATATTTAAATGCAGAAGAAATATATCCAGATGTTTCAATCGGATCAATGAAAAGACGGATAGAATTAGGAAATCGAATGGATGGCCACTTAACTACAACATGTGAAGAAGAACCAGAATTGCTAATGAATCTGAAAACAAGGTTATATGCTTTCTTGGAAGAAGATAAATATGCTTCGATAACCGCAAATAGTAAAACGATATCAGTGTGGAGGTGTCATGGAAAGTTTTGGATGTTCGATTCACATAGTAGAGATGAAAAAGGGAACGTTTGTCTTGGAAATAATGGAGCTGCATGCTTAACATCTTTTAGCATTGTTGATGATTTGTTTAATTTGTTGTTAAAAAATTTATATAATGAAAGGAATGTAGAATACGATAATCAATATGTACTTTATCCGGTCAGAATATGTTATTTAAGGAACTATTCCTTTCAATCAGAAGTACACTTACCGGTAGGAAGCGAACGCTTGTCAATTTTAAGTAGCAAAGAAGATGAAAGATTAGTAGACAGTCTCTTATCTGCGACAGAGATACATTCATCTAGCAATGAATGGAAGTTAGTTGTGGGTAAAAAAGCGTGGCGTAATAAAAATCAGCAACTACAAACAGCACCATTGGATACCATTGACATTGATATGAATGTCAATATGGAAGAAGATGAAAGTAAAAAATGTAAAAATGATATTAATGAAAGTAATTGCAGCACTACAGTAATTCCTTATACTTGTGAGATAAATGGAACCAAAAATATTAGTAGCAATGCTAACTCTAAAAAGAAGGTCAGCGCATGCAATATTAAAAGCAGAATCAATAGTCAAAAATGTCCAATGACTAAAAGAAATGCAGAAGGGAAGAATCAATCAAAAGTAAAAAGAGAACTGGGTGGTAAAGTGAAAGATTTTTCAAAAAAACAAATTACCTACATTGCTCCTGTTCCTTTCTGGGACGCTTTCAGTGCTGCCTTGACTACTCATACTTCACCTAATTGCAATGTTCAGGACATTAAGTTAAAAAAAAAAGCGGCAAAGGGAATATAATATTCCACTTTGTTTGCCAGAAGTGTGACTGGCACACGGATATAAATTCTATTCCTGTAGATGAAAACACAATGCCTCTTCACGAATGCTTAACATTGGCGTCCATTCATATTGGAATAGGTTATACGCAGTTGGTTAAATTGCAGTCAACATTGGGAATTGAATCTTTTGGTACTAAAAAACATTTGAAAACTACGGAAGAAATTTGTGAAAAACTAAAGGAACAATTGGAAGTAGAAATGACGGAAGCGGGGAAGATGGAACTGCAGTTAGCGAAAGAAGAAGGGAACGTTACACCTGAAGGTTATGGTAAAATTGCAGTTTTAGCAGATGGTAGTTGGATGAAGAGATCATTCAAAAATTCCAATTACAATTCACCAGCGGGAGTTGCTATAATAATTGGACAAAAAACTGGAAGAATTTTATCAGTGGAAATTAAAGACCGGAGCTGTTCAATTTGCGATAGAGCTAACAGTAGAGAAGTAGAACCACGTGAACATAAATGTTACAAAAATTGGAGTCGAGAGAAAAGTTCCACTGCAATGGAAACAGAAGCCATAACAGAAGGGTTTCAGAAGAGCGTTGAAAGGCATAATTTGATTTATGATACATTGATCGCAGATGGGGATAGTAGTGTGTATTCTAGAATTCAAGAGGTAGATCCCTACGCTCTGTATGGAATAGCAGTAAGAAAGTATGAATGCGCAAAACATTTACGCAGAAACTTATCAAATACTATATTGTCAATTTCAAAAAAAAGGGAACCATTGGACTTCTTCGAAATACTGTCAGAGATAGTAGCAGAAAAATTGTAAAAGAATTAGATAATCTACTAGATCATTATAATGAACATAGCATAGAGAAGGAAATGCAGGACAGAGTAAAAGAGTTAAGTCTTAGCATAGAAAATCTTCCAAGACATGTTTTTGGAGATCATTCAAAGTGTTCGTCAGTGCATCCTCTTTGTAAAGGTCCTGTAGAAAATGAAGAGAATTTAGTAAGTAGACTACAAGCTTGGAATTTTGTGTCAGAAATAGAAACTGCGTGCGAAAGATTAATCCTACATGCTGAAAGTTTAATTGCGAATTTCGACACAAATCTTGTTGAGTCTTTAAATTCAATAATTGCAGAAAAAATAGGCGGTAAACGTGTTAATTTTTCATTACGCTGTTCTTATCACGCGCGTGTGTATGCCGCTTGTTTACAATTTATGTCACGACAACTGGTGACAAATTACTATCAAAGTTGCCAAAAGGAAATCTCTGAAATTGCTGCTTTATATGAAGAAAATGCTAAACGGATTTATGAAAGAAGAAAAGCTTCTTCAAACAAGTATATAAAGAGGAAATCAAAGAAATTGAAAGGTACTGTGGACAAGGATTATGGACCGAATTGTAACAGGCCCGACATGGATAAGGATTTATATGCATTAAGACTTGTAAAACACAACGAAAGATTTCAAAAAATGATTAAAAATAGGTTAAAAATTACTTACACTACAGCAGAACAAGACATTAATGGTGAATGGGGAAGTATAAGAAGACAATTTGTTACTGCAAGCTACTTTTATAAAATTTGTCATATGAGACCTTATACTTCATGTCATGCTGTTGTTCAGAGTATAAGAAAACCCCAGGAGCTAAATGAAGCTTCGATTAGTTGGGGACGTTTAAATGAAGAACGAGCAAGAAATCTTCTTGCTCATTATTTAAATAAGGATATTTATTTAATTGGCATATGTCTTGATCCGAGAAATGAAGGTTTAGCTGCTTCACCAGATGGAATAACTTGGAATGGTGAATTAGTAGAAATCAAATGTCCATTCACCGCAAAAAATAAGACATTTAAAGATGCTTATGTAGAAGGAATAAAGGCTATAAGAAGAATGTTTACAGATGAAACGTGTACTCGTCTCAGAAATAATCATGAACATTATTACCAAATTCAAGGACAGCTAAATATAACTCGCATTGATGTGTGTTTTTTAATGGTATGAAGCAACGAAGACCATAGAATAATAAAAATAGAAAGAGATGAACAATTTTGGACGGAAAAAATGAAACCTTATTTAGTACGATTTTATGAGGAATGCCTAAAACCGGAGTTAATTGACAGTCGGTTAGCAAGGAAAATGAGGGTAAAAGATCCTCCGCACATCATAGAAGCCCAAGAAGAAAGGAAAATGATTAAGTTACAAGACGATGCTGTGACTGCAATAAAGAAAGTTTTGAAGGCAAAGAAGCGTATGAGTCAGAAGCAACTCAGGAAGGTTGGGAAAAATATTAATAAAGATTGTGGTGAGGTAGTGCAACTGAACGTTAAATCAAGTAAGTGTACTCAAGAAACAACTGACAGATGCAATGACATTATGAGCAATACATACAAAGAAGATACGCGTGGTCGAAAAAGACCACATTGATTTGAGGAAGCGATTAAGACGGACCTTAGTATGACATCTGAAGAAATTTCTTCTCATAAACACATTGAAGCAGAGGATAACAATGAGTACACATTATTCCCAGAATACTCTCTGCAAGAAAATCCTACTAACAAAACTGTAAACAGTTTAAAAGATCACGTTTCTGATACGTACGCAGAAAGTTCTAGCACATACTCAATGTCCCGCTGGCAATCAGATGATTCTGTACGTTTTACAGAAATGACAGTGCTTAACAATAACACAAAAAACAGTAGACCTGCACGCACGCACGGTATTCCAACAAGGTTGCAGGATTATGTTCTTGATTTAAGTACAACGTCTGAAGAAAGTGTTCCTTTATCTTTAATGTCATGTTCACCAGAAAACGAAGTACCTAAACAACGAATATTACAACAAAACGATTTGATGGAAGGAACAGTACAGTCGGACCATGTAACAAGAGACAGTAGACCTGGAAGCACGCTTAAAGGATCTTCATAATTGCAAGATTATGCTTCTCATTTAAGTACAACATCTATTAAAAGTGTCCATACATGTTTAATGTCACATTCATCAGAATACGAAGTACCAGAATCAGTACTAGCTGTCGATGAGGTGAGAGAAATAAGTTCTGCACGTGTACGCCTTCCACCATTAAAATTACAGGATTATGTTCTTGATTTCAGTACAACGTCTGAAGAAAGTGTTCATTTGTCTTTAATGTCATGTTCACCAGAAAACAAAGTACATAAACCAGAATCAGTACCAGCCGTCGATGAGGTGAGAGAAATAAGTTCTGCACGTGTACGCCTCCCACCATTAAAATTACAGGATTATGTTCTTGATTTGAGTACAACGTCTGAAGAAAGTGTCCAAACGTTTTTAATGTCTTGTCCACCAGAGGACGAAGTACATAAAGAAAGAACAATACCGCCTGTAATTCCGCTTACTGTTGACAAAGAAATACATAATTCGGAAACAACAATGTCCACAAACATTGCAGAGCCTATAAATATAATCAACTCAGAGAAGGAATACGCAAATATCTTTGAAGCTTCGAACGTGTTGAAAGAAAATGTAAATAACAGAGATAAAATGACTAGAAAGCGAAAACACCCAAAAGAAGATAATGAATTGAATCTACATTTTTCTTCAGACACCACTGTGAAAAAATTGAAGGGAAGTATTAATGATGAACATTTACGAAATGAAACCTGCCATATAGATAATAGTAATACTAGTACAAAGGACTCCCTGTCGGCTTGGCGAGAGACAAGCAGAGACAAAGTTTGTCCCCGTTTGTCCCTCGTTTGTCTCCGTTTGTCCCTATTTCGAAATTCGTGTAGAAAAATAAAAAAAGAGTGAAAAGTGTTTTCGAGATTTCTTAATTAAGTCCTAGTGCACATTTGTACGTGTTTATTTATTGATAAAAAGTAAATTAATTGATTATTTCGATAAATGAGAGTTAAAGAGAATGTCGATAAATGTGTTTGCTAAAAGTAACTAGATTTTTTCATTATCATAAAATGCGAGAGATGGCGCGACATGGTACTTGTTATCGTTTTTGAAGAATAAAGTGACAGGTGAGAGTGAATAAGTTGTTTATCGTTATTTTCATTTAAGAAAAGATAAATAATAAACAAGTGTTATGAAAAGAAATGTATAAAAGAATATAATAAGTACGTATCGTGTGTGAGGTAAGTTTTGTTTATATATTTGCAAACGAACAGTTTTCAAATTTGTATTATTGTATAAAAACAAATAATATTTTTGTCATGAGCTGTTTTGTATTTAATTATTTAATTTATTATTTCATAAGTATATTAATATTTTTTTTTGTTTAAATCTTATCCTTTTTTCTCGATTTAATTTAAATAAGAAAAAGTAAACACTAAACACACTTTATATAACCTCAAAATGTCACAAAGTTTTATATATTTCTAACTATCATTAATAAAAGTTAATTTGAACAAATTAGTATCTTTCCAGTAAAATTAGGTTATACATGTGTCTTTCCGACTTGGGAAGAAAAAATCAATTTACAAAAAAATTATAAAAGTTTCAAATTTTTCTGGGAAAAATGAAACAAAATGTTTTTCAAAATTATTTAATTGTATCTTTTTTTGTATAATTAAGATAATTAGTTTTATTTTCTTGATTGTTGGTAGGTACTCTTATATTCCTTAAAAATTTATAATAATATATTAAAAATTGAAAAAGTGGCGACTAGTTTAATAGAAATAAACCAAGTCAATTTTCTCGAAAACAGCACCTTCGAATTATCTCAACAATTCACCTTTTTGAAATATTATTTTAATAATCTGTGGTATATTTCTCTCTTGCAATCTCCACAATAAAATACACAAGAATAAGTTTGTTTCTTGTTTCTTGCAAAATGTAGAGAAAAATATACAAGTATATATGATTCTAATAAAATATAAATCAAATATTTTGGAATACAGAAAACAAAAAATTCCTTTTTTTCCATGATTTTCCTCCAAAAATTCAATTAATTCAAATTATTTTAAAGATATTTCTTTGTTTCAAACATTTTGTATTTAGATCCAAAAAATATATAATTATTTGAATCACACTTATTTGAATTAAAGAAATCTTAATTGACTAAAAAAAATTATTTGAATCTAATAAATGAAATTATTTAACATAAATAATAATTTATATAAAACAATTGATTCATTTATTCCTCTGAAACCTATGGCAGGGTTGCCACAAGTCAGTGAATTTAGGCAAATCAGGGAAAAGTCAGGGATTTACATCAAAAGTAGTGGAAAAATTCAAAGAATCTCTAAAATGTATAAAAAATTAAATTTGCCTGAAATTTACTAAGTAGAGAAAATTAATAAAAAAATTTTTGGAAATCATACTTTAAACATTACTAAAAATAGTTGATGTTTGCAATCTGAAAAATAATTATATTCCACAATTTGTATAATAATTTACAAGTTTCATTCATTCCTTCATTCATTCATTCCTTCATTCATTCATTCATTCATTCATTCTGTCCACACCTGACATTTGGCACTAATTTTTTTTTAAATTTTATATAATTCTTCACCTTTTTAAAATTGTGCCAATTTTTATACTTATGGCAATTTTAGTTCCTTCAAACTTTAATTAATTTTAACCTCCATTGATTAAAAATTCAATGAATTACGCGCTTCAAAAATAAAATAGTAAATTGGAAGTAATTTTAAAATTTCTTCAATTTTTAATAATTAATTTCTATTATGATTGCAACTAAAATTTTCAAAATTTTCATCACTTTTCAATTGCTATGTTTATCTTTAAATTATTGTCATTAATATTTAACTTTATTATAGCTTTTTCAATTATTTTCTTCAAATTTCTGTTATTTTTGAAATTTCTCAATTAATTTCTTCAAATTTCAATTATTTTTGAAATTTTTCAATTGTTTTCTTCAAAGTTCAATTATTTTTTAAATTAATCAATTATTTTCTTCAAATTTTATTTACTTTGTTTCGATTTTTCAAATTGTGTCTTCATTTTTTTATGTATTTATTCAATTTTCTAATTATTTTTGCCATTTTCTTGACAATTTTTTTTTAAATAAAGTATTTTTGTCATTTTCGAAGTATTTTGTGATTTTTAATTTAATTTTTTCATATATCAGTTATTCGCTTCAATCTTTAAATTATTGTCATTAATATTTAAATTTATTATAGGTACTTTTTTCAATTATTTCCCTCAAATTTCAATTATTTCGGAAATTTTTCAAGTATTTTCTTCAAATTTTAATTATTTTTGAAATTTTTCAATTGTTTTCTTCAAAATTCAATTACTTTCTTCATATTGTAATTACTTTGTTTCCATTTTTCAAATTGTGTTATCATTTTTTTATTTTTATTCAATTTTTCAATTAGTTTTGCCGTTTTACAATTTTTTTGATCCAAAATGAATTAATTTTGTTATTTTACAATTATTTTCTTCATTTTTCAATTACTTTTGCCATTTTCGAAGTATTTTCTTCAAATTTAAATGGCTTTTCTGAATCTTTATATTATTATCATGAATTTATTAATTTTTTACACCTTTTTCAATTATTTTCTAAAAATTTCATTTATTTTCTTTAAACTTAAATTATTTCTCCCCCAAATTTTCGAATTTGTAATTATTTTCATTCTTTATGATAATTTCCAAAATTGTTGTCTAAAATTTCAATTTATTTCTATTATTTAATACATATTCTGTGATTATTTACAATTATTTTCTAAGATTTTCAGTATTAATGTTATTGAAAAATCAATTAATTTATTTTATTTCATAGATATTTTGTAATCTTTTCAATTTTTTTTATCAAATTCCCATTATGATATTTAATTTCATATTATTAATATATTTCTCCACTAATTTCAAACATTTTCAATTATTTATAATCTAGTTTTATAATAAATGTACGAAAAATTTGTTTTAAGAACTCAAAAAAGGTCAGGGAAGAAGAAAAAAAATGGTTTGGAAATCAGGGAAAAGTCAGGGAAAATTGTAATAAAATATTTGTGGCAACCCTGCTATGGTTTTTTTATTTTATTACATTAAAATTAATTCTATTCATATTGAAGACGTAATATTTAATTGCAATTCATTGCATTTTTTCATTG
This sequence comes from Ganaspis brasiliensis, assembly GCA_037103525.1. Classification (NCBI taxonomy): domain Eukaryota; kingdom Metazoa; phylum Arthropoda; class Insecta; order Hymenoptera; family Figitidae; genus Ganaspis; species Ganaspis brasiliensis. Next base: position 1,499,919 of record JAZKLR010000350.1, read on the forward strand.
CATTATACTAATTTCATTTTAATTACTTTTTAAACAATTTTATTTATTTAATATAATGTAATTAAATTACTTAAATTATTATTAAATTTCAGATTTAAATTACCTTCTACCTACTTTGTGTATATTGTTCATAATGAATTGTTTATTCAATAATTATGTCTCCCACTCTTCCGTCCACATTCATTACTTATTTAACGTTACTTGATTATTATTCTTAATCAAAGTCTTTTGCAAATTCCGCGTAACATACATTATACATAATTTACTGTTCATTTGTAAATAATTTTGTCGAAAAATCTGTTTTTAAATCATTTCTATGTTAAATAAATATATTTGAATGTTAGCAGTTTCGCGCCAATCTCTTGCAATTAGGTAGTTCAAGTATGGTGGGGAAAAATTCAAGATGGCCGCTTGCTGGTGCCTAAAAATGCATTGTAGTCAATGGAGCAAAATCGGTTATTTTAAAATAACTTTTTAAAAACAAACTTTTGAACCCATGTTTATTAGAAAATTATTTTCCTTTTATCGATAGCTATTTTTTAAAATAATAAAATTTAATAAAATTCTTATATCAATTTTTATTATTTTTAAAAGTAGCTTTCGATGAAAGAAAAATAATTTGCTAATAAACATGGGTCCAAAAATTTGTTTTTAAAAAGTTATTTTAAAAAAACTGATTTTTTACCCATTGCTGGCTTGAACTACCTAATTGCAGTAAAGTGAACTGGGCTGAAGGTAGCCGGATATCAGTTTCTTTTATGTTTTACTCTAATAATTTATTACTTATTTCTTTATTTCTTAGCCGAATTCTTCAATATCGCAAGTTCCATCATAATAATTTCTTCGGAAATACATTTATTTGTTTTTCAACTTCTTTTCTAGCAAATTCCATAAGGTGGACCTAAGGGCCAAAGCAGATAGAAATACGGTACGGGACCAAATCATGAGACAGAAAAGGACAGAAACAGTCTCTGTCCTTTATTATCTCATGCCCTGCTTCCGTAACCGTATTCATTGTGTGTTGCCCATAAGGTCGAGCTACTGATGGGATATCGATATCGAACGACATTAATATCGATATTTGATTTATCGATAATTCAACAAAACTATCGATATTTAAAAATATATAGTTATCAAGAACAAATATCAATATATCGTTCAAACGATATATCGCACATGTGCAAAAGTACTTATTAAAATTAAACGTTTTAGCAATGCTCGACAATTATCAATTTTATATTCTTATTTAACATAAGTTGAATACAAAAAACAAATGAATTGAAAATTATTGAAATATATAAAGATTCTCTAATAATATGTAAATGAAAAAAATCAGTATACATAAATAATGCTATCTCGCTTACTCTCATGGGCCAAAATTATTGATATTGAATATTTTATCGATATTGAGCAACGATATATAATATAAAAATATAAATAGTGTCAATAAAATGTATACTGAAATTAATGGAATGTTAGTAATCTTACCATAAAAATAATTTAAGATGTAAATCGGAATAGTGTAATAGAACTTTTCATCTCGAATAATTTTGTCTCCAAATAATTCGAAATTCCGGTCGGTCATATTTTGTACCCACATGTTAATAACATGGTGAATTTCCGAATATGACCGACTGTCATGGCGGACTGAGCATGCGCATTCACCACTTCCTATTCGAAATGAAAAGGTCTATGAAACACTTGACACAGAAATTCAAATGGAATTTCTTTCATACTTTTTAAACTTAAAGAAATTTTGTAAAATTTTATTTTAAGAATGAATGTTTTTTAAAAAAAACATTACTTTGTAATATAAATAAAAGAACATATTAACAGTTTTCGATTTTGAATTAGATTTACACAAGTGTTTTCTAATTTGTTGTATTTATTCTTGAATATCTCTTTCTGTTGACACTATTATAGCCTTTTATAATTCTACTAAAAACAATAATTATCTTGAATGACGTCTATCACATTTTAAAAATTAACCTTCTTTTAAATTCACTATCGGAGAGTAATCATTCAGGTCTGGACATGAATCACTCTTGTCTAGACAGGGTTCACTACTGTCAATTTCGATAATGTCTAAAAATATTACTGAGTCCTTTCCAGACCGGAATGGTTCATGTCCAGAAAGCAATGAGTGCTGTCTAATTAAAAAATTTTATTTGGACAGGAACCATTCCTGTTCGGAGAGTACTCAGTCATGTTTCATTTTCTCAGTGCAGTTGGCAATTTTTTAAAAATAATTTTCGTAATTACGCATCCAATTATGTAATTACGTAATTGTATGCATTTGTACGTAATTACATAAAGGTACGTAAATGCATACGGGTACGTAACATTACGTAATTCTACGTAGTTACGCCATGTAATTGCGTAATATTACGTAGTTACGTAATGTAAATACGTAATTACGACTGAGTGTAATTTAATTTTGACGTAATGTGGATATTTGGTGGTGATTTAGTTTTTTTGCAATTTTCTCGTAAACTAATGAGTTGAAGTAAAAAATGCATTAAACATCAAATATGTATTTTTGTGAGATCTACAATTTTTGTAAAAAGGAATTTTTGATATTTGTAATATTTAAAGAGATAAACGAAAAAAACCTAAGTTTTTATGATTTTTTATGCACGTTTTTTACCATCAAGGTGGTCTAGTCGCCAATTTTCACTATGATTTTCGTAATCAGCGCATCAAATTACGTAAGTATACCAAGTTTCATTAAAATCGGAGGTGGGGGGTTTTCGGAACTGCACCCAATGATGCATTACTTTATTATACTACGTCTTCTTATCAACATAATTAAAAAATATTTTAACTAAACAAGCATTACATGGGAAGGAAAATATTGTCAACAAATTATAATTTGAGTTTATTTATTTGTGCACTTGAATTATTGATCAATTTTGTTTTAAATATTTAAAGTTCTGTTAACGTATTTTTTATTCAATCAGTTATTTATTATTTTTTATTGATTTCGATCACAATTAGTATTATAAAAACTTGTTTAATTTGTAAATAATGGCATGTAATGGTTTCTTCATACATTAATATTCACTGAGAAAAATGTTTAGTCATAACAATAAAAATTTGGTTAAGCCAACCAAATTATTTGGTTGTTATTTAATGAACCAAACTATTTGGTTGAGACAACTAAATTATTTGGTTCAGTGTTGTTTGTTGGGATAACAAAAACTGTTGGTTGTCACAACTAAATTTTTTTATTCGGGATAACAAAAACTTTTGGTTGGCACAAAAATTTTTTTTATTTGGGAGCTAACTAACCAGGTACGAATTTTCGGTCGGTCAACACATTTAATTACATAAATCACATGTAATAAATTTAATTACACAAATGTAATCATATGAGAATGTAGAAATTCAATATTAATGAAAATCTGAAACAGAAAAATTTCATTAGTTATGAAGATTCGAACCCGGGTTTTCCAGCTGCCAGTCCAGTAGACTACACGGAAAAACATTTGCACCGAAAAAGACGGTGCGTACAGTGTCAGGTTAGAACTCACTGCCTGGCACGGTAAAACATAGTGCAGGCACGAGATTTTACGGTGTCATCAAGACCGCGAACCGAGAATTCGTCTGCTAGGCACTGAGAAAAACCGTGCACGCACCGACAAAGAGAGCCACAGGCCCCGAAAATTAAGCTGCCCACCTTTGCACCCTGTTTTACTGTGTCATGCACTGTCTAATACTCTTCTGACACGGGATTTAACGGTTTAAATGTTTTTCCGTGTAACCACCAGCCCATCAGAGATATGAATGCACAATAAGAAATAAACCTTATAGCTAGACAGTTCAGTAACACAGACCGTTGGCCCAACTATCAGACCCATGTTCGGCCGACCGTCTGAAATTGGTTTTTATTTAGATTTTATTAATTAATATTACGCATGCATAAGCACTTACTTACTGAGATGCAAACTGTTTGGTTGTCACAACCAAATTATGTTTGGTTCAGCCAAATTACGTTTAGTTGTCACAACCAATTTATGTTTGGTTGTCACAGCCAAATTATGTTTGGTTGTCACAACCAAATTATGTTTCGTTCAACCAAATAAGGTCAACAAAATAATATTGTTGCCCCAAACAACTTGTTGTGTTATGCTAAGCATATCATTTCGTTATACCAATCAAAAAATTGTTGTTACAACCAATAATGGTCAAGTAAAAAATATTGTTACTGAAACTAAACTTTTTTTCTCAGTGTTTATAAAAAGTTTAATATGGTACAAAGCATATCACAAATTTGGATGACTTATGATAAGTTCATGAATATCTACATTTGGACACAGGGATTTTTGAAAATACCCATTTACATTTTTTTTGTAACACCCTTTTTTCTTCAAAGAAAAATTGTTTTTTGTTAAACTGTTTTTCCATACTAAACAAACAACTTAAGGAATTCAGGTACAGTCAACCATATTTCTGTTATGTGAAGTTTACCACTTAGAAAAGGTAAATTTATTCTGGTTGAATTTATCTTGCAGTTGGTTACAATAGCCATCAGCTTTTGGTACATATAACTGTATTAACATGATTGACCAAATATAATTATATCAACATTATCCTCACGGTTGTAGGAACCTTTTTACTTTAAATTAGAAAAATAATTATTATAAAAGCTTTTTACCGACATACAGTGTGCAAGCACAAAAGAATAAAAATATAAATTATGCAAAGAGATATATTTTTAAATTATATTAAAAATTTGTGCTGTTGGTATCATATAATTTTATACATATCTATATTTATAAATTTACGAAATTTCTGATAACTCATAGAAACAGAGTAAAATTATTTTTTAGCTCGAAAAGAAAGTAAATTTAAATTAATTTGGAGTTTTTTTAGATCTCTTCCAAACTTAAAGTTACAAAGATATTTACTTTGTAACACCAAAATAACTAACCGTCTCTTCTCGATAAATTTATGTTTTTAAAACAATAAAAAATTTTACATACTTTAAAACAGCTTTCCTAGCTTTTAAACAATATAATCGTAGCGCGCTAACGTCTCTTAAACAAAATGTTGTAGAAGGTACAATTAATAGGGAAATGAAGCAATATTTGCAGAAAAACTTTATCAAATATTATACTTAACAAGTTAGAATAAAAAAAATTTTGAAACTTAAAACTTCATCGCAATGGTTTTTTGCTCAAAGTTTCTAAAACAAGAGTTACGATATTACTTGCTTTGCAATTAAAAATTATTAACAAAATATACTTTTTTATTATTTTAATCATTTTAGAGGAATCAGTGAGGTTTTCTACGAAGGTATGTGAAGTTTAAACTATTTTTCTTCATTGGTTTACAAAATATCACGAGTTTATTATTAAAAATTAATTATTTTAATCCGGTGTAAAAATTTAGTTTTCATTTTTTATCGAGAAAAATAAAAGTCAAAGAAAAAAAATTTTCTGAATAAAAAATGTGTATTTACATATGAGCTCCATTGAGAACAATTTTTATTTTTGCATTTCATTGAATTTGGAATTCCAGATAATTTTGCCGTCATCTTATCTCGCGAAAAAAGAGACAGACAATGCGTTCGAGCGTAGAGGCAGTTGCTTTATCCGGCCCCTCAATTCTCAGAATATCCAACTCTCCAAATGTCCAATTGTCAGTACTTTCAACATTCCAAACCTCCAATTCTCAGAATATCCAACTCTCCGAATCTCAATTTGTCAGAACTTTCTACATTCAAAACCTCCAATTTTCAGAATAACCAACTGTCAAAATCTCCATTTGTCAGAACACAATCTCCATCTGTCAAACCTAAAGAATGTATAATTTCTAAAAGAGCTTTCTAATTGGGTGGTAATTTTTCAGGGAACATTTCCAGCCAATCAGAAAGCTCTTTTAGAAATTCTACATTCTTTTGGTCTGACAAACGGAGATTCTGTATGCTGAGTAATCTGAGTGTTAAAGATTCTGACAAATGGAGATTTGGAGAGTTGGATATTCTGAGAATTGGAGGTTTGGAATTTAGAAAGTATTGACAAATGGACATTCGAAGAGTTGAATATTCTGAGTGTTGGAAATTTGGGAATTCAAAAGTTCGGTCAAATGGACATTTGGTGAGTTGGATATTCTGAGAATTGAGGGGCCGGATAAAGCAACTGCCTCTACGCTCGAACGCATTGTCTGTCTCTTTTTTCGCGAGATAAGATGACGGCAAAATTATCTGGAATTCCAAATTCAATGAAATGCAAAAATAAAAATTGTTCTCAATGGAGCTCATATGTAAATACACATTTTTTATTCAGAAAATTTTTTTTCTTTGACTTTTATTTTTCTCGATAAAAAATGAAAACTAAATTTTTACACCGGATTAAAATAATTAATTTTTAATAATAAACTCGTGATATTTTGTAAACCAATGAAGAAAAATAGTTTAAACTTCACATACCTTCGTAGAAAACCTCACTGATTCCTCTAAAATGATTAAAATAATAAAAAAGTATATTTTGTTAATAATTTTTAATTGCAAAGCAAGTAATATCGTAACTCTTGTTTTAGAAACTTTGAGCAAAAAACCATTGCGATGAAGTTTTAAGTTTCAAAATTTTTTTTATTCTAACTTGTTAAGTATAATATTTGATAAAGTTTTTCTGCAAATATTGCTTCATTTCCCTATTAATTGTACCTTCTACAACATTTTGTTTAAGAGACGTTAGCGCGCTACGATTATATTGTTTAAAAGCTAGGAAAGCTGTTTTAAAGTATGTAAAATTTTTTATTGTTTTAAAAACATAAATTTATCGAGAAGAGACGGTTAGTTATTTTGGTGTTACAAAGTAAATATCTTTGTAACTTTAAGTTTGGAAGAGATCTAAAAAAACTCCAAATTAATTTAAATTTACTTTCTTTTCGAGCTAAAAAATAATTTTACTCTGTTTCTATGAGTTATCAGAAATTTCGTAAATTTATAAATATAGATATGTATAAAATTATATGATACCAACAGCACAAATTTTTAATATAATTTAAAAATATATCTCTTTGCATAATTTATATTTTTATTCTTTTGTGCTTGCACACTGTATGTCGGTAAAAAGCTTTTATAATAATTATTTTTCTAATTTAAAGTAAAAAGGTTCCTACAACCGTGAGGATAATGTTGATATAATTATATTTGGTCAATCATGTTAATACAGTTATATGTACCAAAAGCTGATGGCTATTGTAACCAACTGCAAGATAAATTCAACCAGAATAAATTTACCTTTTCTAAGTGGTAAACTTCACATAACAGAAATATGGTTGACTGTACCTGAATTCCTTAAGTTGTTTGTTTAGTATGGAAAAACAGTTTAACAAAAAACAATTTTTCTTTGAAGAAAAAAGGGTGTTACAAAAAAAATGTAAATGGGTATTTTCAAAAATCCCTGTGTCCAAATGTAGATATTCATGAACTTATCATAAGTCATCCAAATTTGTGATATGCTTTGTACCATATTAAACTTTTTATAAACACTGAGAAAAAAAGTTTAGTTTCAGTAACAATATTTTTTACTTGACCATTATTGGTTGTAACAACAATTTTTTGATTGGTATAACGAAATGATATGCTTAGCATAACACAACAAGTTGTTTGGGGCAACAATATTATTTTGTTGACCTTATTTGGTTGAACGAAACATAATTTGGTTGTGACAACCAAACATAATTTGGCTGTGACAACCAAACATAAATTGGTTGTGACAACTAAACGTAATTTGGCTGAACCAAACATAATTTGGTTGTGACAACCAAACAGTTTGCATCTCAGTAAGTAAGTGCTTATGCATGCGTAATATTAATTAATAAAATCTAAATAAAAACCAATTTCAGACGGTCGGCCGAACATGGGTCTGATAGTTGGGCCAACGGTCTGTGTTACTGAACTGTCTAGCTATAAGGTTTATTTCTTATTGTGCATTCATATCTCTGATGGGCTGGTGGTTACACGGAAAAACATTTAAACCGTTAAATCCCGTGTCAGAAGAGTATTAGACAGTGCATGACACAGTAAAACAGGGTGCAAAGGTGGGCAGCTTAATTTTCGGGGCCTGTGGCTCTCTTTGTCGGTGCGTGCACGGTTTTTCTCAGTGCCTAGCAGACGAATTCTCGGTTCGCGGTCTTGATGACACCGTAAAATCTCGTGCCTGCACTATGTTTTACCGTGCCAGGCAGTGAGTTCTAACCTGACACTGTACGCACCGTCTTTTTCGGTGCAAATGTTTTTCCGTGTAGTCTACTGGACTGGCAGCTGGAAAACCCGGGTTCGAATCTTCATAACTAATGAAATTTTTCTGTTTCAGATTTTCATTAATATTGAATTTCTACATTCTCATATGATTACATTTGTGTAATTAAATTTATTACATGTGATTTATGTAATTAAATGTGTTGACCGACCGAAAATTCGTACCTGGTTAGTTAGCTCCCAAATAAAAAAAATTTTTGTGCCAACCAAAAGTTTTTGTTATCCCGAATAAAAAAATTTAGTTGTGACAACCAACAGTTTTTGTTATCCCAACAAACAACACTGAACCAAATAATTTAGTTGTCTCAACCAAATAGTTTGGTTCATTAAATAACAACCAAATAATTTGGTTGGCTTAACCAAATTTTTATTGTTATGACTAAACATTTTTCTCAGTGAATATTAATGTATGAAGAAACCATTACATGCCATTATTTACAAATTAAACAAGTTTTTATAATACTAATTGTGATCGAAATCAATAAAAAATAATAAATAACTGATTGAATAAAAAATACGTTAACAGAACTTTAAATATTTAAAACAAAATTGATCAATAATTCAAGTGCACAAATAAATAAACTCAAATTATAATTTGTTGACAATATTTTCCTTCCCATGTAATGCTTGTTTAGTTAAAATATTTTTTAATTATGTTGATAAGAAGACGTAGTATAATAAAGTAATGCATCATTGGGTGCAGTTCCGAAAACCCCCCACCTCCGATTTTAATGAAACTTGGTATACTTACGTAATTTGATGCGCTGATTACGAAAATCATAGTGAAAATTGGCGACTAGACCACCTTGATGGTAAAAAACGTGCATAAAAAATCATAAAAACTTAGGTTTTTTTCGTTTATCTCTTTAAATATTACAAATATCAAAAATTCCTTTTTACAAAAATTGTAGATCTCACAAAAATACATATTTGATGTTTAATGCATTTTTTACTTCAACTCATTAGTTTACGAGAAAATTGCAAAAAAACTAAATCACCACCAAATATCCACATTACGTCAAAATTAAATTACACTCAGTCGTAATTACGTATTTACATTACGTAACTACGTAATATTACGCAATTACATGGCGTAACTACGTAGAATTACGTAATGTTACGTACCCGTATGCATTTACGTACCTTTATGTAATTACGTACAAATGCATACAATTACGTAATTACATAATTGGATGCGTAATTACGAAAATTATTTTTAAAAAATTGCCAACTGCACTGAGAAAATGAAACATGACTGAGTACTCTCCGAACAGGAATGGTTCCTGTCCAAATAAAATTTTTTAATTAGACAGCACTCATTGCTTTCTGGACATGAACCATTCCGGTCTGGAAAGGACTCAGTAATATTTTTAGACATTATCGAAATTGACAGTAGTGAACCCTGTCTAGACAAGAGTGATTCATGTCCAGACCTGAATGATTACTCTCCGATAGTGAATTTAAAAGAAGGTTAATTTTTAAAATGTGATAGACGTCATTCAAGATAATTATTGTTTTTAGTAGAATTATAAAAGGCTATAATAGTGTCAACAGAAAGAGATATTCAAGAATAAATACAACAAATTAGAAAACACTTGTGTAAATCTAATTCAAAATCGAAAACTGTTAATATGTTCTTTTATTTATATTACAAAGTAATGTTTTTTTTAAAAAACATTCATTCTTAAAATAAAATTTTACAAAATTTCTTTAAGTTTAAAAAGTATGAAAGAAATTCCATTTGAATTTCTGTGTCAAGTGTTTCATAGACCTTTTCATTTCGAATAGGAAGTGGTGAATGCGCATGCTCAGTCCGCCATGACAGTCGGTCATATTCGGAAATTCACCATGTTATTAACATGTGGGTACAAAATATGACCGACCGGAATTTCGAATTATTTGGAGACAAAATTATTCGAGATGAAAAGTTCTATTACACTATTCCGATTTACATCTTAAATTATTTTTATGGTAAGATTACTAACATTCCATTAATTTCAGTATACATTTTATTGACACTATTTATATTTTTATATTATATATCGTTGCTCAATATCGATAAAATATTCAATATCAATAATTTTGGCCCATGAGAGTAAGCGAGATAGCATTATTTATGTATACTGATTTTTTTCATTTACATATTATTAGAGAATCTTTATATATTTCAATAATTTTCAATTCATTTGTTTTTTGTATTCAACTTATGTTAAATAAGAATATAAAATTGATAATTGTCGAGCATTGCTAAAACGTTTAATTTTAATAAGTACTTTTGCACATGTGCGATATATCGTTTGAACGATATATTGATATTTGTTCTTGATAACTATATATTTTTAAATATCGATAGTTTTGTTGAATTATCGATAAATCAAATATCGATATTAATGTCGTTCGATATCGATATCCCATCAGTAGCTCGACCTTATGGGCAACACACAATGAATACGGTTACGGAAGCAGGGCATGAGATAATAAAGGACAGAGACTGTTTCTGTCCTTTTCTGTCTCATGATTTGGTCCCGTACCGTATTTCTATCTGCTTTGGCCCTTAGGTCCACCTTATGGAATTTGCTAGAAAAGAAGTTGAAAAACAAATAAATGTATTTCCGAAGAAATTATTATGATGGAACTTGCGATATTGAAGAATTCGGCTAAGAAATAAAGAAATAAGTAATAAATTATTAGAGTAAAACATAAAAGAAACTGATATCCGGCTACCTTCAGCCCAGTTCACTTTACTGCAATTAGGTAGTTCAAGCCAGCAATGGGTAAAAAATCAGTTTTTTTAAAATAACTTTTTAAAAACAAATTTTTGGACCCATGTTTATTAGCAAATTATTTTTCTTTCATCGAAAGCTACTTTTAAAAATAATAAAAATTGATATAAGAATTTTATTAAATTTTATTATTTTAAAAAATAGCTATCGATAAAAGGAAAATAATTTTCTAATAAACATGGGTTCAAAAGTTTGTTTTTAAAAAGTTATTTTAAAATAACCGATTTTGCTCCATTGACTACAATGCATTTTTAGGCACCAGCAAGCGGCCATCTTGAATTTTTCCCCACCATACTTGAACTACCTAATTGCAAGAGATTGGCGCGAAACTGCTAACATTCAAATATATTTATTTAACATAGAAATGATTTAAAAACAGATTTTTCGACAAAATTATTTACAAATGAACAGTAAATTATGTATAATGTATGTTACGCGGAATTTGCAAAAGACTTTGATTAAGAATAATAATCAAGTAACGTTAAATAAGTAATGAATGTGGACGGAAGAGTGGGAGACATAATTATTGAATAAACAATTCATTATGAACAATATACACAAAGTAGGTAGAAGGTAATTTAAATCTGAAATTTAATAATAATTTAAGTAATTTAATTACATTATATTAAATAAATAAAATTGTTTAAAAAGTAATTAAAATGAAATTAGTATAATGCAATGAAAAAATGCAATGAATTGCAATTAAATATTACGTCTTCAATATGAATAGAATTAATTTTAATGTAATAAAATAAAAAAACCATAGCAGGGTTGCCACAAATATTTTATTACAATTTTCCCTGACTTTTCCCTGATTTCCAAACCATTTTTTTTCTTCTTCCCTGACCTTTTTTGAGTTCTTAAAACAAATTTTTCGTACATTTATTATAAAACTAGATTATAAATAATTGAAAATGTTTGAAATTAGTGGAGAAATATATTAATAATATGAAATTAAATATCATAATGGGAATTTGATAAAAAAAATTGAAAAGATTACAAAATATCTATGAAATAAAATAAATTAATTGATTTTTCAATAACATTAATACTGAAAATCTTAGAAAATAATTGTAAATAATCACAGAATATGTATTAAATAATAGAAATAAATTGAAATTTTAGACAACAATTTTGGAAATTATCATAAAGAATGAAAATAATTACAAATTCGAAAATTTGGGGGAGAAATAATTTAAGTTTAAAGAAAATAAATGAAATTTTTAGAAAATAATTGAAAAAGGTGTAAAAAATTAATAAATTCATGATAATAATATAAAGATTCAGAAAAGCCATTTAAATTTGAAGAAAATACTTCGAAAATGGCAAAAGTAATTGAAAAATGAAGAAAATAATTGTAAAATAACAAAATTAATTCATTTTGGATCAAAAAAATTGTAAAACGGCAAAACTAATTGAAAAATTGAATAAAAATAAAAAAATGATAACACAATTTGAAAAATGGAAACAAAGTAATTACAATATGAAGAAAGTAATTGAATTTTGAAGAAAACAATTGAAAAATTTCAAAAATAATTAAAATTTGAAGAAAACACTTGAAAAATTTCCGAAATAATTGAAATTTGAGGGAAATAATTGAAAAAAGTACCTATAATAAATTTAAATATTAATGACAATAATTTAAAGATTGAAGCGAATAACTGATATATGAAAAAATTAAATTAAAAATCACAAAATACTTCGAAAATGACAAAAATACTTTATTTAAAAAAAAATTGTCAAGAAAATGGCAAAAATAATTAGAAAATTGAATAAATACATAAAAAAATGAAGACACAATTTGAAAAATCGAAACAAAGTAAATAAAATTTGAAGAAAATAATTGATTAATTTAAAAAATAATTGAACTTTGAAGAAAACAATTGAAAAATTTCAAAAATAATTGAAATTTGAAGAAATTAATTGAGAAATTTCAAAAATAACAGAAATTTGAAGAAAATAATTGAAAAAGCTATAATAAAGTTAAATATTAATGACAATAATTTAAAGATAAACATAGCAATTGAAAAGTGATGAAAATTTTGAAAATTTTAGTTGCAATCATAATAGAAATTAATTATTAAAAATTGAAGAAATTTTAAAATTACTTCCAATTTACTATTTTATTTTTGAAGCGCGTAATTCATTGAATTTTTAATCAATGGAGGTTAAAATTAATTAAAGTTTGAAGGAACTAAAATTGCCATAAGTATAAAAATTGGCACAATTTTAAAAAGGTGAAGAATTATATAAAATTTAAAAAAAAATTAGTGCCAAATGTCAGGTGTGGACAGAATGAATGAATGAATGAATGAATGAATGAATGAATGAATGAATGAATGAATGAAGGAATGAATGAAACTTGTAAATTATTATACAAATTGTGGAATATAATTATTTTTCAGATTGCAAACATCAACTATTTTTAGTAATGTTTAAAGTATGATTTCCAAAAATTTTTTTATTAATTTTCTCTACTTAGTAAATTTCAGGCAAATTTAATTTTTTATACATTTTAGAGATTCTTTGAATTTTTCCACTACTTTTGATGTAAATCCCTGACTTTTCCCTGATTTGCCTAAATTCACTGACTTGTGGCAACCCTGCCATAGGTTTCAGAGGAATAAATGAATCAATTGTTTTATATAAATTATTATTTATGTTAAATAATTTCATTTATTAGATTCAAATAATTTTTTTTAGTCAATTAAGATTTCTTTAATTCAAATAAGTGTGATTCAAATAATTATATATTTTTTGGATCTAAATACAAAATGTTTGAAACAAAGAAATATCTTTAAAATAATTTGAATTAATTGAATTTTTGGAGGAAAATCATGGAAAAAAAGGAATTTTTTGTTTTCTGTATTCCAAAATATTTGATTTATATTTTATTAGAATCATATATACTTGTATATTTTTCTCTACATTTTGCAAGAAACAAGAAACAAACTTATTCTTGTGTATTTTATTGTGGAGATTGCAAGAGAGAAATATACCACAGATTATTAAAATAATATTTCAAAAAGGTGAATTGTTGAGATAATTCGAAGGTGCTGTTTTCGAGAAAATTGACTTGGTTTATTTCTATTAAACTAGTCGCCACTTTTTCAATTTTTAATATATTATTATAAATTTTTAAGAAATATAAGAGTACCTACCAACAATCAAGAAAATAAAACTAATTATCTTAATTATACAAAAAAAGATACAATTAAATAATTTTGAAAAACATTTTGTTTCATTTTTCCCAGAAAAATTTGAAACTTTTATAATTTTTTTGTAAATTGATTTTTTCTTCCCAAGTCGGAAAGACACATGTATAACCTAATTTTACTGGAAAGATACTAATTTGTTCAAATTAACTTTTATTAATGATAGTTAGAAATATATAAAACTTTGTGACATTTTGAGGTTATATAAAGTGTGTTTAGTGTTTACTTTTTCTTATTTAAATTAAATCGAGAAAAAAGATAAGATTTAAACAAAAAAAAATATTAATATACTTATGAAATAATAAATTAAATAATTAAATACAAAACAGCTCATGACAAAAATATTATTTGTTTTTATACAATAATACAAATTTGAAAACTGTTCGTTTGCAAATATATAAACAAAACTTACCTCACACACGATACGTACCTTTTTCACAACTTCCTTATTATATTCTTTTATACATTTCTTTTCATAACACTTGTTTATTATTTATCTTTTCTTAAATGAAAATAACGATAAACAACTTATTCACTCTCACCTGTCACTTTATTCTTCAAAAACGATAACAAGTACCATGTCGCGCCATCTCTCGCATTTTATGATAATGAAAAAATCTAGTTACTTTTAGCAAACACATTTATCGACATTCTCTTTAACTCTCATTTATCGAAATAATCAATTAATTTACTTTTTATCAATAAATAAACACGTACAAATGTGCACTAGGACTTAATTAAGAAATCTCGAAAACACTTTTCACTCTTTTTTTATTTTTCTACACGAATTTCGAAATAGGGACAAACGGAGACAAACGAGGGACAAACGGGGACAAACTTTGTCTCTGCTTGTCTCTCGCCAAGCCGACAGGGCTGTGAGAATAAAAAAAATACCCGTAGACGAAAGAAACCCAAAAAATTTGATGATTGACCAGCGACGTGTTCTACTTCAAAAATAATTAATAACGATCGTTTTCATATGAACAAATATATGCTTACCTTTTTTTCGGCGTTTCTTGTCATTATATCAGACAACACAAATGAATAATTTTCCATTTGTTAAAAATAATAGAATAGCATAGCATAGGTGTTGCTATTTGCATTTATTTGTTATAAAACAGATATAACTCTTATTTGTACTAAATATATATTAATACATTAATCTTATTATTAATATTAGTTCATAATCTTATATTATTATATCTTGTATGTATTAATCTTAATCGACGTGCTTGTTTTGTGCAAGTTACACGTTTCTGCTGACTTTTGCAAATTTTGAAATGTATTTTAACGTGCTTGCCTTTAGCAAGTTACACGTTTCTGTCGAGTTGCAGTAGCCAGTAGAAAAACATCCTGACATTGGTTAGCAGTGTTAGATGCGTGATTGTGATTTATGTTATCTACCACTACTGCTACCTAGCGTCACAAAGTTTTTCTACCAAGAATGTAAGTATAGTAAAATGTTAATTGACGTGCTTCATTTAAACAAGTCACACGTATAATAATTAAAAACTATTTGAAATATAAAATTATACATAACGTGCTTACTTTAATATTTAAGCAAGATACACGTTAGTAAGAAGTAATTGAAATGATAAAATGTTATTAACGTGCTTGTTCATTGTAAGTTACACGCCTCTTAATAAAGTTACAAATAATTCAGTTGTTGAAACGACGATTAACGTGCTTGGTGCGAGCAAGAAACATGTAGCTAAATGGGTTAAGTGCTTGATTCCATATTATGAAAACTTTAAAGTTGTTCTTCTGAGTGCAAAAAATAATTTATATTTAAAAAAAAAAAAAAAAACTGTGCTCCTTAGTAAGAAAAAAAGCAATTGAATGTCTTGAAGGAGATAGCACAATTTTTAAAATCCTATTCCTTTTCGTGTGTTTAACAAACTTTTTGAGACTTATTTATTGCTGCAAGAATAGAAATGTCCCGGCAAGAAGGCCAAAATTGAAAAGAAATTTAAAAATTGTAGCGCGTCAATGATGGTACAATGAGAACCCTACTGAAAAATCCTATATAGGATCCTACATAGGATCCTATATAGAATCCATATGGATTCCTATGAGAATCCACGTAGGATCCTATATAGGATCCTATATAGGTATTGTCCTATAGGAATCCATGTGGATTCTCATAGGAATCTATATGGATTCCTATAGGTCGCCTATAGGACACGTCCTATATAGGATCCTATGTGGACTCTCCTATAGGAATACATGTAGGATCTCATATAGGATCCTACATAGGCGTCCCAAAAAAATTTTTGTAAACCCCCCTACATAGGATCCTACGTAGGTTCCCATATAGGATCCTATATAGGATCTTTTATGGGCGCCCAAAAAAAATTATGTACACAGAATTAATTGTTTTTTTTAGCAACTTTATTCAAATATACATTAAGCACCATTATAAGGACGAAAAATATTTACTGCGCAGGCGTAAGTATTCTAGAATACGTAAAAGACGACTGCGCATGAGGAAGGGGTACAAAAAATTTTTTTGGGGGTACCCATGTAGGATCTTATATGGGTTCCCATATAGGATCCTATATGGGAACCTACGTAGGATCATATGTAGGAGGGTGTACAAAAATTTTTTGGGACGCCTATGCAGGATCCTATATGAGATCCTACATGTATTCCTATAGGAGAGTCCACATAGGATCCTATATAGGACTTGTCCTATAGGCGACCTATAGGAATCCACATAGATTCCTATGAGAATCCACGTGGATTCCTATAGGACAATACCTATATAGGATCCTATATAGGATCCTACGTGGATTCTCATAGGAATCCATATGGATACTATATAGGATCCTATGTAGGATCCTATATAGGATTTTTCAGTAGGGAATTACTTAATCTTTTTAAATTCCACTTCTTGCCTATTATTTTAAATTCTCTGCTGTAATAGGAAAAGTGGAAAAATAAATCACTATCGATTTCCTTTTAATATTTCGATAATTATTAAATTATTTTTAATGCCTTCTTAATATTTCGATAATTTCTGAATTTCAATCTTTTTAATTATTTCAAATTCCATTTAAAATAATTGAGTCACAACTTAAACATCTCGAAACTGTAGTGGACTTCTTGCAGGGGCCGGCTTAAAGAATAAAAAAGCAATTCATATTGTATTTTTAATAAAGCCTCTAAGGGTGAAATCCCATATAAGCAGAAAGCGTAAAACCGAAAGCAGAAAATATGAGAGTGAGAGAGGGAGTGATATCTATCTGTCTCTCTTGCACTAATGATTTTTGTCTTTCGACTCTACGGTTTCTGCTTACATGGGATTTCACCCTAAGACGAGTAAGGGTGAAGTCTAATACGAAGGACTAGGGTATCAGTGGATTAGAATAGACCAATTAGATAATTGGTCACATTGGAAAGTATATTCTGATTGGCCTATTCTAATCCTCAGATACCCTTGACCTTCGTATGAGACTTCACCCTTATAGCAGGTGATAAACGTCTTTTACAATCATAACATACAAAGCTTGGTTAAACCGTTAGACGCAGACAAACGTAAAATGCTTAATAGGAGCTTTAAACTACTGAAATGGTATTTAAAAGTAGTGGTATCAATGGTAACTAATTGTAAGCCGAACCTCTTCAATTAATGAGCACTTTTTCAAAAGTTGATAAATCCATATATTTTGTTTTTTCTATAAAATTAATAAAATATAGTTTCTTAACTAACCCCTAGAGTTAATTAAACAATAGAAAAACTGTACGAAATTATTTTTTTTTGGAATGTTTATTGTACTTAAGGTGATTTATTTTTAATGGAAGTTTATAATAATTAGGGAATTTAAAGGTTTTTGTAATTTTGCTAAGAAAAATAATTAAAATTTTAAATTATCTTGGTGAAGTCCAGATTTTTTAAAATTAAAAACTCATTGTTCATAAAATTTTTTTCAAATTTAACAGTGATAGATCGATTTGTAAGGTCTTTAATATATAAAATTTGTGATTTTCTCTGCTTTTTTTTTAAAATGGATTTATCAACTTTTAAAAAAGTGCTCCTCAATTAAGCCCATCTATAAGCGTTTTGGGCTAGTCTGAAGCCAAATGTGTAACCACGCTCACAGTAAAGTTAGTAGCCTGATTTACATATTAGAACATCGAATAGGGGATGTAGTATTTCTAGTAAGTTATTTCTATGCTTTTTAAAGCGTCATTTGAATTTTATTAATAATAAATAATTCTCAAAAATCTTGTATAAACAATTCTAAGAAAGGCTTTTGAAACTTTGAAAGTTCTCCTTTTCTGAGGGCGCAAATACATGTCTGCGTCGAACGCTGCGTTCTTGCGTTGTATGGTGAGAGAGAGAAAGACAGAAATATAGTCACATCTTTGTCACTCTCACCATTCAACGCAAGAACGCAGCGTTCAACGCAGACATGTAATTGCGCCCTGAGGGCGCAATTACATGTCTGCGTCGAACGCTGCGTTTTTGCGTTGAATAGTAAGAGAGAGAAAGACAGAAATATAGTCACTTCTTTCTCCCTCTCACCATTCAACGCAAAAACGCAACGTTCGACGCAGACATGTAATTGCGCCCTCAGGGCGCAATTACATGCCTGCGTCGAACGTTGCGTTTTTGCGTTTGATGGTGAGAGTGACAAAGATGTGACTATATGTCTGTCTTTCTCTTTCTCAACATACAACGCAAGAACGCAGCGTTCGACGCAGACATGTAATTGCGCCCTCAGGGCGCAATTACATGCCTGCATTGAATGCTGCGTTTTTGCGTTGTGCGTTGTATCCCTAGGGACTGAGAGTTCGTGTACCGTGCTTAATGTAGTTCCCTGGAGTTCAGGTTTTATTTAGAAGTACGTATTCTAGTGTTTTGTTTGCTTATGGCCATTTACAACCTGTCAGATTTATTATCTGCTATTTTTATTTCATAAACCGCAAATATAAATATTATTCTATTTTGCGAAAAATGAATAAAGCTGTTGAGAAAAATGTTGAAGTAAATTATAAATTTGATCTATTAATGTAGTCAAGAAATATAACATTAGTATATTTAAATATATAAGAGCAACATTTATTTAAGGATATGTTTATTGTAACTTGTAAACCTAAAAGCAATGCAATGATAAATAACTAAATTTTTTAAATCTATATTTTAAAAATTAAATTTGATGTTTATTTTTTTAATTGCAGTCTAAAGGAAAATGTGGTTATTGTGGCTTTTTCATCAAAGATTTAAAAAAGATTTCTCAACACGAATGTCTTAGAGAGTACAATGAAGAGTCGCAGTTTATAGATATTGTTTTATGTTGTAAGTGAAACGTCTTTAGATGGGTTTAAATAATCCCGCGCAACGCATAGTTTTTGCGGAAATAGAAGTCCTATGTTTACATGCATGCGTTTTAACAGAAAAGCAGAATAGTCCCGTGATTTGTCAACCAATAAACGTAGTTCTTTATTCGGCACCAGCAGATTTCCTAGTATTCAATTCGCGATTAAAAATAAAGTACGTCAGAACGCACGTTAAAACGCATGCATGTAAACATAGGATTTAAGGAAACGCAATTGTTTGCGTGAAACGAAATTCAAATATTTGTTTAACAGTGTTGTTTTATATATTTTTTGAATAATATAATAAAAAAAAAATAACTACGCCCGATAGCTAATAAATGACACTCTACAAAACATTCTTATAAAAGGTTAATTTATAAAAGTTAATATGGAGGAAGTAAATACAATCGTAAACATAAACATTTTTTTAATAACATTATCGAATTTTTAGCATAAATTATCTCTCGATGTATAAATATACATATATATTTATGTAACTAATTATTTATATATGTGACACGCTCCAAAAACGATAGAATCTAAGAGAACGAAGGAAGGTTTTAGGTTATGTTTTTTTATTTAAAAAGGAAAAATACAATAAAAAAGGATTAACTTCGAAAGCAAACTAATGAAATTTCAGTTTTCATTAGGTTTAAAGTATTCTATAAGAATAAAATTTGATTTTTAAAATTAAAAAAGAAACCAATAATTAAAATAAAACGATTATAAAGATAACCTATAGTTTTTTACATCTAAAAAAACAAGGTCCTCTCCTCCTTTACTACACGTTTCATATATGATATTCTCACTTGAAAATTAATTCTTTTCTTAATCATTCCGAATTAATGCGTTTCAATTCTATGAGTTTCAATCCTTTCAATTGTATCCTGTTTTACTTCACTCCGAATTAATCCGTTTAAAATCCAATTAGAATTGGAATGGATTGTGTCGGAATGAAATAACGTAGGATTTAAAAGAATTACAATTTCTAGGTTTGAAATGAAATGGATTAATTTTACATTATGATAGAAACTGATTGAATAGTATCGTAGGTTTAAAAAAATGTTAAATATATACCACAAAACATAACAGTACATTGTGCACCAAGTATCGAAAGCTGTTATTTTCCGACGAGTGCAAAGTTTGCTGCTCGAGCAAAGCGAGTGCAGAAATTTGCACGAAGACGGAAAATGCGCTTTCGTACGTATAGTGCACATATTATGATACTTTTTGCAATAGCTTTTCATACACGGAAAAGCACTAATTAAAGAGATACGTATAATTTATAAAAAAGCGAAATCTTTTTTTATCGCATATAAACCATTTAATACTTTTGAATTTCCATTTTCCATTTAAAAAATGGAAACATTTTTTCCCCAATTATCGACTAAAATAATCAGATTTGAGCCTCTATCTGAATTTGTTATTAAGATATCCTAGTTTTAATTGAATTTTGTGATAAAAAATTCAAATATATTTATATATATGTGTTTATTAGAGTAAGTTCTTTATGAACGAAGCAAGCTAGGGATTAAAGTTTTGATTTTAAATCGTAATAATCGAGCTTTATAGAAGTAATAATGGTTTATAATTTGTCCCTAATAATTGATAAAAACGATAAAATCTGAAGGTATAATTTTTCATTCTCGGTTTTAGCTTTATTGAAATAAGAAAAAGACAATGAAAGCCCTTGATGTTCTATATATTTTTTGGTTATTGCAATACTGCAATACTTTGGTTCAGACACCTTCTGAAACAGCAGAAAGTCAACAGCATATTATGCACCTATACATCTTGTATTTAGAACTGGATCGACAGGAATCTAAAGTACGTAATAGGTTTTGGGTTCGTCCAATTTTCTCAGTGGATCGACGACGTGCTCAAGGTGCCAGTGAGAATCTTATTTATGAAATACAGGAGATAGAGAAAAATATTTTAATTGTTTACGAATGAATAAGAAATTGTTTAACAAATTACTTAAGAAAGTACAACCACACATTGAAAAACAATTTGCGATTCGGGAACCGGTAGCAGCACGTACACGCGGTTGCATATTTGTTTACGTTATCTCGCTTCAGGAGATTCTATGCATTCAATTTCATATCAATTCCGCGTGAGTCCAAGTTTGGTATCAAAGATTGTTAAAGAAACGTGCACAGCTATTTGGGTCGCACTGAAACCTACATCATTTTCACATTTAACTACAGAAGAGAGTCTCTCACACGCAAGGAATTTTGAAGAAAAATGGAATTTTCCACATTGCAATATATTTAAATATACTAATGTTATATTTCTTGACTACATTAACAGATCAAATTTATAATTTACTTCAACATTTTTCTCAACAGCTTTATTCATTTTTCGCAAATTAGAATACAATTTATATTTGCGGTTTATGAAATAAAAATAGCAGACAATAAATCTGACAGGTTGTAAATGGCCATAAGCAAACAAAACACTAGAATACATACTTCTAAATAAAACCTAAACTCCAGGGAACTACATTAAGCACGGTACACGAACTCTCAGTCCCTAGGGATACAACGCACAACGCAAAAACGCAGCATTCAACGCAGGCATGTAATTGCGCCCTCAAGGTGCCGTCCCACGTCTGCGTTGTAACGCAAAGTTTTGCGTTGGCCGTTTTGTCACTAGGCTCTTGAAAATCACCAAGAGGTTAAGGCGGATTTACATAAACTATAATGTAGGCAATTCGCATTCCACTTTGTTCCTAATTTTGTAAAGAAAAAATTGAATTGTCAACAAAAATATTTGTAAAGGAGAGAATAATTTAAACATTGTTTTTAAAATGTCAAATTCCGAGAAGGAAAATGTTGGGGTAAGTAAACAAAAGTGTTATGATATTTTTAATACCAAAGTATCTAAAAGATACTGATGGAAAGTGACTGGTATTAGAAGTGAAATTGTGACATCAGATTAAATTGAATAACATACTAATAGAGAAATAGTTATATATAAGGTAAATAAGTCGTTATGACTTAGGGGAGAGTGGCTATCAATGTACCGGGTTTTTTTCAAGGTCATAGTACTTATTGAATTTCACCAATTTCAAGCACTTCTTTGCATCAATATAAAACTACAACACTTATCTAGGTAATGCACACATATTTTACACGATTTATTTTGATTAAATAATAGAATTTAGGGTTTTTCTAAAGTAACAAGCTATTTTCATTTTCAACAACCTGGGTACACAATGAACCACCTCTATAATAATACTAAAAATGTTTAACAATAGTAATATTGCAATTTTCACTTTGTAAACAAACTTATTTTCTATCAAATACTATAAAAAATTATTACTTAACACCTTTAATTGATAATGTATAACATAAATATACCTCAAATTTAAGTTAACTATCTAAAATGGCATTTTAGTTCTGCTATGTTGAGAAAAGTACTGATAACAATTGCTGTAACATGCTGTACGCATGCTTAGTTTTATAATCAGGCATACCACTCTAGAAATCGAAAATACACTGAAATTCCAGGTGGTTCATTGTTCCCTGGTACATTGAATCAACATGACATTTGCAACAAAAATGGTTTTTTATAACTTAATCCAATATTTCAAAATCTTTATCTCATTAGAATATTGTAGTTAAGGTCCAAAACAAAATAAATCGTAAGTACATTTATTTTTAAATGGCCTTATTTCAATTAAAAAACGTGTTTTTATTTTAGGTAAATTTTTTCTTCAGTACATCAAAAACAGTTTTTTCCAGTTTTCTCTGTAATGAATAAATCCACACGTCTCAAATTTATGGACGTAGTGTGTTTACGCAAACTTAATTTATATTTAAAATTAGAAGAATTTTTATTTAATTGTTTCTGAGAAAATTGAAATGGTTCATTGAAAAAACTGGTACATTGATGGCCACTCTCCCCTATAACAAAAGTGGAGAATTAGAAACGAATTTTTCCAATAAATAAATCATATTTTTACATGTATGCATGTCTGTAAGTACGTGTATAATTTTTATATAAGAAAATATGTCAGGGCTAAATTTGTAAATATTTTTCCACTTATCGTCAATTTCGAAACAGTTTAATAAATGTTTCATACAGTGACCGGAAAATAGAACAAAAATCTCTAAAATGTTTTCAGCATGTAAATTATAACCAAAAAATGTTATTTTCAGAACATTTATGAAGAAATTTTATCTTCAAAATTGTAGTATTAATTTATAACTAATTTAATTGTATATTACCTAACTATAAAATCTTTAAATTCAACTGACAATTTTAAAAATGAAATGGTTTTACAAAAAAATTGTCCAATGTTTTGAACGAACGCAACTGTCTGCGTCAAATAATTTTGCGGCAGTCCCATGCCTGCGTTTGAACGCAGTGATGTCACAGCGCTTCTTTTTTGGAGCAATCATATATAAAGTTTGCTTTTTTTTAACGGAAATAACGAATTCCTATTGGTTAAACGTCAACGCAAGTGACGTCATGTGCGTTGGAACGCATGCATGGGACTGCCACAAAATTATTTGACGCAGTAAGTTCTTTTTACCGGGAGAAATGAGTAGATTTAAATTTAATTAAATTTAAGTGTTTGATAAATACACTTTTCATTTATATTTTTTCCTTAAAACGCCTATGGTAAATACTTTGCACTGATTTCCTATCTATTAAGAAGGTTTTACTCAGTTTGAATAAAATATAAGTGCATCTAAACATTTTAATACTTTAAAAGTTTCTTATAATTTGAAGGCAGACTTTAAAAAGCAAGTAAGAACGTATAATTCTTTTTAATTTGTTTGAACAAATTGATTTTTTTAGAAACTCGTTTTTCACACGAACCGGTTGTTTTACAACTAAAAACCAGGCTTATTTTTGACTAACTGTTATTTCATCAAAAACTGATATTGTGCATAAAAAAGGTAAATATTATTAATTAATATGAAAAATTACATATTACGATTAATTGATGTCAAATTATCACTTATCAAGTAATATCTCCCACATGAGTGCAATTTATATACTAAATTATGATTCGTAAAGTCGATTGTTGTTTTAAACGGATTTTCTTGATAAAACTGCGGTTTCCTTGACATAACCGATTTAATCTTTAAAATTCCTCTTCTTTTGTTTTGAAACAATAATATGAATCACTTTTTGAAGAATGTCATAAAACCGGGTTTTAAAGAGAAAGAAATATAGAAGGAACCCGGTTAACCGCTGAGACAAAAATTAATGCATAAAAATATAAATTAATGATCAAAGGAAATATGTAAAATATTGTATAACCAATTTTAAATCTTTATGAATTGTTTCTGAATTAAGCATCCAATAAATTTTTCTTTTCAATACATATGGATTATTTTCCATGTGTTAGGGCGGATAAGTTTATTGTCCCTAATAGTCTGTAAAAAATAAAGAATTTTATGTAATTAAAAAAATTCATGCTCAACATACCAGTTTTGTGTCTACAAACAAGGGTAAAAAATAATATTTAGTAGTATGCATATGTAAGTGGTTTTATAAAAAAAGTAACATGAATTAAAGCAATTTATATATAACAAAATATAGAAGTAATAGCGACTTGACCTACTAGTAGTGTCTAAATTTATTTTTAAAAATAATTGGCATTTTAAATCTAAAGCTATATTATATATATACAAGATTAAAAAATAATTAAGTGACAGCTAAATAAATATACATTACACATATTTTTCTTCTGAAAAAGTGAAAGCGGTAACTTGTTCTGGAAAATATTGAATTTACTCTTTTACTAATACCATTGCCCTAATTTGAAATACATTCATTATAAAATTTATCGTTTTCATAACTGTCAATTATATAATGATAAAGCGTACACGAATATTTTAGAAGTGAATACAATTTACTTTTTATGATAGATACACAGTATTGTACAATTTAATTATTATTTCATTTTGAATGAAAATTACACTCGTTTAATTGGAAATTTAAATTATATTTATGTCCAGTTCATTATATATTTGAGTGATAACTTTTAAAATATTATAGAAAAAAATCATTTTTCTGTATATTTTAAAAAAATTAGTTTATTTACAAAAATCAGTTAGTATTAGAAATCACTCTGCAGTTGCAATTCTTCTTGTAGTATTTGCTGAAATTTTTTTTGTACTCTCAAACGTCTCTCTTCATTAAAAGATCTTAGAAACGGCTCCAACGACGATAAGAAACCTTCAGTAGGATCTATGTCATATGTTGTATTTTCTGGAGTCAATAATTCCAATATACTTTCATAATAATCTGTATCCGAAGCTAGCTTCATTGTCTTCTCTTCTATAAATAATATTTATATTTTGTTATATACTTCAGTAATAACATTTATTAATATTGACCTGTAAAAATGGAAACAAACATTACTTACCAAATTTATTCTCTTCGGTGTCAGAATCAGATATATTAGTTGTTGTGCTGTGAAAAGAAAACAATAATGTAAATTATAAGTACACATATTATATAATATTTGATATAAATTTAAAAATGTATATAAAGTTCAAAGTCTATACAGCAAAAATGTTCCATGATAAATATATATGAGTAGTTCTACGAACAAAGGAAGAAAATGATGAAATTTTATCACGAGCTTGTTTAACGTTTTAGTTTCGGAAACTAAATAGAGTTCAAGTTAAGCATAATTTCTAAGCAATCCGAAAGCGGACAATAAAAAAATAAAAAATTAGAATTTTACAGCCATTTACAAAAAAAAAATGTCTAGGAAACTTTTATTATGATAGACTCAAAAAATAACAATAAATAAAAAAGTTGAAAAACTGATTATCCCTTTCAGTAACTTTTATGACTAATAGAAATAAAAAACTTTGGAAAAAAAAAATATTTTAGACAAAACTAAGTGCTACGAAAATGGGAATTGTCAAAAAACTCATTATTTTGTCTAATTTCGATAAAACTCACAAAATAACGATACATAAAAAATCCAACAACTGCACTGTAAAAACAAGTGTCTTATTTTAAGACATTTTTGTCCTCACTTTTAAGACGTTTTAAAGTGTCTTAATTTTAAACCAATGATAAAGCATATTTAAAAATTATTAACCAATGAAATAGCTTGAAATAACCGTAAGACGCTTTCTTAATGTCTTGTGTCTTAAAATAAGACACTTAGAAGACAGCAGTTTTTGCAGTGTGAGTACCAGTTATAGTAACTGTTATGATTGATAGGGATAGAAAAATTTTGAAAAAAATAATATTTTTGCCACAACCAGGTGATGGGAAAATAAGAATTTTACTGGACACAAAATGCATAATTTCGTTGATAATGAGCACCACATTAATGGACAGAAACTCAAGTCATGGAAATCGTCTACGTTGATATATTTATATCATTTTCATTTATAACTTAATTATAAGCAACTGCAACTTTATCAAATTATTAATTTTTATTGATTTTAGCGTTTTTTTATGTGTCAGTAGTCAGATAAGGAATTTAATGGACAAAATTCAAAGTTACTATTGCACTATACATTTTTTTTATTAATTTAAAAAGTATTTCTTTTTTAACTTATAAACTTTCATTTTCAATAAAGGACATGAAACTGAAAATTTTACTCTTTGATGTGTATTTTCTTTAAAAAATATATAGAAGATAATTGGCTGTTTGTTATTGACATCGTAGAAAATATTAATGTTTACACTTCCCATAAAAAATTTATTTTTTTAAAAATTAATATATAAAAATTCCCTTGTTTAGAAAACTATCCACATACGTACCTCACGTGTGCAGAAATATCGTCTAAAAATGTCATCATCTCAAATAATTGAAAATAATGTTCTGTTTTTTTTGTCGCAGCTGATCCACTTGGCTTATATGCACGTTCAATGCTCTTTGCTGCTATGTACCTTTAAAAAAAAAATATATATATATTAGGTCCAATCAACTAGAAAATATAATTTCTTATTTTATCGTAGAGCATAATTAAAATGTAATATTATATTGAATAAAACCAACTATTGTACAATATTTATCGTCAAAGGTTTCTAAAGTGACAAGCGATTATTAAGAAATTTGTGATAGAACAAAGTGATAAAGAAAAAGTTATAAAAACGTTTCACAAGTTCAAACTGTATTATGGAAAACTGTAAACGCATTTTTCTCGAACACACGTGTTGCAAACTGGTTGAACACTTTTCTCAAAATCTACTTGACCAATTTTAAAAAATCAAGTACCATTCAATTTAGCACGAATATTGCCTGAAAATCGCATTGCAATATTCACGAAATATTACAAAAAAAGGCTCTACCAAATCTGGAAAAATCCTGTGCTGTATGGGCGTTTAATATTTCATATTATTACCCCTTGTTATTTCACACTTTAACCAAATAATTATAAAAATTTATAATTATATAAAAAATTCGCATTGTATAAACGAGCATGGTTAGAAACGAACAATTATACTTATAAAATATTTAAAACCGTACTTGCTTATGTTTAATGATATAATTGATGATAGTTATACAGTCGAACCTTGATAAGTGAGGGCTGCCTAACTGAGAAACCTCTATAAGTGACAGTAATTTTCAGGTCCCGTCATTTTCACATGTAAAAACCTGTAGAAGTGAGAATCTGTAAGTGAGAATCATTTTTCTCGATTAGACTTCTACAAGTGAGAGATGCGCCTCTCGGACCTCTATAGCTGAGAATTATTTTTTTAATGAGACCTCTATAAGTGAGAAAAGCACTTTGCGGGCCTCTGTAAGTGAGAATCTTTTCTATATTATAATTTTCTAAAAGTCAATAGAAATTTGTAAGCAGTAATTAAAATTTGAATAGACGTGTGAGAATAAAGGCTCTTTGTTCAAACTACAATTACACCTATCACACAAAATAAAATTTAGTTTCAAAACGATTGTCATAAGAAGCATTTGCGAATCGATAACTTTATTTCAAATACATATTCAAAATGTCTAAGCGAAAACTTAAACCTCTTTCGTTAAATAAGAAACTAAAAATTATAAGTGAATTCAAAAGTGGAAAGAAACGACTTGTAATAGAAAGTTAATTCGGTCTATCAACTGCCACTTTTTATCGAATATTAAAAGAAACGGATTCTATAAAATCGCAGTGTTTTGAAGGTCGTGGAAATTTAAAAAGAAAACGGTTAGTTGAATTTCATGATCTTGAAAATTGCCTTGTGGAGTGAATAAAACAATTTTTAGATAAAAATATTCCTTTAGATGGACTATTGTTGTTATATTTGTTAAATAAATAATTATTAATTAATAATTACGTAAAACTACAATTTTAATTAACAAAACCTTTATAAATCTCCATTAGTAAAAAAGCAGCACTTGTTAGTAAGAACCTGTCTTAGTGAGAAACCCACTAAGTGAGAAAAATTCTTGGTCCCTTTTGGATTCTCACTTATCAAGGTTCGACTGTATATATATATAATTATTATTACAAGTTATAACACCAATTTGCTGAATATAATGTATAAAAGTCTACAACTTACACCCTAAGCAATTACGAATTTCATTCCAGAAGGCTGCAATCTTCAATTCTGCACGTTCTTAAACTGGTAAATGGTAATTATAAATTTCAGGTCTTTAACATACAGCAGCAATAAGCAATTCATCCCAATCATTATTCCAATTTTTTTTGCAAGATTCGTCTTTATCTTCGTCAGTAACTGTAACACAAATGACAGTATTCATTACAAGATTTTAGAAACACATTTTTACAAAAATAATAATAAACTCTTACCCATAATAACTACTTGATTGTCATTTACAGATATGTATTGAGTATCTTCATCAAATGTTTGAAAACACTTATATCTCCGCACGTTTTTTAAACTTTTTAAAAGACAGCTGCAATAGCCACACCTTTTGGTAAACTACAATTAAAAAAAGAATAAATAATTAATATTAGGTAACAGTTCTGTTCATTTATGTATGTATCTTGTATACAACTACAATTTGGAACATTCATGAAGAAATGTTTGTGAATGCAAGGAATTTTACAAACTATGTGTGTGTTTATAATTTATAATTTTATGCATTAATTAACCTTACATTTGGTGTATGAGTATAATATCACTAGTGCTATATATATGTATATATATATATATAAATAAATATTGATGCAATAGTGCAATATATTAATATTGTAGATCAAGGCATACCGCTTTTCATTTAGAAATATAAAATGTTTAAATGTTTATCACGTTTATCAATATAATAAATTTTAAATCAGTTAATGATCAAACATTTTTTATGTTAACATAACCTATAATACAACACAATAATAGCGGAACAAACAGGGCTACAAATTCTTTTAGATACTTTGGTATTAAAAATATCATAACACTTTTGTTTACTTACCCCAACATTTTACTTCTCGGAATTTAACATTTTATAAATAATGTTTAAATTTTTCTCTCCTTTACAAATATTTTTGTTGACAATTCAATTTTTTCTTTACAAAATTAGGAACAAAGTGGAATGCGAATTGCCCACATTACAGTTCATGTAAATCCGCCTTGACCTCTTGGTGATTTTCAAGAGTCTAGGGACAAAACTCACAACGCAAAACATTGCGGAACAACGCAGACGTGGGACGGCACCTTGAGGGCGCAATTACATGTCTGCGTCGAACGCTGCGTTCTTGCGGTGTATGTTGAGAGAGAGAAAGACAGACATATAGTCACATCTTTGTCACTCTCACCATCAAACGCAAAAACGCAACGTTCGACGCAGGCATGTAATTGCGCCCTGATTCTCTTTGCCCAAGTCTCCATTCAAGACATCCAACACTCTATTTTTCTTGCTGGGTTTGTGGGTTCCTGTCACCACAACACAGCGCGTCCCCAGGTTGCGGATAGGGGAAAGACCTGATAAGGTTAACTGCATAATGAGCTTACTGATGGAAGCAAGGCGAGGACTCGTGAGTTATTACTTGCGCTAAGTAGCGCTTGTTCTTTTTAAGCACCAAAAAGTTGGATAGCTGCTACAAAAGTTATTGAAAATAGGACAAATAGTAATAATATTGTCTTACATATTTGAATATTGTCAGTACATGATCATTAGGGTGGTCCAAAAAAAGGCCAAAATTGGAATTTTCAAAATGTTTTTTCAGTTTCATATTCTACTAGGATAGAAACTCAAATACTAATTATTAAAAATTTATTAATTGCAAAATTGACGCGGCGAATTGCTCTTGAAGTTTTCTCCAAAACTGAACGTTTTTTTCCTATGGTTTAGTTCACGGTGAAATGTGCCATTATACTCTCTGTATAGGCTGGTAGTTAACGGGAGCTTAGATACTTATGAGTATTTGAACTGGCTACACCCCGGTCACAAAAAAAAGAAGATATTTATGGCCAATTTAGTACCGCTAAAAAAAAGTTTAGGGTTAAGTTGGAATATGGATTATCGTTTATTATTAATATTTAAGCTTTCATAAGCTTAAAAAGTTGCAAAATTAAGAGAAAGTTTCAACTTGCTCAATTAGATAAAAAATTGCAAGTAAACAATATTAATTTGTTTAAACAATTTTTATAATTGCGGATTTTCGTTTATTGTTAATATTAAGCGATCATTGGCTTAAAAAGTAGCAAAATTAGGAGAAAATTTTAACTCTTTAGCTCAATA
The DNA here is from genome assembly GCA_037103525.1 of Ganaspis brasiliensis. Taxonomy (NCBI): domain Eukaryota; kingdom Metazoa; phylum Arthropoda; class Insecta; order Hymenoptera; family Figitidae; genus Ganaspis; species Ganaspis brasiliensis. Next base: position 1,531,146 of record JAZKLR010000350.1, read on the forward strand.
AGATGAAGAGTTGCAAATAAACAATAATAATTTGTTTAAACAATTTTTAAAATTGTGGATTTTCGTTTATTATTAATATTAAGCTTTTATAAGCTTGAAAAGTTGCAAAATTAAGAGAAAGTTTCAACTTGCTCAATTAGATGAAAAATTGCAAGTAAACAATATTAATTTGTTCAAACAATTTTTATAATTGCGGATTTTCGTTTATTGTTAATATTAAGCGTTCATTGGCTTAAAAAGTAGCAAAATTAGGAGAAAATTTTAACTCTTTAGCTCAATAAGATGAAGAGTTGCAAATAAACAATAATAATTTGTTTAAACAATTTTTAAAATTGTGGATTTTCGTTTATTATTAATATTAAGCTTTCATTGGCTTGAAAAGTTGCAAAATTAAGAGAAATTGGCAACACTCTAGCACAATAAGATGAAGAGTTGCAAATAAACATTAATAACTTTTTTAAACAATTTTTATAATTGTGAATTTTCGTTTATTATTTATATTAAGCTTTCATAGGCTTAAAAAGTTGCAAAATTAAGAGAAAGTTTCAACTCGCTCAATTAGATGATAAATTTCAAATAAACAATATTATTTTGTTTAAACAATTTTTATAATTGTGGATTTTCGTTTATTATTAATATTAAGCTTTCATTGGCTTGAAAAGCTGCAAAATTAGGAGAAAATTTTAACTCTTTAGCTCAATAAGATGAAGAGTTGCAAATAAAAATTAATAATCTTTTTAAACAATTTTTATAATTGTGAATTTACGTTTATTATTAATATTAATCTTTCATAGGTTTGAAAAGTTGCAAAATTAAGGGAAATTTTTAACTCTCTAGCTCAATCAGATCAAAAATTGCAAACAGACAATATTAATTTGTTTAAACAATTTTTATAATTGTGGATTTTAGTTTTTTATTAATATTAAGCTTTCATAAGCTTGAAAAGTTGCAAAATTAAGAAAAAGTTACAACACTCTAGCTCTATTAGATGAAAAGTTGCAAATAAACAATATTAATTTGTTTTAACAATTTTTTTGATTTTATATTTTATTTTTTGTCTAATATTAGGCTTTCCTTAACATATATAGTTGCATAATTGGAAAAAAGTTACAACTCTCTAGCTCTATTAGATGAAAAGTTTCAAATAAACAATATTAAATTGTTTAAACAAATTAAAAAATACATGCAACAATTGTTATTAACTAATTTTTATGTCATTAAAGAAAATTTTGGTGGAAAATATCGTAAAAAGTTCTAATGAATATTTTTTAACGATCTTACATTTATACGATCTTTTTTAGTTAATTGGCACTAACCGGGTTGACCATTACAAGCCCACTAATTTCCCAGTGGGATGACCCAACTTAGCCCACCTTAAATCTGGGAAACCCATATGGGGCCCAACTGGCACCCACCGAACTTTTCTACACGGGATCTTAATTAGTAAGAAATTATTAACTACTATTACAAAATGATTAAAATTCGTAGTAAACAGAAATCTACTAATTAGTTTAGTGCTTTTAAAATAGTGCTATTAGTTTTTGACCATTTGAGATTTAAAGAATAATCTACTCGATATACTTAAAAAAATGTAATTAAAGTAGAAAATGAATGCAGTTTAAATAGTTTAAAAACCTTGCAAATCTAGATATTTATTGTATTCCCTATGTGATTTTTTAGTAAAATTCAACTTTTTATATTAGATTATTGTCGTTCATAATAATAAATTATTACTATTAATTTGTAATTTTGTTTTTCTTTAATATTTTTAAAGTTTTTATTTAAATTTACTTTAATAATTTCTTTTTTTTTATTATATTAAACAATTCGTTAACATTAATAATTATTAGAAACAATAATAATTTTTGACAGTTTCAATTATTATTAAACAGTTATACTAATGACATGAAATTATTGTAATTAACTATATGCCGAAGTATGTTCATTTGTTAATATTATAAGCAGTTTAATTCATAATTTACATAAAAAAGTTTCTTCTTTATACTTGCATATTTTATTTCTGTTTATTTTTCTTAACCCCTTATTTTCAGGAATTTCCCTTTTCTGTGAGCAGAGGAACCCCGCTATGCGGTCAGGCCATCTCCAGTAGCAATAGGAAGCGCATATCGGTTACCATTTTTTTTACAACCAAAACCAAAAAAAGCTTAACTTTAACCTCATATTTTCACCTCTTAATGTTCTTTTATGATTTTCAGATTCTTAAGTACCTCTTATACAAAAGATAAACTTTCATTTGGTGCAAATTTCATGTTAAAGAATTAATATTTACATACAGAAAACAGTCACTGAAAAGTACCAAAATAGGGTATTTAGAAGCTAAATAACAATTGAAATTATCATTTTTTTTAATTTCTTTTTTTTTGCATAATAAAGTTTTCTTTGTACTTAATAATATTCTAAAAAGGTTTTAAAATACGATAATATTAAAGAAGTGAAAACAGATGTTGAAAATGACGTGTTTATTTTACATGTTAAATTCACGATAATCACATAAGAGAGAAAAAAGCAATTCGCTGCGTCAATTTTGCAATTAAGAAATTTTTAAAATTGAGCATTTGAGTTTATATCCTTGCAGGATATGAAACTAAAAAAACATTTTGAAAATTCCAATTTTGGAATTTTTTGGACCACCCTAATGATCATACGATGTGAACAAAGTCAAGTTTAACCTTTGAAAATAGCGATTTGACAAGCAGGGTATGTTAAATCGCGCTATCTTTAAAGGTTAAAGTTGACTTTGTTCACTTCGTATGATCTTGTACTGACAATATTCAAATATGTAAGACAATATTATTATTATTTGTCCTATTTTCAATAACTTTCATAAAAAATATCAGAGTTTTTGGCGGTTAAAAAGAACAAGCGCTACTTACCGCAAGTACTATAGACCCAAAGAATAAAAACTTCTCTATTAAATTTCAATCTCGTCACCTCTTGATTCTAAAAGATAAAATTCATTATGAAATACAATTTTATTTCCAACAGAAGAGTGGTATGTAATCTCTCTTGTATTTTTTTTTTTTTTAAAGTAAACATTATTTATAATTACGAATAACTTTTCCAAATTCGGCAAACAGTATAGAAAGAAATAGTATTTATAGCCATCTTTAAAAGTGATTGCGAATTCATCAATCTTCTAAATTTGTAAAAAATTAACGATTTACAATTTCTTTTGTTTTTTAGAATTAACAAACGTAAACATTGAAATTGGAAGTGAAGAATTTAAATTTACAAGCTCCATCACATTTTAAGACTCAAAATTCTCATTGTGCTCAGTGCTAGCTGAGTCAATGAAATATAAAAGCAGTCGCGGACAGCCGACAGGGGGTGCACTTTTCGTTGATGTACATGCAGCTATGGTCACATATACTGTAATAATGTGACACTCAACTCAGAGAAATGTATTAAAGTATATTTCACGATAGCTGAACATGACTGTATACTAAAAAGAAATAGTCCATTAGGAAATATTTGCTTTCACTGCAAAAACAGGTGTCTTGCTTTAAGACATTTTTGTCTTCACTTTTAAGACGTTTTAGGGTGTCTTAATTTGAAGCCAATGAGAAACCGCCTTACAAAATTATTAACCAATGAAATAGCTTAAAATAACCGTAAGAAACTTTCTAAATGTCTTATGTCTTAAAACAAGACACTTGTAAGACAGCTGTTTTTACAGTGTTGTGCCGACATTGACTATCGGCGCATTACAGAATCAATGGTTCTGTCTACGTTTAGCCAACTCTGTCAGATTAACTAAGGCACAGTACAGAACCAATGGTTCTGTCTACCTTTAGCCAACTCTGTCACGTCAACTTAGGCGCAGTACAGAACCATGATTCTGTCGACGCTTTGCCAAGTGTTGGCAGAAACTTTTGTAGTCTTAATTATTTTCCTTACTATTATTCTTTTGTGTCTGGATTTTTATTTTATATTATTGACAATTATATTTTACAGTTTTTTACACTTGCAAAAACATTTAAATTTTTTAACATTTTTTGTTGTTACAAATATTAAATTTTTTTTATTTATTTCAATTTAAAAAATATTGTTTTTACGACGAAGCGAATTTCCGAAAATAATTGATTTTAAATAATGGGTATAATTACCCAGAGAATGCTGGTTCGTCAGTTTTTTACACTTTTTTCTTAAAATATGCAATAAAAAGTTAGCACATCACGTATACATCATCACAACTAAATTAACTATACTTATGTACAATATTTCGCGAGACACTAGAAGATTTTACGAGATCTAGTATAAAGTTTGGCGCACCTCTGAAATTTTTAACCTAACTTTCGCGAGTTTACGATTTGTTTTCTCTTTTCTGACAAAGAATGAAGTAAGTATATTACATTTATTCTGTAGTACAACTATCAAACAATATTTACCCCTAGCGGCAAATTCATACGTTTTAATATAAAAATTTTATTTACTAAAAACTGACGATGGGTATAATTACCCCTGGGTGGGTAGAATTACCCCGGTTGACGGTATTTATTTTTTAAATTGAAAAAAAATTTCCGTAAATAGTTCAATTTTTTGAAAAATGTTTCTACTTTTTTAGGTAGTTTTATGTTAATTATACTTAAATAATTAAGTTTCAATACGAATTGAAAATGTAAAAAGTATAAAAACATTAAAAACTGGAAGTTCGTCCAAATCCGAAAGGCAAGGACTATGAATAAATAAATATATAGTTTTATGTCACTGTTTCATTCTTGCGATGTTTTTCTAATATTTTTTCTTCATTTCTTTAATAATGTCTATGACTTATTTTATTGAAAAGGATTTTCTCATTTTTTTAATAGTCATTTTTCTTATCTTTTTACGTTCTTGTTTTTTTTATTTGATTATTTTTTCGTTGCTTTTATTTAATTTTCTTAATTTTGCGATCATATGAATTTGAAGATATTTTTTTGAAATTTGCTCATTTATTGGACATAATTTATTTCATTTTGATCAAATGTTTTATTATTCATTATTTTGTATTAAATGTTTTCAGTTTGAAAGATAAACTACTTACAAATAAACATTTGTAGATTTTATATACTGATTGTATTTTAAAAAATCAATTTTTTTATTTAAATAAAAGAAATCCGATTTTTTGGATTTTTTTTAAACAAATCATGATTTTTATCAGCCCTGTTAATAACGTACAATTATACTTTACCCCTAATTTTCGTTTTTAAGAATTAATATTTGTCAGAATAAATACAAAATGGAATAAAACTATAATAGAATTATTAATTGTGGGAATTATTCGAAAGAATAATTTTTTATCAAACCAATTTCCAAAAGTGCAAATTTCAATTTAATAGACAATTTTACAAAGCGAAATTTCACCTGCACGAACGTTTGTTGAATAGACTAATCTGTATAATAGTAATTTTAGAAAATCTAACTTTTCGACGCCCCCCGTTGATAAAGTGTTTATTAAAAAGCCAGTGTAATAAAATGTTAATTTGAAAAACAGTAGAATAATGTTAAAGCAAGGTTATAAAGAATGTTATACAAAATGTTATTGCATATTTGAATTAATAAACAAATGTATCCATCGTTCGGTCCAATTAACATTTTATGACAAAACTTTAAAAGACATTTGATTAAACAAATAGTTTAATAGAAATCATATCCAAAAAAATTAATTATAAAAATGACATTCCACTGTTTTTCAAATTAACATTTTATTAACCTGGCTTTTTAATAAACACTTTATCAACGGGGGGCGTCGTTTTGTATGTCCAAACTCTTCAGTAACCTCATCTTCATATTTTAGAATTTTCATTTAAACGAATTACAAGTTAACAGATTTATGCACTACAGAGATTTTTTTGATAGACTATTTATTTATCCGAACTTATAATTATGTACCACAATTACAAATGACAGAAATACCAATTGTCATAATTGGTAGTGGGCAAAATATCTATTTAACAGAATGTTCATTTAATCGAGTATTTGTTTTTGATAATTTGTATAAATATAATAGAATTGATAATTAATAGAATTAGCATTAATTCGAATTTTTATATTGCAGAATTTATATCTTACCGCATTTTAATTTTTCTGAACTTTTCTTTTAATGGATATTTATTTACCAGAATTCTTACAAAATGTGGTAACCGCTAATTCATGCAACCAAAATTTTATATGACAGTATGTTCAGGGAGCCGAATTTTAATGCCACAGAATTTACATGAAGCCAAGCAGTCATTGGATAGATTTTTCACTTGAAAGAACTTTCAAGTAACTGACACGTTATATGTATATAGAGATGCATAAATAGGGGCCGTTAAAAAGATACGTACCGCTTTTATGGACTTATTTTACCCACCCCTCTCCCCCCTACGTAATGGAATGATATATACAAAAGTTCATTTTCTTACCCCCCCCCCCCCCCTATTAGCGTTACGCATTTTTTGAACGGCCCCATACACAGTGGAAAATTTTGTGAAAATTTTTTTTTGTGTATCCCAGCAAACAGAAACTAATTCATGCGAATTGAAACGAATTACCATTTTTGTCAAGTCGCTATCCGTCTTTGTCGCCAAGCGGGATTCGCTGTACCTCTTTGTATATTCGTTTCTATTTTTAAGTAATTCACTGAGAGAAATAGATGCTACGGGGTACCATCTAGATGGTACCAGGTAACATATTTGATCTTACATATGCGGACCCCGGTTGTAAATCCGTGTACAAGATCATCTACTGAACTTGTACATGATTCTGGATAAAATCATGCACAGGTGCATTGACTTGTCTTGTGCATGAACTTGTGGATGGTAAACACATGAATTTGGAACAACGAACGTGTACATTTTCATGCACGCACAATAAAATCTGATACAAGAACATGTGCATGAACGTGCAAATGTTCATGCACATAATTTTCTATACTTTAAATATTATTAACAATTGTTACTTGTCTTATAGTGGTCATTTACCTTTTATAGCCATTAAAATCTACTGCGCAGCCTTCACTCCCATAGATAACTAATGCGCAACGTTTAAAGTTTAATAAATAATTATCCATTTTCGTGTACAGATTCATGTGCATGTTCGTGTGCATGTTCATGCACATGAAATTATTTGCCTTTAGAAGCGTCCATGAACATGTGCATGTTCCTTTGCACGTTCGTTGTTCCAAATTCATGTGTTGACCATTCGCAAGTTCATGCACTGAGAAAATTCTATCTGTGATGATTACAGAACTAACCTGTACTGGAGGGACGAAATGACCATTTCTGTTTTATTTACGTATTTACCTTGTTGTTCTTAAGAATATGTCTGCTAATTTTACAAAACGTTCTGTAGTGTGTCATAAGCATGTACTACACTTCGCATCAAATTTTTGTTATGTTATTATTACAGGATTAGGAGGAAAAAATTAACTTTTAAATACAGTGGTCTGTCATAAAAGAAAGTTAAATTATTACAAAACTCATTATATAAAGCTGTAAGGTTCCTTTAGGCACAGAGTGCAGTATAGGCAAGATAATTTTACAGAACTGCTTTGTAAGCATTACGTACGCAACATTAAAGAAGGTAACGTTCGTCAGCTTTCGGCTTCTTCCGGCATCTTACGGCATCTTACGGCTTCACTCGGCAACAGACGACGCTACACACGACGTTGTAGTTCATATAGACGAGTCAAAACTAACTGACATGTGCTGTAATAGCTGTGGTCGTTAAGGCGTTCGTGATAGGGTCGGGTCGCGCGAGTTCGAATCTTTCACCATGCGAATTTGTTTTCAAATAGTTAAAAAAAAAATATTTGTAAGCAACAGGAGGGAGGGTATATCAGTAAATAAGTGTGGGTTACGTGCGAGTTGCGTACATAAATTGACTGAAAGAGAACAACTGAAAAACTGGAAGAAAAATTTTTTATATATGAACAGGTTAAATTACAGAACTGTTTTGTAACGTTTTACGGTGAGTTTATATCTTTTTCCAAGTTATAACATAAGTCTTTCTTAGACTCTTTAATACTCGTTAAGTATATTTTGTCCTGTAATTTTATCACTACGTACGATAATTTCTGTGCTTCTGTACCATTAAATAGTATGAGACAATCTCGTTTTTTTTCTAAGATCATTTTATTTACTATTCATTGAAGGTGGCGTTTCGTCCCACCAGTACCATAGCAGTTCTGTAATCGTTACAGATATAATTTTCTCAGTGTGCACAAGACAAGTCAATGCACCTGTGCATGATTTTATCCAGAATCATGTACAAGTTCAGTAGATGATCTTGTACACGGATTTACAACCGGGACAACAATCTAGATTGTACGGGTTAGCATCCAGATAGTACGGAGTAACATCTATATGGTACGAGGTAGTATCTTGTAGCATTTAGATGGTACGGAGTAGCATCTCTGATAGTACCGTGTAACATAATCTTTGTAGCATCTATGATAGTAAAATTCTTACCATCTATTTCTCTCAGTGAATTTAAATCAATTTGTACAAACTAACTGTCCAACTCGTTTTGAATTCGTGCTGACGAATTGAAAAAGATTAAAGTCAAAAAATTTGACCATTGAATTGAAAATAGCGGGTTCAGAACTTCAATACAGTCACCTCGAATTCACTCGGATTACAATATAGGTTTAATTCGTAATTGTCGCTAAGCGGGATACGCTAAAGCTCTTTGTTTATTCGATTCAATTCGTACCAATTCTTTTTCGTTTGTTGCGGGATCCTCTGAAACTCAGTAGTTTGAACTTTTCATTGACAAAATTCTATTAAACTGAAGTTTCATGAAGTCGAATATTTATTTTACAGAATTTGTGTTTATAATCAAATGTGAATTAATCCAAATTCACACTAAGTAGATTTTAGAGATTATACCACGAATCGAATCGTATAAAGAATTGTAGGTCTCAAGTCGAAACGAATTTTTTAAAAATTTGTTGAATCAAATGGAATCAAATCAAATACAATTCGACTACGAACAAATTTGTATTAAAATAAAGTCTTTGATTGGAATGATAACTATAAATTTGATTTGAAATCTTCTAATTTCTTGCCATCTCGATTCGATTCGGATTCAAACTATTCGCTTATTAGTAGTAAATTTTTCAAGTCACCAAACACACATTTAACATAAATTTCTTTTTACAGAACTCTGCTTAAACTGCATTTTATGTAAGTGAATTATAATTTAATCGGATGATAATGTAGCAGAGTTCCCATTTAGCAGAATGTAAATTTAGCCCAATTCTTAAGTGACAGAATGTTTATTTGTCCGAATTTCTAAAATATCTCTCGCAAATGTTTATTCCGACATGTTCAACTATATACGGCCAGATCAAAATTCGGCGTTTCAATGATTCTGTAAAACATGAAGTAGTGTAAATAGAAATTTAGGTAAATGAATATTTGGGAATATTGACCACTTAGTTAGCAAACTAGAGCAATGAGAAAAGAGGCCATTGAGCTACAGGAAGCTGAGGTGAAAATCGGACAAAAAATTAGCTGGAGAATTGGAGAAGCAATTGGACAGTCAACGGAAGAGGAAACTGGCGTGGAAACGGGAGAGGAAACTTTGGAGGACAATATAAGAATACACTGAAACAAGAAGTTCACGAAAATTTGATTAACTTGTTCTCTACTGTTGGATAGGCACAAAGTTCGAAACTCTTTCATTAACTTTTTCTAAGGATCCACAAACTTTTTCTTGTGCGCATGCGCAGCTACGAAACGTCAGATAGAGAGTAACGAATGTTTGTTTATCCTTAGAAAAAGTTAATGAAAGAGTTTCGAACTTTGTGCCTATCCAAAAGTAGAGAACAAGTTAATCAAATTTTCGTAAACTTCTTTTTTCAGTGTAATAAACATGGAAAATTAACAATAATAAATTTTAAATAACAAAAGAAAAGAACAGTAAGGAAATAATACCAAGGACCTGAGATTATTTTTATAGCAATTTTTATAATTTAAATTTAATTACAATCATTAAACTGTAATCTTAGATAATCATAATAGTATTATTTATTCACTACCTAAACCAGCTAGCAATTCATGTAAAATAATGAGTTAGTCTATAAATTTGTAACAGCAATTAAAACTTCTTTAAAAATACATACTAAGTATTTATTATATTATATTGAAATATGAAGTATAAGTAGCTGATCAAACCTGTAAACAGAAAGACTTATAAATATATATATCTTGAATTATTATGAAATTTGTTGATATGCACGTATAGATCAGTAGATTTGGTTTTTGGACAAGATATCTTTTTCCAAGTTATAGCTTGTCGACAAAAAGTTAATATACACAGGAAAAAACAAAGCAACACGTTGGGACATCTGCGAATGGGAATTAATTCTTTTTAGATGAAGAATTGATTTCAACTGTTTATTGTGGATAATGAAACATTTTAACGATTATAAAAAGCTTCCTGAACGAAAATCCATTTTATGAAAGGAATTAAAAAATATAAAAATAGTTAAAAATTATTCTAAATTGAAATAATTAAAATTTTAAAAGGAGATTAGAAATTTAAAAGTTTATATATAATTAATTCAATTTTATTATACTTGAAAGTTTAATTAATTGAATTTGTAATAAATTAAAATAATGAGCCAATTACTGCCTATGTAAGGCTGATCAAACCTGTGAAGAAAAAATGCTCTCATCTGATTTCAATGTTGACGTCTCTCGGTTTTAAAAGATGAAATAAATTAGTTAATATTGATTTATTAGAAATAATAGAGTGTCCCAAGTGGGGGAACTTCAATTCCGTTGCTATAAAAAAAAGCTAAATAATATTTTTTGATAATTTTTAAAAATGAAGCAAATACTTTAAAAATAATATTTAGCTCTTTTTTTTAGCAACAAAATTGAAGTTCCTCACTTGTTCCACTCTATTATTTCCAATAAATCAACATTAACTAATTTATTTCATCTTTTTAGACCGTGAGACGTCAACATTGAAATCAGGTGAGAGCATTTTTCTTCACAGTTTTGATCAGCCGTAAATCATATATAGTGTTTTACAGATAAGCTTTATTAAAATGTAACTTGTTTTAGATGAAAATATTAGATTATTTCAGTATGTATATATTTAATTATAAGCATGGAGCAAATTGTGTTTGTGATTAAATAATTATTATTTTAGTAAAATTTAAAATCTCCGAATTTCCATTGATAATTTTAAACACCTATTGAATAGTATATAGTAATAAACTAAATTGTTAAGCCATTTAATTTCAAGAATAACTAAATTCAAATTAAAAAAAACCCTTCCAGACATACTTCAGGTACGTATAAAGAAGAAATGAATAGATGAAATATATTGAAGATTATTACATAGAATTTATTTACTCTTCAACATCACAATTGTCTGGTTTTTATGTCATTACAAAGCCTGAGTTTTTAAATCGTCTATGAGATTCTTGCACTATGTAAATCTAAAGAAGAATGTAAATTATTTTAAATATCTATCGATGTTTAATTTGTCAGGTGATAAAGAATATGAATTAAAAAAAAAAGTAATAATAATTTTTTTGCATAGTTTTTCAATTTTATTTAACATAAACGATATAAGAAAAGAAACAGTTTTGTTTTGAACTTTGAAATACACTCTTCTATATTTTTAACAAATCTCAACGCGACAATTCAAAATTATTTTCTCTTTTTTATTTAAAAGAAAAATCGACTTTTGACAATTTATTTTAATTTTTAATAATTCCACTTTAATGTAAAGTCTAAAAAGACCAGACCTAGAGGCCGAAATTATTTAAAGACGGCACTGTCTTTAATAATCGAGAAACGTCAAGACGATTTGAAGATAGATGTCCCCCCCGGCAAGAAGGCTAGAACAGTAAAGAATTGAAAAAATGAATTCCACTTAGTGCCTGAATTTCCCTCTTTTTTGCGACTCGCGTAGCGGAACAAATGATACTAAACTTTTATTCCTTTTAGTCAATTTTAAGAGTAACCTAAAACGGTATTTAGAGGAATTCATCAAACCTTCGGTGACATTTTAATTCATAACAAAGAAAAAGAAGTGGTTCAAGCTGAATTCCTTTAAGGTCATATATACAGTAAGAACTTTTTTAAAGCGGAATTGAATGATAATTAAAAATTCTCAGTAATAAATAATTTTTTTAGCAGACTAAAAAGTATATCTGTTTTTTCCATTTCTTAATGAATATATATGTTATAAAATGCTTGTTTATACAATAATAATAATAATAATAATAATAATAATAATAATAATAGTTTGACACAATATGACAATAGTATATTACTAATAATTAGAAATAAAAGAAGTTATTTAAAAAACTTCATTTTGACAATAATAAATTTGAATGTGTAGCTTCCCTGGTAGATGGCCGGAACCGTAGGAGAACGAATCTGGGTTCTTTCAGAGTACTGGTTCGTTCCCGTAGGGTTCTTTGTTAAATATTGGCAAAGTATAATGAAAATTGGGCAAAAGAGTTATTATTGGGACAAAGTGTAACTTTGTTAATAAGATTGATAAGGTTTTGGGTGGTAAAACAATGTTTTTAAACAGAAAAATAAAAAATTCTAAAATTGATACTTTAAAGGTGTTTCCACATACAGCACTTGTCAACTTTTGATAGAGTTCGCGGCAGATTTAAATATCTGCATCTGACTTGAAAAATTTAAGAGTAAAAAAAGTGTACATTTCTATAGAAATGTGCATTTAATTAAAAATAAAAATGTGTAACTTGACAAATAAAGATAAAAAAAAGTGTAATTTTAAGTTAGAAATAATAAAGTGCAGCAACAAATCCTGGCAACTTGGCCTAAAAACAAATAATGTTTTTTTCCTAAACTTTTTTGTTTTTAATTAGTTAATTTATTATTTCAGAACTATTTTCCTACTTGTTCTTTAAATCTTATCCTTTTATCCCACTTCAAGTATAATAAGAACATATAAACATTAAATATAACCTCAAAGTGTCACAATGTTTTTTAAATATCTCCCTAACGTAAATAAAAGTTAATACGAACAAATTAGAATTTTCCAAGTAAAATTAAGAGATATGTGTCTTTCTGATTTATAAAAAAAAAACATTTACACACGAATTTATGAGTATTTCAACTTTTTCTGGAAAAATTGGAAATATAAAAACCATTTTTAATTTGACTTTTGTGACTTTTGAGACATTTGTGTCACTTATTGTCCAATTAAGAAAATCAATTTTCTTTTCTTGATTCTTGTTAGATACTATTAGGTTCTTTAAAAATTCATATAAACTTTTTGAACATATTAAAAATTAAAAAAGTGTCGACTAATTCTCCAAAACTAAAGCAAAACACTTTTCTCGAAAACATCACCTACGACTCATTTTGCTCAAGATTTAATAATTTTGGTATAGGTATTATCGTTTTCAAGTTTATCATAATTTTCTTGTAATTAACCTGACAAAAAACAAGTGCACAAAATTAAAAATCTCTAAATATACAATACTTTGCTGACCAGAAAACAAATAACAGGTTTTCAAAATATTTCAATTTTTCACCAAAAATAATATTTAAGCTCTTCAAAATAAAGTCAAATTATTGTCATATTATGTCAAATCCAAATATCGAAAATCTGAAATGTTTTAAGCATTTCGAGTTGTTTATAAATATGTATTTTTCTGAAATATTATTTTCTTCAAGATTCTTATAATCGTTAGGGAGATATTTAAAAAACATTGTGACACTTTGAGGTTATATTTAATGTTTATATGTTCTTATTATACTTGAAGTGGGATAAAAGGATAAGATTTAAAGAACAAGTAGGAAAATAGTTCTGAAATAATAAATTAACTAATTAAAAACAAAAAAGTTTAGGAAAAAAACATTATTTGTTTTTAGGCCAAGTTGCCAGGATTTGTTGCTGCACTTTATTATTTCTAACTTAAAATTACACTTTTTTTTATCTTTATTTGTCAAGTTACACATTTTTATTTTTAATTAAATGCACATTTCTATAGAAATGTACACTTTTTTTACTCTTAAATTTTTCAAGTCAGATGCAGATATTTAAATCTGCCGCGAACTCTATCAAAAGTTGACAAGTGCTGTATGTGGAAACACCTTTAAAGTATCAATTTTAGAATTTTTTATTTTTCTGTTTAAAAACATTGTTTTACCACCCAAAACCTTATCAATCTTATTAACAAAGTTACACTTTGTCCCAATAATAACTCTTTTGCCCAATTTTCATTATACTTTGCCAATATTTAACAAAGAACCCTACGGGAACGAACCAGTACTCTGAAAGAACCCAGATTCGTTCTCCTACGGTTCCGGCCATCTACCAGGGTTTTAAAACATGTGTAGCTATTATGAAATATAAAATATAGGATTTATTAACAATAATAATAATAATAATGATGATGATATAATATTCATAATAATAATAATAATACACAATAATAATTATCATAATAATAACAGAGTAATAATAATAAACAACATATTATTGCTATTGTTGAAAATTCACGCGAACTTAACTGTTCGAAAGTCAAAAAGAAACTGACCGTTAGCGACAGAATACAAAGAAAAAGTAGGTCCTTTTGTTGGAAATTTAGAGCCACATGTCTTCCTTCACATTTTCGGTTAGGAATTTGACACTCTCATAACCGGTTTCGAGCGGATTGAGGAGGGGAGTCATGCAAGTAGTTATTTATCAACTGCCCTTAGTCAATAATTGGATCAAAAAGAATTGAAAATATTCGGTTCACAACATTTTTCTCAAAGGATTTCAAAGGGAGTCAAAATATACTGAATGAATTCCTTTAGTGGAACTCGTTTTTCCCAACCTATAGCTGATCTGACGGAATATTTCGAAATTGAAAGTGACTGAAATGAATCCCGTTCTACGGTATAGGATATACGCTTCGGAATAATGAAAAATTCACGTCGCTAGGTTTCGAGTTATATTTCGTGACCATGAAATTCGAGGAAAATTCAGGTACTAAGAAGAAAAGATATTTTTGAAGTTTCGGGCGCAACTCTGTAAATTCGAATTCTTTACTATTCCAGCCTTCTTGCCGGGCCGGTAGGTACTCATTTTAGGGTTAAAGCCTAACGCAGAATAAAGGTACGCTCCCAGCTCGGTGTCTGCCTGCCTGCGCGTGCAACCGACACGAAAGAGAAGAAGATGGAACTATATTTCCCTCTTCCTCTCTCTCATGTCGGTTGCACGCGCAGGCAGGCAGACGCCGAGCTGCGAGCGTACCTTAAGGATATTCAAGTTGGGTGGGGAGAAATTCAAAATGGCGGCTACCTGGATGACAGGTTTGCATTGCAGTCAATGGGACGAAATCAGTTTTTGTACAATAACTTTGAAAAAACAAATTTGCGAACCTATGTTTATTAACAAAATATTTTTCATTTATCGAAAGCTATTTTTTAAAATAATAAAATTGTATAATATTTTTATATGAGTTTTTATTATTTTAAAAAATAGCTTTCAATAAATGGAAAATATTTTGTTAATAAACATAGGTTCGCAAATTTGTTTTTTAAAAGTTATTGTACAAAAACTGATTTCGTCCCATTGACTGCAATGCAAACCTGTCATCCAGGTAGCCGCCATTTTGAATTTCTCCCCACCCAACTTGAATATCCTTATAGCACGGAACGCAAAGACAACCATGTAATTGTGAGTCCAGAATAGAGAAATCTACATGTGGACCTGCATGTAGGTTCTACATGTAGATTTCTTTATTCTGGACTCACCATAATAGAAAAGGATAGAAATAATGTCCGTCCGTGTTTGTCATATGCTTACGTTCAGCTACGGTTAAGATACGCTCCCAGCTCGGCGTCTGCCTGCCAGCGCGTGCAACCGACATGAGAGAGAAGAAGACGGAAACATAGTTCCGTCTTCTTCTCTCTCGTGTCGGTTGCACGCGCAGGCAGGCAGACATCGAGCTGGGAGCGTACCTTTATGTCTCGCCAGCTCCGGGAGTTACCTAAGGCAACCGTGAAAGAGTAAGGGCGGTTCCACACCTCCACGGCAGAAGTGAAGCCAAAATCAGGGTAAAATCCCATGTGAGCAGAAAGCGCAAAACCGAAAGCAGAAAATCATGAGAATGAGAGATGATGACATTTAATTATTAAAACAATATATTTTTAAACATTATCGTTTGCCAAAATTCGAGTTTCCCTGCCTTGACAAGGTTCTTAAATTTACACAACCATGGTTAGAACGTGCTTTCACACCTTAATGATTTTGGCTTCACTTCTGCCGTGGAGGTGTGGAACCGCCCTTAGAAAGTCAGGGGTACCATTATGCCGGCGTCCCATTATTTCGTTCTGCGTTGCGTTTTAATGAGAAAGAGTAGGACACATATATACGTTGTCCCTTTCTATCTCATTACAACGGACGCATGGGACTTCGACTTTACCCCCTATTTACAAGGAATCTGATTCTGCGGTTATGCGTAAATACGCGGAACGTATATTCGCAGAATTATGGGAGAGACAGAGGCAGACAATGTTTATTATTGTTGCCGTCCTTTTCCCTCTCATTGCTTTTATTTCGCGTTTTGACGCTTGACGCAGAATTAACTCCCATGTAGATAAGACTTCGCCCTTACCCCCTATCTACATGTAAACAAAAGTTTTGCGTTTTGTTGCAAAGTGCAGAACGCAAAGTTTGTTGCCAACCGAAAGTTCTATAAATGTAAAGACTTTCTATCTCTTGATGCAGTACTGTGGTTAGCAACAAACATAAGATAAGGACAGTCAATGTTTGTTATTGTTGCCGCCCTTTTCTCTCTCATTGACTTTATTGCGCTTGACGCAGAATCAGCTTCCATGTTAATAGGGGTTTACATGTTGATAAGAAATTTGATTATGCGTTAAAGTGAAATCACATGGGAGCATCAAACGTAAAACGTTTTCTGCTTTGCACGAAAGCAAGAGAGACAGAAAGATATCACTAGTGCTGTCACTCTCATGAAAAGCAGAAAACTTTTTGCGTTTGACGCTCCCATATGATTTCACCCTCATATGTGTCGAAATGCGAAATAAGGTTGAAGTCAGATGGGAAGGATTTGGGATCATGGGATTAGAATAGACCAATCAGAAAATGCTTTCCAATGTAACCGATTATCTGATTGGTTTATTTCTAATCCCATGATCCAAAATTCCTAGTATATGGCTTCTCCCTAAAGGCTCTTGAGAGAGAAAAGAACGACAACAATAACAAACATTATCTGTATTTATCTATATCATAATTCTGCATATATGCACTGGAAAAAAAATGATTCTTTAATTTTATCACTATGGAAGTAAATACAGTCGGGGACATTGAGGGCGCAATTACATGCCTGCGTTGAATGCTGCGTTGTGCGTTGTATCCCTAGGGACTGAGAGTTCGTGTACCGTGCTTAATGTAGTTCCCTGGAGTTCAGGTTTTATTTAGAAGTACGTATTCTAGTGTTTTGTTTGCTTATGGCCATTTACAACCTGTCAGATTTATTGTCTGCTATTTTTATTTAATAAACCGCAAATATAAATTGTATTCTAATTTGCGAAAAATGAATAAAGCTGTTGAGAAAAATGTTGAAGTAAATTATAAATTTGATCTAATAATGTAGTCAAGAAATATAACATTAGTATATTTAAATATATAAGAGCAACATTTATTTAAGGATCTGTTTATTGTAACTTGTAAACCTAAAAGCAATGAAATGATAAATAACTAAGTTTTTTAAATCTATATTTTAAAAATTAAATTTGATGTTAATATTTTTTTAATTGCAGGCTAAAGGAAAATGTGGTTATTGTGGCTTTTTCATCAAAGATTTAAAAAAGATTTCTCAACACGAATGTCTTAAAGAGTACAATGAAGAGTCGCAGTTTATATAGATATTGTTTTATGTTGTAAGTTGTAAGTGAAACGTCTTTAGACGGGTTCAAATAATCCCGCGCAACGCATAGTTTTTGCGGAAATAGAAGTCCTATGTTTACATGCATGCGTTTTAACGGAAAAGCAGAATAGTCCCGTGATTTGTCAACCAATAAACGTAGTTCTTTATTCGGCACCAGCAGATTTCCTAGTATTCAATTCGCGATTAAAAATAAAGTACGTCAGAACGCACGTTAAAACGCATGCATGTAAACATAGGATTTAAGGAAACGCAATTGTTTGCGTGAAACGAAATTCAAATATTTGTTTAACAGTGTTGTTATATATATTTTTTTAATAATATAATAAAAAAAATAACTACCTCCGATAGCTAATAAACGACACTCTACAAAACATATTCTTATAAAAAGTTAATTTATAAAAGTTAATATGGAGGAAGTAAATACAATCGTAAACATAAACATTTTTTTAATAACATTATCGAATTTTTAGCATAAATTATCTCTCGATGTATAAATATACGTATATATTTATGTAACTAATTATTTATATATGTGACACGCTCCAAAAACGATAGAATCTACGAGAACGAAGGAAGGTTTTAGGTTATGTTTTTTATTTAAAGAAGAAAAATACAATAAAAAAGGATTAACTTCGAAAGCAAACTTATGAAATTTCAGTTTTCATTAGGTTTAAAGTATTCCATAAGAATAAAATTTGATTTTTAAAATTAAAAAAGAAACCAATAATTAAAATAAAACGATTATAAAGATAACCTATAGTTTTTTACATCTAAAAAAACAAGGTCCCCATCTCCTTTACTGCGCGTTTCATATATAATATTCTCACTTGAAAATTAATTCTTTTCTTAATCATTCCGAATTAATGCGTTTGAATTCTATGAGTTTTAATCCTTTTAATTGTATCCTGTTTTACTTCACTCCGAATTAATCCGTTTAAAATCCAATTAGAGTTGGAATGGATTGTATCGGAATGAAATAACGTAGGATTTAAAAGAATTACAATTTCTAGGTTTGAAATGAAACGGATTAATTTTACATTATGATAGAAACTGATTGAATAGTATCGTAGGTTTAAAAAATGTTAAATATATACCACAAAACATAACAGTACATTGTGCACCAAGTATCGAAAGCTGTTATTTTCCGACGAGTGCAAAGTTTGCTGCTCGAGCAAAGCGAGTGCAGAAATTTGCACGAAGACGGAAAATGCACTTTCGTACGTATAGTGCACATATTATGATACTTTTTGCAATACCTTTTCATACACGGAAAAGCACTAATTAAAGAGATACGTATAATTTATAAAAAAGCGAAATCTTTTTTTATCGCATATAAACCAATTAATACTTTTGAATTTCCATTTTCCATTTAAAAAATGGAAACATTTTTTTCCCAATTATCGACTAAAATAATCAGATTTGAGCCTCTATCTGAATTTGTTATTGAGATATCCTAGTTTTAATTAAATTTTGTGATAAAAAATTCAAATATATACATATGTTTATTAGAGTAAGTTTTTTATGATCGAAGCAAGCTAGGGATCAAAGTTTTGATTTTAAATCGTAATAATCGAGCTTTATAGAAGTAATAATGATTTATAATTTGTCCCTAATAATTGATTAAAACGATAAAATCTGAAGGTATAATTTTTCATTCTCGGTTTCAGCTTTATTGAATTAAGAAAAAGACAATGAAAGCCCTTGATGTTCTATATATTTTTTGGTTATTGCAATACTGCAATACATTGGTTCAGACACCTTCTGAAGCAGCAGAAAGTCAACAACATATTATGCACCTATACATCTTGTATTTAGAACTGGATCGACAGGAATCTAAAGTACGTAATAGGTTTTGGGTTCGTCCAATTTTCTCAGTGGATCGACGACGTGCTCAAGGTGCCAGTGAGAATCTTATTTATGAAATGGAGACAGGAGATAGAGAAAAATATTTAAATTATTTACGAATGAATAAGAAATTGTTTAACAAATTACTTAAGAAAGTACAACCTACACATTGAAAAACAATTTGCGATTCGGGAACCGGTAGCAGCACGCCCTGTTTACGAAATTTGATAGAATTTGATAGAAAAGAATTTCTATCAATTTGAATCCGTTTTCTGAATCCAAAATTTCATGTACTTTGTATACGTTTCTATCAAACAGTTGGATAGAATCTCTATCAAAATCAATACTTCGAATTTGATAGAATTTGATGGCATTTGATAGAAAGAAATTTCGATCAATTTAAATCCGTTTTCTGAATCAAAAATTTCAAGTACTTTTTATACGATTGTATCAAATCTTTGGGATAGAATCTCTATCAAAATCAATACTACGCATTTAATAGAAAGTAATTTCTATCAATTTCAATCCGTTTTTGGATCCAAATTGCCATTTACATTGCATACGATTCTATCAAACCTTTTGGATAGAATCTCTATCAAAATCAATACTTCGCATTTGATAGAAAGGAATTTCTATCAATTTTAATCCGTTTTTGAATCAAAATTTTCATTGACATTGTATACGATTCTATCAAACCTTTTGGATAGGAAAGTATACGAATTTTCCGTCGAAAAGATTTGATTAATTTTTAATTCCAAAATTAGGATAGAAAAGTATTCGATTTTCCGTTTGATTAAATTTAATAGAGTTTCTATGCAAATGATTTGCTAAGATTGTATTTTTAATCCGTATTCTGAATCCATTTGAATAATTTTAGGAATATCCTAATAATATCCGTAGTTCATCCTTAGGATATTAACGGAAAATGCTCATCAGGATCCCACCAGACATCGTCAAGAGATATTCACAAGACATCATTTTGAATTTCAAAATGGTCAAAATATTTTTCCGGTAGTTATATATCCACACTGAAAAAAATACTGTGATCAGATTAGACATTTGACTATGGTTGACAGGTTATGTAGGAGTTTGACATAATGCATCGGTGCGCCACTGTCGATTTTACCTAACCTTACAATGTCACTCGCGGTTTCACACAGTCGTATGGCTAAAACACAAATACGTATAGCAGTTCCCAAAAGAGCAATAAAATATTGCCAATCTGCCCATAATTATTGCAGTTCCACGGAAATATTTTTTTCAGTGCAGGAAAGCAGGGATTTTAATATCCACTGGATATCCTAAGGATGCCCAAAGATATCTTTCTCATTACCTGAAATCAGAAAACGTTTCTATTTAATATTTTCAGAGTTATAACAATTAAAACATCACCGGTTTGTACAGACTACTATGCGCACTTGTCTTTTCTTTTCGCTCTCCAGTAAAATCACTAATTTGCTTCTAAGGTCTTCTTCTTCGGAGTGCATTACATATATTGTAAAATCTAAAACCCAGACGTCACTTAATCTGTATTAAAGAAACTGTTTTATTAATTCCGATCAATTTTTTCAATTCTTTACTAATCCAGCCTTCTTGTCGAGTATCTGCCAGTTCTATTCCATTGCTGCCACTACTGGCGCAGCACTGCGTCTATTGTTACTATCCCCTTCGATGTGTCATATTATTAGTTAATAATTTTATTATATATTTAGATTTGAAGAGCAGGAGCGAATTTTTCCGTGGTGTGGACGACTTACTTAATGGTTTCAACTTTGAAGTCCAATTTCTGCAAACTTTATATTATGTTATAACATGTTAAGTTACATAATGAAAATAATAATAATAACACAGGCGTAAAAAAGTAGAAACCTTTTTTCGCAAAGTATTGGGCCAATATTGGTTTACCCTTGGAAATATGTCACTGCGGACAGTGAAAAAAATACATATAGAAATACTCAGCCAATTGTCCAGTACATACATTTGCCAATAATTTGCTTCCTGTTATCGCAGAATAAGAAATCATTGGCTAAATCTTGGGATGTAGACATCCGTGCCAATCATTGGCTAACAATATTGGTCCAATGTTTAGCCGATGTTAAGTTTCCGATTGACTGTTATATTCTAAAAATAATGATTATGTATATATGAAAAAGTTAGTGTCTTTAGAAACAAGTTTATTAAAAAGAAGAATTTACTCTTTTTCAAATATTCATCCTCTAAACGTTTCGGCTCTAAATACTGATGGCCCTCGTCTGTTGAAAATAGATTCATTCTGAAATAGTATTATGAATAACAATATTAATATAAGGCTGAAGATAAATTGATGTATTACGCATTCTCTATTTTGTTTTTTAGTAATTAATTCTAAACCCAAATAATGCAAAAATCGATATACCCGAAAAATAAAATTTAAAGAACAACATTCCCAGTGGGCACACATGTCCAAAAGACGTCTCTATGTCGGCTTTTATGTCCAAAAGACGTCTGAAGGACGTCTTTTGCTTTTTTTTGCCCACTGGGTTATAATAATAACAAAACAAAAAAGAGAATAATACAACAATTTATCTGAAGTTTTTGCAGTTGTGTACTACATTATTAATACTATTTCAGAATAAATCTATTTTCCTTTAACAAGGGCCAGTATTTTGAGCTGAAACGTTTGGAGAATGAATTAATAGAAGAGTAAATTTTTTTTTTCAATAAACTTAACAGTGTAAAGTCACTAACTTCTTCATGCGTTTATTTACGAAGTTGACTGTTTGAAAATCAAAAAGATACTGACTGTACGCCCTTAGCAAAAGAGCACAAAGGAAAAGGTCCTGGCGTTGGAATTTTAGAGCCATATGTGTTTCCTTTCAGTTAGAAATGTGTTCAGAAACTAGTCTTGAGTAGAGTCAAGTAATCGCGTTGCATTCAGAGATAAAATAATAATTTAAGAAAAATAATGTTTTAAGGGAAAATTTAATTTTTAACTTCAGCTGAACTAAGAAATAAACTAACAATATTATATTAATTTTTAAAAAGTTATATTGATATTAATATCTGATTTATTTTTTAATAAAAACATAAAAAAAGTTCGTAATGTCATGATCCAAATATGTTAAACAATAGCTCATTTATTTCTTTAAAAAGCATTCTCTACAAATCCACTCATAAAATTTTATTTTTCATAGATAAGAATTTAATTATATTTTATATATTTGTATATGGATAAAATATTTTGTATAAAATTTTGTGAATAAAATTAAGGATTGAATAAGCGGCCGAAAGTGAGACCAATTTTTCTAATTTCGAGAAAATTTAAGAAATACAGTTTTTAACGTAATCCTCAACCAATATGATTTATTATTATTATTATTTTTTTAATAGAAATGAAGTCTATAAAAACTAAAAAAAACTCTATATCTATATATAATTAACTTTTACTAATATTAAACTGCCTTAGATATAAGAATCACTGTTATTTAAAAAACTTAGTATAATTTTTCTAGTTTTTAATTAACTTTCAGGATTACGTTAAAAACTGTATTTCTTTAATTTTCTCGAAATTAGAAAAATTAGTCTTGCTCACTTTTGGCCCCTTATTCAATCCTTACTTTTACTCGCAAAATTTTATTAAAAATATTTTATCAATAAACAAATATATAAAATATAATTAAATTCTTATCAATGAAAAATAAAATTTTATGGGTGGACTTGTAGAGAATGCTTTTTAAAGGAACTAAATGAGCTATTGTTTAACATATTTGGAAAAAACTGCAATTGTTCATCAGATTTGAAAATAAAACATAAAACGTTAAATGAGTAGTTAAGAATAAACTATTTAAAACAATAAAAATTTTTTTTGAAAATTGTGTATCAGTAAATCTGTTAAAATATATTAAAATAAATTTTTCTTTGAATTTCTTTTCATCCTTAAATCGTACAATTTTTAATTTCGAAAATACAATTTCATGACATAACGAACTTTTTTATGTTTTTATTAAATATACATCAAATATTAATATCAATATAACTGTTTAAATTTAATATAATATTGTTAGTTTATTTCTTAGTTCAGCTAAAGTTAAAAATTAAAGGAAACACATATGGCTCTAAAATTCCAATATATACATAATCATTATTTTTAGAATATAACAGTCAATCGGAAACTTAACATCGGCTAAACATTGGACCAATATTGTTAGCCAATGATTGGCACGGATGTCTACATCCCAAGATTTAGCCAATGATTTCTTATTCTGCGATAACAGGAAGCAAATTATTGGCAAATGTATGTACTGGACAATTGGCTGAGTATTTCTATATGTATTTTTTTCACTGTCCGCAGTGACATATTTCCAAGGGTAAACCAATATTGGCCCAATACTTTGCGAAAAAAGGTTTCTACTTTTTTACGCCTGTGTTATTATTATTATTTTCATTATGTAACTTAACATGTTATAACATAATATAAAGTTTGCAGAAATTGGACTTCAAAGTTGAAACCATTAAGTAAGTCGTCCACACCACGGAAAAATTCGCTCCTGCTCTTCAAATCTAAATATATAATAAAATTATTAACTAATAATATGACACATCGAAGGGGATAGTAACAATAGACGCAGTGCTGCGCCAGTAGTGGCAGCAATGGAATAGAACTGGCAGATACTCGACAAGAAGGCTGGATTAGTAAAGAATTGAAAAAATTGATCGGAATTAATAAAACAGTTTCTTTAATACAGATTAAGTGACGTCTGGGTTTTAGATTTTACAATATATGTAATGCACTCCGAAGAAGAAGACCTTAGAAGCAAATTAGTGATTTTACTGGAGAGCGAAAAGAAAAGACAAGTGCGCATAGTAGTCTGTACAAACCGGTGATGTTTTAATTGTTATAACTCTGAAAATATTAAATAGAAACGTTTTCTGATTTCAGGTAATGAGAAAGATATCTTTGGGCATCCTTAGGATATCCAGTGGATATTAAAATCCCTGCTTTCCTGCACTGAAAAAAATATTTCCGTGGAACTGCAATAATTATGGGCAGATTGGCAATATTTTATTGCTCTTTTGGGAACTGCTATACGTATTTGTGTTTTAGCCATACGACTGTGTGAAACCGCGAGTGACATTGTAAGGTTAGGTAAAATCGACAGTGGCGCACCGATGCATTATGTCAAACTCCTACATAACCTGTCAACCATAGTCAAATGTCTAATCTGATCACAGTATTTTTTTCAGTGTGGATATATAACTACCGGAAAAATATTTTGACCATTTTGAAATTCAAAATGATGTCTTGTGAATATCTCTTGACGATGTCTGGTGGGATCCTGATGAGCATTTTCCGTTAATATCCTAAGGATGAACTACGGATATTATTAGGATATTCCTAAAATTATTCAAATGGATTCAGAATACGGATTAAAAATACAATCTTAGCAAATCATTTGCATAGAAACTCTATTAAATTTAATCAAACGGAAAATCGAATACTTTTCTATCCTAATTTTGGAATTAAAAATTAATCAAATCTTTTCGACGGAAAATTCGTATACTTTCCTATCCAAAAGGTTTGATAGAATCGTATACAATGTCAATGAAAATTTTGATTCAAAAACGGATTAAAATTGATAGAAATTCCTTTCTATCAAATGCGAAGTATTGATTTTGATAGAGATTCTATCCAAAAGGTTTAATAGAATCGTATGCAATGTAAATGGCAATTTGGATCCAAAAACGGATTGAAATTGATAGAAATTACTTTCTATTAAATGCGTAGTATTGATTTTGATAGAGATTCTATCCCAAAGATTTGATACAATCATATAAAAAGTATAAGAATTTTCCATCGATAAGATTTGATTAATTTTTAATCTCAAAGTTTTGATTGAAATGTATTCAATTTTCCGTTTGATTAAATTTGATAGAGTTTCTATGCAAATAATTTGATAAGATTGTACTCGACTTTTCTACAGATAGAATTTGATAAAGTTTTAATACAGAGCTCTTGATACCAAAGTATTTGATTTTCAGGCGGATAGAAATTGATAGATTTTGCATACCAAGATTTTGATAGGAAAGTATAAGAATTTTACGTCGAAGATTTAATTAATTTTTAATCCTAAAGTTTTGATAGAAATGTATTCGATTTTCCGTTTGGTAAAATTTGATAGAGTTTTTATTCAAATGATTCGATAAGATTGTATTTGAATTTTCTACGGATAGAATTTGATGAAGTTTTAATACAGAGCTCTTGATAGCAAAGTATTTGATTTTCAGGCGGATAGAAATTGATAGATTTTGCATACTAAGATCTTGATAGGAAAGTATAAGAATTTTCCGTCGATAAGGTTTGATTAATTTGTAATCCCAGAATTTTGATAGAAAAGTATTCGATTTTTAGTTTGGTAAAATTTGATAGAGTTTTTATGCAAATGATTTGATAAGATTGTATTTGACTTTTCTGCGGATAGAATTTGATAAAGTTTTAATACAGAGCTCTTGATACCAAAGTATTTGATTTTCAGGCGGATAGAAATTGATAAACTTTTGATACAGACGTATGTATACAAATGTATTTAACAATATTTTAGTATTAATTTTGATAGAAACTCTATCCACACTTATGATTGAAATTGATTATGTTGTTTAGAAGTACAAGATTTGATGCACTTTTTATACAAAATGAAGTATAGAAATGTACTTGTCTTTAGTTCAGTATTAATTTTGATTCAAATTCTTTCCAATCTTGTTATTAAAATTGATTGAATTTAGTATTTTTGATAGAATTTGATAGGGTTTTTTATTTTGTATACAATTTGATTAAAATTTGAAAATATTTGTGATAGAAATCCTATCAAATTCTATAATTTTTAATACATTCTTTAAACAGGGCGTACACGGTTGCATATTTTTTTACGTTATCTCGCTTCAGGAGATTCTATGCATTCAATTTCATATCAATTCCGCGTTAGTCCAAGTTTGGTATCAAAGATTGTTAGAGAAACGTGCACAGTTATTTGGGTCGCACTGAAACCTACATCATTTTCACGTTTAACTACAGAAGAGTGCCTCTCACACGCAAGGAATTTTGAAGAAAAATGGAATTTTCCACATTGCAATATATTTAAATATACTAATGTTATATTTCTTGACTATATTAATAGATCAAATTTATAATTTACTTCAACATTTTTCTCAACAGCATGAAGACTAGAATAAGGAGGTGAAATGAGTGGAGTGGGAATGTCCACAGAAGCAGGCCAAACAGTAGGCGCCTCTTTTCGGTTCGGGCTTTGCTCAGTAACGAATTTGAGTTTTCTGCGCACGAAGAGGGAGAAGGGAGAAGCAGCTGTTGATCAGCTCGCTTTTCCCTTCTCTTGTTTCTCCCTCTTACGTGCGCAGAAAACTAAAATTCGTTACTGAGCAAAGCCCGAACCAAAAAGAGGCGCCTACTGGCTAGCCTGTTTGCCGCGCCACCGTTCCCTGTGGTAAAACTATCTAATTTCACCTCCTTATTCTAGTCTTCATGCTCAACAGCTTTATTCATTTTTCGCAAATTAGAATACAATTTATATTTGCGGTTAATTAAATAAAAATAGCAGACAATAAATCTGACAGGTTGTAAATGGCCATAAGCAAACAAAACACTAGAATACGTACTTCTAAATAAAACCTGAACTCCAGGGAACTACATTAAGCACGGTACACGAACTCTCAGTCCCTAGGGATACAACGCACAACGCAAAAACGCAGCATTCAACGCAGGCATGTAATTGCGCCCATTGATGCCTTCCCTTTTTTCCACTAGATTTTTAATGGAAAAGCCCTAAGCAGAATGAAACTTTATCTTGAAATCACATATCGTAAGGGCGCAATTACATGTCTGCGTCGAACGTTGCGTTTTTGCGTTGAATAATGAGAGAGAGGAGGAGAGAAATATAGTCACATCTTTGTCACTTTCAACATTCAACGCAAAAACGCAGCGTTCGACGCTGACATGTAATTGCGCCCTAAGAATGAGAGGAAGCAGGACAGAGATAGATGTCTGTGCTACTTCCTCTCATTCTTACGATTTAAAATTTTTCATTGTGCTTGGGGCTAATCACATGAAAAAATCTAGTGAAAAATTGAAAGGCATCAATGTCCCCGACTGTATAATCGTGGCTCCCATAAATGAATTATGGTGGGGGATTTCTTTATGGGAAGTTGTCATGAGACTTGTGTACATTTGCTGCCATCTTAGCGCGACTACGCAAACGCATGACTGTATTATAATGGTGGAAGGGGGGCCAAGATAGGGGAAATTTTCTATAATTTATTTATTTATTTTCAGTATGGTGCGCATGAATATCATTTTTAAAACAGTTGGCAGCACTAACTTTTACGTCACTCACATGGCGAACGTAAGTCACGCCGCTATATTTAGGCCACTTTCACAAGTCCGGTGGAGCTTCACTCTATGTTCTTTCATTCTATGCCTATCAGAAAACATTGGCGGATCCAGGGGGGGGGCACGGGTGCTTGGCCCCCCTCCAAAAGCCTCATATTTAACCATGAGAGTGAGAGAGATAGCACTATAGTGCTATCTCTTTCTCTCTCATGCAATAACCCCTCCAAAAACCTTGTCTGGATCCGCCACTGTCAGAAAAATATTAAGGCATGAAATGAAAGGACATAGAAATGATGAGAAGAATGGAAATTTGTCTAGTAACCTTTTTGAAGGCATATCCCAGATAGCACCCGAATTTAACTTCCCTTGGAATTGAATATTTTCAGGAAATGTAGAATTAAAATTCTTCATACTGAATTCTAAATTCTTCTACTGGCCAGTTGATCTATCTCTGGATAAGTTCCAGATAAACTTATCGCATGTTATTTCTTACGGCTATCTGACAGTTAAGATACGCTCCCAGCTCGGCGTCTGCCTGCCTGCGCGTGCAACCGACATGAGAGAGAAGAAGATGGAAATATAGTTCCGTCTTCTTCTCTCTCGTGTCGGTTGCACGTGCAGGCAGGCAGACATCGAGCTAGGAGCGTACCTTTAAAGTTAACTGGGAGTTTTTAATAGAGTATTTTAGTTTGACGTCACAAGTCAAGAAGAGTAGGTCCAGACCATGTATCTGGGTCCGGGCCTAACCTTCTTGACTTTATGACGTCAAACTAAATTACTCTATATTCTGACTAGAGATTAGAATATTAAAAATTTTTAATTGAAATAAATTTAAATAAATTAAAAATATTTAGAATTAAATTAAAAAATAGATAATTGGAAGTTTCTAGGAAGTTTCTGGAAAGTTTCCGAGTGAGGCTTCCGAGAAGTTTCCAAGGGAGATTTCCGGGAAGTTTCCGAGGGAAGTTTTCTAATAGGAGGACATTTCGCTATTTCCAGAAAGTTTTCTGTAAACTTCCGTTAGAAAGTTCGGAACTTACCACGGGAAACTTCCCGGAAATTCGGGTGCTATCTGGGATATGGATATCACTAGACTATGAGTATGAACATAGCAAACATATATCTGCATCTCTTGTGCACTCATCAGCTAGTGACAAGACGGAGGTTAAAACGGAATGTAATTTGGCCCTTATGGTCTAGTTAGAAAACGGACGTTAGTAGATAGGCTGTGGCGTTTCTGGATAAACTAGTGTGTGTCCGTGTGAGCTATGTATGTGTGTGTCTGTGTGAGAGCCAATCAGAAGCGACCTTTACAACGAAATGGACCAATCAGGAGCCAGGATTTTGATGACGTCATAGTGTATACCTCGTTTTAAACTAGGTATGTAACGCGATGCCTAATTAGAGCCCCATCAGGTAGGTGAGGTAAGGAATTTAACCTTGAAAGGGGGGGGGGGGACAATTGCACAATTCTGCGAAATTTGAATCACCGATTTTGCATACGCGTGTTTGACCTTCCAGAACCCTCTAAGCACGTGCGTGTGACCTTGGTGGGGGACATTTACACGTGTAATTTGAATATTAGGAGGGGGGGGGGTAACCTTCAGAAAGGAAGTGGGGGTAAGGAATTTAACCTTGAAAGAAGGGGGTTTGTCTCGGAGTAAAGTACATAACCTAGAATAAGGGTGGGGAGTACATAAGAATACATCGCACATTTCTGTGAAATTTAATTTACATACGTGTGTATGTGTGCCTGTGTGACCCCACAGAAGCTTCTAGAACATTCAAGGGGGCTCATTTACCCTTGAAAAAAGGGGGTATTACATGAAAAATATATTGCGTAATTCTGCGAAATTTGAATCACCAATTTTACATACGCGTGTGTGACCTTCCAGAACCCTGTAAACAAGTTTTAATTTTAGGTGGTGGGGGTTACTTTTTTTGCACGTGTGACCCCTGCAGAACCCTCCAGAAGCTTCTAGAACATTCGATTTCAGTGGAGATGGTGGGGGTATTTTTTATTTATTTGATGCGTAATTTAACCTTTGAGAAACTTCTAGAACTTTTTTATGGGGGGTCAGAGAGGTGGGGGGATTATTTCAATCGCACTTTGTTCTATTCTGCGTACAATTTTTTTGGTAACCTTCGAGAACTTTCGAAAACAAATTGGAGGGGTGGAGGGGGGGGGGGGTAATATTAGAGTTGACATTTTAAAATTTTTTAATACATCTTAGAACATGAGTTTATATGCAGTGTAATATACTTTCAAGAAATTAAGAAATTTGCATGACATTTGACGTATTTTAATGGTTTTTACAATTTTTGAAAAATGTTTAAAATTTTGAATTTTTTGATTTTGAAAAATCTTATTGAATAGCTTTCATAAAAGTAGACTGCCCTTAGGAACCCTGTAAATTTTGTCAGATTTTGCGTATCTCTCACCGTTCTCGAGATATTTTGAAAAAATACTTTTGGAGGGGTGGGGGTAGCATTAGAGTTGATATTTTCAAATTTTTTAACACATCTTAGAACATGAGTTCATATGTAGTGTAATATACTTTCAAGAAAGTAAGAAATTTGCATGATATTTGACGTGTTTTAATAGTTTTTACAATTTTTGAAAATTTTGAAAATTTTTGAATTTTTTGATTTTGAAAAATCCTATTGAATAGCTTTCATAAAAGTCGACTGCCCTTAGGAACCCCGTAAATTTTGTCAGATTTTGCGTATCTCTCACCGTTCTCGAGATATTTTGAAAAAAGACGTTTGGAGGGGTAGGGGTAGTATTAGAGTTGATATTTTAAAATTTTTTAACACATCTTAGAACATGAGTTTATATGTAGTGTAATATACTTTCAAGAAATTAAGAAATTTTCATGAGATTTGACGTATTTTAATGTTTTTTACAATTTTTGAAAAATGTTAAAATTTTGAATTTTTTGATTTTGAAAAAACTTATTGAAAAGCTTTCATAAAAGTAGACTGCCCTTAGGAACCACGTAAATTTCGTTAGATTTTGCGTATCTCTCACCGTTCTCGAGATATTTTGAAAAAAGACTTTTGGAGGGGTGGGGGTAGCATTAGAGTTGATATTTTCAAATTTTTTAACACATCTTAGAACATGAGTTCATATGTAATGTAATATACTTTCAAGAAAGTAAGAAATTTGCATGACATTTGACGTGTTTTAATAGCTTTTACAATTTTTGAAAATTTTGAAAATTTTTGAATTTTTTGATTTTGAAAAATCTTATTGAATAACTTTCATAAAAGTAGACTGCCCTTAGGAACTCAGTAAATTTTAGTCAGATTTTACGTACCTCTCACCGTTTTCGAGATATTTTGGGAAAAGACTTTACAAAGGTGAGGCTCATTTAACCTTCAAATTTACGTGAAAAATATATTGCACAATTGTGCAAAATTTGAATCATTGGTAAATTTAACATATGTGTACGTGTGTGTGTGACCCCTCTAAACCCTTTATAGTGTTGGGGATAGATATTGAGCAATGCAAGTGTTAAGACCATTTTTGCATTGGTGGGAGTATATGACGTTATCAAGGGTAATAAGACAGATATTGCAGCATATTGCACAATCCAAGTGATGGGAAAAAGTGTATTGGTGGGAGTATTCTTTAATGGTGGGTGGTATTTCTTAGTGGTAAGGGGTTGCTGTTGTGGGGGTGATAAGACACATCAGAGATCTTCTTTACCGATAGTTTAGTCTACACATGAACCAAAGTGATAAAAGAGTGGGGTTTATCTCAGACTCAAATTACATGTGAAATTGTCAACCTTGTGACGTCACCAAGATATTGCAGCATATTGCACAATCCAAATGGTGGGTAGTTTGTCTCAGTTGGTGGTGGTTGCAGAGGAGGGGGGTATTTTATGTGTGATTTAGTAAAACTCGTATTGAAACGTGAAATTTAATGCAGTAGTGAGGGAAAATTGACATTGAACAAGGTTATTTGAAAAAGTAGACAAGGTAATAGTGAAAGATATTGAATCATATTACACAATCAGGAGGATTGAATTAGGGGTAAAGGGTGGTGTTTGCGATATTTGTTACTCAGAAGATAGTTTTAAAGAAAATTTTGTACCAGTACTTAAAAAGTCGTTTGAAGAGGAACATTCTCATAATTGATAAAAGGTTTAATATAAATAGTTATAAAAATAAAAAATTTAGTGCTAAGGATATTACGAGTAATATTGTAAGGTAAGTGATGAAAGAAGTACATTTTATTTTTAAAGACTGGTTTAATCATAATTAAATTTATTTGTAAAAAATATAAATTTAGTTTAATGTATGTAAAAATGGTTAAAAAAAGATCTAAATCTCTCAGTTGGCACTGAGAAATTTTTGTACCAGTCCAAAAATGCATTGAATCAAGTACAAATTATGCTTAATAACCGTTCCTTCGATAAAATATTATAAATTCAAGAATTTGAGGTTATGTTAATCTGTTATGCGCATGTCCGATGGAGACTAGAGTTTATGTCAAATATCCTTTTCCTTTTCAATTGAAATATTCTTACAACAAGCATAAGTTACAAGATATATTGGTAAGTTTTGGAAACTATTTTGTTAATAATAATAGGAAAATTAATAATAATAATAATAATTCCAATTTTTATATATAAATGTAAATTATAATAAGAGTAATAACAATTTTAAAAATAATTTTTTAAGAAATGATGTTTATAATAATTTTTTTATTAATATTTAATTTGATTAATAAACTGTTTTGTATGTTTCAGAATTTGGAGAATTATCATAAAATACCACTAGTATTCTATGTTCCAATTTTATGGGTAGATTGCAACACAGATGAAAAGTTGAGCAAGTTTTTAGTAGTAGCTGCTGCATGTATAAAACATAATTTTTTTGGAAAAAAGAGTCATCAACCAGTTGTTTTAAGACATCACAATATTTTTGTAGAAGTTATACAGATAGAAGTTGGAGATTTTTATTGTAGAATAAGAACAGATTTGAAAGATTTTTTATAATACAGTTTGTAGCAATGAGATTGACGGATACAATGAACAAGATAACGTAGATGAAACAATAGTAGAAATTGTAGTGAATGAGGAAAGAGAAGAGGAAGAGTTTGTTTTGAACATTGAGGAAGAAAAAAAATTTTCAATGGAATTAATAGTAGGAATTGAAAACTATGAAGAGCAAGATGTATTAAAAGAGAGTAAGAATGAACAAATTGTAAATTATGAGAGTGACGAAGATTTGATAGAGGTACAGGAGCGTGAGAGACAACAAGATATAAAAAAGAAGATTAAGTCTTTAGCTCCATGGCTGAGTTTTGGATTGTGTGAGGTGGAGCAATGCATAAAGAATGGAGAGGTACAAATTATCAGTAAAGGAGCGATATTTTTTATCTTATAAAACACCTACCTTTCTCTTAAAAAACCCTACCTTTTTCTTTTTACATGAATAAATATAAATGAGTTTTTAAATATGTGAACTGTTAGATGTGGATTAGTTCATTTTATATAAGGTGCAGTTTATGTATTTAAATATTTGAGATTAAATAGTGAAACAAACTAAAAAGTAAGAAAAATTATTAATTCTTATTTCTGATTTTACACAAATTGTTATTACTTTTTTAATTCTTTATTCGTTTAGTGGAAGATTATATTATTGGAGAAAGGCTTTCAGCCCTTCTTAGTTTACCAACACCACCAAGAGAAATACAATTAGAACATGGATGGAATAGAGATGATGCCAGCGAAAACATTGTACTGACAGTAAGTTTAAATGTTTGTTTAATGTAAAAATATTTTTTGTTTCATAAGTTTATTGTAAGTAATTGAAAACCGTTAAAAATAAGCAAAAATATAAAGAAAATAATTAGAAAATGACAAAAATACTTGAATGATGACAAGAGTAATTAAAATTTGAAGAAAATAAGCTAAAATAATTGAATATCGCTGAAAATAAGCAAAAATAGTTTAAAGTAATTGTAAGTAGTTGAAAAATAGTCAAAAGTAATTGAAATCAGTTAAAAATAATAAATAGTAATTGAAAACAATTAAAATGAATTGAATATCATTGAAAATAAGCAAAAATATTTGAATATGATTGAAAAA
Organism: Ganaspis brasiliensis; assembly: GCA_037103525.1. Taxonomy (NCBI): domain Eukaryota; kingdom Metazoa; phylum Arthropoda; class Insecta; order Hymenoptera; family Figitidae; genus Ganaspis; species Ganaspis brasiliensis. The sequence continues at coordinate 1,565,371 of JAZKLR010000350.1, forward strand.
TAATTGGAAATAGATGAAAATAAGTGAAAATTATTAAAAGAAATTGAAAAACGTTAAAAATATGCAAAAATATGAAGAAAATAATTATAAAATGATAAAAATACTTGAACGATGACAAAAGTAATTAAAATTTCAAGAAAATAAACAAAAATAATTGAATATCGCTGAAAATAAGCAAAAATAGTTTAAAGTAATTGTAAGTAGTTGAAAAATAGTCAAAAGTAATTGAAATCAGTTAAAAATAATAAATAGTAATTGAAAACAATTAAAATGAATTGAATATCATTGAGAATAAGCAAAAATATTTGAACATAATTGAAAAATAATTGAAAATAGATGAAAATAAGTAAAAATTATTAAAAGAAATTGAAAAACGTTAAAAATATGCAAAAATATGAAGAAAATAATTATAAAATGACAAAAATACTTGAACGATGACAAAAGTAATTAAAATTTCAAGAAAATAAACAAAAATAATTGAATATCGCTGAAAATAAGCAAAAATATAAAGAAAATAATTAGAAAATGACAAAAATACTTGAATGATGACAAGAGTAATTAAAATTTGAAGAAAATAAGCAAAAATAATTGAATATCGCTGAAAATAAGCAAAAATAGTTTAAAGTAATTGTAAGTAGTTGAAAAATAGTCAAAAGTAATTGAAATCAGTTAAAAATAATAAATAGTAATTGAAAACAATTAAAATTAATTGAATATCATTGAAAAAAAGCAAAAATATTTGAATATGATTGAAAAATAATTGAAAATAGATTAAAATAAGTAAAAATTATTAAAAGTAAATAAAAACCTTTAAAAATAAGCAAAAATATGAAAGAAATAATTAGAAAATGACAAAAATGCTTAAATAATGACAAGAGTAATTAAAATTTCAAGAAAATAAGCAAAAATAATTGGAAATAATTGAAAATAATTGAATATCATTGAAAATAAACAAAAATATTTGAATATAATTGAAAATAGATGAAAATAAGGAAAAATATTTAAAAGTAATTGAAATCAGTTAAAAATAAGCAAAAATATGAAGGAAATTATTCGAAAATGATAAAAATACTTGAGTGATGGCAAAAGTAATTAAATTTTGAAGAAAATAACTTTATTTCTGTACAAATTATATCAAAAAAGATCTGAAAATGTCTGGATCTGGAGATTATGGGTTTTACAGTACAACTCGAGATATGGTACATAAGATGTAACACCCAAAGAAAACTGACTTAATTATATAGAACTTAAAAATTTTGATAAATAACTTAAAATATTAGACTTGAACATTAACCAACCTAAGACTTAAATCATAAAATTTAAAAAAAAATAAGACTTAATACCTCAATTACAGGGCTTAAGAATTAAAAAACAAAAGACATAAGACTTATATCAGACAACTTAACACATACAACATAATATTTAATGCATAATGCTTAAAGCAATAAGACTTGAATAGAACTCAACCTAATACTTGAACTAAAAAAGAACTAAAAACCGATGACTCAAAACATGAAAGGCAGAGTATAAAAATCCAACATGTGATAGAAGAGTTAAGACATGCAACTCAAGATATGAGATAAAATACTCAAACCATAAACCCTTAAGACATAAGATTACTAACATAAAACTCAACAATAAAACTTAAAACATAAGACACAATATATGACAAACAAGAAAAAAAAAGACTCAATACATAGAATCTAAAAATATTATCAAATTTTTAGAAATATAAGACTTGAAAAGCATTCCACCTAAGGTTAAAAAAAAAAGGACTTAAGATTCAATAGATCAAACTCAAAGCTTAAAAATCAAAGCACATTAGACTTATTCAACTTCAATTAACTGCACGATTAGTGCACAAAGAAAATGATACTTGTACAGTTGAACGTGTAGAAAAGTTTGTAAAAAAGAATTAACCAACCTAAGACTTAAATCATAAAATTTAAAAAAAAAATAAGACTTAATACCTCAATTACAGGGCTTAAGAATTAAAAAACAAAAGACATAAGACTTATATCAGACAACTTAACACATACAACATAATATTTAATGCATAATGCTTAAAGCAATAAGACTTGAATAGAACTCAACGTAATAATAATATTTAAGAAATAAATGTTTCGCGAGTCTCTAACTTTCACCCAAATTTCGATAGATTGTTTTGCATTATTCCTGGTTTGATACTAAATCACTAAAGATTTTCCAAAAATTCCTAGAAATTTTTCAAGAACTCCCAGTAATTTATAAGGCATACCTAATTAGGAGCTTTCTACGAATTTTCAGGAATGCTTAGGGATTTCCTAAAAGTTCCCAAGATTTTCAAGGAATTCCCATTTCAAGTTGAATAAGTCTAATGTGCTTTGATTTTTAAGCTTTGAGTTTAATCTATTGAATCTTAAGTCCTTTTTTTTTTAACCTTAGGTGGAATGCTTTTCAAGTCTTATATTTCTAAAAATTTGATAACATTTTTAGATTCTATGTATTGAGTCTTTTTTTTCTTGATTGTCATATATTGTGTCTTATGTTTTAAGTTTTATTGTTGAGTTTTATGTTAGTAATCTTATGTCTTAAGGGTTTATGGTTTGAGTATTTTATCTCATATCTTGAGTTGCATGTCTTAACTCTTCTATCACATGTTGGATTTTTATACTCTGCCTTTCATGTTTTGAGTCATCGGTTTTTAGTTCTTTTTTAGTTCAAGTATTAGGTTGAGTTCTATTCAAGTCTTATTGCTTTAAGCATTATGCATTAAATATTATGTTGTATGTGTTAAGTTGTCTGATATAAGTCTTATGTCTTTTGTTTTTTAATTCTTAAGCCCTGTAATTGAGGTATTAAGTCTTATTTTTTTTTAAATTTTATGATTTAAGTCTTAGGTTGGTTAATGTTCAAGTCTAATATTTTAAGTTATTTATCAAAATTTTTAAGTTCTATATAATTAAGTCAGTTTTCTTTGGGTGTTACATCTTATGTACCATATCTCGAGTTGTACTGTAAAACCCATAATCTCCAGATCCAGACATTTTCAGATCTTTTTTGATATAATTTGTACAGAAATAAAGTTATTTTCTTCAAAATTTAATTACTTTTGCCATCACTCAAGTATTTTTATCATTTTCGAATAATTTCCTTCATATTTTTGCTTATTTTTAACTGATTTCAATTACTTTTAAATATTTTTCCTTATTTTCATCTATTTTCAATTATATTCAAATATTTTTGTTTATTTTCAATGATATTCAATTATTTTCAATTATTTCCAATTATTTTTGCTTATTTTCTTGAAATTTTAATTACTCTTGTCATTATTTAAGCATTTTTGTCATTTTCTAATTATTTCTTTCATATTTTTGCTTATTTTTAAAGGTTTTTATTTACTTTTAATAATTTTTACTTATTTTAATCTATTTTCAATTATTTTTCAATCATATTCAAATATTTTTGCTTTTTTTCAATGATATTCAATTCATTTTAATTGTTTTCAATTACTATTTATTATTTTTAACTGATTTCAATTACTTTTGACTATTTTTCAACTACTTACAATTACTTTAAACTATTTTTGCTTATTTTCAGCGATATTCAATTATTTTTGCTTATTTTCTTCAAATTTTAATTACTCTTGTCATCATTCAAGTATTTTTGTCATTTTCTAATTATTTTCTTTATATTTTTGCTTATTTTCAGCGATATTCAATTATTTTTGTTTATTTTCTTGAAATTTTAATTACTTTTGTCATCGTTCAAGTATTTTTGTCATTTTATAATTATTTTCTTCATATTTTTGCATATTTTTAACGTTTTTCAATTTCTTTTAATAATTTTTACTTATTTTCATCTATTTTCAATTATTTTTCAATTATGTTCAAATATTTTTGCTTATTCTCAATGATATTCAATTCATTTTAATTGTTTTCAATTACTATTTATTATTTTTAACTGATTTCAATTACTTTTGACTATTTTTCAACTACTTACAATTACTTTAAACTATTTTTGCTTATTTTCAGCGATATTCAATTATTTTTGTTTATTTTCTTGAAATTTTAATTACTTTTGTCATCGTTCAAGTATTTTTGTCATTTTATAATTATTTTCTTCATATTTTTGCATATTTTTAACGTTTTTCAATTTCTTTTAATAATTTTTACTTATTTTCATCTATTTTCAATTATTTTTCAATTATGTTCAAATATTTTTGCTTATTCTCAATGATATTCAATTCATTTTAATTGTTTTCAATTACTATTTATTATTTTTAACTGATTTCAATTACTTTTGACTATTTTTCAACTACTTACAATTACTTTAAACTATTTTTGCTTATTTTCAGCGATATTCAATTATTTTTGTTTATTTTCTTGAAATTTTAATTACTTTTGTCATCGTTCAAGTATTTTTATCATTTTATAATTATTTTCTTCATATTTTTGCATATTTTTAACGTTTTTCAATTTCTTTTAATAATTTTCACTTATTTTCATCTATTTCCAATTATTTTTCAATCATATTCAAATATTTTTGCTTATTTTCAATGATATTCAATTCATTTTAATTGTTTTCAATTACTATTTATTATTTTTAACTGATTTCAATTACTTTTGACTATTTTTCAACTACTTACAATTACTTTAAACTATTTTTGCTTATTTTCAGCGATATTCAATTATTTTTGCTTATTTTCTTCAAATTTTAATTACTCTTGTCATCATTCAAGTATTTTTGTCATTTTCTAATTATTTTCTTTATATTTTTGCTTATTTTTAACGGTTTTCAATTACTTACAATAAACTTATGAAACAAAAAATATTTTTACATTAAACAAACATTTAAACTTACTGTCAGTACAATGTTTTCGCTGGCATCATCTCTATTCCATCCATGTTCTAATTGTATTTCTCTTGGTGGTGTTGGTAAACTAAGAAGGGCTGAAAGCCTTTCTCCAATAATATAATCTTCCACTAAACGAATAAAGAATTAAAAAAGTAATAACAATTTGTGTAAAATCAGAAATAAGAATTAATAATTTTTCTTACTTTTTAGTTTGTTTCACTATTTAATCTCAAATATTTAAATACATAAACTGCACCTTATATAAAATGAACTAATCCACATCTAACAGTTCACATATTTAAAAACTCATTTATATTTATTCATGTAAAAAGAAAAAGGTAGGGTTTTTTAAGAGAAAGGTAGGTGTTTTATAAGATAAAAAATATCGCTCCTTTACTGATAATTTGTACCTCTCCATTCTTTATGCATTGCTCCACCTCACACAATCCAAAACTCAGCCATGGAGCTAAAGACTTAATCTTCTTTTTTATATCTTGTTGTCTCTCACGCTCCTGTACCTCTATCAAATCTTCGTCACTCTCATAATTTACAATTTGTTCATTCTTACTCTCTTTTAATACATCTTGCTCTTCATAGTTTTCAATTCCTACTATTAATTCCATTGAAAATTTTTTTTCTTCCTCAATGTTCAAAACAAACTCTTCCTCTTCTCTTTCCTCATTCACTACAATTTCTACTATTGTTTCATCTACGTTATCTTGTTCATTGTATCCGTCAATCTCATTGCTACAAACTGTATTATAAAAAATCTTTCAAATCTGTTCTTATTCTACAATAAAAATCTCCAACTTCTATCTGTATAACTTCTACAAAAATATTGTGATGTCTTAAAACAACTGGTTGATGACTCTTTTTTCCAAAAAAATTATGTTTTATACATGCAGCAGCTACTACTAAAAACTTGCTCAACTTTTCATCTGTGTTGCAATCTACCCATAAAATTGGAACATAGAATACTAGTGGTATTTTATGATAATTCTCCAAATTCTGAAACATACAAAACAGTTTATTAATCAAATTAAATATTAATAAAAAAATTATTATAAACATCATTTCTTAAAAAATTATTTTTAAAATTGTTATTACTCTTATTATAATTTACATTTATATATAAAAATTGGAATTATTATTATTATTATTAATTTTCCTATTATTATTAACAAAATAGTTTCCAAAACTTACCAATATATCTTGTAACTTATGCTTGTTGTAAGAATATTTCAATTGAAAAGGAAAAGGATATTTGACATAAACTCTAGTCTCCATCGGACATGCGCATAACAGATTAACATAACCTCAAATTCTTGAATTTATAATATTTTATCGAAGGAACGGTTATTAAGCATAATTTGTACTTGATTCAATGCATTTTTGGACTGGTACAAAAATTTCTCAGTGCCAACTGAGAGATTTAGATCTTTTTTTAACCATTTTTACATACATTAAACTAAATTTATATTTTTTACAAATAAATTTAATTATGATTAAACCAGTCTTTAAAAATAAAATGTACTTCTTTCATCACTTACCTTACAATATTACTCGTAATATCCTTAGCACTAAATTTTTTATTTTTATAACTATTTATATTAAACCTTTTATCAATTATGAGAATGTTCCTCTTCAAACGACTTTTTAAGTACTGGTACAAAATTTTCTTTAAAACTATCTTCTGAGTAACAAATATCGCAAACACCACCCTTTACCCCTAATTCAATCCTCCTGATTGTGTAATATGATTCAATATCTTTCACTATTACCTTGTCTACTTTTTCAAATAACCTTGTTCAATGTCAATTTTCCCTCACTACTGCATTAAATTTCACGTTTCAATACGAGTTTTACTAAATCACACATAAAATACCCCCCTCCTCTGCAACCACCACCAACTGAGACAAACTACCCACCATTTGGATTGTGCAATATGCTGCAATATCTTGGTGACGTCACAAGGTTGACAATTTCACATGTAATTTGAGTCTGAGATAAACCCCACTCTTTTATCACTTTGGTTCATGTGTAGACTAAACTATCGGTAAAGAAGATCTCTGATGTGTCTTATCACCCCCACAACAGCAACCCCTTACCACTAAGAAATACCACCCACCATTAAAGAATACTCCCACCAATACACTTTTTCCCATCACTTGGATTGTGCAATATGCTGCAATATCTGTCTTATTACCCTTGATAACGTCATATACTCCCACCAATGCAAAAATGGTCTTAACACTTGCATTGCTCAATATCTATCCCCAACACTATAAAGGGTTTAGAGGGGTCACACACACACGTACACATATGTTAAATTTACCAATGATTCAAATTTTGCACAATTGTGCAATATATTTTTCACGTAAATTTGAAGGTTAAATGAGCCTCACCTTTGTAAAGTCTTTTCCCAAAATATCTCGAAAACGGTGAGAGGTACGTAAAATCTGACTAAAATTTACTGAGTTCCTAAGGGCAGTCTACTTTTATGAAAGTTATTCAATAAGATTTTTCAAAATCAAAAAATTCAAAAATTTTCAAAATTTTCAAAAATTGTAAAAGCTATTAAAACACGTCAAATGTCATGCAAATTTCTTACTTTCTTGAAAGTATATTACATTACATATGAACTCATGTTCTAAGATGTGTTAAAAAATTTGAAAATATCAACTCTAATGCTACCCCCACCCCTCCAAAAGTCTTTTTTCAAAATATCTCGAGAACGGTGAGAGATACGCAAAATCTAACGAAATTTACGTGGTTCCTAAGGGCAGTCTACTTTTATGAAAGCTTTTCAATAAGTTTTTTCAAAATCAAAAAATTCAAAATTTTAACATTTTTCAAAAATTGTAAAAAACATTAAAATACGTCAAATCTCATGAAAATTTCTTAATTTCTTGAAAGTATATTACACTACATATAAACTCATGTTCTAAGATGTGTTAAAAAATTTTAAAATATCAACTCTAATACTACCCCTACCCCTCCAAACGTCTTTTTTCAAAATATCTCGAGAACGGTGAGAGATACGCAAAATCTGACAAAATTTACGGGGTTCCTAAGGGCAGTCGACTTTTATGAAAGCTATTCAATAGGATTTTTCAAAATCAAAAAATTCAAAAATTTTCAAAATTTTCAAAAATTGTAAAAACTATTAAAACACGTCAAATATCATGCAAATTTCTTACTTTCTTGAAAGTATATTACACTACATATGAACTCATGTTCTAAGATGTGTTAAAAAATTTGAAAATATCAACTCTAATGCTACCCCCACCCCTCCAAAAGTATTTTTTCAAAATATCTCGAGAACGGTGAGAGATACGCAAAATCTGACAAAATTTACAGGGTTCCTAAGGGCAGTCTACTTTTATGAAAGCTATTCAATAAGATTTTTCAAAATCAAAAAATTCAAAATTTTAAACATTTTTCAAAAATTGTAAAAACCATTAAAATACGTCAAATGTCATGCAAATTTCTTAATTTCTTGAAAGTATATTACACTGCATATAAACTCATGTTCTAAGATGTATTAAAAAATTTTAAAATGTCAACTCTAATATTACCCCCCCCCCCCCTCCACCCCTCCAATTTGTTTTCGAAAGTTCTCGAAGGTTACCAAAAAAATTGTACGCAGAATAGAACAAAGTGCGATTGAAATAATCCCCCCACCTCTCTGACCCCCCATAAAAAAGTTCTAGAAGTTTCTCAAAGGTTAAATTACGCATCAAATAAATAAAAAATACCCCCACCATCTCCACTGAAATCGAATGTTCTAGAAGCTTCTGGAGGGTTCTGCAGGGGTCACACGTGCAAAAAAAGTAACCCCCACCACCTAAAATTAAAACTTGTTTACAGGGTTCTGGAAGGTCACACACGCGTATGTAAAATTGGTGATTCAAATTTCGCAGAATTACGCAATATATTTTTCATGTAATACCCCCTTTTTTCAAGGGTAAATGAGCCCCCTTGAATGTTCTAGAAGCTTCTGTGGGGTCACACAGGCACACATACACACGTATGTAAATTAAATTTCACAGAAATGTGCGATGTATTCTTATGTACTCCCCACCCTTATTCTAGGTTATGTACTTTACTCCGAGACAAACCCCCTTCTTTCAAGGTTAAATTCCTTACCCCCACTTCCTTTCTGAAGGTTACCCCCCCCCCTCCTAATATTCAAATTACACGTGTAAATGTCCCCCACCAAGGTCACACGCACGTGCTTAGAGGGTTCTGGAAGGTCAAACACGCGTATGCAAAATCGGTGATTCAAATTTCGCAGAATTGTGCAATTGTCCCCCCCCCCCCTTTCAAGGTTAAATTCCTTACCTCACCTACCTGATGGGGCTCTAATTAGGCATCGCGTTACATACCTAGTTTAAAACGAGGTATACACTATGACGTCATCAAAATCCTGGCTCCTGATTGGTCCATTTCGTTGTAAAGGTCGCTTCTGATTGGCTCTCACACAGACACACACATACATAGCTCACACGGACACACACTAGTTTATCCAGAAACGCCACAGCCTATCTACTGACGTTAAAACGTAATCATAGTACTGCAACCTTTAAATGTCCGCCTATTATGGGAAATATTGGATGCGAAAGTTCCCTCAAATGTATTTCTAATTTTCAGAGAATTTCCGGACATAATATTCCTAAAGTATTGAGAAAATGTAAAGAAAAGAAATTTGACATCTGTAGAATTTTAAACAAATTGAAAACTATACTGCGCAGCCCTACAGACCATGGAAACCAACTTTGACCAGTGCGCATCATGTAGAATGACATCAATTTTCTTGGGAACCTTCGCATCCAATTATTCCCTATGGCGGATATTTTAAATGTTCCACGAGCCTTCTCTAAATATCAGGTCCGAATATTCAGTAAATGTCGACCAACATTCAGGGAAATTTCTGGTGCTGTGTGGATTAATATCATAAAATTATAAATTTTTTTTATTATATTTAAAAAATACTTCTTGATTTAAATTATTAAACTTCTCTTAAATTCTATTGGAAAGAGAACAGTACCGTAACTTATTAAGGTAAATTACCCGATTTTAAATTATCGAGAATTTAAGAACAGAAGAACACATTACTTGTGAAATATTTACACATTGAATGGAATATTTTCATCGTAACCCCCTATCTACATGGAAGCTTACGTTGCGGTTATGCGTAAATGCGCGGAACTATATACGCAGAATTATGAGATAGACAAAGACAGACAATGTTTGTTATTGTTGTTGTCATTTTCTCTCTCATTGCTCTTTTTTCGCTTTTTGAAGTCTAAGGGCGCAATTACATGTCTGCGTCGAACGCTGCGTTTTTGCGTTGAATAATGAGAGAGAGGAGGAGAGAAATATAGTCACATCTTTGTCACTTTCAACATTCAACGCAAAAACGCAGCGTTCGACGCTGACATGTAATTGCGCCCTTATGCAGAAACTTTTCCCACCCCCTATCTACACCCAAACAGATAAATACTATACTTCCGGTTCATTTTTCGCCTATTGTTGGAACAATAAACCGGAAGGGCAGTATTTATGTCCTTGGGTGTACAGTCGAGAGGGGGACAAACCGACAGGGTTACATTTTATCCCAATATGTACAGTCGGGGACATTGATGCCTTCCAATTTTCCACTAGATTTTTTCATGTGTTTCCATAAAAAATCTAGTGGAAATGTCCTCGTCCAAAGTTACTAGATTCTAGTACTTTTGATAATTAAGCTTCACTGTTGGGAATGTTTGTTAATATGAAAAAGAATTTGTATTATAACACTTCTATGAAATAAATAAAGTTCGGTTATAGACCTTTTCATCTCGAATAGGAAGTAATAAATGCGCATGAGCAGAGAGTCGGTCATATGGATATTCGGCGTGTATAAGGTTCCGAATATGACAGACTTTTACCGGAAGTTCAATATTCAATATTCGAGATGAAAAGGTCTATTATTTAGAACTGTAAAATGGAAGTAAAATAGGTGGAGATTGTTAGGTTATATAATAATTATTTTATTAATAGAAATTAGGACATTGTTAAATTATTTGTACTAAGGGGTGTTTATTTTGGATATTATCTGACCCCCTTCAGTATAGTCGAATTCTGCGTAGTAGAATTATTATAAATATATAATATAATAATTTATAATCATTGATAAATATTAATGAAATATGTTATAATAAAATAGAATATAATAATTAGATATTATCTATCTAAAGGGGGTAAGATAATATCCAAAATAAACCCCTCTTAGAACGCCCCCCCCCCACCTTAGTACGTATAATTTAACAATGCCCTAATATAAAATAATTATTATATAATCTAACAATCCCCACCTATTTTACTTCCATTTTACAGTTCTAAATAATAACCGAACTTTACTTATCCCGTAGAACTGCTGTACAATACAAATTCTTTTTTCATATTAACAAAAATTCCCAACAGTGAAGCCAAATTTTCAAAATTACTAGAATCTAGTAACTTTGGGATAAAATGTAACCCTGTCGGTATGTCCCCTTCTCGTATCCCACTGTAAATTGGAACTGCGTCCAGATACGTCAAAACGTGTCAAAAAAGCATATCTCTGTCCTTGTCTCTCTCACACAGTTTTGTGTTTATGTGTTCCGCGTATTGGCACATAACCGCAGAATCAGCTCCCATGTAGATAGGGGGTAATACCATGAAAATTCACTAAGTGTCGCGTGAAGCGATTTATTTCCCTCGTTTCACGGTATAAAAAACAACGGTTTTACACCTTCTGCTCTCATCGGATTTCACCCTTATACACGTAATTTACTTAGGTAATTTATACTACAATAGACCTAAAAATCAAAAATAACACGTTAGTGTCCTATCTTTGGTTGCCATAGTAACCCCCAGGCAGGTATGCAGGCAACTGAGCTGTGACCGTATGTTTACGATAAATTGTGCTGAAACCCATAACATTTGACAGCTATTGTATTTACTTTTGAAAAATATATTTAACTCTTTTTTCGGGCATTAAAAGTGAAGTTCCCCAACTCGTGCAATTGTGTTATGTTTAAAAAATTTTAATTGAAAAATTTATTTTCCGTCTGAAAAAAAATAGCCGTCAACATTAAAATCAAGTGAGCGCGGTGTGTGTTGTTCTCTTGAACTGTCAGATTGTACACAAGTCTGATTTTAAATTATTTTCCATTTTTGTTTATATTTATGTTTCAAAACATATAAAATTGTGCGCGAGCGATAAAATTCTGATGCCTCTTGCCATGGAAAAAGGAATACAATCTCTGTAAGTTATTTTTCTATTTTTGTAAGTCCCTGTCTGTGTACATATGTATATATATATGTCGGTGTCAAAGCTATTTTTCTTTTTCTCAAAAAATAATATTTATCTCTCTTTTTGGTCAACAAAAGTGAAGTTGCCCAACTCCTGCCATTATTTTATGTTGAATTAATTTTATTTTGACAACTTTTTTTGCCTTTTGCAAAAATTAGACGTCAACATTAAAATCAGGTGGGAATCATAATGGGAATTAGGTCGCTGTCGTGACCAAAAGTGAACAAAATTAAGTTAGAAAAATATTCATTCGAAGGCTCGATCAGCCTTAAAATATAGATTTAAAAAACTTAGTTATTTATCATTTCATTGCTTTTAGGTTTACATGTTACAATAAACAGATCCTTAAATAAATGTTGCTCTTATATATTTAAATATACTAATGTTATATTTCTTGACTACATTAATAGATCAAATTTATAATTTACTTCAACATTTTTCTCAACAGCTTTATTCATTTTTCGCAAATTAGAATACAATTTATATTTGCGGTTTATTAAATAAAAATAGCAGACAATAAATCTGACAGGTTGTAAATGGCCATAAGCAAACAAAACACTAGAATACGTACTTCTAAATAAAACCTGAACTCCAGGGAACTACATTAAGCACGGTACACGAACTCTCAGTCCCCAGGGATACAACGCACAACGCAAAAACGCAGCATTCAACGCAGGCATGTAATTGCGCCCTTTGATTGTCTAAATTTCCAGGAAATTCCATGAAATTCGAAATTTCTACGAAAAATTCCCAAGTTCAATGAAATTTCCAGGATTCCGGGAAATTTCCATGAAAACGGCAACACTGGTTTACACACAGTGGGCAGAGATCGGAAATTGAGGGCGCAATTATGTCTTTGTTACGGAAGCGCCTATGTGCCACGCCAAGGCGTGTACTTATGTGTTCTGTTTTGTTGAAAAAGGAACCAACGAACGCGAGAGCACGTTCATGTGTTCCCTTTCGTCACGAAGGAATAATAAGGAGACTGCACTCGCTGATTTTTACGTGCTAAAATTCTGTCTTGGTTCACGAGTTGGAATTAACTCTGATATGAGTACGCATGTGTAGTACGCGATTAATATCGATATATCGATACTTGTTTACATTAATAAACATAACCTCAAATATCAATTGACGTTTCGATTCCCGCCATAATAATTTTCTCTCTCATTCTACTTTTAGGAGCAACGAAAGCAGCAACAGTGCGCCGCGCACGCGTACTCATATCAGAGTTAATTTCCAACAAGTGAACCAAGACAGAATTTTGGCACAGTTTCTACAGGGATGAACACTACAGTTCGGTCTCCTTATTATTCCTTCGTGCCTTTCGTAAATTGAGTCCAGGGTTGGTTAATCACAGTCGGCTTTGCCGAAATTCATTGAAGAAGAAGAAAGAAAGAGAATAATTTAATGAGGAGAGAAAAATTGAGAATTTAAAGGTAATTGATTATTTTATTTTTCGTTCCTTTAATTAATTTAGACATTTTTATATGTACTTTTATAAAAATAAACTTCCTTGACGGACATAACCAAAAATTATTTTGAAAAACATTTCATTAAAGTGTATTTGGATATAAATTTTACTTGTTGTATTTATATTTATTAAAAAATTGTTATTTCACAAAATATTTATATTTTACATATATAAACCAACAATCCTATAGAAATGTTAAATAAATATATTTATGATCTTTTAAAATTATAGGTAATAATAATAATATAAGCTTGCAAAGTTCATTCGTTTCATCATTTTTTTTTTTTTGGCAAATAAGAATTTCATTACCACAAATAGAAATGAAAATTTTAGCTCATTAAACACAATATTGAATAACAAAATGAAGAAAAATTTTAAATAACATAACTATTTTACAAGTAGTGTACCACAAGTCAATTTATTATATACTTATTATTAGTTAGAAATACTTTAATATTTTTATTTATATACAAAACTTTTATTACAAATAATTTTTTGTTATGTCTATGTAACACATTTATTTATTAAGAAATGAGGTTCTTAATTATTAAATATTTAAAATAATAATATTAAACATGCTAATTTTATCAAAATAATTAACTTTTGTTGTCCTTTTTTATAAATTATATAAACATATTCTTTTTCAAAGGTACACTCAAGTTGGAAAAATGTTGTATAGAATTGAATTAATAATTGAACATGATTTAAAAATAACAATTTTTTAATAAATATAAATACAACAAGTAAAATTTATATCGAAATACACTTTAATGAAATGTTTTTCAAAATAATTTTTGGTTATGTCCGTCAAGGAAGTTTATTTTTATAAAAGTACATATAAAAATGTCTAAATTAATTAAAGGAACGAAAAATAAAATAATCAATTACCTTTAAATTCTCAATTTTTCTCTCCTCATTAAATTATTCTCTTTCTTTCTTCTTCTTCAATGAATTTCGGCAAAGCCGACTGTGATTAACCAACCCTGGACTCAATTTCTCGCGTTCGTTGGTTCGTTTTTCAACAAAACAGAACACATAAGTACGCGCCTCGGCGTGGCACATAGGCGCTTCCGTACTTTGTCGAACGCTGCGTTTTTGCGTTAAATAGTAAGAGAGAGAAAGACAAAAAATGTATAGTCACATCTTTCTCCCTTTCACCATTCAACGCAAAAACGCAACGTTGTTACCCCCTATCTACATGGAAGCTGATTCTGCGTCAAGCGTCAAAACGCGCAATAAAGCCAATGAGAGAGAAAAGGACGGCAACAATAACAAACATTGTCTGTCCTTGTCTCTCTCACAATTCTATGTTTATACGTTCCGCGTATTTACGCATAACCGCAGAATCAGCTTCCATGTAGATAGGGGGTTAAGGTTCCGTCTCATGACAGCGTCAAAGTAGAAAACGGAAAGCGTTCAACCAATAAAAGTATTTTCTACAATGGAAGTTATTCTAATTGAGCTTTCTGATTGGAGCAACGTTTTACGCTTTTCCGCTTTCAGGGTAAACTCCGATGTGAGGGTGCGATCCCATGTGAGGGTGCGATCCTATGTGAGCAGAAAACGTAAACGGAAAGCAGAAAATCATGAGCGTGAGAGTGACAGACGTATATCATTGACTCTCTCACTCTCATGATTTTCTGCTTTCCGTTTACGTTTTCTGCTCACATGGGATCGCACCTTGAGCAGAAAGCGCAAAACCGAAAGCAGAAAATCATGAGAGTGAGAGAGACAGTGATATCTACCTACCTCTCTCACTCTCATGATTTCTGCTTTCGGTTTTGCGCTTTCTGCTCACAATGGGATTTTTACCTCACGCTTTGACGCTGTAATGGGACGGGACCTTAAGGATATTCAAGTTGGGTGGGGAGAAATTCAAAATGGCGGCTACCTGGATGACAGGTTTGCAATTGTTTGCAATGCAGTCAATGGGACGAAATCAGTTCTTGTACAATAACTTTTAAAAAACAAATTTTCGTACCTATGTTTGTTAACAAATTATTTTTCATTATCGAAAGCTATTTTTTAAAATAATAAAATTGTGTAAAATTTTTATATGAGTTTTTATTATTTTAAAAAATAGCTTTCGATAAATGAAAATAATTTGTTAATAAACATAGGTTCGAAAATTTGTTTTTTAAAAGTTATTGTACAAAAACTGATTTCGTCCACTGACTGCAATGCAAACCTGTCATCCAGGTAGCCGCCATTTTGAATTTCTCTCCACCCAACTTGAATATCCTTATGAGGTCTATTAGACCTTTTCATTTAAATATTCTGTCTTCTTCTAATGCTTGTGCCATTGCATGAGCTGGTAAAAGACAGAAGAACTAAAATGAAAAGGTCTATGCAAATAGTTGTTTAAGAAAAGTTGTGAATATTCCATAAAAATGATGTAGAAAAGAGAAATTTTTGTCCCTTTTTATGTTGTTCTTAACAATAAAATTTTTTTTGCTATTTGTCGAACTAGTCCTTAATTATTTCAGAAATTGTCATTTTCATGCTTATGTGCATATGTATTATTATCATTACTAAATTATAATTAGCTTTACTTATTTGAATATTAAAACATGGAATAAAATAAAAAGTATTTGGAAAGAATGCAGAAATGATAAATTTCATAGATACCATTAGAGAAGAGAAGGGGAAAATTCCAGTTAGCAAGTTGAGGATATAATTCCAAGAACAATTTTAAAGTGCACTTGTTTAGTACATGCATAGATGGAAAAGGGGAAAACGTTTTATGAAAACAAGTGGGACAGAGAGTTGAAATCGGTGAAAGGCCGGTCAAAAGGTACGGAAGCAAAAGGAAACAGTCAGTTCTATCGTATGGATAATGAAGATGGGTTCTCGAGTGCCGATTTGCGCTGATTTTGCTGGTAGTAGTCGTCCCCTTTACTTTTGTCTCTGTGCATGCCGTCGCGTTGCCGCTGCGACGTTGGGTTGTTGACTCAGTTAAGTTGTAGATTTTAGTTTGCGCATTATCGCAGTGACGAATAACAAGTATTAAACGTGTTACTTACGTTAAGTGTATTATTTTTTAGTTTAGCGTATGTCAGTGAAGTGTGAAACTTCTAAGAGAAACATAATCTGGGCTGTTTCATTTGCTCTAAAAAGTGTTGACCGGATTTAGTTTTGAATTTTACTTATAAATATTTGTTCTCATTACAAGATCTGCGCCACTTAAAAGAAGGTATGTATTTGTTTTCAATCTTTATTAGTAATTTTCTCCAATTGCTGCTTTTACCAATTTCAAGTATTGCTTAATACTTTTATTGTAAAGAAAATGTATAGATCCACTAATTGTCGACAGTCCCCTGAATCTAATTTCATATTTTATATTTTTTAATATCTACTTTTTTATTTTGAGATTAGAATTTTAAAAGCAAATATAATTATGTTAATGGTGAGCTATCTTTTGTGACCTAAATTCCATTAATTTCGTAAACCTTGCAAGCGACAAGTTGCTCATAAATCAACAAGTGGTTCTATTGATCTGAAGGCTGATTTATTTTGTATACAATGTTCTATGACGGCTATGTTCAGGATTCAATGAGTGACAGTCAAGCTGAGTTTTTTGTTTTTATAAACGAAGAAAAACCTTGTGCATGATTATTAATCAATAATACCATACTTACATCTTTGTTATCCCTTTTGTTTTTTGTCAGTAGCTATGAGCACAATAAAATTTTAAAGTCTATAACACTAGCACAAAGTGTGCACAACACATTAACTTTAGTTTTTGAAAATTCTTATCGAAAAATACTAGCAAAATCCCGTTTGTGTTTAACTGGTTTAGCTTTGATTAAAATTTTATCATCATGCATATCTATGCTTTGAAAATTTACTGACTCGAATGTACAAAATGTTGAGCAATGACCATTTTTTACCTTACTTTTATTATTTTTTACTCAAAAGTTCACAATCCACCTACAAATTTAATTTGTTTGTAAAAATATTTAGTTGAAAACAATTAAGAAAAGTTATTAATTATAAATTAATTAAAATACAGAAAAAGGTTAGAATGTGTAGATTTTTCCTACTAGAAACGATCGATTGACCACGATTGGGATTAAGAAACACAATTGAAAACGATACACGGAAAAAAATGAATTGTCTACCAGCGGTAACAAAAGTTTGCTGGGAAAAATTTGTTGTCAGACATAAAAAGTTTACAGTGGGAACTTACAATTTTAGTCATCATAAGATTCACAAGTTTGCCCTGGCAGTTAAAAAATATTTAGAGCTACTGTTAAACAGTTTGCTCTTCTGTAGAATTTGTAAATTCACTGTTACAGTAACATATTTTTGTTCACATGTTAAAAAAGTTCACTGTGGTGAAAAACAATCAGTTAACCTCATTTGATTACATTTTGAGTTTCACAAGAAGGTTACGTAATAAAAAATAGTAATTTATTATGATTTATGATATTAATAAGTTAACTGATTTAAAACCGTTTAAGTTATGTTTCGTACAAGTAAAAATCAATTATTGTGCATTAATGCATATCATTTTCATCACGGAATTTTTGCACAAAATCAGTTTTGTTCGTTTTGTTGTCACATAATTTAAAACTTTTTTTTGACATACAATGTAGAAAAGTCTGTCAAATGATCAAATTTTATAGTTTATTATCCAAAAGTGTCGTTTGAATATTTATTATTTTGCTTGAAATTGTGCGCCACAGCGGGTCTTAATTGGCTTCAACCCAAAAGTGCTTGCCCAGCTCAGTTCTTTCTTGATTTAGTTTCTGGGATGTCTCCTGATGATTTTAAGCGAAAAATGAAAAAAATCGTTTGGGCCGTTTTTGAAAAAACTGATTTTTTGAATTTTTTAAAGAGGTTAATTAACATATTTTTACCAAAATGAGTGCAAATAATAGCTATATTGACTTGAGTCATTTAAAATGCTATCAGAAGATAGGTCCTAGGTGCTGAGTATCTTTGAGTAACTTTACACCAGAAAAGTTAATGAAAAACCGTGAAAAATCGGTAAAAAAATGAGTGTTTGCAATAATACTCTCTCCCAGTAGATATAAACCTGAAATGACCTCTAGAAGAATTAAAGAGTATACAATTTTGAAGAAAACAAAAAAAAATAGAGTGCTTTATCTTTAAAACTTTCGGATTTATGAGCTTCTAAAGTCAGATTTCAGCAAAAAATTTCGTGAAAAAAAAAATTTTATTTTAGTTTTTGTAAAATAAAAAGTTTTCTGTGCATCTAACGTATATATATCTCCAAATATAAATTAAAGTAGATTAAATTTTGAGTAATTCTGTCGTTAGGCCAATATTCTATCTCTAAAAGTATCGGAGTTATGATTTTCTTAAAATGACCCTTTTTTATGAACTTTTTTTGAAAATCAATTTTTTTGAAATTTCATTGTTTTACATGGTGTAATTTTAAAAATGCTCTCATCGAATAGTTTTATCTTATATTTTAAAGAAATAAAAGCCCAATTAAATATTTAGGATACTCTGGATGATTTTTATTAACCTTGTATGAGGTTAATAACAAAACAAATAATTTTGAAAAAAATATCGAAAATTTCCAAAAATCGTATTTAGATCTAGGTATCTCAGTAACACCCAAAATACACGCAGTTTTTTACTATGTACTAGATTTCTGCGAAGAAACAAAATCAGGTCTTGGATTTTTCAGCGAATAGGCGATGGAGTCGGTTTACTCAGATTTTAAATCAACCTGGACCAAATATAAGGTTGATAAAAATCATCCAGAGTATGCAACAAGATTAAAACGTGCCATGTGTGAATACAACAGCCTCCATTCATTTTAAAAGTATTTGTTTGTATAATGTATATTAAAAATTTTTTGTTCCTAAATATTTAATTGGGCTTTTATTTCTTTAAAATATAAGATAAAACTATTCGATGAGAGCATTTTTAAAATTACACCATGTAAAACAAAGAAATTTCAAAAAAATTGATTTTCAAAAAAAGTTCATAAAAAAGGGTCCTTTTAAGAAAATCATAACTCCGATACTTTTAGAGATAGAATATTGGCCTAACGACAGAATTACTCAAAATTTAATCTACTTTAATTTATATTTGGAGATATATATACGTTAGATGCACAGAAAACTTTTTATTTTACACAAACTAAAATAAAATTTTTTTTCACGAAATTTTTTGCTGAAATCTGACTTTAGAAGCTCATAAATCCGAAAGTTTTAAAGATAAAGCACTCTATTTTTTTTGTTTTCTTCAAAATTTTGTACTCTTTAATTCTTCTACAGGTCATTTAAGGTTTGTATCTACTGGGAGAGAGTAATATTGCAAAAACTCATTTTTTTCCCGATTTTTCACGGTTTTTCATTAACTTTTCTGGTGTAAAGTTACTCAAAGATACTCAGCACCTAGGACCTATCTTCTGATACCATTTTAAATGACTCAAGTCAATATAGCTATTATTTGCACTCATTTTGGTAAAAATATGTTAATTAACCTCTTTAAAAAATTCAAAAAATCAGTTTTTTCAAAAACGGCCCAACCGATTTTTTTCATTTTTTGCTTAAAATTATCAGGAGACATCCCATAAACTAAATCAAGAAAGAACTGAGCTGGGCAAGCACTTTTGGGTTGAAGTCAATTAAGACCCGCTGTGGCGCGTGTTTATCGAAAACAGTCTATTTTTGAATTGATACTTTAAGGTTATGTATGTACATTTTTTCGAAGTATCTAAATCACCCGTTTACGGTCGAAATTAGAGATCCTCAAGGGAGAGTTGAGACATGTTGACTTAAATTCTGATTGGTCGCGGGTTTCCTGAAACATATGTTCATAAAAAATTAATTTCATTGGCCTAAACTCTCCCTTGAAGATCTCTAGGCGAAAAAAGAGCGATGAATTAGGTCGCCCGCTAGAGATTTATAGGGGGGGGGGGGGGGGGGGATAAGAGAAATGAATTATTTCGTCCGTTAAAGAAAAAAAAATTACTAAAAATGTGTTTCAAGACTTGTACGCACTAAATATTATAACATTTCGCAACAAATCCGGGAACATAACTTCCATTTCTGAAGTTTAACAAAAACAAAGATGTATGACGATAATAATTTACTAAATTAGCGGGAATTTTTGAAAAATCTAATAAACTACTTTGAATATTACTTTCGTTAATTTGTACGTACATTTTCTTCAAAATTGACATAATTTACATTATGAAAATGTATATCTTTTTAAACAGGATAATTTAAAGGTTATGAAGATTGAAGCTCGATCTGCCAAGAAAAGTTGACTTCTAGAGAAATACAAAAAAACAAAATAGTTGAAAAATTGTAGGAATAACTGTTTTAAATAATTGCAAAATGAACAACTGGATTGAAAATCGAAAAAAATAATTGAAATTGAAGAAAATAATAAAAATTTGAGAAAATAAATTAAAAATTTATGAATTAAATGAAAATTTGAAATAATAATCTATAATTGAAAAAAAAATTACAAAATGAAGAAAATAATTAACAATTGAAAACAAAATTCAAAAAATGGCTAAATTAAAACACAATCGAACAAATTAATTAAAAAATCAAAGAATAATTAGAAAATTTTAAGATAATAATTGAAAATTGCGGAAAATAATTAATAAATGAAGGAAATAGTTGAAAAATCACTAGAATAATTAAAAAAAAAATTTTTTTATTTAAACAAGAAGTACTAAATTTAAAGAAAATAATTGCAAATTGAAAAATTAAGAAAATTGTAGGAATAATCACATTTACCAACTGGATGCAAAATCGAAAAAAAAAAATTAAAATTGAAAAAAAATAAATGAAATTTGAAAAAGCAATTAAAAATTGAAGAATGGAATTGAAATTTAAACAATGTATTTAAAAATTGAAATTAATAAGATTTACTGAACTTAAACTTGCAGCTTATTATTAAAAAATTTATCGTCAAAACATGGTTGTGATTTTGCTTGATTTCTCGTTCGTAAATATAATTATTATTTTGCTTACTGAAAAAAATAATTCTAGACAGAACAAGCTCTCTAATTTATTTTTACTCACATGAAATTTAAATTTTTAAATTATTATGTAAAAGCCTGCACTCGAAATGGTAAAATTTTTTCTTTAATTTTATAGGTTATGTAACTTTATTTTTGAAAAAAAAGTAACACGTTACCTTAGATACTTAGATGAAAACAAAATTATATTTTTTCATTTTAATTTTTTAAGTCTTAAATACATACTTTCGTCTCTTTAGAATTTTTTAAAAATAATCTTTCTAACGATAAGAAAAGTTACTATTAAAGCAACCACAAAGAAACTAACGAACACGCTTACGAAAAATAATTTTATTTTAAAGTTTGATTAAAACTTCAATAACTAAGCTTTAATATTTGTTGTTGATTTCAACCAAAACAGAGTTACATGTTTTTTTTAAGCAAACTCTTTTTTTTATCGTCTTTATTATTTAGGCCTGTGCGGAAAACCGGTTTAAAACCGGTTTTTTTCAAAAAACCGGTTTCCGGTTTTGCAATTTTTGGAAAACCGGTTTTTTGCTTTTCGGTTAAACCGATTGAACCGGTTTTTCAGGTTAAACCGATTAAACCGGTTTTTTAGGTTAAACCGATTAAATCGGTTTTTCAGGTTAAACCGGTTATTCAAGTTAAAAGGTGTTTCATGTTTTAGGTTATAAGGTTATTCAGTTTATAAGGGTGTAAGATTTTATAACCGGTTCTATCATTCGTTAGTTAAACCGGTTATTTAGACTAAAATGTATTTTAACTGGTTGTCTTTTACTAGTGAAACCAGTTATTCAGATTAAAAAGTTTTTTCAGTAGGTTTTTGGTTTATCAGTTAAATTGTCTCTTCAGTTATTCAACTCCAAGAGTTATTACTTATTGTTTTTTTCAGTTAATTCGGTTATTCTTTATTTAGGTAAAATGGTTTTTACACTTAACATTTGATATAAAAAACACAAAAAGTCAAGATATATATGATATATGAGTTTTAACTACACTGAGAAAAATGTTTAGTCATAGCAACGAAAATTTGGTTGAGCCAACCAAACTATTTGGTTGGTATTTAATCAACCAAACTATTTGGTTGAGACAACTAAATTATTTGGTTCAGTGTTGTTTGTTGGCATAACAAAAATTTTTGGTTGTCACAACTATATTTTTTTATTCGGGATAACAAAAATTTTGGTTGTCATAAAAAAAAATTTTATTTGTGAGCTAACTAACCCAGGTGCGAATTTTCGGTCGGCCAACACATATAATTACATAATTCACATGTTATTAATTTAATTACACAAATATAATCAGATGAGAATGTAGAAATTTCATATTAATGAAAACCTGAAACAGAAAAATTTCATTAGTCATGAAGATTCGAACCCGGGTTTTCCAGCTGCCAGTCCAGTAGGCTAACCACCAGCCCATGAGAGATATGAATGACCAATATGGAATAAACCTTATAGCTAAACAGTTCAGTAACAGACACCGTTAGCTCAACTATCAGACCCAGGTTCGGCCGACCGTCTGGTATTGGTTTTTATTTAGATTTTATTTAT
Organism: Ganaspis brasiliensis; assembly: GCA_037103525.1. Classification (NCBI taxonomy): domain Eukaryota; kingdom Metazoa; phylum Arthropoda; class Insecta; order Hymenoptera; family Figitidae; genus Ganaspis; species Ganaspis brasiliensis. The sequence continues at coordinate 1,588,557 of JAZKLR010000350.1, forward strand.
ATAATTATCGGAAGCTTACTTACAAAATAATCACCAATTTTTTTTAATAATTGTTTGGTTGTCACAACCAAATTATGTTTGGATGTTACAACCAATTTCTGTTTGGTTGTCACAACCAAATTATGTTTGGTTGTCACAACTAAATTATGTTTGGTTCAACCAAATAAGACCAACAAAATAATATGGTTGTCCCAAACAACTTGATGTGTTACGCCAACAAAATCGTTTTGTTATACCAATCAAAATATTGTTGTTACAACCTACAATGGTCAACTAAAAAATATTGTTGGTAAAACTAAACATTTTTTCTCAGTGTATTTCCGGTTTTTTTTTAAAAACCGGTTTCGGTTTTTATACCGAAAACCGATTGCCAAACCGGTTTTTTATAAAACCGGAAACTGGTTTTGAATTTCCATAACCGCCCAGGCCTATTTATTATGATATACATTGTGATCTGTCATTGTAGTTATCCTACGAAAAATGCCTATTTTTACCACTTCGAGCGTTGACGGTCATTTACGGTATCATTTTAAATCTATGCCCGGAGCGAATAGAACAAAACAATTGATAACTGAAGAATGGAAATAAAAATAGAAGAATAGAATTTAAAATCTAAAAGAAAATAGTTTTTTATTAGGGAAATGTCACTTTTAGTGGATCGCTTAAGCTTTTTTTTCTAAAAAATTCTTTATGAAAGTAAATTAATTGTATACTTCTGTATTCCAAGCTTTAGTTTAGATTTCTAGATAAAAGTTTATGTCATGAGATATTTGATTTTGTAATTTAGAAAAAAAATTAGCTTAAAAACTATGCGTATTTTTGAGGAATGAAAAAAATGGAACCTAAAGTGGACTACTGAAAAATTGCAAGAAAAGATAAAAAAAATCAATAGAAACTCAAGAAATTGCAAAAGTTATTCAAGATTTTGAATTGCTTTTAGTAAATTATCTTGTTTTGACTCTATACTGCTTTCGTCAATATCTATTTAGAAATCACAAAAAATATTAATAAAGAACATAAAACATAGTTAAAAACAAGTATACTTTTAATTTATATCCATAAAAATGGTAAATGGACATTAAAAATTAGACGGTTCACTCAAGATTAAAAACAATACTACACTCAAGGTCACATGCGATTTTTTCATGGCAAAATTATCACTTAATTTAACTTAGACAATCAATTTCAATGCCAGCAAAAAAATAAATTGCTTTATTTTAATTATTTATTTTCCACTCTGATACGCAGGCTTGATAACCAAACTGCAAAAACTCCTATTTAAGCTATAGGTAGCAAGATATTCTTATATCAAGCACATCTGTGTTGTATTGAGTAAAAAATTATTCAAGGCAAACAAATAAAGTTATTTTTTCAAGAAACAAAAATTCTCAGAACATTATAGTCATTATTTGACCTGAGAGCAAATATAGTTTTTGAGACTTGTCGCATGTAAAATAGTGTAATTGAGATAAGTACATATTTTACTTGTATGAAACGTGAATTTCTTACTTCAAGTATTTTCTCAATGCTAATATTTTCTTGAGACAAAAAAATAAATTTTTTAAAATAAAAAATGTAGGCTTGTCTCAAGTAAAGTACCTCAAGTACATGCATTTACTTGATTCAATGAACTTTTTTTTCAGTATATTCATTTCTTCAATTCAGAAGCTAAAATTTAATTTTTTTATAAATTTAAATTCTTAATTTTAATTATTTCTTCCATAGAGATTTGTTATGTTAAGTCATAATTTTGATTATAATAATTTTTCCATACTCTACAAGAAACTTAGAGATTATTTAAAATTAATATTTAGTTTTTTCTTAAAAAAAAAAAATAATAATAATTATTATTATAGACCTATCTGTGCCACTTTATTATTTTTAATTCATCGATATTTTCTAATTATTCTTGCATTTTTAAAAGCAAACTGTCAAAAAAAGTCGCTGTTTCAATTAATAAAGTGATTCTAAAATGTAAAAATAGTGTTGAACTCGTGTTCTGAAAAGCAATTTATTTTTTTGCTGTTAGTTTGGGCATTGAAATTGATTGTCTAAGTTTAATTAAGTGATAATTTTGCCTAGAGAAAAAATCTTTGTGGCTCCCTTAAAAAGTAGCATGTCATCTTGACTGGACCATTGTTTATAATCTTGAGTGAACCGTCTAATTTTCTTTATTTTAATTGCAATAACAATAATGAAACAAGAGAGCAATACTTACATTGATTAAGAAGGTTTAATTTAAAAAAATTATAAAATAAAAAATGTTACTATAGGTTTTTTTTAAAAATTATAATCAATAATTTTTGTTTTGTTAAAAGTGTAACTACATATGTAAATATAGAGAAGAGTAGGACAAAACTCCCATTTATATTTCAAAAATTTCCTCCTAACGATAATAGCAGATTCCCCATTCCCTATTTTTAATATTTTTTTTTTTTATAATAATAGTAATAATAATTTTTTAAATGAACAAGTAATTAAAACACTATTCTCATTTACTTATTAATTGACTTTCATTCATTAAATTGTATTTCTCTAGAAGTCAACTTTTCTTGACAGATCGAGCTTCAATCTTCATAACCTTTAAATTATCTTTTTTAAAAAGATATACATTTTCATAATGTAAATTATGTCAATTTTGAAGAAAATGTACATACAAATTAACGAAAGTAATATTCAAAGTAGTTTATTAGATTTTTCAAAAATTCCCGCTAATTTAGGAAATTATTATCGTCATGCATCTTTGTTTTTGCTAAACTTTAGAAATGGAAGTTATGTGCCAGGATTTGTTGTGAAATGTTATAATATTTAGTGTGTACAAGTCTTGAAACACATTTTTAGTAATTCTTTTTTCTTTAAGGGGGGGGGGGGGTAGGGTTTTCAAAAAAAAAAAATTTTTATTTTTTATTTTCTTATCTGAATGTATAATATTTCAACAATATTGTGTCAAAATTTCGAGTCGATCGGAGAAAAATTGACGACGTTATGAGTATTTTTAGGCCTGTCTGATTTTCATAACTGTCCGGTCCGAGCGCGCTATTGTTATCTGGCAGCTGATTCGATTTTTATATAATACCTTAAAACAGGAGTAAAAAATACTTTAGACATCATGGATGATGGAAACATACCTTATAAACCTGGAATCAATTATTTAGTTTGAGGTAAGCCGATAAAACTCGCTTATGAACGTCTTTAGTGTTCAAAACTTTAAAGCGTTTTTCCCAAAAGTCACATTTTCAAAGTCGGTGCCCCTCGTAACTCCAAAACTACTCAACCGATCCTTTTAAAATTTGGAACACTATTTCTGTATAAAATTTACGAGGTAGTGACAATAATTACAATAATTACAATAAAAAATAAGCTGATTTTTTGGGTAAAAATCACGTTTTTCACTTCAAAGTGTTCCCAAAAATCGAAAAATTAAAATTTCGAAAATCCCCCTCGACATTACCTGAGGAAATCGATCTTCTAACGAAACATCTTTGGTTTTTTTATTTAAGATGATTTTGCACCTAGTTATGAAGGGCACCGCAATTTATCTTTTTTCTGAGGCGCCTCACAATAATTGCTGCCATTGCCCTATTTTCAGATATTTTTCAGTAAAAATTTGACACAACATTCTTTAAATGTTGTACATTAATGTTCAATAAGTTTTAATGAACTGATTTTAACTGTGTCATCAGAAAAAATTCACAAAAAAGTGCCTTTTTTTGCACAAATTAACCCTAACCCCCCCCCCCCCCCCCTTAACGGGCGAAATAATTCATTTCTCTTATTTTGCCCGTTTTCCTCCTCTCTATAAATCTCTAGCGGGCGAACTAATTCATCGCTCTGATTTCGCCACAGCAAACTTTTTCTATGCATTTACAGTATTTTAATCGTTTTCAATCGTACTCAAATTGAAATTTACATTGCAACTTTAATGAGCAGCTCCACGATATTTACCTGTAAAATGGCAATGATCGTGGTGTTTAATATCGTCTTTTGCAAATGGCTTCTCGCAAATGTGACAAACTTTTGCTTTTGCAAATTCCCGTTTCTGTTCATTACTCAAAGATTCCATAGGTACAATATGTGTAAAATATTCTTGATTAACAGTTTCTGCTAAACATTTTAATTCATTCATGAACCATGAAATGCAATCCGCTCCGCGATAAAGATTTGTTTTACATTTTGACTCATCAAAACTACATTGTACATTATAAGCTACACTTGTTAGGATATGCTTTTGATAATTACATGTATTACCATCTGTCTCACTAACACGTTCCAGTAGACACTTCCCAATGGGAAATTGCCAATGATCACCATTGGCTAAATAATGGTCCCATGATTGGCGGCCAACAGTTTTTTCTTGGCAAACTATTGGCAACCAATATTGGACCACAGTTGGTCAATCCTTGGGATGATAACGGGTTTGCCAGTCATTGGCAGCCATCATTGGTTCAATATTGGTTGCCAATGATAATGCCAACAAATAAAATTTTTTAAATTAACAATATTAAAATCTATATTTTTATATTGTTAATTTATTTATTGTTTAAAAAAAATTTTTTTTTTAATAAATATTTTAATTTATTTATTAATGCATGTCAAGTATTGGTACAATAATTGGCTTTCAATATTGGTCCATCCTTGGGAGCCAATGAATAACCAACAATCTTATTTTTACAACTCTATATGGAAACAGAGTTGTTAATTTAATCTTCAGCCAATATTTGACAATGAAGATTTGAGTGTTGGACACATTAGAAATGTATTTTCAGAGGTACGGGATCAGGCCTTATATAAAAGAGCTGAAGAAACTCGATCGTGAGAGAGGCTGACCGATGCGCGCCCTATGCCAGTTTCCGAAACCACAAACGCGTGAGAATCCTCGGCGCGCAGACGCGGCATAGATGCAGCGGGAAACTTCCACTATTTGAATTTGAATTTTTTATGCATTTAATCAAAAACAAGAAAAGAAATATAATAATACAAAAATTATACAAATTCTTAAATTTGTATAGTTTTCTGATTGTTATTAAAAAGTAATACGCTTAATTATAAAGAAATACTTATAATAAATATCCTCCATAAATAATTGTTCAATTCTTGAAGATTTGAAAAACTCTTAAAGGTGTGTCCTAAGGTTAAAAATTATTGTTCTAAATCTACTTTAATCGATTTTCATGTTATAGAAATTATTTAAATAAATTAATTAGTTTTAAAGAAATCAGAAAGAAATTAAATTGTTGAAAAAATAAACATTTAATATTAAAAATAATATTAATAAAAATAATCACATTAAAACTTTGCTTGTAAAATAAACAGAACGAAAAATTTAAAATTAAAAAATTAAGGAACAATTACAAAATATTAAAGAAGACTTTAATTTTATTAAAATGTAAACTTAAGTCACATAAATACAAATATTCATGTAAGTATTTAAATTTTAAATTCACCATTTTTTCTGTTTAAATTTAAAGTAAAATTAAACAAATTGTAAAAAATGATAGTTAATAAATATTTAACTTTATTTGTTATTCTTTTCGTTTTTCACATGCAAAAAATAATCATTTTTTTTATAAAACTAAGAAACAAATTCTCTAAATTTGAATACAAATTAAAAATGAAAAAAATTTAATATATGTAAAAAAATTTTTAATTTGAATCATTTAATTAAATAATTTATTTTAACAAAATGACTTTCTAAATATAACTATCCAGAATATATAAAAAATATGTGCAAAAAAAAATCAAAATTGGTTTTTAAAAATAAAAAAATAAACTTTTTAAAGTTCAAAATAAATTAAATTTTTTTTAAATTTTGTTATTCTAAAATTAATATTAAACTTGAATAATAATTTTCAATACAATTACTTAAAGTTAGTTTTCAAAAAATTCAATTATTATTAAAATGAATCTTTCCAAATAATAAAACTTAAACAGAAAGAATTAATGGTTTCTTTTAAATTAAAGAAATAATAGAGCATTAAACATAATTAATTTAATATTTTAAATACTATTAAAAAAAATTTAAGTTTAAAAAAATTAATGATATCAAAAATATTATTTTTCGATCCTAATTAAAAAATGTAACTTATTTCAATTTAGCTATTACAAAACGGCATTGAGTTTTAAAATTTAAATTTGTATAGAAAGGTTTAATTTAGTTCACATCTTATTTCCAGTTTAACTTAAAAGTTTAAAAAATTTTAAACAAAGTTTTTACTTTCTGAGCACATTTTTAATAATATTCGAAATGTTTACTTTAATATTTTAAAATTTTTGATATCATTAATTTTTTTAAACTTAATTTTTTTTTAATTTTATTCCAAAATTTTAATTAACCATGTTTAATGCTCTATTATTTCTTTAATTTAAAAGAAACCTTTAATTTTTTCTGTTCAAGTTTTACTACTTGTAAAGATTCGTTTTAAAATTAATTTAAGTTTTTGGAAACTAACTTTAAGTAATTATATTTGAAAATATTATTTAAGATTAATATTAATTTTAATATAACGAATTTTAAAATATTTTTAATTCAACTTTAAACTTTAAAAAGTTTATATTTTATTTTTAAAAACAAATTTTAATTTAATTTTAATAAAAGATATGGACATAAAAGAAAATAGGATGTAAACTAATTTAAAGCTTAATACCTAGACACAAATTTTAAAATTTTAAATTTAAAAATCAATACTGTTTTATAAAGCTAAATTAATATGAATTTTTTTTTTAAATTAAGATCGAAAAATAATATTTCTGATGTCATTAATTTTTTTAAACTTAAATTTTTTTTAATAGTATTTAAAACCTTTAATTTTTTCTGTTCAAGTTTTACTATTTGTAAAGATTCGTAATTTTAAAATTAATTCAAGTTTTTGGAAACTAACTTTAAGTAATTATATTTGAAATTATTATTTAAGATTAATCTTAATTTTAATATAACGAATTTTAAATAATTTTCAATTCAACTTTAAACTTTAAAAAGTTTATATTTTATTTTTAAAAACAAATTTTAATTTAATTTTAATAAAAGATATGGACAAAAAAGAAAATAAGATGTAAACTAATTTAAAGCTTAATACCTAGACTCAAATTTAAAAATTTTAAATTTAAAAATCAACACTGTTTTATAAAGTTAAATTAATATGAATTTTTTTTTTAAATTAAGATAAAAAATAATATTTTTGATGTCATTAAATTTTTTAAACTTAATTTTTTTTTAATAATATTCAAAACATTAAATTAACCATGTTTAATGCTTTATTATTTCTTTAATTTTAAAGAAACCTTTAATTTTTTCTGTTCAAGTTTTACTATTTGTAAAGTTTCGTTTTAAAATTAATTCAAGTTTTTGGAAACTAACTTTAAGTAATTATATTTGAAATTATTATTTAAGATTAATATTATAATTTTAATATAACGAATTTTAAAAAATTTTCAATTCAACTTTAAACTTTAAAATGTTTATATTTTATTTTTAAAAACAAATTTTAATTCAATTTTAATAAAAGATATGGACATGAAAAAAAATAAGATGTAATCTAATTTAAAGCTTAATACCTAGACACAAATTTTAAAATTTAAAAATCAACACTGTTCAATAAAGCTAAATTAAAATGAATTTTTTTTTTAAATTACGATCGAAAAATAATATTTTTGATATCATTAATTTTTTTAAACTTAAATTTTTTTTAATAGTATTCAAAATATTAAATTAACTATGTTTAATGCTCTATTATTTCTTTAATTTAAAAGAAACCATTAATTCTTTCTGTTTAAGTTTTATTATTTGGAATGATTCATTTTAATAATAATTGAATTTTTTGAAAACTAACTTTAAGTAATTGTATTGAAAATTATTATTCAAGTTTAATATTAATTTTAGAATAACAAAATTTAAAAAAAATTTAATTTATTTTGAACTTTAAAAAGTTTATTTTTTTATTTTTAAAAACCAATTTTGATTTTTTTTGCACATATTTTTTATATATTCTGGATAGTTATATTTAGAAAGTCATTTTGTTAAAATAAATTATTTAATTAAATGATTCAAATTAAAAATTTTTTTACATATATTAAATTTTTTTCATTTTTAATTTGTATTCAAATTTAGAGAATTTGTTTCTTAGTTTTATAAAAAAAATGATTATTTTTTGCATGTGAAAAACGAAAAGAATAACAAATAAAGTTAAATATTTATTAACTATCATTTTTTACAATTTGTTTAATTTTACTTTAAATTTAAACAGAAAAAATGGTGAATTTAAAATTTAAATACTTACATGAATATTTGTATTTATGTGACTTAAGTTTACATTTTAATAAAATTAAAGTCTTCTTTAATATTTTGTAATTGTTCCTTAATTTTTTAATTTTAAATTTTTCGTTCTGTTTATTTTACAAGCAAAGTTTTAATGTGATTATTTTTATTAATATTATTTTTAATATTAAATGTTTATTTTTTCAACAATTTAATTTCTTTCTGATTTCTTTAAAACTAATTAATTTATTTAAATAATTTCTATAACATGAAAATCGATTAAAGTAGATTTAGAACAATAATTTTTAACCTTAGGACACACCTTTAAGAGTTTTTCAAATCTTCAAGAATTGAACAATTATTTATGGAGGATATTTATTATAAGTATTTCTTTATAATTAAGCGTATTACTTTTTAATAACAATCAGAAAACTATACAAATTTAAGAATTTGTATAATTTTTGTATTATTATATTTCTTTTCTTGTTTTTGATTAAATGCATAAAAAATTCAAATTCAAATAGTGGAAGTTTCCCGCTGCATCTATGCCGCGTCTGCGCGCCGAGGATTCTCACGCGTTTGTGGTTTCGGAAACTGGCATAGGGCGCGCATCGGTCAGCCTCTCTCACGATCGAGTTTCTTCAGCTCTTTTATATAAGGCCTGATCCCGTACCTCTGAAAATACATTTCTAATGTGTCCAACACTCAAATCTTCATTGTCAAATATTGGCTGAAGATTAAATTAACAACTCTGTTTCCATATAGAGTTGTAAAAATAAGATTGTTGGTTATTCATTGGCTCCCAAGGATGGACCAATATTGAAAGCCAATTATTGTACCAATACTTGACATGCATTAATAAATAAATTAAAATATTTATTAAAAAAAAAATTTTTTTTAAACAATAAATAAATTAACAATATAAAAATATAGATTTTAATATTGTTAATTTAAAAAATTTTATTTGTTGGCATTATCATTGGCAACCAATATTGAACCAATGATGGCTGCCAATGACTGGCAAACCCGTTATCATCCCAAGGATTGACCAACTGTGGTCCAATATTGGTTTCCATTAATGCGCCAATATTGGCACCATTGGCTCCCAATACTGGTCCATTAATGCGCCAATCGTTAGTTTCCCATTGGGTTAATATCCGAAAACACAACAAAAGGTACCTTATCTTTAAAACGATAATTTTTAAATTGTAGAATGTTATTTTTATTATCGGGTAAAATCATTCTACATTTGTTAATCTTTTCACACGCCGATCTATGTCGTTGGTAAGAATTTTCTGTAGTAAGATGGCATAAACACCTGTCACATATTAGAATTCGATTTTTATTCCTAGAAACTTGCGAACTCAGTAAACGTGATAAACTTTTAATAATCAGGGTTCTTCTTTTTTTCTGAATTATCTAAAGCGTAAACGTTTATTTTTAACTTATTAGGTTTTTCAAATTTTGCAATATCTTGAAAGCTTATTGGAAACTCAATATCATTATACTTAAATACTTTACTATAATGTTTGTACGAATCTTTTATTGTTACATTCTCATTTACTGGATATAATGCTGCTGTGACTGACAACAAAAAGCAATATGGATCGTTGTTCTTAATGTTAATTACGGCTTTTTTATGTTGAATATATTTTGGTAATTTAATAAAGGTAGACAAACCAACTTGAAAAGCATCATATCTATTTATATTAACAATTAAATTAATATAGTATTTTTCTTGTCATTCCTCCACTCCTACCAATACGTTATCCCTTACCTTATCATTAAACCATTCATTCAAGTCTGTAGAAAGAGAAATAATCAGAGATGCCAACGACCGTCACCAAACGCATCTGCGCATGTCTGTGGAAAATCGTTTGATTGGTCGAAGGAAGCGGGACGATTTAAAATAGCTTTATTAAATGTGTTTTAAATCTTCCCGCTTCCTTCGACCAATCAAACGATTTTCCACAGACATGCGCAGATGCGTTTGGTGACGGTCGTTGGCATCTCTGGAAATAATTGTGTTTTCAGTATTTACATGTTTCACTTCTTCAATTATTTCACCCTCTTTTAAAGTTTGAAATTTACCATAAAAATTAACATTAACTTTTAAATTTGGATGCTGTTTTAAAGTATTTTTAATTTTTGCTACAGTTACTACCCTTCCATCATTCAAAAAATGTTTTAAATCTTTATGAGAGAGATTGACTACCGAACCAGTACTTATACGAGTTTCAAAAGCAGTCTCTACATTCTGCCACCTAACCCCCCTCTCTTCCTCCTGCAGAGTCGTTAAACGTCAACCGCTTTTTTTAAAATAATCCTAAGGGTAGTCTACTTTAATGAAAGTTATTCAATAAGATTTTTAAAAATCTAAATATTCAAAATACACAAAAAAAATTTAAAAATTGTAAAAACAATAAAACACGCAAAATGTTATGTAAATTTCTAAATTTCTTGAAATGATATTACACTACATATAAACTTATGTTCTAAAATATTTTAAAAATTTTGAAAATGTCAATTCTAATACTACCCCCACCCAGCAAAAGTCTTTTTCCAAAATATCTCGAAAACGGTTAGAGATACGTAAAATCTAACGTTTACGGGGTTCCTAAGGGGACACGTACTTTTATAGAGGATCTTTAATAGAAATTAAAAAATAGTGTACATATATATACCTTATTTTTGAAAACTGAAAGTCCTCAGACGCAGGTGTAATGCTTTTTACAATGGTTCAAAAATTATTTGTTAATTTTAAATTATTTCTTTTTTAATTTCGTGAGTCTAATAATACAATTTTCAAAATAAGACTTGGTTAAAAATTTGTATTACTAAATGATTTACTTTTTAAGTGTACGATCACCTTAGAGGTTTGAAAGGAACTGTCGTTCACAATTAGACTTTTTACATTTTATATATATATATAGAGAGAGAGAGAGAGAGAGAGAGAGGGTATACAAGGTCAATAAGGTCCTTGTCAAAGGTTGACCTTGAAATTGTTTATGCAAAATGAGTGAAATTCCTTCATTATGACGTATAAACCCCTACAACCCCTCCCCCCCTCATGACGTCACCATGTTGAACTTTTTTATTCAATTGAGGGAATACACAGACTACCACACTCATAATTACCTCACACGGACACGCTGACGTATACTTACCTCAAATTGAATATTTTTTTTAAAAAAATTAAAATGTAAGTATTTTATTCGTTTTATTTTTTGAAAACGCATCGATTGAGCTTTTAGCGAACCCTCTAGTGCCATTAATTCCAAAGTTATTAGAATTTTAAAATTCGAAATTTTGAAAATCTTGTTTTTTAATAATTTTATTTTTATGTTTTATTACAAGATTCAATATATGTGACAATTTCTGGTGAAAGGGACCTTACGCGACAATAACATTGGGCTCACTTTTCGTGCACTGAGCAACGGAATACTGAGCCTAATGTTGTTGTTGCGTAAGGTCCCTTTCACCAGAAATAGTCACATATTTCTATTTTTATGTAGGTGATTAAAAAACACATCGAATGAGCTATTTGCGAACCTTGTTTTCAAATTCTGTTCCGAGTTATCAAGGTTTCAAAAATTGAAAATTTGTATAAAAATTAATTTTTTCATGTTTTTTTAACTTTTTATATATATTTTATGTAGAATAATTTTTGTTCGTTTTGTAGATAATTCACAAATGCATCAATTGACCTATTTAATATTTTTTGCAAGCTATTAATTAAAACTTTATATTTATTTATTTTTGTAATGTTTAATACATTTCTATAAAATTTGGATCAACTTTTGTAATTTTTTATGTATATTCGCAGTTTTTTTTAGAATTTTTGATTATTTATTGAAATTTTTTGTGTAGGGGAGGGTGGTACCATGCCGACCCCTCCTACCATACCGACCCCTCTCTGTTTCTCAGAGATCGTGTTACTAGACAAATCGTGAATACCATCCAAAGAACACTTTTGTTAACTCTGATATTTTGACCATAGATAATAATCTCTTGGTATTGTTGTATCTCGGAATTTTACGTGAAATTAGTTTTTTGCAATAATATTTTTTGTTTTTGACCTATCTTGAATTTAAGTTAAAAGTGTTAAATTGAGTTCAGAAAAATTTAAGTATAAGTTTTTTTGGTTGCTTATGGCCTCAACTTTAATTCACAATATTCAAATTCAAACGCTTTCATTGACATGAATGATCGGGAAGCTGGTAATTAAGATCAAACTAAAAACAGTCATTTTTTATTGTAATGATAATTCTTTTACTCTTATTCTAAAAAAGGCCTTAAATAATGTATTTAAATGAAGTAAAAGTAATTTAAGTTTATTCTATTTTGCTGTTTTTCAATTCAAATTATAATACAAGTTCAAACTTTTATTTGTTTTTGCTGTTTCCTGCAATAAAAATAGGCGGTCGGTTTAATACCACCCTTTTTGAGATTGTCGAAAACGTCAGTTTTCGATTTTCTCTCTGTATCTCCCACTTAATGAGATCCAGAGTCTCGGTAACCAGTGGAAACATAGAAAAATGATTCCTTTACTGAAAAAAAATTTGACCTCAGCAATCAAACAAGTTTTTGGCACCTTTTTGGCTTTTGCCTTTTAGGGGGTCGGTTTGGGACCACCCTTCCCTACTTTTATTTTCTGTTTATAGAATTTTTAATAATTTTTAATATTGGAATCTTTTGTGCATACTTTCTGAATATTTTATTGAAAATTCATTAATGAAAAGAAAATAATAATAAAAATAAAAGATTTAACCAATCAAATCTCAAAAAAGAATTTTTATATTGAATAAATATTCCATATGGTTGAATCCATTTCAAATCATGCAGGCCGACTAACTTCAAGTTGTAGATTTAACTGCCTCCAAAATATGTTATTCTATATAAAAAATAAAAGGAAACGTATTTTTTTATTTTCGATAAAAGTTATTTTTAACGAAGTTACGAGCACTTGAATTTTGAATGGTAAAACTCAAAATAACAGTGAAAAAAATTTGTTTCACTTGCAATTTTTTTCCTAATTAATATAATCAAGTTTTCTTTCTTGGATCTTTTAGGTGGTCTTTTCTTCTTCAAAATGCCGTTTGAAAATTTTAAAAAACTTAAAATTTAACAAAATTAATGATAATTTTCCAAAAATAAATAAGGTCCATTTTCTCAAAACCCCCAGCTTTTTTTCTTTAAAATTTTGACCTTAAATTCTTATTAATATCAGCAAATATTCCTATAAGGTTCAATTATGCTAAACCATGCTGTCAGCCAGGAGAATTTTTTTTCTAAAATAATTTTCTGCTTACAATTTGAGATTGTTAGTGTGCATTAATTATTGATTTTATATAAAATGATTTACTTACATTACACTTCATTTGTTCGTAAACTTGCATGCCAACAATCTCAAACTTTAAGCAAAAAATTATTTTGAAAAAAAAATTCTTCTGACTGACAGTATGATTTAGCATACTTGAAACTTATAGGAATATTTGCTTATATTAATAAGAATTTATGGTCAAAATTTTAAAGAAGAAAAAGCTGAGGTTTTTGAGAAAATGGACCTTATTTATTTTTGGAAAATCATTATTAATTTTGTTAATTTTTAAGTTCTTTAAAATTTTCAAACGGCATTTTAAAGAAGAAAAGACCACCTAAAAGATCCAAGAAATAAAACTTGATTATATTAATTAGGAAAAAAATTACAAGTGAAACAAATTTTTTTCACGGTTATTTTTAGTTTTACCATTCAAAATTCAAGTACTCGTAACTTCGTTAAAAATAACTTTTATCGAAAATAAAAAAATACGTTTCTACCACACATGCACGAAAACCTCGTGTTTTCGTTCGCCTTAAGCGGGGAACTGTTCGGAAGTTTTTTTATCTCTAACGTCACTAACCTGAAAACTGCGAGTGCTGACCCTCTAACGCGTACAAAACACGAGATTTTCTCCGAACTCGTTTCGCACTCGCTACGCTCGTGCTACACTCGTTCTTCGAACATTTGTGCTTGACAAAAAAACACGGACTTCCCCTCCTTGATGCATAATATACTATTCTGCCACACATGCACAAAAACTCGAGTTTTTGTTCGCCTTAAGCGGCGATTTTTTAGCATTTTTTTTAAATCGTTGGTTTTTGCTTAAAAACACTATGATAACGATCTGCAACAAAGTTCTCTACAGTTTTTCTGTAATGTTTTCTTTTCTATTTTTTTGTTTCCAGGGGCGAGAAAAAGTCGAGAGCGGTAAGAAAATTCTGATGACTTCTTTAACAAAATGTCGGACAAGGTTGCACACGACTTGGAACAAAAAAGTTTTCCTTTGGCAAAAGGAAGAATCACAAGTAATATTTGTAAAATAAGAAACCTGAAAATAATATTGTGTTTCTATTTTATTGCTTCCTGAGGCGAGGAAAAATCAAGAGCTGTGAAGAATTTTGACGCTCGTTGTCAAACACTTGTCTCCCGTGATCAAAACACCGCACTTCAACAATTTTTTTTTCAAATAACTAAAAACATTTCTGTCAAAAGAAGAAATCACATGGATTCTTCGGGTAATAAGGAGCTTGAAAACAATGTTCTTTTATTAATTTATTATTTTCTGGGGCAAGAAAAAGTCGAGAGCGGTGAGGAAATTCCGATGTTTTCTCTAACAAAATGTCGGATACAGTTGCGCATAACGCGATGTGTTAACTCTGGCGGCGGACTCGTCAACTCCCCACAAGTTAACGGCAGCAACACGTCCGACATTTTGTTGAAGAAAACATCGAAATTTTCTCACCGCTCTCGACTTCTGCTTGCCGCAGATAACAATACCTATATTAAAAAACGAACATCATTTTCAGGCTCCTTATTACCCGAAGAATCCATGTGGTTTTTTCTTTTGACAGAAATGTTTTAACTTATTTAAAAAAAATTGTTAAAGTGCGGTGTTTTGATCACGGGAGACAAGTGTTTGACAACGAACGTCAAAGTCTCCATAGCTCTCGACTTCTTCTAGGGTTAAGAAACGATGAAATAAAAAAACATTATTTTCAGGTTTCTTATTTCCCATAGAAACCTTGTGATTTTTCAATTTGCCAGAAAAGCTAGAAAAAAATTCTTGAAGTGCAGTGTTTGGATCACGAGAGACAAGTCTCTGACTACGAACGTAAAAATTCTTCACAGCTTTTGATTTTTCCTCGCCTCAGGAAACAATAAAATAGAAACACAATATTATTTTCAGGTTTCTTATTTCCAAAAGAATTCTTGTGATTCTTCTTTTTGCCAAAAAAGTTTTTTGCTTTCTGGAAAAAATTCTCAAAGTGCTGTGTTCCAAGTCGTGTGCAACCTTGTACGACATTTTGTTAGAGAAGTCATCAGAATTTTCTTACCGCTCACGACTTTTTCTCGCCCCAGGAAACAATAAAATAGAAAAGAAAACATTATTCTCAAGTTCCTTATATACCGAAGAACCCTTGTGTTCAGAACCCTGCAAGTTCTGCCCCGCTTAAGGCGAACAAAAACTCGAGTTTTTGTGCATGTGTGTCAGAAAAGTTTTTTTTGCAGTTTCAAAAAAATTTTACAGAAAAAAATTTTACAAAAAAAATTATACAAAAAAAACTTTTACACAAAGAATTATTTTCAAAAAAAATTTTCACAAAAAAAACCATGTCGGAAACTACATCGGAAACTATGTAGGAAACTACGTCGGAAACTATGTCGGAAACTATATCGTTGCCGTTCTCATTTTCCGACATAATTTCCGACATAGATTCCGTTATAGTTTCCGACATAGTTTACTACATTGGTTCCGATGTCGGAATTTTCGATAGGGTTTTATTTTTCATATAGAATAACATATTTTGGAGGCAGTTAAATCTACAACTTGAAATTAGTCTGCCTGCATGATTTTTTTTTGTTTTGCGTAGGATGTTAAAACCTGCCTTTAGGTACCCTGTAGCCCGTACTACAGGGTTATGCGGGGGTGGCGATGTTCTGCTGACCCGCTAAAAACACACTCTTATTTGGGGACCTTAAGACCACTCCCGGCTAGCACTTTCCGCGCGTATCGCCATCATTGACCGTCAATCCGCTCGAAAAATGCTTCAAGAGGAAGAAAACTTTCTCTATCTGCGTTTTTCTGCACCTTAAGTGGCCCTTAAGCGGCTACGCTTTAGAGCCTCTTCTCGTTTTGCCTTCTCCAGGACCTTCCTGAAACAGGCACACTTTCCAGATCCTGCAAAATGAGACGTTCCCGCCTCATTCTCTGGTTCGGCCGCGCAGAGGAAGCAGAACGCTTCCTTTCCACATTCTGCAAGAGAGTGTCCCGCATCCCCGCACTTGAAGCAAGCGGAGGATCGATCAACCCCCTTGCAGTTAGATTTCTTATGGCCAAAACCAAGGTACCGAAGGCACCTTGTGACCATAAGCCTCCTTCTAATTGGGCAGCTTAAAAAACCTAATTTTAATCTTCCTATCTTTTCTAAGCGTTCTGCTTCTTCTCTGTCTGTGACCAAAATGGCGATTTTGTCACCTCTCCTGTTCGGTCCGAGGACTGTGACTTGCCTTCTCTCTCGAGGAGTGTTAAGAACTCCCTCGAGAGCAGAGACCACATCGTCCTTTTCAGATAGGCCGTCAAGGACGCGGATTTGCAGGGTCACCCTCTCCTCTGGTCCTCCGGTCGCCTGACGGTACCGATTCCGCTCACTGCCTCGGAGACCTTGGCAGTGAACTTCTTTTCGTCCGAACCTCTGCCTACTTTTAAGAGGAGGTTTCCTTCCTTTGTGGGCCTTGCGCTCACAACAGTCGCCTGGCAGGAGCCAGGATCTACCTCTTTCTTGAGCTTGTCAAGAACAGATGCAAACGTCTGTCCTTGACAAACTCGCACTAATACAGTCTTTTGTTTGGGGCTGTTCGGCACCACAACGATCCTGGGCGGCTGTTGATTCGCCACAGTTCTTTCTTTGCTTCCTTTTGCCTTTGCCTTATCGGCAAAAAGCTCAGCTTTCTTTTTCTTAGCCTCACTTTTTGGAGGTGAACGATCCTTCATCTCCCTCTTCCTCTTACACTCCAGGACCAGACTTCTCATTGTCTTGACCTGGATGCGCTCCCTTACCTGTTGCCTTTCATCTCGTGCCGTTTCGCTCGTTTTGAGCTCAATATGGAACCTGATATCTGAGCTGTCTGCTTCCTGGTCCTTTTTTAGTACATCAGGGATACACTGGATGAATTTTTTCAAACCAGTTTGGATCTCCGATGCAACGTTCTTTTGAACAGTCAGCTATTCTAACATGATGTTAAGCTCCCGCTGCATTTTAATACAAATTTCCACTTCTTCCTCTCGCAACTTAACGCCCTTCAATCTTTCTTCCTCGATATCTGCGAGGTCTACAGCTGTGGCATTGCTAAACGCGCTGCTGCAGCTACTTAAACTCACAGCACTACCTCGCCTTGAACTTAAACGTTCATCCACCGTCAAAAATGATGGCCCGGGTCTTTGACCATCCGTACTCGCATCATTCGATGCCACCGAGTGAGCTTTGCTATCCTTTGCTGGGCGCCAATCTGCTTCGTCTTTAGTTTAGGAGTTCTTGTCTGTCATATGATGTCTTGTCATATTTCAATAAGCAATACTCTAAACGTTATACAGAATAAAATAATAATTTAAGGATGAGCAAGGAAAACACGAAAATAAACAATTACGATAATCAAAAGTAATAAAAACTATAAAAACTTCAATAAATAATCGTAACCTGCGAAAATGATAAATTTCAAAATTAGAAAGTTGCACAATTAAAATAAATTACAAATGTCAATAAAAAATTAAAAAATATTAAATTTAAAAATAGCAAAATATAAAAAATATAATTCAACTGAAAATATAATAATATCAATTATTTGTGAGAAAAAATTATTTTAACTGTGAACGCTACACAAAAAGTTAAATTTAATACAAATTATATTAAGTCACTTTATAGACAAGATAGTGTATATATATTATATAGTTATTTATTAGAAAAATGTTTTTACCTACTTTTTGTTTTCCTTCAGTTCTTTATGTAATAAAATGATGTATTAAAAATGCATTAAACGTTGGAGGGTTTGCTGACATTTTGCATACATAAACAAAAGTAAGCAAACCACATTCAGAGTTTTTAAAAAAAGATCACGTCATTAACAACCAATCAGGTTTTCGACAACAATGTGCTCGATATCTCGTTAGTACTACTTTTTAGGATAGCATTTTCGTTCGAAGAAACATTTTAAATTGGGAAATGAACACATTTTGGTCCATGACAGAAGAATTTTTAAAAAATTGTATAATTCAATGTAAATTTTGAATTTTAGGGTTTGATGATCGAAAACCAATTGACAGGTATAACTTAATATCTCTTTGCTTTCCCTACGAGAAATAAAAAAGAAACAGAAAAGCAAAATACAAAGCGTAAGATGTAGCGTCCGTGTGGTAGGGGACCACTTCCCCTGATTCGGGCTCGCGAGCTACTCTCTTGTGCAGGTCAGCATTAAATATATTATTAAATTTATTTCAATCTTCATGATAAAATTATATCGAACAGTGACTTATATTATTTGTAGAGACCCTACATGTAATAGTAGTTATATCAGGCGGGTTCTAACTACAAGTCGCTATTGCGCATGTGCAGTGGTGGGGGTAAATATTGCGTAATGGTGGGAGTATAGCAATATGACGTCATCAAAGATATTGCAAGATATTACGCAAGGGGAATAGCTAAATAACGTTGCAGTGGGGGGGGGGGTGGATTTCGATGTATTTATTAGTGAAGGGGGTATAGTAGTAGTGGGGGTATATGAAGTCATCAAAGATATTGTAGCATATTGCGCAATGGCTGGAGTATATGAGGCTGCAGTGTTGGGGGCAAATATTGCTGCATATTGCGCAATGGTTGGAGTATATGACGCTGCAGTGGTGGGGGCAAATATTGCAGCATATTGCGCAATGGTTGGAGTATATGACGCTGCAGTGGTGGGGGGGGGGGCAAATATTGCGCAATGGTTGGAGTATATGAAGCTGCAGTGGTGGGGGAGGCAAATATTGCGCAATGGTTGGAGTATATGACGCTGCAGTGGTGGGGGCAAATATTACAGCATATTGCGCAATGGTTGGAGTATATGACGCTGCAGTGGTGGGGGCAAATATTGCGCAATGGTTCGAGTATATTATGCCGCAGTGGTGGGGGGGCGGCAGATATTGCAGCATATTTCGCAATGGTTGGAGTATATGACGCTGCAGTGGTGGTGGACAAATATTGCAGCATATTGCGCAATTAGGAGCTGGGTAATACTTACTTATAAGGTACTTTTTTTAAGGAAATGTTTTACCAGTACTTCAAAAGTTGTTAGCAGAGGAACATAGTTAATAATAGTTATAAAAATTTATTCAGTGTTAAACGAGTAATATTGTAAGGTAAGTGATGAATTTTGTTTTAAATAGTTTAATCAGAATTTACTTTAATTGTAAGAAATATAAATTTAGTTTAATGTATATAAAAATGAGTTAAAAATGATATAAAGATCTCATTTAACACTGAGAAATTCTTGCACCAGGACAAAAATACATTAAATCAAATGTGAATTATGCTTATAATCGGTCCTGAGATAAAATATAATAAACTCAAGAAATTGAGGTTATGTTAAACTTAAAAATTTGAGGTTATGTTAATCTGTTTTGCGCATGACGGAAGCAGACTAGAGTTTACGTCAAATATCCTTTTCCTTTTCAATTGAAATTTTCTTGCAACAAGCATAAGTATGATCTGTTTCAATGTAAACATATTCTTGACAAAAAAAATCTTTTCAGTGAAGAAAATACTAAATCTTTAGCAGGCTTGTGTCCGTAAATAGTCTGATTCACTATAAAAGTAAATTCTATAGTGAAGTAGACTATTTATGGACCCAAGCCTGATCTTTAGATATAATAGTGTAATGAGATAATTTTTATTGTTCATTTTAAATTTTAAAAGATATTTTTATATTAAGTGTTTTAAATGTTTTTAAATGGAAGCAAAAATGTATAAAAAATTCCAAATGAATATTATTGGACCTCAAGAATGGATTTTAGATAATAATGTGGAAGCTGCTGAAAGATTATATATGACAGCTATTTCACTATTATCATTGGGCGAGAATTCATTGACTGAAAAAACACAAAGACTCTTTGTTGAGTGTAATGATGTGGGGGGAAACATTGTAAATGTTGAAAATGGAGTTTGGATTAGAAGAAAAGGTGATGCAGTACAAGACATATTGTTAAGTGTTTGAAAAATATTTTGTTAATAATAATAATTTCAATTTTTATGTAAAAAAAGTACATATGTGACGCTCCGCGAGAGAAGGGACCTATCGCTGAGAAAGCAAACTTTGAAGGACGGACGGGCAAAGAGGAGGAAGAAAATCGAGACGCTCAACATGTCTATGTTTGAAGTTTTATAACAAGAAAACTAATTGCAGGAATCACATTTTGATTTTTAGAACTCAAAAAGCAACTCAAAAACTATCAATTACCATAAAAAAAATGAAATAAAAAAAAATTTGTTTTGAAACATGGAAAAGAAAGAACAACTCAAAAATTCTCTTTTAGCATACAAATTTGAAAACTGATTTTTCTGCAATAGGTCCCTTCTCTCGCGAAGCGTCACATATGTACATTACAATAATTTTAAAATTAATATAAGGATGTTTATTCTAGTTTTTTGTTTATTAATCAAATGTTTTGTATGTTTCAGAATGTGGAGAAGTATTATAGAATACCACTATTATTCTATGTTCCAGTAGGATGGCTAGATTGCAACACAGATAAAAAGTTGAACAAGTTTTTAGTAATAGCTGCTGCTTGTAAAAAACATAATTTTTTTGGAAGAAAGAGTCATCAACCAGTTGTTTTAAGACATCACAATATGTTTGTAGAATTTATACAGATAGGAGTTGGAGATTTTTATTGTAGAATTAGAACTGATTTAAAAGATTATTATAATGCAGTTTGTAGCAATGAAATAGATGGGTACAATGAACAAGATAATGAAGACCAATCGGTAGTAGAAATTGTAGTGGAGGAAGAAAGTGAAAAGGAAGAATTTGTATTGAAAATTGACGAAGAAAACAATGATGCAATGGAATTAATAATAGGAATTGAAAATTATAAAGAGCAAGATGTAGTAAAAGAGAGTATGAATGAGCAAAATATAGTAAAAGATAATGAGAGTGATAAAGATTTGATAGAGGAGAAGGAGAGAGAGAGACAGCGAGATATAAAAAATAAGCTTAATTCTTTAGCTCCATGGATAAATTTTGGATTGTGTGACGTAGAACAACGTACAGTGGAAGAGAGTGACGAAGAGGATGAAATGATAATGGAACAGGGGAATGAGAGACAGTGAGATATGACGAAAAAGCATGAGAATGTCAGAGAACAAGATATAATGAGAAAGTATGCAAGTGAGAGAGAGATATTATTGTAGACTAGTGGGGGGAAGTAAAAGAATCTAAAAATGAATAAAATTCATTGCATATATTAATACTTATTGAATATCATTATGCTAATGTTCTTTTATTGTTTATAAGTACTTTAAGTATTGTAAAAAAAATGTATTGTAAATAAAATGAAATTACAAGTAAATTTTCAAAACGTACAACAATGTCATTATAATTTACCAAACCTAAGTTAAATTTAATTTAAAAAAAATCTATTTTAATGCTCAAACCAAGGTTTCGAATGATATGCAAGTTATAAAAGTGGAGGTGGGTGTTGAAAAAAAAAGAAATGTATTAGATTGAAGCAAAAAATTGTACTTACTAATCACAAGCTTTTATTTTGGTGGTCAATTTAAATGTTTTAAATTTAAATTAATTTATAAATAATTTATTTAATCTTAATTAGGGTTAAAAACTACTATTAATAATTAAAAAAATATTAGTAGTTATAAAAATTTAAGAAAAAGTTACTCAAATCGACTTTAATTCGATCCTAAAAAATCTTAAAGGAAAACATCAAAAAAATAAGGAAAAGTACTCGGCTGTGCTGCTTTTTAAAAATACACTTTTTGCAGTGTACTAAAAAAGTCATTAAGGGAGCATTCTACTGTGACGGTTGGAAAAAATCGAATTTTTTTTTGCATTTTTTAATATCTATTGACCATAAAATTAAAATCCCATACGCCATTTAGATGAATCTAATTTTTTTGGCTATTTATGATGTGTCTAAGTAAAGTACAAAAATGGTGTTCTTTAAAACCATTTCACATATGCTTCAACTTATCACACAGGGCTATGAAACGTGCTACTCGGGGGTTTCTTGGGTTGCTGATTACGAATCTGGCAACAGATTTTCAAAATTCAAAATGGCTGATCTAATATGGCGGACGAAAATAAAAAATTTTATCGTATAGATTGGGAGTTTTTGGGGTCGCTGATGATGAATCTGGCATCAGATTTTCAAAATTCAAAATGGCGGATCCAATATGGCGGACGAAAGCAAAAATTTCATCGTATAAAGATGAAACTTCATACCCGGGGGTTTTTGGGGTCGCTGATTACGAATCTGGCATCAGATTTTCAAAATTCAAAATGGCGGATCCAATATGTGAGACAAAAAATAAGATTTTTAATGGATTTGCATAAAACTTCATATTTTGAGGTTTCCGAGATCGCCAAATACAAATTTGATATCAGATTTTTTAAATTCAAAATAATAAATTGAAATCTGATATCAGTTTCATATTATATGATCCTATAAACCCTTGAATAACAAGTTTCTTGCAAATCCAATATTATTTATTTATTTGGTTCAGAAAACCCATTGTAACAAATTTTAAGTAAATTCAATAAGTAGAACTAGTTAAGAATGTGTTGTAAATGAAGCTGCCCAACCGAGAACCAAAAATTTTACAAACTAAAAAAAATACTACAAAATTTTTAGTTGTCCCATTTTTTCATATCATTTTTTTGAATCGAAATTATGGATTAGCGATTCAACTACATCCTGATTCAGTGGAAGACATGTACAGAGAAATATGGGCTACTTATTACCACAAAATCTCGACGGATAAAGAACCTCAACACCACCTTGTCCCGAAGCACAGTGGTCTGAAACTGGAATTTACTGTTCAAAATCAACTACAGGTCACAAATCTTAACCGATTTCAAAAGTTTTTTTTTCAAATGATCAGGGATAAATTCTTTAAAAAATGGTCTTTCCCGATTTTTAAATTAATTATTTATAACAATTATAAATAAACAAATAGGAGAAGAAATTATGATTTTTGTAAAAATAGTTGTGTTAAAAAAATAAAAATAATAATAGCACAGACACATATTAACCATCAAAATCATATTTAGCAATCGCTTAAGGTTTAAACAATTGTATATATGGATAAAATAA
The DNA here is from genome assembly GCA_037103525.1 of Ganaspis brasiliensis. NCBI lineage: Eukaryota > Metazoa > Arthropoda > Insecta > Hymenoptera > Figitidae > Ganaspis > Ganaspis brasiliensis. The sequence goes on from JAZKLR010000350.1 coordinate 1,612,209, forward strand.
TTATTATAAACAATTTACTTAATTATATAACTTTCGAGTGAAATTGTCAACTTTTTTATAAAGTAAGTTTCTTTGACAAAAATGACAGTAAAAGGGTCTTCTGGTGTCGCTGAATAAGAATTTTATGTCAATTTGATAGTTGACAGCTGTCAAAAAAACTGCTAACATTTTAAAGAAAGTAAATATTAATTTTTATAGTTAGATAAATTTTGATTTGCAATTATAGTAATAATTAAGAAAATTGTTACATTTATAAATGTTATAAATAATTAATTTAAAAATCGAGAAAGACCACTTTTTTAAGAATTTATAGTTGATCATTTAAAAAAAAAACCTTTTGAAGTCGGTTAAGATTTGTAACCTGTAGTCGATTTTGAACAGTAAATTCCAATTTCAGACCACTGTGCGAAGGTGAAGACTCATGGTGTAAGTGGCATCAGCATAAAGCCAAGGGAAGTAAATATTCTCATCCACCTGCTCTCAATTAGCCCAGAATGCTTGCGCTTTACCGAGCAGTGCGACAACACACGTGTTAACCAAGCAGAACAACGCAGCACAGACGCTTCGAAAGAAGCACGTATATCAAGAAAAGAGATCAGAGTAGCTGAAGACGAACTGTATGATGCAAAGGAAGGAATTATGTACAGTCCTGGTATTGCCGATTAGCTGCAAAGGTAAGTAATTATCAAAATTCTCACAATAAGTTCATATTCAGCGACCCCAAAAGCACCTGAGTATTAAATTCCAATCATATTCGATGAACTTTTTTATTTTCGTCCTCCATATTGGATCCGCCATTTTGAATCTTGAAAACCTAATGCCAGATTCGTAATCAGCGACCCCAAAAACCCCCGAGTATGAAGTTTCATTTCTATACGATGAAATTTTTTGCTTTCGTCCGCCATATTGGATCCGCCATTTTGAATTTTGAAAATCTGATGCCAGATTCGTAATCAGCGACCCCAAAAACCCCCGGGTATGAAGTTTCATCTTTATACAATGAAATTTTTGCTTTCGTCCGCCATATTGGATCCGCCATTTTGAATTTTGGAAATCTGATGACAGATTCGTAATCAGCGACCCCAAAAACCCTATTGTTCGTATTTTGATAAATATTGATGAACTAAAAAAAAAGTCAGCTTTAAGAATGTTTCGAAAACTTTAAACACATTTCTCTCAAAACTACATTTTTGCACCTGGCGTAGGTGATTACTCAAAAACGAATGAAGATATTGACTTGAAATTTTAACACGATATTCAGTTTTTCAATGGCTATCGCCCGTACCTCAATCATGCTAAAATTTTAATTTGAAGACATAATTTTGCCTTATTTAAAAGCGAAAAAAAAATGCTTTTTTTGGTCACTTATGGAAAAGCGGCGCCATTTCGTTAATTTACCTTAAAAAATAAAGTTCTTGGTACGGGCGATAGCGATTATCTTGCAGATTAAGAATATATTTTGTTTGTTTTCGACGAACAGAATGGCTGGAATCATCTACGCCTGCTAACAAAAAAAATATTACATGTGTTCGAAATTCAGTTTAAAAATAAATAATATTAAAAGTTTTTAATAAAACAAAATTTTTTTTTAACTTTCTTAAAACACACCTTTTAAGGAAAAAAGTTTTCCCCATTACATGTATTAGTTTTTTAAGAAAAAATTGTTGAAAATGTGCTATTTTTCACTTATTTACAGTAGAATGCTCCCTTAAGATACTAGTGTACTAGAACATATCAAATTGTACTAGAAAAGTACAATTGTACTTGAAATAACAGCCCTGTAATGTAAATGTCAATTTGTCAGTAAAGTCATTTACTTATTTATCTTAAATAGAAAACAATTTAATAGTATTTAAATTTGAAAGCTCTACTGTTCTTGCAATGGTAGATTGCATAAAATATTGAAATGTATGACGATTTTATGAGACTAAATGAAATATTGTCGGTATTCTTTTGATGTAATTAAAACAAAACCTAAACACATAATAACATGAGATGATGGGGAATAAAGAATGGAGGGGTACAAATTATCAGTAAAGGAGCGATATTTTTTATCTTATAAAACCCCTACCTTTCTCTTAAAAAACCCTACCTTTTTCTTTTTTCATGAATATAAATGAGTTTTTAAATATGTGAACTGTTAGATGTGGATTAGTTCATTTTATATAAGGTGCAGTTTATGTATTTGAATATTTGAAATTAAATAGTGAAACAAACTAAAAAGTAAGAAAAATTATTAATTCTTATTTCTGATTTTACACAAATTGCTATTACTTTTTTAATTCTTTATTCGTTTAGTGGAAGATTATTTTATTTGGAGAAAGGCTTTCAGCCCTTCTTAGTTTACCAACACCACCAAGGGAAATACAATTAGAACATGGATGGAATAGAGATGATGCCAGCGAAAACATTGTACTGAGTGTAAGTATAAATTTTTGGTTAATGTAAAAATATTTTTTGTACATTAGTTTATTAAAAGGAATAAAATAAGTTTTTTAGATTGATATGTTGTAATGTAGATTTTTACCCAAGAATAAAATTTAATATACTGAATCCCAAATTAAAATTATTATCTGAAAAAAATAAAATCAAATTAAATCTATACTTACTTGATCAGCCAAAATAAGGAAAGAAATCCAAAAATTCTTAAAGCTACAAAAGAAAACGAAATATGACAACAAAATTCAAATTCAAAGAAAGTCACGCCTAGAATCTACATCCAAATTAAGATCCTAGCTTTGAGATCTCTAAATCACTATAAATGTTTAAATTTATCAATAATATTATGTTGAGGGCCAGTTCGTTGCAAAAAAAAAAATTAATTAGAAATCGATCTATAACCGATAATCAAAGTTCACGAAATTAAGAATAACGACTAGAAGAGGAAGCCGTTAAGCGGTTACTTTAGCTGAGGCTAGAGAAAAAGATTATTCACGAAGGTTCTTACGGACCCAACATGACACAATCATCCGCGAAAGTTATTACGGACCCGACACGGTATTTAAGCAAAATTCTTCACAAAATTAAGAATAACGACTAGACGAGGAAGCCGTTAAGCGGTTACTTTAGCTGAAGCTAGAGAAAAAAGATTATTCACGAATAGTCCAGTCATCTGGTACTTTTAGACGGAAAAAGTCCCTTACTTCTCGGTTTTTTTGCTTAAACCCTTTATTTTTGCACCCAAAAAAAGACTTTAAATTTGCTACATCAATTTCGCTCGGGAACCCCAAAAATTTTTTTGAAAAAGGTGTAAAATTTCAAAAAATTGGGTATACCAGTTTTCCAGTGCGTTTGATGAAAAAAATTGTTCAGAGTGGAAATAAAGTGTATAAAATTGCCATTAATTTAAAAAAAATTAAACGTCCTACGTTAGTTAGGTAAAAAGTTATAGACGTTCAAAAAAACCTGATTTTTTTTTATTTTTCACTAAAAAAACGTACTTTTTAGTTTTTTATATGTCGTCTAATTCTGTTCCATCTAATGTCTACTCATAAGATTTATGAACATTATAACTGATCCCATATTCAATTTAGTCCCCCCCCCCAGTGGGGAAGGTTATGCTCCAGATGGAGGGATGGGGAGAACCTCCTGAGGGCGTCATACTTAGGGGGCATTATTTTTCAACCAAAAAGATTTTATGAATTTTGCCCCCCCCCGGGGGGGAAGTCACCCCATTTGATGGGGGTATTTAAACATTACCCTTAGGCAGGATTGTTGTTAAAAATAATTAATTTTTTTTATTTTTATTTCCCTTCGGAGCAAGTTGCCCCCGGGAGTATTTCATCTCCAGAGGCATTTTACCCCCAGGGGCATAAAATCTTAAAGTGCTTGTCATGCTCTCGTAGATCATTTTTAGTTGCTGTATTTTTCTACAAAAATAATTTTTTTAATTTTTTGGTTTACATTTTATCCTCCTCTCTCCCCCCCCCCCCCCCCCACCTGAGGGCATTTCTCCCGTACCACCATAAATTACAACGGGATTTTTGTTAAACCTTTCAGCCAAAGAAACCCATATTTAAAAAGAAATATGTGCGAAACATTTAAATAGGTAACTCTGAGATGCTCTGACTGCTGTACCATAATGTAGAGGTCTGCAAACCGGCGTTAGCCAATCAGAATGCGACATCAGTAAATCAGATTTACATTACGGTGTAGGCAAAAAAAGCAGCTCTTAAAGGCTTCCAAACAACCTGTAAAGTCTAACATTTGGTGTTAGTGTGATAGAAAATACTAAAAAAATAAGTTATGTTTAAAAAACTGTCAAAATGGCAAAAATAGTCAAAAACAGGGTATATTTGGAAGATCATAACTTTGGACCTAATTAAGTTATACCGTTCTCCTTCATCGTAAATGAAAGGTATTTTAGTCTAGGGGCCGTTCATAAACTACGTCACACAAAAGGGGGAGGGGTGGAATTAGAGATTTGTAATGATTTGTGACGTTAGGGGGGGAGGGGTGTAAAAAAAATGTGACGTCACATTTAAGAAATTAACTTCTGCATGGCTTCTACATAAAAAAGATATATTAGAATGGTCCAAAAATATATGGAATAAAGAGTTAGAAATGTTATTCTCTCCAACCCCCCCCCCCCCCCCCACCCTCCTAGTATATGCAAAGAAAATGTAAAAATAAAAAAAAGTGTTAAAAAATATTAGGTACTCACTATTTTTTTGACAATTTTTTGTACAATTTTCAATAAATAGCATAAATGCAGCCTTTTAACAATTATTTCATGTAATTGCTAATTTGTTTAAATAAATAATTATTGGTTATTTACAATTATCTGTAAAATTAGGCTAGACAGTTGGAACTTTTTGTCAATTTTGATACTTTTCAAGACGAGTGTAACCAGTTACTAACAACAAACTAAAAATAACAATTGTATTAATTCTTTAAACAAATTATGATTTTTTAATTTTAGTTTTTTATCAAATTAAGTTATAGAGTTGTAATTTTTTCTCAATTTAGCAACTTTCATACTGAAAATATACTATTTACTAACAACAAACTAAAAATAACAATTGTATTAATTTTTTAAACAAATTATTATTGTTTAATTTCAATTTTTCATCCCTTCAAGTTACAGAGTTGCAATATTTTCTCAATTAAACATGTTTTTATTTTTGGAGTGATAAGACTGACTGTATAAGACGTAATCATCGAGTTTAAACTTTTAACAATTTATTATTATCAAATGTTCAACACAAGTTTTTATTTTTACATTATTATTTGTAAATTGATAATTGTAAATTGATAAAATTTGTTTATTATAATTATTACTTCTGACAACTTTTGTTAAAAATATTTTCTCAATAATTAGGTTTATTAGTCAATTTTACTTCTTCAAATATAGAAAAATGCTTAATTGAAAAAATGTTGCAACTCTGTAGCCTAATTTAATAAAAAGTTGAAATTAAATTATAATAATCAGTTTAAACAATTTGTAGAATAGTTATTATTAGTTTGTTGTTAGTAATTAATATCATTTAGCTTGGAAATTTTAAAATTTGAGAAAAAGTTTTTAAAAAATTAACTCTAGCTTAATTTGATAAAATGTTGTAATTATGCAATAATAATTTGTTTAAAAATTAATAAAAAGTTTAAATTGAACATTAATAATTTGCTTAAACAATTGGTAGAATTGTTATTTTTAGTTCTTATTGTTAGTAATTTATACCATTAAGCTTGAAAAGTTGCAAAATGTAGAAAAAGTTGTCTGTAGTTTCATTTGATAAAAAATAGAAATTGCACAATAATAATTTGCTTAAACAACTTGTAAAATTGTTGTTGGTAATTTGCGACCATTAAGCTTAAAAAGAAGCAAAATTAAGAAAAGGTTACAACTCTGTAGCAATTAACTAATAAATAGTTGTAAATAAGTAATAATAATTTGTTTAAATAAATTATCAATTGCACGCAACAATTATTAAGTCTAGATTTATGCTATTTACTAAAAATTGTGTAAAAAATAGTCAAGGAAATAATAAGAAATATTTTTAAACGCTTTTTTGTATTTTTTCTTTTTTCGGAGTTCTCGGAGGACCCATAAAAAATACTCTCTAAATTTGAATAAGTGATTTTTAACTAATGAATGAGCGAGAAATTGGTTATTATTAAATAGTGAAAATTATCACTATTATTTAGTAGAAAACTACTAATTTGAAAGTGAAATATCTACTAATTGAAAAAGTAAACTTTCACTATTAAAAATAAAATAAATATTTCACTTTAAAATAAGTATTATTCTACTATCAATTAGTAGTTTTTTAGTAAAAATAGTGATATTTTTCACTATTTAATAATAACCAATTTCTCGGTAATTCATTAGTAGAAAACCACTAATTTCACATGGGATACTTTTAGCAATTTTTTATTTTAAGCGACCTCCAAGTATTTTTCAAATTAAAAAAATAGGTTATTTTTTCGGTAAAGAACAGTCCTAGTGAGTGACAGCATAACATTTCAAACTTTTCGATTTTGGACTAACTTAATGTATATATTTATTACCGTTATTTATATTTCAAAAATGTGTTAACAGAAGTTTGTAAGTCATGGGTTTATTTTAAACAAAAATAAATCGTGATTGCGATCGACTTAAAGTAATTTACTCCAATAATTATAAAAAAAATTATCTGTGGGGGGGGGTAATTCCTAAAGTGACGTCACACAAGGGGGGTTATGGCATTATGTGACGATCTGTGATGTGAAGGGGGGGGAGGTGGAAATAATCGTAAAAATCGTGTGACGTAGTTTATGAACAGCCCCCTATTTTAACTCATCTGTTGATCACTTTTGCTTAAAATAACTGGGAACCGCACAATTGGTAAAAAACTAAAAAGTACGTTTTTTTAGTGAAAAATAAAAAAAAATCGGGTTTTTTTGAACTGCTATAACTTTTTACCTAACTAACGTAGGACGTTTAATTTTTTTTAAATTAATGGAAATTTTATACACTTTATTTCCACTCTGAACAATTTTTTTCATCAAACGCACTGGAAAACTGGTATACCCAATTTTTTGAAATTTTACACCTTTTTCAAAAAAAATGTTGGGGTTCCCGAGCGAAATTGATGTAGCAAATTTAAAGTCTTTTTTGGGTGCAAAAATAAAGGGTTTAAGCAAAAAAACCGAGAAGTAAGGGACTTTTCCGTCAAACACCCTTTTTTCTGACCAGATGACTGGACTAGAAGGTTATTATGGACCCGACATGACATAATCATCCGTGAAGGTTATTACGGACCCGACACGGTATTTAAGCAAAACTAAATCCAAAAAAAAAAAGATTATTGATGAAGGTACGCGACATAACCATCAATAGCAAAACCAAAAAAATCTACACCATTTCTATCACACCAAGCTGTGCATAGAAACTACCAACATCATAATCACAAAATCAATTTAAATAATTGAGTCAGTAACTAACAACCGACTACAAGCAAGAAGATTAAAAACAAGCTTTACCTGTAAATAATACTAAATTGCGCGTATTGACTATTCATCTGATGTTAATCTCAATTCTCCGACCAAATAAGAATCAAAATTTAAAAATAAACATTAAAGATCTCAAAAGCTATCGGAAATATTCTGCTCTCAGTAGTGTAAAGGAGTGAGGGGGGGTTCCGGATTGTCCACAAATGAATAGAAAGTAAACTCAATAGTTAAATTTAACGAAGTCCAAAAATTATAATTTATTCAAAAAATTAATGACTCTTTATAAGCAAAATCGGGAAACGATAGGGCTAAAAGAAATCTAAATAAACTAAAAGTTGCGAATTAATAAAACATCATTATCGGGAAACGAGAGGGAAGTACAAAATCTGAAAAGGGAGAAAAACTGACTAAATTATGAAAATTACTAATATCATTAAATGGGGAACGAAGTTTATAAAAGACCACTGGTCTAATCATATTTCTCATGATGCCAGATATTCATATTTTTACAATAATTGTTATACTACATAGTATATTTTACCATGCTAGACAGTAAACGCGCTCTTTCTTTCATAGTATGCGACAGGTCATATCGGGTTTAAATTACAAGTCCTACTTCATTTTATCCCATGATACAAGTTTAAACAAACAAAAAAAAAGATTGTTTATTACAAAAAAAATTTAGGTTTAATCTATAATCCCGATGAGTGAGCAAAAAGCCATCAAACTCAAAATAAGACGAGGGGCTAAATTAGAGAAATTTCCATTGAAATAACCCAGAAGATAATTCTTAGGTGTTATGAAATCAAAAAAAATTGATATAAGTAATTCATAAAATCAAAAAACAATTATTATTAATTACTCGGTTATACGTTAATAATATTAACGACAATTTAAACTCGAAAGAACAATCTAAAATTTCTCTAACCTAAAAAAAAAAGAATTTATTGATCGGTGACACCATTTCGAACTTGTAAGTTCAACCTCAATAGTTGGGACTATCTCGAGTCAACAAAATTTACAAGTTTTCTAAATCTCATATTTAAATAAAATTTCATATTTATTCAAACAAATTTAATATCAATAAACAACTGGTTAATCTAAAAGGGTATAATCAATTAATTTTTAATGAGAAAAAGCTTTGAGAAACTAGCACATATAAATTCACGTCCCGACCTGTCGCAACTATTAATTAGCGCAGCTGTACTTTTCTAAGAGCACAGTCTTTTACTTCCATTTCTCGTGACATTTCAAACAGATATCACTCAAAACAAAATTGATTATTATTTAATTTAAATGATAAATAACACTAAAACCAGCCGTGACCGCATCTCTCTATTTTAAACTTCTTATTCGCACATTATATAAATTCTTGATTCAACAAAAAAAAGAAAAATTTCTGAAGTAAGATTTAATGAAACATTTTACACGAAGACAAAAGATTTACTCAAGTCGAATTTACTGAAGTGTGAAATTGTCAAACAATAAATTTTTAAGAAAATCAAAATCTATTTAAAAAAAACCGTGGTAACCGACGCTATGTTCAACTTCCGATACTGAAACATGGTAAATTCGCGATTAAAACTATCTCAGAATTTTCTACGAAGAGTTATTAAAATTTTACAGAATAAATTCAACACAGTTTAACATTAACATTCTAGAAAAGAAAATTAAAATTTTCACATGAGTTATTTCGAATTAGAGAGCAGATGGTGACTGCATTAACACTTCCGGTAATTCTAAGCGGGAATTTACCATATAAAACTTTAACGCATCGAATTGATGATTTCAAAACTATACATACTTTTTACGTTATCAAACATTGATTAGAGAAGAGTTAAGAATTAAGTAGAATTTACAATTTAAACAAATAAAAAGTTAAACAATTTTATCCTGGCAGAAACGTTACAAGATTAAGAACAGAGGACTACTTACTTAAAACTTTCGAAGCAAAATTACACTCAGTAAAAGCGATACTTTTAAAACAATTTATCTATTTATATACTTTGTTACTAAAACAAATAGTTCAGTTCCAATTATTAATCTTGACACTTTAAAATAAACTTTCAATGTGCGAAATCTCACACACCAACTTTCCGACCAGGATTCTCGGAAGCAGAACACAGAGTGAATTCTCAGAATCTTCCGGCTCGTTTAGAAACGAGCACATGTTTTACATCCTTTTTCTTCACACGTTCGTCCATCCCGTGTTATCCTTATATGATTCTCGTCATCAACAGTTGGTATGTGCCCTCAGGGCCGTGTGACAATTAAGGACCCTATCCCATTATCGATTTTATACTTATTTATCCTTTACAAACTGTTGTAATTGGCAATCCAGAGCCGTTGACTCTCCAGACACGTCTTCGACGAGACCAAGTTCTCATAAGTCCGGATCTTGCTCGGAAATCCTTCCTTGAAACTAGGAAACACGCTTACAAACGGCAGGGCATACGCATCAGAGTTTCGCGTCGATAGACCGAATTTTGACTTTGGATTCTTCTCATTCAAATCCCAAATAATTTTCGCCCTGATTATGTTATCTAGTTGCCAAATGGCCAGATTAATTCAGAGAATTTTGGCATCCTCTCGGAAATAAAAAAATCGCAGGTTTCCAGTTTCTAACCATTCAATATGAGGTAAAGTTTTATAAAAGGAAAATCTGATATTCAGCGTTGATTTCATTCCAAAATCAATGATCTAATTGTAAGTAATTGAAAACAATTAAAAATAAGCAAAAATATGAAGAAAATAATTAGAAAATGACAAAAATACTTGAATGATGACAAGAGAAATTAAAATTTGAAGAAAATAAGCAAAACTAATTAATAGTAATTGAATATCATTGAAAATAAGCAAAAATATTTGAATATAATTGAAAACAATTAAAAATAAGCAAAAATATAAAGAAAATAATTATAAAATGACAAAAATACTTGAATAATGACAAGAGTAATTAAAATTTGAAGAAAATAAGCAAAAATCATTAAAAATAATTGAAAATAATTGAAAACTGTTAAAAATAAGCAAAAATATGAAGAAAATAATTAGAAAATGACAAAAATATTTGAATGATGACAAGATTACAAAAATCATTAAAAATAATTGAAAAATAATTGAAAATAGATGAAAATAAGTAAAAATTATTAAAAGTAATTGAAAACTGTTAAAATTAAGCAAAAATATTAAGAAAATAATTAGAAAATGCCAAAAATACTTGAATGATGACAAGAGTAATTAAAATTTGAAGAAAATAAGCAAAAATCATTGAAAATAAGCAAAAATAGTTGAAAAATAGTCAAAAGTAATTGAAATCAGTTAAAAATAATAAATAGTAATTGAAAACAATTAAAATTAATTAAAAATAATTGAATATAATTAATAATATAATAAATAATTATTAAGTAAATATAATAAAAAAATAATCATAATAAGTAAAATAATAGCACAGGGATGTGAATCTGCTATGTTGACTGTGCGGTGAGCTAAAATAGCATAGGGCGGTCGATTAAAATCCCTTACTATGATCCACGCTCGATGAGTCTATAAGCCGTGAGGTGCTGCGAACTAACGAAGAAAAGGAATACGAACGAGAGAATTGAGAAGCGATAAGACAAGTCGGCCGATGTGTGTAGATTTGATTCCATGCTCGATGTAGATGTGTTGAATCTCAGCTGACGGCAGTTTTAACCTCGTCGAATCGAAGAGTTACATGTAAGCAAATAAATATTGTTCGCGCAAATTAATAAAAGAATTTATTACATAGCACAGTGGTCTGAAACTGGAATTTACTGTTCAAAATCGACTACAGGTCACAAATTTTAACCGATTTCAAAAGTTTTTTTTTTAAATGATCAGCTATAAATTCTTAAAAAAATGGTCTTTCTCGATTTTTAAATTAATTATTTATAACATTTATAAATGTAACAATTTTCTTAATTATTACTATAATTGCAAATCAAAATTTATCTAACTATAAAAATTAATATTTACTTTCGTTAAAATATTCGCAGTTTTTTGACAGCTGTCAACTGTCCAATTGACATAAAATTCTTATCCAGCGACACCAGAAGACCCTTTTACTGTCATTTTTGTCAAAGAAACTTACTTTATAAAAAAGTTGACAATTTCACTCATAAGTTATATAATTAAGTAAATTGTTTATAACAATTATTTTATCCATATATATACAACTGTTTATACCTTAAGCGATTGCTAAATATGATTTTGACGGTTACACTAAAGCGTCGATTCAGTGGACTAAAATGTCCTGTGGTCCACTGAATCGACGAGGTTATTGGCGGAAGGTCACGTAAACAGTCAGGGCCGTATGAAACTTTAAAAGTATATTTCCCAAGTACTTATTTTTTATTTTCTTTAAATGCATACATATTTTGAACTATAATTGGAAAATAAAAGAATGAAAATTTAAAATAAATATTTGAGTATGAAACTATTGAAAAAATAGTAGGCACGACACGGTTTCGTTTGTAGTAGGGCACCACGCGCCCACGAAAGTTAGAAGTTAGTACGCCTATGAATATGCGTGTTCGCCGAGCTCAGCGCCCCCTTCTCACCGATCACCACTTCATCAACAAACTAGTCCACTCGACGACGTCCACTGAATCGACGCTTTAGTGTAATATGTGTCTATGCTATTAATATTTTTATTTTTTAAACACAACTATTTTTACAAAAATTATAATTCCTTCTCCTATTTGTTTATTTATAAATGTTATAAATAATTAATTTTAAAATAGGGAAAGACCATTTTTTTAAGAATTTATAGCTGATCAATTTAAAAAAAAACTTTTGAAATCGGTTAAGATTTGTGACCTGTAGTCGATTTTGAACAGTAAATTCTAGTTTCAGACCACTGTGCATAGTTCGGATTCAGTACGGCTGGTTGAGTTTCGTGGATTGTGGGTGTGTGTTTAGTGTTAAAAGAGTGAAAATATAAACAACTGTGAGCGGTAAAATTTACCGCGTTACAATGTGTTGCAACAGAATTTGCTTGATAAAAATTCCAGGCTTTTTTCATGTTTTCAATTTTCTGTGTCAACCCTGATTGAAACTTTTTAATCTCTTTAATAATTTAATAAACGAATTTTAAGAAATGTTAAAATAACATGTATTGTAATTTGTATATGAATGGATTGGATAGGGATTGAACCATCATATTTAAATCTAAAGCAATAGAATCTACTGTTTTGTATTACTATTTGTAACCTTACTAAAAATAGTTAAAAATAAGTAAAAATTATTAAAAGTAATTGAGAACAATTAAAATTGAGCCAAAAAAAAAATAATTAAAAGTAATTGTAAACAATTAAAAATAAGCAAAATTAAGTAACAATAATTGAAATAGATGAAAATAATTAAAAATAAGCAAAATTAAGTACCAATAATTGATAATGATTAAAAGATTTGAAAATAGTTAAAATTGTTACAATAATTAAAAGTAATTGAAAACAGTTGAAAATAATTAAAAGTAATTGAAAATAAATTAAAATAATTTAAGTAATTGAAAACAGTTAAAATGATTAAGAGTAATTCAAAAAAGCTAAAAATAAGCAAAAATAGTTTAAAGTAATTGAAATAATTAAAAATAAGCAAAATTAAGTACCAATAATTGATTATGATTAAAAGATTTGAAAATAGTTAAAATTGTTACAATAATTAAAAGTAATTGAAAACTGTTAAAAGTAATTCAAAAATAGCTGAAAATAAGCAAAAATAAGTAAAAATAAGCAAAATTAAGTACCACTAATTGATAATGATTAAAAGATTTGAAAATAGTTAAAATTGTTACAATAATTAAAAGTAATTGAAAACAATTAAAAATAAGCAAAATTAAGTAACAGTAATTGACAATGATTAAAAGAATTGAAATTAGTTAAAATTGTTAAAATATTTAAAGGTAATTGAAATAAGTTAAAAAGAATTGATAATGATTGAAACTAATTAAAAACAGTTAAAATAATCAAAAGTAATTGAAAAGAATTAAAATTAATTCAAAAATAGCTGAAAATAAGCAAAAATAATAAGTAAAAATAATTTAAAATAGATTAAAATAAGTAAAAATAAGCAAAATTAAGTACCAATAATTGATAATGATTAAAAGATTTGAAAATAGTTTAAATTGTTACAATAATTAAAAGTTTTTTTTTCATTTATTAGCAAGTGAAACCTTAAACAAGGTTTATTTCAGCTATACATTAAATTATAACACTTTAAAATTACATACAATTTAAAAAAAAAAGTAAAAAACATAACACACACCTAAATTTTTAAATTACAATTTTTTAAAAACGACCAAACATGTTCACATGCCGCAATGTTTGGTTCCACAATTAATATCTCAATATTCAGCGGGAGCTGCAGTCCGCACTTTCTTAATTCTTTAATTAACAGGATTCTTTGTGTATCGTAGAGTCTACATTGCCAAATTATATGATTAATGTTTTCCGATTCGTAACCCCACTTAAAATTCGGAGCACTAACAATCCCTATTCGATGGAGAAAAGCGGCTAAATGATAATGATTGGATCTACATCGGTTTACAAAAGTAATAACCTCTCTATTTATTTTTTTACGCGAAAACCACGGAAATAACTTTTCATCGTAATAAGAAATAAAATATTCTCTCCCCTTAATGAGACCCTGTTCTTTTATTTTACATCTGGTTTCGCCAATACCATTTTTCTTATAACCTTCATATAAATCAGTAAAAGGAATTTTCTCTATGTCCATGGTATCAGAGAGTGTAGCTGTTTTTGCTAATTTATCAGCCTCCTCATTTCCCTCGACTCCCCTGTGAGAGGGTATCCAGTAAAATTTAATAGTACCTGAGTTTTTTTCCAGAAATTTAAATATCTTTGTCTTTATTGCCAGAACATAAGGATTTGTTTTAATATTGATATTATATGAATTTAAACTTTGTAGAGCACTAAGGGAGTCGGTAAAAATGAGGAAGCTACGGTTTTCGTGTTCCAATACAATATCAAGAGCGTCATTAAGGGCAATGCATTCTGCTGTAAATGTAGAAGCGTTAGGATGGATAGACTTTTTAAGATAAATATTTAAATCAGGACATATACAGGCAGAACCAACGCAGGGGCCTCCAGTTACCTTGCTACCATCAGTATATATTGAAAGAGTGTGGTGGAGCCACACGTCAGCCGTATATCCCTCAGTAACCGATAAGGCAGAAACCGGCAATCAGGACTCGAAGAGTCTGACGACACCCCGCGCCGTGCGTTCCATACTTAAAAGGTTCTCCGAAAAGAATATAGAGGGAGTCGAGCCGAGTGCTCATAGTCCTACTCGTGGTCGAGTTGACGCAGAGCGTCTATAACTGCCTGAGGACAAGTAAATTCGAGTCAGTTTTCTGGAGAGCCACTCCGTGACCCGATGGGTAGAGTCCAGCGCCAGAGAGCAGTCTAGCCAGCTTGTTATCCCGTGGGAGGAGCTAGCACAGTGGAAGGTAAAGAGCGAGGAGGTGTGTACCTACATTCCAGCCAGACTCAGAGTCCCAGCGACGATCGTTTCTACATGGTGAGTAATACCCGGAACAACTGAGTACGCCGAGAGGCTTCGGTGACGCCGGTCGAATTTATTAATTGCCCCAGTGCACGCCGAGAGGCTGCTGGGACCTGTTCCGATTCGTATTTTTTATCCGGTGTACGCCGAAAGGCTACCGGAAACCTCGGGTGTAAATTAGCCCGGTGTACGCCGAAAGGCTGCCGGAAACCACGGGTGTAATCTAGTCTGGTGTACGCCGTAAGGCTACCGGCAAGAAATTTGTAACTTTTTCACACGTGCTGTAAAGGACCTATTGTTAGAAGGGAGACGATTCAGCCTCCACTCAAGACGAAGAGCCAACTTACCTCAGATAAAATTCCCAAAGATCTAAAAAAAAAAAACACGGAAGTCAGTGAAAGTGCGTGATAATGAAAATTAAAGACTGATTAAAGACATTTTTGTTAATTAATAAAACCTACCTCTTCGATGAGTTCGTGTCCACGCCGCATACTCTGTCGCGTACCTGAAAATAAAAGTGAAATTATGTTATTTAAGTTTAAGAAAAATAGACATTTTTAGTTAATTAATACAACTTACCTTTTTCGATGAGCTCGTCTCCACCGCTACA
The DNA here is from genome assembly GCA_037103525.1 of Ganaspis brasiliensis. Classification (NCBI taxonomy): domain Eukaryota; kingdom Metazoa; phylum Arthropoda; class Insecta; order Hymenoptera; family Figitidae; genus Ganaspis; species Ganaspis brasiliensis. The sequence continues at coordinate 1,627,792 of JAZKLR010000350.1, forward strand.
TACTTGTCGCGTACCTGAAAATAAAAGTGAATTTTATTAATTGAGTTTAAGAAAAATAGACATTTTTGTTTAATTAATACAACTTACCTTTTTCGATGAGCTCGTCTCCACCGCTACATACTTGTCGCGTACCTGAAAATAAAAGTGAAATTTTGTTATTTAAGTTTAAGAAAAATAGACATTTTTAGTTAATTAATACAACTTACCTTTTTCGATGAGCTCGTTTCCACCGCTACATACTTGTCGCGTACCTGAAAATAAAAGTGAATTTTGTTAATTGAGTTTAAGAAAAATAGACATTTTTGTTTAATTAATACAACTTACCTTTTTCGATGAGCTCGTCTCCACCGCTACATACTTGTCGCGTACCTGAAAATAAAAGTGAATTTTGTTAATTGAGTTTAAGAAAAATAGACATTTTTGTTTAATTAATACAACTTACCTTTTTCGATGAGCTCGTCTCCACCGCTACATACTTGTCGCGTACCTGAAAATAAAAGTGAATTTTGTTATTTGAGTTTAAGAAAAATAGACATTTTTGTTTAATTAATACAACTTACCTTTTTGATGAGCATGTTTCTACCGCGGCATATGCTGCCGTGTACCAGAAAATAAACTAAAAGTGTTAGTATAAGAAAAACAAACAATCTTGTCAATTAAAAATTACTTACCCAAATTGGAGGGAAAGTTTATACTGCGGCCATCTTATACTAGTAACCTCATAAGACTTATGTACAAATATTGTGATAACGTATAAAGCCTTCTTTACAATAAAAAACATAACTACACCAAAAATTGAGTCTATGTTGATTATCCTTTGGGCACTTAATTATTGTATAATCATTATAATAATTAAACGAACCGTTACAATTGGCGCCCAACGTGGGGCCCGAAGGAGGCAATTAATTAACATAAAATATAAAAAAAAATATATAAAAAAAAAAAAAAAAAGAGAGAATTATTACGATGGCAGAAGGAGAAGGATCCACCAGAACGAGAGGGAGAAAGAAGAAGGGAAGTACCCAATCAGAACAAGCAACTGAGGATCAAAGAGAAGAAGACAGTCAAGATGCTAGACAAAATTCGAACGTCTTTGAGGAACACGAACTACCAAGAAATCAAGGGGCAATACCACGAGCCCAAAGACAAACACCAAGACCTAATATTGCTGATGAATTGGCGGCTGCCGGAAATAACGTTGAGGAAGAAAGACTTAGAGATGAACGCCGAGGAATCAATATAGAAATCCAAAATTTGAGAACAGAATTGGCGAGATTTCGACAGGAATTTCAGAATATACATTTAAGAATAAATACGATTGATACACGAATTACCCAGACAAATACGAGGATCCAAGAGGACATCGAAGACGCCGAAGCTCGGCTAAACGTGCAAATATCAGCTGAGATTCAAAGTGTAAGAGAACATAATGATGAGCGCGTACACAACGTCTCTACGCAAATGGACAATACATGCTCCAGGATTCTCGAACTTAACGAAACAGTTATGAGAACAAATGACCAAGACCGCAGAGCCATTAACGACCGACAGAACGCAATTGAACAGCGGTTAAGAAGCCTAGAGAGGAACACCCAGGCACCCCAGTTGGATGCGGCTCAAAGAATCAATTTAAACTCTAAAGCACCGATATACACTGAAGGAGCCTCACCCACGAAATTCTTGGACGAATTAAGAGATTTTTGGACAGCCCTTAATCCAGGAAGAGAACAAACCCAGCACGTAATAAACAACTGCCTCAAGGGTGCTGCCCGAGATTGGTGGGAACTAGTAAAAACAGATGACGATGATCTGGAAACATTTTGCAAAAAATTTAAAGGCCGATTCTGGAACGAAACAGTCCAACACGAAATCAGGACCAAGCTGGAGTTTGGACACTATCAAGCGGTGGAAAATAATCCGATGACGACATACGTGTTAAAATTTTTTCGAGATGCAAAATATCTTGATTCACCACCAACCAATAAAGACATCATTTATAAATTATCCAGACATTTTAATGAAGAAATTCGAACGGCCGTACTGGGCCGTCAAATACAAGGACTAGAAGAATTTCTTGAACTATTGGAGAGATTTGATAAGTCTGGACCAATAAATGCCAAAAAACAAGACCAAAATGATGCTCGTTACAATTGGAGAACGAAGAAAATTGAACAAGAACGATATCCTGTTGACCGGCGAGAAAATTGGAGAAATCAGAACAGAATGACCCCGACAAGAGAAGTCAGAAACATTAACGTTCAAGAGGAGAAGACAGAGGAAAATCCTGAAGTAATAGAAGAAGTCACTGAAATCAACCCGGAAAACTGACAATCTCCGTGTCCTCGGATGAGTCTGATGACACGGGAGAACTATACCTATCTATCAACACATTCCAGTGGAGGGAAGAATTGTTAAGCGAAGAGAGCACGATAGTGTCACGTCGTATTTGTTGCCCAATGATTAAATTATCCTTACAGAACGCAATTATAGATGCATTGGTCGATAGCGGGAGCCAAATTTCATGTGTATCGGAAGAGATACATATTAAATACTTAAAGGACGCCCCGTCATTACCACTAACAGGCGTTGTCGCGGTTGGAGCAACAGGAGGACGACCAGTTCGACTCAAATTACAGATCTACGTAAAAATACAAATTCAAAAATATGAAGGACGACACAACCTCATTATAATACCAGGACTAACTAAAGACTGTATTATAGGTGTAGACATCCTTAAACCTCTGAAAGGAATGATCAATCTTGAGCAGGAAACACTTGGAATTACCCACCAAGGGAGAAAATATTTGATACCCATGAAGATGGAAGAAGGCACCAGCGAGATAAAAGGCATAAATCTAATTAGATACGTCCCTCAGGACCAAATCCAAGATCACGAGATAGACAGAAAACTTGAAGAAAATGAGGCTATAGCACCAGAGTGGAGACCTAAATATAAAGCATTAATTTGGAAGTATCGAGAAATTTTCGACTCACAACCGGGAAAAATTAACTGCTATAGACATAAACTGAAGATAAAAGACGAGCATCTGTTAAAACCGATGACTTACCCGACACCGTTAAAATACGAAGAGGAGATCGAGGAAGAGATTAAGAAAATGATAGAATGGGGAATCATCAAACGTGCACACAGCCCCCATGTAAATCCGCTGGTGGTGGTACCTAAGAAAGATGGAAGAATCCGACTATGTCTGGATGCTAGGAACTTGAATCGTGCAATGGAAGATGATCATGAGGGGACAGAAAAAATAGAAGACCTGTTTAATAGATGCCGAGGGATGAAGATTTTCTCAAAACTAGATCTAAATCTCAGTTTTTGGCAAATTCCTTTAGAAGAAGAATCCAAAAAATATACAGCGTTTCTATATAAGGGAAAGTGTTACGTTTACAACGTGACACCATTCGGTTTAAAGACGAGCACGGCAGCGCTGGTTCGAGGAATGGACCGAGTTTTATCAAAAGTAATCCGACGTATTGTTCAATATGTCGATGATTTGCTCGTAACATCCCCCTCGGAAGAAGAGCACCTCCAAGATTTGGAGGAGATCTTCATAGAACTACGGAAGCACAACGTTACTATAAACTTTCAAAAATGCGAATTTAAGAGAACTGAGACGACCTTTTTAGGACATATCATCTCGGAAAAAGGAATAAGTCCAGATCCTCAGAAGATACAAGCCATAAAGGATTTTCCAACTCCGAAAAACAAAAAGCAACTACAGGGTTTCTTGGGAGTAATTAATTTCAGTGCGAAATTTAGCAATAAAGTAGCCATGGAAACGCTACCGATGCTTGAACTTCTTAAAAAGGGACAAAAATGGGACTGGGGCAGTGTCCAAGAAGCCGCGTTCCAAAAGGTGAAGACACTTTTTCAAGAGGACATCCTGCTACATCATCCCGATCTTAAAAAAGAATTTCTAATTAAAACGGACGCCAGCAATTATGCATTGGGAACTATAATTTATCAAACCGATGAAGAAGGAGAAAATCTGGTGCTGGTCTGCGGAAGTCGGACATTAAGGCCGGCGGAAATCTCGTATACAACTACGGAGAAAGAGTTGTTGGCATTGGTCTGGTCACTCAAAAAATACAGAAATCTGCTTTTGGGTGGCAAGATTATCCACAAAACTGATCATGCACCCTTAACCTTCCTTAAATCGTGCAAATGGCTGAACGGAAGACTGATGAGATGGACCCTAGCTATCCAGGATTTCCATGTCGATTCAAAATATTGTCCGGGACCAGAAAATAAAGCAGCCGATGCCCTAAGTCGATATACGGGTGGAGAAGATTTAACGAGTCCAGCAAATAAGATTGAATTATACATAATACAAAAGGAAAGACTAAAAGAACTAAGGGACATGCTCAAGGGACTAGAAACCGAACAAACCAAGGACATTACTATAAACGCTATAAAGGAAAACATAGAAAAGAACGAAAAATACAAGTTAATGGACGGAATTGTGTATAAAAGGTTAAACGATCAATGGAAGATTTTTCTGCCAAACACACTTACAGACATAATTATAGAGCATGCACATGAATCTTATGCACACATAGGAGCCCAGAAGTGTCAAATGATACTCGCCGAAGAGTTCTACGTGCCAAATCTCTTACGAAAAATAAAGAGAAAATTGCGCGAATGTGACATATGCCAAAGAAATAAACACCCCAACACAAATACTACTCCCTCACCTCAATATATCCACGTGGAACAACCTCTGGAAGCTGTTTTTGTGGATTTTTATGGGCCCCTGCCCGTCGCACGTCTAGGCTTTAAATACGTGTTAGTAATTTTAGATGGATTCACCAAACACGTAAAAATGTATGCTTTGAGGACGCAGACAACCAACAATTCGTTGGCTAAGATATTCAAGGAGTACGTTCCCAAAATTGGCAAACCGAAAAGAATAGTGACAGACCACGGCACCCAATTCACTAACGAAAAATGGAAAAACAAGCTAAATGAAGAGGGCATCAGACACACCCTGACCTCGATCAGACACCCACAAGCAAATTTGGTTGAAAGGACCAACCGGGAAATATCCAAGTTCCTGCGGATCCTGCTAATCGGGAAAAAGCATAGTGGATGGTACGACCAACTTCAACTCGTGGAAAACATCATCAATGAGGTCCAACATGAAGCAACCGGATTAACGCCAGTGGAACTGATGACTGGGAAGAAGCCGACCAGATTCTGGGATAAATGGATTCCAAGGAAAACTGAGGAAGAAAAAGGAGATCCACCACGAGAACAGAAGCTCCTGTGGGCCCAAGAACGATTCCGCAAGGCAGGAGAACAACGTACAGATAGAAACAAAAAAATCTCGGAACCAGAACCTTTTGAGATCGATGATCTTGTCCTGGTTAAAGCGTGCAACCTTTCAAACAAGTTGCTCAAAAGATGCGTGAAATTCATGGCAGTATACGAAGGACCATTCAAGATTTATGGAAAAAAGGGAAACAATACTTACCTATTAAAGGAACCACTATCCGAAAGAATGGATAAAGCGACCCAGACGGACAGCATCCATTTTCGAGCCAGGGCAGAGTTCGCCATCCAGACGCAGACACCAACAGCAAAGCCATGGTCATACAGAGTTGTGGATCACAAACCGGTAATAAGAGAAGGTACCCCGCGGCTACTGACGACAAAAAAGAAGAAACCAAAGAAAAAAGGAATGGTGGTCCACGAAGCGGCAACTGAAGAACAGTTTCTAAAAACTGAAACGAAAAACAGGGGCACATTGGCATTGAGTCACGCAGGGTTTCAAGAGGTTTTGTTGGAAGCCAGAAAAATAATAAAGGGAGTTTCCAAAAACCCATCGACTCCTACGCCGCTCCGCAAAAACAAGATTAAGATTCGCCCAGTGAACCTGCCTTTAGTGCGGACGATGGAGATGAAAAAGAAACGGATTGGAAATGTGATATCAATGGAGGAAGATGCGAATACTCAGCAGGACATCTTAGAGATTATGTTGTCGTACCAAGAGAAACTAGAAATAGAACAATTAGACTCAAACAACAACGAAGTCTGCAATGATTTGGATGATCTTCAGATCTGGCCGAAGTTCACCAAAATCGGGGGGGCAGTGTGGTGGAGCCACACGTCAGCCGTATATCCCTCAGTAACCGATAAGGCAGAAACCGGCAATCAGGACTCGAAGAGTCTGACGACACCCCGCGCCGTGCGTTCCATACTTAAAAGGTTCTCCGAAAAGAATATAGAGGGAGTCGAGCCGAGTGCTCATAGTCCTACTCGTGGTCGAGTTGACGCAGAGCGTCTATAACTGCCTGAGGACAAGTAAATTCGAGGCAGTTTTCTGGAGAGCCACTCCGTGACCCGATGGGTAGAGTCCAGCGCCAGAGAGCAGTCTAGCCAGCTTGTTATCCCGTGGGAGGAGCTAGCACAGTGGAAGGTGAAGAGCGAGGAGGTGTGTACCTACATTCCAGCCAGACTCAGAGTCCCAGCGACGATCGTTTCTACATGGTGAGTAATACCCGGAACAACTGAGTACGCCGAGAGGCTTCGGTGACGCCGGTCGAATTTATTAATTGCCCCAGTGCACGCCGAGAGGCTGCTGGGACCTGTTCCGATTCGTATTTTTTATCCGGTGTACGCCGAAAGGCTACCGGAAACCTCGGGTGTAAATTAGCCCGGTGTACGCCGAAAGGCTGCCGGAAACCACGGGTGTAATCTAGTCTGGTGTACGCCGTAAGGCTACCGGCAAGAAATTTGTAACTTTTTCACACGTGCTGTAAAGGACCTATTGTTAGAAGGGAGACGATTCAGCCTCCACTCAAGACGAAGAGCCAACTTACCTCAGATAAAATTCCCAAAGATCTAAAAAAAAAAAACACGGAAGTCAGTGAAAGTGCGTGATAATGAAAATTAAAGACTGATTAAAGACATTTTTGTTAATTAATAAAACCTACCTCTTCGATGAGTTCGTGTCCACGCCGCATACTCTGTCGCGTACCTGAAAATAAAAGTGAAATTATGTTATTTAAGTTTAAGAAAAATAGACATTTTTAGTTAATTAATACAACTTACCTTTTTCGATGAGCTCGTCTCCACCGCTACATACTTGTCGCGTACCTGAAAATAAAAGTGAATTTTATTAATTGAGTTTAAGAAAAATAGACATTTTTGTTTAATTAATACAACTTACCTTTTTCGATGATCTCGTCTCCACCGCTACATACTTGTCGCGTACCTGAAAATAAAAGTGAAATTTTGTTATTTAAGTTTAAGAAAAATAGACATTTTTAGTTAATTAATACAACTTACCTTTTTCGATGAGCTCGTTTCCACCGCTACATACTTGTCGCGTACCTGAAAATAAAAGTGAATTTTGTTAATTGAGTTTAAGAAAAATAGACATTTTTGTTTAATTAATACAACTTACCTTTTTCGATGAGCTCGTCTCCACCGCTACATACTTGTCGCGTACCTGAAAATAAAAGTGAATTTTGTTAATTGAGTTTAAGAAAAATAGACATTTTTGTTTAATTAATACAACTTACCTTTTTCGATGAGCTCGTCTCCACCGCTACATACTTGTCGCGTACCTGAAAATAAAAGTGAATTTTGTTATTTGAGTTTAAGAAAAATAGACATTTTTGTTTAATTAATACAACTTACCTTTTTGATGAGCATGTTTCTACCGCGGCATATGCTGCCGTGTACCAGAAAATAAACTAAAAGTGTTAGTATAAGAAAAACAAACAATCTTGTCAATTAAAAATTACTTACCCAAATTGGAGGGAAAGTTTATACTGCGGCCATCTTATACTAGTAACCTCATAAGACTTATGTACAAATATTGTGATAACGTATAAAGCCTTCTTTACAATAAAAAACATAACTACACCAAAAATTGAGTCTATGTTGATTATCCTTTGGGCACTTAATTATTGTATAATCATTATAATAATTAAACGAACCGTTACAAGAGTTAAAAGGTCATTAGTAATTTCACTTATGAGTATGTTCGGATTGTAAATATCTTTAAGAGCACTTCCAAATTTACTTTCAAATGATACTAATGTCAACAGAGCATTATAATCATTACAGTACATACCATAATTTTGTTGAATTTCTATTATATTTTTTTTAGATTTCATAATCGAAATTATGCTACGACTAAGTATTCTTTTGGGTTCCTTTATATGCTTTCCAAATTTATGATAAAAGCTGGAAATGGTTTTATAAGTGAGAGAGTTGCTATTGGATAATATTTTCGAAACAAAACAGTCACTAAGGAACTTTACACGGTGCTCTACCAATGGAAGTTTTGCTTCTGCTATTAAAATATTTGTTGGAGTACTTATACGGTATCCAAGAGCAACTCTAACAGCAGCATATTGTATTTTTTCAAGCTTTTCGCGTAGTTTTTCACTACTCGGAAAATAAACATAACATCCGTAATCAATAATAGGACGTACATAGCTTTTATAGAGAGACAGTAAAGTTTCGGGGTTAGCTCTCTACCATGTTCCACATAAAAAATTTAAAATATTCAATGAATTCATACATCTTTTTTGTATTAGATTTAGGGGAGAGTGGTTATCAATGTACCAGTTTTTTCAATGAACCATTTCAATGTTCTCAGAAACAAAAAAATAAAAATTCTCCTAATTTTAAATATAAATGAAGTTTGCGTAAACACACTACGTCTTTAAATTTGAGACGTGTAGATTTATTCTTTACAGAAAAAACTGAAAAAAACTGTTTTTGATACACTGAAGAAAAAATTTACCTAAAATACAAACACGTTTTTTAATTGAAATAAGGCAATTTAAAAATAAATGTACTTATGATTTCTTTTGTTTTGAGCTTAACTACAATATTCTAATGAGATAAAGATTTTGAAATATTGGATTAAGTTATAAAAAACCAGTTTTGTTGCAAATGTCATGTTGATTCAATTGAAACAGGAATAATTGTTATAATAAGAAAACTAAATTTATACTTTAAAATTTACCGGAATTATTCCTTCACCTCACGCGGCCGGGTTCAGAGCTGTGAGGGTTCAAAATTTAACTTAACTTTACTTATTAATATTAGAGCGCCTGTCGACTAAAGGTCGACATATTTATATAAATATCAATAAATAAAAACAATAACTAACTCAAGAAGAACAAGAGAAATCAGGGGGGTAAAATGGGTGAACCCAGTAAAACAAAAGAAACAAAAATTTGGCGACAAAAGGTATATTCAATCAAGAACCTACTTACAGTTTTGTTGTACAAGTTTTATCGACTCAACTCAATTGAACAACTGTCCACACACACTCCATATAAATTATAAAATTTAATAAGTCGACTAAAATCAAAATCAATACACTCGTTACAAGTTACAACCCAGGAATGCCATGCTTGCCGGCTTATTGACCAGCGTCCCCGTTGATCAGACGAGCACGCAGGCGCAACGTCACATGGCCCCCAGGGTCGCAACTGTCGACCCAAGTTTCCCAGCATCTCCATTTTAATAATAAGAAAAGTTAAACAAATTGGGGTGCTGAGTCGCCAGAATAAATATCCTGTCACACAATGTACCGGGGAACAATGAACCACCTGGAATTTCAGTGTATTTTCGATTTCCAGAGTGGTATGCCTGATTATAAAACTAGGCATGCGTACAGCATGTTGCAGCGATTGTTATCAGTACTTTTCTCAACATAGCAAAACTAAAATGCCATTTTAGATGGTTAACTTAAACTTGAGGTATATTTATGTTATACATTATCAATTAAAAAGTGTTAAGTAATAATTTTTTATAGTATTTGATAGAAAGTAAGTTTTTTTACAAATTGAAAATTGCATTATTATTATTTTTAAACATTTTTGGTGTTTCTATAGGGGCGGTTCATTGTGTATCCAGGTTGTTGAAAATGAAAATAGCTTGTTAGTTTAGAAAGGTCCTAAATTTTATTATTTAATCAAAATAAATCGTGTATAATATGTGTGCATTACCTAGAGAAGTACTGTAGTTTTATATTGATGCAAAGAAGTGCTTGAAATTGGTGAAATTGAATAAGTACTATAACCTTGAAAAAAAACCCCGGTACATTGATAGCCACTCTCCCCTACTTGATTTGTAAACAACATTTTATAGTCAAAGATAATACCTAAAAAACGGGCAGACTCGCTTGATACAATCTCGCAGTCATCAACTTTGATTTTAACATTTCCTGGTTCAATTTGTTTATTATTGAAGTGTAAGAGTACAGTTTTGGAAGGAGAAAGTTTTCATCCTAGTTCTAAAAGGTTATTTTTAATTGTATTGATTGCTTTTTCCAGTAAGCTTTTGCCTCTTTTCAATGATAAAAACTTTACATACACCGATATATCATCCGCAAATTGAGAAATTATTACCATTCTATTCAAATTATTTGTTACTTTAGCGGTGTAAAGAATATAGAGTAAAGGACTTAAAACGCGCCCCTGCGGAACACCTTTGTATACTAATCTAGGTTCGTCACCGCAGTGATTGGTGAATATTAACCTCTCGCGAGTTAAGAAGCCAACAAACCTCAAAACACTCTCAGAGACACCCATTGAAGCAAGCCTGATCAAAACAATATCTATATTTACATTATCAAAAGCCCCTTCCACATCGAGAAAGGCAGCCAGCACCTCTCTACGTTCTATAAAGGCTTCTTCCACTTTTAACGTTAAATTTGTCAGATTGTCAACACAAGATCTGCCCTTACGAAATCCCTGTTGGTTTTCTGGAATTAGATTGTTTACTTCTGCCCACCATTGTAATTTATTTTTAATTAACGTTTCAAAAAGCTTACAAATACAGGAAGTTAAGGACAAAGGTCGAAAGCTTTTTCGATCCTCCTTTGCTATTAAGTGAATGAATGATTGTTTCCAAGACGAAGGATAGTCAAAGTTGACATACATTTCATTAAAAAAATCTAATAGGATTAATTTATATTTAATGGGCAATTTTTTTAAAACTTCAAAATCAATGCCATCTAATCCTGGCGCAGATTTGATGTTTTCAGATTCAAGAGCAATATTGAATTCAGCAAAATTAAAAATAGAATCAAGAAAAGAGTTCGCCTGACACAAGGGAAAACAATTGGGATTGGTTTGGACCCAAGGGGGACTAATTTTATCAAGCGCATTGTTTAATTTATCAAACGTCTGCAAGTTCTCATCAGAATGTTGAGGAATAACTTTAGTCCAGCTATTTTTAAAAATTCTACATTTGTTCCAAACATAAGTTGGATTTTTTCGAAAATTTATAGTCTCAGCAAACCTTTTAAAACGGGATATTTTCTTTTCTTTGAATGTTTTTTTAGCCAGTGCAACATTTTAATTATATTCAATTAGATCTTCCAAATTGTTCGAATATTCCCATTTTCTAAAAGCTGCCCTTCTAAGCCTTTTAATATTATCACAGTCTGAATCCCACCATGGAACGGGATTTCTTATTTTAGAGCTATTTCTAACTATTTTTTTTCCGGAGTACAAGTTCTAATTGATTGAACTATTTTATTAACAAAATAATTATACTTTTGATTCGGAGGTAATTTGCTATATTCTTCAGAATAGAATTCCTCATATGTGCTCTCCAATATATTTACAAATCTAATCCAGTTAGTACGCGTTGACTTTAAATTAAAACTTTTTTTTATAAATGCGTTTTTTCTATATTAAAAAATACCTTAATTGGATAGTGATCAGAACCCCAGGTCTCATCATTAACTTCGACAATAATTTTCTCAAAAATGTTGCTAGATGAAAAAACAAGATCAATATTAGATGTAGCTGTCTTATTTTCATTATTATCTATTTTTTTTACTCTTTTTTGGTTTTTTGTATTTTTTTACGTAAGTGAAAGAGTCTGGGTTATGTAATATTAAATCAGAATTTAAAATAGCATTATTAAATGTAGTACCATTACTTTTAGTCTGAATACAATTCCAATTTGTATGATGTGCATTAAAATCACCCAAAAATAAGGAGGAGTTTCTTTTGTTAACATTTTGTACTATTTTATTCCAATCAATTTGAGTAAGTATGGGACCGGGAGTTCTGTAACAAACTATTAAGTTTAAGGTTGGTTTTACGTTATTGATACATACACCACATAGTTCCACCGAACGATCTGGAGTTATTAAATTAGTAATTTCTACAAATGCTAAGTTATTTCGAATAAAAATTGCAATACCTCCTCCTCTTGAATGCACCCTATCCTTTCGGTATGTGATGAATCCAGGAAAATATATTTTGTGATCAAAAGTGAGCCAAGTTTCAACAAAAACTAGAACGTCATAATTTTTTAAAATGGTGTTGATTTCATCTCGTCGTTGCATTAAACTTCTTGTATTCCAATAAAGTATTCGTAGATTTGTTGAATATGAATCCATTTGTTTGCGTTATTAAAGTTTATGTTTCACAATCTTCCGCGTAACTGGAGTCATCACTTGTAATATCATCAATTTTGTTTGTATTTATACGATTTATTATACTAGTTAGTCTACTTTTTAATTTGCGCTTAGACGAATATGTTCTTACATCTGTTAACATCTTGATAAGAGCGGGGGAATCCTTTGTGTATTTTAGGGCCGTCTCACAAATGCTAGAATTTTCGTAAGTTTCAAATATAAAATCTGAGCAGCTATTGTAGTTCAATGGATAAATATCAGCATTCGCAGAAATCATCTCTTTCACAGGAAGTAAGAGCCTTGAAATTTCTTCAGCAGTGATGGAAGCTTTTTGGTCCGTTTTGCGGTTTTTTGTTCGGTTTCTTTGTTACAGAATCTGTGGAAGTGGCAGTAATATTTTTTTCTTCGCATTTGATTCACAACTGGGGCATTATTTATGAACTGTCACAGGTGAAATAAAAATTTGCTTAAATTAATTTAAGATTTTTAAATTTGAATGTACTATTAAAAATATACTTAAAATATAAATTTCAATGTTTTTGAATGACGGGTTGTCTATTTACAGGGGCTCAAATTTTTCAATTTTTACTATGGGCGTCTACGTTCAAATGGTGATAACTCCTATAAAAATGAAGTAATTTTAAAAAACTACGAGGGTTTTGGAAAGCTTTTTTGACGCACTACACAACGGTTTCACTTAAAATTTACGAAAAATAAAATTTCCATTTAAAAATTAATAATAAAAAATATTTTTTGATTTTTGACCAATTTGGACATCTTCGATTTTTTTTAAAATACCTTCAAAAGAAAGTAAATTTCCTCTTCTTTAAAATGATATATTGACCAAAATAGGGAGTTTAATCGTTTTAAAGATATAAAGCATTTTGCGAGCCGCTGCAGGTCGCAGCGCGCAGCGCCACGCCGCGCCGTTGTTCATCACTGTATAATGTATTCGTAAATACATTTAAAAATTCAAATTTTTTATCGCTTTTGCTTTATATTCAATATTGCATAATCAATATTGTTTCGCTGTAGTTTTATATTAAGTTGTTTTGTTTGTTTGAAAAATAGGTTATCTACAGATATTACTTAGAGAAGCTTCTTCGAGATTTTTTTTTAGAAGTTGGTTTTTTTTATTTTCGTTTAGGAAAAACGTCAAATTCCGTTGCCGAGAAATATCTTTTTAAAATCAATGATTTTTTATCAGAAGGCATAACAAAATGATATTTTAAAGTTCCTGTCACAGTTTTTGCCTCTGAAAAACGCGATTTTAAAAATTCAGCAGTGTTAATACAATCTTCTTTGGAACTGAAAAAAACGGCGGTTTGAGTAAAATGTTCTTTTGCCCAGTTATATAACTCTTTCGCATTTTGAATTTGATCTTTCGATGATCTTTGAAGGCTAGCTCGTGCAGCTTGTCTCTTTAAATTACCACCTACGCCATCACAAGGCCCCTTTCCATGAGCTGATGCATGGGAGCACCATTTTGCAGGAATTCCAAAATCATGATTGTGAAGAGTAAGATTTAAAAAATTATATTTATTTTTAAAATGTTGACTTGCGCCATCTGAAAAGTAGGTAATTTCTTTAGGATTGAAATTGTCTTTTAAATACTTAATTACAATTTTTTGGTATTCAAAAACTGCTGCAGTATCATGATTTAAATTATCTGATATTATGGCTAATGATTTGTGCTTTATTTCATCGGCTTCTCTATAGTATATAACTACGGTGAAAATTGAACACTGGTCATTATTCCAAAAATGAGATTGAGCAGAATTTTGAAGGACAAACGCAAAGTTTTGGGCAAAATCAAACATTACAAGAAATTGACCTTCTTTCAAATCGTTTTTAAAGTTTTGAAGAAACGAAGATTGTTCTTTGGCAATAAAGTCGTGAATATTAAGCTGTTGCAATCGACCACAAAGTCGATCGATAAATTCATCACTCATTGCAATCTCTGTCTTCAATGTGCATCGGTCAGTCTCTTGCCAAACTCGAAATTCTACTGAATCAATAGAATTTTCATCTAATAGACTTCGAAGGTAATCTTGAATTGCATCAATACCAGGGCACTTTGTGCCTTCATTGAGGTGACAAGCAGGACTAGGTACACTACACATTAAACATTTTAAACAGTCTTTATAATTTTCTAGCTGTAAATTTGAATTTTTTGTCAGTTCTCCAAGATTTATTGCCTGCAACATAAGATTTACGTTTTCGTGATGCACACAAACGCAAACATTATGTGTGCCACTAGATCCAGCCAGTACGCATTGTTGAGGCCGAAGTTGAGCGAATTTCGAAAATCCAATTTTAATGTTTGGATTTCTCATTTTAAATTCTTCAAACAATTCAGATAGATTGCAAAGAATTAGCCTTTTTTGAAAATGTTGTCGAGTACCATCTTGCATTTTTACGGAAACGAAATCCTTCATTCCAGGTAAGAGTCGACTATTTTCATCGTTTTCGTAAAAATCTTTAACTTTTTTTTCAATGTCAGGAGCTAATTTCTTCCCTCCCAATTTTGGATTTGGTGAAGCTAATATCCCCTGCTCAGCTACTAGCCTTTTGCTCCTTTAGCCTGACGCTCAGAACAACCAAATTCTTTCCTCATTCTATCACGACCCCAGGATGCAGGTGCAAGAGTCAGGAGTACAATTTTTTCCGAATCGCTGCTGGAACTCTTAAATTTACTTTTAGTCTGTTCAAGAACTTCAATTGCAGCTTTACAATATTCTTTATCACAATGTAAGTTTGGTTTCTTAGGACTTGACGGAACAGAATGATCGTCATCTGAATCAATTTCATCACTATGGACGAAAGGAATTTCGAGGTCTGCAGAAAAATCTGTATTATTGTCCAATACAGGATGTTCAAAATCATCATTTGGCAGTTTTCGTTTTTCTGGAAGATTTTTAATTTTCCTTCTACATGCCCAACATAATTTTGCATTAAGTGGAACATTTTTTGGTAATTTTTCTACTAAATTCTTAGAAGATAATCTTAAATCTTTACCCTTTCCATGATTTTTTTCTTGAAATGGATTAAAACACCGATTTCTCCAAACAGTAGGCGATGATTCCATAATGTCGAATTAACAAGTAGAAAGCAATGTAAAATGATCGTACACAATGAAAGTTAAAGTAAAATCTTAATAATAATAATTACATAAAAAACTTATCCTGAAAAAATAAAAAAACTAGTCAAATAAAAAAATATTTGAAATTTCACTGCAAATTTCAAAGAAACTTAAAATAGTAAAATAAAAACGTTAGAAAACCATTTCTTTTTAGTACATAAATGTGTTAAATTTTCACATTTCAATTGTAGAAAATAACTCTTAATAAAAAAAATTTCAAACAAAGAAATAGTAAAACATAAAAACAAACTGAACAGTAAAAAAAGAAAACTCAAATTATGAGTGTAATATTATTCAATTTGATTTAGAGCAAATATAGGAGCTTCCGTTGAAAAGTTTGAAAAAGTGCGCTGCGCTGCCTTTACTTCGGATGCCTAGTGCGTTTGAACGTGATTAGTGTATAGCATACAATGGCGTCACTTAGCGCTGCGCGATGCGGCCTGCAGCGGCTCGCAAAATGCTTTATATCTTTAAAACGATTAAACTCCCTATTTTGGTCAATATATCATTTTAAAGGGAAGGAAATTTACTTTCTTTTGAAGGTATTTTAAAAAAAATCGAAGATGTCCAAATTAGTCAAAAATCAAAAAATATTTTTTATTATTAATTTTTAAATGGAAATTTTATTTTTCGTAAATTTTAAGTGAAACCGTTGTGTAGTGCGTCAAAAAAGCTTTCCAAAACCCTTGTAGTTTTTTAAAATTACTTCATTTTTATAGGAGTTATCACCATTTGAACGTAGACGCCCATAGTAAAAATTGAAAAATTTGAGCCCCTGTAAATAGACAACCCGTCATTCAAAAACATTGAAATTTATATTTTAAGTATATGTTTAATAGACCGGAGCGAAAAATAAAAAATTTTCCGAATTAAGTCGTAATAGTGCGGAAAAGTTGCTATTTGTTAATACGAATTCAGAGAAAAAAAGTTTTTGAAATCGAACAATATCTTCCGTTCAAGCATCGCATTTAAAGTTTACTAATGTAAAGAAAAATTGAATAGAATTACTAAAAATCATATATCATCATTGATACCTCGTAAATGATGTCTGATCGCGTTCTTTTTATTCACGCAGCATGACCTTGTGGTAAACTACGAGAAAATAGTGCACATCACGAGAGCTATCTCTATACGGTCTATGCATATTCTGGCTTGTCGCCCGACGAAACAACGTAGCTCTATCTGATAACATTCAATTCGATTTCATTTTGAGTCGCGTAGTTCACGCATTAACTTGTTTCATATTAAATAGTTATAAATACTTTATTCATGTCTCTTACACGAAAGAATGTACACTGCCCATTTTTTGGTGCACCAAAACCATTGCTGACAAATGTTCTACCTACTAATGCCGACATTGTCAAATGTCGGTACGAAGTGAGCTACAATATGACAGTAGAATCTACTGCTGCCAGTTCTGGTCAAAAATTGAGCTTCACAGCCGTTTCAAATACTGTAGCTAGTGAAATTGAGTCCCTTTATTCCAAGGCTTCGATTCCAACTGTTTCTCACACAAGAGTCGTTCAAAAGATCAAACAGTTGCACGATAAATATTACGCACTTCGTAAATCTTATCCAAGAGACAAAGACAAGATTGGGAAACAAAATAAGTATACTGATTTTATAGAGCAATGTACAAACTCAATATTTGACATATCATCATGCAAATGTGAGATGACACTGCACTGTTCTTATGAAAAAACCTTTGACAAATGCATTTGTCTCAGTCCAGTAGTTGTCAACTGCACTTGCCCTAAAGACAGAAAGATACCACCATTAGAAATAAAATTTCTTTATGCTCAAAGACAACTTAGACAAGGTAAGATTGGGGCAGTGGATGTAAAGGAAAGTCAAAAACTTACATTAAGGTTGCAATGAAAGGCTCGTCAGATAAATCAAAGCAGCCTGCCTACCCCCTTATAATAACATTGACTCTGTTGTAGAGACTTCCTTTGATGTTAATGATGATAAGGATGATTCTGACTTTCAGTCCCCACGCCCTTTGTCATCTCAATCAGGATGTTCAAAAACTTCACAGATGCGATTATCACTTCCAGCAACTGCTTTGACAAGTGATCGCTTTGGTGTGTCTGACAGAGCCACAGCTGCTATTACTTCTAGTGTGCTTAAAGATCTAGGTCTTATTACCGACAGTGATAAATCTCTTATCGTTGATAGGAGCAAAATTAGAAGAGAAAAAAAAAATGTAGACTGAAACTTACCGCATCGGAGAAGGTAATGGGTCAAAAGAACGGTCCGATGTGCATATATTTCGATGGCAGGATGGACGATACGTTAGTCTTGATTGAAAAAGGACGCAAACGATACCAAACTGTACAAAAGGAAGAACACATTTCAGTAATTGAGGAACCAGGCTCAAAGTACCTTTGTCATTTAGTTCCTACCTCAAAAAGTGGAAGAGACACAGCATTTTGCATTGTAGACTACTTAGATGAAAGTGGAATAGATTCATCCAATATTGTAGTGGTTGGATCTGATGGCACTTCAACAAACACAGGCTGGAAAAATGGATCAATTAAACATATTGAAATGCGTTTAAAGAGACCAGTACAATGGGCTATCTGTCTCCTTCATTTCAATGAGTTACCTTTAAGGCATCTTGTCGAATCTCTTGATGGGAAAACCATCGGGCCTCAGTCTTTCAGTGGTCCTCTCGGCAAACAGCTCGCACAGTGCGAATCTTTGCCTGTCGTTGTTTTTCAGAGAATTGAGTGCTCTCTTCCACAAATAGTTGACGATAAAAACCTAAGTAAAGATCAAAGATACTTACATGACATTGCTACTGCCATTGATGCTGGTTCTTGTTCGACAGACCTAGCAAATCGAGATCCGGGACCAATATCACACTCTCGATGGTTGACAACTGCGAACAGATTTCTGAGGTTGTACATTTCCGTGCGAAAACCATCTAATAACCTCATTCAGATTGTAAAATACATTCTTGCGGTATACGTACCTCTGTGGTTCGAAATCAAAACAAAATCTTCGATAGTCGACGGACCTAAACATATGGTAGTTGATGACAGAGAGCATGTCCGAGAGCTCGGACTTAAGCGAGTTCTAAAAACCAAAGAAGTTCCCGTAAAGGGCAAAAATGTTCGAAACTTCTTGGTTCCCAAAGTAAATTTTGAAGCGAATGAATATTTTGAGTTAATAAGTTGGTCAGAAGCAAAACTTACCTGTCCCCCACGATTGGCAAGTCTTTCTTCCAATACAATTTCACAATTAATATCTAAAAAGGACAAACCAACATTGGACCTAAATTTGGCAGATATTCCATGCCACACTTAGGCTGTGGAGCGCTGTGTTAAACTTGTAACACAAGCCTCCTCAAAAGTTTACGGACCTGAAAGACGAGATGGGTTCATAAGAGCAACCCTCACCTCTCGTGCATCCATGCCCAAATTTGATACTAAATCAGAGTTTGCTATTCCGCAATAATTTTCTACACCCATTTTTGGTTGGTTGGTTGGGAAGGGTGTGGGTAGAACTCGCGGTGCAGCCACCTTCCCGTGGTGAGTTCTGAGCCGTACAAAAAAGTGCGGGCGAAGAGCTGCACAGAAGGAATAACATTTTTATGTAGTGTACTACAAGTTCATTTTATCTACATAAAATTAACTTGTTTGAACATCATTTGTGAAGTATAAATGATGACATACGATTTTTGGTAAATCTATTTAATTATTCTTCAAATTAATAAACTTTAATTGCGATGCGCGAACGGAAGATATTGTCCGATTTCAAAAACTTTTTTTTCTCTGAATTCGTATTAACAAATAGCAACTTTTCCGCACTATTACGATTCAATTTGGAAACATTTTTATTTTTCGCTCCGGTCTAATGTTTAATAGTACATGCAAATTTAAAAATCTTAAATTAATTGGAGCAAATTTTTTTTTCACCTGTGACAGTTCATAAATAATGCCCCAACTGTGGTTACTTGTAGTATCCGTACTACTAAAAGGACGTGTAAGACTAGTAGTAGGGGGTGGCATTAATGAGTTGTCAGTTTTCATAATTAAGGTGTTTATGTTATTTACTTGTGTTTCTTTCGAATAAGTAGAACCAGATACATTTCCCTCATTCGATACCACATATGGAGCATTTTGAGTAGACGGTTCAACTGCTTTGCAAAATTTGGCAACATGGCCCTCCTCCTTACACACAAAGCACGTTAATCTTTCTGTAGATGTGTAGATCCAATAGACTGTGTTATCATAACATATTTGAATTGATTCAGGAATTTTAAGAACATCTTCAGGCTGTACGTACACCTGTCTACGAAAACTCATAATATGAGAAAATCCAGGGGTGTTTAATCCTGCTCTGATGAACGTTAATTGAGACACCGGTGTAACGCACAGCTTTTGCAATTTGTCTAGTATAATTTGGTGTGGAATTATTGGACACACGTTAGATAGAATAATTCTCTTAGATTTAGCAATTAAGGGCCTTATTTCCAAATTACGAGTTCCAATGTTTATTTTCGTGTGGCTGTTGACAAGCTTATCTGCTATTTCCTTATGACTAAGGTACACACAAACCCGTCCGTGGAAGATACGAGACACAAAACTAATATTTTTCGAATCAATAATTTTTGAGATTTCTACAATGTAGTCTTGAATTGAGGGGCTCAAAGTAAAAGTGGTATAAAATAACAGTGCGGGCAAAAGTAAGTTAACTTTTCTGAAGGGTAAGAATGGGCCAGATGAATGCTGCGAGGAAAAATGGAACTTCTTTCGAGCGCGAGCAAAAGCGGGTTAAATGGCTATCCCATTTTTGCCCTAAGTCAAAAATTGATCCGCTCTTGCTCGCACCGTGAAGTCTATAGTAATGTCCTCGATACAAAAAATCACAGATGAATTTAAGAGTGATGTGACGAATGCTTCAGAAGACAGTGTCGTTTTGACATTCGACCTCCAGAAAGTTCTGCCAACACCTTCTCTCACAACAGGAATCGCATTTTATAAACGGCAATTGTCTACGTACAATCTGTGTATCTATGATGAAATCCATCGACAAGGTAATACTAATTTACTTCAGTACAAAAGTGCTTTAAGACAAAAAAAATTATTAGTAAATGATAATTTTTCTGAATAATGCAATTCATTAAAAAAAATTAAAAATTCAATACTTTGCAATTATTTATTAATTTTTTGGTAAAAGAAAACCAAAACCATATTTTTGCTAAAACCAGATAATTTGTATTTAATTTTTTTTTAATATTAAAAATTTTATAAGCCAATATTTATTATAATAAATATGCTTAATTTGTTACGATCGGACTATTTTTCTATTTTTTTTTTATAAATCAAGATAAATGCATTCTTTAATCTAATGTTAAAGAATTACTTTGATACAACTCTGCAAAGGAGTTAGAATAATCAATTAAGACAAAATCAAATGAAAATGCAAATTATTGCCTTCACGTGCACGTGCAGCCTTCTTTTCAGTCACGTACTCAAGCTATTGCCCGATCGTTAGGAAGAGCAAACCGATCCAAACGGTTTGACGATGCCTTCGAAGGTTTATATTGAACAAATGTTGAAGTACCGACGGTAATTAGATTGGTACCCATCTTTTCATTCGTCAACGAAGATGTGACCCCTCCTACTTATCTAGAAATGACCTGATCTGAGTTCATCCACTCTTTGTTGGTCACATATTGACAACACAAATGCAGATTTCATTTCTATAAAAGTTGGAGGATGTTGCACGCCCTTTGATCAGATTCCTCCAGTTCTTTGACGTGTGAAGATCGGTTTCTAATCCCGTCGACGGCAACGCCCTACGCGACGATTTTCTAGAATTTGGTTTTGATCAACTCGAAATAAGTATAACGTTTTAATAGAGGGGATCATCCCAACCATTGCAAATAGATTATCCGACGGCAAGTTGACGAAAAACTTTGAACTAATTTACGGGATTTAATTGTTAAAGTTCGGCAACGATAACAAACAATTATTTTCACCGGGAGTTCAACAAACTCAAAATTGTGCTACGCGCATCCTTGCTGCGTATAGGTAAGACTTAAGAGTAACACCAAACGTACACCTACTATTGTACCTTTTCTTATTATCTTTTATAATAAATATCTATTATACCATATCCCTATTTTTGTCTCTTTTCATCTTTGTTAATTTTCTTTTACTTTCATAACCTAATCAAGAACAAAGCAATAACAGCTCCCATAGAGCTGAAACAGTAAGTATCTCACATAAATAAAAAGCACAAGCCTTACCAACTTGTGCGAAAAAGCAAAACAGCTCCGAAGGTAAATTCAAAATTTACATCATTTTTGGTCACGCAATTGTTACTTAATCGTAACAGGTGCTTTTTCTGGTGGCAGCGGTGGGATACTGCCAAAAATTTTTGCATTGTTCTTGGTTCAAAATTTTCTTTCAGGCTTCCATTTCTAACAAAACTAATCACTCTAAATTATCCATTTTTTTGAAGCTCTCTCTAATTCCAAATTTCCCTCTCTACTATCGAGTGTAATTGTTAGAAAACTGATTTATTTGAATTGCCTGTTTCAAAGTTTTTTTTTTACCATAATTCATTTCACCCATCCGCCTTACAAGTGTCATGAGAATACATCCCATTTAAATATCGTTTGATATAACATCACGCAGTTCCCCAAATAATTTTGACAATTTGGAAATAAAACCAGTTGCTTATTTTACGATTTTGAATTATCATATTAGAACAACTATCTAATTTCCGAAATTAATAAATTATTCCTTTTACAGTTTGAAGTAACTTTGACAGATTTTCTTTTATTTTATATTATCACCCTTTGTTAAAACTATAGTCATTTGGTATAATCACTAAATAATCCCGAAATAATTATAAAGAAATTTTCATAAAACAAATATATTTTTTTTTAACACGGATTACTGATTATCAAGTGACATTTTCTTTTACGCAAAAGAAAAGGGGTTCATAACGGATTTAAAAGCAAAAATTTCTATTGTTTGGTGTTTTGCTTCAGTATACCTGAGTGCGAAAAATATCGAACAATCTTACACTGACCTAATTGGTAGTGACAAAGATTGACATATTTTGAATGATTGAAACGCCTTTTGATATTTTTGTTTGTTAAGACATTTGAGATGAACTACACTCATGTCTTACTTTTATTTTGAATGATTGAAACGCCTTTTGATATTTTTGTTTGTTAAGACATTTGAGATGAACTACACTCATGTCTTACTTTTATTTTGAATGATTGAAACGCTTTTGATATTTTTGTTTGTTAAGACATTTGAGATGAACTACACTCATGTCTTACTTTTATTTTGAATGATTGAAACGCCTTTTGATATTTTTGTTTGTTAAGACATTTGAGATGAACTACACTCATGTCTTACTTTTATTTTGAATGATTGAAACGCCTTTTGATATTTTTGTTTGTTAAGACATTTGAGATGAACTACACTCATGTCTTACTTTTATTTTGAATGATTGAAACGCTTTTGATATTTTTTTTGTTAAGACATTTGAGATGAACTACACTCATGTCTTACTTTTATTTTGAATGATTGAAACGTTCCTTTTTGTTTAAGATGTCCAACAAAACGAAGCAATAGTTATATCTAACAAATTTCAACTAAAGTTAATAACTTTTTCTCTTGCAACAATACGTTTCTCCAATTTTAGAAAGCAAGCCTAAATTGTCAATTAAAAGTAAACAAATCTAAGCTCAAAAATTTAAAATATATGGAAACTAGCAAAAGAAAAAGACATAGTAAATTTAACAAAAAAAGAAGTATTGAACGAAAATGAAAAAAAATTAAAAGGGAATTATTTCCAGATTGTCCAGACACTCCTCCCGAAACAGACCCTGAAAAGGTAGCCAATAAGGAACAAGTGTTAAATTCTTTAATTGCACAATTAGAACAGGAATTACATGGCCATACCCAAAACTTAAATTCACAGAATAAATAAAAAAAAAAATTTTTTTTGGTCTTACTGTTTAAATTTTAAACCTTAGAAATTACCTTATAATCCAAAATTTCTTGAAAAAAAAAGAAATAAATTCAACATCCGACAAATTTTTACCATCAATCAAACAAGCAATTTTTTTTTATTATTATTCATGAAACTACGACGACGAAGTCGCAAGCTGTCCCTGAAGCAAAGCAAAAGATACGTAGATTTTCTTTTTAAGAGAATAATAAAGGACATATTTCCAGGTTGTACTGAAATCCCTCCCGAAACTCACCCAATAAAATTAGCACAAAGAAATAAAAATTTAACCCGTTTGCTTGATAATTTAAAACAAGAATTCCAAGAATATAACGAGACTCGGAAGCAAAATAAAGTTTAGATAAGAAAAAGAAGTACTCTTTTACCCTATGTCCCAAAATAGAACGGTTATAAATTCAAGCCTTCCAAAAATAGAGATTGTTACTAATTTCGACTTTCCAAAGGGAGACATTAAGACCTTAAGGTACCCAAAATCGTGCCTCGAAGAATTGACCGCTGAGTATAATTTATCGAAACCAATCTATTCAATCCACCACAAAACTGGACCTGCACATAAGAGAACGTTTTTCGTGAAATGTATAGTTGAAGACTTTTATGAAAACAATTATTTTGAAGAAATAGGAAACGGCGAGAAAAGAATCCTTTATTCAGAACACTCAGCCGCGAGAAAAATATTAGAATCTTTACACAAGGTTTATCACTTTAGTGAAGAAAAATCGGAAAACCCCGTTAAAACTTTTGTTATAATTTCTCCTAGCGACAACCCAATTGAGTCAAAATTAAAAGTTTATAAGTGGAGTAATTGCTGCGAATTCTGTTTCTTACGCGGCCACACTCTTCCCTCTTGTTACAAATTACGATTGCGCAACAAATCAAAGATTTTACAAAAACAAGATAAATAAATTTATTTTTAAATATATATATTTATATTTTTTTTTCTTTTCTTTCTCTTTCTTTAAGGAAAAACACAACAGTAACATAAAACATTTAAATTAAACTCATTAAAACAGACACTTGTTTTTATGCTATGATATTACTGTGAACTGAGCTCCTCTAAAATTTATTTTTGATATTTACAATTGAAAAAAAAAAAAAATATTTTTTTTTTACAAATTCTCTTTGAATTAATAATTTTTCACCTTTTATACCAATGGATTTTTCTTATTGACTGTAAGGATCTTTGAGTTCACGAGTCCGAGCTTATCTCATCTACACGCGTGAATCACACACTGACCTAATTACGTGCAGGCAGCCACTCATTAGAGTCAATCTATACTAACTTTGTATGAGTACTCCTGAACAATTAGAACTTTTACGGCTATCTCAAATAAACATGCCTCGTCACGACGATAAAAATAAAGGCGAAGGAAGCGGAAATCCTCCACCCCCAAATAATTCTGGAGATACTTTAGGCACAGAAATAGATCACAATATTACTACAGAAATGGTTACAAACATGGCGGAATGCATTGCACTACAACAAGGTATATTACATGTACCATATTTCGATGGTAAAAATCCACGGGTTCGCGATTTTATCCAGGATATCACAAATGGCGCAGCTTACGTCCCTATAGAATGTCAAAAGAAATATGTAAAAGCAGTCCTAGGACGCCTCAAAGGCGCTGCTAGAGATAGTGTACGCGAACTACAGATTGATACGATAAAAGATTTAATACAACATCTAAAAAAACGGTTTCTTAGTACCAAATCATATCCATGGTACTTACAAGAAATAGCTTCTATTAGAATGAGAAGAGGAGAGGGAGTCAATGAATTTTACGATAGACTTTCCCTCCTCTGTTCAGGAGCAGAAGCAGCGTTGGAGGAAAAATATCAAGCGGAAGCAACAACAATGACCGCACCCCTTCGAGACTGTGCTCTGGAAGCCTTTATCCGAGGTTTACCAGATGAAATGTCAACCAATGTTGACGTAAGAAATCCTAAAACCTTACAAGATGCGTTAGAAGCTGCTTTGCACGTGGAAACTCGACAAAGGGAACAATTTAATGGCCCTAGTGCTTACCGCGTTTCGAGGCAAGACCAGCCCGGGCCGAGTTTTCCTACTCGCGATAGAAGCCTAAGTCCACAACAAAATTTAAGACACCCCTTTAACCAATCAATAAGCCAACAACAACCAACAGGCATACTAAAAAACCCTTATTCACATCCAATTAACCCTCCTTATCCGATACCTCCTTATCCTTATCCCTTTTACCCATATCCTAACCCTTATCCACCTTTCCCACCACAATTTCCGCCCCCTCAGGAACCAACAAACCGTTATTATAATCAAAAACCATCAAACTCTTTACCCCCACCTCGCTCCTCTTCCCCAATATCACCAAGACGACCTGAAAATTTAAACTACAATCACGCTCGACGGAACGACGCAACGTCGAGCGACACGAATACGGAGCGTCCAATGAGCGTCAAATTTCTGGAAACCGCGGAAACATATTCCAAGCGACCGGACAATGCCGAGAATCCCCAGTAATAGAAATTTCAGCCCCAGAATTCAGGAATTCCAGAGTTCGACTTTTGGTTGATACAGGTGCAGACGTCAATATAATAAAACTAAATCAATTAAAAACAGAACTTTTAGTCGACCCTACCGAAGCTTTAGAACTCTCAGGAATCACAAAGCTTAGAGCAAACACTCTCGGGACTACTATTTTAACAATTAGAAAAACACCGGTCAAATTTCATGTTGTTATGTCCAATTTTCCCATTACCACCGACGGTATTTTAGGAAGAAATTACCTTCGTCAGGAAAAAACCGAAATATCATTTTGGCACAACACCATTGTAACCCATTCCGATCCGACTAAACCAATTCCATTTATCGATCAAGAATCACTTGAAACGGACTTTAACGGAATTCCAAAATCAAAAATTTTTAAAATCCAAGCCAGAATGAGAGAACAAATTCCTGTCGACATTTTAAATTCTGAGATCGAGGAAGGATACCTCCCCTTAATTACGACCAAACCTGGTATCCTTATAGGCGAAGCAGCTTTAACAAACAGAAACGGAGTAGCATACATCTTGGCAATAAATACAAGCGACGATGACGTCACCATTGAGTTAGAACCTCAAGAATTAATACCCTTCGAGTATTATAATATTCCAGGAGACGAATACCTCGAATGTTTTGAATCCACCGAAAGTATAACCACTCCTGTCGATCGAGTTGAAGCTATTACAGAAAGGATAAATTTAGAACACTTATCACCCGAAGAAACAGAACACATACAAGAACTAATCCAAAAATTTCAAAATGATTTTTACCTTCCTGGTGACAGTCTCTCCTCTACACCCCTAGTCCGACACAAGATCCCTACAACCGACGAGATACCCATAAACACGAGACAATATCGATTTCCTCCCGTTCAAAGAGAAGAAATCGAACGACAAATAGCGAAAATGCTGACAGAAGATATTATTGCCCCCTCCAATTCCCCATATAACTCCCCATTGTGGATAGTCCCCAAAAAACCGGACGCCCAAGGAAACAAAAAATGGCGATTGGTGATAGATTTTCGGGCCCTAAATGAAAAAACTATAAGAGATGCCTACCCCCTCCCTAATATAACCGATATATTAGACCATTTGGGACAAGCAAAATATTTTTCCACTTTTGATTTGGCATGGGGTTTTCATCAAATAGAAACGGACCCTGCCGACCGACCAAAAACAGCATTTTCCACTCTCAATGGCCACTACGAGTATATCAGAATGCCCTTCGGACTGAAAAATGCACCGGCTACGTTTCAAAGACTTATGGATCAAGTTCTAAGAGGACTTCAAGGTGTCGAATTATTTGTGTACTTAGACGATATAGTAGTGTTCGCAAGAGATCTAAAGGAACACAAAACAAAAATAGAAAGACTATTTTCAAAACTACAAGCAGCTAACCTCAAATTACAACCCGAAAAATGCGCGTTTCTTAAACGTGAAGTTATGTATTTAGGTCACATAATAAGCAAGGACGGACTCAAACCCGACCCTAAGAAAATTGAAGCGGTTCGGAATTTCCCTACGCCATTAAACCCGCGTAACATTAGACAATTTCTTGGACTTGCCGGCTATTATCGCAGATTCATAAAAGATTTTTCAAAAAAGGCAAAGCCACTGTCCGATTTATTAAAAAAGGATAAGAAGTTTAATTGGACTTCAGAACATGAAGAAGCTTTTACAATCCTGCGTAATGCACTCTGCGAAGAACCTATCCTACAATACCCCGATTTTGACAAAACTTTCACTTTAACAACCGATGCTTCTGACTACGCTATTGGGGCTGTATTAAGCCAAGAAAAGGACGGATTTGACCATCCAGTAGCGTATTTGTCGCGACTTTTGACGGGACCTGAGAAAAATTACTTTACTACAGAAAAGGAATGTCTTGCAGTCTTATATGCCGTAAGATATTTTAGACCTTATCTGTATGGACGAGAATTTTTGCTAGTAAGTGACCATGAACCTTTACGATGGATAGACAATATTAAGGATCCTGGACAAAGACTTGTCCGTTGGCGTTTAAAACTGCGAGACTACCAGTATGCTTTTAAATACAAACCCGGAAAGCTAAACTGCAATGCAGATGCGTTATCGAGGAATCCAGTCAAAGTAAATGATGATGCGCCCGCTAAAATATTCATGCTTACACGAGCAACTAAGAAAAAACTAGAAGAACCATCAACTTCCGGCATAACTACTTTGAAATTGAAAACAAAGCCTATGGTGTCACGCCCTATCAAAACGACTCATAAACCTATGGTACCACGCCCCATCAAAACAACCCATAAACCTAAGATAGATCAAGAACCAAAACGTCTAATTTCTAGTTCTACTTCAAGCCTCCTAGGACCAAAAGATACTAAGAAGAAAATGGTTGGAAGACCGCCTAGAATAAAACCTACTACAAATCCAGAAACAAACAAGCAAACGGAATTTAACGTTACCGGTATTGGAAGAAGATCTCATCCTCGAAAAGCAAAGGAAAAGGCTCTACAAACCGTAAACAAAGATATCAGCAGCGAATCCGAAAGAACCGACTCTAGCGACGAGGAATCATCGGAGTCTGGTAACGACATTCCAATATGGAAAAGAAGGAAAAGCGTACTCCCAAGTTTAAATCTTACAGCTGATTCTACAAAATTTCCATCCCCTCTTAAAAGCGCACCCGCTTTACACGCCACAGAATCGCTCCCTCAGGAAGACGAAGAAACGAAAGTCCAAACTGAACCAATAACAGACCCATCAATCGTCGGGATTCCGTTAGAAGAACCTCCCCTTAGTGAACCGGATACTGAGGACGAAATCACGAGCGAAACGACCGAAAATCTGACTTTAAATCAGACGCGCCAAGAATTAAAAGACGAATTGCAAAAATCAATTAATAAATTTAACGAATCTTTAAAGGATCACGGAATGGACCTTAATCAAGAAGAATTAAATCTGGAACCCCTGATCATCCCCTGTACTGCAGTGTCAGAAGGAGAAGAAGACCAAGAATTACTTGACACTCTAGAAAAGATCGACCCTTATGATACCGAGGACGAAGATATGGAGCTAGAAAAACGGATTAATATGTTACTCGAACGAGCGAAAGAACAAGTAGGATTAGACACCGAAGAGTTTGAAATAGAACGTGATGATAAATCGCCAAACGAAGAAGATTCTCAGGAGAATATAAGCGAACAACCTGGTGATAAAAATGCCAATATAACGCCAGGTCAGCCAATCTCCACATCCACTCCCCTCGTAACCACACAGGCCAGGGCCCGGCCAGCCCCATTTCCACGTAAATTTTCTTTAACTCATCCTATCCTTGAAGAAGAAAAAGAAGAAGAAGAAGAAGAAAAACAAGAAGAAAAGAAGAAAGAGGAAGATGACACGGAAACTAAACGTCCAAATGAAAATGGTTCAAACGGAACGCGAGCAAGTTCAAACGCTCCCCCTTTATCCCCTACTGATAAACAAAACGGATCCGGACCAAAAGAAACACCGTCTTATACTAATGCAAAAACCTTAGAAGAATCAGACACCCTACCCCTTCTCCAAAACTACGAGAATTTAACTAAAGGTTTATACGTGCGTAATATGCTTATCCAAGGTTCCAGGGAAAATCTTACGTATAAACGAGATAATATTGTCCATTTCACCTCAGCTAATTGTGAGTTCTCTACTCAGGTCGATAAGTTATTAATTGACCTAGGGATAATAAATCCCCAAGAAATGAAATTACAAAATCCAAAATTGGGCCAAATTTTGATCACTCCGAGAGGAAGCAATAAAATATTTACAGTAATAATGAAATCTAAACATTGCGACGATACTAACGTAAATAACATAAAAATTGCCTTGAGAAATTTACAAAATTTAATTTTTAACGAAAATATTAAAACTCTACGCTTCTCATTGTCGGGAAACTATCTAGAAAAAATTAAACCCAGACTTTTAACCGAAATTTTGTCTGAAATATTTTATGAAGACGTGATAAAAATTACCTTGTGTTATGGTAATGCTTTAGTTCCACCATTAGAAATACGGCCTAAAATCATTTCCGAAATGCATACAAGCTTAGTAGGAGGACATAAAGGTATCACGAAAACCTATCGACGAATTAGGGAACGATTTGTGTGGACTGGAATGAAAAACGATGTTACCGAATTCGTTAGGCACTGTAAACCTTGCCAAGAGCATAACATTGTCAGGTCTAGAATACGTGAGCCCTTATTAATTACGGATACGCCTATCGATACCTTCGATAAAGTATCCCTAGATACCGTGGGAAAACTCCCCACTACACCAGATGGCAATAAATATATCTTAACTATACAAGATAACCTGTCAAAATACTGCATTGCCGTGCCCGTCCCCGATATCTCCACTACCACTATAGCACATGCAATAGCGAAAAATCTTTTTGCCCAATTTGGGGCCCCACGAGCAATTCTAACCGATAGGGGAGGGAGTTTTATTAGTAAACTCATGAGTCACTTGTGCCGAATATTTGGGGTAAAACAATTGACTACGTCTGGCTATCGCCCCCAGACCAACGGATCCTTAGAACGAAGTCACACTGTCCTAATGGAGTTTATAAAACATTACGCAAAACGATTTGACGATTGGGATCGTCTTATCCCATTCGCAATGTTCTCTTATAACACCTCTGTCCATGAGGCTACAAATTTCACTCCTTACGAAATTGTTTTCGGAAAACTTGCTAGGGCCCCAACAGCTTTTCCACAAGACGAAAAATTAATTACTTACGGGACCTACTTACGAGACTTAATAACAAGGCTCAATGAAATAAAAATACTAGCAGCCCAGAATCTAATCCAGGCAAAGTTACGTTCCAAATCCAAATATGACAGAAACTGTAAAGAGTTTGAAGGAAAAATAGGAGGATTAGCTTACATTTTAAAAGAACCCAGGACCAATAAATTTGAAAAGCGATATCATGGACCGTACAGAATAACTGACATAACAGACAAACATAACGTTATACTAGAAGGAGAAGAAGGACAGCGATTCCAGAAACATATGGATAAACTCAAAATAGTTTATGAATAACTAATGCCTTTTTAGACCGACCTGAGCACTATTGGTGACTAGAAAATAAATTGAATTCTGGTCCTAACTAGTGCCCAATCAGTCTGGAGATTAATCAACTTCAAAATTTGAAACTCTCTGCCAATTTTGGTATACCACTTTTATTCCAACTAAATTAACCGACTAAAAATCTAATTCAAGGCTACAATTCTGATATGAAATTGGTTTTAACTTCTATTTTCAGCAAAGCTCTAACAACATGCAGAACCCGATTACAGAATCGAATCCCGAATATGAATTTCTTCTCAAAAAATTGCAACTTGAAGAACTGAATACGGAAGAATTGACATTCATGGATCAGGTAATCAAAAACTATTCTTGGTTATTGATCGGAATGTGTTCAACGCCCCTTGCAGAGCACAAAATTTGCTTAAAAACAGAATTCGTGTTTTCTAAACAATATCAAAAGGTAACCGAATATACTGCCCAACAACAATCCGATATCTTTTCACAAATAAACAACCTTCTATCTTCGGGAACAATAATAGCATCCGACTCTAAATATAATAATGAAATAACCCTTTCAAAACGAAAATCAGGAACAGACGGGAGATCATTGTGGCAAATATCCGTGCCTTTTCCAACCTTAAATAAGCGCACTGTTACCCAAGCTATCGACAGAAAAGGCCTAACACAAAAAATAAAAGGATTAAAACAAAACAACTACTTTTCCATCTTAGGGCTGGAAAATCTATGTGCGCGTATACATCTTAGTAAGGAAGACAGTACAAAAACTGCTTTTACTACTCCGGTTGGTAAATATGAATTTACACACTTAGTCCCTTCTTTGGAAGGTTCGCAAAACACATTTCTTCGATTTTTGCGTCAGATATTTCCAGGAGGAGAAGACGATCATATGATATTTCTTCCGTTTGGTATAATAATTGCAACCACTACGTTTAACGATCATAAAAGAGTATTAACAAATATCTTCGCCACTTTATCCTACAACAATATTCCTATTGATCCAAACGCATGCAAATTTTTTAGAACAATCATCGATTGCTACAGATATATAAACGGTGCGGTGGCCATCGTATGCGATGAAGAAGAACTCCATACTTACAACGGAAAATTGTTGCTTTATATAAGCCTGGAGCCAACAGAATTCACAATAGTACTATCAAAATATAATGAAGATAATGCTATACCTCTCGCGACCTCTTCCAGAGGGTACGTAGGACCAGAAAATCTCTACGATTATCACGAGAAAACTAGTCTTGCCATCGTGCATTGTATTCGGAGGTTCAAAGGACTTGTCAAGGACAACCGTATTCTATTCTCGGATGGAAGAAATAATTCCGAATGGATGGAAACAATGTCTAAAGGATTTAAACAACAACAATGGCTTTTAGACCTTCTGAAGGTCAACTGGAGTTTTATCCCATATAATTAAAGGGTGTTTCATCTATGTATATAACAAAAAAAAAAAAAAAAAATGGAAAAAAAAAGTAACTTTGATTACGCATGATATCAACCAGAATCGCGAAAGACTAATTCTCTTTTCCTTTTCTTTTGTTGTGTAATTAATTTACAAATGTCCTACTAACCATAATTTCTTTTATATAAATAATTTATTCCCCGCTATTACAATTTATAGGTTAACATGGAACAAGAACTTCCAACGACTCGCGAAAGATATATAGAAGTAATTGACCAGCTTAAAACCGAAAGAATGGACTCAGCAGAAAGTGAATTCATAGCCAAACTTGCAAAAACATATTACGACCTCTTCACACAAGACAGCTTCGAACCATTCCTTCAAATACAACATCACATTATTACAACTGATAAATTTCTCAAAAATGGCAAAATAACCTCGAAATTGTACTCCCAAATTCAAAAACAACACCTATTAAGCCAAATGCGCAACCTAGCGAGCGTAGGGATTATCACTGAATCAACTTCTCCTTCCAACAACGAGATCATGGTAGAACTTCATTGGATCCCGTCTGCACGCAATCTTATGTGGAAATTATCAGTGGATTTTACAGAACTAAACTCAAAAATACCAGAACCACTCCTCTATTATACAACTATTGAAGAAATTCGCAAAAGAATCGACAAAACAACACAAATAACATTTTTTGACTTATTGGATTTATATTCACGAATAAAAATTTACCGGACTGACACAGACAAGACCACTTTTTCCACCCCGATCGGAAAATATAAGTTCCAAAGATTGGCACCAACGATTAAAGGTGCAGAAGTGACATTCTTTAGATTCTTAAATAAGCTTTTTCCTAATCCTTCTAAACTGGGCATAATATTTTTTTTTAAGGGAATTATTATCATGAACGAAAACATAAACGACCACGAAATGGCTATATTAGAAATTTTCCATAAATTTGCCTGTAATAACATTACCATTTTCCCAAGCAGGTGTCATTTCTTTTTGAACAAGGTTGACGCTTATGATTTCCTAAATAATGAAATAGCTTACACACCTCTAGTACCCCTACCGGACCCCATTTACACGGGACAACTAACCTTATATTTTCAAGTTTTAAAGGAACGACTGAGAATTGTTCTCGCAGAACGAAAAAATTATCAAATCAAATTCATTGGTAAATCGTCCAAAAGATTCCAAGATCATGAAAAATTATATAGTTACCAAGAAAAGGCTTGTTTAGCATTGATACATGCCAAAACAAGATTTAGCGACCTTATTGGAGAAAATCCCATTTTAATTCCTAACGGACATATTATATTTCATTGGTTAATCACGATTGATGTAACCAATGAACGACAGCAACAATGGATAACCGAACTGGATACAAGTGACTGGTTACTCCCACAATACAACTAAGCTATGAATACGATAAAATACGTTTAAGTTTGTATTTTCTCCAAACAATGAGCGAATTTGAATACACATGTTTTGTTTTATCATTATAAAAATCGGATGGTTTGTCGCGCATAATATTTTTTTTTCTCTTCTCTTCAATATTATAATTACTCGCCATGGTACTTTCTCATAAAAAAGTGTGCCCGCCTCCTTACGACGTTATAAGAAGGAGCCAACATCTCTGGAATATCGATTCTTGGTCTCTGAAAGAAAAATAGGAAACTGTACATTCCATCCTTTCAAAATAAATATAGATGGGTTAAAACATTGATTTTAAGGAGGTAAAATTTATAAAAACACATTAAACAATAACATTTTACAACTTTTTCTTGCAGAACATTTAGAAAAAGTCATAAAATAATGGAATATAACTTGGTATTTTCCAAATGATTATAATTATTTCGAAAATCTTGATTACATGACGGGTGAGTTTTTGGAAGAATCACCCAGATCTTCATTTTAAACATGCTTACCAATTCCCAGTAAGAAGCCAATAATCGAGGTTTTCCTCGCCAAACTCCGTACTCTCTAACCTTAATCAAGATTAGGCAACTCCTTATTGGCACCCAATCCAAGCCACTCAATCCAGATGGAAGGTTTTCCGGAAAACATTCGGCCGACGAATCGCCTCTTTTTGTTAACTTCATGTCCCTCCTCTTTACCACAATGTTCGCAGGATGTACAAAACCCCACTACAAATTAAAAACGGATATTAGTACAAATTATTTTTCAGAAAATTGGTTACAATTGCTGTTACCCCTTTTTCTACAAATTATTACCTATCGCACCCAAATGCAACAATTGATTGCAGTAAAACAAAATTGGTACTTGAATTAATTTAAACACGAATTAAAATTTATCTATATCTCAATTATTAAATAATAATAATCTCCGTAAACTCCTGAAGTTATTTACTATTTACATTTATTCATTTTTCTGTCCACGTTTTAAAATCAAAAGTGAAGTTAGTCCCTGCCTTTTTTTTTTATTAATTTTAATTCTCTTTATCAGGAAATTTTAAAATTGTTTTACTTCACAGACAAAATATGTAGATGAGGTAAACTTAATGACGAGATATTAATTATGACTAACTAACAATAATTTATATACCTAACATTACACACTTATATGAATTTTAATAATTTAGATTAATTTAAAGTGTCGAATAGTCGAATTTATTAAACATTCAATTGACGTTATTTTACTTCATTGAAAAAAAAAAGAAATTTAAATTAAAAAAAATTAAATACAGTTTAAATTATTCTGTAACTTTTTAAACCATTTTTAAGATATTTTAGTAAAATGTCTATTGATTATTGTCATGAATATTTAAATTTATTACACAAGTTTCATTTACTTCTGTCATTTTATAATTATTTTCTACAAACTCCAACCATTTTCTTTATTGTTTTTATTATTGTCATGATTTTATTAAATTTGTACATGTTTTTAGAATTAATTTCAACAAACTTCAATTATTTTGTTCAAACTTAAATTATTCTCTATAAATTTTTTTTATTTATACACCATCTTTCAATTATTCTTTCAATTATTTTATTTCTACACGAGTTCAATTCACTTTCGTTATTTTTCAATTAATTTCTTCAACTCTCAAATTATTTTTCTCAAACTTCTTATATTTTCTTTTAACTTTAAAATTATTGTCTATAATTATATTTTTTTTTATTATTTATTTCAATATTTCAATTGTTTTGTCAAGTTTTCAAGTATTTTCTTTAAATTTAATTTTTTTTAATTATCAATTATTTTTGTCATTTTTCAAATATTTTCTTTTTCAAGTTACAACTATTTTTGTCAATATTAAAATATTTTTGACATTTTGGAATTATTTTCTTTAAATGCCATTTTTCTCCAAACTTTTTATTATTTATTTATTATTATTATTATTATTCTCAATTATTTATGTCATTATTCAACTTTTTCTACATCAATACATTTTTTTTGATATTTAATAATTATTTCTTTCAAGTTTTAATTATTTTCTCGAAAATTCTATTATTTCTCACTTTTTCAAATATTGTATAAAAAGAGTAATTTTTACACCAGCTTTTATAATTATTTATGTCATTATTCACTTTGTTTCTTTACATTTTACTTTTTCTTGAATATCTCAATTATTTTGCGAAAAATAACTGAAAAAAAAAATATTGAATTAGAATTGAAAAATAATTTACGCCCGTCTTGAACTTTTGTTTTAAACTTTAATTATTTTCATCATTCTTTAACTATTTTTTTTGTAACTTTAATTGTTTTTGAAGCTTTTCAATTATTTACTTCAAATTCGAATTATTTCGTTTCAATTTTTCACATCATTTTTTTTTTATTTTTAATCACCTTTTTTTTAAAAAAAAAGCTCACTATTTACTCACTTTTTCAAATGTAACCTGTTGATAAAAACTCTATATACAAGTAAACAAGCGATAGTAATCACTTATATGGTAATTTTTTTATATATAGTCAAGAACTCTATAACAAAATTTACAGAATTAAATGTTCAGATTTTAAAATTATGACAGAAACTTATATAAAAATTTTGGAAAACTATAGTAAAATTACGTGGAAATCTACGGTAATTTATATGGAAGTTTTATAAATTAATTTTGAAACATTTATTGTCCAACTTAATATTATCATAAAGCTATCAGTAAATTAAAGATATTTAAAAAAATAAAGAAAGATAAATAAGAATAAATTTCCTTTTTTTTTTTTTTTTTTCTTTCCAAAATTTTATATCTAAAGGCAACATTTTCATAAAACCCCTTAGAGCATAGAAATGGGTGTTTCACTAGATACAACTTACCACTCGCCAATATCCTCGACGCAAAATCTCTGTCCGCGGCTCTAAAATCGCGAACTCCTCGCACCACACGAATTTCATATCTTGTCGTCGTGGTTGCTTGCGCCAAGGTTGCCCCTCCTCCCAAATAGCACCGGACGGCGGGCACCTAGGGTCGTACTCTTCCCAATCATTCACTTCCATTACGTACCTGCTTAAAAACATCACATTGTCACTTTCCTATTTTTTTTTTATTTTACATTACATATTTCGAAAACAAAAATTATAATCAACTAAAATTTGATGCTATGTCCAACAAATCTAAAAATAAGTAAAATAATTTGCATTCATTTCATTCAACATTTGTTTCCTTTATCCACAATAATTTCTAATAAAATATTAACCTAAAGGTTACCAAATCGGTTAATTAATTAATCGATTATTAACTAAATTAATAACGAATAATTAATTCCATTCATTATATTTATTATATTTTCCCTGTATTACAACAAAAATAATAATGTTTTCAATTATTATTGTTATTATTGCCCAATGTAAGGATATCGGTTCATTATGTACTGCCGCGACTTGATTGCCATTATTGTGCCGGAGTTGGCCCTTGTCGTAGTGTTGGCATTTCGCACTTGAAATGACAAATTTTTTTTATTATAAACAAGTACAATCTTTTAATTATACACAATTACAATAATACACTATTTAAGGTCCCGAAAAGTTTGAATTTTACTCCACAAGGAAGCAAGAAGGTTCAGACAATCTAATACAAATTTCTCACGACATATAATATTCCTTTCAACAAAGCAACTTCTTAATTACGACACGTTTATATGTAAACACGCCCAAATATTATATCACTATAAAAAAAAAAATATATATATAAAATAAAATAAAATAAAAAAAAAAAAAATTTAGTAAAAATTTTAAATGTGAAGCCGCAGTAGGAAGCAAATCATCGGTACGGCACCACGCCAGTACTGGCTGCTGCTGGCGCAGTACGGAGAACCCGTACAAACTCACTATTGGCACTAAATTACTTAGATAATTGGAAACAAATGCCCGATCTTAGAAATTCTTTTTGAATTAATCGAAATATATTTCGAAAAACTTTTCTCCAGAGACGAATTTTTTTTTATTGACACAATTATTAATCTAATAAAACAGATAAACAAATAAGCAGTCTCAAACTGATAATTCCCGGCTCAAACATTCACGTGGTTATATTTATTTAGCCTAACAATAAAATTGTTTATTTTTAATTAAGAATTAATTAAAATAAATCCAAAATTTTCAAGAAAACTATTCACCAAAGTTTCAAAAAAATAAATCATATCAATATTAACGACAAAACTAAATATATATCCGAATTTATTTGTTGTCTTGAAATTTTAAAACAAATTAATCTAATAATAATATATTTTGATTTCAACTTACCCTTCAGTTTCACTGTTCTTTCGTGCTTCTTGAACCTGTTCCCAACATCGTATTAAAATTCGGACCCCCATCCACAAAAATCTCAAGGACGACTCACAGCTTTTCAAGACATTTTCTGAAACTACATCCCACATAATCGGGATGTGCCCATACGCATCCCTAATCTCCCTGGTATCAACATCCAAATTCGGATACCTCGCTAAAGTCGTTTTCCACAAAACTTTTGTCATATCTGGTTCCTCGTCTTCACCTTGCTCTCTTAACGGAGGAACACGATTTTCCCAGTCACACATTTTCGTTCCTAACTCTTTTCTCTCAAAAATCAAAGACACAACTAAA
Organism: Ganaspis brasiliensis; assembly: GCA_037103525.1. Lineage (NCBI taxonomy): Eukaryota > Metazoa > Arthropoda > Insecta > Hymenoptera > Figitidae > Ganaspis > Ganaspis brasiliensis. The sequence continues at coordinate 1,666,425 of JAZKLR010000350.1, forward strand.
ATCAAACTGAATACTAACTACTCTGGTTTCAAATACCCAAAAGAAACTAGAGAGAGGGAAGATCTTTTCTAAACACCACACTCAATAATTATATCAACAAAACGTGACACATCTTAACGCGACGAGAAGTAAAACAGCCATCCAACACAATCCACTTAAACCAAGACCAAATTAAAAAGAAACTCTCACTCTAAAAATTTCTTCCTCTATCTCAAATCAAAATCATACGTCTTTCTTTAACTATATTATATGCCAAATTTCGTTCCCACCTGCATCATCGAGGACGATGAAAATTCCATGAGGGGAAGGCATTCATCCATTATATATATATATATAGTTTTTTTTTTACTTTTATCATGATAAACTAACAATTATTATATCTTAACAAAGATAATCTATTTAAATTTTTAATTGATTTATAATAACAAAATAATACAAAATAAATAAATATCCCTAGAATAGTCATTTAATTTTTGCTACAGTTCAAAAAAATTATATACTCATTCTAAAACTAACAATTATTATATCTTAACAAATCTAATCTAATTAAATTTTTAATTGATTTATAATAACAAAATAATACAAAATAAATAAATATCCCTAGAATAGTCATTTAATTTTTGCTACAGTTCAAAAAATTATATACTCATTCTAAAACTAACAATTATTATATCTTAACAAATATAATTAAATTTTTAATTGATTTATAATAACAAAAATTTTTTTTTCCCATTATTTTATATATCTATAAATGAACAATAGATAAATAATAGGAACCATAAATATATAAATAGTCAAAAGTAAAAAAAAAAAAAAAAAAATCATTTTAATAGCATATCCTAATTATTTTTCGACTTATTCTGAACTATAGTTCATCGTTAGCCAAGCTCTATACGCCGTGCAACGCCTTGCATAAGCTTTTCTCCTCCGTTCTCTTGCGTACTCTGTCCAACCGCTCCCCCTCTGCATCCAGGCGTAGGCTATTTTTAGCCCTACGCGCGGTGGAAGAGGAATCTCTTGAACGAAACCTATACGACACCCAACACAGACGGTCATCTAGTAGAGGGGAAAGAGTCATCGTATTTTACCTATACCGGATGCGTCCCGAAGACCAACTTGTTTTCCACGTAAATCCGACTTCCTCTTCGCGGTGGCTGTTGAACAAGAGCAAAAAGGGGATGCGTTCTAATTTCCTTAATTATTGGCATAATTCAATAATTTTTTTTTTTGTATTGTTCTGTTTCATTTTCCCTACAATTTCAACTCTTATTAATCACACGAAGAACAATAAAAGCAATAATAAATAAAATGGTACAAATAATCATAATCATGACTTAACCTTATGCCATTCTACTAACAGATATGCATTCGCAAACATTTAATTTGAACATCTCAAAAGTCTAAACGAATAAATTACCCGATATTATGCAAGGAAAATTGTAACTTTTCTTAATATTTAAATAACATAGCTTTTAAACTTTTCACAGATAAGGATGTCGTCACTTCGGAATTTGGTCATACTTTTCCTCATTATTATTACCAACGCTAATCCCGAAAATTACCAAATAACCATATTTGAGAAAAATCCGGGTCTGTTCTTCGAAAAATTAAACACGGTACGATTCATTCAAACTTATTGGCGGTTAACAATTTTTATCGATTTAAAAAAATTACAAGATAACTTTCCAACAAAGACCTTAATAAATGAGATTGACACAGTTTTTGTCAATTGTGCAAAACCATATACCGAACCATGTACTGAGGCAATAAGACCTCATATCCTGAAAGAAAAGGTTTTCCAAGCTAATAACCTTTTTCAAAATGCAAAAGGTCTATTAACCAATCTAAATCAAGCCCCATTAGACATCGAAAACCTACCAATAACCATAAGAAAACGAACATCCCCACTAGATTTCATTGGTCAAGCTTTAAAACCTATTATAGGCGTATTAACGACTGAAGACGGAGAACAATATGACGAAGCAATAGACGAACTCTACGAACTCAATAAAAATTTGTCACATCTTGTAGGACAACAAACTCACATAGTTCGATCTAACCTACAAATTCTACAAAAGGAAGCTGAACGCCATTCGGAAATTTTAAATCATGTACGAAATAACTTAAAAGAATTAAATACTATAACAGAAACCCTAAATCGTAAACAATACTACGCATATCTGGCACAATGGACACAAAGTTTCGAATCAAAATTGGATCATTTTTCTCATGCTATCAAACAAATAATAAACATTATACTATCGGCTAGAGAAGGAAAATTTCATCCTGCATTATTAACTTCAGAACAACTCGAAGACATCAAGTCCAAACTACAAGAAATAAATAAAATTACTGATTTTCCGACACAAGGACCAAAAATTTTAGCAGAAGAAATTTCACTTTTAGCAAAGACAAAAATTGGTTACTATAAAGAAAGACTTTTAATTGCAGTAGACATTCCCCTATTAAATAAAATTACTCATAAATTATATAAAATCCATTCCTTTCCAATACCACAAAATTCTAACTTTAAAAACTATTCAGCTTACATTATACCCGAAACACCGTATATAGTTATCTCAGAAGATAGGCGCGCATACATTTACATGGACCAAGAATCTATTAACACCTGTTTAAAGACCGATTCATATAGCATTTGTGACAATCACCAACCTATTTTCGAAACAAATGCCTTGAAAACTTGCGAAAGTCAATTATTACTGGAACCTAATGATAAAAACTGGAATTTGTGTGATATTAGAATGAAACCTAACACGAAAACTTATTGGAATAAGATTGGAACTTTAGGAGGCTGGTTATTCTCTACTTCAATCCAAGAAACTATAACTATTTCTTGTCCAAATGAATACGAACGACAAATTAAAATCTTCGGATTCGGATTTTTGCGACTAGCAACTAATTGTGTTGCTAGAAGTCATTACGTGACCCTAATTGGGGCATCGATTCAAAATACTGGAATAGAATATTTATACCAACCCGACTTACCCCTAAACATCACTACGATCATAAAAAACGTAGACAATATGGAAAACTTGACTTCACTAAATGAATTCTTATTAAAAGATGAATTGTTCAGATCAAGTAAACGAGAAGATCTTTCGACAGGAACACCTCTTGCCGAAATCGAAAATAAGCTACATAATTTGAGCACCCATCAAAGACAAGCACATTCTAATTTTTACCGTGATCTTTTTAGAGGATTGACCTTAATAGGAATATTCGGAAGTGGAATCACGTTATATTTGATTTTCCAATTCGCCAAAGGACACTAAAGAAAGTAACAAACAACAAAGAAAAATTTTTTTTTATTATTAAGCTTTTAGTCATGCTTTTACTCTCTCTAAAGGCAGTAGCAGTATTACTTTTCTAAAATTTATTTTATTATTATCTAACATCTTATTTTATAATAACCCAATCTCTAAAAAGGATAGATTAATTAACAAATTCTACAAATAACATAATAGCAATATATCAAGAAATGCGCTATTAATTTATCTATATAACCATAATTCTGTTGTTGTTACCACAATGCTTTAAAAATGAATAAATAAGTGAAATAATAAAATACTTGACAATATTAAATTTTAGCATACTATTTTTGACACTATTAATATAATATTACTATTACTCACTTATTATTTTATTACTAATATTATAATATTTTTCCTAACAAAAAGAAATATATATATATTTCAAGTACCAATAGCCCGCTTGTGTATGCATGCATACAGACTAAATACACACGTGCACGTACGGCATGATACACACCGGTAGCTCGATCTTAGCTCGCATAACACCGCTTGATTAAAGAGCAAAGAACGAGAAACCAAAAGCAAAAACCAGAAGAAATTTAATTGACTAAATTTCATTTGAATTTTCAAAAATTTTTACTATTTAATATAAAAATAAAAATAAAAAATATATATATATAAAAGTCGAATCGACGCAAGACATTAATATAGATATTTTCCATTAACGACGTGCATTCATTAAGCTTATCCAAATGAATGATCAAATGTTAAATTTGACAATCGAACAAATAAAATACTGATAGAAAATAAAAATTAAATAAAAATATATAACTCGAATCAATGTATTTTCTTTAAATAACGATACAAATGAATACGAAAATTCATACAAGCTTATTATTGTTAGATACACGCGTGTCTTTATTTATATATATAAAAATATACTATATATTAAATTTATTAAAGGATGCGCGACGCTTTAGCACAAAGTACAGATTTACAACGAACAATGCCCTAAAATCTTAAGTTAAAACGTTATACTTCAAACAAAATAATGGATTATTATTAGTTACCAAAATCTGTTTGATTTATCATCGTTATTTTTTTGTATTATCATAAAAGAAATTAATTGAATATTCAACTATGTATAAAGAAACGATACAATAATTCGCGTTGTTAAGATTTAAATACTCCATTTTTTTTTTGTCACTTAAAATTAAACGTAAATAAACCCCTCTCAAACAATACTCACTCTTGACGTCACATTCTCCGATATTGTAAATATTTTCTCTTTAAACACATATTATTATTGTTATGTATGATTTCGTCGAAACACAACAACACTAATTAAACTAAAATAACTTCGAGACTGTTGTAATTAACATTTTTAGGGATTTAACCAGTTATACAAAAACATTACAATAACACTACATCTCGATCTTCTACAAATCCTTAATCCTACAATCTTCCCACAAAAATCCCATGTCTAGCAAGAATCTCGTGGAATCGTAGGACCTCATTTCTATCATCGAGGTTGGTGAACTTCAAGAGGACTCCGCTTCTGGAATCAAGAAGATAGTCAACAATGGTGATCGAACCCACAGGATTTATCCTTAGAAGATCTCGAACTACATCAGTAACCTCAAGAGCCGGATTGATCATTACTAAACCCCACATAGCCAGGAGATGCGCCCCATGAAAATCTTCCAAGGCCGACAGCCGATTACCTAGTTGGGCAATGAACCCGGCCACATCAGCCCAACGGCCGAGTTCTGTTTGCCTTGAAGGTCCATCCACATTTCGAGGATTGCCACCTCTGGGCCCTGGAGGTACACGATGATCTGAAGTACTTGGAAGGATGGGAGGACTATGTGTACCCTCGATTCTAGGATTTTCAACTCTCAAGGATGACGAGGACTCGTAAATTATCTCTACACTTTCTGGCCTTGATGGACGGTGTTCTCCAAAACCATGAACTACTGGTCTAACCTCTAACGAACCACCACTTAATAGACCAAAGTTGACAGAATCTATTATAGTAATTGTGGATTCCCCCGCCATTTTTGATCCAAAATTCACATCAATGGTCTCTCTTACACTGATACCAAGAAAACTGTACTCAGTAGCAAAACAAAAATGTACATCGAGTCCTAAGCTCTTCAAGATACTGATTCCAACGACACACTGAACAAGATCACCATACAATTATAAACCAAACGAAGGCTCGAGAGCAAGGATAAATGAATTCGGCGATTACTAAGAAATATCCGATATCATGAACATCGATACGTCAATAACATCACGCACCTATCGACAGAGACTCCATACGCGACGAGAAACTCGATATAAACAAACAGCCATGCTCTTATCGCAGCTTCCTCAACGATGACTCAGTTCTGCAAAATTCCATTTCACTTACCTTCTAAATCACTTACCTTACCATCCATTCAGCTTTCCTGAATTAAAAGGACAAAACGTAGAACACACACTTACAAAACAAATAACCTCGAACCATCATATCGATTTGTAAACTAAATGCATAAATATAAATTTTTTAACCCTACTTCATATTCAATTTCACTTCTTGTATACATTTAGTAACGCCAAAATACCTCAGAATCAAGCGTAAATGGCCAACTTAAACTCTCATATTTCATCGAGGACGATGACGATTGTAAGAGGGGAAGGCTGTTACGATCGGACTATTTTTCTATTTTTTTTTTATAAATCAAGATAAATGCATTCTTTAATCTAATGTTAAAGAATTACTTTGATACAACTCTGCAAAGGAGTTAGAATAATCAATTAAGACAAAATCAAATGAAAACGCAAATTATTGCCTTCACGTGCACGTGCAGCCTTCTTTTCAGTCACGTACTCAAGCTATTGCCCGATCGTTAGGAAGAGCAAACCGATCCAAACGGTTTGACGATGCCTTCGAAGGTTTATATTGAACAAATGTTGAAGTACCGACGGTAATTAGATTGGTACCCATCTTTTCATTCGTCAACGAAGATGTGACCCCTCCTACTTATCTAGAAATGACCTGATCTGAGTTCATCCACTCTTTGTTGGTCACATATTGACAACACAAATGCAGATTTCATTTCTATAAAAGTTGGAGGATGTTGCACGCCCTTTGATCAGATTCCTCCAGTTCTTTGACGTGTGAAGATCGGTTTCTAATCCCGTCGACGGCAACGCCCTACGCGACGATTTTCTAGAATTTGGTTTTGATCAACTCGAAATAAGTATAACGTTTTAATAGAGGGGATCATCCCAACCATTGCAAATAGATTATCCGACGGCAAGTTGACGAAAAACTTTGAACTAATTTACGGGATTTAATTGTTAAAGTTCGGCAACGATAACAAACAATTATTTTCACCGGGAGTTCAACAAACTCAAAATTGTGCTACGCGCATCCTTGCTGCGTATAGGTAAGACTTAAGAGTAACACCAAACGTACACCTACTATTGTACCTTTTCTTATTATCTTTTATAATAAATATCTATTATACCATATCCCTATTTTTGTCTCTTTTCATCTTTGTTAATTTTCTTTTACTTTCATAACCTAATCAAGAACAAAGCAATAACAGCTCCCATAGAGCTGAAACAGTAAGTATCTCACATAAATAAAAAGCACAAGCCTTACCAACTTGTGCGAAAAAGCAAAACAGCTCCGAAGGTAAATTCAAAATTTACATCATTTTTGGTCACGCAATTGTTACTTAATCGTAACAAATTAAATTTTCCAAAAATTCTTTCTATTGTTTCAGCATATATGTACGTGTGGTCCGAAAACATAGCATCCAGAGGTGGACAAGAAGTAGGATCCTGCTTGCTGAAACACTTCAAAAACCACATCCTAGACACGACAAAACATTTAATATTGTATTCAGATTCCTGCGGCGGTCAGAATAAAAATATAAAAGTTACATTGATGTTGAAGCATTTCCTTGCTTCCAGTACTATCGATTTTATCGAACAGAAGTTTCTTATGCCAGGGCGTAGCTTCAACGCTTGTGACCGAAATTTTGGTTATATAGAAAAAGATAAAAAACAATACGAAACAGTTTATCACTGGATTATCACTGGATTGATATAATCAAAAATACAAAGAGGGATAAAAAATTCATTGTCACAAAAATGACAACAAGTGACTTTTTTTCTTCACAAGAGTTACAAGAGCACATTACTAACAGAAAAAAAGATATTAACAAAGTGAACATTAATTGGTTAAAGACGAGATCGATACAATAACAGCTTTTTTTTTTATTTTTAAAATACAATGACGGAATTGTACACAGAGTTAATATCGAAAGAAAGCATGTTACCGAAGAGGATTTCAGAGACATTGAGTTGTCTCTGTTATACCCAAATGGTGTGACTATTACTAAACAAAAATACACAGATCTAATGACATTGATGGAGTATATTCCTCCTAAATACCGACAGTTCTGCCAAAAGTTAAGAACAAAAAACTCGTGCAAAAATTATGATTTTATCAGTGATGACAGCGGAGAAGAATTTTAAAGAAAATCACTTGTTCACAATTTTTAGACAAGGAAAATATTTTTAATCGTTCTTTATTGGATTCTTGATTATATCACTGGAACTTTGTTAAAATAAATTTAGATGATAGATTATATTTTATTCTTTAAAAAATATTATCAAAAGTTTGTTAAATATCAAATTTTATTTTAATTTGATTAAAATTTAAAATAATTCAATCTTCTTGACTAATTGTAAAGTAATTGAATTTAAATTTAATTACCTAAAACTTGAAATAATTAAATTATTCTTGAATTAAAATTTAAAAAACTGAATTGGTTATTAATTTTGAAATAATATCATTACAAGTATGAATGATGTAATGAGTGCGGGCAAAAACGGAACATGTCTGTATCCCTTTCTTGCGCGCAGTGAAATCTTAACCCGCTTTTGCTCGCAGCCGAAAGTAATTCGTTTTTCCTCGTAGTGTAGAACTTGTTTCGTTCTTCCGCGCTTACGAAAAATTAACTCACTTTTGCTCGCATTGCTATTTTATACCACTTTTACTTTGAGCCCAATGATTGGTATTCCCTCTATTGCATCTTGGATAATTGCTTGTTCCTTGGTGGGAAAAGGTATTTGCTGGACCATTTGGGCATAGTTGACCCTTAGGGTCAAATTTCCCGTACTTGAATTCATCATGTGGACTTTTCCGATTTTAGATAATCAGGACAGATGCAATTGCACCCGAAGCACCCACACCTATCACTCAAGCACTTTACACACACTGAGAAAAAAATCACTTGCTCAAATTAATATTTAATGTACTCAGGAAAAAATTTTAATCCAAACCACAGTTATGAAATCTTGAGCGGCACTCGTAAACACGTCTGCTCACTTCAACCATTTAAACCAATTAAAAACAGTTAAAATAATTAAGAGTAATTCAAAATAATTAAAGATAATTTTTATATGAAAAGAATTATTAATTTAAAAAGATACTCACGACTCAAAGCTGTTCTCATAGAAGCCTGAATCTCCTGACATCTTCAGTTTTTATTTCTTTATTTTTAGTACAAACTATATGAAAAGAAATACAGTAAATTATTTTTTAAAACACAATACAAAAAGATTTAAAGGTAAATATGTTTTTTGAAAGTAATTAATTATTTTAATATATAAAATATTTTCCTTATACTCCATATTCACTAACATAACACTACAATAACAATAAAATATCTTTTTAAAAAACTAGAGATAAATAATTATGAACCAAAAAAAGTACACTGTAAAGCAAAATAATTTGTTTTTTATCACGAAACACCAATAAACAATAATTCACTTTAAATAATTAAATATTATAAGGAACTGGGGCTGTAAAGCGAAAAAGTGGAACTCATTTGAATAAGTGGGGATTTTATCTCCAAATGTCCTCTGTTTTGTTTATTAATTTTGACGAATAATCTTTGAGGAAAAAATCTGATGATTCTCCTAGGTAGAATTACATAGAATAAAGAAGGGAGTTTGTTTCGTCTAGAGTGCAGTGACATAAGTAGGGCGCTGTCGGTAGGGCGCTGTCGGTAGTGGCGGGACGGCGGGTATGGCGGGACAGTGCCATATTTTTGGCAGCTGAATTTACAATGATGCCTTTTATGGTGTAAAAGTAGTGTTTTATTGCGCTTAACCTTTTCTATATGATTCACACGTTTTTGACGTACGATGGATCACTATATTGATGATAATAGTTTGAAGGTGCTTTTACAGTATTATTCCCTTGACACAGTAGTGATTAAATAATCACACGAATGCTAAATCATCATTATTGTGATGTCTTGTTTCGGCAGTGGCGGGACACTATATCGGCAGTGTAAGAACACTGATTCAGGGTATTCACAGACCTGCAAAAGCTCTAAAATTTCATTTTGAAAAAGTACTAGATACCCTATCAGACTCTATTTCTTATATCTGATAAAATAGTACATTTCATAACGGGCTTGGCAGTTTTTTTATGTATATCTTAGAAGAAAATTTTATTGTACTTTTATGAATTAATTTAGCAATATATGAATTAAAATCATAAATTACATGTTTCCTCTTTGTTTCCTTTATTTTTGTAAAGTTTAGACCATAAAGATTGTGAATTAAGATAGTGTCCCGCCACTCCCGACGTTTTTTTTGTCGGTAGTCGCGGGACATTTTCGTAAATCGGCGATAATTTTTTTCTTTGAAGACCTATACTATAAAATATGAAGTAAAATTTAAGTGGATAGTTCCACCTGTCCACCGGTATAGATACAGACTTGATACTCTTGAAAATATGAGTGTCACAATAAAAAAAACGAACTGTGTTCCGCCACCACCGACTCTCCCCTATATATTTCGATAAAATATCAAATCATATTATTTTGGTTTTGTTTCTCTTATGATAGAGCTAAACACGAATTCATCGATCTTAGTATTAATAAACGTTTCTGTCACATAAACATCTCATTGAGAAGAAATTTTTTTCATTCAAATTTAAAGCATTCCATATAAGTTATTTTACTTCCATATAAATGTATTGTTTAAATTCATATATTTTCTTATATGAATGGTTTTCTCTCAGTCAATTATATTATTCATTTAAACTGTCTTTACACAATTATTATTATGAATGTAATATATGTTTTATAACAGAACAATAATATTTATTGTAAGTAACATTAAAAATTGTATGACATTATTGTATGTCATTAAAAATTATGTATTAAACAATTCAATTGAATATCTTATCAATCGCTCTCTAAATCTGAATTAGTTAAAAATAACTAATTTGAAAGCAAAAACTTACGTCACTAATTCAAATACAGTAGAACCAACGTATATCTGACCTGCATATATCGGATTCCCGTATACATAAGATATTTTTACAGATACCTTGAATTTATATATTATGTATTTTTACCTGGATAAATCAGATTCCCGCTTATATCGGAAAATTTTCTCGGTCCCTTGAAATCATATATACGTGAGTTTTATTGTAGTTATGTTTCTACTAATCATCTAGTGAAAAAATAACTAATTATTAGTTATTTATAACTCATTCGGATTTACAGAGTGTTATATATTTATCAAAATTCTTGTCTTAACACGTGTTAAGTACCTTAACTTCATCATGTAATATTCATGAGATAAAAAAAATATGACTCCTTGACTGATAATTTTTACCCTTCCATACTTATGCTTGTTGCAAGCAAATTTCAACTGAAAAGGAAAAGGATATTTGACGTAAACTCTAGTCTGCTTCCCTCATGCGCAAAACAGATTAACAAAATCTCAAATTCTTAAGTTTAACATAACCTCAATTTCTTGAGTTTATTATATTTTATCTCAGGACCGACTATAAGCATAATTCACATTTGATTCAATGCATTTTTGTCCTGGTGCAAGAATTTCTCAGTGTTAAATGAGATCTTTAGATCATTTTTAACTCATTTTTATATACATTAAACTAAATTTATATTTCTTACAATTAAAGTAAATTCTGATTAAACTATTTAAAACAAAATTCATCACTTACCTTACAATATTACTCGCTTAACACTGAATAAATTTTTATAACTATTATTAACTATGTTCCTCTGCTAACAACTTTTGAAGTACTGGTAAAACATTTCCTTAAAAAAAGTACCTTATAAGTAAGTATTACCCCGCTCCTAATTGCGCAATATGCTGCAATATTTGCCCCCCACCACTGCAGCGTCATATACTCCAACCATTGCGCAATATGCTGCAATCTTTACCCCCATCACTGCACGTCATATACTCCAGCCATTGCGCAATATGCTACAATATCTTTGATGACGTTATATACCCCCACTACTACTATACCCCCTTCACTAATAAATACATCGAAATCCACCCCCCCCCCACTGCAACGTTATTTAGCTATTCCCCTTGCGTAATATCTTGCAATATCTTTGATGACGTCATATTGCTATACTCCCACCATTGCGCAATATTCCCCCCCCCCCCCCCCACTGCACATGCACAATAGCGACTTGTAGTTAGAACCCGCCTGATATAACTACTTGTAATAATATTTAATGGCTATTGGACCTTCGGGTGCCTAAGGCCTTAACCAAACCAACTACTTGTAATAATAGCAGTAGGTTTCTCTCAGTGCACCTAACCATTAGAATATCTAAAGTAAAAATAGACAGAACAATTAAAATTTTGAAAGGCAGTGACATGAGATGAGGTAAGATGAGATGAGAATTATGCAGTTGAGCCCCTTGGCCGCTGACTTTTCATAAACACAGGTTTAAATATAACCTTTTATAAAATTAAATATAGATGAGAGTTATATCCTTCCAATTATTTTAAGTTGATCAAAAAAGTTAGTTAGTTTGAATTGAGTCGTTTGTCTGTCTGGTCGTTTTCAAAATGATTTTAAATCATCCACGCTGTACACAATTTTATTTTAATTTTGTTGACGAGTTAAAAAATGTTTAAAGTTAATTTTTAAATATTGACGCTATTAAAGATACTTTTATCAATCATACCTAAAATCTAATTTAGTAGTTCATTTTTGTTCCGTTATTTATATTTATAAAAAAAATCATGTCTGACATGTGCTTCAATAACTGTTGTTTGTTTTAATCACAATCATAATGTAAATAAGTAAGTTTTAGTTTTTTATTATTAACCCCTTGCCTACTGAAATGGCCGTTAACGACATCTGTACGCATATAAGATCTCAGGTGACACAGATGAGATCTCGTATAAGATCTTGTGTAAGAACGTAGGTACGAACGCATGTAAGTTCTTATATTAAGTTCCGTCATGCGCCGCGTATAACGTTACTCAATGTGAAATTGAAACAGCGTTCTTATATGAGCTCTCACCTGCGTGCGTATGTACGAACACAAGTGCGAACACACGTACGAACACACCTAAGTATTAAATTAAATATGTTGAATTAAATATATATTAAAAAAAAAAATTCTCGCCGACGGGATTCGAGCCTATCTAACCTGAGCCTAAGTAAGCCTTAAACCCCTCGGCCACCATAGTTATAGAAACAACTTTACAAAGTCTTAACATATTTAATTTAATACTTAGGTGTGTTCGTACGTGTGTTCGCATATGTGTTCGTAGATACGTACGCAGATGAGAACTCATATAAGAACGCTGTTTCAATTTCATATTGAGTAACGTTATACGCGGCGCATGACGGAACTTAATATAAGAACTTTGATGCGTTTGTACGTACGTTCTCACATAAGATCTTATACGAGATCTCGTTTGTGTCACCTGAGATCTTATATGCGTACACATGTAAGTACATACCTACTTTCTTACGACAGATCTCACGCACGTTTTTACAGTAGGGTATCGACTTTCTGAAGGATCTCCCATGCATTTGTTGTCAGCTCACTTTATACGCAACTGCGCTCTGAAAGCAATCGGATGTATTCGGCTCCCTCCATTCTGTAGAAACCATTTGACAAACGGAGAGAAAAATCTAGCGTTTTAACACTAAGTTTTTCCCTTTCCTTTGTAGTAAGTAAAGTTAGGAATGGACTTCATGCTGCAAAGGCAAGATTCTTCGCTCCATGCATAATTTATATAAAAAATTGTCACAAACCTTTGTCACATAAGAGTCTTTCTCTGGAAAAAAACCACTTCAAAAAAAGTGCTGTTTTTTTTTGGCAATTATATTTTAACCCCTTATGTTCTATTTGATTTTTTTCAAAATTACCACAAAATATTTGTTATTTTATCACATTTTTACCTCCTCAAAGAGAATTTTAAGAGAGCAATATTTGTATGAGTTACAAATTAAAAACCACCTTAGCGCAACGCTCTCAATCCGAGCAAATGCTCTCGTGTATAAAATTCGAGTACTCAAAAACTCCACTAGGTGGCTGAATGTCTGTTTTCTTACAACCCAGTTTATTCATGCTTGTTATAAGTATCGCTACTTTTTGTGCTTTTAACATTTTCTGTTATTAATTAATTGTAAGATTTTTCCACAGTAAGTACCTACACTTTTAGATATTAATAAATAGAAAATAAATGTCAATCAGTCCTTATCAGGACTTCTCTTTGATAAAAAAATATTTCTAAGCGCGTCATTAGTTACTTTAGTAGATTTATTTCTGACATATTAATATCACATTTATTACTTTTTAAATTTCACCAACAAAACCGTATTCAGCGACTCCAAAAAACTTCTAGTAACTATATTCAGCTTGTAAGGAATTTCCCGAAATGTGATAAGAATATGACGTCATATCCCTTCCATGTCAAGATAGTAACGGATTGTAATGTACTGAATAAGAGGAGTCAGTCTGTGGTGACCCTTCGGTCCATCTTACATATTTAATAAATCTGACTGTCAGTGTATTTTAACCGTTTTATTTAATTATCCCTCACAAACATCAGAAGTGGGATTAAAGACTAATCGCCCATATTTTATTTAAAAACCAATTCGGTCGATTTTAAAATCTAGTTCAGTCGCCACAGAACTCGGTTAAGTCAGAAATTCGCGACTCAGTACCTAGAGAATTTCGTTTTGTAAGAGGTTTGAACTATTTTATGGTTTTGTGATTTTCTTCCGAAGGTACAGTACTATGAGACTTAGAAAGAGTGAAATTCGGGATCGGGAAGTTCTCTTCAGAAGTGAACGCGTGCCACGTGCTTGAAATACATTTAGTGATTTTCACGTTGATTTGAAACCTGTAAACTTATGAACCCTTCTGAATAACACAGGAAAAAATGACGTGATAGGGGAAGTGCAGTAAAAGTGTCATAGAAGTTAGTATCCCAAACACTGAAGATTCTAAATTGCAGACAAGACCTTATATTAAAATGGCGATATTCAGTGTCGTTTAATTAGTTTCCAAAAGCGAACGTACTGTGGTGCCAAAATCGCAACAATCGTGTAAAGTCATGTCATATTACGTCAATCTTGGATTCGTGTTGTCCCGTCATTCGTAAGTAGTGGAGATCTTTCTGCTCACACTCTACTCATGGATCCCACCACGTTGACACTTGTTACCTTAAAACAAGTGTGCAGACTTTTGAAGGTTTCAACTGCAGGTTCAAAGGCGGAGATTATACGACGTTTGCAAGAATTCGACCCAAGTGACGAGTGGATGAAAACAGCAACAGGAATTGATAATTCTGGTCCATCTTCAAACAATGATATAAAAGAAAACGGAATAAACAATACTGACGGATCGCAGGATAACACATCACCGGGAAATTCGGACAATCAAATCGAAGAGTTGGAATCGACGAGGCACGAACGCCTGTTACAGGTACACGGATCGTCCCAAACTTCAGATCTACGAGACAGAGAGATGGAGTTAATAAGGCGTGAGCGTGATCTTCTCGAGAGGGAGTTAAGGCTTGTGAGGCATGAACTTGCACTGCAGCGCAGCACCACTCCTGCCCTATCAACGGTATCACAGACAATGCAGGTACCACGAGGGTACCTGCATTAAAGTGGTTCCATTCTAAACCAGAATTTATAAGTATGTCCATTAAAGATCTTCTGGTTGAGATGGCTGCCATTTTTGATAATCGACAGAGTCGATTAACCTTAAGGAAGAATTTCTAAAGTCGAATGTGGAAATTCTCCGAAACATTTACTAATTATTTCCACGATAAACTCATAATGGCAAATGCTGTGCCGATACAAGAGGAAGATTTGTTGGACTACGTCATTGATGGGATTCCGGATGTCACTCTGCAAAATCAGACAAGGATCCAATGCTTCGATGACATGAAAAATTTACTGCAAGCTTTGGAAAAAATCTCACTTAGGAATGAGCCAGGAAATTCATCCGGAATTAAAAAAAGTTTTTTTCGGGTAATCTTAACAGTGGTGGTCCTTCTAGAGATGGTCAGCAACCTCCGACCAGATCTATACGCTGTTACAACTGCAGTAAATTTGGACACCTTTTGAGTGATTGTGATCTACCGAAGAGACAAGCTGGTGCTTGTTTTAAGTGTTTTAAAATGGCTCATGTATCGAGGGATTGTCCTGAAAGAAATGACAAGCAGCAGATTCCGAAGCAGGTCAACAACATTTCTGAAGATCATCAAAGGCAGAGCGAGGATGCTATCCATTGTGTATCTGGTGATGTTCTCAGTGATTCATCACAAAAGTGCGAGGAACCCTCGATTGATGAACAATGTTTTAAGATGTGTTGTTATAAATTTGACGTGGGACGACACAAAGAGTGTCATTTCTGGATACGCTCCTGGACACCGGCAGCCCGATCAGTTTTTTCAAAGAAAGTTGTGTCCCAGCTGAAGGTATAGAGTTATGTGAACCAAATTGATGCGCCAATTTATTTCGGGCCGCGTAGATTATTGTTTTAAGAAAAAAATCGACTTGAAAAAATATTAGACTCATTAAAATTGAGGGGAATAATTAGAGAGAGTGACTGCCATTCCAATTGCATATTTCAATTGGAATATGCCTTTCCAATTGTCTTGGTAAAAAAAAAAATTCTGAATATAGACTTTGTGTAGACTATTCATGAATAGAATTCTTCTGAGAGATAATTACCCGTTGCCTCTGATCGAGAACCAAATTGACAAACTGAAAAATAAGCGTTTTTTTTCATTGGATTTAAAGGATGGATTCCATCATATTAATATGTCACCGGATTCTATTAAGTATACTTTATTTATTTCTCCACTGGGGCAGTTCCAGTATGTAAAGATGCCGTTAGGCTTGAAAACTGCTCCCGCGAAATTTCAGCGGTTTGTCAATGCAGTCCTTGAAGAATGGATCAAGTCAGGTGACATTGTTGTTTATTTGAACGACATTCTTGTTGCTACCGAGACGATTGAGAGGCATCTTTAGGTGCTCAAAACATTGTTTAATCGTTTAGTCGACAATAAACTCGAGCTACGGTTGGAGAAATGCAAATTTTTGCAAACGAAAATAGAATACTTGGGTTATGAAGTTTCTGTTGACGGTTTGAGACCGACCAATCACGGTATTTCGGCCGTGGTAGAGTTTCCGCCTCAAAGAAACGTACGCGAAATTCAATGTTTCCTAGGCTTGTGCGCATATTTTCGAAAATTCGTAAAAGATTTTTCAGTGATAGCTGCACCTCTTTACAATCTTTTTAAAAAAAATACGATATTTAAATTTAACAAAGAAGAGTTGCATGCTTTTGAAATACTGAAAAATAAATTGATAGAAGCACCAGTTCTGGGAATTTACAATTTTGAGGACGAAACTGAACTACATTGCGACGCAAGCAAATTAGGATTCGGCGCGGTCCTAATGCAATGTAAATCCGACAATCAATTTCACCTGATATTCTATTTTTTTAAAAGAGCGTCCGAAGCTGAAAGTAGATTTCATAGTTTCGAGCTGAAAACATTAGCTATAATATATGCCTTGAGACGTTTCCGTATTTATCTCCAGGGCATTAAGTTGAAAGTAGTTACCGATTGTAATGCGTTGAAACTGACCCTAGATAAAAATGATGTTCATATGCGAATTAATAAGTGGGCTTTAGAGTTTGAGCATTACGACAAATCATTTGAACACCGTGCAGGGGAAAAAATGCAACGTTGACGCATTTAGTAGGGCAGTTAATGTTATGATCGTCGAAGAAAATACACTCGAAAATAACTTAACAATATGTCAAAATTTAGACCCGAAAATTCCTGAGTTGCGCGAAAATTTACAAGTTTCCGAGGATAAATTGTATGAAATGAAGATTGGTATGATTTATAGAAAACGAAACGACGGAATCCTTTTCTATGTACCCGAAAAGATGGAGTATTAGATTTTAAAAAAATACCACGATGAAATGGGTCATTTTGGAGTAGAAAAAACAACTGAAATAATTCTCAAAAGTTATTGGTTTCCGGGAATCAAAAAAAAAACGAAAACATACATCGCAAATTGTTTAAAATGCGTAGCATATTCTCCATCAACGGAAAAGAGAGAGGGATTCCTACATCCTATTCCCAAAGGCAATTTGCCTTTTTTGACTTGTCACATTGATCATTGTTGCCCAATTAGTAAAACGGTAACTTCGAAACAACACATTTTGTTAATTATCGATGGCTTCACAAAGTTTACGAAATTATATGCAATAAAAACTACAGATACGGAAGAGGTTATTGTGTGTTTGACCAAGTATTTTTTTGATTATAGTCGACCGAAGACGATTGTTTCGGATCGCGGGAGATGTTTTACTTCGCAAAATTTTAAAGATTTTTTAAACGAGAACAACGTTAATCATATCTTGATCGCAACAGCTTCACCGAAAGCCAATGGGCAGGTCGAGAGGATGAATTCCACGTCAACTCATCATAAAGGTTTTATCAACCTAGTGGGATTTTGATAATATTCTCTGTAATTACTCCTTAGATGATAAGAAAAATTCCCACCAAATATTTTTGGAAAATTTTAAAAATTGATTGAGATATAAGACTTTGATTTTTTTAAAAGATTTTTTTTAAAAAATTCATAACTTGTAACGAGTCGCTATTTTATTTAAAAACTTACACCCGACTCGAAACACTTGTTTCTCGATTTGAACTTTCACCCCGAAATAAGAATACCAAATCCAACGCTGAACCAAAGGGGAGATTCTTCAAATCCACGACTTGGTGTTGAAATCGTTGAGACACGAAAATTGATAAAATTCAACTTACCAACGGCTTTCCGCTGCAAAGAAAATCCAACACGTGTTGCCGGCCTCGGCAACGCAGAAAAATCAAAGTTCGGAAAATAAATCTCGGCAGAACAAACAGGTTTAACACTTTAAAAATCACCACACGTTTCAACAATTAAATTTTCCTTTATTTCGCCACTCACCCCTTTTACTACAATTTAACAAAAGAAAACTATCAAATCTAATATTTCCGCAAAACCCCGAACACGTGTTCTCTCGGAACGATCCAAATAATCAGTCATGGCCGTGACCTAGTCCCGAAATTGATCAGCCGGTCGAGCCCCCTTTCTGCGTCCTTCTTCCTATCGCTGTCCTTGTCCCTCAGTCCGTGATTGGTCCCTTGGTCCAAGAATCCGAAAACCTACGAAAAACGCTCGGAAAACGAAGCTGACCTCACGCAACTCATTTTTCATTGGACACTCAAGCCAACGACCAAAATCACACGCAGAAACGAATATGAAAACGACAGAATTCAAGGACGAAAGAGAAAAGAAATACTCTCTGCAACCTTGAATATTCTAACTCTAAATTATCTTAAATATTAAATAAGTAACGATTCACAACGTTACAATTCCCCCCCCTAGGCCGATATTCAATTTTAAAATAAATTAATATCGCCGACATTAATTTAATACCCCTTATTTATAAAGAAAACATAAATGCACTGACCATTATGATCAAAAATAATTTTATTTTTCTCTCTCAATAAACTTATGTTTTTCCCGGGAACAAAGAAAAATAAAAACGGAATCACAACCCGCTTCCCGGGAAATAACAAAACAAAAAGAAAACTCAGAAAAATATTAAAAATAATCAATAAAACTCCTCTCTCACACGCAGATAGTCTTTCCCTTGACTTCACTTCTTAATCTTCCCTCTTCCTCTCACGCAGAAATTGGGACATCGCTTCCTGGGCGATTTCGGGCGGATACCCCCTCAGGAGCTCCGTTAACTCACGGAGTTCAACCAAAAACTCCCTGCGTTCTCCCTGGTTATCAGCCTCCGGAAGTGGCACCGCCAAATCAACGTTCACTTCCTCCACTTGAGGCGGAAGCTCCACGGATTGAATGCGAGGGATGTTATTCGCCTCCGCAAATTGTTCAAAATCCGCGAAAACCTCCGGACGTATATCAGGAAGAGAAAATTGGCCAACTTCCCCAATCTCCGGTATGAGTGGCATAATCTCCTCCTCAACTCGTCTTGCTTCGGCCTCTTCTACTGGCTCGGGTAACACGTCAGGCGTCTGCTCCTTTTTCTCTCCAATCCTGCTCTGTTCTGGGCTGCTTTGGGGAGAACCTCCCTTCTGTGGCACGAAGGGCTGACCTTCAAGGCGATCGACTCTACTCGTTGATTCTTGGTCTCGTTTGGCTTGGTAAAACCTGGAACGCCTCTCCCGATGGCGGATCATCCGCTGAGAACCAAACCGAGCCTCCATATCCAGCCGATGACGCTCGGAGCATCGGATACACTGTTGCAGAGTTGCACCACGCCTCCCACAATTCCAGCAAAAAATACCGCTGACTGGATCAGGGCACTGCCTCCTATTATGGCCTTGGCGCCAGCAATTTTGGCAAGCACCAAACGGAGGATCTAGATCCGGATCAGTAGGGATAATGCGGAGATTGCCAAACATTACCCCATGCCTGATCACCTGGAGATGGCGAGGCTTCTTCTCCACCTCCATTTCGCACGCAGAAACGGTCTCCTGTGATTCCGGAGGTCCTGGGGGAGTCACTGGCCTTGTTGGTGGAACTGGTGACTGGTCCCTCGGACTGACCAATTCCAATGCCGGTCTCCGACGGCGGTTAGATTCCCTGGCCTGCCTCTCACGCAAATACCTTAGCTCTCTTCTAGCTCGTCTCTCTGATCGGCTCACCGTTCGCTCTAACTCCTCCACGGCTAGACGGCTTTGCCATTCTTCAATCGACTCCCCCGGCCGTTGAGGCGAAGGAGAATCATGACGCTTCTTCCTTGACCTTCCTTCCTGGTTCGCCCCAAAGGAAACTCTTTTTTGGATAGCTCCCCTTAAAGAGTGGCCTCGTACGACCTTCGGGTCCTCGTCTTCCGAGACGACAGGAGAGGGCGTAATCCGGTCCGCAGAAAAGTCTTCCTCCTCCGACATGGCCTCCTCTGGACGCTTTTCTTCATCCGCCATACCTCTCGCAGATACTAGAATCTGAAAATCACCAATAAAAAGAAAATCATTAAAACAACAAAATTACACTTTAACATTTCGAGGAGGCAGATAGCGTTTTAAGTCCGATACATGAACTTTCGCGACTCTACGCGTATTTTCCGCTCGAAGCATATAGACCGATGGTGAGAGTTTTTCAATTATCTCGAAAGGACCTTCAAATTTCGGTGCTAACTTCGCTGAAAATTTCTGACTCGCGTTTGATAGTTTATGAGATTTCCATAGAACTAAATCGCCAACGCTAAAATTTGCTTCACGCTTATTTTTATTATAACACCTCGTTTGTTTCTCACGCTCCTCATCGATAAATCGCGCAACTAAATCTCGTAACGCATCCAGTCTTTTAAGTCGATCCGCCCACACTTCCGGATCGATTTTAGTTACCGATGATTTGTTCTCGATCTCACGGCGCAAACTCTTCACAGGCTTAGGTTGTCTACCATAATTTAAAAATGCCGGAGACATTTTCATGGTAGCCTGAATTGCTGTATTGACAGCGTGCCTAAACTCGTGCACATTTTTGTCCCACTCTCTGTGGTCAGCGCCCACATAAGTCGCAATCATAGTCTTGAGAATCCGATTGCTTCTCTCGACCGGATTGGCTTGCGGATGATAGGGAGGAGTTGTTAGATGACGCACGCCATACTCTTCCAGAGTCTTTTTAAGAAACTGATTGTCGAACTCCTTCCCATTATCAGTGAGCAGAAAATTTGGAGTTTCCCACCTAAACAAAATCAACTCTTCGAACGCTCGTGCAATTGATTTGCCGTCAGCCCTTCTGAGTGGTTTGACTTCGATCCATCTAGAGAACAAGTCTTGAAATACCACCAGATACTTACACTGACTCTTACTCGGTGGAAACTCCATACAATCCGCTGCCACTACTACCCACGGTCTCTCTACGATTCTCTGACCCATTAATCCTTGCGCGCCCTCTTGTGACACTTTGTGGAGCTGACAGTTTGGACACGTTCTCACAAAATGGTGTACATCGTTCCAGACTCCTTGCCAATAGTACTCTCTCGCAACTCGGTAGTAGGTCTTCTCTATCCCAAGATGTCCCGCTGATTTTTCAGAATGTGCATCATTCATAATTCTCTCACGATATTCGGCTGGTACCACTAGTTTCCACCCATCTTCGTCTCCGATGAATGGTATTAATAGTGGATCACTTCGAAAATGGTACAGTCGGCCATCTTCCACTTTCCAGCCTGGAAATCGTTGCGGAAATTTCTCGACTAACTCACGCCTTTTTATATACCATCCGTCAGTGATGTCCTCAAACGCTGCTACGTCATCAGTTGTTTCCTCGAACATCCTGGACAATGCATCAGGGACATGATGTTGTGCTCCAGCTCTGTGGATAATATCGAAGTCCCACTGCTGCATTTCCAGGGCCCAACGCGCTAATCGACCAGAGGGTTCTTTCAAGTTTCTTAGCCATTTTAACGCACTGTGATCAGTGATCACTTTAAACTTGTATCCCTCTACATAAGGTCTTAGCTTTTTGATCGACCATAACAACGCTAAACATTCTTTCTCGGTCACGCTATAATTTTTCTCTGGTGCAGATAATGCTTTGCTAATAAAGACAATAGGATGTTCTCCATCCTCTGACTCTTGCGTTAGCACTGCGCCCATAGCAAACCCACTGGCATCACACTGAATGGTAAACGGCTTCGTAAAATCTGGTCGAGCCAACACTGGAGCTGAAGTAAGTTTCAATTTCAACGCTTGAAACGCTTCCTTTTGCTCTTCTCCCCATTCCCACGCTTTATCTTTTTTCAATAATTTTAATAAAGGTAATTTTAACTCACTATCATTTTCAATGAAACGTGAGTACCAACCGACCATTCCCAGAAAGCGTCTTAGTTCTTTTAGATTTTGAGGTGCAGGATAATCTAGAACTGGCGCTACTTTCTCTGGATCTGGTCTGAGACCTTCGCTATCGAGAACATACCCCAAATACGCTACTCTGGAACATCTAAACTCACACTTCTTAGGATTGACCACTAATCCTGCTGACGCTAATCTCTCTAATACGAGTTTGAGCCACTTCTTGTGTTCCTCAAAATCGTCAGTGACAATGATGATATCATCAAGATATCCGAACACTACGGGCTCAAATTCTGGACCAAACAGGGCATCTACCAAACGCTGAAACGTCATTGGAGCGTTTGTTAAACCAAATGGCATTCGCTTAAATTGCCACAGTCCTGACCCAGGAATGGCAAACGCTGTGTACTCTTTACTCTGTTCGGCCATTGGTACTTGATGATACGCCTGCTTCAAGTCTATTTTTGAGATAAACCGCGCTTTCCTGAGCTTGTCCAAAATTGAATCCATGCTCGGGATTGGATAAGCGTCCCGGACGGTCACTTTGTTAAGATCTCGGTAATCCACGCAAAATCTTAATGATCCGTCCGCCTTTTTCACAATAACTGGAACACTGCTCCAATCACTCGCTGAACGCTCTATAATCCCCTTCTCGTGCATTGTCTGGACTTCTTGTTTTGCCCAGTCAAGAATTGCAGGTGACATCCTTCTTGGTCGATGTTTGATCGGCCTGTGATCCGTAACGCAGATATTGTGTTCGGTCATAGATGTCAGTCCATGCTCTTCGGTTTGTGGCAGAATTAACTGATCAGTCATACGCTGAATTTCGGAACGCTGATCTCCGGTCAACTCCGAAATTCCTGCACATTCGGCTAGGATTTCCCCATCGTTGCTCTGATCAATGTCTGCAAACTTGTGCCATTCTTGTCCCTCTATTTTCCACAAACCTCTTTTAGGCCACAGCTGAATATCAATTTCACGGAAGAAATCATTACCCAGGATAATGTCCTGTTTTGTAGTGTCGACTGCTTTTAGTTCCAAGGAGCTCGGAATGCCATCAACATTGACCCACAAACGTAATTTCCCAAGAGCACCACTTACACCACCTAGTACACTCTCAATGGCGGAGTTCGCTGGTTTCATTCGATCTTTATAAAGTTCGAATAATTTTCTTCCGATAATGGAAACTGTGGCACCCGTATCCACCATCGCTAAATAAGAACAACCACCGATTGATATTCTCATATAGCGTCTATTTTCGTTGGATGTCCCATCTAGCATCTCACTCTCTACATTTTGATCAACTGCATTAGATGCAGTTTCTCTCCTCCCCTGGACTTCACGTGCTGATGCACCATCAGCACTGACTGTCCCACACGCTTCAGGACTCACTGTCCCATTCACACGCTCAGAAATTTCATCGTTTTCCCCTGATACAGGTAGCGTTCCATCGACTGACGTATCCAACGGCAGGCTCACGCTATCCTGAGTAACCTCTACAGGTGTCCCATCTGTCCCACCTGTCACTCTCCATGAAATCCTTTGAGTGGACTGTACGTTCACGTCATCATTGACCAACTCGTTCATTATCTCTTGATTAATCCCCTGGTCAACATTTTGTGAACTTGTCCCACTCTCTGGTTCAGTGGCCACACTCGCAGAAATTTGTCCCCGTTCAATAGTAGAAGGTTCATCTTCATTATTTTCGCTATATTTCATAACTACTAATGAAGTGAACGCTTCTCTCCGCCCGGTTGGGACATCTACTGTCCCGCCTGGGATTGGGGGGGAGGGTTGTTCTGTCCCCCCCCTATCTCGTTTCCCAACATCTCGCGGATCAGCACACAATTGGGACAGTATTTAAAAACCGCGCCTTGTGTCCCACACACTTGGCAATAGCGGTTGTTTGGCTGTCGAGTTCTAGGACACTCCGCCGCATAATGTCCCTGCTGATTGCAGCGTCTGCAAGTTCGCAGACTGCACTCAGCTGCACGGTGTCCCACTACGTTGCAATGGTAGCATGCGCCTAAAAATGGACGCTGACCTTGCACATTCACGCTGGGAACACTTGCTCGTGGCATCTGCTGCCGTGGCGGAAACACACGCTGATTTTGTCCCATATTGGGAACCACTGGAGGGACACTCCTCACCGCTTGAGCGTAGGTAACTGGCACGACAGGTGCTGGCTGGGATGGTCCCGGCTGAGAGGGCCCATGTATTTCCGGTCTTGTCCCAGTTTGTCCCACACGCATCCCACTTATCCCCACAGTTCTGAAAGCGTCGACACTTGCTTGTTTTGGTGGACCTGACGCTTTGGCCTTGTTTTTGTTCCCCGTCTTACTTTTGGGCTTTGTCCCACTCGCTTGTCCCGGTTGTCGCGGAGACTGGCTGGAATCTGAGGACGTCTCCTCGATCATAGCATCCAGCTTTATTACTCTCTCTGTTTTAGGAGCAGCGAACGGAACCTTCATCTTGTCCCTGGAGGGGGGTGGTGCGTAGCGTTTGTCCACCTCCTTGATTTTCTCAAGGCGTCTCAACACACGCTCAAATTCAGCCACTGTGGACACACTTTGGTACACGAACTGACGCCGATATTCAGGAGTGAGTCCCTCGAATGCAATTTTTAAAAATTGCTCCTCTGATATGGGACACTTCATAAGTCCCATAATTGTGCGGAGCCCCAGCATGTACCCCGACACTTTTTCACCCTTTGCTTGCGTACGCTGTTTTAACTCAACAAGCAACTCATCATCTCTCATGGACGCTGAGAACTCACGCTTAAACACACGCTTAAAATTTCTGAGCGACGAGATGTCCTTTTTTACCACGCGATACCACCTACTAGCAGTACCACGCAAAACGCTGGGCAACGCCCCCAAAATTTCTCGATCCGTTAAACGATAACAATCCTGGCAGTCATTTAG
Source organism: Ganaspis brasiliensis (assembly GCA_037103525.1). NCBI lineage: Eukaryota > Metazoa > Arthropoda > Insecta > Hymenoptera > Figitidae > Ganaspis > Ganaspis brasiliensis. The sequence continues at coordinate 1,691,848 of JAZKLR010000350.1, forward strand.
ACGCTCCAGGAAATCGTCCGGATCCTCTCTCTCACTCCCGGAAAATTTTATCTCCCATTCTTTAAAACATTTGACTGCTCTATGGTCAATTCCTCGCGGGGGACCACGCTGGTACCGAGATTTTTCCCGTTCAGAGAAAAGGTCAGATTCTGACTGGTAATATGAGTCAGAATCACTCGACGAGAGCTGAAGTGGCGACCTTGGTCGACTCCGTGTAGTCTTCACACTCACGTCACTTTTATTCCCCGAAGGTGACCTCGCACTGGGTCTTTTCTCTGAGGAAGCTCTTCGCTTCGTATTCCTCTGTTTATCGGGCGACCCCCTCTCTTCCCCACTCATTTTCGCCCATTCTTCTCTTTCCGGCGGCACCAATTTCACCTTCTGCTCCAGTGAGGGTGGGGGTGGACGCACTCTAGATTTGGTAGATGGAAGCTTTGATGACTTCTTGGAGGGCCCGGGGGGTAAGTTGTCAATGGGGTTTTTAAGGAGCCCGAGATTTTCGCTAGTGGCCATATTATAGCCTGCTTGACGCTGCTGGTAAAGCAGTGACTGCAAATCCGTACTCAACTGCAAACGTGCCCTTATCTCACGCAAATCTTTCACGTTGGGGGACATCGTAGCAGACATTACCGACCCCCCTGGTCCTGAGAACACGGTCGATGTGATCGCGCCCGGATTAATTTGACACAATCCTGACGTCACGGACGTCGTCACCGGAATCGAAGTGGTGAATGACGTTATTGGGAGCGCACTTATTGTCCCTGTCACGTTTGATGACGTGAGACACACGCTAGTCATCCCAGACGTTGACGTCGTCACGGTACTCGGCCCCGGTGAAGCACTCGGTAGTGTCACATTTGCGGCTATTGACGTCACGGGCACCTTGCCAATCTTGATTTGCTCGCGAAATAAATCACTTAATTCCCCCTCTTGAGGTACACTATTCGTCGATCCACCACCCGCATTCAGATCACTCGCTGATCCTGAGTCCATTTCCCCCACTCCCTCTCCGTTCAATGCCTCGATGAGAAAAATCGATTTTGACTCGGCCGAATCGTACACGTCATACCACGGCACGTTTAATGATTCCGGAAAAATCAATTTTATTTCCAACCGTAAAAGTCTTTCGCGGAGGACTTGGAGTGAGCCTCTGGTGCTACACTCTTGAGCTGTCAATTCCGCGATCACTTGGTCCGGCGACATTCGCCTAATCCCTTCCCACACTTGACTCACTTGATCGGTCTTTAAAAATTTCGAAAATCAAAAATAATCAAAATGTCTGACACGACACTATATTTCTCCACGCGAAAGAAAAATCTTTTAAAATTCTTGTAAATTACACATAAGTTTATAAACACCCGTTTTTGATTTTTAAATCGTTACACACGCAGAAATTCCAGTATTGAAATCAATGGTCAACTGGACTCGGGGAGGTAATCATAAGTACCGCCCCTCAATAACCGAAATCTCAACTCCGAAATATTTTCGCGTTGGTTTAAAAATCAAATAAATTCCAATAATTCCGAAAAGGAAAACAAAATTCGAAAATTCATTTTCTAATAATAATTTCCGACCGGTCACAAAAGAAGTCCGAACGAAAAATCAAAATTTCACTCTTGAAGAAAACGAAAATTACACGAGGTCTCACTCGCGCCAAAATTCTTCCGTTGCGGTGACGAAATATCGCGAAAACTGGGGGAGGTAACTACCGTTGGTTTCCACGATCACCTGTCACACGCTACATTCGCAGAAAGAAAATTTTTAAACACAAATTTCATTATTAAATTTCAAATTCAAAAATCAATTTAAACATATATAAACAATTTCCACAATTTAAAACAATATACAATTTATAAAATGTTTCTGTAAAAATAATTCTGCTTACAGAACTAATCAAATTCTCTTTGAGACAAATTTCTCACACGAAATCTACTCATTCGAGAATTTTCTGAGAAAAATGAAGAATTTCAGTTCTCAGACCTCGGCGAAATTTTCTGAATTTACTCAAAATCAGAAACTCGATTCGCCATAAATCAAGAATTTTTCACTAATTCGCGAACACGTGTTTAACCAAAAAAAAAAAAGAATCTTCACATTAATTAAAATGAATTTCTGAATTTATTCTCACACGCTTCGCGAACTACAAATCTCGAAAATTTTTCCACTGACGAAATTAAAACTTAACACGTTTTCTCTACTTTAACATTTTTCGTTTTGAAATCAAACAGATTTAAAATCAAACGATCATTAACGCTTTGAAATTTGTACAACTTTTTTTTTTTTTTTTTTTTTTTTAATTTCGGCACTAAATTTATCTTAAAATCCAATAATCACTTTTTCGAAATTCTCAAATTTTTATAAATTATTAAAATTCTCAAGAATTTAAAATCATTTTCACACGCAGAAATTTCGAAAATTTAACGTCTGTCTGACGTCACTTCCGAGCACATGTTCGCGAAAATTTATGAAAAATCGGAATTTAATATATTTTCCGATTCTAAAATGAAATAAAATGCGCGGAACCCGACAGCTTGTTACACAAATTTATTTAAAAAAAAATTTTATTTAGTAAAAATTCACCAATAATGGCACATTTCCGTTTCGCGCACTTTTTTTTTTCGAACACGTTTTCTGCGATTTAATATTCCGAAAAAAAAAATTCCAAATTTTAATAAAGAAATTTTCGCTTTTAATAAAAGAATATTTTTACTTATTATTTTTCAGAAAATTTTCTTTCTGAAATTTTACCGGCTCCTTTGACCGGTACGCTATCTCTCTCCTCACAATTTATTTAATTTTATTTTAATTCCTCACGCAGAAAGTTGTGTCTCATGGATTTGAAGAATTTCCCCACAAGGGATGCCAATTGTAACGAGTCGCTATTTTATTTAAAAACTTACACCCGACTCGAAACACTTGTTTCTCGATTTGAACTTTCACCCCGAAATAAGAATACCAAATCCAACGCTGAACCAAAGGGGAGATTCTTCAAATCCACGACTTGGTGTTGAAATCGTTGAGACACGAAAATTGATAAAATTCAACTTACCAACGGCTTTCCGCTGCAAAGAAAATCCAACACGTGTTGCCGGCCTCGGCAACGCAGAAAAATCAAAGTTCGGAAAATAAATCTCGGCAGAACAAACAGGTTTAACACTTTAAAAATCACCACACGTTTCAACAATTAAATTTTCCTTTATTTCGCCACTCACCCCTTTTACTACAATTTAACAAAAGAAAACTATCAAATCTAATATTTCCGCAAAACCCCGAACACGTGTTCTCTCGGAACGATCCAAATAATCAGTCATGGCCGTGACCTAGTCCCGAAATTGATCAGCCGGTCGATCCCCCTTTCTGCGTCCTTCTTCCTATCGCTGTCCTTGTCCCTCAGTCCGTGATTGGTCCCTTGGTCCAAGAATCCGAAAACCTACGAAAAACGCTCGGAAAACGAAGCTGACCTCACGCAACTCATTTTTCATTGGACACTCAAGCCAACGACCAAAATCACACGCAGAAACGAATATGAAAACGACAGAATTCAAGGACGAAAGAGAAAAGAAATACTCTCTGCAACCTTGAATATTCTAACTCTAAATTATCTTAAATATTAAATAAGTAACGATTCACAACGTTACAAACTTTTGTTCTATTTATCCGATTTAAGTTTTCTTTACGGGAAATTATTCACAAATTAATGCCTTTTAAAATAAAAAATATTGTGAATGTGAAAAAAAAATTTTACTATTTTTTTGAGAAGCTTAAAAATTAAAAATCGCCATTTTGAAAATATTGGGGCTTAAATTTTTTTCATTTTTGTACCAAATGTGACCTTACATGTGCTCTACAAGACCTATAAGTTTCATCGTGGGACTGCCATAAGTTTTTAAGAAAAATAATTAAGTACAAAGCGGTGCGTGAATACCATTATTTAAATTATTAATATTATTATTATTTATAAGTATTGAAGTGCAAAGCGATAATTAATAGCTTTATTACCTGTTAACATCACTGCGTGTAGTCATTTTAACATCTAATTTGTTACATTTTTGCTAGAAACTTTACGAGGCTTGCGAATTGTTTTCTTTTTTGAAGTTTTTAAGACAGGTACTACGTCATATTCCTCTGAACTGGAAAAGATTTTCGTCATTACTTCCGTTTTTGAAAACGGAATAACGGCATGTATTTTTTGTGTTCCAGGAATCGTAATGGAATTCTTGAATCGATCACTTAATAAAATTTCTTCTAATTCGTATTCATTTTTACTGCAAAATTCAACGTAAATTTCCTTTAAGTGGACTTTAGCCCATTCGAATAGTTCGTGAGCGCAAGTAATTTGATTATTATAAGGCCGTTGAAGATTTGTTCTAGCAGCAGTTCTTTTGATGATTCCTCCTATTCCATCACAAGGTCCTTTACCATGGGATGTCGCATGAAAATGCCATTTTCCTGGACAACCGAAATCATCTCTATGATAAATGAGATTGACGAAGTTTTTACGATTTTTGTATTGTGCTGCTGAACCATCTGTGAAGTAAGATATCTCATTCATCGGTATTCCCTTTTCGCCTAAGAAAGCTATTAATTTTTTTTTATACAGATGTACGGCAATAGTATTGTGCTCCATTATATCTGATATAATAGCTAAACTAATGTGTTGCAAATCTCCATTAGAAGTACGATAATATACCACGAAAGGATGAATCGAAACTTGAGTTTTAGACCAATGATGTCCCTGTGATGAATCTTGATAAATCAATGGAATGATTTTCTGCAAAGTCCATTAGAATCAGAAGTTCACCTACTTTTAAATCGGTTTTCATTTCATCTAAATACCGACTTTGCTGTTTGGCAATAAAATCATGCCGAAGAAGTTTCTTCATGTGATCACCGAAATCTTGAATAAATTCATCCACTGGTTTTATTACAGTTTGTAAATCACAGCGGTCTGTTGATAACCATTGTTTGAATGTAATTTCTTCAATACACTCCTGTATGTATGCTTTTTCTAGTAAAAGCTTAAGATTTTCATCACCGGGACAACTTTCGCAATCATTGAAATAGCAACTGATTTGAGGAGGATTGCAAATTTGTTGAGCCAACCAATGTTTAGCAGTGGGAAATGACAAAGAATAAGATTGACTTAACTCCGCTATTTTTCCACCCAAAAATATGAGTTTTGCATTCTGATGATAGACACAAACACAGACATTGTGGGTTCCACTTGTTCCTGCTAAAACGCACTCTTTCGGTCTTAATTCAGCAAATTTAGAGAATCCAACTTTTACCTCAGGATTTGCTTCTTGAAATGCAACAAACAATTCTCTCAAATTGCATAAAACGAGGCGTTTCTGAAATTTGACTTTTTTTCCATCAACTTTCGTGGTTACACAATCATTTTACCCGGCATTACACGGCTATTATTATCATCTTTAAAAAAAATTTGAATAGACGTAACTGTTTCATCTGATAAAGTTTTTCCGGCTTTTGGATCAGGACTTGACAAAAAGCCGGTCGATTCTAATAACTTTTTAGCAACACGAGCCATATGATCTGAAGAACCAAACTCACACTTAATTTTTCCAATTGACCAAGTTTCGGGCAGAATAGTCAAAATTGTGAATTGTTGCTTTTTGTTCAATTCAGCTTTCTTAAAATTAAATTTCAAATGTCGTAAAATTGCATCATTATCGCTCTCTACATTAATTAAGTCAAATAGCTTGCAACGTAAAGATTCACAAATTTGTTTCAAAGCAGCAGATTTTTCATTGTTTGTTTTTAATTTTAAAAAATCTATTTCTTTGTCCCCAAGTAGCCTCAAGCAAGTATTTAATGATAAAATCGCTTCCTTTTTATCCCATTCTGATATTTCATAATCATTTTGCAAAGTTTCTGTAGTAGAAGAATCACTGTCAACATCCACATTATCTTTAGCCTCAGTTAGATTTATCTCAATATTTATGGGCAAATTTGGAACAAAATTTTTTTCTTGAATTAGGTTTTTACGGCAATTATCACAAATAAAATCTATTTTATTTAAATTTGGATATTTTTCACATAAGCTTTGAGGAACATTACGTAGATTTTTTCAGAAATCATTATGATTAGGTTTGCCAAAAGGATTTAAACACTTCTTAAAAGACATTCTCAAATATACGTTCTCAGACAGTATTAAAATATTTATAGGAATTAAAGGGATACGAATTTTCAAAAATCTGGAAAAAAATACATATAGTTGTAACAAATTTATCTTTACAAGCGGGACAAATATGTATTGTATATAAAGAACTTAAAAAATCTTACATTACGATTCAATGATATTATCTAGATGTCCAAAATATATTTCTTTCAATGTAACTACATAATCCTCCTTCATCGAAAAACACAAGTGCATATATCACTTACTTTTAACAGTCAAATTAAACAATATATAGTAAAAACTTCTAATAAATAGCCGAAAACTGTTAAATCTTGTAATCTGTATACACTCAAAATATAAGAATTTTTGTCATTTTTCTCTAAAGGTTAATAACAAATAAACATCGCTAGTAAGGTACATATACATATACGTCTTGCTGATTGCTGACGATACCTTATCCAAAATTTTACAATAGAGATAATTATTTTTCTTGAAAACTTATGGCAGTCCCACGATGAAACTTATAGGTCTTGTAGAGCACATGTATGGTCACATTTGGTACAAAAATGAAAAAAATTTAAGCCCCAATATTTTCAAAATGGCGATTTTTAATTTTTAAGCTTCTCAAAAAAATAGTAAAATTTTTTTTTCACATTCACAATATTTTTTATTTTAAAAGGCATTAATTTGTGAATAATTTCCCGTAAAGAAAACTTAAATCGGATAAATAGAACAAAAGTTATGAATTTTTTAAAAAAAATCTGTTAAAAAAATCAAAGTCTTATATCTCAATCAATTTTTAAAATTTTCCAAAAATATTTGGTGGGAATTTTTCTTATCATCTAAGAAGTAATTACAGAGAATATTATCAAAATCCCACTAGGTCGATAAAATCTCTATGATGAGTTGACGTGGAATTCATCAGAGAGTAAACCGGGTGATGAGCCCCATGATTGCAAAGCTCTCGTAACTTGTTGCGGGTAAGGCTTGGTTTAAAATGCTCGCTGATGTTGAATTCGACCTGAACAATACTGTTCATAGCTCGACGGGAACAACCGCTAGTAGATTACTTTTCGGGGTAGACCAACGGGGAAAAGTTATTGATCAAGTCGCGGAAAATCTAGAGCTAACTCAAAATTGCGAGAGTAGTCGTAACCTTGAGGAGATTAGGACCGAAGCGAGTAAAAAAAATCGAAAAATCACAGAATTATAACAAAATGTATATTGAAAAAAAGAGGAAAGAACCTCATAGTTACGAAGTGGGTGATTATGTGGATGTAAAAAATTTCGACACATCTGCGAGTGGACCAAAAAAATTGATTCCTCTGTACAAAGGTCCCTATGAAATAATTAAAAAATTACGAAATGATCGATACATATTGTCGGACGTTGAGAATTTCCAGGTGACACAAATACCGTATTTTGGCACCTGGGAAGCTTGTAACATGAAGCAGAGGCAATCGGAAGTAGTTTCCGTCATCTGCGAATCTTCTCCCGAGTACCTTCCATAGCGAATAAATAGAATGCGTAAAGTATGATGGTATGTGTGGTAAATTTTATCTAAGTGTGACTATAATTTTAAACTTGTATTGGACGAAAAAAATTATATATCAGTTCGAGGTCGAACTTTACTCAGGACGGCCGAATTGTAAGGAATTTCCCGAAATGTGATAAGAATATGACGTCATATCCCTTCCATGTCAAGATAGTAAGGGATTGTAATGTACTGAATAAGAGGAGTCAGTCTGTGGTGACCCTTCGGTCCGTCTTACATATTTAATAAATCTGACTGTCAGTGTATTTTAACCGTTTTATTTAATTATCCCTCACAAACAAATTTCAATAATTTTTTTAAAAATCGTCTGTCATATTTGATCCTCCATTTAGTATTTTTAAATTCTGACCTTGAATTGGTATTCAGCGCCCCTAAAAACCTCCGACTAACAATTTTCAACTGATTTAAGAAATTTATTTAAAAAAACCGCCATTTTGGATACGCCATTTTGAAATTTTTATTTCTAACCATTGAATCGTATTCAGGGACCTTAAGAACATTAAAATTAGTGGTTTTAAATATTTTTAGTCACAAGATGTAAGAGTTTTTAAAGTTTCAAAAACGCAAATTTTTGAATTATGGCACATTTGTGGCTGTGGTGGCCGCCATTTCGAAAATGTCAAAATCAGTCACTCGGCATTCCATTGCACAAAAAAATGTTAAATTTTAGGCTATATAACTTTGCGATAACTTAAAACCACGAGTGTATAAAGTCATTTGCCTTTTCACATGGAATTACCCATATACAAAAAAATTTGCTGCCCCGAGAATGGAACTCGCAACATTGGGGATAGTGACTCTTGCGCTCTAACCTCTCAGCCACACCTTGAATTTAGTTCGCCCCAAAAAGCTATACGTATCAGGCAGGCACCAGTTTTAAACAAAATTTCTCAAATTCTTTTTCAAAAACTACTGCTAGATGCATTTTACTAATTCACCAAAGAAAACCTTATCTAATAATCTTTCATTAGTCAAACTGTCATCATTAGGAAAAGTCGACACCCCATGGTCTCCTCTTGTCAGTGTATATATTAACAATTTCCTTTTTTTTGTGTAAAATACGTATAATAGGTACTTAATATGGCTTCAACAGGGTCGTTGTATCTAGGGTGAATAGTCTCCCTGCTATGGCTTCATTTCCATTTCATGACTTACATCAATTTCTGTTCTCTATTCTGCAGTCTGCAATCCACACTTCACGAGCAATATCATCTATTCCAAATTATAACATAACTACTCAGTTTACTTTTCTTTTATAAAATAAATAATAATAATAACTGGGAAATGAAATGTAATTATGAAGCTTAATAATTTTTTTTAAATGTAAGCCTTGTAAGAAAACCAATGACTAATTACTTATAAGTAAAAACATACTTCTTACTAATTTTAAATTTAAAGTTTTTATCAATTATTATTATTAATGGAAAATAAATGACATAATTAATTCGGGGGCGTCAGATTTGTAGGTGGCATTTGTAAAATTATTTATTTGTAAAAAATTTTGAATTATTAAATCCTAACAGAGGAAACAAAAATTAGTTTCATATTTTACATTCTTAAATCAGAGATTTTTAAACTTCATTTTATTAGTTACTAGCTGTCGTACCCGTCTTCGACGGGTTTTAGTTCCTACTGATACATTTCAACTTTTGTCTTTACATTGCTCAAAATCTTCTTTACAATTAATGAAATTCATAAATGTTTTATTTTATTTTGTGTTTGTTAATTTTCTACGATATTGTTTCTGAGATGTGTCACATCAAAGTAAGCAATCATTCATCTTCAAAAATAATTTTAAAAATAGTCACATATTAAAGGATAATTTATATTTATAAGTATAATTTACTTAAAAAGGATCAAAAAAACAAAAATCTTACGAAAATTAATAGTTTTGTATTGTTTCTTTTACATTATATTACATTTATCATAAAAGTATTTATAATATATATTATGCAATTCTGTTTTAATTCCAACTTTTAAATTAAATTAAATTAATTTTATTGAATAAAATTTTTATTTCAAATTAGTTACAAATATTAGGAGTCATGTGCATTATATAATGATAAAATTAAGAATATTTTTAGATTGTTAGAAAAATTGTTCAATCTCCCTTTTTAAATATTTTTAACATTCTGTCAATTAAGGAACATTGTATAAAAGAAACAAATCTAAAAATGTACATTTTTAAAAATGATGTTGTATCTCCCATTTCAAATTTAAATTTAATTAATTACAATTTTTATTTAAGTATTGATTTGTGTCCATTAAATAATTGAATTAAATATTTTAATATTGTATTTCTTAATTTTACTATTAAGTAACTCTCAAATATTTGTATCTGACATTTTGCATTTGTAATTCGGAAATATATCCTCCCAACACCAAAGTCTTAATCAAAGACCTCAACCATACCACTCAATTATGCTTCAAAGTCATTCGTTACAATTATAATTTTTTCTATTTTTTTATCCCGATAACAATTGATGATTTATCTCAGTTATAGAATAATAGTTTTGCAAAATTCTGCTAAAATGTGACGAAATCACATGTTATACTCAATTGTAAGAAGTTTAAAATCAGTCCATCAAAAAATGTATAATTAGAAAAATTTTTGATTTTTTTAATTTTCCGAAAAAATATTAAATCCCCCGTTGTTATTAATATTTTTGATTTTTGTAAATAACAACACTCTGTCAAATATGGTTTCAAACAAACAAAAAATTTAAAAAATTAAAATTTTTGATTTTGTGAATCTTGTAGAAATTTGAACTTCAAATTTGTAATTTATTTTTTGATTTTATTTTTAATGTTAAAATATGAATTAATTCAATTATTTTTATCAAAATAAAAAAGCTAAGTACAAAGAATGTTGGTGTGATCCGTCAAAACATAATAAATATCATAATTCTTTATTTTTCGATTTTTTTGAAAAAGTGCCATAATTTCCGTTTAAAAAAATATTTTTTAATGTGGTTTGGTTGGAAATTATTATTCAATTATTAATCCCTTATCAATTATTGTCGAAATAAAAAGCTATAGGTACACAGATCTTAAAAGTGTTACGTAAGAAAATGGAAAATATTAAATTTTTGGTTTCTTGATTTTTTAAAAAAATGATATAACTTTCGTTAAAATTAATATTTTTTAATGGGTTTTCGCTATAAATTTAAGTTACGCGAATACATAACAGACTGCAAGATTTAACTTCATTCCGTGGAGCCGTTTTTGAGTGATGCCGGGACAAAATATCGCGGACATACATACATACAAACATACATAATTTTTTTAAACTGCATTTTTGGAATTGTTACTAATTGAAACGAAAAAATAAACACAAATTCCCAACTTGTGTGCAATGTACAGACAAAACTCTGATTTTATTAATATAGAGTTCAATACTTTTTTTAGAGTTCAGAGTTTCTTTAGATGAGTTCTAGAATTCCTGATACTTTTTAGCAATAGTTCTGGCGATATAAGGCTTTCAAACAAAAAAAAAAAATTGTTGACTTTTGAAAATTTTAGAGTTCCAAGAGCTCTGGTCAGAGTTCCGTTTGTCCCCCGGAATGCTCTACAAAAAACCCTAATAACATTTTTCTCTAAATTCAAAATCCAAAAACTTATTAACGTTCAAAGTGACCCATAAAATATTGACTTTCGAACATTTTAGAGTTCTAAGAGTTCTAGCCATAGTTCTGTTTGCCCCCCGGAGTGCTCTACAAAAAACCCTAATAACACTTTTTTATAAACACAAAATTTAAAAACTTATTAACGTTCAAAGTAACCCAAAAACTTTTGACTTTTGAAAATTTTAGAGTTCCAAGTGTTCTGGTCAGAGTTCCGTTTGCCCCCCGGAATGCTCTACAAAAAACCCTAATAACATTTTTCTCTTAACTCAAAATCCAAAAACTTATTGACGTTCAAAGTGACCCATAAAATATTGACTTTCGAAAATTTTAGAGTTCCAAGAGTTCTGGTCAGAGTTCTGTTTGCCCCCCGAAGTGCTCTACAAAAAACCCTAATAATATTTTTCTCTAAACTCAGAATTCAAAAACTTATTAACGTTCAAAGTGACACAAAAAATTTTGACTTTCGGAAATTTTAGAGTTTCAAGAGTTCTGTTTTTCCTCTGAAGTGCTCTAGAAAAAACCCTAATAATATATTTCTCTAAACTTAAATTCCAAAAAGTTATTAACATTTCAAATGGTATTTAAAAATTCGACTTTCAACAATACTTCATTTTGACAAATTTACACTTTTCGAATTTGTTATCATTCTAATAGCAATTAATTTGGATTTTTTAAAACGTATCGCCGAATTCATGTCTTTTGGAATTTTTATTTTGCGGAACTTCTATTTATCCAGTTTTCTGTTTAATAGAACCGTGAATGTTCAGAACTTATTTCACGCACTTAAAGCTGATTGACAAATATTGTTTGATATAAAAATTCTTGGAAAATGTAAATTACAAAAATCAAGTCTATATATATTTATATATATATAAACTTGTTATATATGGGGGATTATTTCTCAAGTGACACAGGTCCGAGAAGCAAGTTTATTCTATCGGGCTGAAACTTGGACAAAATATTGTCCTATTGAATAGTAATGAATACAAAAATAATATTGACTATAGAAGAAATATTTAACGTGGGGGAGGAGATGAAATTTCCCAATTAGCACGCAAGCTTGCTGCAAGTAGTGAAATGTCCGCACAATGCAAGCCTACCTCGAAAGTTTGCGGCAAGCTTCCCATGCAAGCTTGCTGCAAGTTTGCCTTGCAAGTTTGCGGCAAGCTTGGCGTGCAAGTTTCTGGAAAGTTTCCTGCAAGCTTACGGAAAGCTTCCTCTGAAAGATTTGTGCAAACTTGATTTGTGGGATTTCCGTAATCTTTCGCCGCAAAATTCCTAAAAATGTATTACGTAAGAATTTAGTAAAATAATTACATATAAAGCTTAGGTGGTATGTTTATAAAGAATTTATAATCTGTTACACTTTTTTTTTTACTAAATTCATACGTAATAAATTTTTAGGAATTGTGCGGACATTTCACTACTTGCAGCAAGCTTTCTGCAAGCTTGCATTGTGCGGACATTTCACTACTTGCAGTAAGCTTTCTGCAAGCTTGCACGGCAAGCTTGCGTGCTAATTGGGTTATGACTTTTTTAAGGAAACTGTTTACTTTAATAATTTTTTGTTCTTATAATTTAAATTTCAAAAATTCTTGTAATACCAGTTTTGATAGATTTTTTCGCGCTCTTTCGATTGGTCATATTGTTTTTTACAAGAAAAAACTTTTTGATCCCTAAAAATGGAAAATAAAAATAAAAATGACTTTCTTCAAAAAGGACAATTTTTAATTTTTTTTTTTTTTTAAATGAAAGCCCTACTTTTTTCTATAAAAAATCTTTGGAGTAAAATATTGGATGAGGACTCCTAATCATCGAAAATAAAGGTTGCATAGAACCTAACGCATATGACGCTCGCTGCCACTAGCAGCGGCACTGGTAACAGCGGCGGATCACTGCGCTACAGCGCAAAATTTTAAAGTGCCAAAATTTTATTGTTTATTTACAAAATTGTAATAGACTTAAAGTTACATTTAAACGCTCTCTGGATTTACAGGGTTGAGATTGTCATTACTGGAATGCCTGCATTACATTCACTAAAAAATTTGTATAAAAATTTTGAACAAATTAAAAAATGTTTGATAAAAAATTATTCCGAAAAATAAATAAATTTGATCGAAAAAATGAAAATTATATTTATACTTGCATGTATAAAAACTCCTGGATTTTTTAATATCTGAGTTATAATCTATTTGGCAAGTCTAGTACGTTTAGAATACTAGGTCATAATTGTCAATAACTTTCGAAAGGAAGTAATATAATATATGTATTGGAATTTTAAAAATTATTTTTATGTCAAAATAATGTCTTCAAAATTTTATAAATTTTTTGGTCCAACTTCCGAGCATTGCATATGCTAGGAAAAAAATTGCACATTAATGCTTACCAACAGTATTATTCTCCAGTAAATTCTCTTTAAAACAAGCATAGGAACTTTAAAAAACCTTTATTATTTCAAAAGTAACTTCAATTTCTGTAAAACATTAAAAATTCCACATTTTTTAACATATTTCAATGAAAAATTGACTAAATCACTTTACTCAGCCCTTATTTTCCTCAAAATTTTATCTACTTTAAAGAAATAAACACAGAGAATTTTTAATAATTATACTTTGTACGTTTAAAGACGTTTTTCAAACCTTAAAAAATAGATAGACTGACAATTCCCGACGGTACTGTAAATCTAATAAATACTTAAAATTTAATAAGAATCATATGAAAATTTAACATTTTCATTAATTAATTTATTTATTAAAAGTGGTGAAAAAATAAACTTTAAGTAAACTGTAGAAGGTTTCTCTAATGTGACATAAGAGCAATTTTCTTCATTTAGGTTCAAATCAAATAAATTTGGTTTTAATTTAGCTTAGAAAGTGATAATTTTAACAATAACATATTTTTTAATTTGCACAATAAAAAGTATTCTTCAAAATAGTCATAAAGTGAAAATAAATTCCAGTAATGACAATCTCAACCCTGTAAATCCAGAGAGCGTTTAAATGTAACTTTAAGTCTATTACAATTTTGTAAATAAACAATAAAATTTTGGCACTTTGGTACAGCGCAGTGATCCGCCGCGCTGCACCAGTGCCGCTGCTAGTGGCAGCGAGCGTCATAGGCGTTAGGTTCTATGCAACCTTTATTTTCGATGATTAAGAGTCCTCATCTAATATTTTACTCCAAAGATTTTTTATAGGAAAAAAGTAGGGCTTTCATTTAAAAAAATTAAAAAAAATTAAAAATTGTCCTTTTTGAAGAAAAAGTCATTTTTTTTTATTTTCCACTTTTAGGGATCAAAAAGTTTTTTCTTGTAAAAAACAATATGACCAATCGAAAGAGCGTGAAAAAATCTATCAAAACTGGTATTACAAGAATTTTTGAAATTTAAATTATAAGAACAAAAAATTATTAAAATAAACAGTTTCCTTAAAAAAGTCAAAAATTTCATCCCCTCCCCCACGCTAAATATTTCTTCTATAGTCAATATTATTTTTGTATTCATTACTATTCAATAGGAAACATTTTGTCCAAGTTTCAGCCCAATAGAATAAACTTGCTTTTCGGACCTGTGTCACTTGAGAAATAATCCCCCATATATGTCATAGCCGAATTAGGCGTTAAATTTGTTAAATTTTTTTATGACATGAACCTTTGCAGCTCAATTGGGAGAGTATTTAACCGGCAATCGAAAGATCCGGGTTTGGATCCGGGCGGAGTTTTTCACAGATTTTCAATTTTTAAAATACATGTGAGGCTCGATTTAACAGACAGTTCGGTTGCCTGTCCACTAAATCGAGAGTGACATCACGAGCATTCTGATTGGTGCAGTTCTGTACACCTCTGGGCGCGGTGCCCTGAAATGTTCATGTGGGGTCGTCCATAAATTACGTGAGCAAATAAGGGGGGTGGGGGGTCATGAAAATTATCACGGTTCATCACCTGGGAGTGATGAACACAAATTCCCCCACATAATGGGGAATTCTTCAGATTATTTTCCTTCAAAAATTAGATTTTCTTGGAATAATTTTTTTTTAAATCTTTATTGCAGCATAAACATACGTGTTTTTTGTAGTTCGCGGTTTGATAAAAATTGCGGAATTTATCAATTATTGAACTCGTTTTTCTCCGTTGATAACAAAAAATGAGTAATATGTGCAATTAAAAATAAAATCGATTAAGTATTTTATGTAAATCTCGTAGTTATTTAGACTATAATTTTTAGTTTTTCGTTTATTTTTTGCATAATTTTTATACTTTCTGGGGGTTTTTTGGACTTTATGCATGATAATTTTGAA
Source organism: Ganaspis brasiliensis (assembly GCA_037103525.1). NCBI lineage: Eukaryota > Metazoa > Arthropoda > Insecta > Hymenoptera > Figitidae > Ganaspis > Ganaspis brasiliensis. The sequence continues at coordinate 1,707,463 of JAZKLR010000350.1, forward strand.
CCCTCTGGTGGAAATAAAAACACAATACGACATAAAAAAGTTGATGTTATGGCGAAAATTTTAAGGTATAATAAAGTCTTCTATCTTGAAAATTAAAATGCACAGAGGGGTGGCGGAATCGAGAAAGGGGTCGCCTGCATTTCCTCCAAAACCCAAATGACCGAACTCGCAATTAACCAAAATTCAAGTGTTCGAAGAGTCAACTACCAGAACTCGCAATTGTCCGAACATCCGAATTCGAATTTGTCCAAACTTCCAATTAACTGAACTAACATTTGTCTGAATTTTCAATTCCTCTAACTCGTATTTGTCCAAACGTCCAAGTAACTGAACTAGCATTTGTCCGAACTTCTAACTCCTCGATCTCACATTTGTCAAAAGTTTCAACTACCCGAACTCACAATTGTCGAAACGTTCAACTTCTTGATATCGCATTTGTCTAAACCTTAAATCTCCCAAATTTGCATTTGTCAAAAACTCCAGCTACCCAAATTTGCACTTGTCCAAACTTTCAACTCTTCGAAATTGCATTTGTTCAAAATTTCAATACTCCAAACTCGCATTTTTTAAAACATTCATCTCCCTGAATTTGCATTTGCTCTAAAATTTAACTCCCCGAAATCGCATTTGTCAGAAAAACTAAATTCTCGAATTCGCGTTTACCAAAACTGTGAAAACCCCGAACTCGCATTTGTTAGAACAAACAAATCCTCCAAATCTCTTTTGCCTGAACTGTCAATTACTTGAACTCGCATTTGTCCAAACTATTAAGTCCCAAAACTCGCATTTGGCCGAACTCTTAAGTACCCAAACTCACATTTGTCAAAACTCTTAAGTACCCAAACTCACATTTGTCAAAACTCTTAAGTACCCAAACTCGCATTTGGCAGAACTCTTAACTATCTAAACTCGCATTTGGTCAAACTTTTATATCACCAAATTCGCATTTGTCAAAATATTCAACTCTTCGAACTATCATTTGACAAATTCCTTAACGCACATACTTCACAAATCCCCGAACTCGCATTTGTCAGACCCTCGGAAAGTAGTCTCTCTAAAGGAGCCTTCTGATTGGCGGTTAATGTTTCCAGGAAAGTTACCCGCCAATCAGAAGGCTTCTTTAGAGAGGCTACATTCCGAGGGTCTGACAAATGCGAGTTCGGGGATTTGTGAAGTATGTGAGTTAAGGAATTTGTCAAATGATAGTTCGAAGAGTTGAATATTTTGACAAATGCGAATTTGGTGATATAAAAGTTCGACCAAATGCGAGTTTAGATGGTTAAGAGTTCTGCCAAATGCGAGTTTGGGTACTTAAGAGTTTTGACAAATGTGAGTTTGGGTACTTAAGAGTTTTGGCAAATGTGAGTTTGGGGACTTAAAAGTTTGGACAAATGTGATTTTGGGGAGTTAAGAGTTCTGACAAATGCGAGTTTGGGTACTTAAGAGTTCGGCCAAATGCGAGTTTTGGGACTTAATAGTTTGGACAAATGCGAGTTCAAGTAATTGACAGTTCAAGCAAAAGAGATTTCGATGATTTGTTTGTTCTAACAAATGCGAGTTCGGGGTTTTCACAGTTTTGGTAAACGCGAATTCGAGAATTTAGTTTTTCTGACAAATGCGATTTCGGGGAGTTAAATTTTAGAGCAAATGCAAATTCAGGGAGATGAATGTTTTAAAAAATGCGAGTTTGGAGTATTGAAATTTTGGACAAATGCAATTTCGAAGAGTTGAAAGTTTGGACAAGTGCAAATTTGGGTAGCTGGAGTTTTTGACAAATGCAAATTTGGGAGATTTAAGGTTTAGACAAATGCTATATCAAGAAGTTGAACGTTTCGACAATTGTGAGTTCGGGTAGTTAAAACTTTTGACAAATGTGAGATCGAGGAGTTAGAAGTTCGGACAAATGCTAGTTCAGTTACTTGGACGTTTGGACAAATACGAGTTAGAGGAATTGAAAATTCAGACAAATGTTAGTTCAGTTAATTGGAAGTTTGGACAAATTCGAATTCGGATGTTCGGACAATTGCGAGTTCTGGTAGTTGACTCTTCGAACACTTGAATTTTGGTTAATTGCGAGTTCGGTCATTTGGGTTTTGGAGGAAATGCAGGCGACCCTGAGAATGAATGTCCCATATATGAAAAAATAAAGAATAATAAAATAATCTTCTAATGTAAATGTACGAGGAATTTGCAATAAACAGTCTGTGAACTTATTGTTTATATGCCTTCAGTATTTGAAGTATTTTTTATAATCATTCAAAGTCACGTGATAATCAAGGGGGGGTGGGGGTCGCAGAAAACATCACGGTTGCTCACATGGGGGGGGGGGCCAAGGTCGGCACAACTCTGGCATGCATAGTTACGTCTACCAGAGTTGGCCCAACTATATTTTTTTTCAAGTTCCCAAAGTTGGGCCACTCTGCAAGCCAACTGTGTCACTCGCAGATTTCCCGACCGTCGGCCCAACCTTGCCCAGAGTTTCCCCGACCGTTGGCAAAACTCCGTAAAACACAGGTTCATACACTCAAAATTTAGAGGTCGGCCCAACCTTGCCCAGACTTTCCCCGACCGTTGGGGAAACTTTGTAAAACACAGATTAAAAGACTCTAAATTTGAAGGTTGGCCCAACCTTGCCCAGAGCTTCCCCGACAGTTGGCAAAACTCAGTAAAACATAATTTGGGGAACCTTAATTTTAGAGGTCGACCCAACCTTGCCCAGAGTTTCCCCGACCGTTGGCGAAACTCCGTAAAACATAATTTGGGGGACCTTAATTTTAGAGGTCGGCCCAACCTTGCCCAGAGTTTCCCCGACCGTTGGGGAAACTCTGTAAAACACAGGTTAAAAGACTCTAAATTTAGAGGTCGGCCCAACCTTGCCCAGACATTCCCCGACCGTTGAGGACACTTGTAAAATACAGTTTAAAAGACACTAAATTTAGAGGTCGGCCCAACCTTGCCCAGACTTTCCACGACCGTTGGGTAAAATCATTAATTTTTTTTAGTAACATTAAAAATGTCATTTATTAATTCATTTAGCATATTTAAAAAGTAGCAAAAATATTTTTTTAAAATTTAAATAGATAAAAAGAAGTCTACAGAAGAAATATAAAAATCCCAGACAACCTAGCTTGTGGGACTGGCTAAAGAACAAGTGGAACTATAAAATTTATGACAGTCAAAATTTTTTGGGTCACTATGAACGTTATTAAGTTTTTGGATTTTGAGTTTAGAAAAAAATGGTATTAGAGTTTTTTGTAGAACACTCCGGAGGGCAAACAGAACTCTGACCAAAACTCTTGGAACTCTAAAATTTCAGAAAGTCAATATTTTATGGGTCACTTTGAACGTCAATAAGTTTTTGATTTTGAGTTCAGAGAAAAATGTTATTAGGGTTTTTTGTAGAGCATTCCAGGAGACAAACAGAACTCTGACCAGAACTCTTGGAACTCTAAAATTTTCGAAAGTCAATATTTTATGTGTCACTTTAAACGTTAATAAGTTTTTGGATTTTGAGTTTAGAGAAAAATGTTATTATGGATTTTATAGAGAATTCCAGGGGACAAACGGAACTCTAACCAGAACTCTTGGAACTCTAATATGTTCGAAAGTTAATATTTTATAGGGTCACTTTGAACGTTAATAAGTTTTTGGATTTTGAGTGTAGAGAAAAATGTTATTAGGGTTTTTTGTAGAGCATTCCGGGGGACAAACGGAACTCTGACCAGAACTATTGGAACTCTAAAAAGTTCAAAAGTCAATATTTTATGGGTCACTTTGAACGTCAATAAGTTTTTGATTTTGAGTTTAGAGAAAAATGTTATTAGAGTTTTTTTGTAGAGCATTCGATGGGACAAACGGAACTCTGACCAGAACTATTGGAACTCTAAAAAGTTTAAAAGTCAATATTTTATGGGTCACTTTGAACGTCAATAAGTTTTTGATTTTGAGTTCAGAGAAAAATGTTATTAGGGTTTTTTGTAGAGCATTCCAGGAGACAAACAGAACTCTGACCAGAACTCTTGGAACTCTAAAATTTTCGAAAGTCAATATTTTATGGGTCACTTTAAACGTTAAAAAGTTTTTCGATGTTGAGTTTAGAAAAAAATGTTATTAGGGTTTTTTGTAGAGCATTCCGGGGGACAAACGGAACTCTAACCAGAACTCTTGGAACTCTAAAAAGTTCAAAAGTCAATATTTTATGGGTCACTTTGAACGTCAATAAGTTTTTGGATTTAGAGTTTACAGAAAAATGTTATTATGGTTTTTTATAGAGAATTCCGGGGGACAAACGGAACTCTAACCAGAACTCTTGGAACTCTAATATGCTCGAAAGTCAATATTTTATGGGTCACTTTGAACGTCAATAAGTTTTGGATTTTGAGTTTAGAGAAAAATGTTATTAGGGTTTTTTTGTAGAGCATTCGATGGGACAAACGGAACTCTGACCAGAACTATTGGAACTCTAAAAAGTTCAAAAGTCAATATTTTATGGGTCACTTTAAACGTTAATAAGTTTTTGGATTTTGAGTTTAGAGAAAAATGTTATTATGGATTTTATAGAGAATTCCAGGGAACAAACGGAACTCTAACCAGAACTCTTGGAACTCTAATATGTTCGAAAGTTAATATTTTATAGGGTCACTTTGAACGTTAAAAAGTTTTTGGATGTTGAGTTTAGAGAAAAATGTTATTTTGGATTTTATAGAGAATTCCAGGGAACAAACGGAACTCTAACCAGAACTCTTGGAACTCTAAAATGTTCGAAAGTCAATATTTTATAGGTCACTTTAAACGTTAATAAGTTTTTGGATTTAGAGTTTACAGAAAAATGTTCTTATGGTTTTTTATAGAGAATTCCGGGGGACAAACGGAACTCTAACCAGAACTCTTGGAACTCTAATATGCTCGAAAGTCAATATTTTATCGGTCACTTTGAACGTCAATAAGTTTTGGATTTTGAGTTTAGAGAAAAATGTTATTAGGGTTTTTTGTAGAGCATTCCGGGGGACAAACGGAACTCTGACCAGAACTTTTGGAACTCTAAAAAGTTCAAAAGTCAATATTTTATGGGTCACTTTAAACGTCAATAAGTTTTTGATTTTGAGTTTAGAAAAAAAATGTTATTAGGGTTTTTTTTTAGAGCATTCGATGGGACAAACGGAACTCTGACCAGAACTATTGGAACTCTAAAAAGTTCAAAAGTCAATATTTTATGGGTCACTTTGAACGTCAATAAGTTTTTGATTTTGAGTTTAGAGAAAAATGTTATTAGGGTTTTTTTGTAGAGCATTCCAGGGGACAAACGGAACTCTAACCAGAACTCTTAGAACTCTAAAATGTTCGAAAGTCACTATTTTATGGGTCACTTTGAACGTCAATCAGTTTTGGATTTTGAGTTTAGAGAAAAATGTTATTAGGGTTTTTTGTAGAGCATTCCAGGGGACAAACAGAACTCTGACCAGAACTCTTGGAACTCTAAAATGTTCGAAAGTCAATATTTTATTGGTCACTTTGAACGTTAATAAGTTTTTGTATTTTGAGTTTAGAGAAAAATGTTATTATGGTTTTTTATAGAGAATTCCGGGGGACAAATGGAACTCTAAACAGAACTCTTAGAACTCTTAAATGTTCGAAAGTCACTATTTTATGGGTCACTTTGAACGTCAATCAGTTTTGGATTTTGAGTTTAGAGAAAAATGTTATTAGGGTTTTTTGTAGAGCATTGCAGGGGACAAACAAAACTCTGACCAGAACTCTTGGAACTCTAAAATGTTCGAAAGTCAATATGTTATGGGTCACTTTGAACGTCAATCAGTTTTGGATTTTGAGTTTAGAGAAAAATGTTATTAGGGTTTTTTGTAGAGTATTCCGGGGGACAAACGGAACTCTGACCAGAACTATTGGAACTCTAAAAAGTTCAAAAGTCAATATTTTATGGGTTACTTTGAACGTCAATAAGTTTTTGATTTTGAGTTAAGAAAAAAATGTTATTAGGGTTTTTTGTAGAGCATTCCAGGGGACAAACGGAACTCTGACCAGAACTCTTGGAACTCTACAATGTTCGAAAGTCAATATTTTATGGGTCACTTTGAACGTTAATAAGTTTTTGGATTTTGAGTTTAAAGAAAAATGTTATTATGGTTTTTTATAGAGAATTCCGGGGAACAAACGGAACTCTAACCAGAACTCTTAGAACTCTTAAATGTTCGAAAGTCAGTATTTTATGGGTCACTTTGAACGTCAATAAGTTTTTGATTTTAAGTTAAGAAAAAAATGTTATTAGGGTTTTTTCTAGAGCATTCCGGGGGACAAACGGAACTCTGACCAGAGCTATTGGAACTCTAAAAAGTTCAAAAGTCTATATTTTATGGGTCACTTTGAACGTCAATAAGTTTTGGATTTTGAGTTTAGAGAAAAATGTTATTAGGGTTTTTTGTAGAGCATTCCAGGGGACAAACGGAACTCTGACCAGAACTCTTGGAACTCTAAAATGTTCGAAAGTCAATATTTTATGGGTCACTTTGAACTTCAATAAGTTTTTGGATTTTGAGTTTAGAGAAAAATGTTATTTGGGTTTTTTGTAGAGCATTCCGGGGGACAGACGGAACTCTGACCAGAACTATAGAAACTCTAAAAAGTTCAAAAGTCAATATTTTATGGGTCACTTTGAACGTCAATAAGTTTTTGATTTTGAGTTAAAAAAAAAATGTTATTAGGGTTTTTTGTAGAGCATTCCAGGGGACAAACGGAACCCTGACCAGAACTCTTGGAACTCTACAATGTTCGAAAGTCAATATTTTATGGGTCACTTTGAACGTTAATAAGTTTTTGGATTTTGAGTTTAAAGAAATATGTTATTATGGTTTTTTATAGAGAATTCCGGGGGACAAACGGAACTCTAACCAGAACTCTTAGAACTCTTAAATGTTCGAAAGTCACTATTTTATGGGTCACTTTGAACGTCAATCAGTTTTGGATTTTGAGTTTAGAGAAAAATGTTATTAGGGTTTTTTGTAGAGCATTCCAGGGGACAAACAGAACTCTGACCAGAACTCTTGGAACTCTAAAATGTTCGAAAGTCAATATTTTATGGGTCACTTTGAACGTCAATAAGTTTTTGGATTTTAAGTTTAGAGAAAAATGTTATTCGGGTTTTTTGTAGAGCATTCCGGGGGACAGACGGAACTCTGACCAGAACTATTGGAACTCTAAAAAGTTCAAAAGTCAATATTTTATGGGTCACTTTGAACGTCAATAAGTTTTTGATTTTGAGTTAAGAGAAAAATATTATTAGGGTTTTTTGTAGAGCATTACAGGGGACAAACGGAACTCTGACCAGAACTCTTGGAACTCTAAAAAGTTCACTAGTCAATATTTTATGGGTCACTTTGAATGTCAATAAGTTTTTGATTTTGAGTTAAGAGAAAAATGTTATTAGGGTTTTTTGTAGAGCATTCCAGGGGACAAACAGAACTATGACCAGAACTCTTGGAACTCTAAAATTTTCGAAAGTCAATATTTTATGGGTCACTTTGAACGTTAATAAGTTTTTGGATTTTGAGTTTAGAGAAAAATGTTATTATGGTTTTTTATAGAGAATTCCGGGGGACAAATGGAACTCTAAACAGAACTCTTAGAACTCTTAAATGTTCGAAAGTCACTATTTTATGGGTCACTTTGAACGTCAATCAGTTTTGGATTTTGAGTTTAGAGAAAAATGTTATTAGGGTTTTTTGTAGAGCATTGCAGGGGACAAACAAAACTCTGACCAGAACTCTTGGAACTCTAAAATGTTCGAAAGTCAATATGTTATGGGTCACTTTGAACGTCAATCAGTTTTGGATTTTGAGTTTAGAGAAAAATGTTATTAGGGTTTTTTGTAGAGTATTCCGGGGGACAAACGGAACTCTGACCAGAGCTATTGGAACTCTAAAAAGTTCAAAAGTCTATATTTTATGGGTCACTTTGAACGTCAATAAGTTTTGGATTTTGAGTTTAGAGAAAAATGTTATTAGGGTTTTTTGTAGAGCATTGCAGGGGACAAACAAAACTCTGACCAGAACTCTTGGAACTCTAAAATGTTCGAAAGTCAATATGTTATGGGTCACTTTGAACGTCAATCAGTTTTGGATTTTGAGTTTAGAGAAAAATGTTATTAGGGTTTTTTGTAGAGTATTCCGGGGGACAAACGGAACTCTGACCAGAGCTATTGGAACTCTAAAAAGTTCAAAAGTCTATATTTTATGGGTCACTTTGAACGTCAATAAGTTTTGGATTTTGAGTTTAGAGAAAAATGTTATTAGGGTTTTTTGTAGAGCATTGCAGGGGACAAACAAAACTCTGACCAGAACTCTTGGAACTCTAAAATGTTCGAAAGTCAATATGTTATGGGTCACTTTGAACGTCAATCAGTTTTGGATTTTGAGTTTAGAGAAAAATGTTATTAGGGTTTTTTGTAGAGTATTCCGGGGGACAAACGGAACTCTAACCAGAACTCTTAGAACTCTTAAATGTTCGAAAGTCAGTATTTTATGGGTCACTTTGAACGTCAATAAGTTTTTGATTTTAAGTTAAGAAAAAAATGTTATTAGGGTTTTTTCTAGAGCATTCCGGGGGACAAACGGAACTCTGACCAGAGCTATTGGAACTCTAAAAAGTTCAAAAGTCTATATTTTATGGGTCACTTTGAACGTCAATAAGTTTTGGATTTTGAGTTTAGAGAAAAATGTTATTAGGGTTTTTTGTAGAGTATTCCGGGGGACAAACGGAACTCTGACCAGAACTATTGGAACTCTAAAAAGTTCAAAAGTCAATATTTTATGGGTCACTTTGAACGTCAATAAGTTTTTGATTTTGAGTTAAGAAAAAAAAGTTATTAGGGTTTTTTCTAGAGCATTCCGGGGGACAAACGGAACTCTGACCAGAGCTATTGGAACTCTAAAAAGTTCAAATGTCAATATTTTATGGGTCACTTTGAACGTCAATAAGTTTTTGATTTTGAGTTAAGAAAAAAATATTATTAGGGTTTTTTCTAGAGCATTCCGGGGGACAAACGGAACTCTGACCAGACCTATTGGAACTCTAAAAAGTTCAAAAGTCAATATTTTATGGGTCACTTTGAACGTCAATAAGTTTTTGATTTTGAGTTAAGAAAAAAATGTTATTAGGGTTTTTTCTAGAGCATTCCGGGGGACAAACGGAACTCTGACCAGACCTATTGGAACTCTAAAAAGTTCAAAAGTCAATATTTTATGGGTCACTTTGAACGTCAATAAGTTTTTGATTTTGAGTTAAGAGAAAAATGTTATTAGGGTTTTTTGTAGAGCATTCCAGAGGACAAACGGAACTCTGACCAGAACTCTTGGAACTCTAAAAGTTTCGAAAGTCAATATTTTATGGGTCACTTTGAACGTTAATAAGTTTTTGGATTTTGAGTTTAGAGAAAAATGTTATTATGGTTTTTATAGAGAATTCCAGGGGACAAACGGAACTCTAACCAAAACTCTTGGAACTCTAAAATGTTCGAAAGTCAATATTTTATGGGTCACTTTGAACGTTAATAAGTTTTTGGATTTTGAGTTTAGAGAAAAATGTTATTAGGGTTTTTTGTAGAGCATTCCGGGGGACAAACGGAACTCTGACCAGAACTATTGGAACTCTAAAAAGTTCAAAAGTCAATATTTTATGGGTCACTTTGAACGTCAATAAGTTTTTGATTTTGAGTTTAGAGAAAAATGTTATTAGGGTTTTTTTGTAGAGCATTCCAGGGGACAAACGGAACTCTAACCAGAACTCTTAGAACTCTAAAATGTTCGAAAGTCACTATTTTATGGGTCACTTTGAACGTCAATCAGTTTTGGATTTTGAGTTTAGAGAAAAATGTTATTAGGGTTTTTTGTAGAGCATTCCAGGGGACAAACAGAACTCTGACCAGAACTCTTGGAACTCTAAAATTTTCGAAAGTCAATATTTTATGGGTCACTTTGAACGTCAATAAGTTTTTGGATTTTGAGTTTAGAGAAAAATGTTATTAGGGTTTTTTCTAGAGCATTCCGGGGGACAAACGGAACTCTGACCAGAGCTATTGGAACTCTAAAAAGTTCACTAGTCACTATTTTATGGGTCACTTTGAACGTCAATCAGTTTTGGATTTTGAGTTTAGAGAAAAATGTTATTAGGGTTTTTTGTAGAGCATTCCAGGGGACAAACAGAACTCTGACCAGAACTCTTGGAACTCTAAAATCTTCGAAAGTCAATATTTTATGGGTGACTTTGAACGTCAATAAGTTTTTGGATTTTAAGTTTAGAGAAAAATCTTATTCGGGTTTTTTGTAGAGCATTCCGGGGGACAGACGGTACTCTGACCAGAACTATTGGAACTCTAAAAAGTTCAAAAGTCAATATTTTATGGGTCACTTTGAACGTCAATAAGTTTTTGATTTTGAGTTTAGAGAAAAATGTTATTAGGGTTTTTTGTAGAGCATTCCAGGGGACAAACAGAACTCTGACCAGAACTCTTGGAACTCTAAAATGTTCGAAAGTCAATATTTTATGGGTCACTTTGAACGTTAATAAGTTTTTGTATTTTGAGTTTAGAGAAAAATGTTATTATGGTTTTTTATAGAGAATTCCGGGGGACAAACGGAACTCTAACCAGAGCTATTGGAACTCTAAAAAGTTGACTAGTCAATATTTTATGGGTCACTTTGAATGTCAATAAGTTTTTGATTTTGAGTTAAGAGAAAAATGTTATTAGGGTTTTTTGTAGAGCATTCCAGGGGACAAACGGAACTCTGACCAGAACTCTTGGAACTCTAAAATTTTCGAAAGTCAATATTTTATGGGTCACTTTGAACGTTAATAAGTTTTTGTATTTTGAGTTTAGAGAAAAATGTTATTATGGTTTTTTATAGAGAATTCCGGGGGACAAACGGAACTCTAACCAGAACTCTTGGAACTCTTATATGTTCGAAAGTCAATATTTTATGGGTCACTTTGAACGTCAATAAGTTTTGGTTTTTGAGTTTAGAGAAAAATGTTATTAGGGTTTTTTGTAGAGCATTCCGGGGGACAAACGGAACTCTGACCAGAACTATTGGTACTCTAAAAAGTTCAAAAGTCAATATTTTATGGGTCACTTTGAACGTCAATACGTTTTGGATTTTGAGTTTAGAGAAAAATGTTATTAGGGTTTTTTGTAGGGGATTCCGGGGGACAAACGGAACTGTGACCAGAACTATTGGAACTCTAAAAAGTTCAAAAGTCAATATTTTATGGGTCACTTTGAACGTCAATAAGTTTTTGATATTGAGTTTAGAGAAAAATGTTATTAGGGTTTTTTTGTAGAGCATTCCACGGGACAAACGGAACTCTGACCAGAACTCTTGGAACTCTAAAATTTTCGAAAGTCAATATTTTATGGGTCACTTTGAACGTTCATAAGTTTTTGGATTTTGAGTTTAAAGAAAAATGTTATTATGGTTTTTTATAGAGAATTCCGGGGGACAAACGGAACTCTAACCAGAACTCTTAGAACTCTAAAATGTTCGAAAGTCACTATTTTATGGGTCACTTTGAACGTCAATCAGTTTTGGATTTTGTGTTTAGAGAAAAATGTTATTAGGGTTTTTTGTAGAGCATTCCAGGGGACAAACGGAACTCTGACCAGAACTCTTGGAACTCTAAAATGTTCGAAAGTCAATATTTTATGGGTCACTTTGAACGTTAATAAGTTTTTGTATTTTGAGTTTAGAGAAAAATGTTATTAGGGTTTTTTCTAGAGCATTCCGGGGGACAAACGGAACTCTGACCAGAACTATAGAAACTCTAAAAAGTTCAAAAGTCAATATTTTATGGGTCACTTTGAACGTCAATAAGTTTTTGATTTTGAGTTAAGAAAAAAATGTTATTAGGGTTTTTTGTAGAGCATTCCAGGGGACAAACGGAACCCTGACCAGAACTCTTGGAACTCTACAATGTTCGAAAGTCAATATTTTATGGGTCACTTTGAACGTTAATAAGTTTTTGGATTTTGAGTTTAAAGAAATATGTTATTATGGTTTTTTATAGAGAATTCCGGGGGATTTACGGAACTCTAACCAGAACTCTTAGAACTCTTAAATGTTCGAAAGTCACTATTTTATGGGTCACTTTGAACGTCAATCAGTTTTGGATTTTGAGTTTAGAGAAAAATGTTATTAGGGTTTTTTGTAGAGCATTCCAGGGGACAAACAGAACTCTGACCAGAACTCTTGGAACTGTAAAATGTTCGAAAGTCAATATTTTATGGGTCACTTTGAACGTCAATAAGTTTTTGGATTTTAAGTTTAGAGAAAAATGTTATTCGGGTTTTTTGTAGAGCATTCCGGGGGACAGACGGAACTCTGACCAGAACTATTGGAACTCTAAAAAGTTCAAAAGTCAATATTTTATGGGTCACTTTGAACGTCAATAAGTTTTTGATTTTGAGTTAAGAAAAAAATGTTATTAGGGTTTTTTGTAGAGCATTCCAGGGGACAAACGGAACTCTGACCAGAACTCTTGGAACTCTACAATGTTCGAAAGTCAATATTTTATGGGTCACTTTGAACGTTAATAAGTTTTTGGATTTTGAGTTTAAAGAAAAATGTTATTATGGTTTTTTATAGAGAATTCCGGGGGACAAACGGAACTCTAACCAGAACTCTTAGAACTCTTAAATGTTCGAAATTCAGTATTTTATGGGTCACTTTGAACGTCAATAAGTTTTTGATTTTGAGTTAAGAAAAAAATGTTATTAGGGTTTTTTCTAGAGCATTCCGGGGGACAAACGGAACTCTGACCAGAACTATTGGAACTCTAAAAAGTTCAAAAGTCAATATTTTATGGGTCACTTTGAACGTCAATAAGTTTTTGATTTTGAGTTAAGAAAAAAAAGTTATTAGGGTTTTTTCTAGAGCATTCCGGGGGACAAACGGAACTCTGACCAGAGCTATTGGAACTCTAAAAAGTTCAAAAGTCAATATTTTATGGGTCACTTTGAACGTCAATAAGTTTTTGATTTTGAGTTAAGAAAAAAATATTATTAGGGTTTTTTCTAGAGCATTCCGGGGGACAAACGGAACTCTGACCAGACCTATTGGAACTCTAAAAAGTTCAAAAGTCAATATTTTATGGGTCACTTTGAACGTCAATAAGTTTTTGGTTTTGAGTTAAGAAAAAAATGTTATTAGGGTTTTTTCTAGAGCATTCCGGGGGACAAACGGAACTCTGACCAGACCTATTGGAACTCTAAAAGTTTCGAAAGTCAATATTTTATGGGTCACTTTGAACGTTAATAAGTTTTTGGATTTTGAGTTTAGAGAAAAATGTTATTATGGTTTTTATAGAGAAAATTCCAGGGGACAAACGGAACTCTAACCAAAACTCTTGGAACTCTTAAAAGTTCAAAAGTCAATATTTTATGGGTCACTTTGAACGTCAATAAGTTTTTGATTTTGAGTTTAGAGAAAAATGTTATTAGGGTTTTTTTGTAGAGCATTCCGGGGGACAAACGGAACTCTGACCAGAACTATTGGAACTCTTAAAAGTTCAAAAGTCAATATTTTATGGGTCACTTTGAACGTCAATAAGTTTTTGATTTTGAGTTAAGAAAAAAATATTATTAGGGTTTTTTCTAGAGCATTCCGGGGGACAAACGGAACTCTGACCAGACCTATTGGAACTCTAAAAAGTTCAAAAGTCAATATTTTATGGGTCACTTTGAACGTCAATAAGTTTTTGATTTTGAGTTAAGAAAAAAATGTTATTAGGGTTTTTTCTAGAGCATTCCGGGGGACAAACGGAACTCTGACCAGACCTATTGGAACTCTAAAAAGTTCAAAAGTCAATATTTTATGGGTCACTTTGAACGTCAATAAGTTTTTGATTTTGAGTTAAGAGAAAAATGTTATTAGGGTTTTTTGTAGAGCATTCCAGGGGACAAACGGAACTCTGACCAGAACTCTTGGAACTCTAAAAGTTTCGAAAGTCAATATTTTATGGGTCACTTTGAACGTTAATAAGTTTTTGGATTTTGAGTTTAGAGAAAAATGTTATTATGGTTTTTATAGAGAATTCCAGGGGACAAACGGAACTCTAACCAAAACTATTGGAACTCTTAAAAGTTCAAAAGTCAATATTTTATGGGTCACTTTGAACGTCAATAAGTTTTTGATTTTGAGTTTAGAGAAAAATGTTATTAGGGTTTTTTTGTAGAGCATTCCAGGGGACAAACGGAACTCTAACCAGAACTCTTAGAACTCTAAAATGTTCGAAAGTCACTATTTTATGGGTCACTTTGAACGTCAATCAGTTTTGGATTTTGAGTTTAGAGAAAAATGTTATTAGGGTTTTTTGTAGAGCATTCCAGGGGACAAACAGAACTCTGACCAGAACTCTTGGAACTCTAAAATTTTCGAAAGTCAATATTTTATGGGTCACTTTGAACGTCAATAAGTTTTTGGATTTTGAGTTTAGAGAAAAATGTTATTAGGGTTTTTTGTAGAGCATTCCGGGGGACAGACGGAACTCTGACCAGAACTATTGGAACTCTAAAATGTTCGAAAGTCACTATTTTATGGGTCACTTTGAACGTCAATCAGTTTTGGATTTTGAGTTTAGAGAAAAATGTTATTCGGGTTTTTTGTAGAGCATTCCGGGGGACAGACGGAACTCTGACCAGAACTATTGGAACTCTAAAAAGTTCAAAAGTCAATATTTTATGGGTCACTTTGAATGTCAATAAGTTTTTGATTTTGAGTTAAGAGAAAAATGTTATTAGGGTTTTTTGTAGAGCATTCCAGGGGACAAACAGAACTCTGACCAGAACTCTTGGAACTCTAAAATTTTCGAAAGTCAATATTTTATGGGTCACTTTGAACGTTAATAAGTTTTTGGATTTTGAGTTTAGAGAAAAATGTTATTATGGTTTTTTATAGAGAATTCCGGGGGACAAATGGAACTCTAAACAGAACTCTTAGAACTCTTAAATGTTCGAAAGTCACTATTTTATGGGTCACTTTGAACGTCAATCAGTTTTGGATTTTGAGTTTAGAGAAAAATGTTATTAGGGTTTTTTGTAGAGCATTGCAGGGGACAAACAAAACTCTGACCAGAACTCTTGGAACTCTAAAATGTTCGAAAGTCAATATGTTATGGGTCACTTTGAACGTCAATCAGTTTTGGATTTTGAGTTTAGAGAAAAATGTTATTAGGGTTTTTTGTAGAGTATTCCGGGGGACAAACGGAACTCTGACCAGAACTATTGGAACTCTAAAAAGTTCAAAAGTCAATATTTTATGGGTTACTTTGAACGTCAATAAGTTTTTGATTTTGAGTTAAGAAAAAAATGTTATTAGGGTTTTTTGTAGAGCATTCCAGGGGACAAACGGAACTCTGACCAGAACTCTTGGAACTCTACAATGTTCGAAAGTCAATATTTTATGGGTCACTTTGAACGTTAATAAGTTTTTGGATTTTGAGTTTAAAGAAAAATGTTATTATGGTTTTTTATAGAGAATTCCGGGGAACAAACGGAACTCTAACCAGAACTCTTAGAACTCTTAAATGTTCGAAAGTCAGTATTTTATGGGTCACTTTGAACGTCAATAAGTTTTTGATTTTAAGTTAAGAAAAAAATGTTATTAGGGTTTTTTCTAGAGCATTCCGGGGGACAAACGGAACTCTGACCAGAGCTATTGGAACTCTAAAAAGTTCAAAAGTCTATATTTTATGGGTCACTTTGAACGTCAATAAGTTTTGGATTTTGAGTTTAGAGAAAAATGTTATTAGGGTTTTTTGTAGAGTATTCCGGGGGACAAACGGAACTCTGACCAGAACTATTGGAACTCTAAAAAGTTCAAAAGTCAATATTTTATGGGTCACTTTGAACGTCAATAAGTTTTTGATTTTGAGTTAAGAAAAAAATGTTATTAGGGTTTTTTCTAGAGCATTCCGGGGGACAAACGGAACTCTGACCAGAGCTATTGGAACTCTAAAAAGTTCAAATGTCAATATTTTATGGGTCACTTTGAACGTCAATAAGTTTTTGATTTTGAGTTAAGAAAAAAATATTATTAGGGTTTTTTCTAGAGCATTCCGGGGGACAAACGGAACTCTGACCAGACCTATTGGAACTCTAAAAAGTTCAAAAGTCAATATTTTATGGGTCACTTTGAACGTCAATAAGTTTTTGATTTTGAGTTAAGAAAAAAATGTTATTAGGGTTTTTTCTAGAGCATTCCGGGGGACAAACGGAACTCTGACCAGACCTATTGGAACTCTAAAAAGTTCAAAAGTCAATATTTTATGGGTCACTTTGAACGTCAATAAGTTTTTGATTTTGAGTTAAGAGAAAAATGTTATTAGGGTTTTTTGTAGAGCATTCCAGAGGACAAACGGAACTCTGACCAGAACTCTTGGAACTCTAAAAGTTTCGAAAGTCAATATTTTATGGGTCACTTTGAACGTTAATAAGTTTTTGGATTTTGAGTTTAGAGAAAAATGTTATTATGGTTTTTATAGAGAATTCCAGGGGACAAACGGAACTCTAACCAAAACTCTTGGAACTCTAAAATGTTCGAAAGTCAATATTTTATGGGTCACTTTGAACGTTAATAAGTTTTTGGATTTTGAGTTTAGAGAAAAATGTTATTAGGGTTTTTTGTAGAGCATTCCGGGGGACAAACGGAACTCTGACCAGAACTATTGGAACTCTAAAAAGTTCAAAAGTCAATATTTTATGGGTCACTTTGAACGTCAATAAGTTTTTGATTTTGAGTTTAGAGAAAAATGTTATTAGGGTTTTTTTGTAGAGCATTCCAGGGGACAAACGGAACTCTAACCAGAACTCTTAGAACTCTAAAATGTTCGAAAGTCACTATTTTATGGGTCACTTTGAACGTCAATCAGTTTTGGATTTTGAGTTTAGAGAAAAATGTTATTAGGGTTTTTTGTAGAGCATTCCAGGGGACAAACAGAACCCTGACCAGAACTCTTGGAACTCTAAAATTTTCGAAAGTCAATATTTTATGGGTCACTTTGAACGTCAATAAGTTTTTGGATTTTGAGTTTAGAGAAAAATGTTATTAGGGTTTTTTCTAGAGCATTCCGGGGGACAAACGGAACTCTGACCAGAGCTATTGGAACTCTAAAAAGTTCACTAGTCACTATTTTATGGGTCACTTTGAACGTCAATCAGTTTTGGATTTTGAGTTTAGAGAAAAATGTTATTAGGGTTTTTTGTAGAGCATTCCAGGGGACAAACAGAACTCTGACCAGAACTCTTGGAACTCTAAAATCTTCGAAAGTCAATATTTTATGGGTCACTTTGAACGTCAATAAGTTTTTGGATTTTAAGTTTAGAGAAAAATGTTATTCGGGTTTTTTGTAGAGCATTCCGGGGGACAGACGGAACTCTGACCAGAACTATTGGAACTCTAAAAAGTTCAAAAGTCAATATTTTATGGGTCACTTTGAACGTCAATAAGTTTTTGATTTTGAGTTTAGAGAAAAATGTTATTAGGGTTTTTTGTAGAGCATTCCAGGGGACAAACAGAACTCTGACCAGAACTCTTGGAACTCTAAAATGTTCGAAAGTCAATATTTTATGGGTCACTTTGAACGTTAATAAGTTTTTGTATTTTGAGTTTAGAGAAAAATGTTATTATGGTTTTTTATAGAGAATTCCGGGGGACAAACGGAACTCTAACCAGAGCTATTGGAACTCTAAAAAGTTGACTAGTCAATATTTTATGGGTCACTTTGAATGTCAATAAGTTTTTGATTTTGAGTTAAGAGAAAAATGTTATTAGGGTTTTTTGTAGAGCATTCCAGGGGACAAACGGAACTCTGACCAGAACTCTTGGAACTCTAAAATTTTCGAAAGTCAATATTTTATGGGTCACTTTGAACGTTAATAAGTTTTTGTATTTTGAGTTTAGAGAAAAATGTTATTATGGTTTTTTATAGAGAATTCCGGGGGACAAACGGAACTCTAACCAGAACTCTTGGAACTCTTATATGTTCGAAAGTCAATATTTTATGGGTCACTTTGAACATCAATAAGTTTTGGTTTTTGAGTTTAGAGAAAAATGTTATTAGGGTTTTTTGTAGAGCATTCCGGGGGACAAACGGAACTCTGACCAGAACTATTGGTACTCTAAAAAGTTCAAAAGTCAATATTTTATGGGTCACTTTGAACGTCAATAAGTTTTGGATTTTGAGTTTAGAGAAAAATGTTATTAGGGTTTTTTGTAGGGGATTCCGGGGGACAAACGGAACTCTGACCAGAACTATTGGAACTCTAAAAAGTTCAAAAGTCAATATTTTATGGGTCACTTTGAACGTCAATAAGTTTTTGATATTGAGTTTAGAGAAAAATGTTATTAGGGTTTTTTCTAGAGCATTCCGGGGGACAAACGGAACTCTGACCAGACCTATTGGAACTCTAAAAAGTTCAAAAGTCAATATTTTATGGGTCACTTTGAACGTCAATAAGTTTTTGATTTTGAGTTAAGAGAAAAATGTTATTAGGGTTTTTTGTAGAGCATTCCAGGGGACAAACGGAACTCTGACCAGAACTCTTGGAACTCTAAAAGTTTCGAAAGTCAATATTTTATGGGTCACTTTGAACGTTAATAAGTTTTTGGATTTTGAGTTTAGAGAAAAATGTTATCATGGTTTTTATAGAGAATTCCAGGGGACAAACGGAACTCTAACCAAAACTATTGGAACTCTTAAAAGTTCAAAAGTCAATATTTTATGGGTCACTTTGAACGTCAATAAGTTTTTGATTTTGAGTTTAGAGAAAAATGTTATTAGGGTTTTTTTGTAGAGCATTCCAGGGGACAAACGGAACTCTAACCAGAACTCTTAGAACTCTAAAATGTTCGAAAGTCACTATTTTATGGGTCACTTTGAACGTCAGTCAGTTTTGGATTTTGAGTTTAGAGAAAAATGTTATTAGGGTTTTTTGTAGAGCATTCCGGGGGACAGACGGAACTCTGACCAGAACTATTGGAACTCTAAAATGTTCGAAAGTCACTATTTTATGGGTCACTTTGAACGTCAATCAGTTTTGGATTTTGAGTTTAGAGAAAAATGTTATTCGGGTTTTTTGTAGAGCATTCCGGGGGACAGACGGAACTCTGACCAGAACTATTGGAACTCTAAAAAGTTCAAAAGTCAATATTTTATGGGTCACTTTGAACGTCAATAAGTTTTTGATTTTGAATTTAGAGAAAAATGTTATTAGGGTTTTTTGTAGAGCATTCCTGGGGACAAACAGAACTCTGACCAGAACTCTTGGAACTCTAAAATGTTCGAAAGTCAATATTTTATGGGTCACTTTGAACGTTAATAAGTTTTTGTATTTTGAGTTTAGAGAAAAATGTTATTATGGTTTTTTATAGAGAATTCCGGGGGACAAACGGAACTCTAACCAGAGCTATTGGAACTCTAAAAAGTTGACTAGTCAATATTTGATGGGTCACTTTGAATGTCAATAAGTTTTTGATTTTGAGTTAAGAGAAAAATGTTATTAGGGTTTTTTGTAGAGCATTCCAGGGGACAAACGGAACTCTGACCAGAACTCTTGGAACTCTAAAATTTTCGAAAGTCAATATTTTATGGGTCACTTTGAACGTTAATAAGTTTTTGTATTTTGAGTTTAGAGAAAAATGTTATTATGGTTTTTTATAGAGAATTCCGGGGGACAAACGGAACTCTAACCAGAACTCTTGGAACTCTTATATGTTCGAAAGTCAATATTTTATGGGTCACTTTGAACGTCAATAAGTTTTGGTTTTTGAGTTTAGAGAAAAATGTTATTAGGGTTTTTTGTAGAGCATTCCGGGGGACAAACGGAACTCTGACCAGAACTATTGGTACTCTAAAAAGTTCAAAAGTCAATATTTTATGGGTCACTTTGAACGTCAATAAGTTTTGGATTTTGAGTTTAGAGAAAAATGTTATTAGGGTTTTTTGTAGGGGATTCCGGGGGACAAACGGAACTCTGACCAGAACTATTGGAACTCTAAAAAGTTCAAAAGTCAATATTTTATGGGTCACTTTGAACGTCAATAAGTTTTTGATATTGAGTTTAGAGAAAAATGTTATTAGGGTTTTTTCTAGAGCATTCCGGGGGACAAACGGAACTCTGACCAGACCTATTGGAACTCTAAAAAGTTCAAAAGTCAATATTTTATGGGTCACTTTGAACGTCAATAAGTTTTTGATTTTGAGTTAAGAGAAAAATGTTATTAGGGTTTTTTGTAGAGCATTCCAGGGGACAAACGGAACTCTGACCAGAACTCTTGGAACTCTAAAAGTTTCGAAAGTCAATATTTTATGGGTCACTTTGAACGTTAATAAGTTTTTGGATTTTGAGTTTAGAGAAAAATGTTATTATGGTTTTTATAGAGAATTCCAGGGGACAAACGGAACTCTAACCAAAACTATTGGAACTCTTAAAAGTTCAAAAGTCAATATTTTATGGGTCACTTTGAACGTCAATAAGTTTTTGATTTTGAGTTTAGAGAAAAATGTTATTAGGGTTTTTTTGTAGAGCATTCCAGGGGACAAACGGAACTCTAACCAGAACTCTTAGAACTCTAAAATGTTCGAAAGTCACTATTTTATGGGTCACTTTGAACGTCAGTCAGTTTTGGATTTTGAGTTTAGAGAAAAATGTTATTAGGGTTTTTTGTAGAGCATTCCAGGGGACAAACAGAACTCTGACCAGAACTCTTGGAACTCTAAAATTTTCGAAAGTCAATATTTTATGGGTCACTTTGAACGTCAATAAGTTTTTGGATTTTGAGTTTAGAGAAAAATGTTATTAGGGTTTTTTGTAGAGCATTCCGGGGGACAGACGGAACTCTGACCAGAACTATTGGAACTCTAAAATGTTCGAAAGTCACTATTTTATGGGTCACTTTGAACGTCAATCAGTTTTGGATTTTGAGTTTAGAGAAAAATGTTATTCGGGTTTTTTGTAGAGCATTCCGGGGGACAGACGCAACTCTGACCAGAACTATTGGAACTCTAAAAAGTTCAAAAGTCAATATTTTATGGGTCACTTTGAACGTCAATAAGTTTTTGATTTTGAGTTAAGAGAAAAATATTATTAGGGTTTTTTGTAGAGCATTCCAGGGGACAAACGGAACTCTGACCAGAACTCTTGGAACTCTAAAAAGTTCACTAGTCAATATTTTATGGGTCACTTTGAATGTCAATAAGTTTTTGATTTTGAGTTAAGAGAAAAATGTTATTAGGGATTTTTGTAGAGCATTCCAGGGGACAAACAGAACTCTGACCAGAACTCTTGGAACTCTAAAATTTTCGAAAGTCAATATTTTATGGGTCACTTTGAACGTTAATAAGTTTTTGGATTTTGAGTTTAGAGAAAAATGTTATTATGGTTTTTTATAGAGAATTCCGGGGGACAAATGGAACTCTAAACAGAACTCTTAGAACTCTTAAATGTTCGAAAGTCACTATTTTATGGGTCACTTTAAACGTCAATCAGTTTTGGATTTTGAGTTTAGAGAAAAATGTTATTAGGGTTTTTTGTAGAGCATTGCAGGGGACAAACATAACTCTGACCAGAACTCTTGGAACTCTAAAATGTTCGAAAGTCAATATTTTATGGGTCACTTTGAACGTCAATCAGTTTTGGATTTTGAGTTTAGAGAAAAATGTTATTAGGGTTTTTTGTAGAGTATTCCGGGGGACAAACGGAACTCTGACCAGAACTATTGGAACTCTAAAAAGTTCAAAAGTCAATATTTTATGGGTCACTTTGAACGTCAATAAGTTTTTGATTTTGAGTTAAGAAAAAAATGTTATTAGGGTTTTTTGTAGAGCATTCCAGGGGACAAACGGAACTCTGACCAGAACTCTTGGAACTCTACAATGTTCGAAAGTCAATATTTTATGGGTCACTTTGAACGTTAATAAGTTTTTGGATTTTGAGTTTAAAGAAAAATGTTATTATGGTTTTTTATAGAGAATTCCGGGGGACAAACGGAACTCTAACCAGAACTCTTGGAACTCTTATATGTTCGAAAGTCAATATTTTATGGGTCACTTTGAACGTCAATAAGTTTTGGTTTTTGAGTTTAGAGAAAAATGTTATTAGGGTTTTTTGTAGAGCATTCCGGGGGACAAACGGAACTCTGACCAGAACTATTGGTACTCTAAAAAGTTCAAAAGTCAATATTTTATGGGTCACTTTGAACGTCAATAAGTTTTGGATTTTGAGTTTAGAGAAAAATGTTATTAGGGTTTTTTGTAGGGGATTCCGGGGGACAAACGGAACTCTGACCAGAACTATTGGAACTCTAAAAAGTTCAAAAGTCAATATTTTATGGGTCACTTTGAACGTCAATAAGTTTTTGATATTGAGTTTAGAGAAAAATGTTATTAGGGTTTTTTCTAGAGCATTCCGGGGGACAAACGGAACTCTGACCAGACCTATTGGAACTCTAAAAAGTTCAAAAGTCAATATTTTATGGGTCACTTTGAACGTCAATAAGTTTTTGATTTTGAGTTAAGAGAAAAATGTTATTAGGGTTTTTTGTAGAGCATTCCAGGGGACAAACGGAACTCTGACCAGAACTCTTGGAACTCTAAAAGTTTCGAAAGTCAATATTTTATGGGTCACTTTGAACGTTAATAAGTTTTTGGATTTTGAGTTTAGAGAAAAATGTTATTATGGTTTTTATAGAGAATTCCAGGGGACAAACGGAACTCTAACCAAAACTATTGGAACTCTTAAAAGTTCAAAAGTCAATATTTTATGGGTCACTTTGAACGTCAATAAGTTTTTGATTTTGAGTTTAGAGAAAAATGTTATTAGGGTTTTTTTGTAGAGCATTCCAGGGGACAAACGGAACTCTAACCAGAACTCTTAGAACTCTAAAATGTTCGAAAGTCACTATTTTATGGGTCACTTTGAACGTCAGTCAGTTTTGGATTTTGAGTTTAGAGAAAAATGTTATTAGGGTTTTTTGTAGAGCATTCCAGGGGACAAACAGAACTCTGACCAGAACTCTTGGAACTCTAAAATTTTCGAAAGTCAATATTTTATGGGTCACTTTGAACGTCAATAAGTTTTTGGATTTTGAGTTTAGAGAAAAATGTTATTAGGGTTTTTTGTAGAGCATTCCGGGGGACAGACGGAACTCTGACCAGAACTATTGGAACTCTAAAATGTTCGAAAGTCACTATTTTATGGGTCACTTTGAACGTCAATCAGTTTTGGATTTTGAGTTTAGAGAAAAATGTTATTCGGGTTTTTTGTAGAGCATTCCGGGGGACAGACGCAACTCTGACCAGAACTATTGGAACTCTAAAAAGTTCAAAAGTCAATATTTTATGGGTCACTTTGAACGTCAATAAGTTTTTGATTTTGAGTTAAGAGAAAAATATTATTAGGGTTTTTTGTAGAGCATTCCAGGGGACAAACGGAACTCTGACCAGAACTCTTGGAACTCTAAAAAGTTCACTAGTCAATATTTTATGGGTCACTTTGAATGTCAATAAGTTTTTGATTTTGAGTTAAGAGAAAAATGTTATTAGGGTTTTTTGTAGAGCATTCCAGGGGACAAACAGAACTCTGACCAGAACTCTTGGAACTCTAAAATTTTCGAAAGTCAATATTTTATGGGTCACTTTGAACGTTAATAAGTTTTTGGATTTTGAGTTTAGAGAAAAATGTTATTATGGTTTTTTATAGAGAATTCCGGGGGACAAATGGAACTCTAAACAGAACTCTTAGAACTCTTAAATGTTCGAAAGTCACTATTTTATGGGTCACTTTAAACGTCAATCAGTTTTGGATTTTGAGTTTAGAGAAAAATGTTATTAGGGTTTTTTGTAGAGCATTGCAGGGGACAAACATAACTCTGACCAGAACTCTTGGAACTCTAAAATGTTCGAAAGTCAATATTTTATGGGTCACTTTGAACGTCAATCAGTTTTGGATTTTGAGTTTAGAGAAAAATGTTATTAGGGTTTTTTGTAGAGTATTCCGGGGGACAAACGGAACTCTGACCAGAACTATTGGAACTCTAAAAAGTTCAAAAGTCAATATTTTATGGGTCACTTTGAACGTCAATAAGTTTTTGATTTTGAGTTAAGAAAAAAATGTTATTAGGGTTTTTTGTAGAGCATTCCAGGGGACAAACGGAACTCTGACCAGAACTCTTGGAACTCTACAATGTTCGAAAGTCAATATTTTATGGGTCACTTTGAACGTTAATAAGTTTTTGGATTTTGAGTTTAAAGAAAAATGTTATTATGGTTTTTTATAGAGAATTCCGGGGGACAAACGGAACTCTGACCAGAACTATTGGAACTCTAAAAAGTTCAAAAGTCAATATTTTATGGGTCACTTTGAACGTCAATAAGTTTTTGATTTTGAGTTAAGAAAAAAATGTTATTAGGGTTTTTTCTAGAGCTTTCCGGGGGACAAACGGAACTCTGACCAGAGCTATTGGAACTCTAAAAAGTTCAAAAGTCTATATTTTATGGGTCACTTTGAACGTCAATAAGTTTTGGATTTTGAGTTTAGAGAAAAATGTTATTAGGGTTTTTTGTAGAGTATTCCGGGGGACAAACGGAACTCTGACCAGAACTATTGGAACTCTAAAAAGTTCAAAAGTCAATATTTTATGGGTCACTTTGAACGTCAATAAGTTTTTGATTTTGAGTTAAGAAAAAAATGTTATTAGGGTTTTTTGTAGAGCATTCCAGGGGACAAACGGAACTCTGACCAGAACTCTTGGAACTCTACAATGTTCGAAAGTCAATATTTTATGGGTCACTTTGAACGTTAATAAGTTTTTGGATTTTGAGTTTAAAGAAAAATGTTATTATGGTTTTTTATAGAGAATTCCGGGGGACAAACGGAACTCTGACCAGAACTATTGGAACTCTAAAATTTTCGAAAGTCAATATTTTATGGGTCACTTTGAACGTCAATAAGTTTTTGGATTTTGAGTTTAGAGAAAAATGTTATTAGGGTTTTTTCTAGAGCATTCCGGGGGACAAACGGAACTCTGACCAGAGCTATTGGAACTCTAAAAAGTTCACTAGTCACTATTTTATGGGTCACTTTGAACGTCAATCAGTTTTGGATTTTGAGTTTAGAGAAAAATGTTATTAGGGTTTTTTGTAGAGCATTCCAGGGGACAAACAGAACTCTGACCAGAACTCTTGGAACTCTAAAATCTTCGAAAGTCAATATTTTATGGGTGACTTTGAACGTCAATAAGTTTTTGGATTTTAAGTTTAGAGAAAAATCTTATTCGGGTTTTTTGTAGAGCATTCCGGGGGACAGACGGTACTCTGACCAGAACTATTGGAACTCTAAAAAGTTCAAAAGTCAATATTTTATGGGTCACTTTGAACGTCAATAAGTTTTTGATTTTGAGTTTAGAGAAAAATGTTATTAGGGTTTTTTGTAGAGCATTCCAGGGGACAAACAGAACTCTGACCAGAACTATTGGTACTCTAAAAAGTTCAAAAGTCAATATTTTATGGGTCACTTTGAACGTCAATAAGTTTTGGATTTTGAGTTTAGAGAAAAATGTTATTAGGGTTTTTTGTAGGGGATTCCGGGGGACAAACGGAACTGTGACCAGAACTATTGGAACTCTAAAAAGTTCAAAAGTCAATATTTTATGGGTCACTTTGAACGTCAATAAGTTTTTGATATTGAGTTTAGAGAAAAATGTTATTAGGGTTTTTTTGTAGAGCATTCCACGGGACAAACGGAACTCTGACCAGAACTCTTGGAACTCTAAAATTTTCGAAAGTCAATATTTTATGGGTCACTTTGAACGTTCATAAGTTTTTGGATTTTGAGTTTAAAGAAAAATGTTATTATGGTTTTTTATAGAGAATTCCGGGGGACAAACGGAACTCTAACCAGAACTCTTAGAACTCTAAAATGTTCGAAAGTCACTATTTTATGGGTCACTTTGAACGTCAATCAGTTTTGGATTTTGTGTTTAGAGAAAAATGTTATTAGGGTTTTTTGTAGAGCATTCCAGGGGACAAACGGAACTCTGACCAGAACTCTTGGAACTCTAAAATGTTCGAAAGTCAATATTTTATGGGTCACTTTGAACGTTAATAAGTTTTTGTATTTTGAGTTTAGAGAAAAATGTTATTAGGGTTTTTTCTAGAGCATTCCGGGGGACAAACGGAACTCTGACCAGAACTATAGAAACTCTAAAAAGTTCAAAAGTCAATATTTTATGGGTCACTTTGAACGTCAATAAGTTTTTGATTTTGAGTTAAGAAAAAAATGTTATTAGGGTTTTTTGTAGAGCATTCCAGGGGACAAACGGAACCCTGACCAGAACTCTTGGAACTCTACAATGTTCGAAAGTCAATATTTTATGGGTCACTTTGAACGTTAATAAGTTTTTGGATTTTGAGTTTAAAGAAATATGTTATTATGGTTTTTTATAGAGAATTCCGGGGGATTTACGGAACTCTAACCAGAACTCTTAGAACTCTTAAATGTTCGAAAGTCACTATTTTATGGGTCACTTTGAACGTCAATCAGTTTTGGATTTTGAGTTTAGAGAAAAATGTTATTAGGGTTTTTTGTAGAGCATTCCAGGGGACAAACAGAACTCTGACCAGAACTCTTGGAACTGTAAAATGTTCGAAAGTCAATATTTTATGGGTCACTTTGAACGTCAATAAGTTTTTGGATTTTAAGTTTAGAGAAAAATGTTATTCGGGTTTTTTGTAGAGCATTCCGGGGGACAGACGGAACTCTGACCAGAACTATTGGAACTCTAAAAAGTTCAAAAGTCAATATTTTATGGGTCACTTTGAACGTCAATAAGTTTTTGATTTTGAGTTAAGAAAAAAATGTTATTAGGGTTTTTTGTAGAGCATTCCAGGGGACAAACGGAACTCTGACCAGAACTCTTGGAACTCTACAATGTTCGAAAGTCAATATTTTATGGGTCACTTTGAACGTTAATAAGTTTTTGGATTTTGAGTTTAAAGAAAAATGTTATTATGGTTTTTTATAGAGAATTCCGGGGGACAAACGGAACTCTAACCAGAACTCTTAGAACTCTTAAATGTTCGAAATTCAGTATTTTATGGGTCACTTTGAACGTCAATAAGTTTTTGATTTTGAGTTAAGAAAAAAATGTTATTAGGGTTTTTTCTAGAGCATTCCGGGGGACAAACGGAACTCTGACCAGAACTATTGGAACTCTAAAAAGTTCAAAAGTCAATATTTTATGGGTCACTTTGAACGTCAATAAGTTTTTGATTTTGAGTTAAGAAAAAAAAGTTATTAGGGTTTTTTCTAGAGCATTCCGGGGGACAAACGGAACTCTGACCAGAGCTATTGGAACTCTAAAAAGTTCAAAAGTCAATATTTTATGGGTCACTTTGAACGTCAATAAGTTTTTGATTTTGAGTTAAGAAAAAAATATTATTAGGGTTTTTTCTAGAGCATTCCGGGGGACAAACGGAACTCTGACCAGACCTATTGGAACTCTAAAAAGTTCAAAAGTCAATATTTTATGGGTCACTTTGAACGTCAATAAGTTTTTGGTTTTGAGTTAAGAAAAAAATGTTATTAGGGTTTTTTCTAGAGCATTCCGGGGGACAAACGGAACTCTGACCAGACCTATTGGAACTCTAAAAGTTTCGAAAGTCAATATTTTATGGGTCACTTTGAACGTTAATAAGTTTTTGGATTTTGAGTTTAGAGAAAAATGTTATTATGGTTTTTATAGAGAAAATTCCAGGGGACAAACGGAACTCTAACCAAAACTCTTGGAACTCTTAAAAGTTCAAAAGTCAATATTTTATGGGTCACTTTGAACGTCAATAAGTTTTTGATTTTGAGTTTAGAGAAAAATGTTATTAGGGTTTTTTTGTAGAGCATTCCGGGGGACAAACGGAACTCTGACCAGAACTATTGGAACTCTTAAAAGTTCAAAAGTCAATATTTTATGGGTCACTTTGAACGTCAATAAGTTTTTGATTTTGAGTTAAGAAAAAAATATTATTAGGGTTTTTTCTAGAGCATTCCGGGGGACAAACGGAACTCTGACCAGACCTATTGGAACTCTAAAAAGTTCAAAAGTCAATATTTTATGGGTCACTTTGAACGTCAATAAGTTTTTGATTTTGAGTTAAGAAAAAAATGTTATTAGGGTTTTTTCTAGAGCATTCCGGGGGACAAACGGAACTCTGACCAGACCTATTGGAACTCTAAAAAGTTCAAAAGTCAATATTTTATGGGTCACTTTGAACGTCAATAAGTTTTTGATTTTGAGTTAAGAGAAAAATGTTATTAGGGTTTTTTGTAGAGCATTCCAGGGGACAAACGGAACTCTGACCAGAACTCTTGGAACTCTAAAAGTTTCGAAAGTCAATATTTTATGGGTCACTTTGAACGTTAATAAGTTTTTGGATTTTGAGTTTAGAGAAAAATGTTATTATGGTTTTTATAGAGAATTCCAGGGGACAAACGGAACTCTAACCAAAACTATTGGAACTCTTAAAAGTTCAAAAGTCAATATTTTATGGGTCACTTTGAACGTCAATAAGTTTTTGATTTTGAGTTTAGAGAAAAATGTTATTAGGGTTTTTTTGTAGAGCATTCCAGGGGACAAACGGAACTCTAACCAGAACTCTTAGAACTCTAAAATGTTCGAAAGTCACTATTTTATGGGTCACTTTGAACGTCAATCAGTTTTGGATTTTGAGTTTAGAGAAAAATGTTATTAGGGTTTTTTGTAGAGCATTCCAGGGGACAAACAGAACTCTGACCAGAACTCTTGGAACTCTAAAATTTTCGAAAGTCAATATTTTATGGGTCACTTTGAACGTCAATAAGTTTTTGGATTTTGAGTTTAGAGAAAAATGTTATTAGGGTTTTTTGTAGAGCATTCCGGGGGACAGACGGAACTCTGACCAGAACTATTGGAACTCTAAAATGTTCGAAAGTCACTATTTTATGGGTCACTTTGAACGTCAATCAGTTTTGGATTTTGAGTTTAGAGAAAAATGTTATTCGGGTTTTTTGTAGAGCATTCCGGGGGACAGACGGAACTCTGACCAGAACTATTGGAACTCTAAAAAGTTCAAAAGTCAATATTTTATGGGTCACTTTGAATGTCAATAAGTTTTTGATTTTGAGTTAAGAGAAAAATGTTATTAGGGTTTTTTGTAGAGCATTCCAGGGGACAAACAGAACTCTGACCAGAACTCTTGGAACTCTAAAATTTTCGAAAGTCAATATTTTATGGGTCACTTTGAACGTTAATAAGTTTTTGGATTTTGAGTTTAGAGAAAAATGTTATTATGGTTTTTTATAGAGAATTCCGGGGGACAAATGGAACTCTAAACAGAACTCTTAGAACTCTTAAATGTTCGAAAGTCACTATTTTATGGGTCACTTTGAACGTCAATCAGTTTTGGATTTTGAGTTTAGAGAAAAATGTTATTAGGGTTTTTTGTAGAGCATTGCAGGGGACAAACAAAACTCTGACCAGAACTCTTGGAACTCTAAAATGTTCGAAAGTCAATATGTTATGGGTCACTTTGAACGTCAATCAGTTTTGGATTTTGAGTTTAGAGAAAAATGTTATTAGGGTTTTTTGTAGAGTATTCCGGGGGACAAACGGAACTCTGACCAGAACTATTGGAACTCTAAAAAGTTCAAAAGTCAATATTTTATGGGTTACTTTGAACGTCAATAAGTTTTTGATTTTGAGTTAAGAAAAAAATGTTATTAGGGTTTTTTGTAGAGCATTCCAGGGGACAAACGGAACTCTGACCAGAACTCTTGGAACTCTACAATGTTCGAAAGTCAATATTTTATGGGTCACTTTGAACGTTAATAAGTTTTTGGATTTTGAGTTTAAAGAAAAATGTTATTATGGTTTTTTATAGAGAATTCCGGGGAACAAACGGAACTCTAACCAGAACTCTTAGAACTCTTAAATGTTCGAAAGTCAGTATTTTATGGGTCACTTTGAACGTCAATAAGTTTTTGATTTTAAGTTAAGAAAAAAATGTTATTAGGGTTTTTTCTAGAGCATTCCGGGGGACAAACGGAACTCTGACCAGAGCTATTGGAACTCTAAAAAGTTCAAAAGTCTATATTTTATGGGTCACTTTGAACGTCAATAAGTTTTGGATTTTGAGTTTAGAGAAAAATGTTATTAGGGTTTTTTGTAGAGTATTCCGGGGGACAAACGGAACTCTGACCAGAACTATTGGAACTCTAAAAAGTTCAAAAGTCAATATTTTATGGGTCACTTTGAACGTCAATAAGTTTTTGATTTTGAGTTAAGAAAAAAATGTTATTAGGGTTTTTTCTAGAGCATTCCGGGGGACAAACGGAACTCTGACCAGAGCTATTGGAACTCTAAAAAGTTCAAATGTCAATATTTTATGGGTCACTTTGAACGTCAATAAGTTTTTGATTTTGAGTTAAGAAAAAAATATTATTAGGGTTTTTTCTAGAGCATTCCGGGGGACAAACGGAACTCTGACCAGACCTATTGGAACTCTAAAAAGTTCAAAAGTCAATATTTTATGGGTCACTTTGAACGTCAATAAGTTTTTGATTTTGAGTTAAGAAAAAAATGTTATTAGGGTTTTTTCTAGAGCATTCCGGGGGACAAACGGAACTCTGACCAGACCTATTGGAACTCTAAAAAGTTCAAAAGTCAATATTTTATGGGTCACTTTGAACGTCAATAAGTTTTTGATTTTGAGTTAAGAGAAAAATGTTATTAGGGTTTTTTGTAGAGCATTCCAGAGGACAAACGGAACTCTGACCAGAACTCTTGGAACTCTAAAAGTTTCGAAAGTCAATATTTTATGGGTCACTTTGAACGTTAATAAGTTTTTGGATTTTGAGTTTAGAGAAAAATGTTATTATGGTTTTTATAGAGAATTCCAGGGGACAAACGGAACTCTAACCAAAACTCTTGGAACTCTAAAATGTTCGAAAGTCAATATTTTATGGGTCACTTTGAACGTTAATAAGTTTTTGGATTTTGAGTTTAGAGAAAAATGTTATTAGGGTTTTTTGTAGAGCATTCCGGGGGACAAACGGAACTCTGACCAGAACTATTGGAACTCTAAAAAGTTCAAAAGTCAATATTTTATGGGTCACTTTGAACGTCAATAAGTTTTTGATTTTGAGTTTAGAGAAAAATGTTATTAGGGTTTTTTTGTAGAGCATTCCAGGGGACAAACGGAACTCTAACCAGAACTCTTAGAACTCTAAAATGTTCGAAAGTCACTATTTTATGGGTCACTTTGAACGTCAATCAGTTTTGGATTTTGAGTTTAGAGAAAAATGTTATTAGGGTTTTTTGTAGAGCATTCCAGGGGACAAACAGAACCCTGACCAGAACTCTTGGAACTCTAAAATTTTCGAAAGTCAATATTTTATGGGTCACTTTGAACGTCAATAAGTTTTTGGATTTTGAGTTTAGAGAAAAATGTTATTAGGGTTTTTTCTAGAGCATTCCGGGGGACAAACGGAACTCTGACCAGAGCTATTGGAACTCTAAAAAGTTCACTAGTCACTATTTTATGGGTCACTTTGAACGTCAATCAGTTTTGGATTTTGAGTTTAGAGAAAAATGTTATTAGGGTTTTTTGTAGAGCATTCCAGGGGACAAACAGAACTCTGACCAGAACTCTTGGAACTCTAAAATCTTCGAAAGTCAATATTTTATGGGTCACTTTGAACGTCAATAAGTTTTTGGATTTTAAGTTTAGAGAAAAATGTTATTCGGGTTTTTTGTAGAGCATTCCGGGGGACAGACGGAACTCTGACCAGAACTATTGGAACTCTAAAAAGTTCAAAAGTCAATATTTTATGGGTCACTTTGAACGTCAATAAGTTTTTGATTTTGAGTTTAGAGAAAAATGTTATTAGGGTTTTTTGTAGAGCATTCCAGGGGACAAACAGAACTCTGACCAGAACTCTTGGAACTCTAAAATGTTCGAAAGTCAATATTTTATGGGTCACTTTGAACGTTAATAAGTTTTTGTATTTTGAGTTTAGAGAAAAATGTTATTGTGGTTTTTTATAGAGAATTCCGGGGGACAAACGGAACTCTAACCAGAGCTATTGGAACTCTAAAAAGTTGACTAGTCAATATTTTATGGGTCACTTTGAATGTCAATAAGTTTTTGATTTTGAGTTAAGAGAAAAATGTTATTAGGGTTTTTTGTAGAGCATTCCAGGGGACAAACGGAACTCTGACCAGAACTCTTGGAACTCTAAAATTTTCGAAAGTCAATATTTTATGGGTCACTTTGAACGTTAATAAGTTTTTGTATTTTGAGTTTAGAGAAAAATGTTATTATGGTTTTTTATAGAGAATTCCGGGGGACAAACGGAACTCTAACCAGAACTCTTGGAACTCTTATATGTTCGAAAGTCAATATTTTATGGGTCACTTTGAACATCAATAAGTTTTGGTTTTTGAGTTTAGAGAAAAATGTTATTAGGGTTTTTTGTAGAGCATTCCGGGGGACAAACGGAACTCTGACCAGAACTATTGGTACTCTAAAAAGTTCAAAAGTCAATATTTTATGGGTCACTTTGAACGTCAATAAGTTTTGGATTTTGAGTTTAGAGAAAAATGTTATTAGGGTTTTTTCTAGAGCATTCCGGGGGACAAACGGAACTCTGACCAGAGCTATTGGAACTCTAAAAAGTTCAAAAGTCAATATTTTATGGGTCACTTTGAACGTCAATAAGTTTTTGATTTTGAGTTAAGAAAAAAATATTATTAGGGTTTTTTCTAGAGCATTCCGGGGGACAAACGGAACTCTGACCAGACCTATTGGAACTCTAAAAAGTTCAAAAGTCAATATTTTATGGGTCACTTTGAACGTCAATAAGTTTTTGGTTTTGAGTTAAGAAAAAAATGTTATTAGGGTTTTTTCTAGAGCATTCCGGGGGACAAACGGAACTCTGACCAGACCTATTGGAACTCTAAAAGTTTCGAAAGTCAATATTTTATGGGTCACTTTGAACGTTAATAAGTTTTTGGATTTTGAGTTTAGAGAAAAATGTTATTATGGTTTTTATAGAGAAAATTCCAGGGGACAAACGGAACTCTAACCAAAACTCTTGGAACTCTTAAAAGTTCAAAAGTCAATATTTTATGGGTCACTTTGAACGTCAATAAGTTTTTGATTTTGAGTTTAGAGAAAAATGTTATTAGGGTTTTTTTGTAGAGCATTCCGGGGGACAAACGGAACTCTGACCAGAACTATTGGAACTCTTAAAAGTTCAAAAGTCAATATTTTATGGGTCACTTTGAACGTCAATAAGTTTTTGATTTTGAGTTAAGAAAAAAATATTATTAGGGTTTTTTCTAGAGCATTCCGGGGGACAAACGGAACTCTGACCAGACCTATTGGAACTCTAAAAAGTTCAAAAGTCAATATTTTATGGGTCACTTTGAACGTCAATAAGTTTTTGATTTTGAGTTAAGAAAAAAATGTTATTAGGGTTTTTTCTAGAGCATTCCGGGGGACAAACGGAACTCTGACCAGACCTATTGGAACTCTAAAAAGTTCAAAAGTCAATATTTTATGGGTCACTTTGAACGTCAATAAGTTTTTGATTTTGAGTTAAGAGAAAAATGTTATTAGGGTTTTTTGTAGAGCATTCCAGGGGACAAACGGAACTCTGACCAGAACTCTTGGAACTCTAAAAGTTTCGAAAGTCAATATTTTATGGGTCACTTTGAACGTTAATAAGTTTTTGGATTTTGAGTTTAGAGAAAAATGTTATTATGGTTTTTATAGAGAATTCCAGGGGACAAACGGAACTCTAACCAAAACTATTGGAACTCTTAAAAGTTCAAAAGTCAATATTTTATGGGTCACTTTGAACGTCAATAAGTTTTTGATTTTGAGTTTAGAGAAAAATGTTATTAGGGTTTTTTTGTAGAGCATTCCAGGGGACAAACGGAACTCTAACCAGAACTCTTAGAACTCTAAAATGTTCGAAAGTCACTATTTTATGGGTCACTTTGAACGTCAATCAGTTTTGGATTTTGAGTTTAGAGAAAAATGTTATTAGGGTTTTTTGTAGAGCATTCCAGGGGACAAACAGAACTCTGACCAGAACTCTTGGAACTCTAAAATTTTCGAAAGTCAATATTTTATGGGTCACTTTGAACGTCAATAAGTTTTTGGATTTTGAGTTTAGAGAAAAATGTTATTAGGGTTTTTTGTAGAGCATTCCGGGGGACAGACGGAACTCTGACC
The DNA here is from genome assembly GCA_037103525.1 of Ganaspis brasiliensis. Taxonomy (NCBI): domain Eukaryota; kingdom Metazoa; phylum Arthropoda; class Insecta; order Hymenoptera; family Figitidae; genus Ganaspis; species Ganaspis brasiliensis. The sequence continues at coordinate 1,741,792 of JAZKLR010000350.1, forward strand.
AGAACTATTGGAACTCTAAAATGTTCGAAAGTCACTATTTTATGGGTCACTTTGAACGTCAATCAGTTTTGGATTTTGAGTTTAGAGAAAAATGTTATTCGGGTTTTTTGTAGAGCATTCCGGGGGACAGACGGAACTCTGACCAGAACTATTGGAACTCTAAAAAGTTCAAAAGTCAATATTTTATGGGTCACTTTGAATGTCAATAAGTTTTTGATTTTGAGTTAAGAGAAAAATGTTATTAGGGTTTTTTGTAGAGCATTCCAGGGGACAAACAGAACTCTGACCAGAACTCTTGGAACTCTAAAATTTTCGAAAGTCAATATTTTATGGGTCACTTTGAACGTTAATAAGTTTTTGGATTTTGAGTTTAGAGAAAAATGTTATTATGGTTTTTTATAGAGAATTCCGGGGGACAAATGGAACTCTAAACAGAACTCTTAGAACTCTTAAATGTTCGAAAGTCACTATTTTATGGGTCACTTTGAACGTCAATCAGTTTTGGATTTTGAGTTTAGAGAAAAATGTTATTAGGGTTTTTTGTAGAGCATTGCAGGGGACAAACAAAACTCTGACCAGAACTCTTGGAACTCTAAAATGTTCGAAAGTCAATATGTTATGGGTCACTTTGAACGTCAATCAGTTTTGGATTTTGAGTTTAGAGAAAAATGTTATTAGGGTTTTTTGTAGAGTATTCCGGGGGACAAACGGAACTCTGACCAGAACTATTGGAACTCTAAAAAGTTCAAAAGTCAATATTTTATGGGTTACTTTGAACGTCAATAAGTTTTTGATTTTGAGTTAAGAAAAAAATGTTATTAGGGTTTTTTGTAGAGCATTCCAGGGGACAAACGGAACTCTGACCAGAACTCTTGGAACTCTACAATGTTCGAAAGTCAATATTTTATGGGTCACTTTGAACGTTAATAAGTTTTTGGATTTTGAGTTTAAAGAAAAATGTTATTATGGTTTTTTATAGAGAATTCCGGGGAACAAACGGAACTCTAACCAGAACTCTTAGAACTCTTAAATGTTCGAAAGTCAGTATTTTATGGGTCACTTTGAACGTCAATAAGTTTTTGATTTTAAGTTAAGAAAAAAATGTTATTAGGGTTTTTTCTAGAGCATTCCGGGGGACAAACGGAACTCTGACCAGAGCTATTGGAACTCTAAAAAGTTCAAAAGTCTATATTTTATGGGTCACTTTGAACGTCAATAAGTTTTGGATTTTGAGTTTAGAGAAAAATGTTATTAGGGTTTTTTGTAGAGTATTCCGGGGGACAAACGGAACTCTGACCAGAACTATTGGAACTCTAAAAAGTTCAAAAGTCAATATTTTATGGGTCACTTTGAACGTCAATAAGTTTTTGATTTTGAGTTAAGAAAAAAATGTTATTAGGGTTTTTTCTAGAGCATTCCGGGGGACAAACGGAACTCTGACCAGAGCTATTGGAACTCTAAAAAGTTCAAATGTCAATATTTTATGGGTCACTTTGAACGTCAATAAGTTTTTGATTTTGAGTTAAGAAAAAAATATTATTAGGGTTTTTTCTAGAGCATTCCGGGGGACAAACGGAACTCTGACCAGACCTATTGGAACTCTAAAAAGTTCAAAAGTCAATATTTTATGGGTCACTTTGAACGTCAATAAGTTTTTGATTTTGAGTTAAGAAAAAAATGTTATTAGGGTTTTTTCTAGAGCATTCCGGGGGACAAACGGAACTCTGACCAGACCTATTGGAACTCTAAAAAGTTCAAAAGTCAATATTTTATGGGTCACTTTGAACGTCAATAAGTTTTTGATTTTGAGTTAAGAGAAAAATGTTATTAGGGTTTTTTGTAGAGCATTCCAGAGGACAAACGGAACTCTGACCAGAACTCTTGGAACTCTAAAAGTTTCGAAAGTCAATATTTTATGGGTCACTTTGAACGTTAATAAGTTTTTGGATTTTGAGTTTAGAGAAAAATGTTATTATGGTTTTTATAGAGAATTCCAGGGGACAAACGGAACTCTAACCAAAACTCTTGGAACTCTAAAATGTTCGAAAGTCAATATTTTATGGGTCACTTTGAACGTTAATAAGTTTTTGGATTTTGAGTTTAGAGAAAAATGTTATTAGGGTTTTTTGTAGAGCATTCCGGGGGACAAACGGAACTCTGACCAGAACTATTGGAACTCTAAAAAGTTCAAAAGTCAATATTTTATGGGTCACTTTGAACGTCAATAAGTTTTTGATTTTGAGTTTAGAGAAAAATGTTATTAGGGTTTTTTTGTAGAGCATTCCAGGGGACAAACGGAACTCTAACCAGAACTCTTAGAACTCTAAAATGTTCGAAAGTCACTATTTTATGGGTCACTTTGAACGTCAATCAGTTTTGGATTTTGAGTTTAGAGAAAAATGTTATTAGGGTTTTTTGTAGAGCATTCCAGGGGACAAACAGAACCCTGACCAGAACTCTTGGAACTCTAAAATTTTCGAAAGTCAATATTTTATGGGTCACTTTGAACGTCAATAAGTTTTTGATTTTGAGTTAAGAAAAAAATGTTATTAGGGTTTTTTCTAGAGCATTCCGGGGGACAAACGGAACTCTGACCAGACCTATTGGAACTCTAAAAAGTTCAAAAGTCAATATTTTATGGGTCACTTTGAACGTCAATAAGTTTTTGATTTTGAGTTAAGAGAAAAATGTTATTAGGGTTTTTTGTAGAGCATTCCAGAGGACAAACGGAACTCTGACCAGAACTCTTGGAACTCTAAAAGTTTCGAAAGTCAATATTTTATGGGTCACTTTGAACGTTAATAAGTTTTTGGATTTTGAGTTTAGAGAAAAATGTTATTATGGTTTTTATAGAGAATTCCAGGGGACAAACGGAACTCTAACCAAAACTCTTGGAACTCTAAAATGTTCGAAAGTCAATATTTTATGGGTCACTTTGAACGTTAATAAGTTTTTGGATTTTGAGTTTAGAGAAAAATGTTATTAGGGTTTTTTGTAGAGCATTCCGGGGGACAAACGGAACTCTGACCAGAACTATTGGAACTCTAAAAAGTTCAAAAGTCAATATTTTATGGGTCACTTTGAACGTCAATAAGTTTTTGATTTTGAGTTTAGAGAAAAATGTTATTAGGGTTTTTTTGTAGAGCATTCCAGGGGACAAACGGAACTCTAACCAGAACTCTTAGAACTCTAAAATGTTCGAAAGTCACTATTTTATGGGTCACTTTGAACGTCAATCAGTTTTGGATTTTGAGTTTAGAGAAAAATGTTATTAGGGTTTTTTGTAGAGCATTCCAGGGGACAAACAGAACCCTGACCAGAACTCTTGGAACTCTAAAATTTTCGAAAGTCAATATTTTATGGGTCACTTTGAACGTCAATAAGTTTTTGGATTTTGAGTTTAGAGAAAAATGTTATTAGGGTTTTTTCTAGAGCATTCCGGGGGACAAACGGAACTCTGACCAGAGCTATTGGAACTCTAAAAAGTTCACTAGTCACTATTTTATGGGTCACTTTGAACGTCAATCAGTTTTGGATTTTGAGTTTAGAGAAAAATGTTATTAGGGTTTTTTGTAGAGCATTCCAGGGGACAAACAGAACTCTGACCAGAACTCTTGGAACTCTAAAATCTTCGAAAGTCAATATTTTATGGGTCACTTTGAACGTCAATAAGTTTTTGGATTTTAAGTTTAGAGAAAAATGTTATTCGGGTTTTTTGTAGAGCATTCCGGGGGACAGACGGAACTCTGACCAGAACTATTGGAACTCTAAAAAGTTCAAAAGTCAATATTTTATGGGTCACTTTGAACGTCAATAAGTTTTTGATTTTGAGTTTAGAGAAAAATGTTATTAGGGTTTTTTGTAGAGCATTCCAGGGGACAAACAGAACTCTGACCAGAACTCTTGGAACTCTAAAATGTTCGAAAGTCAATATTTTATGGGTCACTTTGAACGTTAATAAGTTTTTGTATTTTGAGTTTAGAGAAAAATGTTATTGTGGTTTTTTATAGAGAATTCCGGGGGACAAACGGAACTCTAACCAGAGCTATTGGAACTCTAAAAAGTTGACTAGTCAATATTTTATGGGTCACTTTGAATGTCAATAAGTTTTTGATTTTGAGTTAAGAGAAAAATGTTATTAGGGTTTTTTGTAGAGCATTCCAGGGGACAAACGGAACTCTGACCAGAACTCTTGGAACTCTAAAATTTTCGAAAGTCAATATTTTATGGGTCACTTTGAACGTTAATAAGTTTTTGTATTTTGAGTTTAGAGAAAAATGTTATTATGGTTTTTTATAGAGAATTCCGGGGGACAAACGGAACTCTAACCAGAACTCTTGGAACTCTTATATGTTCGAAAGTCAATATTTTATGGGTCACTTTGAACATCAATAAGTTTTGGTTTTTGAGTTTAGAGAAAAATGTTATTAGGGTTTTTTGTAGAGCATTCCGGGGGACAAACGGAACTCTGACCAGAACTATTGGTACTCTAAAAAGTTCAAAAGTCAATATTTTATGGGTCACTTTGAACGTCAATAAGTTTTGGATTTTGAGTTTAGAGAAAAATGTTATTAGGGTTTTTTGTAGGGGATTCCGGGGGACAAACGGAACTCTGACCAGAACTATTGGAACTCTAAAAAGTTCAAAAGTCAATATTTTATGGGTCACTTTGAACGTCAATAAGTTTTTGATATTGAGTTTAGAGAAAAATGTTATTAGGGTTTTTTCTAGAGCATTCCGGGGGACAAACGGAACTCTGACCAGACCTATTGGAACTCTAAAAAGTTCAAAAGTCAATATTTTATGGGTCACTTTGAACGTCAATAAGTTTTTGATTTTGAGTTAAGAGAAAAATGTTATTAGGGTTTTTTGTAGAGCATTCCAGGGGACAAACGGAACTCTGACCAGAACTCTTGGAACTCTAAAAGTTTCGAAAGTCAATATTTTATGGGTCACTTTGAACGTTAATAAGTTTTTGGATTTTGAGTTTAGAGAAAAATGTTATCATGGTTTTTATAGAGAATTCCAGGGGACAAACGGAACTCTAACCAAAACTATTGGAACTCTTAAAAGTTCAAAAGTCAATATTTTATGGGTCACTTTGAACGTCAATAAGTTTTTGATTTTGAGTTTAGAGAAAAATGTTATTAGGGTTTTTTTGTAGAGCATTCCAGGGGACAAACGGAACTCTAACCAGAACTCTTAGAACTCTAAAATGTTCGAAAGTCACTATTTTATGGGTCACTTTGAACGTCAGTCAGTTTTGGATTTTGAGTTTAGAGAAAAATGTTATTAGGGTTTTTTGTAGACCATTCCAGGGGACAAACAGAACTCTGACCAGAACTCTTGGAACTCTAAAATTTTCGAAAGTCAATATTTTATGGGTCACTTTGAACGTCAATAAGTTTTTGGATTTTGAGTTTAGAGAAAAATGTTATTAGGGTTTTTTGTAGAGCATTCCGGGGGACAGACGGAACTCTGACCAGAACTATTGGAACTCTAAAATGTTCGAAAGTCACTATTTTATGGGTCACTTTGAACGTCAATCAGTTTTGGATTTTGAGTTTAGAGAAAAATGTTATTCGGGTTTTTTGTAGAGCATTCCGGGGGACAGACGGAACTCTGACCAGAACTATTGGAACTCTAAAAAGTTCAAAAGTCAATATTTTATGGGTCACTTTGAACGTCAATAAGTTTTTGATTTTGAATTTAGAGAAAAATGTTATTAGGGTTTTTTGTAGAGCATTCCTGGGGACAAACAGAACTCTGACCAGAACTCTTGGAACTCTAAAATGTTCGAAAGTCAATATTTTATGGGTCACTTTGAACGTTAATAAGTTTTTGTATTTTGAGTTTAGAGAAAAATGTTATTATGGTTTTTTATAGAGAATTCCGGGGGACAAACGGAACTCTAACCAGAGCTATTGGAACTCTAAAAAGTTGACTAGTCAATATTTTATGGGTCACTTTGAATGTCAATAAGTTTTTGATTTTGAGTTAAGAGAAAAATGTTATTAGGGTTTTTTGTAGAGCATTCCAGGGGACAAACGGAACTCTGACCAGAACTCTTGGAACTCTAAAATTTTCGAAAGTCAATATTTTATGGGTCACTTTGAACGTTAATAAGTTTTTGTATTTTGAGTTTAGAGAAAAATGTTATTATGGTTTTTTATAGAGAATTCCGGGGGACAAACGGAACTCTAACCAGAACTCTTGGAACTCTTATATGTTCGAAAGTCAATATTTTATGGGTCACTTTGAACGTCAATAAGTTTTGGTTTTTGAGTTTAGAGAAAAATGTTATTAGGGTTTTTTGTAGAGCATTCCGGGGGACAAACGGAACTCTGACCAGAACTATTGGTACTCTAAAAAGTTCAAAAGTCAATATTTTATGGGTCACTTTGAACGTCAATAAGTTTTGGATTTTGAGTTTAGAGAAAAATGTTATTAGGGTTTTTTGTAGGGGATTCCGGGGGACAAACGGAACTCTGACCAGAACTATTGGAACTCTAAAAAGTTCAAAAGTCAATATTTTATGGGTCACTTTGAACGTCAATAAGTTTTTGATATTGAGTTTAGAGAAAAATGTTATTAGGGTTTTTTCTAGAGCATTCCGGGGGACAAACGGAACTCTGACCAGACCTATTGGAACTCTAAAAAGTTCAAAAGTCAATATTTTATGGGTCACTTTGAACGTCAATAAGTTTTTGATTTTGAGTTAAGAGAAAAATGTTATTAGGGTTTTTTGTAGAGCATTCCAGGGGACAAACGGAACTCTGACCAGAACTCTTGGAACTCTAAAAGTTTCGAAAGTCAATATTTTATGGGTCACTTTGAACGTTAATAAGTTTTTGGATTTTGAGTTTAGAGAAAAATGTTATTATGGTTTTTATAGAGAATTCCAGGGGACAAACGGAACTCTAACCAAAACTATTGGAACTCTTAAAAGTTCAAAAGTCAATATTTTATGGGTCACTTTGAACGTCAATAAGTTTTTGATTTTGAGTTTAGAGAAAAATGTTATTAGGGTTTTTTTGTAGAGCATTCCAGGGGACAAACGGAACTCTAACCAGAACTCTTAGAACTCTAAAATGTTCGAAAGTCACTATTTTATGGGTCACTTTGAACGTCAGTCAGTTTTGGATTTTGAGTTTAGAGAAAAATGTTATTAGGGTTTTTTGTAGAGCATTCCAGGGGACAAACAGAACTCTGACCAGAACTCTTGGAACTCTAAAATTTTCGAAAGTCAATATTTTATGGGTCACTTTGAACGTCAATAAGTTTTTGGATTTTGAGTTTAGAGAAAAATGTTATTAGGGTTTTTTGTAGAGCATTCCGGGGGACAGACGGAACTCTGACCAGAACTATTGGAACTCTAAAATGTTCGAAAGTCACTATTTTATGGGTCACTTTGAACGTCAATCAGTTTTGGATTTTGAGTTTAGAGAAAAATGTTATTCGGGTTTTTTGTAGAGCATTCCGGGGGACAGACGCAACTCTGACCAGAACTATTGGAACTCTAAAAAGTTCAAAAGTCAATATTTTATGGGTCACTTTGAACGTCAATAAGTTTTTGATTTTGAGTTAAGAGAAAAATATTATTAGGGTTTTTTGTAGAGCATTCCAGGGGACAAACGGAACTCTGACCAGAACTCTTGGAACTCTAAAAAGTTCACTAGTCAATATTTTATGGGTCACTTTGAATGTCAATAAGTTTTTGATTTTGAGTTAAGAGAAAAATGTTATTAGGGTTTTTTGTAGAGCATTCCAGGGGACAAACAGAACTCTGACCAGAACTCTTGGAACTCTAAAATTTTCGAAAGTCAATATTTTATGGGTCACTTTGAACGTTAATAAGTTTTTGGATTTTGAGTTTAGAGAAAAATGTTATTATGGTTTTTTATAGAGAATTCCGGGGGACAAATGGAACTCTAAACAGAACTCTTAGAACTCTTAAATGTTCGAAAGTCACTATTTTATGGGTCACTTTAAACGTCAATCAGTTTTGGATTTTGAGTTTAGAGAAAAATGTTATTAGGGTTTTTTGTAGAGCATTGCAGGGGACAAACATAACTCTGACCAGAACTCTTGGAACTCTAAAATGTTCGAAAGTCAATATTTTATGGGTCACTTTGAACGTCAATCAGTTTTGGATTTTGAGTTTAGAGAAAAATGTTATTAGGGTTTTTTGTAGAGTATTCCGGGGGACAAACGGAACTCTGACCAGAACTATTGGAACTCTAAAAAGTTCAAAAGTCAATATTTTATGGGTCACTTTAAACGTCAATAAGTTTTTGATTTTGAGTTAAGAAAAAAATGTTATTAGGGTTTTTTGTAGAGCATTCCAGGGGACAAACGGAACTCTGACCAGAACTCTTGGAACTCTACAATGTTCGAAAGTCAATATTTTATGGGTCACTTTGAACGTTAATAAGTTTTTGGATTTTGAGTTTAAAGAAAAATGTTATTATGGTTTTTTATAGAGAATTCCGGGGGACAAACGGAACTCTGACCAGAACTATTGGAACTCTAAAAAGTTCAAAAGTCAATATTTTATGGGTCACTTTGAACGTCAATAAGTTTTTGATTTTGAGTTAAGAAAAAAATGTTATTAGGGTTTTTTCTAGAGCTTTCCGGGGGACAAACGGAACTCTGACCAGAGCTATTGGAACTCTAAAAAGTTCAAAAGTCTATATTTTATGGGTCACTTTGAACGTCAATAAGTTTTGGATTTTGAGTTTAGAGAAAAATGTTATTAGGGTTTTTTGTAGAGTATTCCGGGGGACAAACGGAACTCTGACCAGAACTATTGGAACTCTAAAAAGTTCAAAAGTCAATATTTTATGGGTCACTTTGAACGTCAATAAGTTTTTGATTTTGAGTTAAGAAAAAAAAGTTATTAGGGTTTTTTCTAGAGCATTCCGGGGGACAAACGGAACTCTGACCAGAGCTATTGGAACTCTAAAAAGTTCAAAAGTCAATATTTTATGGGTCACTTTGAACGTCAATAAGTTTTTGATTTTGAGTTAAGAAAAAAATGTTATTAGAGTTTTTTCTAGAGCATTCCGGGGGACAAACGGAACTCTGACCAGACCTATTGGAACTCTAAAAAGTTCAAAAGTCAATATTTTATGGGTCACTTTGAACGTCAATAAGTTTTTGATTTTGAGTTAAGAAAAAAATGTTATTAGGGTTTTTTCTAGAGCATTCCGGGGGACAAACGGAACTCTGACCAGACCTATTGGAAGTCTAAAAAGTTCAAAAGTCAATATTTTATGGGTCACTTTGAACGTCAATAAGTTTTTGATTTTGAGTTAAGAGAAAAATGTTATTAGGGTTTTTTGTAGAGCATTCCAGGGGACAAACGGAACTCTGACCAGAACTCTTGGAACTCTAAAAGTTTCGAAAGTCAATATTTTATGGGTCACTTTGAACGTTAATAAGTTTTTGGATTTTGAGTTTAGAGAAAAATGTTATTATGGTTTTTATAGAGAATTCCAGGGGACAAACGGAACTCTAACCAAAACTCTTGGAACTCTAAAATGTTCGAAAGTCAATATTTTATGGGTCACTTTGAACGTTAATAAGTTTTTGGATTTTGAGTTTAGAGAAAAATGTTATTAGGGTTTTTTGTAGAGCATTCCGGGGGACAAACGGAACTCTGACCAGAACTATTGGAACTCTAAAAAGTTCAAAAGTCAATATTTTATGGGTCACTTTGAACGTCAATAAGTTTTTGATTTTGAGTTAAGAAAAAAATGTTATTAGGGTTTTTTCTAGAGCTTTCCGGGGGACAAACGGAACTCTGACCAGAGCTATTGGAACTCTAAAAAGTTCAAAAGTCTATATTTTATGGGTCACTTTGAACGTCAATAAGTTTTGGATTTTGAGTTTAGAGAAAAATGTTATTAGGGTTTTTTGTAGAGTATTCCGGGGGACAAACGGAACTCTGACCAGAACTATTGGAACTCTAAAAAGTTCAAAAGTCAATATTTTATGGGTCACTTTGAACGTCAATAAGTTTTTGATTTTGAGTTAAGAAAAAAAAGTTATTAGGGTTTTTTCTAGAGCATTCCGGGGGACAAACGGAACTCTGACCAGAGCTATTGGAACTCTAAAAAGTTCAAAAGTCAATATTTTATGGGTCACTTTGAACGTCAATAAGTTTTTGATTTTGAGTTAAGAAAAAAATGTTATTAGAGTTTTTTCTAGAGCATTCCGGGGGACAAACGGAACTCTGACCAGACCTATTGGAACTCTAAAAAGTTCAAAAGTCAATATTTTATGGGTCACTTTGAACGTCAATAAGTTTTTGATTTTGAGTTAAGAAAAAAATGTTATTAGGGTTTTTTCTAGAGCATTCCGGGGGACAAACGGAACTCTGACCAGACCTATTGGAACTCTAAAAAGTTCAAAAGTCAATATTTTATGGGTCACTTTGAACGTCAATAAGTTTTTGCTTTTGAGTTAAGAGAAAAATGTTATTAGGGTTTTTTGTAGAGCATTCCAGGGGACAAACGGAACTCTGACCAGAACTCTTGGAACTCTAAAAGTTTCGAAAGTCAATATTTTATGGGTCACTTTGAACGTTAATAAGTTTTTGGATTTTGAGTTTAGAGAAAAATGTTATTATGGTTTTTATAGAGAATTCCAGGGGACAAACGGAACTCTAACCAAAACTCTTGGAACTCTAAAATGTTCGAAAGTCAATATTTTATGGGTCACTTTGAACGTTAATAAGTTTTTGGATTTTGAGTTTAGAGAAAAATGTTATTAGGGTTTTTTGTAGAGCATTCCGGGGGACAAACGGAACTCTGACCAGAACTATTGGAACTCTAAAAAGTTCAAAAGTCAATATTTTATGGGTCACTTTGAACGTCAATAAGTTTTTGATTTTGAGTTAAGAGAAAAATGTTATTAGGGTTTTTTGTAGAGCATTCCAGGGGACAAACGGAACTCTGACCAGACCTATTGGAACTCTAAAAAGTTCAAAAGTCAATATTTTATGGGTCACTTTGAACGTCAATAAGTTTTTGATTTTGAGTTAAGAGAAAAATGTTATTATGGTTTTTTATAGAGAATTCCGGGGGACAAACGGAACTCTAACCAGAGCTATTGGAACTCTAAAAAGTTCACTAGTCAATATTTTATGGGTCACTTTGAATGTCAATAAGTTTTTGATTTTGAGTTAAGAGAAAAATGTTATTAGGGTTTTTTGTAGAGCATTCCAGGGGACAAACGGAACTCTGACCAGTTCTATTGGAACTCTAAAAAGTTCAAAAGTCAATATTTTATGGGTCACTTTGAACGTCAATAAGTTTTTGATTTTGAGTTAAGAAAAAAATGTTATTAGGGTTCTTTCTAGAGCATTCCGGGGGACAAACGGAACTCTGACCAGAGCTATTGGAACTCTAAAAAGTTCAAAAGTCTATATTTTATGGGTCACTTTGAACGTCAATAAGTTTTGGATTTTGAGTTTAGAGAAAAATGTTATTAGGGTTTTTTGTAGAGTATTCCGGGGGACAAACGGAACTCTGACCAGAACTATTGGAACTCTAAAAAGTTCAAAAGTCAATATTTTATGGGTCACTTTGAACGTCAATAAGTTTTTGATTTTGAGTTAAGAAAAAAAAGTTATTAGGGTTTTTTCTAGAGCATTCCGGGGGACAAACGGAACTCTGACCAGAGCTATTGGAACTCTAAAAAGTTCACTAGTCAATATTTTATGGGTCACTTTAAATGTCAATAAGTTTTTGATTTTGAGTTAAGGGAAAAATGTTATTAGGGTTTTTTGTAGAGCATTCCAGGGGACAAACGGAACTCTGACCAGAACTCTTGGAACTCTAAAAGTTTCGAAAGTCAATATTTTATGGGTCACTTTGAACGTTAATAAGTTTTTGGATTTTGAGTTTAGAGAAAAATGTTATTATGGTTTTTATAGAGAATTCCAGGGGACAAACGGAACTCTAACCAAAACTCTTGGAACTCTAAAATGTTCGAAAGTCAATATTTTATGGGTCACTTTGAACGTTAATAAGTTTTTGGATTTTGAGTTTAGAGAAAAATGTTATTAGGGTTTTTTGTAGAGCATTCCGGGGGACAAACGGAACTCTGACCAGAACTATTGGAACTCTAAAAAGTTCAAAAGTCAATATTTTATGGGTCACTTTGAACGTCAATAAGTTTTTGATTTTGAGTTAAGAGAAAAATGTTATTAGGGTTTTTTGTAGAGCATTCCAGGGGACAAACGGAACTCTGACCAGACCTATTGGAACTCTAAAAAGTTCAAAAGTCAATATTTTATGGGTCACTTTGAACGTCAATAAGTTTTTGATTTTGAGTTAAGAGAAAAATGTTATTATGGTTTTTTATAGAGAATTCCGGGGGACAAACGGAACTCTAACCAGAGCTATTGGAACTCTAAAAAGTTCACTAGTCAATATTTTATGGGTCACTTTGAATGTCAATAAGTTTTTGATTTTGAGTTAAGAGAAAAATGTTATTAGGGTTTTTTGTAGAGCATTCCAGGGGACAAACGGAACTCTGACCAGTTCTATTGGAACTCTAAAAAGTTCAAAAGTCAATATTTTATGGGTCACTTTGAACGTCAATAAGTTTTTGATTTTGAGTTAAGAAAAAAATGTTATTAGGGTTCTTTCTAGAGCATTCCGGGGGACAAACGGAACTCTGACCAGAGCTATTGGAACTCTAAAAAGTTCAAAAGTCTATATTTTATGGGTCACTTTGAACGTCAATAAGTTTTGGATTTTGAGTTTAGAGAAAAATGTTATTAGGGTTTTTTGTAGAGTATTCCGGGGGACAAACGGAACTCTGACCAGAACTATTGGAACTCTAAAAAGTTCAAAAGTCAATATTTTATGGGTCACTTTGAACGTCAATAAGTTTTTGATTTTGAGTTAAGAAAAAAAAGTTATTAGGGTTTTTTCTAGAGCATTCCGGGGGACAAACGGAACTCTGACCAGAGCTATTGGAACTCTAAAAAGTTCACTAGTCAATATTTTATGGGTCACTTTAAATGTCAATAAGTTTTTGATTTTGAGTTAAGGGAAAAATGTTATTAGGGTTTTTTGTAGAGCATTCCAGGGGACAAACGGAACTCTGACCAGAACTCTTGGAACTCTAAAATTTTCGAAAGTCAATATTTTATGGGTCACTTTGAACGTTAATAAGTTTTTGGATTTTGAGTTTAGAGAAAAATGTTATGATGGTTTTTTATTAAGAATTCCGGGGGACAAATGGAACTCTAAACAGAACTCTTAGAACTCTAAAATGTTCGAAAGTCACTATTTTTTGGGTCACTTTGAACGTCAATCAGTTTTGGATTTTGAGTTTACAGAAAAATGTTATTAGGGTTTTTTGTAGAGCATTCCAGGGGACAAACAGAACTCTGACTAGAACTCTTGGAACTCTAAAATGTTCGAAAGTCAATATTTTATGGGTCACTTTGAACGTTAATAAGTTTTTGTATTTTGAGTTTAGAGAAAAATGTTATTATGGTTTTTTATAGAGAATTCCGGGGGACAAACGGAACTCTAACCAGAGCTATTGGAACTCTAAAAAGTTCACTAGTCAATATTTTATGGGTCACTTTGAATGTCAATAAGTTTTTGATTTTGAGTTAAGAGAAAAATGTTATTAGGGTTTTTTGTAGAGCATTCCAGGGGACAAACGGAACTCTGACCAGAACTCTTGGAACTCTAAAATTTTCGAAAGTCAATATTTTATGGGTCACTTTGAACGTTAATAAGTTTTTGGATTTTGAGTTTAGAGAAAAATGTTATTATGGTTTTTTATTAAGAAATTCGGGGGGACAAATGGAACTCTAAACAGAACTCTTAGAACTCTAAAATGTTCGAAAATCACTATTTTTTGGGTCACTTTGAACGTCAATCAGTTTTGGATTTTGAGTTTAGAGAAAAATGTTATTAGGGTTTTTTGTAGAGCATTCCAGGGGACAAACAGAACTCTGACCAGAACTCTTGGAACTCTAAAATGTTCGAAAGTCAATATTTTATGGGTCACTTTGAACGTTAATAAGTTTTTGTATTTTGAGTTTAGAGAAAAATGTTATTATGGTTTTTTATAGATAATTCCGGGGGACAAACGGAACTCTAACCAGAACTCTTGGAACTCTAATATGTTCGAAAGTCAATATTTTATGGGTCACTTTGAACGTCAATAAGTTTTGGTTTTTGAGTTTAGAGAAAAATGTTATTAGGGTTTTTTGTAGAGCATTCCGGGGGACAAACGGAACTCTGACCAGAACTATTGGTACTCTAAAAAGTTCAAAAGTCAATATTTGATGGGTCACTTTGAACGTCAATAAGTTTTGGATTTTGAGTTTAGAGAAAAATGTTATTAGGGTTTTTTGTAGGGGATTCCGGGGGACAAACGGAACTCTGACCAGAACTATTGGAACTCTAAAAAGTTCAAAAGTCAATATTTTATGGGTCACTTTGAATGTCAATAAGTTTTTGATTTTGAGTTAAGAGAAAAATGTTATTAGGGTTTTTTGTAGAGCATTCCAGGGGACAAACGGAACTCTGACCAGACCTATTGGAACTCTAAAAAGTTCAAAAGTCAATATTTTATGGGTCACTTTGAACGTCAATAAGTTTTTGATTTTGAGTTAAGAGAAAAATGTTATTATGGTTTTTTATAGAGAATTCCGGGGGACAAACGGAACTCTAACCAGAGCTATTGGAACTCTAAAAAGTTCACTAGTCAATATTTTATGGGTCACTTTGAATGTCAATAAGTTTTTGATTTTGAGTTAAGAGAAAAATGTTATTAGGGTTTTTTGTAGAGCATTCCAGGGGACAAACGGAACTCTGACCAGACCTATTGGAACTCTAAAAAGTTCAAAAGTCAATATTTTATGGGTCACTTTGAACGTCAATAAGTTTTTGATTTTGAGTTTAGAGAAAAATGTTATTAGGGTTTTTTTGTAGAGCATTCCAGGGGACAAACGGAACTCTAACCAGAACTCTTAGAACTCTAAAATGTTCGAAAGTCACTATTTTATGGGTCACTTTGAACGTCAATCAGTTTTGGATTTTGAGTTTAGAGAAAAATGTTATTAGGGTTTTTTGTAGAGCATTCCAGGGGACAAACAGAACTCTGACCAGAACTCTTGGAACTCTAAAATTTTCGAAAGTCAATATTTTATGGGTCACTTTGAACGTCAATAAGTTTTTGGATTTTGAGTTTAGAGAAAAATGTTATTAGGGTTTTTTCTAGAGCATTCCGGGGGACAAACGGGACTCTGACCAGAGCTATTGGAACTCTAAAAAGTTCACTAGTCAATATTTTATGGGTCACTTTGAATGTCAATAAGTTTTTGATTTTGAGTTAAGAGAAAAATGTTATTAGGGTTTTTTGTAGAGCATTCCAGGGGACAAACGGAACTCTGACCAGAACTCTTGGAACTCTAAAATTTTCGAAAGTCAATATTTTATGGGTCACTTTGAACGTTAATAAGTTTTTGGATTTTGAGTTTAGAGAAAAATGTTATGATGGTTTTTTATTAAGAATTCCGGGGGACAAATGGAACTCTAAACAGAACTCTTAGAACTCTAAAATGTTCGAAAGTCACTATTTTTTGGGTCACTTTGAACGTCAATCAGTTTTGGATTTTGAGTTTAGAGAAAAATGTTATTAGGGTTTTTTGTAGAGCATTCCAGGGGACAAACAGAACTCTGACTAGAACTCTTGGAACTCTAAAATGTTCGAAAGTCAATATTTTATGGGTCACTTTGAACGTTAATAAGTTTTTGTATTTTGAGTTTAGAGAAAAATGTTATTATGGTTTTTTATAGAGAATTCCGGGGGACAAACGGAACTCTAACCAGAGCTATTGGAACTCTAAAAAGTTCACTAGTCAATATTTTATGGGTCACTTTGAATGTCAATAAGTTTTTGATTTTGAGTTAAGAGAAAAATGTTATTAGGGTTTTTTGTAGAGCATTCCAGGGGACAAACGGAACTCTGACCAGAACTCTTGGAACTCTAAAATTTTCGAAAGTCAATATTTTATGGGTCACTTTGAACGTTAATAAGTTTTTGGATTTTGAGTTTAGAGAAAAATGTTATTATGGTTTTTTATTAAGAATTTCGGGGGGACAAATGGAACTCTAAACAGAACTCTTAGAACTCTAAAATGTTCGAAAATCACTATTTTTTGGGTCACTTTGAACGTCAATCAGTTTTGGATTTTGAGTTTAGAGAAAAATGTTATTAGGGTTTTTTGTAGAGCATTCCAGGGGACAAACAGAACTCTGACCAGAACTCTTGGAACTCTAAAATGTTCGAAAGTCAATATTTTATGGGTCACTTTGAACGTTAATAAGTTTTTGTATTTTGAGTTTAGAGAAAAATGTTATTAGGGTTTTTTGTAGAGCATTCCGGGGGACAAACGGAACTCTGACCAGAACTATTGGTACTCTAAAAAGTTCAAAAGTCAATATTTTATGGGTCACTTTGAACGTCAATAAGTTTTGGATTTTGAGTTTAGAGAAAAATGTTATTAGGGTTTTTTGTAGGGGATTCCGGGGGACAAACGGAACTCTGACCAGAACTATTGGAACTCTAAAAAGTTCAAAAGTCAATATTTTATGGGTCACTTTGAACGTCAATAAGTTTTTGATATTGAGTTTAGAGAAAAATGTTATTAGGGTCTTTTTGTAGAGCATTCCAGGGGACAAACGGAACTCTGACCAGAACTCTTGGAACTCTAAAATGTTCGAAAGTCAATATTTTATGGGTCACTTTGAACTTCAATAAGTTTTTGGATTTTGAGTTTAGAGAAAAATGTTATTCGGGTTTTTTGTAGAGCATTCCGGGGGACAGACGGAACTCTGACCAGAACTATAGAAACTCTAAAAAGTTCAAAAGTCAATATTTTATGGGTCACTTTGAACGTCAATAAGTTTTTGATTTTGAGTTAAGAAAAAAATGTTATTAGGGTTTTTTGTAGAGCATTCTGGGGGACAAACGGAACTCTAACCAGAACTCGTGGAACTCTAAAATGTTCGAAAGTCAATATTTTATGGGTCACTTTGAACGTTAATAAGTTTTTGGATTTTCAGTTTAGAGAAAAATGTTATGAGTGTTTTTTGTAGAGCATTCCGGGGGGCAAACGGATCTCTGACCAGAACTCTTGGAACTCTAAAATTTCAGAAAGTCAATATTTTATGGGTCACTTTGAACGTCAATAAGTTTTTGGATTTTGAGTTTAGAGAAAAATGTTATAAAGGGTTTTTGTAGAGCATTCCAGGGGACAAACGGAACTCTAACCAGAACTCTTGGACCTCTAAAATGTTGGAAAGTCAATATTTTATGGGTCACTTTGAACGTTAATAAGTTTTTGGATTTTGAGTTTAGAGAAAAATGTTATTATGGTTTTTTGTAGAGCATTCGGGGGGTCAAACGGAACTCTGACCAGAACTCTTGGAACTCTAAAATTTTCAAATGTCAATATTTTATAGGTCACTTTGAACGTTAATAAGTTTTTGGATTTTGAGTTTAGAGACAAATGTTATTATGGTTTTTTGTAGAGCATTCCGGGGGACAAACGGAACTCTAACCAGAACTCTTGGAACTCTAAAATTTCAGTAAGTCAATATATTATGGGTCACTTTGAACGTCAACAAGTTTTTGTGTTTTGAGTTTAGAGAAAAATGTTGTTAGGGTTTTTTGTAGAGCATTCTGGGGGA
This sequence comes from Ganaspis brasiliensis, assembly GCA_037103525.1. Taxonomy (NCBI): domain Eukaryota; kingdom Metazoa; phylum Arthropoda; class Insecta; order Hymenoptera; family Figitidae; genus Ganaspis; species Ganaspis brasiliensis. Next base: position 1,759,527 of record JAZKLR010000350.1, read on the forward strand.
CAAACGGAACTCTGACCAGAACTCTTAGAACTCTAAAATTTTCGAATGTCAATATTTTATAGGTCACTTTGAACGTTAATAAGTTATTTGATTTTGATTTTAGAGAAAAATGTTATTAGGGGTTATTGTAGAGCATTCCAGGGGAAAAACGGAACTCTAACCAGAACTCTTGGAACTCTAAAATGTTCGAAAGTCAATATTTTATGGGTCACTTTGAACGTTAATAAGTTTTTGGATTTTCAGTTTAGTGAAAAATGTTATTATGGTTTTTTGTAGAGCATTCCGGGGGACAAACGGAACTCTAACCAGAACTCTTGGAACTCTAAAATTTCAGAAAGTCAATATTTTATGGGTCACTTTGAACGTCAACAAGTTTTTGTGTTCTGAGTTTAGAGAAAAATGTTGTTAGGGTTTTTTGTAGAGCATTCTGGGGGACAAACGGAACTCTGACCAGAACTCTTAGAACTCTAAAATTTTCGAATGTCAATATTTTATAGGTCACTTTGAACGTTAATAAGTTATTTGATTTTGATTTTAGAGAAAAATGTTATTAGGGGTTTTTGTAAAACATTCCAGGGGACAAACGGAACTCTAACCAGAACTCTTGGAACTCTAAAATGTTCGAAAGCCAATATTTTATGGGTGACTTTGAATGTTAATAAGTTTTTGGATTTTGAGTTTAGAGAAAAATGTTATTAGGGTTTTTTGTAGAGCATTCCAGGGGACAAACGGTACTCTAACCAGAACTCTTGGAACTCTAAAATGTCGAAAGTCAATATTTTATGGGTCACTTTGAACGTTAATAAGTTTTTGGATTTTGAGTTTAGAGAAAAATGTTATGAGTGTTTTTTGTAGAGCACTCCGGGGGATAAATATAACTCTGACCAGAACTCTTAGAACTAAAAAATTTTTGAAAGTCAAAAGTGTTTCGGTTACTTTGAACGTTAATAAGTTTTCGGATTTTGAATTCAGAGAAATTTTTTATTAGGGTTTTTTTGTAGATCTCTTGGGTGGGTAAACAGAACTCTATTCCGAAAATTTCAAGTATAAAATTTTTTTTTACATTGGTTTTTAATTTTTTTTAAATTTTTTTTAACTTTTTTGATTTGTTTGTTTTTGATGTATCATGTGTAGAGAACTCAAGAACTCTTTTTTCTTACTCAGAATATGTCATAGAAAACTTTTTTTTTTAAAAAAGTGGGTGGTTGGCATTTTTTTTTAAAAAAATTTTTTTAATGAAAATGAACAGAACTATTGCTGAAAAATATAAGGAACTTTAGAACTATTGGTAATCTACTCAGAACTCTAAAGAAAAATTGATTTTTCAAAAAGTGGGGGGCAGCGTGAAGTTAGCCCCCCATTTTGGAAAGTCGATTTGAAAGCCTTAAATCGCCAGAATTATTGCTTAAAAGTATCAGGAACTCTAGAACTCAATTTAAGGAACTTAGAACTCTAAAAAAAGTATCAAAATTTTTTGAGTGGGGGGTCAACTTTACAGGCATTTAAGAAGAGAATCGGTAATTTTACAGGAGTGCGAAAGAATTGACGAGCACGCATGCTTCTCTGTACAAACCGCTGATGTTTAAATTGTAGCTTTTTTTTGGCACTTATATAGTTATATATAATAGTTATTTGAATCAAATAAAAATTATTTGACCCAAGTAAATCATTTACTTGTCTATTATCCATTAAATATGTATTTGTCTCAATTAAATATTTACTGGTCCTATGTATTTTTTTTTACTGAATAAAATAAACAGTAATTTGCTTCAAATAAAAATTACTTTAATCAAATGAATGAAAAAATTAGTGCTAATAAATAATGGTTTAAATCCAGTATGATAATTACTTAATTCAATAATGCGTGTTATTTAATTCAAATAAATATTTATTTGCATGGAAAAAATGTTTCTTTTTTAAGAACTAAACCTTTTTTTGTAACAAGCATTTAATTATTTATCACGAATAATTGTTTTAATTCTGACTAAAATCCTCTTAATTCCGTCAAATATTTTTGTATTTAGCCCAAATATGAAATCTATTTGCATCAATTGAAAAAATTGTTAGATTCAAATAAATGTAAATTTGGCTTAAATCAAGAATTACTTATCACAAGTAAATGTCTAATTGGATTAAGTAAATAAGTTATTTGTAACTAATTAGAAATTGTCTTATTCAAGTAAACTTCTTATTTTATTCAAAATTCCCGAGTGCCAGAATGTTAGGGAACTAATAAATAATAAAATATTTTAAAATAATTTTAAAATCAAAAAATTAATTCTAAATTGTTATTCAAACTTGAGTTCTATTTTATTTGTAACTATTTTTTACTTATTTAAGGTGTTATTCTAATATTGGTGTTATTTAGTCCTTTAATCGAATCAATTCTTTGTTTATAAAGGTTTTTATCAACTTTCACACGATATTTCTTACATCTAAACAATTATATACTTATAATTAAATATCGCACCTACTGAGGATTCGAACCCTCAACGCTACGCACGCAAATCAATCGCTTAAGCACTAGTACACGCAAGCTCTGGTGAGAAATACCAAAATCTTCTGCTTGTACTTCAGGTCTGTAATAATCAGTGGCCGTATTCTCGAAAGCACGCAAGAATTCTCGCATGCGTAAAATGTTAAATGGTTAATGTCGCATGCGACTTTAAAACTGTATTCTCGACGACCGTTCGAGATGGGTTGTTCGAAAATTTCCGTGTGCGACATTTAGACAGTGTTGCCGTCGTTCCGAAATACTATTATACCAATAAGAATTAAGGTAGAATAGAAAAGTGATCTTACGGAAAAAAAAACAATTACGTTCTTTAATGCTTGCAGATTGCGGGCATTGAATTTATATAAAAATACCTTCCTCATGTAAACAATAATTTTTAAACATTCATAAAATCTGTGATTACTCTTCATTAAATCAATAAATATGCAAAAATTACGTATACTTATATTTTTATAAAGAAAAAAAAGCATGTACCACACATGTATTTCTTTTGGCTGTCACCGCTGTCACTCTAACCTAACCTAATATTATAACTTATATATTATTCACGAATTTCATAAGAAATTATTGGTTGATTAAATAAATACTGAGTTCCAAAAAAGGTTTTTGACCAATTTATTCCAATTTAAATTATTTAATCAATCGGAATTTATCTTGTCTACATGATTCTTTTACAAGACAACAAATAAATATTTAAAATGTTCAAATTATCGCTTGATTTAAAGCTTTTTTCACTGATACTTATTGAAATAGCTTCATAAAATAATTTAAAAAATGTTTACATAAAGCTTTTGATTTACAGTACTTATGCTTTTGATTTTTAATTTCGGCATTCAGGTTATTTTTAATTGTTTACTTTAGTTCATGCCCGCTAACACTACTTTGCATTATATACGTTTATTACATGTATGACACACAACCTTATTTCTCACTTGCATTTCGTATTCGACTTTGCATCTCGAGTGGCTACTACCCACTCGAGACGAACCATTTGAAAATGATCGCATACGACATGAAATCTCGCATGCGACACACGTTCGAGAATAGCTTCTTCAATCTCGCATGGCATGTCGCATGCGATATCTAGGGTCATCGATTCGAGAATACGGACCCAGGTCTATTGTGATAAAACTCAATAAAAGATAAGAAATAAATCATTTAATAAAAAATACGTTAACAGAATATTAAATATTTAAATCAAAATTGAACAATCATTCAAGAAATTTTGCACAAATAAATAAATTCAAATTAGATTTTTTTCAAAATTTTCGTTCCGATGTAATGCTTATTTGGTAAAAATATTTTTTATTTGTCTCGGTAAAAAAACGTATTAGGATAAAATAATGCATCATTTATATTACATAATTTAATTTACTTGAATCAATAAAGTAAATTTATTCTACTAAATAATGTTTCTTTACACAAAGTCAAAAACTATTTGTGTGAAATAAATTAATTAATAGTTTCAAATAACTCACTATTTAAGTTTTAATTAAATATTTATTTCATCAAAGTATTTTTTATTTGTTTTCATAAAATTAGGTATATTAGTATTAAATAAATTATTATTTTCATTAAGTAATTTAATTTACTTAAATCCATAAAATGAAGTTATTGTATTAAAAAAGTTTTATTTATATTGAACAAAAAAATATTTGGCTGAAATAAATAAATTAATGGTTACAAATAACTCACTATTATAGTTTCAATTAAAAATTTATTTGAGCGAAGTATTTTTTATTTGTTTTCATAAAATAATGTATTAGTATTAAATAAATCATTATTTGCCTTAAATAATGAAGTTTACTTGAATCTATAAAATAAAGTTATTGTCTTAAATAATTTTTATTTGTATTAAACAAAAAAATATTCGGCTGAAATAAATTAATTAATGGTTACAAATAACTCACTATTATAGTTTCAATTCAATATTTATTTCATCGAAGTATTTTTCATTTGTTTTCATAAAATATGTAATGTATTAGCATTAAATAAATCATTATTCGTTTTAAATAGTTTAGTTTACTTGAATCCATAAAATGAAATTATTGTGTAAAATAATTTTTATTTATATCAAAAAACTAAATATTTGAGAGAAATAAATAAATTAATTGTTTTAAATAAATTTTTATTTGTGTTGAATAATTTCATTTATTAGACTCAATTAATAATTGAACCAAATAATTGAACCAAATAATTTTTTTTTCAGTGTAGGCCAGAAGCAAGAAACATCGTTATGGTACAATCGCAAAGAGGATTAGACTGTTATGTTAGTGGAACGGTTCCACCGGAATAACAGTCTAATCCTGTTATACTCTTTGTGATTGTACTATAACGATGTTTCTTGCTTTTGTCCTATAACGTCTTTGCGTTTAGACTATTATGTTCTTACTAGAAAAGTAAGTCTATGATAAGTATTTCCTATGGCGATACCTAATACTGCAAAACTGTATATTGTTGCTTTTATAGATTAGCAAACGCAAATAGGAAAATACTAAAGAGTAATCTAATGGTACAAAACCAATATTTTCTTTCCGTGTAGCAAGCTATACCTAAAAACCTACAGATTGATCAAAAATAAAATATCCTAATTTTTGCTAATTTTAGAGTTTTTAGTTTTTAAAAAAATTAAAAAATTTTATTTTCCATGGGAGAGATTCGAAAGAATCATTAAAAAAGCGTATACAAAATTGTCATTGAAAAATAATGAAAATTTTAAAAGAATTTGAATAATTAAGAAGAGGGACCCATGAAATATCAACACATATTTCAGAGGTGCCAATTTTCTTTTACCTTATTTTACATCTAAAATTATAGTATATCATAAGTGGGGCAATCTGCGAATTGTAGGGTGCGATTACGAATTGGTACCCGTACCGAAGGTGTCAAACAGTCAAAGGTGGGGAGAGCGTACGTCGTTGCTGTTCCCGCGTTGACTGCCCTACCTACTCCGGTGCCCGCAGCGGTTACCGTTGTGGTGGTAAGTGTGGGTAGGGAGGTGGTAGGGGTCATGTAACCTGTACTAACGCTATAGCCATGGTCAATTGATTCCCAGAGCGAATCGGTGATTGGTTAAATCTCGTCTGTAATGCTGAGATCGGTTGCGTTAGCGTCTGGATAGCATTATTTGTTTCCGACCGAAGATCTTTTAACGCTTTGGTAGCTTCACTTTTGAATGTTTCGATCTTTTGATTACAATCCGTTCTCACCGCGTTAATCTCACGTCGTGTTTCCTTTGAAATTTTCGAGTATCTTAGCGTGATTTCTGAAGATGCTTGGTTAAAATTTGCTCGATTTAAGATTTAAAATAATTATTTTCTTCTTTTTGTTGTGTTTAAATCCCTCTTGAAATGTCTGATAATTGATGGAAAAAAGTGGGGTTCTGACTATTTTAGGTTTTCTACCGCGGCGCGTTTGAATCACAATTTTTGGGATTCCTTCCGTTCGTGACGATTTATTCAACGTTTTGTCATGAATGACCAGTGTGCTATCGTGATCGCTTTGCGCTCCTGTTTGAGCGCTTTGCGTTCCTTGCGGCGAGCTTGGCGTTTCGGTCGAGACGCGTTGCTCTTGGTTGCGGGGGGGGGGGGATGGGTTAGTGTACGCTTTAGGTGAAAACCGGAAGTCCGAGACATCGTGTTTGGGTAGTTTTTGTTTTTGTTCCTGCTGCCGGTCATTTTGGAAATTTAAATTTTTTAAATTTTTTTCTAATAATAAAAAAAATATGATAATTATAAATTGTTTATTGATTTTTAAAATAATGATCAATATTAATAATTCTAATTCTCTTTTGTCTGAACTGTCAATTACTTGAACTCCCATTTGTCCAAACTATTAAGTCCCAAAACTCGCATTTGGCCGAACTCTTAAGTACCCAAACTCGCATTTGGCAGAACTCTTAACTATCTAAACTCGCATTTGGTCGAACTTTTATATCACCAAACTCGCATTTGTTAAAACATTCAACCCTTCGAACTATCATTTGACAAATTCCTTAACTCACATACTTCACAAATCCCCGAACTCGCATTTGTCAGACCCTCGGAAAGTAGTCTCTCTAAAGGAGCCTTCTGATTGGCGGGTAATGTTTCCAGGAAAGTTACCCGCCAATCAGAATGCTTCTTTAGAGAGGCTACATTCCGAGGGTCTGACAAATGCGAGTTCGGGGATTTGTGAAGTATGTGAGTTAAGGAATTTGTCAAATGATAGTTCGAAGAGTTGAATTTTTTGACAAATGCGAATTTGGGAACTTAGGAGTTCGGCCAAATGCGAGTTTTGGGACTTAATAGTTTGGACAAATGCGAGTTCGGGGTTTTCACAGTTTGGGTAAACGCAAATTCGAGAATTTAGTTTTTCTGACAAATGAGATTTCAGGGAGTTAAATTTTAGAGCAAATGCAAATTCAGGGAGATGAATGTTTTAAAAAATGCGAGTTTGGAGTATTGAAATTTTGAACAAATGCAATTTCGAAGAGTTGAAAGTTTGGACAAGTGCAAATTTGGGTAGCTGGAGTTTTTGACAAATGCAAATTTGGGAGATTTAAGGTTTAGACAAATGCTATATCAAGAAGTTGAACGTTTCGACAATTGTGAGTTCGGGTAGTTAAAACTTTTGACAAATGTGAGATCGAGGAGTTAGAAGTTCGGACAAATGCTAGTTCAGTTACTTGGACGTTTGGACAAATACGAGTTAGAGGAATTGAAAATTCAGACAAAGGTTAGTTCAGTTAATTGGAAGTTTGGACAAATTCGAATTCGGGCAATTGGATGTTCGGACAATTGCGAGTTCTGGTAGTTGACTTTTCGAACACTTGAATTTTGGTTAATTGCGAGTTCGGTCATTTGGGTTTTGGAGGAAATACAGTCGACCCCTTTTAAGTAGGTGTCCATCTTGGGGACATTTTTTTTAGACCGAAAATTTTAATAATTAGAAAAAATGCTTTGAAAATGTTTATGTTAAAAATAAAATTTTATCCCTGTGGCCATAAGTTACCTTATAAATCGCACTTTCATCCGGTATAAAACATTTTAATATATTTTATTCGGTTTGTATTCTACACCAATAAATCGAAAGGGTGTTCAACCTTTTGAAACATGAAAATATAATTATTTATAATTGTTCATTCAAGCAAGCGAACATTCACACTCTGAGTAATTTTTAATTTAAGCATTGAAAAGCAATTTTTTTTTTTAAGTGGTATGAATTGTCGATCGATGGAAATCTCTTTGTTTGTGTTTCTAAACGCAGTAGTAGACTGTGAAGTTAAATGAGCGACATAAATGTTGCGATTTTTAACAATAACAATTTTTATTTACGTTGGGCGCCAAAAATGTGACGACTTTTACGCGGTTTGAAAATTTATTTATTAATTATGCCCAAGAGCGTGGGAGGGATGCGTACTGGTCGGTACAATGAGTTGAACGAGAGTTGTGTGATCGAACGAGAACCGTTGTAGATGGCAGAGAATCGAGAGGCTTGGTTGAGCAGCAGCAAGTTACTCAATCAGGTGAAACAAAGAGACAAACTTACCGTTCGCGGTGATTCTCAGATGTAAAGTCCGTATAATGGTAAAAAATAACCAAAACAAGGAATTGTTCAGATGAATAACACACTAACAATTAGTAATCAGAACACTTTAATTAAACTTAACATAAACAATAAATGAATTACGCGTTAATTCGTGTCACAGCACGATGTCGCGTGAGTTCTCGTAGAGCTCGCAATTCTTTCTGCCCGGCCACGCTGACCGGCAACTGGCGTCGAAACACGAGGTTTTGTCGTCTGCTCAGAGACGCGCGCGCTATTTACAATCATAGCGCGCTTAAATTCAAAATATAATAGTAACCTCTTTAATTAAATAAACGAAAAATGAAGTATTTTTTTAAATAAATAAAAATAACGTGTAACGATTCAGTTCGTTACAATACAAAATATAAATACTCTGTGGTTCATAAATGCCATAATTTCTAAATTCATTTTTGTTTTACTTTGAAAATCATGGAAATAATAAATGTAGAAGGTAAGGCATTTCTGAACTTCAGTGAACTAACATAGATACAAACATACAATCATATTCGTCAACCATACTGGATTAGTTAGCTTAAATTTTGGAAAATTGACTTTAAATTTTCAAATGCCTGCCTCAATAACCCCTTCTTACTGACTTTTCATGTAAATTCAACAATTTTTATCTTTTGGTTGCTATATTGGATCCGCCATTGTAAGTTTTTAATCTATAGATTGGATTCGTAACCAGGAACCTCGAGAACCCCAAGATACTATATTTCCTGAATATTCAGATAATTTAAAAAATATTGGTCACCATGTGAGATAGGGTATTTTGTATTTTTGTAAACTAATATTAAATTCTCATTCAGCGGACCCTAAAACTCATAGATACCAAGTTTCATAAAAAATAACAGTTTTTAAAATTTTTGGCCGCCATACTGAATCTGTCATTTTAAAAATAGGACTTTAGATTCCTAATCGTCGACCCCAAAAACCCTCCTTTTACAAGCTTCAAGCAAATTCAGGAAATTTTCAAAAATTCGTCTGCCATATTGGATCTGACATTTTTAATTATGAATATCGGACTTCAGATTCGTAATCAGCGACCCCAAAAACCCCAATGTAATAAGTTTCAAGCGAATTCAAGGAATTTTCAAATATTTATCTGCCATATTGGATCCGTCATTTTGATTTTTGAAAATTGGATTTCAGATATGTAATCAGCGACCCCAAAAACCCCTGAGTAACAAGTATTAAGCGAATTCAAGAAATTTAAAAAAATGCGTCCGCCATATTGGATCTGACATTTTTAATTATGAATATCGGACTTCAGATTCGTAATCAGCGACCCCAAAAACCCCAATGTAATAAGTTTCAAGCGAATTCAAGGAATTTTCAAATATTTATCTGCCATATTGGATCCGTCATTTTGATTTTTGAAAATTGGATTTCAGATATGTAATCAGCGACCCCAAAAACCCCTGAGTAACAAGTATTAAGCGAATTCAAGAAATTTAAAAAAATGCGTCCGCCATATTGGATTTGCCATTTTGAAAGTTTAAAAACTAGTACGCAAATCGTAACCAGCAACCTCAGAAACATTTTAGGCATAATACTTAGCTTAATATGTATTGTTGTTTACTTAAAATAACATTTGTTCTAAAAAAAATCGCTATTTTTTCAAGTTCATTTGTTTATAGCATTTATTTTGTTAACAATAAACATTTATTTATTGCTTTTTTGTGGAAAGCGATCTTCAGTAGTACATTTTATTCACTTTCTGTCATTGGAAAAAATGAAATGATGTTTGAAAAATGCAAAAAAGTGCAACGGAAAATGTGACACTCTGGAGTGTCACCATGATGCAAAGGATTAATTTAACTCGTGACCGGGAAACATATTTCAATTGAATTTTCTACTTTTTACTCTGCTCTTCTCGTTTTTTTAAAATTATTTATGATTTTGCACAGTTAATGTGCAAATTGCACATACACTGCACGTAAAGAGAGCATAGAAACATTTGTGTATCAAATAATTTAAGTAGATTTAAGACAGTTTAATTTTTTTGATAATAGAATATTTTACTTTTTTATTTTTTTTTTAGTTTCTTATGGTATTATCATTATGGTTTTATACCCTCCTTTCTCTACTATCCCTTTTGCCTTACTCCCAACTTTTTTACTAGCCTTTTTGCCTTACCCCTAACTCTTCTACTAGTCTTTTTTGCCCTACTCCAAACTCTTCTACCCCTCCCCCTTTACTGAGTTCAGCCGATTAATTGACAGTTGGGTCGGGATGTAAACCTTCGAAGCCTCGAATGGTACACAACTAGTCCTCGATATCTAATCTCCCGCTTGATATGTTTCGACCGCAGAGAAAAACACCAGGCTAGCGGATCACAGAAGCGGTCACCCATCCAGGTACTAACCGTACCGGAGGTTGTTTCATTTCCATGACCGCGAAGCCAGACGCATTGACACCTAAGCTATATCAGCGGTGTAGAATATTGTACTTTTTTGTGATAATTAAATTACTTTCTTGAGCTTAATGTTACTTTAATTTTTTTAATTCTAGGGGCGCAGTATGAGCCCGGCGTTCAACAATACGCCTCACTTCAAGAAAAGTATTTCTCCTATAAAAACATTGCAACCTATTCACTACAGAAAAATTGCAGATTTAGAAGTGGTCCAGACATTCAAAGGATAATGACTCAAAGAGAGGATGTTCTTAAATTCGAACAGGGTCGAATAAAGGCTCTGCAAGAAGAACGCCTCCATATTCAAAAAAAAACTTTTACCAAATGGATAAATTCTTTTTTATTAAAGGTAATATCATAATCTTTCCTGTCGCAGCGCTAAACTAAAAAAAATAGAATATTTTGCATTCAACGAAGCATTGTATTGCAACAAAAGAAGTTATCAAATTGCTTAAAATAAACTATTGCAATATAATAATTCTAATACAGTTACTTTTACAACTTGTATTCAATACTGTTAATGGGGCAAAATTTCCCAAGTGTACCAATTGAAAAAATGAAAAAGGCTAATATTTGCACAAAATGTAGTATAGTAGGAAAGTACTTAAACCACACGGAAAAAATATATTGGTTTTGTACCATTAGATTACTCTATAGTATATTTCTACTTGCGTTTGCTGACCTATAAAAGCAACAATATATAGTTTTTCAGTATTAGATATCGCCATAGAAAATACCTATCATAGACTTACTTTTATAGTAAGAACATAATATTCTAAACGCAAAGACGTTATCGGCCAATACGTATATGGCTGTTTTCATTTCAAATCATACAGGCCAAATATGTTGAAAATTGAAAATCATGTTTAACATGATTTTTATTGTTTTTTAGGGCAAATAATAAGACACATATATTTTTGTTTTGAGAAAAACAAATTTTCGCAGACTTACGAGCATTTGAAATTTTTAGGACAAAGAGTGATTTTTGAACGAAAACGCTAACAATTTTTTTTTAAAATCACTAGTTTTTTTAAAAATTGATATTTTTCAATTTTGTTTTCTGGTTTTACTAATATTTTAGGTGCTCTTCCTTAGCAATTTGAAAAATTTTGAAAATTAACAAAATGGCGGCCATTTTTTTAAAAATCAAAAAGCTCATTCTTCTCAAAAACGTATTTTTTTAAAAAAAATTTTAATAGTTATAAATTATTTATAATAAATAGAAAAAGAGGAAAAGAGGAAAAAAAGGATTAATTGGATTAATTGGATTTTTATAATTTAAAAAAATCATTATAATTATTAACAATAATTTACCTCTTTTTGGTTTCAATTTATTTTATTTTATTTTATTTTATTTTAAAAATATTAATAAGATTAAATTAATAATTTTAACATGACATATTAATGTTATATAATTTAACTAATTTTTAAATTATAAAAGAAAAATTTTCATTTTAATATCTTCAATATTATGTTTTTAATAAACTATTTTATATTAAGAAATAAAAATAATTTTATTTATTTTAAATTAAATTAGAAGATTAATTATATTATTATTTCTTAGAATAAAATTGAATTGATTAAAAGTTTATAATCTTAAATTTAAGTCGAAATTTAATTCTAATATATTAGATTTATTCAAAAATAAATTTAATAAAATAATTTTTAAATGCAATTTAAATGTTATAAAATTTTAACTATTATTCAATAAATTTATTTTAATCAATTTAATGATCCTTCTATTCATTTATAGTATAATCCAAAAGTTAAAATTAGAAGGATAAAAATGAATAGAAATATATTTGTTATAAAATTAAATTTTATATAAAAAATAATTGGTAAAATTAAGTAAATTTCAACATCAAAAATTAAAAAAATTATTCTAATTAAAAAAAATTGAATTGAGTAGGGTAGACATATTGATGATAAAGGGTCAAATCCACACTCAAAATAATTTTTTCCTGTAGGTTTGATGTTCGCTAAAACACTGAAAGACGCAAGAATTTTTTTGTGAGAATGATCAGTCATTAATTTAACCAATACAGCGCCATATATTATTCATTAGGGTGGTCCATAAAGACAAAAGTCTGAAATGTTTTGCTGCTACCCCACAAAAAGTTTCCAAATCGAAAAAAAATTACCCCTATTTTTTTATTTTGAAATCGGACAATATTTAGGGGTGGCGCAAACCCCTTGAAATTTCCCATTGATTTTACATGGGGAAAACGCACTTTTTCGTAAATTCGCTACCAAATCCTCAAAAATCACTCAAAATAGCAATACAGCAAATCACATCTTGAAAAGTCCTCAAACAACAAGATTCCATAATTTATTTAATAATTTATTAATATTAACTATTTTTTATAGGGTTATAAACAACCCCCATAAATGCAAAAAAATGACAATTTTTTTTAAATTACAAATTAATAGTTTCTTAAGGATTTTTCAACAAAATTGTTATATATTGTCAATTTACGAATGTTTATAAATATTTTTATGTATTTTTCATTTGTTTAAACAATTTATTATTGTTTATTTACAGTTTTTATTCAAATAAACCTAGCGAGTTTTAGTTTTTTTTTTTTTTATTAATTTGTAATTTAAAAAAAATTGTCATTTTTTTGCATTTATGGGGGTTGTTTATAACCCTATAAAAAATAGTTAATATTAATAAATTATTAAATAAATTATGGAATCTTGTTGTTTGAGGACTTTTCAAGATGTGATTTGCTGTATTGCTATTTTGAGTGATTTTTGAGGAATTGGTAGCGAATTTACGAAAAAGTGCGTTTTCCCCATGTAAAATCAATGGGAAATTTCAAGGGGTTTGCGCCACCCCTAAATATTGTCCGATTTCAAAATAAAAAAATAGGGGTAATTTTTTTTTCGATTTGGAAACTTTTTGGGGGGTAGCAGCAAAAACATTTAAAAAAATTTTTTTTACTGTACATTTTTGGACCACCCTATTATTCATATATTTATTCTGTTTCTTGATTTTGGTAGAGTTTTAGATGCTTCTCCTATGCAAATTTAGAAATTAAAAAAAAATTTAAATTTTTAAAATGTTGGTCATTTTTTGAAAAATCAAAAAAGTCGAATTTCTCAAAAACGTATTTTTTTTTAATTTTTTTTATAGTTACTAGATAACAAAAATAATTTTTTCCAATAGGTTTAATGTGCGCTAAACAATGTGAATGGCACAAGATTTTTTTTTTCAATACTAAAAACCATCACTTTGGTTAATCCAGTGCAATAAATTATTCAATTTTTTTTATTTAAGTAGGTGTTGTTTGACATGCTTTTCCTTTACAAATTAAGGAATTTTAAAAATTTCTAAAATGTCCATTTTTCAAAAATAAAAAAGCTGAATTTTTTCAAAAACAATATTTTTTATTTGTTTAAAAAAAATTTCTATTTAATATATAGAAAAAGGAATTAAAAATTACATTTCTCTAAATAAAATATATTTATTTGAAAAGCAAATAAAAAATATTCCATGTGATTTTTACAACTGAAAGATATCTTTGCATTAACCAAAATAATGACTTTTTGTATTTTCAAAGAAAAAAAATCCTTGCGCTTTTCACAGTGTTCAGCGCAAGTTAAACCTATTGGAAAAAATTCTTTTTGCTATCTAGTAACTAAAAAAAAAAATTTCAAAAAAATAAAAAATTACATTTGTGAGAAATTCGACTTTTTTGATTTTTCAAAATATGACCAACATTTTAAAAATTTCTAATTTTGCATAGGAGAAGCATCTAAAACCCTACTAAAATCAAGAAACAGAATAAATACATGAATAATATATGGCGCTGGATTAGTCACAATAATGACTTTGATAATTTTTACAAAAAAAATTCTTGCGCCTTCCACAGTGTTTTAGCGCACATTAAACCTATTGGAAAAAATTCTTTTTGTTATCCAGTAACTACAAAAATTTTTATAGTTTATTATTGTTTAAGTTTAAATCTGTTTACAATTTTTTTTCGTTTTTAACTAAAAAATCTCTATTTCCCTAATTTCAGAAATTAAATTTTTTTTAAATTAGTTTAAAAAACGTATTTTTTCAAAACAAAAAAAAATTATCTAATTGCTGTAAAGTATATTAAACTTTTTATTTGTAAGGAATTTTCCGAAATGTGATAAGAATATGTACCTAGCGAATTTCGTTTTGTAAGAGGTTTGAACTGTTTTATGGTTTTGTGATTCTCTTCCGAAGGTACAGTACTATGAGACTTAGAAAGAGTGAAATTCGGGATCGGGAAGTTCTCTTCAGAAGTGAACGCGTGCCACGTGCTTGAAATACATTTAGTGATTTTCACGTTGATTTGAAACCTGTAAACTTATGAACCCTTCTGAATAACACAGGAAAAAATGACGTGATAGGGGAAGTGCAGTAAAAGTGTCATAGAAGTTAGTATCCCAAACACTGAAGATTCTAAATTGCAGACAAGACCTTATATTAAAATGGCGATATTCAGTGTCGTTTAATTAGTTTCCAAAAGCGAACGTACTGTGGTGCCAAAATCGCGACAATCGTGTAAAGTCATGTCATATTACGTCAATCTTGGATTCGTGTTGTCCCGTCATTCGTAAGTAGTGGAGATCTTTCTGCTCACACTCTACTCATGGATCCCACCACGTTGACACTTGTTACCTTAAAACAAGTGTGCAGACTTTTGAAGGTTTCAACTGCAGGTTCAAAGGCGGAGATTATACGACGTTTGCAAGAATTCGACCCAAGTGACGAGTGGATGAAAACAGCAACAGGAATTGATAATTCTGGTCCATCTTCAAACAATGATATAAAAGAAAACGGAATAAACAATACTGACGGATCGCAGGATAACACATCACCGGGAAATTCGGACAATCAAATCGAAGAGTTGGAATCGACGAGGCACAAACGCGTGTTACAGGCACACGGATCGTCCCAAACTTCAGATCTACGAGACAGAGAGATGGAGTTAATAAGGCGTGAGCGTGATCTTCTCGAGAGGGAGTTAAGGCTTGTGAGGCATGAACGTGCACTGCAGCGCAGCACCACTCCTGCCCTATCAACGGTATCACAGACAATGCAGGTACCACGAGGGATCAACGTCGGTACATTGAAGGACATGTTGGGCGACTTCGACGGAGATAAGGTTAATTTCAGAACCTGGAAGGAGCAGTTCAAGCTTCTGTGCAACACCTATGAGATAGAAGGGGTCGCCCACATTTTCTCCAAAACTCAATTGTCAGAATATCCATTTGACCGAATTTTATTTATCCAAAATTGAATTTATCAGATATCTCATTTATCTAAAAAAGCATTTATCAGAAATCTCTTTTGTCCGAAATTTAAATGATCAGAAATCTAATTTTGATGAAAATGCATTTACCAGAAATCTCGTTTGTCCGAAAGGTAAATTGTCAGAAATCTAATTTATCCAAAATTGTATTTATCAAAAATTTAATTTATCCGAAATAGCATTTATCAGAAATCTCTTTTGTCCGGAATTTAAATGATCAGAAATCTAATTTTGATGAAAATGCATTTACCAGAAATTTCGTTTGTCCGAAAGGTAAATTGTCAGAAATCTAATTTATCCAAAATTGTATTTATCAAAATTTTAATTTATCCGAAATAGCATTTATCTGAAATCTCGTTTGTCAAAAAATTGAATTATCAAGAATTTTGTTTATTAAAAATTACATTTATCAGTAATCTCAAATGTAAGGATTTTCAATTATCAAAAATCTAATTTGTTCGAAATTTCATTTATCAGAAATCTTATTTGTCCGAAATATTATATATCAGAAATTTCATTTGTCAAAAATGTCAATTATCAGTCATTTTATTTATCGAAAATTGCATTTATCAGAAATCTCATTTCTCAGGAATTGCAATTATTAGAAATCTCATTTGTCAGGAATGTCAATTATCAGTAATCTTATTTATCAAAAATTGCATTTATCGGAAATCGTATTTCTCAGAAATTGCAATTTTTAGAAATCTCATTTGTCTGATAGTGCATTTATCAGAAATCTCATTTGTCAAAAAAATCAATTATCAAAAACCTCATTTATCAAAATTTTAATTTGTCAAAAATCTAATTTATCAAAAATTGAATTTATCAGACTTCTTAGTTGTCCGAAATTGCATTTAACAGAAATCTAATTTGTCAATATTTCCAATTATCAAAAATCTAATTTGTCCAAAATTGCATTTGTCAAAAATCTTATTTGTCAAAACTTGCATTTATCAGAAATCGCATTTGTCCGAAATCGCACTTATCGGAAGTCTCATTTATCCAAAAGATTATTCTTCATAACCTTCAATTGTGCGAAAGTCCATGTACAAGAAATCTCATTTTCCCAAACTTCCATTATCCCATCATTTCTCTTTCGAAGAGAGTTGCCCTTCCCTGGTCTAATCGGTAAAACAGAGTGCAATTCAGTAGGAATTCGGTGCGACATCTATTCTGTTTCACCGAAACCATCGAATAGACCAAGGACGGGCAACTCGCTTCGAAAGAGAAATGTTGGGATAATGGAAGTTTGGGAAAATGAGATTTCTTGTACATGGACTTTCGCACAATTAAAGGTTATGAAGAATAATGTTTTGGATAAATGAGACTTCCGATAAGTACGATTTCGGACAAATGCGATTTCTGATAAATGCAAGTTTTGACAAATAAGATTTCTGATAAATGAAATTTCGAACAAATTAGATTTTTGATAATTGAAAATACTTACAATTGAGATTACTGATAAATGTAATTTTTAATAAATAAAATTCTTGATAATTCAATTTTTGGACAAACGAGATTTCAGATAAATGCTATTTCGGATAAATTAAATTTTTGATAAATACAATTTTGGATAAATTAGATTTCTGACAATTTACCTTTCGGACAAACGAAATTTCTGGTAAATGCATTTTCATCAAAATTAGATTTCTGATCATTTAAATTCCGGACAAAAGAGATTTCTGATAAATGCTTTTTTGGATAAATAATATATCTGATAAATGCAATTTTGGATAAATAAAATTCGGTCAAATGGATATTCTGACAATTGAGTTTTGGAGAAAATGTGGGCGACCCGATAGAAGATGCCCGCGCACGGCTTCTGATGAGTCTTAAGTTGAAGGACAGAGCATTAAAGTGGTTCCATTCTAAACCAGAATTTATAAGTATGTCCATGAAAGATCTTCTGGTTGAGATGGCTGCCATTTTTGATAATCGACAGAGTCGATTAACCTTAAGGAAGAATTTCGAGAGTCGAATGTGGAAATCCTCCGAAACATTTACTAATTATTTCCACGATAAACTCATATTGGCAAATGCTGTGCCGATACAAGAGGAAGATTTGTTGGACTACGTCATTGATGGGATTCCGGATGTCACTCTGCAAAATCAGGCAAGGATCCAATGCTTCGATGACATGAAAAATTTACTGCAAGCTTTCGAAAAAATCACACTTAGGAATGAGCCAGGAAATTCATCCGGAATTAAAAAAAGTTTTTTTCGGGTAATCTTAACAGTGGTGGTCCCTCTAGAGATGGTCAGCAACCTCCGACCAGATCTATACGCTGTTACAACTGCAGTAAATTTGGACACCTTTCGAGTGATTGTGATCTACCGAAGAGACAAGCTGGTGCTTGTTTTAAGTGTTTTAAAATGGGTCATGTATCGAGGGATTGTCCTGAAACAGGACTGAAACAGGATTCCGAAGCAGGTCAACAACATTTCTGAAGATCATCAAAGGCAGAGCGAGGATGCTATCCATTGTGTATCTGGTGATGTTCTTAGTGATTCATCACAAAAGTGCGAGGAACCCTCGATTGATGAACAATGTTTTAAGATGTGTAGTTATAAATTTGACGTGGGGACGACACAAAGAGTGTCATTTCTGGATACGCTCCTAGACACCGGCAGCCCGATCAGTTTTTTCAAAGAAAGTTGTGTCCCAGCTGAAGGTATAGAGTTATGTGAACCAAATAATTGTAAGTACAATGGTATTAATGATAGTAATTTAAAAATATTAGGAATTGTAAATGTAAAAGTTTTAATGGACAATATGCAGCGCGAATTGAAATTGTTTGTAGTACCTGATTACACAATGCGTTGTTCTGTTCTCCTCGGTCGGGGCGCTTTGAAAGCTTTTAATTTGGGCTTGAGAGCTTTGCCTTTAGCAGAGGCTATTGTAACAAAAGAAATTTTTAACATCGAAATTTCCGAGAATAAAGATACATGTTCACTTGAGATAAATCCGGAAATAAACTCAGACATTCAAGGTAAATTGATTCGGTTATTTTTGATAGAATATAAAAATAAAATACGTCCGAAAAACCCGAAGATTAAGATGGAACTTACGTTACGAATGACAAATGGTGCGCCAATTTATTTTGGGCCGCGTGGATTATTGTTCGAAGAAAAAAATCGATTTGAAAAAATATTAGACTCATTAAAATTGAGGGGAATAATTAGAGAGAGTGACTCACAATATGCCTTTCCAATTGTCTTAGTAAAAAAAAAATTCTGAATATAGACTTTGTGTAGACTATAGATTCCTGAATAGAATTCTTCTGAGAGATAATTACCCGTTGCCTCTGATCGAGGACCAAATTGACAAACTGAAAAATAAGCGTTTTTTTTCATTATTGGATTTAAAGGATGGATTCCATCATATTAATATGTCACCGGATTCTATTAAGTATACTCCATTTATTTCTCCACTGGGGCAGTTCCAGTATGTAAAGATGCCGTTTGGCTTGAAAACTGCTCCCGCGAAATATCAGCGGTTTGTCAATGCAGTCCTTGAAGAATTGATCAAGTCAGGTGACATTATTGTTTATTTGGACGACATTCTTGTTGCTACCGAGACGATTGAGAGGCATCTTGAGGTGCTCAAAACTTTGTTTAATCTTTTAGTCGACAATAAGCTCGAGCTACGGTTGGACAAATGCAAATGTTTGCAAACGAAAATAGAATACTTGGGTTATGAAATTTCTGTTGACGGTTTGAGACCGACCAATCACGGTATTTCGGCCGTGGTAGAGTTTCCGCCTCCAAGAAGCGTACGCAAAATTCAATGTTTATAAGGCTTGTGCGCATATTTTCGAAAATTCGTAAAATATTTTTCAGTGATAGCTGCACCTCTTTACAATCTTTTTAAAAAAAATACGATATTTAAATTTGACAAAGAAGAGTTGCATGCTTTTGAAATACTGAAAAATAAATTGATAGAAGCACCGGTTCTGGGAATTTACAATTTTGAGGACGAAACTGAACTACATTGCGACGCAAGCAAATTAGGATTCGGCGCGGTCCTAATGCAACGTAAATCCGACAATCAATTTCACCCGATATTCTATTTTTCTAAAAGAGCGTCCGAAGCTGAAAGTAGATTTCATAGTTTCGAGCTGAAAACATTAGCTATAATATATGCCTTGAGACGTTTCCGTATTTATCTCCAGGACATTAAGTTTAAAGTAGTTACCGATTGTAATGCGTTGAAACTGACCCTAGATAAAAAGGATGTTCATATGCGAATTAATAAGTGGGCTTTAGAGTTTGAGCATTAGGACAAATCATTTGAACACAGTGCAGGGGAAAAAATGCAACATGTTGACGCATTTAGTAGGGCAGTTAATATTATGATCGTCGAAGAAAATACACTCTAAAATAACTTAACAATATGTCAAAATTTAGACCTGAAAATTCGTGAGTTGCGTGAAAGTTTACAAGTTTCCGAGGATAAATTGTATGAAATGAGGAATGGTTTCATTTATAGAAAACGAAACGACGGAATCCTTTTCTATGTGCCCGAAAAGATGGAGTATCAGATTTTAAAAAAATACCACGATGAAATGGGTCATTTTAGAGTAGAAAAAACTACTGAAATAATTCTCAGAAGTTATTGGTTTTCGGGAATCAAAGAAAAAACGAAAACATACATTGCGAATTGTTTAAAATGCGTAGCATTTTCTCCATCAACGGGAAAGAGAGAGGGATTCCTACATCCTATTCCCAAAGGCAATTTGCCTTGTTTGACTTGTCACATTGATCATTTTGGCCCAATTAGTAAAACGGTAACTTCGAAACAACACATTTTGTTAATTATCGATGGCTTCACAAAGTTTATGAAATTATATGCAGTAAAAACTACCGATACCAAAGAGGTTATTGTGTGTTTGACCAAGTATTTTTTTTATTATAGTCGACCGAAGACGATTGGTTCGGATCGCGAGAAATGTTTTACTTAGCGAAATTTTAAAGATTTTTTAAACGAGAACAACGTTAATCATATCTTGATCGCAACAGCTTCACCGAAAGCCAATGGGCAGGTCGAGAGAGTAAACCGGGTGATGAGCCTCATGATTGCAAAGCTCTCGAAACCTGTTGCGGGTAAGACTTGGTTTAAAATGCTCGCTGATGTTGAATTCGGCCTGAACAATACTGTTCATAGCTCGACGGGAACAACTGCTAGTAGATTACTTTTCGGGGTAGACCAACGGGGAAAAGTTATCGATCAAGTCGCGGAAAATCTAGAGCTAACTAAAAACTGCGAGAGTAGTCGTAACCTTGAGGAGATTAGGACCGAAGCGAGTAAAAAAATCGAAAAATCACAGAATTATAACAAAATGTATTTTGATAAAAAGAGGAAAGAACCTCATAGTTACGAAGTGGGTGATTACGTGGTTGTAAAAAATTTTGACACATCTGCGAGTGGTCCAAAAAAATTGATTCCTCTGTATAAAGGTCCCTATGAAATAATAAAAAAATTACGAAATGATCGATACATATTGTCGGACGTTGAGAATTTCCAGGTGACACAAATACCGTATGTTGGCACCTGGGAAGCTTGTAACATGAAGCCGTGGCAATCGGAAGTAGTTTCCGTCATCTGCGAATCTTCTCCCGAGTACCTTCCATAACGAATAAAGAAAATGCGTAAAGTATGATGGTATGTGTGGTAAATTTTATGTAAGTATGACTATAATTTTAAACTTGTATTAAACGATAAAAATTATATATCAGTTCGAGGTCGAACTTTAGTCAGGACGGCCGAATTGTAAGGAATTTTCCGAAATGTGATAAGAAAATGACGTCATATCCCTTCCATGTCAAGATAGTAAGGGATTGCAATGTACTGAATAAGAGGAGTCAGTCTGTGGTGACCCTTCGGTCCGTCTTACATATTTAATAAATCTGACTGTCAGTGTATTTTAACCGTTTTATTTAATTATCCCTCACATATTCAAATGTAAAAATATTTCAAAATGTTTCATTTTTATACATTTAACATTATACTTTTTTTCTGTATCTTATTTTGTTTAAATATACATACATGGGTCAAACCACTATATTTCGCACGTTAATTTTTAATAATTTTTTAAATTAATGAATCTGTACAGGAATGATGTTTGAAATTTCTAGAATATGAATGGTATATAATTTTGTTTAAATTTTTATCATTTTTCTTATAATTTGCATTTGAAATAGGCAAAGTATGGAAAACTGTCCCTTTTTTAGTCAGTTTAAAATATTTTTAAAATTGTATAATTTTCGTTTCCTGCATAAAACAGAATTGTGTTTATAAGATAAAAATGAAATTTAGAGCCTTTTCATTTCGGGCATGAGGAACGAAAACGAAATTCGGAGCGGATTTTCGTTTTGGGCATGAAACGAAAACGTAATTCGAAGCCTTTTCGTTTCGGGCATGAAACAAAACTAAATTCTGAGAAGACTTTCGTTTCAGCTTTGACACAAAACAAAATTAAATTGATATTTTGTTTCGGTTTTCGAAACCGAAACGAAACAAAAATAAAATATATTTTGTTTTGGTTTTCGTGTCAGTCCCTGCTTTAGATGCATAAACTATATAAAAATAGAAAATAAAAAAAGCATGTCAAACATTATTTAAATAAAATAAAATCGGGCAAGTTCGAGTTACACTCGCACTAAAATCGACGGTTCCGTACACAAAACAAAATAATTTTTAATATATTTGATACTATTAAATATATAATATATAAATATATTAGACATATTATATATAATACACTGAAAAAAAAAAATTATTTGATCCAAGTAAATTATTTACTTGTCTATTATCCATTAAATATGTATTTGACTCAAATAAATATTTACTGGTCCTAAGTATTTTATTTTATCGCATAAAATAAACAGTAATTTGCGTCAAATAAAAATTACTTTAACCAAATAAATGGAATATTTAAAACAAATAAATAGTGGTTTAAATCAAGTATGAAAATTACTTGATGCAATAATTCATGTTATTTAATTCAAATAAATATTTATTTGCATGGAAAAAATGTTTTTCTTGAAAGAACTAAACATTTTTTTGTATTAAGTATTTAATTATTTATCACGAATAATTGTTTTAATTCTGACTAAAATCTTTTTAATTCTGTCAAATATTTTTTTATTAAGCCCAAATATGAAATCTATTTGCATCAAGTGAAAAAATTATTAGATTCAAATAAATTTAAATTTGACCTAAATCAAGAATTACTTATCTCAATTAAATGTCTAATTGCATTAAGTAAATAAATTATTTGTAACTAATTAGAAATTATCTAATTCAAGTAAACTTCTTATTTAATTCAAAATTCTCGAGTGCCAGAATGATAGGAAACTAATAAAATATTTAAAAATAATTTTAAAATCATAAAATTAATTCTAAATTATTATTCATACTTAAGTTCTACTTTATTTGTAACTGGTTTTCTATTTTTTTTAAGGTATTATTCTAATATTTGTGTTATTTATTCCTTTAAACGAATGAATTCATTGTTTATAAAGGTTTTTACAATTTTTACACAACATATTTCGCACATCTAAACAATTATAAACTTATAATTAAAAATCGCACCTACAGAGGATTCGAACCCTCAACGCTACGCACGCAAATCAAACGCTTAAGCACTAGTACACGCAAGCTCTGGTGAGAAATATCAAAATCTTCTACTGGTACGTCATGTCTGTAAGGGGTGCTTCCTTTTTTAATTTGTGATATGTTTAGTACCATATTAAACTTTTTATAAATAGTAATTTATGAAGAAACCATTAAATACTATTATTTACAAATTAAACAATTCTTTCTAATATTAATTGTGACCGAAATCAATAAAATATGAGAAATAACTAATTTAATAAAAAATACATTAACAGAATATTAAATATTTAAATCAAAATTGAACAATAACAATTCAATTCATTAAGTAATTTAATTTACTAGAATCCATAAAATGAAGTTATTGTATTAAATAATTTTTATTTGTATTGAACAAAAAAATATTTGGATGAAATAAATAAATTAATGGTTACAAATAACTCACTATTATAGTTTCAATTAAATATTTATTTGATCGAAGTATTTTTTATTTGTTTTCATAAAATAAAGTATTAGTGTTAAATAAATAATTATGCGCATTAAATAATTAAGTTCACTTGAATCCATAAAATGAAGTTATTATCTTAAGTAATTTTTATTTGTATTGAACAAAAAAATATTTGGCTGAAATAAATAAATTAATGGTTACAAGTAACTCATTATTATAGTTTCAATTAAAAATTTATTTGATCAAAATATTTTTTATTTGTTTTTATAAAATAATGTATTAGCATTAAATAAATCATTATAGATTTAAATAATTTAGTTTACTTGAATCCATAAAATTAAATTATTGTGTGAAATAATTTTTATTTATGGTGGATTTCACGTCAACTGTCCAGCCAAAAAAAAAATTTTGTTTAATCCTTTCCCAATTTTTGTTATGAGTTGTCTTATAGGTAAGTAATTTATCAGCCAAATATTTTTAGATTATATAAAAAATTGCCCAAGAGGGAGGGGGTTAAAGTTTTGAACTTTTTGTTAAGACGCTCTCATTTGTTTATTTATTGAGCTTAAAAACAATGATAAAAAAATTTTTTGGTACATGATTTTTCTAGATTTTTTCATCAGCTTTCGATTGGCGTGGTCTATTTAAATTTTTTTTTTATTTTGACCAAAATTTTTGAAAATTAAAAATAAATTTCACTTTTTTTCGTCTTCGGGCTCGTTTTATTTTTTTTATTTTTTTTTTTTTAAAGAAAGCTGAGATTTTTTCCTACAAAATATGTAATTTTCAAAAAAACCCTTTTTTGTTTTTGAGAAATTTAATGTTGAAGTTAGCGCGCAACGTCAAGGCGAAGTCTCACTCTACAGCCCCGCTTGTTACTGTGCGCTGTTTACATGATTACGTGGATATTTAATTATTCTAACCCTTAATTGAACTTTTCTCTGCATTTTACAGTGCTGAGACTGGCATGAAAACAATTCAGTGCCTGCACTATAGTTCTTTTGTTTATTTTTTTATGATAGTTTCTATGATAGTTTCTATGATAGTTATTTCCTATGGCGATACCTAATACTACAAAACTACATATTGTTGCTTTTATAGGTCAGCAAACCCCTACTGTAAAAACGTGCGTGAGATCTGTCGTAAGAAGGTAGGTATGTACTTATATGTGTACGCATATAAGATCTCAGGTGACGCAGAAGAGATCTCGTATAAAATCTTATGTAAGAACATAGGTACGAACGCATGTAAGTTCTTATATTAAGTTCCGTCATGCGCCGCGTATAACGTTACTGAATATGAAATTGAAACAGCGTTCTTATATGAGTTCTCATCTGCGTACGTATGTACGAACACATGTGCAAACACACTACGAACTCATGTGCGAACACACCTTAGTATTAAATTAAATATTTTAAATTAAATATATTATTAAAAAAAAATTCTCGCCAACGGGATTCGAGCCCATCTAACCTGAGCCTAAGTACGCCTTAAACCCCTCGGCCACCGTAGTTATAGAAACAACTTTACAAAATCTTAGTCATGTTTAATACATAAATTTCTGCGGAAAGACATGACTAAGCTTTTGTAAAGTTGTTTCTATAACTACGGTGGCCGAGAGGTTTAAGGCGTACTTAGGCTCAGGTTAGATGGGCTCGAATCCCGTTGGCGAGAATTTTTTTTTAATAATATATTTAATTTAAAATATTTAATTTAATACTAAGGTGTGTTCGTACGTGTGTTCGTACATCTTCAAAATTTCATCTACTTTTAGGAAATAAAAAAAAATTAATAATTACGCTTAAATTAGTTTTTTAATTCATAAAAAATGGGTAGACAATAAAAATACCTCTATAAAAACACTAAAAATGTACATTAATAATAATATATTTGGGCGATTCTTTCGTAACTGGGCTACTTGGCGGTGTTGAAAAAATACACCTAAATTAAAAAAATGTTCTGAAGTGTACTACTGAATTTTAAAGGTATATATGAGAGTAACTGAAAACAAAATATACATAATTATATATATTATAACTTTTATTATATTGCACTATAACTGCTGAAATTTCAGCTCCGTGGCCTGACCTTTTTTTATAATGTTAACTTTAATTCAATAATTTTCGGTGAAAATATCATAATTATAACTCAGACTTTTTTAAGCATAAAATGTCTATATTTATGAACAATTTAGATTTATATTGCACTTGACAATATCTTTTTCATACTTAAAATCTGTAAAAATATTTTGTCCCTCAATTTTTCCAATTTTTGAACGCAATCTGTAGACTTATAATTAAGGTATCATGTGTTTAGTTATTACGCCTTCTAATAATTTTAATTTTAAGTTTGATCCATTAGCACTAAACCACATTTGGAAAAAGTTAAAAAAAAAAATTTTTTTTACTTAAATTTTTTTTTTTTTTTTTAAATACGCATGTACAAAAAAAGCGTTCAGTTCCATGTCATTACTATTATATTACTGTAACAACTATTTGATAGTATTGTTACCATTTTCTTGAAGTTTTCATGTGAAACAAGCGATCTGCAGAAGGAATAGATTTATTTTGCACTATTGTAGAAGTGAGGTTAGAATAAATGTCAAATTCCAGCTCTATGGTAACACGTATAATTTCAGCTCCATGGCCTGTATAAAGTGTTCAGTGTGCTTCATGCAGAGAAACTTCTTTATCTGTGGCAGTTATTTTAATAGTTATTTTCGTATCAAGGGCGCAAAACAGGTAATTGCAGCGAGGGCGAGATTAGGAAAACCGAGGGGAGCTGAAGCGCCCGAGGCGAAGCCGAGGTCACGGGAGGATCGCCGAGGTTTTCCTAATCTCGCCCAAGCTACAATCACCTGGCGCCCGTGGTGCGAACAACGTTTTTTGTCCTACTTGCATGGTAAGTATGGCATTGAGGGCACGAGCGGCAAAACCTTCAGCTAATTAACAACTAATGAACATGTTGTATAAATAGCATAAAAATGTGTGTGTCATAGAATAGTACTGCGCATGTGTAACTCTCATAAAAAACTACTGCGCATGTGTAAACATCATAAAATGCTAATGCGCATGTGTAACTATAAAAAAAACTACTGCGTATGTGTAAATATTAAACAATAATGCACAGGTGTAACTATCATAGAAAACTACAGTGCATGTAATACTAGCATAAAAATTACTGCACATGTGTTCATAACTTTTGCGCCCGCTTCTATGACGACAGCGGGCGGGAAAGTATTTTGCGCCCGCTTCTATGACGTCAGCGGGCGGGAATGTATTTTGCGCCCGCTTCGGTGACGTCAGCGGGCGGGAAAGTATTTTCCGCCCGCTTACCTTACCCCCGGTCGGGAATGACTCACTTTGCGCCCGCATTAAGTGCCTGAAATGATATACTTTCCGTGCATGTAGGACAAAAAATATTATTCTATAATGTAGTTTAGCTATGCCGGCTTCCGTTTCTAATGAAGAAGCAAACCATTTAAACCGTATCGAGTTGAAAGCAAAAAAAGGGTCACATAAATAGCCCTTTCTCGGATTTTCGAACATCGAAGAAAAATATTTCCTGTCACTACTGCTACCGTAATGTGACAACGCATTTGCCGTTTCTGGACACCCCTGCTGTAGCCTGTACTACAAGGTTATGCAGGGGTGGCGACATGCCGACCCGCTAAAAGCACACCCTTACTGGAGACCTTAAGAACACTCCCAGCTAGCCCTTTTATTAACGTATTGCCTTCGTGGAGTGGACTTACACCCCATCGCTGCCGCCTGGGCGGCTTTCTCTCTTTCATGCGGGATCTACTTTTGTTGGCGGTCATCTGGACCCATGCACAGCAGAAGACTGCTCAAGGATCCAGACGAACCGTCAATTACCTGTATGTACGCTTCAAAAGGATGTAAACTACTCCTATCCGCGTCTCCTTCCTGTGCCACCTAGGTGGCCCTGGTTCGAAAGCGCCTAAGCCCCTCTTCTCTCTTCGCCTGTTCCAAGACTTTCCTGAATCAGGCGCACTTCCCTGAACCTGCCATGTGGGTTTTCGCTCCCGTGCTGGGCTCGCCCGTGCACAGGAAGATGATCACCTCTTTGTGGCATTCCGCAAGGGTGTGGCCAGATCCTCCGCACTTATAACATGCAGAGGACCTGACGACACCCCTGCATTCCACTTTTCTGTGGCCATAGCCCAGGCACTTATGGCTTTTTGGAGGTGACCTTCCACCGTCTTCTCTTTTTCTATTGTACTCCAGGACCTGGGCTCTCATCCTGGCCTGGATGCGCTCTCTTATTTTCCTCCTATGCACAGAATTTTCTTGAGTCCCCCACAGTACTCTTAAAGCAATAGCAGGGTTTTAGAAAATGGATGGAAGATTTTCGTACGTAGAGTTTTTCCACATGACCTCTAGTTTCTGAATTTTCAAGCTCCTAAATCGTACCTGATCTTATTGTAAAGATACATGTATATATATCTTCATATGGGAGATTATTTCTCAATCGTCCAAGTCCAAAAATAAAAGTTATGGGATTCGCTTGATACTTTGGTAAATTGTTTTCCTACACAAAAGTAACAAATCCCTAAAATATTAATTAGTATAAAAAAAATTATAGAAAGTAGTGGGGGTTGAAGTTTTGATGTTTTATGTGACACTGTCATTTCCAACTCCATATAACATTGGCAAAAGTAGATGGATTTTAATTGTTATATAGTGGGTTTTAAATCATTTTTCATGTACTTTTCAGAATTTACAATTTAAATTTAAAAAAAAAAAATTTCAAAATTAAACCTCATTTTTCAATCGTGTCCCATTTCTATATTTTTAATATTTTTTATTTTATTTTTATTAGAAAGCTGAGATTTTTTCCAATAAACTGTGAAAGTGTTATTTTGGACCGCCATAATGGAAGGCGAAGACTAAGAACGAACTTGTCGGCGCGCTTGTGCCATTGACGCCATCGGTCTAGCCGCGTCTCTACTTCAGTACTAGTGTATTTTGTAAACACAAAAGTCCGAAATTTTTTGCTCCTAAATAAATAATCACTAAACATCAATACAGCAAATAGGCTTCCTGAATTGATTTGAGGAACAATATGTCAAAATTTGAGACTTCTAGCTCATTTCCTTCAATTGCCGGTGACAATCCTTAATTCGCCTAACCAAGACGAATGTGCATCGTCTCAATGTTAAATTATTTTAATTAAAATCCACTCTCCGTGCTGAATCAAAATTTGGAAAATAAATGGGAATTCCGCCGAGACTCACACCACGATGCCGACGTTAAGACGGGACAAACTGAAAAGTTAGAAATCAACTCACCACCAAATATTCTCAAATCTGAATCTCTCAAAATTTCGTCGTAGAGTAAACTCCTGGACTCCTTTAATAAAAGCACTTTATATAATAATTTCTTATTCACTATTTTAATTTAAATCAAACGCATAAATTCAATTACAATTAAATATACACAAATATTGCTTAATATGTTTATCACAATTCTCAATTAACACTCAGACGCTAGCAACTCAAATTTTAGTATTTTGGATGATGGCACAAAATAGAATGAATTGCGGTAACGATCGACCAACGATTGACTGCTACCCGCGCGATCCTTCCCCTTCCCGACGTTCTGCTTCCTCTCTCCATCTCTCTCATTTGGCCACCTCGGACCCTCGCAGTCTGACCCATGGAAAGGCGTCACCTAAAAGAAAGATTCGAGCTTTTCCACTGACCTTCCCGCTCCTACGTAAACCTGACCTACACCAATCAGAATCGACGACTTAACAAAGAACAACAATAGGAAAACGCTGACCAAGAGAAAGACATGTAAACTGCCATCCCGTGGCACGGACAAAAATCACTAATCGGCCTCAGGCCCGTATATATATGTATACTAGCTTCAACAGTATTTTTTTACAAAAAGTATTTTCTGACAGGAAGAATTTTTTGTTAAAAAGTATTTTCTGACAGAAAGTATTTTTTGCCAATAAGTATTGTCTGACAGAAATTATTTAAAAAATAATTTTCTAAAAGCAACATAATTCTCTTCTAAAAATTATTAAATTCTAATATATTTTATTAGATATACTTCCCATTAGCACATACCTGAACAGCATCGGATGTTC
This sequence comes from Ganaspis brasiliensis, assembly GCA_037103525.1. Lineage (NCBI taxonomy): Eukaryota > Metazoa > Arthropoda > Insecta > Hymenoptera > Figitidae > Ganaspis > Ganaspis brasiliensis. Next base: position 1,789,497 of record JAZKLR010000350.1, read on the forward strand.
CAGCAATATTGGCAAGGTTGAGGCAAGGCATTTTTACTTTGCCTCAACCTTGCCAAGTTGTTGATCTGATAAAACTACGCATGTCATGTTGTAAAATATTTTTTCATCAAAATAAATATTTTTCGAGAAAAACCTAGAACCAAATTAGCCTGAATCCCATTCAGCGTAAAACCATCTTGCCGAAAATGAATTCAGCCTAAACCCATTTACCCTAAATTGTATTAAGTCTAAATCCCCTTTAACCTAAAATGCATTCAGCCTAAAACCCATTTAACTTTAATCCCATTAAACCTAAAATGCATACATCCTAAATCCCATTTAACCTAAAATGCATTCACAGATTAAAACCCATTTATCCTAAAATGCATTTAGCCTAAATCCCATTTATCCCCAAAAGCATTTATCCTACATCTCATTTAACCTAAAATGGATTCAGTATAAATCCCATTTAACCTAAATCTTATTTAACCTGAATACCATGTAACCTATCTCTAATTTAAACTAATTTATATTTAACTTCAATTGTATTCAACCTAAATCCCTTTTAACCTCATATGCATTCATCCTCAATCTCATTTAACCTAACATGGAACCATCATAAACCCCATTTAACCTAAAATGCAATCAGCCTAAATTCTTTTTTACCTAAAATGCATATAGCTTAAAAAAATTTGGCCTAAATCCCATTGAACAAAAATTATAATGTAAAATTTAGGCTAAACGGGATTTAGGACAAATAGTTTTAGGCTGAATGCCTTTTTGGAATTAATGGATCATAGTCTGAATGCATTTTAGGTTGAATGAGATTTAGGTTAAATGGGATTTAGGCTTAATGCATTTTAGGTTTAATGGGATTTAGGCTAAATGAAAATTAGGTTAAATAAGATTTATTATGTTTAATGGGTTTTAGGCAGAATGCTTTTTAGGTTAAATGGGATTTTAGTTAAATAAGTTTTAGGTTTAATGTATTTTAGACTGAATGCATTTTAGATTCAACATTTATTTTGCATTGTGTCATCTAAAATTATTTTTATTAATGTATTTCTTTAAATTTAATGCAAAATGTGTAGTAAGGAACATAACAAAATTAATGCAAAAAGATTAAAAGCCATCTAACACAAATTGAGTAATATAAAAAAAATGTAGGTTTTTCAATTTTTATGATCCAGAAACCAATTTTATACTTATATATCTCAGTTATACGATATTTTTTGTCAAATTATTCTAAAATATGACGAAATAACAGGTAATACTCAATTATAGAAAGTTTATCAGCAGTTCATAAATAAATGCATAATTTAAAAATTTTCGATTTTTTGAATTTTTTGAAAAAAATGTATATCTTCCTTTCTTATCAATATTTTTTAAGTATGTAAGTTTATAAACCTAACTTGGGTCAAGACATAAAATTTTTTATGGGTATATTTGAATTCCTTGATGCTTAAAACGAAAAATTATGCATGAAATTTAAAGTTCTAAGCAATGTACAGACAAAACTCTGATTTTATTAATAAAGATTATGCTGTCGTGTTTTGTATTTCTTTTATGGAGTTAATTATATGAAAAAAATTATAATCAAAAAAATTTTAAAATTATCAAAAAATATATAATTTTTTTATTTTTAACATTTTTTGAAAAATTGATTAATCTTCCTTCACAATGAACATTTTTTAGCTAAGTAAAATTATAATTTAAATAAAAAAATCTGAATTGAAGACCTAAAAAATAAACCAGTATCAAAGTTAAACACCATTGATTGTAGTAATTATGTTTTTGATTTTTTGAAAATTTAATGTTTTACTCGAATGTTTTAAAATTTTATTTCGAAATTTTTCTATTTGACGATAAAATCTTAATCAGAAACAATAAAAATAACAATTTAATAAGTTTAAGTCAAATTGATTAAAATATAACAAAAAATCAAAATTCTTGAATTTTTCAAAAAATGTCATAACTTTAGTTCATATTAATATTTTTTAATCTAATATGGATAGAATTTTAAATTAGGCTAATACCTAAAAGACTGCCAAGTTTTACTTAAATCGGTCAATAAGTTTTTACGTGATGCCTGGTCGAAGTTTTGACGACAGACATACATACATACATACATACATACATAGAGAGATATTTTTGTCGATGGTATTTTCGAAAAATTTAAAGTATAAGAAGAAAAAATATAACAGAAATTTTCAATTCTGTGCAATGTACACACAAAACTCTGATTTTATTTATAAGGATATCCAATCAAACTTATATCTTCTCTATTTAATTTAAATAAGATAAAATAAAGATATGCCTAAGGGAAGGCAACTTAAAATATTTGTTGACGATATACATCGTCACACTTGTTAATATTAACTATTTTTAAAATTATTAATTAATAGTTTCTTTAGGATTTTTCTGCAAAATTGAAACATATCGTTAAGTTATGAATGTTTACTGATATTTTTATGTAATTTTCATTTTTTAAACAATTTATTATTGTTAATTTATAACAACTATCCAAATAATCCTAGCAAGTTGTAGTTATTTCTGACTTATGTATTTTTTATACATATTTAAAGCAATAACTTATTCAGTAAAATCAACAACAACAACCATTTGCAATTGTTTAAAGAACTTATTGTTATTAATTAATAATTCTTTCCACACGTACCTAGAAAAACACAATTCTTTTTCAATTTTACAAATTACAATTCTTCTCCTTCAATTATAGCGGTCCCAAAATTATACTTACACAGTTTATTATAAAAAATATCAGCTTTCTAATGAAAATAAAATAAAAAATATTAAAAATATAGAAATGGGTTAAAATTGAAAAATAAGGTTTAATTTTGAAAAGTAGGGGTGAAAAATTGTTTATTTACAATTTAAATTGTAACTTCTGAAAAGTACATGAAAAATGCTTTAAAACCCACTATATAACAATTAAAATCCATCTACTTTTGCCAATGTTATATGGAGTAGGAAATGACAGTGTCACATAAAACATCAAAAATTCAACCCCCACTACTTACTATAATTTTTTTTTTATACTAATTAATATTTTAGTGATTTGTTACTTTTGTGTAGGAAAACAATTTACCAAAGTATCAAGCGAAACCTATAACTTTTATTTTTGGACTGGGACGATAGAGAAATCTAGGTCAAAAAATGAAATTTCTTCAAACTTTGCTAAAGTGTTTCCATTGTAAGTGGAAGTGTAAATACCAAATATTTTCAAATTCCATGAAATAGTTTTTGAGTTACACAGTTTTAAAATTTTGAATTTTTTTAAAATGTAGTTTTTTATATTTATTATATTTCTAAATAGATTGCATAAAAGTTAACATATATATAGTGGTTTTAAAGCTCTTTTTACAGGTTATTCGATCATAATAAATGTTCTTTTGTAAAAAGAAAATTTGACCTTGAAATTCAAGGTCAAAGTGTTAATTTGATTGTATCTCGAAGTCGGATTTTTTAAAAAAATGTTAACCTATCTCAATGAAAAGCTTGACTTTTTTCCTATAAAATATGTAAAAATCATAGTGGAACTCTAAATAAGGTCCCTTTCACCCTTAATCGACACATATGTTAACTTTTATGCAATCTATTTAGAAATATAATAAATATAAAAAACTACATTTTAAAAAAATTCAAAATTTTAAAACTGTGTAACTCAAAAACTATTTCATTGAATTTGAAAATATTTGGTATTTACACTTCCACTTACAATGGAAACACTTTAGCAAAGTTTGAATAAATTTCCTTTTTTTGACCTGGACAGTTCAGGAATTTTGCCCCATATACATGTATCTTTTAAATAGGATCAGGTAGGATTTCGGGGCTTGAAAACTGGGAAACTAGAGGTCATGTGGGAAAACTCTACGTTCGAAAATCTTCCATCCATTTTCAAATACCCAGCTTTTGCTTCAAGAGCACTGTGCCGCATGACGTTTTCATGGAGCTTTTCGTCTGCCTCCTTTGCCTCTTTGTGCTTCATTTTTAAGGGAGGAAACTCTTGTAAACGCACGTTTTTTCATGATTTTTTAACAATAAAGTAGTAAAGTATATTGATTTGCAATAAAGCATATCTTAAAATATACATTTTATATAAAAAAGCTATATATGTGACGCGCTCTGAAGAAAGGGACCTTAGAGGCAAAAAATTAATTTTCGGTTTTTTAGTTACTTTTTTTTATTTTTTTTTGCGTAAGATGTGAAAACCCGTACTACAGGGTTATGCGGGGATGGCGATGTTCTGCCGACCCGCTAAAAACACACCCTTATTTGGAGACCTTAAGACCACTCCCGGCTAGCACTTTCCGCGCGTATCGCCATCAGGAGTGGTCTTATATCCCCTACTCTGCCGCTGTAGCGGCTTCCTACATTCCGCGGGACCTACGATCATTGACGGTCATGGAGGCCCTTAACGCACACAAGTTGTGTCAAGGGACTCAATCAACCGTCAATCCGCTCAAAAAACGCTTCAAGAGGAAGATAACTTCCTCAATCTGCGTTTTTCTGCAACCCATGTGGCCCTTTGGCGACTTCGCTTAAGGGCCTCCTCTCTTTCCGCCTGCTCCAGAACTCTCCTAAAACAGGCGCACTTTCCTGAGCCTGCAGCATGAGCCGTTTCCGCCTCATTTCCAGCCTCGGCCGCACAGAGGAAGCAGAACGCTTCCTTACTACATGCTGCAAGAGAGTGTCCAGCAGCCCCACACTTAAAGCAAGAGGAGGATCTGTCCACTCCCCCGCAGTCTCCTTTTTTATGGCCGTTACTAAGGCACCTGTGGCACCTTGTGACCATAAGCCTTCTCCTAATTGGGCAACTTAAGAAGCCTAATTTTATTCTGCCAAGTCTTTCTAAGCGTTCCGCTTCCTCCCGGTCTGTGACCAAGATGGCGATTTTGTCGCCTCTCCTGTTTGGTCCGAGGACCGTTACTTGTCTTTTCTCTCGAGGAGTATTAAGAACTACCTCGAGAGCAGAGACCACTTCCTCCTTTTCGGTCAAGCCGTCAAGGTCACTGATTTCCAGGGTCACCCTCTAGTCCTCCGGTCGCCTGACGGTGCCCATTCCACTTACTGCCTCGGAGACCTTGGCAGTAAACTTCTTTTGGTCTGAACCTCCTCCTAGTTTTAAGAAGAGGTTCCCTTCCTTGGTGGGCCTAGCGCTCACTACAGTGGTCTGGCATGAGCCAGGGTCCACTTCCTTTTTGAGTCTGCCAAAGACAGATGCAAATGTCTGTCCCTGGCAAACTCGGACTAACACGGTCTTTTGTTTGGGGCTACTTGGCTCCACAACGATCCTGGGTGGTTCTTGTCTCGCCTCATTTATCTCTCCGACCTTTTTTCCCTTTGCCTTGTTGGCAGAAATCTCACTCTTCTTTTTCTTCTTGCGAAGCTCGCTTTTTGGAGGTAGTCGATCCTCCTCCTTTCTTTTCCTTTTACATTCCAGGACTAAATTGCGCGTAGCAATAGCCTAAAACTTGTCTCTTATCCGTCATCTTCTTTGCCTTGCCTCATCAGTAATCTTGAGGCCTTCGTAAAACTTGAGGTCAGCTCGAGCAGCCTCTGCGTGCTTTTTTTTCAGGTCGGAGATCCATTGTTTGAATTTCTTCAGACCGCTCTGGATCTCCGCCGCTACATTCGTTTGGACCTTGAGCTTGTCCAGCATGACCTCAAGCTCTGCCTCCATCGAGGTGACAATACCTTCCTCCTCTGAGCGCAGCCTTTTGCACTGTACACGATCCTTTTCACAGGACTCGAGGTCTTCAGCAATGACATGGCTAAATGCACTGCCACAGCTGCTGACACTCATCGTACTTCCTCGCCTAGATCTGAGGCCTTTCTCCACCCTTAAACGCGATAAACCTGGCGTTTGACCGTCCTGGCTAGCAGCATTCGATGCCATCGAGTCTGCTCGACCTCTTCCTGGGCGCCTATCATTATTTCTGTTTTTATCAAAGTTTAAATCTTCCATGTGATTCCCACGAGTCTGGGAGAAAAAACGGTCCACCCACACAGAGCTTCGATGTGTGGGTAAGGCATTTGTACACTAGGAGGGCGCCCGGTATCCTAGCACCGCTCGCGACACCTCCGAACGTGTCACTGGCGACGACAGCGCGTCCGCCTCCCAGGCCCCCGGCATCAGAAACCAACGCCTGCGCTTTACAGACGCCAAATTGAAGAGCACGTAGGTTGGACGACATTCGCACCATCCCCGGCAGCTCCACGCCGGATTTTGTAACCCTGGTGCCATCTATCTCTCGTCACAGTGTGGAACAGTGTGGGTTAGATGTCGTTGGTCAAATCGGACAGACAACCGGTCCATCGGGCGCCAACACTAGATCCAGGCTACTCCACACCAACTTAGAAAAACCAAGAATGCAGGAGTGTCCTATTTCTCCCACAATCCATGTCGTCCACAACTGGCGAGGATGGTTAGCCCCCGTTTGGAATCCGTATTAACATCATCCGCACAGGTTAGCTAGTGCACAGGTTCGAAAAACGGCGGCTACCCGAATTAACGGGGTCCCGTTCATTCCCCTTTGCCCAAACTCGCCAGACATCGGGAGTCGATGAGTTCTGGGAAGAGCCGAACAGCTCGTCCAGTGATAACGTCCTAAGGACAAGCGCCTGGCCGGTCCTAAGCCCCCTCACCGCGTCAAGGTGACACCACGAGGGGGGCTTTTTTTATTATTATTTTTCAAGTTATGACAATTCAAACATCATCGATTTGAACAGAGCACCATGCGCGCTCATCTTTTCTTTTCGTTCTTCTGTTAAATTACCGATTTGCCTCTAAGGTCCCTTTCTTCTGAGAGCGTCACGTATATAAATTTTTTTAATTAAAAATATTTCAAAAAAAAATATTTCATGTAAAATTTTAGGTTTAAAAATTTCAAACATTAATATCTCAAAACACCCCCTCTTGGAATTCGATGTAACTTATATTAAAATAATGTTTAAAATTTCTATTTTTTGCTATGTATAGACCATAATGGACTTTTAATGGAGTTTGTAGAAATAAATTTTAATATAAAATCATTTTATTTCATTTGACATATCAATATTAATAGAAAAAGAAAAACAAACGAATTCTACCATGAGAATGGTTCTACTACGCGAATTCAAATTAATGTCAGATTAAATAAATTGGTTTTTTAATGAATTTTTTTTTCTAAATCCCGTGAAACGTCCATTATGGTATTTACATAGTAAAAAATAGAAATTTTAAATATTATTTTAGTGTAAGTTACATCGAATTTCAAGAGGGGGTGTTTTGAGATATTAATTTTGGAAATTTTTAAATCTAAAATTTTACATAAAATTAAAATATTTATAAAAAAAGTTTAGTATCATTTTAAAGCTTGATAAATTCTCTTTCAAATTCGCCTATTACAATTTATTTTTAATTTAGTTTTAATCAAATTAAACCGATTTAAAAAATCCTTTTCACGTGATAGTCTTTTGCTAGTGTAACGGTTTGAAATAGAATAGCCCATAAATACGCTTTGCATGACGAAAAGGAAACTAAAAAGAATAAAAATTTCAAAATTTAGGACTATTTTGGAAAAAAAATCGCTTTTTTTTTAAATAAAAGCAGTTTCTTATGCAATAGCCAGTAAGTTAAAGAAGATTTATGGTAAGTTTCATGAAACCGGTTGAAAATTTGCTGAGATACGTTGCACGGCGAGAGAAAGAACACGTTTTGAGAAAATCGCGTTTCAAGTTTTCGATAAAAAACGCTATATTTTCAAAAAAATAACCGTTTCACGAACACCATTAACAGTTGTAATGAACATTAGTGATTCATACTATCAAATTACTGCAATTTTACTATAAAGTAAGATAATCGTGGTGCGTTTTTGCGTGCATTGTTTATCTGCGCTCAGTACCATTTGGAGCGTTGAACTTACATAATATACTATAGAAGCATTTATACTTTAAATTCAGGTCTAAAAATGTAGGATCATATTCTACAGATTGTAAACTAATTTTTAAAGCAAAAAAAATATATTTTGAAAAATTCCATTTCACACGAGTTTCCCCCCCCCCCCTTAAAGCTAGGATCCACTTGCAGAATTTCTTCAAGACAGTTTGGATCGGCTCAGCAACATTCCGCAGAACCTGCAGCTTCTCCATCATTATCTGGAGTTCAGCCTCCATCTCCTGGAAGATACTATCCTCTTCCTCGCGAATCTTCGAAGACTTGCTGCGCAGACCTTCACAAAATTCAAAGTCAAATACCGTAACATTGCTGAAGGCGCTGCCACAGCTACTGGCACTCGCTGCATTTCCTCGCCTTGACCTTGTAAGGTCCTCTACTGTTAAAGACGATGGACCTGTTACAGGTTCGTCCCTGATAGCATTACTCGATGACCACCGCTTGTGACACCTCCGAGCGTGATACTGACGAGTACAGTGCATCCGCCGCATAAGCCCCCGGCATCAGCAACCGACGCCTGCACTTTACAGACGCCAAATTGAAGAGCACGTAGGTTGGACGACGTTCGCGCTATCCCCGGCTGCTTCACGGCGGATTTGGTAACCCTGCTGCCTTTCATCCATAGGCGCGATTAAAGAACTTTAGTTTGGGTCGGTGTCGTTGTTCAGACTGGACAGACAACCGGTCCATCGACCGTTAACCCTAGATCAAGACTACTCCAATCCAATTTAGGATACCATGCAGGCAGGAGTGTCCTATTCTTAGGAGATTCTCAAGTAGTCCACAGCTGACGAGGATGGTTAGCCCCCATTCTGGAATCCGAATTAACATCATCCTCACAGGTAGCTAGTGCACCAAGTACAAGAACGGCGAGTATTCAAATTAACGGGGTCTCGTTCGTTCCCCAGTGCTCAAACTCTTTTGACAACGGGAGTCTATGAGTTCTGGGAAGAGCCGAACAGCTCATCTAATGATGGCGACAAAAAGACAAGCGCCTGCAGTATGGTGACACCACGGGAGGGGGGGTATTATTAGTTATTTTCTTTATTTCTAAATGCAAAAAATAGTGGAAACTTGGTTCAAAAGTTCTGTCATTGTGATTGTTTATTTAAATTTTCAGTGCAAATTAAATAACTGATAAGAAATATAAGTATATTTCAAAAACGCAAAAAAACATATTCTATCTTTCAATTGCAATAATTTATGCAATTTTACAGTAAATCAATCGTAAAACCGTTTTATAATAATAGTCCCAAGCATTTCAATGTAAATTTTGGTTTTGTGTCCAACCTTCTTGAAAAAATGACCAAACCTTATAGACGAATGACGTCACACTGATTTCCTCTATCGCTCTAACATGCTGTACGCATGCCTAGAGCAGCCTAGTTTTATAATCAGGCATACCACTCTGGAAATTGAAAATACACTGGAAGTCCAGGTGCCTGGTACAATGAATCCACATGACATTTGCAACAAAAATTGTTTATTATAACTTAACCCCATATTTAAAAATCTTTATCCCATCAGAATAGTTAAGGCCCGAAGCAAAATAACTGTTAAGTTTAATTATTTTTAAATTGTCTTATTTCAATCAAAAAATGTGTTTGTGTTTTAAGTAAATTTTCTCTTCAGTGCGCCAAGAACAGTTTTTTTCAGATTTCTCTGTAAAGAATTATTCTACATGTCTCAAACTTATAAACGTCGTATGTTTACGCAAACTTCAATTACATTTAGAGTTAGGAGAATTTTCATTCATTTGTGTCTGAGAAAATTGAAATGGTTTATTGAAAAAACTGGTACACTGATGTCTACTCTCCCCCTGTGTGTGTGTGGGTACGTGGGTGAGTGGTTGATGTGTTTTTTTTAACACGATAACTCGAGAACGCTTAAGAACGGATTTAAATAAAATTTGGTACCGTCTAGTGGGGCTATTTTGTGCACGCGAGGTTTTTAATGAATAAAATCTTTATATTGAGTTGTTGAAGTTTCCTATGTATTTGGTATAAATATTTTCTGATATCTATACTACAGAGAGTACTAAATTATTACTTAATTCTTTAATCAGAATTTAATCTGAATCAGAATTAATCTTTAATCAGGAATACTTTATCAGAAATCAGAAAAAAAATCGTAAATTCGTGAAAATCAAGCTGAAAATTTTCAATGTTCTCAAAACTCTTTTCAGATCTACTGAAGTTTAAAAGTGTTTCTCAAAGTATAGGGCTGTGCAAAAAGCTCGAAATGTCGAGCCGAGCCGAGCCGGCTTTTTTCGGGCCGAGTCAAGCCGGGTTCGAGAAAAGCTCCAGCTCGAAAAATTTGTCGAATACTCGGAAACATTCGAGCCCACGACCAAAATGTGGTCACAAATGAATTCGGGTCCCCGAATCATTCGAGAACCCGAAAAATTTAAGGACTCGAAAATCGAAAAAAACCCGAACGAATCGGAAACCCGAAAATTTAAAGAAGTCTAATTAACATAACATGATTGGGTCCTAGTTCACCAAGCAACACATACATGCGCACTAGTTTTCTACGCACTAAATACATGCGCACTAGTGTTCCACGCACTAAATGCATGCGCACTAGTGTTCCACGCACAAAATGCATGCACACTAGTGTTCCACGCACTAAATGCATGCACACCAGTGTTCCACGCACTAAATACATGCGTACTAGTTTCCTACGCACTAAATGCAAGCGCACTAAATTTATACGCACTAAATACATGCTCCCTAGTGTTCCATGCACTAAATATATGAGCACTAGTTTTCTACGCACTATATACATGCGCACTGGTGTTCCACGCACTAAATACATGCGCACTAGTATTTATGCACTAAATACATGCGCACTGGTTTTCCACGCACTGAATACTATAGCACAATTTTTCTACGCACAGTACATATTTAGTGCATGAAACTCTGTTGCACATGTATTTAGTGCGTAGAAAATAGTGCGTATGTATTTAGTGTGTAGAAAACTGGTGCGCATGTATTTAATGTGTAGAAGACTAGTGCGCATGTATTTAGTGTGTAGAAAACTAGTCCGCATGTGTTAAGTGCGGGAAACACTACTACGCATGTGTTTAGTGTGGGGAACTCTATTGCTCATGTATTTAGTGCGTAGAAAACAACTGCGCATGTGTTTAGTGCGGGGTACTCTACTGCGCATTTGTTTTGTGCTTGGAACACTAGTGTGCACGTATTTAGAGTGTGGAACATTAGTGCGCATGTATTTAGTGTGTGGAACATTAGTGCGCATATATTTAGTGCGTGGAAAACTAGTGCGCATGTGTTTGGTGCGGGGAACACTACTGCGCATGTGTTTAGTGTGGCGAACTCTATTGCTTATGTATTTGATGCTTGGAACAATAGTGCGCACGTATTTAGTGTGTGGAACATTAGTGCGCATGTATTTAGTGCATGGAAAACTAGTGCGCATGTGTTTAGTTTGTGGAACATTAGTGCGCATGTATTTAGTGCGTGGAAAACTAGTGCGCATGTGTTTGGTGCGGGGAACACTACTGCGCATGTGTTTAGTGTGGGGAACTCTATTGCTCATGTATTTGATGCTTGGAACAATAGTGCGCACGTATTTACTGTGTGGAAAATTATTGCGCACGTATTTAGTGTGTGGAACATTAGTGCGCATGTATTTAGTTCATTGAACACTAGTGCGCATGTATTTAGTGCATAGAAAACTAGTGCGCATGTGTTTCGTTTGTGGAACATTAGTGCGCATGTATTTAGTGCATAGAAAACTAGTGCGCATGTATTTAGTGCGTGGAAAACTAGTGCGCATGTGTTTAGTTCATTGAACACTAGTGCGCATGTATTTAGTGCATAGAAAACTAGTGCGCATGTGTTTCGTTTGTGGAACATTAGTGCGCATGTATTTAGTGCATGGAAAACTAGTGCGCATGTGTTTAGTTTGTGGAACATTAGTGCGCATGTATTTAGTGCGTGGAAAACTAGTGCGCATGTGTTTGGTGCGGGGAACACTACTGCGCATGTGTTTAGTGTGGGGAACTCTATTGCTCATGTATTTGATGCTTGGAACAATAGTGCGCATGTATTTAGTTCATTGAACACTAGTGCGCATGTATTTAGTGCATAGAAAACTAGTGCGCATGTGTTTCGTTTGTGGAACATTAGTGCGCATGTATTTAGTGCATAGAAAACTAGTGCGCATGTATTTAGTGCGTGGAAAACTAGTGCGCATGTGTTTAGTTCATTGAACACTAGTGCGCATGTATTTAGTGCATAGAAAACTAGTGCGCATGTGTTTCGTTTGTGGAACATTAGTGCGCATGTATTTAGTGCATGGAAAACTAGTGCGCATGTGTTTAGTTTGTGGAACATTAGTGCGCATGTATTTAGTGCGTGGAAAACTAGTGCGCATGTGTTTGGTGCGGGGAACACTACTGCGCATGTGTTTAGTGTGGCGAACTCTATTGCTCATGTATTTGATGCTTGGAACAATAGTGCGCACGTATTTAGTGTGTGGAACATTAGTGCGCATGTATTTAGTGCATGGAAAACTAGTGCGCATGTGTTTAGTTTGTGGAACATTAGTGCGCATGTATTTAGTGCGTGGAAAACTAGTGCGCATGTGTTTGGTGCGGGGAACACTACTGCGCATGTGTTTAGTGTGGGGAACTCTATTGCTCATGTATTTGATGTTTGGAACAATAGTGCGCACGTATTTAGTGTGTGGAAAATTATTGCGCACGTATTTAGTGTGTGGAACATTAGTGCGCATGTATTTAGTTCATTGAACACTAGTGCGCATGTATTTAGTGCATAGAAAACTAGTGCGCATGTGTTTCGTTTGTGGAACATTAGTGCGCATGTATTTAGTGCATAGAAAACTAGTGCGCATGTATTTAGTGCGTGGAAAACTAGTGCGCATGTGTTTAGTTCATTGAACACTAGTGCGCATGTATTTAGTGCATAGAAAACTAGTGCGCATGTGTTTCGTTTGTGGAACATTAGTGCGCATGTATTTAGTGCATAGAAAACTAGTGCGCATGTGTTTAGTTTGTGGAACATTAGTGCGCATGTATTTAGTGCGTGGAAAACTAGTGCGCATGTGTTTGGTGCGGGGAACACTACTGCGCATGTGTTTAGTGTGGGGAACTCTATTGCTCATGTATTTGATGCTTGGAACAATAGTGCGCATGTATTTAGTTCATTGAACACTAGTGCGCATGTATTTAGTGCATAGAAAACTAGTGCGCATGTGTTTCGTTTGTGGAACATTAGTGCGCATGTATTTAGTGCATAGAAAACTAGTGCGCATGTATTTAGTGCGTGGAAAACTAGTGCGCATGTGTTTGGTGCGTTAAACACTTGTACGCATGTATTTACCGCAGAGAAACCTAGTGCGCATTTATTTAGTGCATGGAACACTAGTGCGCATGTATTTAGTGCATAGAAAACTAGTGCGCATGTGTTTAGTTTGGGGAACTCTATTGCTCATGTATTTGATGCTTAGAACAATAGTGCGCACGTATTTAGAGTGTGGAATACTAGTGCGCATGTATTAAGTGCGTTAAACACTTGTGCGCATGTATCTAGTTCATAGAAACCTAGTGCTCATGTATTTAGTGCGTAGAAAACAACTGCGCATGTGTTAAGTGCGGGGAACACTACTGCGCATGTGTTTAGTGTGGGGATCTCTATTGCTCATGTATTTGATGCTTGGAACAATAGTGCGCACGTATTTAGTGTGTGGAACATTAGTGCGCATGTATTTAGTGCATGGAACTCCAGTGCGCATGTATTTAGTGCATAGAAAACTAGTGTGCATGTGTTTGGTGCTTGGAACACTAGTGCGCATTTGTTTGGAGCTTGAAACTGTACTGCGCTTATAGAAACGTTCGGGTCTCGTTTATGGCCCGAAATTTTCGGGCCCCCGAATCATTCGAGAACTCGTCTACTTTTGAGTGCTCGAATAATAATAATTTCTGGTATTTCAGAAAGCCCGGCTCGAGCCCGACGAAGGCGAGCTGAGCTCGGCTCGGCTCGAAGACTGTTAGGCTCGGTTCGGCTCGGTCGTGCTTCGAGTTTCGAGCTTTTTGCACAGCCCTATCAAAGTATTAATAATACTTGTTGACAATTTCGTTGAGATGGTGATTACGTAATGCGCTAATTTTTTATTGCATATTTTAAGAAAAAAGTGTAAAAAACTGAAAAATCAGAATTTGGTGGGTTATTTTGTGCATTCTTTAAAACCAATTATTATTCAAAAATTTGTTTTGTAGTTAGTAAAAAAGACTCTAGAGTTTCGTTTTAGAACATTTTTTTGAAATAATTTAAGAAGTGTAATATAAGTTATATTAAATAAAATTTTCTTTAAGAAATAACTTTGTTTGTAAATCTACATTTTTATAAAATCTCAATGTTTTACTTTCAAATTAGTTAAATAATTCCTATAAAAAAAAATTTTTTAGCTTTGTTTTTCTTTATTGTACTCTAGAATATCTAGAAAAAATACTTCATACAGCAAAAACGATAAAAAAAATGTTTACACACCTTTATAAATAAATAAACTTTAATGTACAAAATAGCTCCATCAGGGGGTGTATTTTGTGCATGACTTGAAGTTTCTATAACTTATACAAAAATTTTATCTTGTCGGCTAACTCATAGGGAACCTTTAGAACGATGTCCACAACATAACTGAATAGTTAAATTCTTTTTTATAAATTCTGAATTTTAATAAAGCATAGAGTGGTTTTTTTTTTTTCTACTAAACTCTGGAATCAGGCAAAAGGGTTTTTAAAAATAATCATTAAAAAAAATTTATTGTTTTTAATTTTTTTTTCAACTTATAAATTTAACTTAATATATAAAAAATCATATTCCTTGCTTTAAAGCAAATTGATTGCTCTATATAAAGTTTACATTTTGTCCAAAGTTTAAAGAATAAGTTGCAATTTTTAAAAATTAACTTATTGCTTCCTCCTTGAGAAGGCAAATCGTTTTACAGACGTGGAAGCACAATGTTCATGATATAAACATAATCCTCGGTTTACTTTAGACTTTAGTTTGACAATTGAATTGTCGAACTAAAGTCAGTATAGTAGGTTTCGTCACACAAACCAAGTGGACAATTTGCTCACGATTGAAAAATGTTTGACGTCATAATTCTGGTAAAATTTTAATTAGAAATATTAAGACAAAATAGTCATAGCTGAATAAAGCGTTTACATCAATCTATGAAATTATATTTGACATGGACCTCTGTATCTTCATGGGTTCAGAGCAGTCAACTGTCAATGTACATCTGTACATTTGCTTAAGAATGAAAATTTACGCTTTTTAGATACAACTGAGTTGATTTAGACTATTCTTGGAAAATCAAAAATCTTAACGATCACAGAGCTTCCTCTATAAGGCACTCTGAGTTTCAAGCGATCATTGGTATGATGAAAATGGTAACAAACATTAAGCTTGGTTCTTGACTCGTATGTGTTTCAAACTTCCAAAACTGAAGAGTCAGAAATCACAGCTGATTCTTTTCCCGATATAATCGAAAATCAAATTTTATGCACTGAAAAAAAGTAGTAGATTTAACTACTGTTTAAGGGGGTCACCCCATGTGACGGGCCGTTTTTAAGCGTTTTTTCTTAAATTTTTTTTTCAGAACCATGAAAACTTAGAACTTCGGACTTTTTTCCATATATTTAGTGATATTTTAACTACAAATACAAATTTTTTCAATTAAAAATATTTCAATATTTACGACTTATAACACTGTAAAGTGTCTTTGGTGATAAAAAAGTGGTCCATCGGCGACCACGATTCCAAATGATTGGCTGAACAGAAATCAAAAACTGAAATAGCATTTTAATCTGTGGTTATGTGGCTATCGCCGGAACCAGGATATTTTGAAAATATTAAAAATTGAATTTTTTACGCGGGTTTGAATTTTTTTTTAAAAAAACGCGATTTTTTGCGTCTATTTTCTTGTATATAAAAAAAACGACTTGACCTTTTTCAATTATCCTGGTTCGGGCGATAGCCACACATGAGCTGAATATACTCTATAAATTTGAACGAAATCGGTTAAGTCGTTTTTGAGAAATCATGGTCGCCAGTTCGAAAAAAGTTTCGAGAAAAACGCGTTTCAAAGTTCAACTACGAATAAAGCCATGAATTCCAAACTATTACTAAAACAGCCGTTATATTCGAAAATATAGTTTAGGAAACTAAAGTTTTTCTAAATGTATTTATTTTTTACTTATATATATGTGTATGTAATAATAAAATTCGCGGATAAAAAACAGAAGCGACACAAAAGGTTCAGTGACACACTTCGTTGAAAGCTTGACCGCGCGCTTGAACATCTTACCTTCTCACTGTAAAAAATTTTTAACAGCGACGAATATGTTTCTACATATTCTGCATATGTTATAGGTGCGATATATGACGAAAAAAAAAATTCGATTTTTCGAACCTATCACATGGGGTGACCCCCTTAACTACTCTCCATAATTCAATAGGTCATCAACCGAATTTAACTATTTGTTTTTACTGTTATAAAAGATAAAAGTAGTTAAAAGAAATAAGAATGTAGTTGATTTTACTACTTAAAGTGTCATTATTTTGTCATTGAAACTACTACGTTAAGTAGTAGATTTATAGGCCTCAACGATATTTCGTCATTGAAACTACTAGACTAAATAGTAGATTTTACGACTTAAAGTGATTCGATAGGCCTCAACGTTATTTTTGTAGTAGAGTGAACTAGTAAATGCAGTTAATATGACCTGACAAATGTAGTAAAATTTAAGTAAAAACAACTACTTAAAGTAGTAAAATGAAATTGTTTAACTATTATCTATTATAATAATCCGCAATTTCATTCTTTCATTTTGTCCACACCTGAAGTTGGTCGTTTTTCTATTCAATTGTTTTTGAATAATGTTTTGCTTCTTGGTTTTGAAATTTGTTAGTTGAAAATAGGTTACGTTTTTCGTTTATGTTTATTAGGTAAATCTATTAAGGACTGTTGCGGACTTATTTTTCAAAAAATATTGTTCCACAACACCTGAAACTTAAATATTTCCTGGTTTGATTGGTCATAATATTCTAGTGTAAATTGTATTTCTTTTAATGTAATTATCAATCAAAAGTTGTATGTTTACAACAGTATTTCGCGTATGTATTCAAAAACTATTTGATATTTGATATTGGAACTTACCAGAAACATATAAAATGCTTAATTTTCAATATATTAATTGTATTGATATTTTTATTAAAAAAAATTATTTTAAAATAATATTTAAATTAGAAAAATTTTTACTTCGGAAAATTTTACAATTATTTTCAGCTAACAACTTTTTTACGGAACCTCCTACAAATTTCAGCTTTTGGAAATATTTGATTACATATGGATAAAATTTACTTATTATTAAAATTTTATTAACGTGTTTTGCTTCGTTTTTGAGATATAAAATATTGAAATTTTATACATAAAAGGGTTATTTTTAAAACTTGAAGTTAGTATAGACCAAGTTCACATCGTCCTATTTAACTTTTAATTCAAATTAGACAAGCATTATTACAACCTTCCTAAAGTTTAAAATTGCAATTATAAAATAGAAATCTAGATATTTATAACAGCAGTTCTTGTCCATTTGTAGGATGATCCACAAAAAATTTGTAAGCTGAAAAGAATTGTGAAATTTTTCTAATTTAAATATTATTTTAAAATAATTTTTTTTTAATAAAAATATCATCATTAATATATTGAAAATGGAGCATTTTATGTTTCTGGTAAGTTCCAATAGATAATATCATATATTTTTTGAATAATAATGTTTTTAAAAAATTGCAAAAATTTAAGATTACAAAATACTGTTATAAACATACAACTTTTGATTAATAATTACATTAAAAGAAATAAAATTTACATTAGAATATTATGACCAATGAAATCAGGAGATATTCAAGTTTCAAGTGTTGTGGAACAATATTTTTTTAATAATATGTCCGCAACAGTCCTCAGACGAAAGTCAATGGACTAAAATAACTATAAAATTGGTAAATTTTTAAAATAAAATAATAAAATTTTAATAATAGTATTAAAAAGAAAAACAAGATTAAAATATCTACAGGTATACAACCTGCTTTATATTTAAAATTTTTTTACAATTTTAATTTAATTTATGTTAAACAAAATTTATTTAAGTCCTTATTATGTAAAATTAAATTATTCTGAAATATTTTGAGTAAATTGAATATTGGTTTTTTTTTAATTTAGAAAATCTAATATTTCTATGAAATTTCATAAATGATTTGAAGATATGAAATAATAAAATTTTATTATCATTTATTCATTCATTCAGTCTTTGATTCTGTTTACACCTATTTCGAGCTTTTAATTATTTCTAAATAATAATAAGCTATGCACAGTTTTGAAATATTTCTTAAGGTTTTCAAGTACCTTTTTGATTATTTGCTTTCCTTTTGAGAACTTTTTTTTTCTTTAGTTTAAGGGTCAAACCACTGACTTTCGACCAAAGGTGGTCCAAAGGTGGACGCTTACTAATTTATGAACTTTAATTATATTTTCATTAGATTCAAGACAAATATTTATTTTAATGCTAAATAATACTACCTTAAAATTCCGGAATTAACCCCAAAACACACATTTTTAATCTTATATAAGTTTTTTCTGGATGATATTAAAAAATTAACACTTTTCACATATCTAAGTTTTTATAAAATCTTCGACATATTATTAAATTTTTGCTAGGGTAATTTGCTCAGTTTATGAATTATTAAAGTTTAAAAATGTAATGAAAAAACCTTATTTTTCATTTGAACAAAAAACACTCTGAAATTTGTTGTTAAAATTATTGACGAAAATAATTTTGAATTTAAAATAAATAACAGATTTTCAAACTTTAGAGTGTATTTTGTACAATGAAAAGTAACCTTTTTTCAGCACATTTTTAAACTTGAATAATAATTCATAAACTGAGCAAATTACTCTTTCATAAAATTTAATATGTTGAAGATTTTATAAAAACTTAGATATGTGAAAAGAAATAATTTTTTAATTGCATCCAGAAAAACTTGTATAAAATTAAAAATTTTGTGTTTTGGGGTTACTTCTCAAATTTTAAGATGGTATTATTTAATAATAAAATAAATATTTGTCTTGAATCTAGTGAAAACATGATTAAAGTGTATAAATTAATAATTATGGTAAGTTTCAATAATATTTATTAAGAAGGTTTCTAAAAAATAGATTTTTAAAAATGGTAAAAAGGGACAGCCTTTTGATCAACTTTAAATTGATTTTTTTTTTTTTTTTTTTTTTTTTTTTACAAAACAAGTTTAGGAGAGGAAAAAATGCATTTACGCACTTGTTCGTGTGGGACTCGACCACATCCTGTGGCAATACCGCACTAAAACAACCTCTCCCAATTCTTGCTTTACATACTCTTATCAACTTTTGCTCCTTCCGTCCTGGAAGGTAAGCAAAAGTTTCTTTTTTTTACTCTGTACAGTTTCAGCATTCTGTTCTTTGGGTCTTCATGTCCATTGCCGCCGATGTTCTTATGCGGCCGACATGAAATTGTTGGATGCTTTTTTAGAGCTACCTTTAAAGATGTTTTTTTTACAAGGAACAGTGCTGTCGGACCACAAAAAGAGAATTCAAAAGAACTGCTTTTTGCATTCTACCTGCTAACAAATTGGCTTGACGTTCGCAGGTTGGGATCTTCTTCAGTTGGCTCACAAATGAAGCCTTCATCCCTCCTAAGCAGCCGAGAATTAAAACAATCAAATGGACTCTATATCCTGGATGCATCTTACTCAATTCGAATAAGAGCTCTTGATATTTGATCCGTTTCTCATCCTCCTTTTTAATGATGTTTCTCTCGGCAGGAGCCGAAATTATTATTTTTTTTTTTTTTTTTTACAAAACAAGTTTAGGAGAGGAAAAAATGCATTTACGCACTTATTCGTGTGGGACTCGACCACATGCTGTGGTAATACCTCACTAAAACAACCTCTCCCATTCTTGCCTTACGTATTCTTATCCGCTTTTGCTCCTTCCGTCCTGAAAGGTAAGCAATAGCGCGATTCCTTTGCTCGAGGTGTTTTCAGTTCACTGTTCTGTAGGTGTTCCTGTCCGTTGCCGCTGTTGTTCTTACGCGGTGGCCAGGAACGCTATTGGATGCTTTTTTAGAGCTACCTTCGTGATGTTATATTATGAAGAACAGTGCTGCCTGACCAGATGAAGAGAGCTCAGCAGAACTGCCTTCTGCATTCGACCTGCCAATGCGTCAGCTTGACGCTCGCAGGTTGGAACTCTTTGAAGCTGGCTAACAAATGAAGCTCTCATCCCCCCTAGACAGCCGAGAATAAGGACAACTAAATGGACTTTATAGCCTCTGTGTATTCTCCTCAATTCGAACAGCAGGTCTTGATACTTTTGCCGTTTCTCATCCTCCTTCTGAGCGATATTGCCCTCGGCAGGAGCCGAAAACTCAATCACGCAGATGATCTTACCTTTATGATCCTGGAGTACTATATCAGGCTTAGTAGCACTGATACGATGAGTGGTAGAAAACGAAAAATTCCAGTAGATTCTGCAATTCTCATTCTCCACAACAGCCTCCTGATCCTCTTGGGCGTATGGCAAGACAGGTTCCTTATCTACACCATATTGGTGTCGAAGATGGTAATACAATACCTTAAGTCCAGCATTGTGTCTTTCAATATACCTGAAACATGCATACGTCGGACACGCACTTAGAATGTGATTAAGTGTTTCCGGATATTGTTTACATGCTCGACAGTTGTAATTGTCGACAGGTATCTGCATGACCTTACTGCGATAATATAAGGTATTGATAACACCATCTTGGCAAGCAAATAAAAATCCCTCAGTCTCCGATCTTAAACCAGCAGATTTCAGAAATCTAAAAGACAGATCCTTAGACAACTCCATCTCCCTAAGAATCTTATAGAATTGCCCATGAAGAGGCTTCTTAACATGTTGCTCCAATAGAAGTACATGTTCAGCCTGCTTCACTTGTCTTTTAAGCATCAAAGGTGTTAATGATGCCAATCCCTGTTCTGTATCGCTGGTATCAAACGGAAGACTAAGTTCATCTGCCGCTCTGTTTGCCGCTTTGTATAAAAATGCCCCATTATCTGCAATTTCATGATGGTGGACAAATTGCATAAGAGGATCATTACTGTTCATCACCGAACACGCCGCAGCCAATACAATACGGCGATGAAGACACTCTACACTAAGTAGACCTCTCCCTCCCTGATCTCGTGGAAGGTAAATTCGAGGTACAGAAGACCTTGGGTGATGACATCGATGTATTGACATCATCCTACGTGTCTCTCTATCTAGTAACTTCAGGTCATCCACATTCCACTTAACAGCTCCAAATGTATAGAGAAGTAAAGGAATGGCTAATGTATTTGTGGCTTGTATCTTATTCTTCCCAGATAATTCAGATGACCAAATTTTTCTAAGAAGACCTCGATATTTCTTTTGGAGATGATCTTTAAGCTTACAAACATCCTGAGTCTCCGATTGTGGAATCCCAAGATATGTGTAAGCATCCCCTACACCAAGATGTTGTATGGTGTTGCCACCAATGAGCTGAAGGTCCTCAGAGTTACTTTGTAAATCCGATGTTTTTCGTCTTCCTCTATTTAGATGAATCACGGCACATTTGTCCAATCCAAAAGACATACCTATAGCTCTGGAATACACAGCTACTGCAAACACTAAGATATTAAGTGCCTCCTTACTGGAGGCATAGAGCTTAAGATCATCCATATAAAAAAGGTGGTTGATCTTATATACTCTATTTTTTGGTTTGCCACACATGTATCCAGAGTGCTTTTCTCGAAGAACAATAGACAGAGGCAAGAGGGAGATGCAAAAAAGTAGAGGACTGAGTGAGTCTCCTTGAAAAACTCCTCTTTTATAGGTGACGATGTTAGTATTCACCTGTTGTTTGTTCGATGTTATAACAAACCTTGTCCTCCACTTGAGCATTAGATCTTTCAAGCATGTCACAATGTTTGGATGTACCTGTAAGCATTCAAGAAGCTTGATAATCAATTCGTGACTCGTAGAGTCGAATGCTTTACGGTAATCAATCCAAGCCATTGACAGGTTGCGCCGATAAAATATCGAATCTTGGGTCACGCACCTATCTATCAGTAGGTTATCCCTACAACCTGCTAGGCCTCTCTTACACCCTCGCTGTTCACCTATTGCACTCCACACTGGCTCTATGGATGTTAATATCCTCTCTTTGAGGATACCAGTGAATAGCTTGTAACAGGTGTTAAGACAAGCTATTGGTCTATAATTCATTGGATTAGACAAATTTCCTGATTTTGGTAGAAGTACCGTTCTTCCTTCAACCAACGACTGAGGTACGTGATCTTCTCCGTTAAGAAAGCTAGAAAATATACGGGCCAAATGTTGGTGGGTAAAAGTGAACTTCTTCCACCATAGATTATTAATCTTGTCTGGACCGGGTGCTGAATAGTTCTTAGTTTTAGCAACTACATTTCTCACTTCCTCCTCAGTGATTCGTGAGCACTCTTCCATAGGGTGTTCAAGCCCCTGCCGATGACAGAAGCTACGAAAGAGTGGTATAGATGCATCTTGATCGTTTAGAGAACATGTGGTTTCGTAGATGTTCTTCCAGAAGTTTTCAACCTCTTCACGACTAGGTGGCTTTTCAACGGTTGGAGAAGGTACTGGGAACAGGCGGGACGGATTGATAGCAAAAGTGTTATTTTGCTCTATCCATTTTACACGCCGTTCTAATTGTTCTCTTATAATTACAAGAGTACGTATCTTCTCAATCCAATGCTGCTTGATATTCTGCAGCTTAGACTTCTTGAGAGTATGATGCAATCTTTTTAGAGATTGGGCTATGCCCAAAACTCTAGGAGTAAATGCTCTATTTGTTGCTAGATATGCAATCACACTCTGCAATTGAGAAGCCATCCGTCTGGCCACCCCAATCTTGAACTGTACCTGTTTAATTCGTTGTTTTGTTCTTGCAATGCGCTCAGAAACAGATTTTCTATTGCTTTCGCGAAGCAAAGAAACCGCCTTTTCATAAACTGCACAGTTCAATGTCCAGACGTCTACATCTTCTGAAAGGTCCGAAAGTTCTCTGTTCGCCGCTGCCAATTTGTCCATTTTAATGGAAACCTTGTGATGAATTTTGGTTTCTCTTGCGCCCACATTACTATGCTCGACCATTTGTTGTGTTGTGAGAACTGATCGTCTGTTCTCTACGGGGTCTCGATCTTCTTGAAGGAGAGCTTCATATCCCCTACCCAACAGAGAGGATATCTGATCTCTTAGATTCTGAGATGTTATTTGAGCGTATTGGGGATACATAGTGATCCATCGCTCATAACATCTCTTTATTATTCCTCTACGGTCAGGAGAAGAGTTTCGCCAACATAAGATGGCATCTCTCTTCATCTCCTCAGTCCATCGTAGACGCTCACGAGCTTGTCCACGGGCGTAGCCTGGTCGTCGCCTGGGTTCTATCCTATTGCCACTCCCAACTGAACCCAGGTCTCCATCCGAAAGAGACCTATTGTGGGTGGCACTGCGCGTTACAGTTGTCGTAACCGCAAGTTACCCTGTGGGGGTGGTTAACCCATCACAAGGTTGACAATTATTTCTGGTGTCAAGCCCTATCTGGTTATGGTCCGCGTCGGGTATTTCATTTCCCCGATACCGCCTATATCTAGGAGGATCCCCCTATCCGCCACCTGGGGACGCGCCCGGTTGAGGTCCAGCAACCCCACCTTAGATGCCCTTTAAACACTCGGCCTAACAAACCAAGTATTTCCACGATGTTTGGGAAAGGGCAACTAAGGACTTGACCAAACTGATTAAGCGTTTCTGTGATATCTGGTAGCGGATAGCACCAAATATCACAGAGATTCCGGGTATTATTATTATTATTATTATTATTATTATTATTCTTATTATTATTGTTCTTATCATTTTTCATCATATACAAAATTACATTAAATAAAATAAATATTTGGATGTTAATTAAACATATTTTCTTTACAATATGGGAATAAAATGTTTCCTTTCTAAATAAAAAATATTTGAAATATCCATTAAAAACGCCAATTTTTCTTGACACATGCTTCTTTAATTACAATTTACGTCTGGAAAACAAAAAAATTATCTAAAACAACTTCAGAACTTGCATTTAGACACTTCAATAATACATAATTATAATATGGGTTTTAATATTTATTAAAATATGTTAGCGATGAGCTTTAGTTGAAAGACAGTGGTTTGACTCTTAAAGCTTTTTTGTGCTATTAATTTTTAAAGAAAAATGCGTACTGCATTAAATTACTTTTGAAAAAATTTAATTTTTTTATCTAAAAATTATTTTTTTTTTTTGCGTGAGTAAATTATTATTAAACTGCTTTAATATTCAATTTAATTATACATTTAAAATTAGAGACAATTATAAATCTAATCATGGTTCAACTAGATTAACAGAAAATGAGATAGATTGAAATACAGTTTTTACTCTAAAAGCATTAACTTTTTTTGGATACACTAAAATTATAAAATTAATCATAAAATTTGGATTTATTTTAGTTTTAATGCATGTAAATTTTTTACAATTAAAACGTTTTTATAAATTGGTTTAAGTTTGAAATTATTTTAATATGTATATTGTTAGAATTTAAAAATATTTAAATTTGATATAATAATTAAAACATAGAATGATTAAAATTTAAAGCATTAAAAGTTTTTAATAATAATTGAAATTTATTAATATTAAAATTCGAATAATTCCAAGTTCCTAATAATTAAGAGGATGTGATGGATAATGAGATTATTGACCACATGACCCACAGACAAAATTTTTCAGCGGTTTTCTCTAGAACTAGGTACTGAATATTTTTCAATGCAATTTTGTGGAATTACCTAAAATATCACCTGGAAGGTCCGCGTACCCCTAACTTATTTGGAGTTTGTTTTAATTAATTGTTAATTAATTTGTTAATTGTTCAAATTAACTGTTTGAATTTTTTCCAATTTTGAACAATTTTATAAAATTAACTTTTTAGTCAAAATGAGAACACACGCTAGAGTCAGAAAGATCTTCCGGTTGATATTTTATATAATTCTATACTAAGTTTCATATAAAAATATTCAGTAGTTTCATAGAGAAAAATCTCTGAGAAATTTTGGCTTTTCGTCACGTGACTATACTGACATCATTCTCCATCATAAGCTCTTAAAGTTTGAAACACATTTTAAAATTGCATTAATAAAATTAAATTTAAAATATTTAGTTTATAAATATGTAAAAAGTTAAAATACATTTTGTTTACATTGTTAAGAATCAAAGTGAAATTGAATTATATATTATGTCTTAAAACTTTGGTTACATAAATATTAAAATTTTGCTTAATTAAAGTTTTAAATAATTAGAGTTTAAATCTATAAAAGTTGGAAAAATTAAAATCTGTGTTGATAAAAGTTTTGACGATTGGTTTGCACCTAGAGAAGTTAGTAATTGAAATTTATATTGTTTAAAGAAATTTTAAGAATAAGAAACTTTGATTAATAGACGTTTAGAATAATTGAAATTTGTATAGAAGTTTGAATATAATGTTAGTATATTTTAAAATAAATAATTCATTACGTTTTTCTCGCTCGTATCCTCTTTGTTATAAACTTTTAATGTTTACTTTTTGATGAATTTTTTTTTGCATTTATGGGGCAAGAAATGATATTATTAAACATTCAACTCAAAAAAATCATACCTCTTTTAACAAACCTTATATTTCTTATTAAACTGGACTAAAATAATAATTATATGTTAAAAAAAAATTCGTTTAATTTGTTTAGGATCTAACAAAATTAATTTAAAGTAAATCGGATTATTTTTATTATTTAAAAAAAAAATTATTACTATTTTATAATTAAATCAATTATGTATTAAAATATATATTAATAATAATTAACTTTTAAATAATGCATTTGACGGAACAAATCATAGTTTAAAGAACAAAACTCTTTTTCTGATTTAATAAAATTTAAATAATAATTATGTAACAGTAAAAAATCAGTTATATTTTTATTTAATCTAATAATAAATTATCTAATATAAAGAAGTTCATACTTTTTACATTTAAATTTGTAACAAATGCAAAACGTCATTCTCGCGCGCTATAGCGCGCGTATATTTTGCTAGTTTATTATAATTAAGATACGTTTTTTCATCCTCTACCCAACTACTTTTGTTTACTGTCACTCTATATTATTTAATTATTATATTTCTAACAGAGAAAAATCCCTAAACGCTGGGGATTGAACGCTAGGCCCTAACATTTGCAATCCGGTATCTTTACCATTTACACTGAAAAAATAAGCCTCTAGCATATTTCTTTGTTAACGTACTCGGAACAAAACAAAAAAGATACCGGCGATCAGAGTGAACTTGAATGTTAACAGTACGCATTTAATCGGTTACAGTAGACAAAGTGGTTTGCAGGTGCTATATCCACAACCTCACTGCGCTGCGGTAGTCAAAAATTTGTTATATTTAGTCAACTTATTTTCTCAGTGTAACCACGCACGCACTCTACGATCGCTTGCATGAAACTTGAGGACATTCTTGTCATAATCTAACTGACAAATTATATGCAGTTAAATTTACCATTGAAAGTAGTAAAATTTACTACTTATAATAGTTGTTATTAGTATCTTCTTTTAATTAATACTTCTTGAACTCTATAACAAATATTACAGAAGAACTTGTTGAACTACTAAAAGTAGTAAAATTTACTACAAAATAACAGTTTTCTTTACAAGAAAAATCTTTTTAATGTCTATCAAATTACTTTAAGTAGTAAAATCTACTACTTAACGTAGTAGTTTAAGTGAGAAATTAATAGTTAATGAGGCATAAAATAGTACATTGTGTGGCAGCGGCAAAAAGTTGACATTTCCTGAACGAGTGCGAAAGTTACTGCACGAGCGAAGCGAGGGTGGCATTCGCCAAGAGGACAGAATTGTCTTTTCGCCCGATGTTTTTTGTTCGATTGCACGATAAACAAGACACTAAACCTATATTTACGGGTTAAACGGAGTAAAACTTGAAATGAATAGAAGCGGGTGGTAAAGATTATTGCCGCCCGCTGACGTCACGAAAAAACTTTTCTTTCATTCATGCACTCACGTTTTTGTACGCGTGAGCCATGGTTGAAAATCAAAGTTTTAAAGTGAGATGACGTCAGAGGGGATGCACCCTTGGTGTATAATACACTATTTCCGCCCGCTATATGACGTTACCGGTCAATAATAGTATATTATGCACCAAGAGTGGAAAACGCGAGTTTTTTGACGAGCATAATGTTCGATGAACGAGTCGAAGCACGAGTGAAACGAGTGCGAAGACGAGTTCGGAAAACATTGTGTGAGTAAATAAACGAGGTCCACCCGCGGTTCATACGTTATTTTCTTTCACAAATGCGCAAAACTCACGTCTGTGCGGGTGAAGCATGGTTTGTGCGGGTGAAGCACTGCCACTCAAGGCAGTGAAAGACTTTCACTGCCCTGAGTCTTTTTTCTCTCTGACGTCATCACACCTTAAAACTTTGATTTTCAACCATGGCTCACGCGTACAAAAACGTGAGTTTTTGTGCATGAATGGAAGAAATATTTTTTCCGCCCGCTATACACTGAGAAAAAAATACTATTGAATCAAATACCTTTATGCTATTGAATTCCATGTCATTACTTTATTGACAGATTTATTAGTTCATAAGCATAAACCTTTAAAGCAAAAGTCTGAAGTTTTTGAAATAATAGCATGGTGCTATGAAATCTATGCTATCTACTTAATTGTTAATTTACTTAAATCAATAGCATATTTTAATATATATTTAACATAGTTCTCTTAAAATGTTGTCATAGTATTTTTGAAAGAAATATT
The DNA here is from genome assembly GCA_037103525.1 of Ganaspis brasiliensis. NCBI lineage: Eukaryota > Metazoa > Arthropoda > Insecta > Hymenoptera > Figitidae > Ganaspis > Ganaspis brasiliensis. The sequence goes on from JAZKLR010000350.1 coordinate 1,817,444, forward strand.
TGAGTATTTGAATCATATAAGAAACTGTAGAATTGTAAACAACCTGTTTTAGATTTGATAGCATATGCTTTCGTTTCGAATAAACGGCGTATTTGCGGACTGCCAATAGCAGATGCTATTGAATCCTTAGGCACTGTATTTGGCCCATTAGCGCGTAGGTCTTGGCAATGTTCTTCCCCCACCTTTTGGATTGTAGCTTATATAGGCAGTTCGTGAAACGGCTACCAGCAAGCGTATGGCATAGTGGTTAGAGCGTCGGGCTTTAGGATTAATTATTAATTAATTAATTAATTAATAATAAGCCGAGACCTCTCAGCGTCTTGTCTTTTATAACAAAGCTCAGACAAAAATGTTTCAAAACGAAATTCTAAAGTAATTTTTACTAACTACAAAACAAATTATTGAAAAAAACTTGATTTTAAATAATACACAAAATAACCCACCAAATCCTGGTTTTTCAGTTTTTTACGCTGTTTTCTTAAAATATGCAATAAAAAGTTAGCGCATCACGTATACATCATCACAACTAAATTGTCAACAAGTATTATTAATACCCTTAAAAACACTTTTAAACTTACGAAGATCTGAACAGAATTTTGAGAACTTTGAAAATTTTCAGCTTGATTTTTACGACTTTACGATTTTTTTTCTGATTTCTGATAAAGAATTAAGTAAATTCATTTAGTACTCTCTGTAGTTTAGTTATCAGAAAATATTTATACCAAGGAGAAAATCTAAGCAACTGAACATAAAGATTTTATTCATTAAAAATCTCGCTTGCACAAAATAGCCCCACTTGACGGTGTATATTTTAATTAATGCGTTATATTTATTTATTAACTATAGATACAAAATTATTTAAACAACTAATTTGTACCGAATTTTATAAGATTTAAAAAAAATATTGTGATCTTTGGATTTAAAATGATAGGTATAGTGATTCGTCTTAAAAACTAACAAAAAAACATTGATTTTTGCTATTTTTATAGATTATTAAATAAATATTACATGATAAATACGTAAAACATGTTTTAATCTTTCTCATTTCAATTTCACAAGTGTCATACAGAAGAACAGTATGTTTAAAATAAGCATGTCAGGTCACGCTACCAGAAACTTATGCGCCTGCCGACCTACTAGTAGACACTTATATCTTTGGTTTGTATTATTGGATAGAAATGAAACTTCTACTTAATTGTTTAAAATTTAGTCAGCTTCAAAAATGTATTCTTGAAAATTATTGTTATTTTGCATGCTGACAAAGTTAAGGCCCAATTACTTTGTAGAAAACGTTTTTTAATGGTGTTTTCTGAAATTCTGACGGCAATATCTTCTGATTAACTAAAGATAAAAGATTTATTTATCGACCGATTTGTAGGGAATTTTATAAGCTTTCAGATTAAGATTATAATCTTTGCATTTACAATAATAGATAAAGTAAATAGGCTTAAAAACTAACAAACAGCACTGTTTCTTGTTGTTTTTATGGATTATAAAATTACTGTTACTCATTTTTGGCTTCACAATTGTATAAATGTTGCTTAAGTTGAACTTACAAATATTTTAAGCTGAAATTTTAACCGTGGGGTGGTTTTGGATATAGCTAGAACAATTAACCTACAAAAAAATACGAAAAATTGAATTTTCTTTTTATTCCTTCCATTGAAGATTCTCATTTTTGGCTCAAATTATTCAATTCTGATACTAAAATAAGAATTAAGAGAAAAATTTGATGAAGAGGTACCTTTGGGTTAAACCTAATCCAAGAGCACAGTGTTGTTCCTTCTACTAAAAAATACCAGTTGTTCCATTTAAGGTTGTATTGTACGTTGCATTGATCAAACCATCGACTTATTTTTTATTTTATTTTTGTGGTCTACATTACCGCAAGAATATAATTCCCAAATTGCAGATTAAAATTCGAAGAAATAAAAAAGTTATACGCATGTAAAAATTATACATATGCACATCGGCTCTTTACACATAAAATTTTAAACGCGTTTTTCTTAAAACTATGTTGTTTAAACTGACGGACAGCATAACTCGAGTTCTTTTCAATCGATTTTAAAAAACCTTAGATCAATTTCTTCATTATGAAATTCTTCAGGCATCTCCCCTAAATCCGATTGTCTACTTTATTTTGTTTTTAACGACTCAAAAATAACAAAAAAATAAAATAAATATTTGTGTTTATCACCGATAAAAAAAATTGTTTTTTAAAGTCATCTTTGACAGCTTACAAAGTATAATACTACCTTATAAAATAATAGATAGTTTTGTTAGTAAGTCGCTTTGAATATGACTACCTCGAAAACGAAAATCCCAAAAATGGTGGGGTTAAACCATACACCCTACGGGGCTAAGACGGACACTTCAAATTTAGCCAAGGTTGAACCACAAATATGCATTTTTTCAATTAAAAAATCCAATAAGAGTCTTAACTGATATACATATTTAACTCATTTCATAGAAAATATATTATTTTCTTAAACATATTATTGAAATTAATGACTAATAGTAACTGTATGAAAAACGTCAGTAACAAAAATGTCAAAAAAGGCTTAAAAAATCTTTCTTTGTTTTCAGACTTATTATTTGGATCGATGCAACACTTTTTTTTAAGAAATTATATTATTAGTATTTCACAGAAAATCACTGTTAGTCTTACGTCAACATTTAATATAGCAATTCTGATTCGTCCGGTTTTGCCCCACCCGGTCATCTCATAATAAAGGCGCAATATTTTTCTTCTTTTAAAAGTATTTGAAAAACTGTTTTTTAACTAAATTCTATATATGGGGGATTATTTCTCAAGGGTCACAGGTCCGAAAAGCAAGTTTATTCTATCGGGCTGAAACTTGGACAAGATGTTGTCCTATTGAATAGTAATGAATAAAAAAAAATCTTGACTATAGAAGAAATATTAAGATTGGGGGAGGGGATGAAATTTTTGATTTTTTTAAAAAACTGTTTACTTTGATAAAATTTTTGTTCTTATAATTTAAATTGAAAAAATTCTTGTAATACCAGCTTCGATAGATTTTTTCACGCTCTTTCGATCGGTCATATTGTTTTTTACGAGAAAAAATTTTTTGATCCCTAAAAATGGAAAATAAAAATAAAAATGACTTTTTCTTCAAAAAGGACAATTTTTAATTTCTTTTTAATTTTTTTTTTAAATGAAAGCCCTACTTTTTTCCTATAAAAAATCTTTGGAGTAAAATGTTGGATGAGAACTCCTAATCATCGAAAATAAATGTTGAATAGAACCTAACGCCTGTGACGCTCGCTGCCACTAGCACGCACTGTGGCCAAAAGCACTATTTTTGATAAAAATCAGCCGACAACTCAAAAATGAACCGATTTCAATTATTTTTTTTTAAATACTCAAGAATGTTGGTACTATAACGCTTAACTGCTACAAAATCAAGATTTTTTTTATAAACTAAAATAAATGTTAATAACTTTTAAAAAGTAAAAAATTGATTTTTGAGAAAGTGATTTCCAGATACTTTGATGCAAGAAACTATATAAACTTATATATTTTACACACAAATTTTGTCTAAAATATTTTTAAATGGTTCCAGTTATAACACAACAATTTTTAATTTGTTTAAACAACCTTAGTTAACAAATAAATAACTTCCAAACTTTTCCTACCTTAGACTTCGTTTCTTTTGTAAAACTAATTAATTACTATTGGCCTAGAGTTCTAATACAGTTGGGGATAATTTCTAACAATTTTTAAATTGTTTAAACAATCTTAGTTAACAAATAAATTACTTTTAAAGTTTTCTTTATTTAGATCTTGTTTTTTTGTGAAATTAATTAATTACTATTGGTCTAATATTCTAATACAGTTCAGGTTGTTTATTAACAAATTGTAAATTGTTTAAACAATCTTAGTTAACAAGTAAATTACTTTGAAAGTTTTCTTTACTTAGATTTCCTTTGTTTTGCAAATTTAACTGATAACTTTTGGCCTTGATTTATCATAGAGTTTAAGATGTTCAGTAATCCTTAGATTTGGATTCTTTTGCAAATTTAATTATTAAGTATTGGCCTAGATTTATAATACAGTTTGAGATGTTTTCTAACAATTATTCTATTGTTTAAACTATATCTTAGTTAATTATTAATTATTACTGAACATCTTAAACTTTATGATAAATCAAGGCCAAAAGTTATCAGTTAAATTTGCAAAACAAACGAAATCTAAGTAAGGAAAACTTTCAAAGTAATTTATTTGTTAACTAAGATTGTTTAAACAATTTACAATTTGTTAATAAACAACCTGAACTGTATTAGAATATTAGACCAATAGTAATTAATTAATTTCACAAAAAAACAAGATCTAAATAAAGAAAACTTTAAAAGTAATTTATTTGTTAACTAAGATTGTTTAAACAATTTAAAAATTGTTAGAAATTATCTCCAACTGTATTAGAACTCTAGGCCAATAGTAATTAATTAGTTTTACAAAAGAAACGAAGTCTAAGGTAGGAAAAGTTTGGAAGTTATTTATTTGTTAACTAAGGTTGTTTAAACAAATTAAAAATTGTTGTGTTATAACTGGAACCATTTAAAAATATTTTAGACAAAATTTGTGTGTAAAATATATAAGTTTATATAGTTTCTTGCATCAAAGTATCTGGAAATCACTTTCTCAAAAATCAATTTTTTACTTTTTAAAAGTTATTAACATTTATTTTAGTTTATAAAAAAAATCTTGATTTTGTAGCAGTTAAGCGTTATAGTACCAACATTCTTGAGTATTTAAAAAAAAATAATTGAAATCGGTTCATTTTTGAGTTGTCGGCTGATTTTTATCATAAATAGTGCTTTTGGCCACAGTGCGTGCTAGTGGCAGCGAGCGTCACAGGCGTTAGGTTCTATTCAACATTTATTTTCGATGATTAGGAGTTCTCATCCAACATTTTACTCCAAAGATTTTTTATAGGAAAAAAGTAGGGCTTTCATTTAAAAAAAAAATTAAAAAGAAATTAAAAATTGTCCTTTTTGAAGAAAAAGTCATTTTTATTTTTATTTTCCATTTTTAGGGATCAAAAAATTTTTTCTCGTAAAAAACAATATGACCGATCGAAAGAGCGTGAAAAAATCTATCGAAGCTGGTATTACAAGAATTTTTTCAATTTAAATTATAAGAACAAAAATTTTATCAAATTAAACAGTTTTTAAAAAAAATCAAAAATTTCATCCCCTCCCCCAATCTTAATATTTCTTCTATAGTCAAGATTTTTTTTTATTCATTACTATTCAATAGGACAACATTTTGTCCAAGTTTCAGCCCGATAGAATAAAATTGCTTTTCGGACCTGTGACACTTGAGAAATAATCCCCCATATACCTTAAGCTATAAAAAACAGTTGGCAAATGATAAATATACTTTATTTAAAGTGTGAAAAACCGAAAAAGTATAAGAAAAAAAATTTTACTTTTAGCAAAAAAACACGATTTTCACACTTAGACGGCCACTACTTCTATTAAAGTAATGAAATGTCATTAAAACCTAATGACGTATATGGGAATTTCCAAGTGAGATTTACCGGTCAAAAGTTAAATTAAGTTTAATGTATATTTTTCAATTCGAGGGTGAAAAATATTGTTTACGTAATTTTTTATTTGAATTTTGAAAGCCAAGTTTTTGAGTTACGAATTTTCAAAATTTTGATTTTGCAAATTTAGACCTTTTTCAATTGTTTATAGTTTGCAAAATATTGAATATACAAAATTCACTGAAAAAAATATTAATGTGAAAAACAACAATTTGGCTATAGTTGAGTCCATTTTAGTTAAAATGACAAGGATTCCTTGTTCAGTTAGCAACCGAAGAGAAGTTAATTCTAATAAATCAAACTTGTTCGACTTGTAATTTTTAAAAACAGAAAAAAATTTATAAATCAGCTGAAATATTACAATTTTCAAGTGCAAATAAGTTACTTTGTGTCAATTAATCTTTAAAATAATACCAAAGTTTACTAAAGTTTTAATAGTTTTTTCTGAAAATGTCAAATCGACATAACCTTAAAATATATGGCGAACAAAACTGGTATTATTTACCTTAACCACTAATGTTTGAAAGAGAGAAAGTATTGACAAATGTATTTTAGATAATAAAGAACTTATTGCAGTAATAAAAGCAGTTGATCGCACAATTTTTGGTGTTAATATAATATAATTCCTAATTACTCAGAGTACAAATTATCCTTGTCATTTTAACTAACCGCAACTAGCTGGCGCCTTAACTAACAAGGAAAAATGGTTGATTCCTAGTAGACGGGTGCAAGGGAGTTTTTTCAGTGTTTATGTAAAAAGATAAAATACTTATTTTCTTGTCAACTTTACAATTATTTTAGCAAAAAAATTGATTCGTGTTTTTTTAATAATAAAATAACTATTTTTTATAAACAAATTAATTTTTTCAAATTTGGGCGTGAAAAAAAAATTTTTTTTTCTTTAAATAAACTTAAAAATATTACAAATAAAATGCAATAAGTCCCATAATGATCCGACTCTTAGTTTGATTTAAATAAATTTTATAAGTTCGTCATTCCAGCTCTAAGTGTGAAGCAATTCGCGCGTACGTTTATGTACAATAATTCGAAATGTTCAAAGCAATTGAGTGATCAAATTAAACATTTATTTATTAATACATATATTAATATACACATTTTTTTTACTCTTAGTATTAAAAATTTTTCTACCCAGTTGCACGACGCACTTGTAAAATGTATTTGAATCAAACTAAAAGTCGGATCATTATGGGACTTGTTGCATTTTATTTGTAACATTTTTAAGTTTATTTTAAGAAAAAAAATTTTTTTTTTCACTCCCAAATTTGAAAAAAATTAATTTATTTATAAAAAATTGTTATTTTATTATTAAAAAAACACGAATCAATTTTCTTGCTAAAATAATTGTAAAGTTGACAAGAAAATAAGTTTTTTATCTCTTTACATAAATTTTGTATCTTCAATATTTTGCAAACTATAAACAATTGAAAAAAGGTCTAAATTTGCAAAATCAAAATTTTAAAAATTCGTAACTCAAAAACTTGGCCTTCAAGATTCAAATAAAAAATTACGTAAACAATATTTTTCACCCTAGAATTGAAAAATATACATTAAACTTAATTTAATTTTCTGACAGGTAAATCTCACTTGGAAATGCCCATATACTTTAAATATCAACACGTTGATAGAATGTTTAAACGGTGTGAAACACTCCGCAGATTTAGAGATATTTGATTTGTCCGGTTTAGCCCCAGTCTCCCCTACTACTTAATTTTTACTCAGTTCTAAAACTTTTGCCAATGTACCTACTTATTGTTAACTACACAAAAGTAGTAAAATTTACTACACATAAAAAGATTCCATTAATAAAAAATGTAGTCCTTCTTACTACTTTCTATTAAACTACCAACGCATAGTTAAATTTACTATTTATATGATGTTGACTGAACTAGTGGCTTAGTTGCTTTTACTGTTTTACTGGTATCAGTTCTACAACTTACCCGTTAGCTGCGGTTCAACTATATATTTACTTTAATTTAACCAATAATTTTTAACGACATAAAAATACTCTGAATTAAATACATAAAGATGGTAAGGCCAACTAAGAAAGTAGTTAATTTTACTACTTTCTGGTCAACTATCCAGCGGTACAGCGGTACTCTGAGCTACATTTTTTTCAGTGTGTTTATACATTTTGCTGATTTCTTTTTTTTAGGGTTCCACACACAAAGTGTATAAACGGAACCCTTATGACGAGATTCGTGCGTCCGTAGACGAAAATCGTATCCCCCCCCCTAGACGCCAAACTATTTTACTTAGAAACCTCAAATTTGGTACACATATATTTTCACGTGTAGATTACAGGAAAATTATAGTGAACGTGATTGGAAGGATTGGTCACAGTGTTGTCAAGGAAATAAAAAGATTTTTTAGCGTTTTTAAAGTACTTGTGCTGAAAGCTCTTGCTATATCCTTGATACCGCTATGGCCACTACCTTCTCTATAATTTTTCTGTAATCTACACATAACAAGACATTTGTGTACCAAATTTGAGCCCTATAAGTCAAATAGTTTGGAAGATCAGGGGTGGGGGAATGGTCCATTTTTTATAAAAAAAATGCAATAAAAACTGATGATTCTTCCACTCTATCTGACAAACTATTGTATTTAGCTTGCTGAAATTTAGTACACATATGTAGTTTGACGTGTAGATTACAGAAAAACTAAAAAGAACTTTGTTACAGGCTGTTATCATAGTGGTTTTAGCAAAAAATCAGGACTTTTTTTAAAAAATGATGAAAATGATCATAGCCCTACCCACTTAACTTCCAACCTATTTGTCTTAAAAAATAGTTCAAATTTGGCATACAAATGTATTTTCACGTGTAGATTACAGAAAAATTATAGAGAACATGATTATAGGGCTTGGTCATAGGGTTGTCAAGAAAGTAAAAAGATTTTTGGGCATTTCTTATGCATATTGGTCTAAATCTACGGTTATTACTTTGACAGCACAATGACCATCACCTTCTCTATAATTTTTATATAATGTGCACCTGAAACTACATGTGCATACCAAATTTTAGCTCTCTAAGTCAAATAGTTAGGCAGATAAGGGGGAAGATACGGTCATTTTTTTAGTTAAAATGCATTTAAAATGGCATTCCTTGGCGATAATCAACAAAATTATTTGACATAGAGTGTTATAATTCGGTATGAACATTTAGTTTTATTTGTAGATTACAGAACAAAGGTTGATAACTTTGTTGCAGGCTGTTATCATATCATATACAATATTAGCAAACAATGGTGAGATAGGTGAACCTATAGGAGTGCCATGAATTTGTTGATAAATTTTGTTGTTAAACACAAAAAAGGTATTATGAAAAAGAAATTTAGTACAGTCAATAATATCACCGAAAGGAATTTTACAAGAATTGTGAATTTTTTCAAATCTTTTATCCAAACTTTCAATAACTAGATTATAAGGAATGTTGGTAAAAAGAGAACTGACATCAAGTGAAAGTAGTACAAAATTATTTGGTATAACAATATGTGACAATTTCTGGTGAAAGGGACCTTACGCGACAATTTCATTGGGCTCACTTTTCGTGCACTGAGCAACGGAATACTGAGCCTAATGTTGTTGTTGCGTAAGGTCCCTTTCTCCAGAAATAGTCACATATCATTCAATTTTTCTTTTAATTCAAAACTATTATTATGTGAGATTTTGGAAGAGGAATAACAGTTTTTAATTCTTCGTATATTGTTTTTGCTAAAAAATGTGTTGGACTATTAATGAGAGAAACAATTGGACGAAGGGGAACAGGAAAGGTCTTTGTGAATTTTGGGCAGTCCATAAAATTTTTATAGTAATCCTTGCAAAAAAAATTTTCAAAAACTTAATCACCACTATGCACATATGTTATTAAATTACGAAATAAGAGATATCCATTTCCACATAAATTATATTAATAAACAATTACAATGTACTAAAAATAAGATTATGAACTCGTTAATTTACACTATTATTCTTGACAATTTTTTTGTTCTCACAAATCAAAAGTTTATCTCTATTCGTGACAAATGTAATCAAGGACTTATAAAGAAATTCACTTCATTATTCAATAAGAAATATAATTATTACGATATTAATTAAAAAAAGAATAACAATTGGTTAATCAATCTGAGTGACATTAACATCCCCGAAGAAGTTGCTGAAATTGCATCTCTTGGTCAAAACTATAGTTTACCTCAACAAAATTCTAAACAAGATGCAATTAATATTATAAAAAATTTAGAAATTTCCATTTCGAACTTAGATTTAGATACTGACATCAAGAATGAGATTAGGAAGAGAGTTAGTAATAATGTTGCGTGTAATTTAAATAAAAAACACCATAGTACTTTTGAAGAAAAAATTTTCCTATCAAAATTAAAATCAACAAAAATGTTTTTGAAAAATAATCCTGACATCTTCTTTACTAATTCTGATAAGGGCAATGTTTCTGTTTGCTTAAAAACATCTGACTACTTATCAAAAGCCAATGATCTACTTTATGTGGAAATGGATATCTCTTATTTCGTAATTTAATAACATATGTGCATAGTGGTGATTAAGTTTTTGAAAATTTTTTTTGCAAGAATTACTATAAAAATTGTATGGACTGCCCAAAATTCACAAAGACCTTTCCTGTTCCCCTTCGTCCAATTGTTTCTATCATTAATAGTCCAACACATTTTTTAGCAAAAACAATATACGAAGAATTAAAAACTGTTATTCCTCTTCCAAAACAACATTCCTTACGCAACAACAACATTAGGCTCAGTATTCCGTTGCTCAGTGCACGAAAAGTGAGCCCAATGTTATTGTCGCGTATGATCCCTTTCACCAGAAATTGTCACATATTGTTATACCAAATAATTTTGTACTACTTTCACTTGATGTCAGTTCTCTTTTTACCAACATTCCTTATAATCTAGTTATTGAAAGTTTGGATAAAAGATTTGAAAAAATTCACAATTCTTGTAAAATTCCTTTCGGTGATATTATTGACTGTACTAAATTTCTTTTTCATAATACCTTTTTTGTGTTTAACAACAAAATTTATCACCAAATTCATGGCACTCCTATGGGTTCACCTATCTCACCATTGTTTTGCTAATATTGTAATGGAAGACTTAGAAACTGAATGTCTTAATTTACTCAAAAAAAATCATGATTGTATACCGTTGTTTTATGTTAGATATGTTGATGACACACTTTTTTGTGTGGATAAAGAACACGTTGACTTGATTATTAATACCTTTAATTCTTTTAATGTTAACTTAAAGTATACTTATGAACTAGAATCTGACAATCAAATTAATTTTCTTGACTTAACATTGATAAAAAGAAACAATCAACTTATCAGCGATTGGTTTTAAAAGCCTATATCTTCAAACAGATTGCTTAACTATTATTCCTGTCATCCATTACAACAAAAAAAGAATATTGTTTACAATTTATATGACAGGGCAATTTTACTTTCACATGATTCTTTCCATAAGAATAATATAAAAAAAGTTATAAAAATTCTTCGAGACAATGATTATCCTTTAGATTTTATACATGAAGATTTGAAAATACGTATTCATATTTTAAACAAAAAACCAATAGATAGTGTACAATCTAATATGTCATCTGTTTATGGACGTCTACCAAAAGTTTGCATTCCTTTCAATAATATTTATTTTCAATTATCCAACATTTTGAAGGACTATAATTTAATTTCTATTCCTTTAGTTAAAAAAAGTCTTAATTCGATTATAAAACTTGGTTAAGATTCTACGGAAAAATGCGATATTAAAGGTATTGTTTACAAATTAAACTGCAACGATTGTCCTGCTACTTATATTGGAGAAACCAAACGTTCTTTAAAGACAAGAGTTGGTGAACACGAAAAAAGAAAAAAGATAAAAACTGTTGTTAACGAACATCGATTTGAAAATAATCATTCTTTCGACTTTAAAAATGCAACAGTGGTAGATTTTGAGACTAATTACAAAAAAAGACGTATTTCCGAAATGATCTATATAAAATGCAATGATTTTACTATCAATAGAAAAGAGGATATACAATTCCTCAGTAATACTTATTTGCCTTTAATACGAAAGTTGAAACAGTGATTATTCTTCATAATACTTCGATCAATTTCATTGTCCTTGTCTTTTGTATATAGTCTGTATTGGTCAATATCGCACCTCAGTTTTGACTAATCACTGGCTGAACTATGCCGGTGATTTTCTATTTTAATTTAATGACAATATTTTATTATTTTAAAATGTTATTTTACCTTTTTTGCCAATTTTTCGATGTGATTAACAATTTTTAACTAGGTATTGTCTTATTATTTTTGTGAATTTAATGTGTATGATTCCGCTTATAATTTTAATGTATATTATTTATTTATTTTTTATTAAAGTGACCTGATGATGGTGGCAAACCAAGCCACCGAAACGTCGTCGTATTGTGAAAAATAGTGTTTTTTCCTATTTTTTCCTCATCTTCCAGTAATCGAAAAAATGTGTTTTTATTCAGGTACTCATTTTCATACAAATAAAGAGATAATTAAACAAGTATCCACTAGGGGTCAATTTTTTGAAAAAAAAATTCTGTCGTCGCCATTTTGGATCCGCTATCTTGATATTTTTAAATGTATGGTCCATCCTTTTGAAGCTTGGATATTGTGGACACGATATTTTTAGGTATAGAAATTTTCTGATCACTAATTACGTGGAAAAAAATCATTTTTTAATCAAAAACGTAAAAAATTTGCATTTTTTCCAAAAAATTGCTTATAGCTTTTTCGATCTCAAAAAGGGAAATCTTTTTTGACGTACTTTTCGACGTATTTTTTGACTTCATGTTTCTCAAAAGGGGAATTAAACGCCCCACGCAGAAAAATACAGCAATGACATTTGTCCTCCACACTATCGTACTTTTACCACGTATGACGTTGAAGTTTTGCAATCGGAATCTACAGTGTGAAACAGTAAAATACATTGCACTGTAATTTTGCAAGTATTATTTTTTACAGTGTAGTTTTGAAAATTTAGTGAAACTATTTATTTTTTGAGTATTCGAATGATTTTTGCTTTAGAGTTGTGGCTTTTTAGTTCCTTTCTTTAGTGCAATGTTGCCATTAACAACATGTTAATTTTATAACAAGTTATGAGCAAGAAAGCTAAGAGTTGGCAATCTGCAAGCGTTTTCCCTACGAGTTTAAACAGAGTCGGCAAAACTAAAATTGTCTTTCACTCATTAAGAGATGTAGACAAATAAGAGTAAGCAACACACGCTTATATAGAAAACAAACGACACTTTTGCGAATCCCGCATAATTATATGCGGGATTGCAATCCTCCGTGGTCATGGAATTTAAGCAATTCCAGCTATGGTTAGATATTGGATTGATGGCCGCTTCTGTGATTTGCTAGCCTGGTGTTTTTCTTTGCGATTGAGACATTTTAAACGAGAGAAAATGATTTGGAGAACTAGTTGTGTGCCATGGAGATTTGTATACAATTTAAGAAGGAAGCAGACAATCAGTTGGAAAAAAGTTAGTTTAACTTTATATATGTGTCGATTCACGGTGAAAGGGACCTTAGCTGCAAGAAACGAATTTTACAGGACGGGCGTTTAAAGTTGAGGCTGTCGATGTTTTTGTTAGGTTGTGCCGATGTTTCATCGCCAATTAGACAAAAATTAATAGACTTAAAAAAGTTTTGTTTTCTGTATGTGAAAGAGCAACTCAAATTCTATCTATTCATAATAAAACTTTAAAATCCAATGTTTTGCAGCTAAGGTATCTTTCGCCGTGAATCGACACATATTTTAAGAAAAAAATCTTTCGCAAAGCAATGTTAACATAGCTCTAGAAAAAAGAACTGAAAAACCACTACTCTGAATCAAAAATTATTTTAATTCTCTAAAAATAAAAATTTCATAACCAATTTTTAAAACCAGCTAAATATACGGAAATTTATTGAATTTTACTTATATTTAATAGTTGTGAACTTTAAAAGCGTACGAAGGAGGGGGACGCACAGTGGGCTAAAGTGCTTTTTTTCTGCCGAAATCGTAGAACTCGCGAACGACTTGATGTATTTAAACAAACCAAAAAAGAAATAAAAGCTAACATTCTACAGAATACAGGAAAAACGAATTAACTCACTTGTTTTTATCTCTCCAATCACAAATGACATGTATAGTAACTAAAAAAAAATGGCGGAAGCAATATTGCAGCCAAAAATTTTAAATTACTTTTCAATTAAATTGACAACTCCTTTTTATGGTTTTTGAGGTCGCTGATTACAAATTTAAACTCAAAAATTCATTATTCAAAATAGCTGATTCAATATGGCCTACTTGAAATGCAAAATAGCATTCGATTTGCACAAACATCCCTCTTTAACGGTTTTTGGGGTCGCTGGATACGAATTTGATGTCAAAAATTAATTATTTAAAATGGCAGATCCAATATGGCCGACCCGAAATGCAAAATTGCTTCTTATTTACTCAAGAATCCTTTTTTAAAGGTTTTTGGAGTCGCTGATTACAAATTAGACTACAAAAATTTATTATTCAAAATGGCTGATCCAATATGTCCGACCCGAAATGCAAAATTGCTTTTGATTTACACAGGAATCCCTTTTTCATGGTTTTTGGGATCACTGATTACAAATTTGACGTAAAAAATTAATTATTCAAAATGGCCAATCCAAAATGGCCGACCTGAACCAAGAATCCCTCTTTAACGGTTTATGGGGTCGCTGATTACAAATTTAATGACAAAAATTCATTATTTAAAATGGCTGATATAATATGGCCTACTCGAAATGCAAAATAGCATTTGATTTGCACAAAACATTCCTCTTTAACGGTTTTCAGGCTCGCTGATTACAAATTTGATGACAAAAATTTATTATTCAAAATGGCAGATCCAATATGGCCGACCCGAAATGCAAAATTGCTCCTGATTTATACAAGAATCCCTTTTTAAATGTTTTTAAGAAGCTTGTAAATTAAGAGCTTTTTGAATCTCTAATTCTTACTTAAAGGCGGAAGGGGTTAAAAACGCACATTACTAACATCCATTCAGATATTAAGATTTCTAAATGTAATTCAAAAACATTTTTGCATTTTAATTCGGCCGTATTGGATTATCCATTTTGAATAATGAATTTTTGACGTCAAATTTGTAATCAGCGATCACAAAAACCGTTTAAGAGGGATTCTTGTGTAAATCAGAAGCTATTTTGCATTTCGGGTCGGCCATTTTGGATTGGCCATTTTGAATAAGTAATTTTTTACGTCAAATTTGTAATCAGTGATCCCAAAAACCGTTAAAAAGAGATTCCTGTGTAAATCAAAAGCAATTTTGCATTTAGGGTCGGGCATATTGGATCAGCCATTTTGAATAATGAATTTCTGTAGTCTAATTTGTAAACAGCGACCCCAAAAACCTTTAAAAAAGGATTCTTGTGTAAATCAGAAGCAATTTTGCATTTCGGGTCGGCCATTTTGGATTGGCAATTTTGAATAATGAATTTTTTAAGTCAAATTTGTATCCAGCGACCCCAAAAACCGTTAAAGAGGGATGTTTGTGCAAATCGAATGCTATTGCTTCCGCTATTTTTTTTAGTTACTATAAATGTGATTTGTGATTGAAGAGATAAAAACAAGTGAGTTAATTCGTTTCAACAGGTATATTGACATTTCTTCGGTCTCTATAGGCAAAAAATTAAATATTTTTTATGAAACTTCAAGTTTTGGAATATTTTTAATAGGTTAGGAATTTTTTAACCTCTTTCTCTATATTTTTTCTGTATTCTGTAGAATGTTAGCTTTTATTTCTGTTTTGGTTTGTTCAAATACACCAAGTCGTTCGTGAGTTCTACGATTTCGGCACAAAAAAGAGCACTTTAGCCCACTGTGGAGCGTTTGGGGTTGTTTTTTTTGTCCTGCGTGCTGTCATAATACGAAGGTATCAAAAAGGCAAAAAAAAAATCGGGCAAGTTCGAGTTACACTCGCAATTAAACCGAGGGTTTCGTACACAAAACAAAATAATTTGTAATATATTTCATACTATTAAATATATGTTATATAATGCATTTTTTATAAAAAATGGACCACCCCTCCCCCTATCTTCTAAATTATTTTACTTAGAGAGTTCAAATTTTGTACAGGAATGTATTGTCAGGTGTAAATTACATAAAAATTATAGAGAACGTGATGGTGATAGCGCTGTCAACGAAAAGTCCAGAGATTTTAGCCAATACCCATAAAAAATACTCAAAAATCATTTTATTTCCTTAACAACGCTATGGTCAACTTCTACAATCATGTTCTCTACAATTTTTCTGTAATCTACACGTGAAAATACATTGGTGTACTAAATTTGAACTCTCTAAGTCAAATTGTTTGGAAGTTATGGCAGGGGAAGATACGGTCATTTTTTAAATTCGTTGGTTTTTGCTTAAAAACACTATGATAACGATCTGCAACAAATTTCTCTATAATTTTTCTGTAATCTATACGGCAAACTATATATGTATACTAAATTTCAACACTCTAAGTACAATAGTTCGGCAGATATGCAGCTGGCTTTGTACAGTTTTAATGCATTTTTGCTAAAAAAAAAATGACCGTATCCCCCCCCCCCCCTTATCTTACAAACTATTTGACTTAGAGAACTAAAATTTGAGAGATAAATGTATTTTTGGGTGTAGAATACCGGAAAATTATAGAGAAAGTGATGATTATAGCGCTGTCAAAATAATAACTCTAGATTTATGCCAATATATTCTAAAAATGCTCAAAAATCTTTTTATTTCCTTGACAACGCTATGTTAAACACATTTAATCATGTTCTCTATAATTTTCCTGTAATCTACACGTGAAAATATATTCGTGTACCAAATTTGAACTTTCTAAGTCAAATAGTTTGGAAGTCCAAGGGGGTGGGGAATACGACCATTTTTTAGCATTTTCTGTAAAATTTTTTTTGTAATCTAGACGTAAAGTTACATACGTGTACCAAATTTCAGCACTCTAAGTATAATAGTTTGGCAGATAGGGGGAAAAAATTATAATTATAAAAAATTATAGAGATCGTTGTGGTGATAGCGCTGTAAAAGAAATAGCAAAAGTTTTCGACAAAAAAAAAAAAAAAAAAAAATGACCAAAAATCTTGTTATTTCCTTGACAACGCTATGACCAACCCCTAGAATCATATTCTCTATAATTTTCCTTTAATATACACGTGAAAATACATGTGTTTTAAATTTGAACTTTCTAAGTCAAATAGTTTGTCGACTAGGGGGGGGGGGGGGGATACGATTTTTGACAAAGTCTTTCCACTAGGGTTCCGTGCGTACACTTGTAGTGAACGAACCCCTAAAAACAATCGAAGATATAATTGAGTTGCATTTAAAACACCTCACTTTTCGCTGGATGACAATTTTAAACATTTAAGACTTATGGAAAAGGAATATTAGAGTAAATGAAGGAATAATAGGTAGAGGTGGGAAACTACATTTCTGATATCATTTTCAAATTAATCCAAAAAATCGTCCATTATTGATATATTTGAGAAAGTTTTAAAGAAAGAAATGTCTGACTATGAAAGTGAAAGAACAAATGACAAACATTTGTTTATTGTATATGACTATTTAAAAACTAAAGCACCAACGAGTGTAGAAGCAGAAAGAGCATTTCCTGCAGCAGGTTACATTTGTAGCACCTTAAGGGGTAAGGCCACTGTCGATGCTTCAAAAAATTAATTATTTTTTTATTAGCTAAAAAAATTCTTTGAACCTTCTAGAACACAGGGAAAAAAGTTTGGAACCTGTTTTTGTTTCAGATTAAACTTTTCAACAACTACTTTGGGTACACGAAGCGCCTCGTGCAAAACATGCTTTAAGAGAATGTCTCCATCGCCGCCATTTTGAAATATTTTTCAATCCAAATTATTGATTTTGTTCACTTTAAGATATACCTAATAATATTCTATAATATTATTATTCTCTTAATTTTCTTTCCACAAAAAAAAAAATCGAAAAATGTGCTAACAATTTTATCCGTCTTTAGTGGTGTAACACCAACGCGTTTTTCTCAAAACACGGCTTTTGAAATTGGCAAGCAGCACAACTCAAACAATTTTCAATATTTCTAATCGGGTTTTTTCCTACATCTTTATAATAACATATCAAAGAGAATGACGTACGGGATTTTCGATAACTTAATTAAGGCAATTGTTATAAGCAATTAAGTGCGGTTTTTTTTTCAAATTCTTCCAAATTTCACAAAAATCAATATTTTCTAAAATCCGTACGTCATTCTCTAGCTATTCTCATGTAGATTAGGAAAAAAAAATTTATTTTGTTCTGGAATAAATTTTGCACCCTGTGTGCTGCTTGCCGCGGAGCTCCACCAAGAAAACATGTATTACAAAAATGGCTCCAGTGCCGCCATTTTGAAATATTTTTTATTGAAAATTTGTCATTTTTTACTTCAATATGTAGATAAAAACTTCCCAAATTATTATAATTGTATTCCCTTTCCTTCCATTAAAAAAAAATTCTTGAAAAAACGTGTTTTTTTTCGCGTTTACAGTGGCCTTATCCCTTAAGTAATAGGTTGGGTGACGAAACTATTAATACAATCTGTTTCTTGAGATTATATTTTCAATTAAACGAATAAAACAGATTGCAGATTATACTTCCAATCTCAATAAATACTTAAATACACATATTTTCTTTCTTAATTACAAAATTAAGTCCAATTGTACTGTACAATAGTGTTTTTATTATTAAGTTTTTAAAATGAAACTAGCTTCTATTGTCAGATTTGTTTTTTATAATAAATAATCGAGTTAATTCATTCATTCATTTTACAATTTAACTACTTAACAGTAGCCTGGAACGCTACTGCGCCTATATTTGGTGCTTGGAACACAGCTGTGCACATGCTTAATGCCTGAAAAACTACTACGTATTTGTTTGGTGCCTAACGCAATTGTGCTTGTATTTGGTGCTTGGAACAAAGCTGTGCACAGGTCTCCTTCAAGACCTGAAATTTTAGGGTCCTCATATTATTCGAGAACAGATTTGTGCCAACCCGAGAGACGAATCTCCCGAGGAATACCTAGGCCCACTGGTCACAATCCAAAGTGACGAAGAAGACTGAGTGCCCCAGAGGGGAGGGTGGTTAGCATCGCTTGTTTTGGCCCGGCCAATGTTTCTTGACCAGGACACACCAAGCGAAGTACCCAGCGGGGACCGCGTGGAGGTTCCACCCTTGGAGCAGGCTGAGGCCTGTCACCACACTCATGATTTCCAGCCTAGCTCAGGACTATGCCTGGCCTTTTCCGGAGGTGTGGCTGGGGGCCTCAACCGGCGCAGTCTTAACCGCGACGGGGATAAGATTCTTATTTAAGGAGGGCATTGCAGAGCCCTGAGCTACTTTTTGTTTGACTGTCAGCAGGGCGTAAGAGGGGGACGCCACCACCGCAGGTGCCACCGAGGTGGCCTGAGCCGCGAGGGCGGCAGCCCTCTCACACCTAGCAATTTTTGCCTCTAGTCGTGCGTTGACGATTGTTAATTCGCCAACGACAGCCATAATCTCGCGCGTTTTAGTTGAAATAAATTTTAGGGTTGAGGCCCCTATGCCATTTTTCTCCTCAGTGAGGTAATTAAATATATCGTATTCCAATTTAACCGCGCGCAATTGTAGTGTCTCCAGTGTGGGTGGAGACTCTGTCATTGGACGGAGTGGGGTAGTTGACCTGCGACGGGTGCCGTAGGAGCGGAGAAAACAAAAGGTTTATTCGCGAATACAAATCCGGGGCCAGATTTTCCCAGTAAGGGACTCTCCTTTCCCGTCTTTTTCCCGAGATTGTCCTTTACCACTTTAGCTTTCGTTTTATCCTTAGTACCCTTTGTTTCCTCACGCATGCTTTGTTCCATCCTGTCTCTGTCTTTTTCCAGTTTGTTTTTATTCTTTTTTTCTTTTAACAATCGTGTACCCATCTTCGTCTTCTTCTTGTCCAGTTTCCTGTTCGTTTTCCGTCCCATCCAGTGTCAGGTCCGCGCACAGGGAGCTCGCTCCCGTGGACGACGGGGGCGTGCACCCTCCGCCTGTCGGATCTCTGGCTTGGTTGGGGTTTCTTTCCATCTTTTTCTTTTTCTTAGTCTTTTCTACTTTTTGTAAGCTATCCCTTTCCCTAATCCTTTTCCTTCTAGTTTTAAGGCTTATAATTTTCCGGGTATTATCAGTCGCAGGCGTCTCGACGGGCTGATCCTTCGGCATTTCCTTGATCCCTTCCTCAGTCATTTCCTGATCCCCTTCAGAATCCTGCAGTCGGAGGCGGAGCGAGGGACTTTTGTCTCCCGAGCCGCTGTCCGCCTGTTCCCTATCTTCCATTTCTTTCCCGTCCGAATCATATTCCTTACCATCATCCCGTTCAGCAGAGCTGTCGCGACTGTAATGACCCTTCTTCCTGTTCCCATCGTTATTTTTGTTAGTTTTGTTGTTGAGATAATTTATTTTTGTTCCCACGATAACCGAAAAATTATACGGTCGAACCCAGCAGATTACACTGAGCGTTACAGTGCTCTACTCGAATTTCAGTGGCGGGAGGCCCATCCCAGTCACTTCCCAGTGCGGGCAGGTTTGGTATAGCACCTCTCATCCTTATGGGCACGGTGAACACCACCGGAATGGGCTTCTTAGTTTGGGAACAGTTACCCGTAAGCCCCTTCACCAACTACAAGGTCTTGCAGCCCCTACAAGGGGATCATTGGAGAACACGTAGATTTTTGAGTATTAAAAAAAAATCTGGTATTTAAAAAAAAAGGCAGGCTTGAACCCGACTTGGCTAGAACCCGACAAAGCCCAGCCGTGCTCGGTTTGAAGACTGTTAGACTTAGCTCGGACAGGTCGGGTTTCGAGTTTCGAGCTTTTTGCACTTTTAGAACGTTTTAAACTCTATATAAGATTAAAACCCATAAATGTATTTTGTCTTAAACTAAGACATCCGCTGTAGAGTTTGAAAAATCTATGAAGAGATTCTGAGAAACCTCTAAAAAGCAATCGGAAGGCATTGAAGAGGCTCTTAAGAGGATTTGGAAAATCCCCAGGCTGTCAATGGTAAAATTTTTGACCCAAGGGAGATTTTGAAGAGGCTCTGGGAGGCTCTTGAACTGCTTTCGGGGAACCCCAGGGGTCGAAGGGAGAATATTCCTGAATCTTGGTAGGCAGGGAGGTGGCTCAGAAGAGACTTTGGGGAAAGCTTTCGGGTGCTTCTAACTAAAGGTTCTGGGTATAGCCCCTTCCAAAAATATCTATTTTGATACTTTTGGAAGGCACTGTTCTCAAAATTTCCGACTTAAGCGGGTGTCCTATGATTGCGGTTTAAACTGCGTTTTGTGACTAGTGCAAAAGTGACAAAACTATATCTGCATTTCTTTTACACTTACGGTCTAGTTATAAATGCATATTAAAACGCAGTCATGAGACGCCGGCCTTAGCAAAGGCAATGTTATTTTTTATAATAGTGAAAGATAAGTTATAATAACAATTTTAAATTATTTTGCAGGCTCGCATGGAGGTAGAAGATCTTTTTACTGACCTAGCAGATGGAAAGAAATTGTTGAAACTACTCGAAATCATTTCTGGTGAAAGACTAGCCAAACCTAATAACGGACGAATGCGTGTACACAAAATTGAAAATGTTAACAAATCATTGGCCTTCTTACATACTAAGGTAACTATGCTTAAAACAGCTTAGACTATTTCAGAATATTGACAAACTACTAAGTTTTGCTTCTTATCACATAACTTAAATACCGGTTTAAAAAAAACCTAAAACCGGGACTTCGTAGCCGGAAACCAGTTTCCAAAAGTACCGAAAATAACGGTTTACGGGTTTACCTCATAGACCTATCCGAATTAACGGATTGCAGTTTATTTCCCGGTGCCCAAACTCGTCAGACAACGCGAGTCGTTTGAGTTACAGGAAGAACTGAAACAGTTTGTTTAGGGATGACGACCAAAAAACAAGCGCTTGGCCGGTCCTAAACCCCCTCAAAACGCGAAGGTTTATTCATATTATTATTTTTATTATTATTACTTTTTTTTAAGAGGTTTGGAAAATGCTTTTACTCACCATAAGGTTCATCATTCAATGAACCATGCTCCCTATGTGTGGTCATCGGGCCCATAGAAGATTAACTTGGGAATATAATAATTCCCCCCGAAAGTCGACTCTGGGTAATACCCACTAAGCCCTCCTCCCTTTATAGGAGTATTTAACACTCAGCAAAACAATTGAACTTAGCAACTTATATTGACGAGTGTTAACTCTACCCATACTCATAGATCCCTCAGCCCAACATCAGATCTTGCACAACCGACAAATCGAAGGGGTGGAGGATTCTATACGGATTGTCACCATAAGTCTTTTTCTAATGGGGCAACTAAGGAAACCCAACTTAATTCGACCTACACCTACTAGTGCTTTCGCCTCTTCTTGATCGATGACCACAATGGCCAGCTTCACCCCCCTTCTATTTGGTCCCAAGACCGTAACCTGCCTTTTCTCTTGGGGAGTCTGTAAGATTCACCAGAGAGCAACTATCACCATTTCCTTCTCCGTTTCCCATCTGAACGCCCTCCCAGTTTTAAAAGGATGTGTTCTTTTTTGTCAGCCTTGCACCGACAACCGTCGTCTATTAAGTACCAGGATCTACATCTTTTCTAAGTTTGCCCAGGACAGATGCTTATGTTTGACCCTGGAAAACCCGAACCAAGAGCTTCGAATTTCTGGTTCTCCCATATTCGACGGCGATTCTTGGTGTTGCTTCTCTAACCTGCATCGGCATCTTTATATATGAAACATTCGCTTTTTCGGTCAAAATCTCCACCTGATTACTTTTTTGGACTCCTATTTTGGAGAACACTCCTCCGCTGCCCGTTTGCGTTTCTCGCATTTTAAGACAAGGCTTCTAGCTGCCTTGGCCTGGAAGCATACTCAAACCTTTTTTCTATATTGTCTCGCTTCCTTCATGTACTGCAGGCTCTTGTAACATTTGCGGTCTGCTGCATTGGCTTCCGCTCTTTAAGAGCTGGCAACCAGACGTTGAGTTTCTTCAACCCAGCCTAGATATCGGTTGCAAAGAAAGACTTTCGATCATCGGGTTTAATTATCCCTCCATTTAAAGAAACATATGCCACTCTTCCTCGCACGAAACTTGGTCAGCAAAAGTGGCGCTGCTAAAAGCACTGCCACAGCTAATGCCACTCACCGCATTTCCAAGACACGACCTACCTTGAAGTTCTATTGATGCGTCCGCCGCCCAGGCCACCGGCATCAGTAACCGACGCCAGTACTTTGCAGACGCCAAATTAAAGACCGCGTAGGTTAGGTGATATTTGCACTATCCCCGACAGCTTCACGGTGGATTTGGTAACCCTAGTGTCATTCATCCATCGGTACGGTGAAAAAATGTTACATTGGGTGGTGTTGTTGGTCAGATCGAACAGACAACCGGTCCACCGTCCGCTAACTTCAGATCGAGACTACTCCACTCCAACTTAGGTAATCCATAAATGGACCCCAAAAAGGCAAGAGTGCCCGAGTTTTTCCAGAATCTCACGTCGTCCACAGCTGACAAGAATGGTTAGCCGCATTCTGGAATCCGTATTAACGGCTTCCTCACAGATAGCTAGTGCACCAAGTACCTGAAGTGCAAGTACCCGAATTAAGTAATTTTAATTCGCAACTCAAAAGTAACACAACTAATTACCACTTACAAAGACAATACCAATTTTCATATTTATTAGTTAAAATAGAGGTAAATCCTTCCATATTACAGTACGCTTCCATTTAATTGACCTCCATTTTCAATGAACTTCCATTTTATTTGAACTTTTCCGTACATTTTAAATGAACAAAATTATCCCTACCACTCATGTGCACGTAAGGGGAAATGTTACATTTCCCCTCACGTGCAAAATGTTTTTGGTACTTGCGTAAAGAGTGGGAAGGGTCAATTAAAATGTTTCATCCGGTCCCGACGAGGTCAATTAAATGGAAGCGTACTGTATTTAAGTTAAAATACCAATAAGTGATCTTAGGAAGGCAACATTGAATAAAACTTCAACAAATACGTCAAATTAGCATAGCGACGTTTTCATGGCTAGGTTTGCCAACCTCTTCAGGCTAAAATATTTATTTAAATTTGTTAAATTCACACTTCACTAACAAAATAGTTTACAAACATGTTTCAAAATTTTTTGAAGTAATAAATAAATAACAAACATGTTTTACCTTCACACACACAACAAATAAACTTCCGTCACTCTACGTCAAAAAATTCGTTAAACATTTAAATTAAATTCGTTAAAATTGTTTTAATCTCATCAAATGTCTCAAAGACAACCATCGTTAGTCGACGAAAAGTGACTACTGAAGATTGACTTTAGATTTGGAGCAAAATGTAAATCTTAATACAGATACAAATAAAACAAAGTCAATGAACTCCTACATAGGTTGCAGAACAATCATTGCAATCGACCTTATATACAATTTTCGTACAATCCCATTTATTATTAACATCTTTTCCAAGTCTTACAATGGACGGTAAATCTTTTTTTACAAGTGGAATAGAAATTAAGGAATACTCTCTTGAAATTTTCGACAGTTTGGAAAAAAGAATGTCATTATACGGTAAACAAATCTTTGGACTAATTTTATATATATATATATTATTAACATTATTTATAACGATATCACGAGGAGGTTTAATATTTTTTCTTAAACTCCAAAGGATAGTCATTTAATTTTAAAACTGATACAACTTTTTCCATATTATCTAAATGAAACTCTTTATGTGACAAAGAAATTGCTCTGTCAACCAAATTGAAGACAATATTCCTTTTTTGTTGAAATGGATGATCTGAGAAAAAATTAATAAGTCTGCCGGATGAAGTTGGTTTTTGATACCAGTTCGTTATAATTGTATTGTTGTCTTTAATTAAAGTTAAGTCCAAAAAATTGATACTATTATTATTTTCTAATTCGTAAGTAAAATTTAACTTTTTATGGTAAGAATTAAAAACTTTTTGTTATTAACGAAACCGAGATCCTTCCAGTTATCTGGTGTTCGGAAAATTTATACGGAATTTCCTTACTTGGATGGTCATTAGGATACAAATAATTAAGTTGTATTTGAAAATTCGAGAAAATGTAGGCTCCGGAAGCTGGGACCACAAGGTTCTCACCAACCGAATCTTGATCCCCTGGCAACCGGAGGTATATGTCTTTAACTCCCCTCCAACAACACCAGAGGGCCACCCGTGAAGCGGTTCTTTTCTTTTTAATTAGGTTTTAGAGCTTTTCAAAGGGGACGTCAATTATTAGGAAGTAGGAAATGGCGTTTGCCTTATAGTAATGTAATATTCACAATTAATTCACCCTAGTGAATTAATTACCTTAGGTTCCTTTAATTCCGTGATCAACTCACCCTAGTGTGTTGATTTCCTTAGTCCTTAAATAATAAATAAATTTACCTTATCTTCCAATGATCTCACCGCGAATACTTCCCCAATAGATTCCAAATGTTCTCACTTCACTATTTCACTTCACTATAGCGCACAATTACTCCTTTGATGCTGTCCTCCAGCTCGTCTTTCTTCAACTAACTTTTTTTTCATTTTTCTTTCCCCCTTTTTCCGACCTTTCCTTTTCCTCTCGCCCACCTTGTAAGTCCCACTCTTTCCCTTTGTTATCTTCATAACTGACCATTTACCCTTTTTCTAATCCACTTCCCAAATTCTTTCTACCTGACCTTCTTTCAATAATATAATACAGCCTCTTTCTCAAACCAAACTTTATTAATTATCACAACAATATAACCTTAATTATTAGTCTGACCAAGCAGACCCAAACACAAATACAATGAACTGAAATACAAATACAAACTTTTAAACAAACAATTTTCTAAACGGAAATTCTTCTTTTAGAAGCAATCTTAAATTTTAATGTAAATCCACATCTTGACAATCTCACCCATCGGTCACACTTTTATTATATTTTCAACATGTCCTTTATTTACGGCCATGAAAGTGTCATTCACATATAGGTGATTCTCCAGAAACAGGGCACTTTTGATTCTTTGATTAATAACTTGATAAACACTATCTTAATTTGGTTAAATTTTTTTTTAATTTCTTCAATTTAATGATATTTAATGAATTCTCTAACAATAAAACGATTTTTTATTTCCTAAAATTTATTTGATCACTTGAAATGTGCTAAAAATGTACTTTTTCTTCTTCCACAAACAGAATTTGTTATCTTTGAACCAGCTTTTTGACATTAAATTTTAAACAATAACATGTTTCATTAAAAGGGAGGTTGGTACCATACCGACCCCCCTCTGTTTCTCAGAGATCGTGTTACTAGACAAATTGTTAATACCATCAAAAGAACACTTTCATAACTCTCACATTTTGACCATAGGTAATAATCTCTTGTTAATATTGTATCTCGGAATTTTACGTAAAATTAGTTTTTTGCAATAATATTTTTTGTTTTTGACCTATCTTGAATTTAAGTTAAAAGTGTTGAATTGAGTTTAGAAAAATTTAAGTATAAGTTTTTCTGGTTGCTTATGGCTACAACTTTAATACACAATATTCAAATTCAAAAGCTTTTATTGACAGGAACGATCGGCAAGACATTATGTGAAAATAGTGAGGGTGGGCCGAAACCGACCCCCCACCCTTTTTCTTGCATTGTAATAGTAACTAAATTATTTGTAATTAACAAATAATACCTACAAATGTATTTTAATAAAATAACAATAATTAAGCTAAGATAATATAGCTTGTAATTAAGATCAAACGAAAAACACTCATTTTTTATTGCTATGATAATTCTTTTACTCTTATTCTGAAAAAGACCTTAAATAATGTATTTAAATAAAGTAAGAGTAATTTAAGTTTATTCTAGTTTGTTGTTTTTTAATTCAAATTACAATACAAGTTCAAAATCGGTGTTATTACCACCCTTTTTGAGATTGTCGAAAACGTCAGTTTTCGATTTTCTCTCCGTATCTCCCACTTAATGAGATCCAGAGTCTCGGCAACCAGTGGAAACATGGAAAAATGATTCCTTTACTGAAAAAAAATTTGACCTCAGCAATCAAACAAGTTTTTGGCACCTTTTTGGCTTTTGCCTTTTAGGGGGTCGGTTTGGGACCACCCTCCCCTAAGTATTTTAAAGTACGGCTCAAAAACTGCTATTCCCTAAAAAAGCTTTTAATTTTTCCTCCATTTTAATAAAAAATTTCTTAATTGTTTCGTTTCTTCCTAAATTTTTTTTTGATCCGGAGTTAAGAATTGGATGAGGTTTTAGATGTTTTGCTCATTATTTTATTTAAAACCAGAGTAATTTTGACATAAATTGGTGTATAAATAAAAATTACATAAAAATCAGCGGTATTAATTAACAAATTTACCTTTAAATTCATATTATAAATCAATATATTTTGCGTATTTTTATCGTGTCTCAACTCCGGCCCCAGGTAAAACAAGCATTTTTCGAAATCATTTTTAATTTCAACTTACAATATCGATAAAGGTAATTAAATTTGATAAAACCTCCAAAGGACTTTTTACTTAATCCATAATTTACAGAGTAGGGGAGAGTCGCTAATTGTGAGACGGGTTTTATTTTTTATCTATAAATTGGAAATAGGTAAACGAAATCGTAAATAAAATACACCGTTCAAAAAGTAACTTAAATACGCAACTTTTATTCATAGAAAGTGTAGTGTTCAGATGAACTCGAAAAATTTTATGATCAATTTTCCGAGCACATCTTTTTAGTAAAAAAAGAAAGGTGTCCAGTTATTATTAAAAATTGACATTTTTAACCTAAATAGACTTTATTATTAAAAATGTTAGATTTACTTTCTGACCATTCTACATATATTACTGTCGATAAAAATCCTTTAAAAAAATTACAATAAAATTCTTCTGAGATTCTTAGAAGTTTGAATGACAATGAATTTTTGGACAAGACCTATCATAAAAATGCACAGTCTTTAACGGACACTAAACTGGCAAAAGCGTATGGTCTACCTTAAATTCACAAACTCAACGTACCTCTCAGACCAATCATTTCTTTGATAAACAGTCCGACTCATTTTTTAGCAAAATTCTTATACAATGAACTTAAAGGGAACATTACGCTACCTACCTCCCACATCAATAACAGTTTTGAACTAAAAAAGAAATTAAATGACTTGACGATTCATGACAATGTGACGTTTCTTTCTCTTGACGTTAGCTCTTTGTTTACAAATGTCTCGGGTGAACTTGTGATACAAAGTCTAGATCGACGTTTTAGCTTGTTACAACAAAAATGTAAATTTCCGTTTTGTGATATTACTGAATGTATAGAATTTTTGTTTAATAATACCTATTTTATCTTTGATGGAAAGTATTATACACAAATTGATGGAACTTTGATGGGTTCTCCTGTATCTCCACTATTTGCAGTTTATTTGCAGTCTTTTTTACGGCAGGTATGTTTATTTATTCATTTATTTGAAATAAATGACAAGTGTTTTGACTTAGAGTGATTAATTTATTCTCTTCCTATTTTTTATTAAATTTTTTATATTATTATTATTATTTTCTTTAAACAATTTTAGGAGAGGTAAAAATCCATTTACGCACCTGTTTGTGTGGGACTCAACCAGGTCCTGTGGTAATGGCTTACTAAAACAACCTTTCTCATTCTTGCTTTACTTACTCTACTCCGCTATTGCTCCATCCGTTCTGGAGAGTAAGCAAAAGCGTGATTCATTTGCTGTGGACGTTATTCTTATTTCTTGCACTGTTGTTCTCATCCATAGCCTTCGATGTTCTTATGCGGTTGTCAAGAACATTGTAGCCTGCATTTAATCTACTCAATTCAAACCGAAGGTCCTGATACTTTGTCAGTTCCTCATACTCCTTTTGAGTGATATTGCTCTGAGTAGGTGCCGAAAATTCTAACACATAAATATCAGGTTTAGTAGTACTGATACGATGAGTGGTGCATAAAGAAAAATTCCAGTAGATTGAAATGGTATTCAATGGTCAAGACCATTTCAAGTAATATTACCGTAGAAATAAATATAAATTAATAAATAAAATAAATAAAAATAAAGAATTTAATGAGAAATAAATAATAAAATATGAATATAAAAATAAAAAAATATTGCGTGCGATGGGGATCGGTCTCTCGACGTGTGGGTTTGTGGTCGTTGCTCTTGGCCGCTCAGCCATGAGAGGTTGAATGGGCCGATTTTAGAGAAAAATAAACAGAAAAATTAGCAAATGTAGAGAAATTAAGAATTTAAATAAAATAAATAATTAAGTTATGAAAATAAAAATAAGATATTTTAGTAAAATTAGTAAATAGAAAGAAATATAAGAATAATTTAAATTAGTTTAAGTGTAAATAATAAGGATTTCGTAAAAATTATTAAAAAATTAATAATAAATTAGAGAATAAGTTGTTTTTAATAAAATAAATTACAGAAAATACAAAAAAATAACTAGTTAAATAAGAATTGTGAAAATTTAACAATAAACAACAAATATTAAATTGTTTATTTAAAAATTGTAAATAAATACTAGAAATATTGTTTGAATTTTAATAAAAATACAGTCAAATGATGGGAAATAAAATAAAGTAAAATAATATAAAATCAGAAATTTAATAAGTTAATTATTCTTTGAGAAAATAAATAAATAAGTAAAAATTCGTTGCAGAATGTTCTAGAAAGTTCTAGAAGCTTTTAAAATTGTTTACTTTCCGGTTTCATTTTGGAGGGAAGAATAATTATTGGTAAAAGGGATTGTCCAAAATAAATAAGAGCAAATTAAAGTAATAGAAACAGTTTGCGCCAAAAATATCTTAGACGCGGGAGTTATTTGACTTTTAGCATTTCCGGGGTCAATAGTATATAAACAGGCGATTTTTCAAGGGGGGTCTCTCTTCCTCTTCTGATATTATCTGAAGGTGAGGTGCTGCCGAAAAATATTTCGATAAGAAATATTTTTCAAATTACGGAAGAATTACTGTTTCAAACATTCAAACATTCAAACATTCATCAAAATTATTGGATCTCACTGTCTCTTGACAATGTGTATTTTTTATATTTATTAAATATTAATTTCGATTAATATTTAATAAAGAAACAAATTAAATATCCCCTGTTTTGGAGCTTTGTATGTTCTTAGTTAACATACCGGGTAACCATCCAGGATTGTTTAATTTTAAAAGATTCCTTGTTGAATGATATAGTTTCAATAAACAATTTAACAAAAAGTGGAGTGTTGTGGGGAATGGCCGAGCCATGCTCATGACATGTACCAAAAGTTTGTTAAATTAATGATTCCCAGTCCTCCGTGTAATGTTAGGATTTGCTGTAGGTTTGGCGACAACCAACATTCTGAGCTAAAATAATAAAATTTAGGTTGTCAATAAACCATATAAAAAAAATATATATATAAAGAAAATAGCATAGGGCATAGATTTATCCCAAAAATTAGGGCCTGTAGGTAGGATTAAATATAAAAATATAGAAAATTGAGAGTGAATATAAGAAGTTAATTAATTGTAATAATTTGTTTTAGATTTGAAAAGATTGCTTTAAATAACTTCTGTTTGGCTAAGAATTATTTTTATTTTGATAAAGTAAGTTGAAATATAAATAGATACAGTTTAAAATTGGTTGTTTTGTTTCTTAAAAGACATTTGAGTTTTCTAATTTAAAATAAAATAGAGATTTCTGATTTCTTAAATTATTGATTTAGAATAAATATTTAAATTTATTAATTATTTAAAGTTTAATTATTTATTTATTCAAAAAGAATTAAAATTAAAATTTTTATAATTTATTAAATTTATCATTTTATAATTTGTTAAAATTATTATTTTATTTATTTAATTTTTAAATGTTTATTGTTCAGGTGAGTTGAGGAATCTGTGATGAAGCTTGATATAAATTTATAAATATTAATAAAATCAAATCTGAGATTCCTAATAAAATCAATTTATTTGAACGATGAAAGAAATTGTGAGAATTATAAATATTAAAATCAGAATAAAATTAAAATAAAATTTGAGAAATCAGAATAAAAGAAAACAGGTGGCTAATCTCACGTGTAATTTCTTATCTAATTTATGGATTTAAATGTCCATTCTTTGAACTTATGTCCTTTTCTCTCTAAGATGCCTTGTCTTTCTTCTGTTTAAATACAGATTGCCGATTCCCCGGTTAAGGAAAATAAGAGAGAGAACGATATATGCTTCAACTGGTACCCCTGGTGTCTTTTCTCTCGCTTTTTGGCTATCTTCTTTCTAACGCATTCGCTAGACATATCGGCGCCGGCTTTATTTTGATTTTGCTCGTATTTCGCGTGAAATAATATCAAATATTTTGTCTCTTTCTTTCTTGTACAGAAATATGTATACAAGTTAAATTCTTTCTTACTTATTGAAATAGAATTTAAAATATATTTCATCGCTTCGTGAATGATTTTAAACTCATTTTATTCTAGGAAGTTTAAATGTCTAAAGTAAATAGAAAAATTAGGTGAAGGACGCATGAATTGGGTCATTTTAAATTTGGAATGTGTCATCCTGGATAATTATTTATTTTTGATTATTTTATTTTGAAAATTTAATTATTAAATGGATAAAAATTAACAAAATTATAAGCACCTTGTTTTTCGATTTTATATTGTTTTAAAAAAATAAAAAATTTCTAAAAATGGAAGGTGATAAAAATAAAGAAAAAAAGAGTCCAATCAAATCATCTGATTCTTTCGAAGCATCGGGAAGTAATGATTTAAATGATTTAAGTAATCTTGATCCTTTTTTAAATAAAAATAAAAATAAAAATGATCAAGAGGATAAAGAAAAAGAAAATATTAATAAAGATCAAGATAATAAAAATGATGATGAGGAAGGTCCTTCAGACGATGAATCAGATGATGAATCTGAAATTGAAATGAATGAAGATGAATTAGAACAAGCTGAGAAAGATTTAGATGATATGATAAGGAGATATGGAGAAGAAATAAAAGATTTAAAAGTAAATTTAAGAAATATATCACAAACAATTAAATTTAAAAATAAAAAAGCCGCGGAAGATAGAAAACGAATAAAAACGAGATTAACAAATACAAATGAAAAGATTGAGCAAAATAAAGCCATTTTAAATAAAGAAATTGAAAAGAAGGTAGAGTTGCGAAATAAAGAATGCGAAAATAGTAAGAATCAAATAGAAGAAAAGTTAGTAGAAACGGAAACAAAAGTGAATTTACTAGAAAGAAAAGTTGGTGATATTCATTTGATTAGTGAAGAAAATTCTATTTCGGTTTTATCAAATGAGCGACATATTTTAGAAATTACACAAAATCAAAAAGTAATAGAAAATAAAATTAATAGAATTAGACAAACAAATAGTAGTGGTGGCATGGAAAAATCGTCGTGGTTGAAAAACATGCCAGTGCCGAAATTTAGTGGTCGCGAGCGCCCTATGGTATTTCTTAATGATTTATTAAAATATTTACAAGCGAATGAAGCATGGGAAGATGATTTCAAATACATAATTTTAACGTGTCTAGAGGGTTTCGCTAAAGAATGGTGGAATTTGGTCTCGACGCATAATGACAATTTTCATTCTTTTAAAGAAAAATTTATTAAACGCTATTGGAATGAAGAAATAAGATTCAAAATTAGTTCAAATTTACAATTCGGAGTTTATGAAGCTTCTGATAGATTATCCAGAACTGCTTACGCGATTAAATTAATAAACAATGCTAAGGATTTAATTCCACCACCTTCAGAAAATGAAATTGTTTTGAAAATGTCAAGACATTTTGAAGATGAAATAAGAACCGCGATTATAATACGTAAAATTGAAACAATAGAAGAATTAATTGATTTATTAGAGACTTTTGATTTGGCTGGTCCATCTAACTCATCTCGAAATTTTTCTTTTAGAAATGGTCAGCGTTTTCAAAGCAATTTTAATAACTCGAATAATCGCGCTAGTCCTAATCAATTTTCGCAAGGAGAAAGAAATAATGTTAATCCGCGTTATCAGCAACAAGATAGACCTCAGAATAATCAAAATTTTGGTCAAAATAGAACAAACTATAATCAAAGTAATAATCAAAATATTAGAAGAGAATTTAATAGTCAAAACCAGAATTTTGGAAATTCTCAAAGAGGAAATTTTAATAATTATAATCGAGGTAATTTTAATCCTAATTATAATCGTTATAATAGATTTAATCAAAATCAATCAAATGATTTGCCTGATTCAACCACAGGTAATTTCAGACGCGAAAATAATTATTCTCCTCGAGAAAATGGATTTCAGAGAAATAATAGTCAAAATTATAATCAAAATTATTCAAGTCAAAATCGTCAAGATTATAATAATGGTTATGTTGAAAATGGACGCTATGTTCCGAGATTAAATCAATTTAATCAACCGAGCGGAAATTTTCAACAAAATCAAAATTCAGGAAATAGTAATACAAATTTTGTAAATGTAGGTAATGAAAATTTGCCAAATTCTAACTCTCGAGAAGATAATAATAAAGATTGTCAAGCAAGAGGATCTACAAATTCGGGAAACTTGTAAACCTCGGGTTTGAAAATGCCGAGTTAAACGTAACAAGCCCGAGGTCAATAGAGTTAGAAAATGATATAATTATAAATGAAAATAAAATTAAGAATGATAAAATAGTAGAAAAA
The DNA here is from genome assembly GCA_037103525.1 of Ganaspis brasiliensis. NCBI lineage: Eukaryota > Metazoa > Arthropoda > Insecta > Hymenoptera > Figitidae > Ganaspis > Ganaspis brasiliensis. The sequence continues at coordinate 1,850,859 of JAZKLR010000350.1, forward strand.
AATATTAAAATAGTCAAAGAAAGTAGTAATGATGATATTAATGAAAATAAAATTAATGATAAAAATGAATGTAATCAAAATGAATTTGTAAATAATGAAAACAAAAATATTATTGAAGATAAAAATGTAAACAAAAATGTAAACAAAAATAATACGATGAATGTAGATCATAATGATATTCCGTTACCATTAGACACGCGCGAAGAATTATTAGTAAATGAAAATGATAATGAACTGAATATTAACAAAGATAAATGTCCTTTAATCGAAATTGAACTTCAATCAATAAAAATAAAAGCATTAATAGATACCGGAAGTGAAGTTACGTGCATCTCGGAAATATTTTATCAAAATAATTTAGAAGTTTTTAGAAAATGTGAAATATTACCGGTAGTTGGTGTAAAGGTTGTTGGCGCAACTGGCGCAAAACCAACTAGAGTAAAACAACAAATTTATATCAAGTTTAGGATGGGTGATTGGGATGGAATGTATGTGTTTTTGATAGTACCAAAATTAAATAAAGATTGTATAATTGGAGTAGATTTATTAAAAAGAATTCAAAGTCAGATTGATTTTAAAAATAATGTATTAAGGGTTTATGATGGAGAGAATTATATAGAAATAAAATTACAAGAAGAAGAAAAGAAAAATATGAGAATTACTTTAATAGATGAAAATGATACGTTATTAAAAAGTCAAGAAAAATACTTTAAAATTGATAAAAATAATTCATATACAGTTGATGAAATTGGTATTATTGAAGATTATGGAAATATTCATTCTGAATTTGATATAACGGGTGAAGAAATTGATAAAAAAGTTTCTGAATGCACATCATTAAATCCAAATGAAAAAGAGAGATTTTACAAACTTATTTCGCGTTATAAAAGAATTTTTTCAAAAAAGCCGGGTAGAATTTCAATATACGAACATGAGTTAGAAGTCAATGATTCAAGGCCATTTATGAAAAAATCGTATCCAGTTCCCATGCATATGAGAGATAAAGTAAATGTAGAAATTGAAAAAATGCTTGATTTAGGAATAATTAAAAGAGCTACTACTCAATATGTAAGTCCACTTGTGACAGTAGTAAAGAAAGATGGCTCAATTAGATTATGTTTAGATGCAAGAAAAATTAATGAAATTTTAATAAATGATTATGAAAGAGCTGAAACTACAGAAGTTTTATTTCAACGATGTTCAGGTGTTAAAGTAATGTCTTCGCTTGATCTTGTAAGTAGTTTCTGGCAAATTCCGTTATCTGAAAATTCTATGAAATATACAGGTTTTATTGTAGAAGGGAAATGCTACGTTTTTACGGTTGTTCCATTTGGTTTAAAAACAAGTACTAGCGCACTTGTAAGAGCTTTAGATTTTGTATTATGCGGATTAGGACAATTTGTAATCACTTTTATCGACGATATGCTTTGTACATCGGAAAACATCGAGCAACATCTGATTCACTTAGAAAAATTATTTCAAAGGTTAGAAGAAAATAACATGACGATTAATTTTGAAAAATCACATTTTTTTCGACCGGAAGTAAAATTTCTGGGGCATATTTTAACGGAAGGCGGAATAAAACCGGATCCGGAGAAAATAAAAGTGATTAAAGAATTTCCAAGGCCGCGTAATTTAAAAGAGCTTCGTGGATTTTTGGGACTGATAAATTTTTATACCAAATTTACGAAAAGTCATGCGCAGGAAACGGTTCCACTTTTAGAATTATTAAAAGGTGGTAAACGATGGGAGTGGAATAAAGAAAAACAAGATGCTTTTACTCGGATTAAAGAATTATTTTGTGAATTCGTGATTTTAAGTTTTCCAGATCTTGATAAAATGTTTTATTTACAAGCAGACGCGAGTGATGTAGCGATAGGATCGGTTCTTTATCAATTGGATGAAGATGGAAGTCAATTGCCGATTTCTTTCGCTAGTAGAACGCTTAAAGGGGCGGAATTAACATTTTTCACAACTGAAAAAGAATTGCTCGCGATTGTATGGAGTTTGAATAAATTCAGATCGTATATTTTAGGCGGAAAATTAACAATCATGACGGATCATATGGCGTTGTCATTTTTAAAAACATGCAGATTATTAAGTGGAAGATTATCTAGATGGGTCTTAGCAATTCAGGACTATGATTTTTCCATGAAACATGTTGAAGGAAAAGATAACATAGTCGCTGATACGTTAAGTCGAATTCCATTTAGTGATGAATCGGGTTCAATTCAAGACAGTAATGAAGGGAAAATTTTTCTTTATAATCTTGCGAAAAGGCCGTCTTCGGAATTACGTAAAATATTTAAAAATTACGAAGTCGAACAAATGGAAGATATGATTCTTAGACAGAAAATTAAAGACGTAAATGAGGGCAAAACAAAGCGATATGTAATAAACGATGGGTTATTATATTTTCTTTCTGGAGAGGATAGAAAACTTTGTTTAACGAAAAACACTATTAATCACGTTATTGATGAGACACATGAGATGTATGCTCATATTGGTGCTCAAAGAGTGTTTAGAATGTTGAATGAATATTTTTATCACCCTCATTTTGCGAGAGTAATTCGACACAGAATTTCGAGTTGCGATTCTTGTCAAAAGAATAAAATTTCGAATCAAACTAATTTTTCGGAAATGAGAAATTATACTCCGGAAAAACCAGGCGAAATTTTATCAATTGATTTTTATGGTCCGTTACCAACTTCAAAAGGCGGATTTAAATATATTTTGTCTACTGTAGATGCGTTTAGTAAATTTGTAAGATTATACCCGATAAGAAAAATGACAACAAAAGCCGTTATTAATAAAATTTTTAATCAATATATACCGCAATATGGAAAACCATCGAAAATTATCACAGATCACGGTACGCAATTTACATCGGAAATTTGGAAAGAAAAACTTCGTGAAGAAAATATTCAATCCATATTTTCATCAATTCGACATCCTCAGGGAAATATCGTTGAACGTATTCATAGAGAACTTTCAAGATTTTTTCGGTCTCTAATTGTCAAGAAACATAATTCATGGTGGAGCTGGGTAAATATAATAGAAAATTGCATGAACGAAACACATCATGAAACAACGGAATTTACTCCAATTGAAATTCAACTGAAAAAGAAACCGAAAAGAATGTGGGAAAATTGGTTAAAATTACCACCCAAACCAGAAGGAATAGATTACGAAAGAAAAATTGAATTAGTTAAAAATAATATTAGTAAAAAAGGACAAAGAAGAGCGGAAAAATTTAATACTTCACATAAATTGAGCGAATTTCAAGTAGGAGATAAAGTTCTAATAAAATTATTAAACAGATCGGATAAAGAAAACAAGATTATAGCGAAATTTTTGCAGATCTATGAAGGACCGTATGAAATTAAAAAAGTAATTAATAAAGGGACTTTCATCGTGTGGGACCCTGGTAAACAAGAAGAAAAGGGTCAATTTCACTCACAGGACATTAAAAAATATATTCAAAGACAGTAAAGTGAAGTGAATTATTTTTTTTAAGTGAAGTGAAAAATAACAATAAATTAATAAAAAAAAAATTTTTATAATGTGGAAGTGAAAATTATCAATTGTGATTAAAATTATTAACTTAAAATAATTAAAGGTGATTGATAAAATGAAACAATTTATAAATTTTAATCGTATGAAATTTATTTTCTTTTTTAAGTGATCAGTAAATCAATAATGGAAGAAAAGGATCTAGCATAAAAAAAAAAAGTGATAGAGACACTAATAATAAGAGTTAGATGATAAATGTAAATTTTATATTTAGTAATAGTAGATAATGTTAAAAAAAAAAAAAAAAAAAAAAAATTAGATAAAAAGATAAAAAAAAAAAAAAAATGTTTATTGTTAAAATAGATTATAAGAATAAGTTAAAACTAAGTGTATAGAAACAATATAAGAAATTTAAGATAAAAACAAGGGAAATGGAATTTTCTTTATAATTTGATGATAATTATAAAACTTTATCTGGAATTATAGATTTTAAGTATTAAAGGTATTTAAAATGGCTTTATAAATTTTTTTTTATTAAAGAAAAGTAAGTTTGAAATTCGCGTTGAGAAAAGCAAGGTTTTTATAATAAAATAACTATTTAGAATTAACAAATAATGTAGAGTAGAAGATTACTAAACGAAAGAATAATTATAAAAAAGTAATAAAGAAAAATGATTTGTTTTTAGAATGCCTTTATCTGACAGAGGTTCACAAACCAATGAACATCATTTGGATCTGGAGCATTTAAGAGGGGTATCAATTAAATCGAAATTTAGGGGTTTCAAAGACAATTTAGAGTATGCATCTCCATTCAATAGAAGGAGATGCAAAAGATTGAACAAGGAAGTTCAAACAAATTTATATGCAGGGCAGATATCAGAAGGAGACACGTATAAATTCGCGTCTGAGGGAAAAAATTTGCCTAAAATAGTGGACATTAAAATTATTAAGAATCATAAAGTGATTATTTTAAAAGAAGGAAAATATACATTTAAATAAAATATTAAAATTATCAGTGTCTAATAATTTGATTTTATCCGCTCCCTCTATTACGTATAGTATATTTTTTTATATATAAATTATCCAGGAGGATACAGCATGTTTTCTAAAATAGTATTTAAATTCATGAAGGTTAAAGGAATGTTATAAAAAAAAAAAAAAAAAAAAAAAAAAAAAACTAGATTTGGTATGTTAAAAATTTTTTTTTTTAAATTTTTATAAAAGTTCTTTTTATTATTATTTTGTTAACAGAATGGAATCAATGGTAAATTTTGTCGAAGGGGAAAGATTGGCGTCCTATGAGGATAAATATATATCTAGAGATTTATATAAGAATTTTAGCTATGACATAAAAGTAACTTCAGCGGTATGTCCATCGGAGTTCCATGGAAAAGTAATAATGTGTTACAACGATTACGTGGAAATGATGGATGAAATGAACGAAATATATGATAAAAAACCGGAAAACTTAAAAGTAAATGTGGCGCTAATGCTAAAATTCGATCAATTGCCAATTGTATTTTATGATGAAGAGATTGGATGTGGAAGGGGATATATAGAAGATATTGATGATGACGGCAGAATAAAAGTTTATGATGTTGATGAAGATGATTTCTATACAATAAATCATCAACAAATTTATAGACTTTTACACAAATTTTTAAGAATCCCGAAATTAACTGTTTCATTAGCATTAACTGAAATTAAACCAAGAAAATACAATATGTGGTCAAGAATGGAGTGTAGGGGATTTAAAAGAAAGATAATTAATAAAAGAATACACTTCTCAACAACGGAGAAGAACAGAAATACACATATGGGGGTAGCACAATTGAAAAATGAGACACTAACACTAAGAGCCTTTTTGCTACAAAACAACATAGCAAGATTTACACATGAGTCTAGGCTATATATCGCTAATGAGGCTGAAATCAACTATCGATTCAAAGATATACCATCATCAGAGGATGACTCGGATAAAAAAAAAAAAAATACTGAGAAAAGTTTACGGGAATATTTTTTATAATTAAAATGATTGTTAATAAAAAATTGTTGATTTTATTAGTTAAGTAATTGTAAAAATGATATTTTATACATCGTTATATAAATAAATGATTTTTTTTTCTCAAGGTTTAAAAAAAAAAAAAATGCATTTATTTAGGGGGGGCATTGTAAGGGTATTATTTAAATTTTTCTTTTTCTTTTCTTTAGAAGTCAATAAGATTTTTTCTAGAATAAAGCGCGAAATTCAAATTTATTTTTTTTTCTTCATGTAAATGTGCTCATTTTTAATTAAAAATTTTCACATTTAGGGGGGGCATTGAAATGGTATTCAATGGTCAAGACCATTTCAAGTAATATTACCGTAGAAATAAATATAAATTAATAAATAAAATAAATAAAAATAAAGAATTTAATGAGAAATAAATAATAAAATATGAATATAAAAATAAAAAAATATTGCGTGCGATGGGGATCGGTCTCTCGACGTGTGGGTTTGTGGTCGTTGCTCTTGGCCGCTCAGCCATGAGAGGTTGAATGGGCCGATTTTAGAGAAAAATAAACAGAAAAATTAGCAAATGTAGAGAAATTAAGAATTTAAATAAAATAAATAATTAAGTTATGAAAATAAAAATAAGATATTTTAGTAAAATTAGTAAATAGAAAGAAATATAAGAATAATTTAAATTAGTTTAAGTGTAAATAATAAGGATTTCGTAAAAATTATTAAAAAATTAATAATAAATTAGAGAATAAGTTGTTTTTAATAAAATAAATTACAGAAAATACAAAAAAATAACTAGTTAAATAAGAATTGTGAAAATTTAACAATAAACAACAAATATTAAATTGTTTATTTAAAAATTGTAAATAAATACTAGAAATATTGTTTGAATTTTAATAAAAATACAGTCAAATGATGGGAAATAAAATAAAGTAAAATAATATAAAATCAGAAATTTAATAAGTTAATTATTCTTTGAGAAAATAAATAAATAAGTAAAAATTCGTTGCAGAATGTTCTAGAAAGTTCTAGAAGCTTTTAAAATTGTTTACTTTCCGGTTTCATTTTGGAGGGAAGAATAATTATTGGTAAAAGGGATTGTCCAAAATAAATAAGAGCAAATTAAAGTAATAGAAACAGTTTGCGCCAAAAATATCTTAGACGCGGGAGTTATTTGACTTTTAGCATTTCCGGGGTCAATAGTATATAAACAGGCGATTTTACAAGGGGGGTCTCTCTTCCTCTTCTGATATTATCTGAAGGTGAGGTGCTGCCGAAAAATATTTCGATAAGAAATATTTTTCAAATTACGGAAGAATTACTGTTTCAAACATTCAAACATTCAAACATTCATCAAAACTATTGGATCTCACTGTCTCTTGACAATGTGTATTTTTTATATTTATTAAATATTAATTTCGATTAATATTTAATAAAGAAACAAATTAAATATCCCCTGTTTTGGAGCTTTGTATGTTCTTAGTTAACATACCGGGTAACCATCCAGGATTGTTTAATTTTAAAAGATTCCTTGTTGAATGATATAGTTTCAATAAACAATTTAACAAAAAGTGGAGTGTTGTGGGGAATGGCCGAGCCATGCTCATGACATGTACCAAAAGTTTGTTAAATTAATGATTCCCAGTCCTCCGTGTAATGTTAGGATTTGCTGTAGGTTTGGCGACAACCAACATTCTGAGCTAAAATAATAAAATTTAGGTTGTCAATAAACCATATAAAAAAAATATATATATAAAGAAAATAGCATAGGGCATAGATTTATCCCAAAAATTAGGGCCTGTAGGTAGGATTAAATATAAAAATATAGAAAATTGAGAGTGAATATAAGAAGTTAATTAATTGTAATAATTTGTTTTAGATTTGAAAAGATTGCTTTAAATAACTTCTGTTTGGCTAAGAATTATTTTTATTTTGATAAAGTAAGTTGAAATATAAATAGATACAGTTTAAAATTGGTTGTTTTGTTTCTTAAAAGACATTTGAGTTTTCTAATTTAAAATAAAATAGAGATTTCTGATTTCTTAAATTATTGATTTAGAATAAATATTTAAATTTATTAATTATTTAAAGTTTAATTATTTATTTATTCAAAAAGAATTAAAATTAAAATTTTTATAATTTATTAAATTTATCATTTTATAATTTGTTAAAATTATTATTTTATTTATTTAATTTTTAAATGTTTATTGTTCAGGTGAGTTGAGGAATCTGTGATGAAGCTTGATATAAATTTATAAATATTAATAAAATCAAATCTGAGATTCCTAATAAAATCAATTTATTTGAACGATGAAAGAAATTGTGAGAATTATAAATATTAAAATCAGAATAAAATTAAAATAAAATTTGAGAAATCAGAATAAAAGAAAACAGGTGGCTAATCTCACGTGTAATTTCTTATCTAATTTATGGATTTAAATGTCCATTCTTTGAACTTATGTCCTTTTCTCTCTAAGATGCCTTGTCTTTCTTCTGTTTAAATACAGATTGCCGATTCCCCGGTTAAGGAAAATAAGAGAGAGAACGATATATGCTTCAAGATCTTACACTGATCGTTTTCCACAACGGACTCCTGATCCCCTTGGGCATACGGCAAGATGGGTTCTTTATCAGTACTATTTCTGTGTCGAAGGTGATACTACAACACCTTAAGCGCAGCGTTGTGTCTTTTTATATGTCTGTGACATGCATGCTTCGGACACCTACTTAGAATATGACTAAGTATTTTAGGGTATTGTTTCGACGCACGACAGTTGGTACTGTCGACAGATATGGAAAAATCCACGAAACTTTGAACTTTTATAATGCTCGAATCGAACACTTAAAAGCTTGGATTTTTGTAATAAAACATAGGCTATCATTATGTTTTACTAAATCATGTACAAACTAATGTTTATGTACATTATTAGAACGAATTATTAATTTTTCAATTAGTTTTATAAGTTTAAAAGTGAACAAGTGCTTAAATTTGAGTTGAAACTTTTGCATAAGTTAATATTCTTAACGATTTTATTTATATGGCGTGTAGAATATGACTTCAGCTACAAAAAAATAGCTACCAGACATATTTTTTCAAAGAGTTTTTACTGTCTCATTAGTGTGCCATGACTGTAATAAAAAATATGAAGGTTTGTTTGAGTGATACCACTTTTTAAGAAAGTATAATTGAGCGTCTTCTTATAAAAATATCTAGAACGGCGTAAGATGAGAATAAAAGTTTAATACATTTCTATATAGATCATACAAAAACAAACATTTTAAGACCTTATTCGTTCATGTGCCTCTAATTGTCGTCCTGTAGGAACAATTTAAAGATTTTAATAAAAATCGTGATTACATTTGAATTTACACATTTTTGAAAGGCACAACTGTAATTTTACTTCAAATAAGTCAAACTATGGTGTGATCGAAGCATTGCATTACAGATATTTAAACATTAAATTGCCCCTTAAGGATTTTAAATACAATCAATCGTATTAAATTAAGAATATGCTTCAAATTTCAAAAGTTAAATTCTTAAAAGACAAAATCTTTAATAAGAGGTTCAATCTTTTTGGTACATTGTATACTTATGTAATTTTCTTTTTTAATTACGAAAATCACAGTGGTAATTGGAAAACTATTGATTTGAATGGAAAAACCATACAAATACCATAAAAATCATGGCTTTTCGCTTTTATCTCAGTAGATATAAACAATATCAAAAAATACTTTCTTTAAAAGTTGTAGAGCACAATGAAATACATCTTTAATGTTGTTTGAACTTTTTACCAAAACTGATTATTTTTGGAGAAAAATTTGAAAAACTGCAAATTGTTATAAAAAAGATCAATTTTACATTACCTAACGACAACAACAACATTTTACTAATATTACTAAAGTAATTTAATACACAGATTATGAAAGTCATACGTAAAATTTGTAAATTAGTTCATTTTTATTGTAAAAAACATGAAAGAGACCAAAAAATCGTAGTTCCCGGTTGTAAATCCGTGTACCAGATCATCTACTGAACTTATACATGAGTCGGGATAAAACTATGCACAGGTGCATTGAATTGTCTTGCGCACGAACTTATGAATGGTCAGCACATCAATTTGGAATAACGAACGTGTACATGTTCAATTGTTCATGCATGACAATAAAATCTGACACAAGAACATGTACATCAACGTGAACATAATTCATACATATCCCTCAGAACAAAAGGATATCCCTGGGATAGTCCTGGGATATCCCGCTGAAATTTGAGATATCCTAGGGACATCCCTGGAACACAAAGGATATCCTAGGGACATCCCCAGTCTATCCAAATTTCCGCCTCATGAGATATACTCTAATGATTTAGGAAAAAAATTTGGAGGTATGAGGATTCGAACCCGCACCCTTGCGCATAGCAAGCGCGGCCGTAACCAACTGAGCCACTAAAGCTTGTTATATGCAGTAGAGAAAAACATTAGTACTTGATGCAAAGAATATTGGTTGCACTAAAAAAATTTTTTAAAAAGAAAAACCTAAACATATCTAGTAATTATCTTAAACAAATACAAATATTTGTTACTACTAATTATTTTATGATACATTTTGGTTACAAGTAACGAATATTATGGTTATAATGAACAATAAGTAATAGCCCAAGGTCATCACGATGGCATATTGCAAATACTATATCCCACGTAGGATATCCCTGGGATGTCTCTGGGTCATCCAAATTTCCGTCCCGTTAGATATCCCGTGTGATATCCCAGGGTCATCCCTGAGAGGTCCCGGGATCATAATGAGATATTCACGAGATATCCCATGCTGTGAGAGATAATTCTCTGTGTTTTAAGAATTATTAACAAATGTTACTTATTTTGTAGTATTCCTCTACCTTTTATAACCATTAAAATCTACTGCACAGCCTCTACTTCTATAGAAAACTAGTGCGCAACGTTGAACGTTTAATAAATAACACAGGGCAACAATTTATAGACCCAAAAACTGGACCCACTATTTCTTATGCAATTTTTCGCGCTGAATCCAAATCCGGTGCCAAAATTGCTCCAGCACCCACAGTTTTTGAGATATTCTAACCTAAAAGTGTGAAAATGGACGTTTTTGGCATATTTCAAAAAGCTATATATTCGATAATAAATTTTTTCGAACATTAGCACCAATTTTACCTCAAAGTGCACATCCTAACCTTTAAAATTCTTTTTTAGTTTTTTAAATACGATTATTCGTTGCTGAGATATGGCCATTTAAAGAATGTCAATTTAACATTTTTATTGAACCCCTTAACGCCCAAACCAAAATAAGAATAGTTATTTATTTATATTTATTTATTATTACCTTACAGTTCTAAAGAGTTTCGTAGTCACGATTACGAATTTGATGTCAAATTAGCATTTTGACAGTTGTCAGCTGTCAAGGCAACTGTTAACTTTGCTAAAAAATATTTTATTTTTTTGAAAATGTTTTTAAGGGGATTTTTGAGGTCGCTGATAACGAATATGTTGTCAAATTAGTATTTCGACAGTTGACAGCTGTCAAGGTAACTGTCAACTTTGCTAAAAAATAGTTTATTTTTGAAAATGTTTTTAAGGGGATTTTTGAGGTCACTGATAACGAATATTATGTCCAATTAGCAAATTGACAATTGACAGGTGTCAGGTGAATTGTCAACTATGCTCACAACGGTTTTTTTTAAAATGACAATTAAAAAAATTTTCACTGACTGATCCAATTTGATAGACTAATTTTTAAAAACTGATATTACTACTTTTAGTGCAAACCAGGAACAACGACGTGGACGTAGTAGTTTTTGTTCCCATCGGGGTGCTTGATCAAAGTGAGTCCCCTTGCCTCTCACTTTTCGGGGTGCTTGATTAAAGTGAGTCCCCTTGCCTCTCACTTTTCGGGGTGCTTAATTAAAGTGAGTCCCCTTGCCTCTCACTTTTCGGGGTGCTTGATTAAAGTGGGTGCCCTTGCCTCTCACTTTTCGGGGTGCTTAATTAAAGTGAGTCCCCTTGCCTCTCACTTCTCGGGGTGCTTGATTAAACTGAGTCCCCTTGCCTCTCACTTTTCGGGGTGCTTGATTAAAGTGAGTCCCCTTGCCTCTCACTTTTCGGGGTGCTTGATTAAAGTGAGTACCCTTGCCTCTCACTTTTCGGGGTGCTTAATTAAAGTGAGTCCCCTTGCCTCTCACTTTTAGGGGTGCTTGATTAAAGTGGGTGCCCTTGCCTCTCACTTTTCGGGGTGCTTAATTAAAGTGAGTCCCCTTGCCTCTCACTTCTCGGGGTGCTTGATTAAAGTGAGTCCCCTTGCCTCTCACTTTTCGGGGTGCTTGAATAAAGTGAGTCCCCTTGCCTCTCACTTTTCGGGGTGCTTGAATAAAGTGAGTCCCCTTGCCTCTCACTTTTCGGGGTGCTTAATTAAAGTGAGTCCCCTTGCCTATCACTTCTCGGGGTGCTTGATTAAAGTGAATCCCCTTGCCTCTTACTTTTGTATGGGGTGCTTTATTAAAGTGCCTCTCACTTTTGTATGGGGTGAGCCTTCAAATCATGTTAGTGATTGCTTATTTTGTGCATCTTCTGTTTCTGAAGCAAAAATAGGTAAGACAGAGAATATAAATGTTGCACTAACTACAGATATTCTGATTCATAAAGTAAGTGACAGTGATGCATACAGCGACACTGATGAGTCAATAATTTCAGATAAAGATGGGACTCCTTTTTTTATAATCAAGATTCTTTGGATGATCTTGTGCATGATTTAGGTCTTTCGAAAGCACAGTCGGAATTGTTAGCGTCTAGGCATAAAGAAAGAAATTTGTTAGCTCTTGGAACAAAAGTTTCTGTTTTGACAGCTGTCAACTGTCAAAATGCTAATTTGACATCATATTCGTTATCAGCGACCTCAAAAATCCCCTTAAAAACATTTTCAAAAAATAAACTATTTTTTAGCAAAATTAACAGTTGCCTTGACAGCTGACAACTGTCAAAATGCTAATTTGACATCAAATTCGTAATCGTGACTACGAAACTCTTTAGAACTGTAAGGTAATAATAAATAAATATAAATAAATAACTATTCTTATTTTGGTTTGGGCGTTAAGGGGTTCAATAAAAATGTTAAATTGACATTCTTTAAATGGCCATATCTCAGCAACGAATAATCGTATTTAAAAAACTAAAAAAGAATTTTAAAGGTTAGGATGTGCACTTTGAGGTAAAATTGGTGCTAATGTTCGAAAAAATTTATTATCGAATATATAGCTTTTTGAAATATGCCAAAAACGTCCATTTTCACACTTTTACGTTAGAATATCTCAAAAACTGTGGGTGCTGGAGCAATTTTGGCACCGGATTTGGATTCAGCGCGAAAAATTGCATAAGAAATAGTGGGTCCAGTTTTTGGGTCCGGGGTTTTCTCAAATTTTGGTTGGCCTGTGTAATTTTATTATTTAGACTTAGGTTTAAAGTTTATATCTTGTGTCTCGATTTATGTCTTCTGTTATGTGTTTCGATTTTTATGCTTTGAGTTTGAGTCTTATGTCTTAAGGATTATGATTTGAATCTTAGGTTAATTTCTATTTATGTCTTACGCTTTAAGTAATTTGTTAAAAGATTTAGAATCTGTGTATTAAGTCTTTTTTTTTCTTGAATATTACATCTTGTGTCTTATGTTTTGAGTCTTAAGGTTTGAGATTTATTGATAAATTTTATGTTAATAATCTTATGTCTTAAGGCATATGTTTTAAGTATTTTATCTCATGTCTGGAATAGTAAATCTTATGTCTTGTGTCATGTGTTCTGTTCTTATACTTTGAGTTTAATGTATTTTTGTTGTTATATCTTATGTCTGATGTTTCGAATCTAATAGTCGTGTTTAATTGTTCAGCTTTTATGTTAATAATTTTATTATTCAGACTTAGGTTTAAAGTTTATATTTCATGTCTTGATTTATATGTCTTCTATTATGTGTTTCGATTCTTATGCTTTGAGTTTCATGTATTTTGATGGTTATGTCTTATGTCCTATGTTTCGAATCTTAAGGTTGAGTTTAATTAATGAGTTTTATGTTAATAATTTTATTATTTAGACTTAGGTTTGAAGTTTATATCTCGTGTCTTGATTTATGTCTTGTGTCACTATCTTAGTCACATTCTTTCCCACTACTAAAAATCCATGGAATGGTTAACAATGCTTTGGAATGTACTATAAGAATAAAATCTCTTAAATAACCAATATTTTAATAAACAAAACTTAGAAAGCAATAAATTATATTCTTGATAAACAAAATACATGATTTTAAAACTGTCATATAAATCTGCTCTTGAATGTACTATAAGAATAAGAAGCAAAAACAGGCAATGGAATGTTATCAGAACCGGAACTTATAAACATGATTGCGCAACACCTTTAAACTGTACTCTTTTTTTATGCACTGCTTAAATTTAATTAGACTTATATTAATTTGGCACATTCTTTCACATGGTTAAAAATGCCTGAGAAAAATAATTATTAAAGTCAGAAAGCAATAAATTTTATTTTGACAAATTCTTAGAAATCATAAACCATAAATCTTAAAATCGCGAAACATTATACGAGCCTTCAAATTGCTCAGATATTATAATTACCTAAACAAAAGAGGCGCGTGTCGAAACTTGCGAAATTCCTGCGCGGATCGTTGACATAAAAATTCCTCAGTTCAAACATAAGATTTTGACAATCTTAAAACATTCTACAGTATACAAGTCATAAATCTTAAAAAATTCCTCAGATGATATATATAATACCCATCGAAAGACGCGTGTTGAACCTTGCGAAATCATACCGTCTGCGCAGATCTCTGTCCTCTGCTTAGATCCTTGATACCTGCGCAGAAATTCAAATAACCCACGCTCGCGCATGCGCAGATCGATTTTGGTGGGGTAGAACCCTCCCTGCTTATCTACTGCTATTAATCATACATAAAAGAAATCTGGGAAAAATGTGATTTTAGATCCGGGAAAACCGGGAATTAGAAAATCATGTTTCGGTAGACACCCTGGGTAACGGATAATTTTAAATGTTGTAAAAGCAAATCGAATCGAATCCTTGTCATCGACTTTTTTATTTAAATTGAAAAAGTTGTCATCCATTTTTTTACTTAAATTGACCAACCCGTTACTTAATACTCCCACATCCCTGGTAACCGAAGCAAACGAGAGCTGGAAATGAGTAGGAGTGGGGGTAAGAATTGTTTTACCCTTTCCCCTTCCGGCGCCCGGTCTAGAGAAGAGGCTATCTAGAGGTCCTCTGTCGTTTCTGTCGAATCGCGACATTTTAAATTGCATTTAATTCAATATTCTTAACTGATGGTATGAGAAGGGAATATAGAAAGAGAAAAAAAACTCTTCATTTATTAAAAAAAAAAAAATTCCGTAAACCGTTACCAAGACGGCACAACCTTTACCCAAAAAAAAACAAGGAAACGTTGTGCCAACCCAAATCCAGGATCAAATTGTTTCAAACAACAACTTCAATGCTTTTAACGGAGCACGATAAAAAGCAAACTGTACAACGGTATTCCCTTTCAACAAAATAATTTTCTAATTTTGGTTCGACTCGTAAAGTCGGAACAGAATACGTAATAAAGAGCACCTCAGAAAAAAAAACTTTTATAGTTGAACTAGATAAAAAAAATTATTTAACTAACAATAAATAAATAAATAGAACAATTAATCAATATTATTTCTAACGTCAGTGGTAAAAAAATTTTAAATAAATACAAAAAAAAATTTAATAATTAATTGTTTTAAGCAATACCGGGAGAAAGGAAAAGGTTTGAGAATTTCACTTTACGGAGAATAACTTTATGGAGAACAAAGAAAATTCAATAAAATGAGAACACCATTAATTAAGAGAAATACCTTTTTTATTGAGTAAATCCGTGGTCAAGCAAATTAAAATCACAAGCACACACAATGCGAACTATATCCTTTGAACTTGAGTCTTTTCCTTGTCCAGAAATTACATTTGTAATTTCTGGTGATTTCGCACCACACAACACACACACAATACAATTTAGAGCAGTCCTTTTGAGAGATACAATCAGGTGAACCTTTGAGAGCAGAACCTTGAGAAAACGCGAAATTGCGTGAGACAATAGCCTTACATTTGCAGAGGACATTTTAACACTGAACCACGTGTTGAGAGACGCGACCGGTGAGCAGCTGAGAAATTGGCCACCGAAAGGTGGTGCCGCCACACCCTTTCCCAACACGTCACTTCATTTTTTTCGGTAATATTTGATCTGGCAACTAGCCTCGAGTCGTAAATTCGAGTCAGCCCCAGTTCTGTGATCTCAAAACACTAAAGTCTGAACATTAATGTAAAAAAAAAATTTTGTAATGTAAACATTTTGTCGCAAAGTATTTGTATACATCTTATGTAATTGGGTATACATACCCGTTTACTTTATAAAATAAAATAAAATGAAAACAAATTTTAATAAATAATAAGAATTAACTTAATTAATAAAAGAAACTACAAAAAGAAAATGAATAAACAAAATTTAATTTAAACTCTATTTTTTTTTAATTTTAATAAATCGAAATTTAAATTTCGATAAAATTTTAACTTTTAATTTTAAAATTGAATTTTAATATTTTAATTCAATTTTCTCTTCACACGTTTCTATAAGATGAATCGAATCCTTTGTTGTCGACCGATTAAGGGAAATTAATGCTCTTGGCAGTTATTAATGAGAGAATTTATAAAATCTCGCAGCAGGCATCAAATTTTATCGACAATTTAAAAATCAAGTAAGAATTACTAATAATTGAAAATAATTAGCTTTTACTAATAAATATTCTGTAAAAAGATTAATTAAAAAACAACAATAAAACATTCGATAAATAATAAACCAGATTAGCAGATAAATATTCAGTAATTAATAAATTATAAAACACATAAATGTAATTCAACTTAATAATTTCGATAAATAATAATTAAGGAGGATAGTTTGAATGAGCTAGTCAAGTTAAAACCTTTTTCTTCCAAAATGCCAAATATGAAATAAAAAGTTTTATGTAAAACTAAATTTTATATTTTTAAACAATATTTCTTGTGTTCCGTCATTAAAAAATGAACGTAATAAAATTTTAAAGAAAAATAGTAATTTTTTTAAAAACGTAGTGCAGAGCATTTAGAAATCTGTCAAACTAACCATGATTTTAATGGCAGCTACAGAATTTTCGATTTTAAGTTTAAGACTATTATTTGAAAAATATTTTGTTCAGTAACAGTTATTGAAACTTTAACTAAATAAATTTATATTTTATTAGAAGTTTTTTGTGTTACTTCCCTTTTTACGCCAAAAAATTCGTTTTAAAATTTGTCGTTTTATTCGAATATTCGCGGTATTCAACTTTTTTAGTCTCTTGTTTTGTGTTTTCAAAATAAAAAATTTGTTTGAAACATTTTAATTTTAGGATAAATAATACTCAACAAATAAACGGTAAATCTTTTGATCTTTCAAGAGTAATATGATCCTTGAATATTGAATTATTTTTGTTTTAATTTTGAATTAAAACCTAATTGTAAATCAAAAGTTATTAAATGATATATTTCAAGTTACTAATTTTTTTCGCGTCGGCCATTAGAAAAATGCAAATATTAAGAAAATTGTGAATTTTGGTTGACAAGATCTCAGGAACTATACGGTAAAATTATTTCAAGTTTAACAATAAAGTGCATTAATATTTTAATTATTTTTGCTGAAAATTTCAAACTTAAACCGACGATTAGTGATTTTCAACTAACCTCCTTAATATTCAATAAATAAATATACAATAACAAATTTTAATAAATTTTCGCCCAGCACCATAGCAAGATCTTAGAGCCAGCAAAAAAAATCTTTAAAATTTTCTTTTTCCGGTCAGAGCAAAATCTTAACCATGAAAAATCAAATTTTACAATCCCAATTGCAAACAACGATCGTTACTCATTTACTGAAACGTCGTCGACAATTAAAATTATTCTTAAAATTTTCTTTCGTTCAATTTACTATAAGGTCTTGTCGTCAGGGCAAGATCTAAATCAGTCGACTTTCAAAATACTATATTTTTTTTAAACCAAAGTTTTAACTTTTTAATCATTCGTCAACAGAAGAACTTCACAAAAATTAAAATAAATGTCAAATATATTGTAGCAAGATACAACAATTTTAACGTCAACATATTATAAAATAAATCTGTCAACTAAATACATATAACTCAATGATAAGCTGTAGCAAGATGCAGCACGTCAAATTTTAAACACAGTCAAAACAAAAATTTTCGGAACATCGTACTATGTAGCAAGATACAAATAATTAAAACGTCCAAAAATAATACAATACAAATAACTGTCAAACAATAAAATTTTTGATTCCTGGATTGCGTAAAACATTAAAATTTTACAATAATTTCATAAAAAATTTTCAATTAAGTAAAATTTTAAAAATGATTTTCATAAATAATTTTTAGAAGTCACTCACATAACACATTCACTAAAATGCACTTATAAAATTTCAAAATTTTCAAATCTGGAAAATATTCGGATAATTTTATTAGAAATATTCAACTTATTTCCTTGTCGCCAATCATATAACAAACGTGTCGAAGGTCGTACGCACAAAGAAACATAAACACAAAAGCCTAAACATCGACCATTCGAGACTTAATATTAATTTTTCAAAACTTAAATTTTCTATAAAACAAAGTTAAACACATTTTACAAAAAAAATTATTTAAATAAATAATTCCAGCGGCCCCACGTTGGGCGCCAATTGAAACCAGAATAATTTTTATTTAAAAAATTAACTTTAATCTTTAAAATCTACTTTGACACTATTCTTTCACCTCACGCGGACGGGTTCAGAGCTGTGAGGGTTCAAGTTAACTTTACGTTATTTATTAATATTAGAGCGTCTGTCGACTAAAGGTCGACATATTTATAAATTAATTATACACTCGTTTTCCGGCCTTACGCTTATACAAGTATTCCCTTGTGAAATTATTTTTTCCTTTGATTTGTATCATTGTTCATACTTTAAACAGAAGTCGACATATTTATATAAATATCAATAAATAAAGACAATGAACTAACTCAGAAGAACTAGAGAAATCAGGGGAGGTAAAATGGGTGAACCCAGTGAAACGACAATTATTTGTCGACAAAAGGTATATTCAAGAAAACCTACTTACAGTTTAGTCGACTTAATATATTTTATCCTGTCACCACTCTTGCTGAGCAGCTGTTCCTCACACTTCAGATGATTATTAAATTCCGCAAGTCGACACAAATTTTTATATAAATTTCACAATTTCTATTTAATCTTAAAGGTTATTATACGGTTGCAAATCCAGGAATGCCATGCTTTCGCTGTTTCGACCGGCGTCTCGTCGATCGAACAAGAGCGCAAGCGCAAACGTCACATGGCCTCCAGGACCGCAACATTTAAATCTAATCACCCAGCATCTCTACAAAACAACAATTAATTTAAAATAAATTGGAGTGCTGAGTCGCTAAAAATACAATACTGTCACAATGTGGACAAATAAGAGTAAGCAAGACACGCTTATATAGAAAACAAATTACACTTTTGCGGATCCCGCAAAATTTTATGCGGGATTCGCAAAATTTTATGCGGGATTCGCAAAATTTTATGCGGGATTCGCAAAATTTTATGCGGGATTCGCAAGCTATCCCATGGTCAATACGTACAAATGAAAATAAAATTCTATTGAAAATTAATTGTTGCCTGAGTCCCTGCCTTTCCTGTTGAAAATTACTATCTAAAATGCTAAATTAAATTACCAGTTTTGCTAATTTTAGAGTTTTGAAGAAGATTGATTAATTTGAATTTTACCGCCTAACCTCAAAATTGGATAATTGACTCAAGAGGAATTCATCGATGGTCTTATATTCCTAGATTTTTTAATTTACTGGATCTTCCCATTTCATTTTTGTATTATTTGCATGCCTTATCTTCTAATCAAACCCGAGAATTTTTTCGTTGAATTTATTTTAAGATGACAACCTTTTTCTTGTAGCATTTCCTGCAATTTATTAAGGATCTGACTTAGTCACCTAGAGTGATATTTAAAATTGGCATGCTTTGGAAGGTTTCATTATTCATCTTAATTTTATTTGAATCTCTTGTTGCTGAAAATTAGCCAAACGCCCATATTCCTGTCGGTTGGGTCCAAGAAATTTGGATAATAAGCAATTTTATAATTTTCTTGGGATACTCGGATTTCAGTTGGCTGGTTCACTTCTGAGAAGTGATATTGGAAGAGTAAAATAATGATTAAACATCTTCTGGATCGAATTAATTATCATAATTAATTCTGATGGTTAATTCATTTTATGAAGATCCATTCAAGATTTATCTGAAGATTTAAATTTTATTTTCTTTTCTTTTAATCAATAGATGTAAAGAACAACGGATTTGACGCTGGTTCTTAACATATTTTAACCTAAAGGTACAGTTACTTTAAAATTTTTTCCATATCTTGAATTTGGGCACTTTTCTGAGTATTTTAAAAAAATCCAAAATCTTTTATCTATCCGTTTTTGAGAAAATCGGTTTTTTAAGGTTAAAACGTTGAATTTATTTATTTATTTATTCGTTTTTTATGAAAAACACTGGAAAATTGGAATGGAATAACTTGAAAACTTACATAAAAGTTATGTTTATAATAAATAAGTTTTATAAAAACTGACTTGACATTTTTTACATGTGGGAAAAATTGGAATTTAGTTTTATTTTAATTAATTACGTCACAGATTCAAAATCCACAAGAAATTGTTGAATTTAAAATCTTTCCAACTAAATTTATTTCGGGTGCATTGTGATAAGATTTATGTAAAATTTTAAAGTGATATTACACAATGTGTCTCATAAAAAACAAAAAATTCAATTTGGCAACCGAAAGAAATCGACTATCTCAAAAATGTTTTAATAAAATATATATGATTTTTTTGCAAAATACTTAGAAAAGTATCTAGATCCAAGATATGGATGAAATTTTATAGTGACAGCAAATTTGAGATAAGATGTGTTAGGAATCCCGTGTCCAATTTTTAGAAAAGAGTTTTTTAGGTTGAAAAATTTAATTTTTTGTTTTTCATGAGGAACATTTTGCAGTATCGCTGTATAGATTCGCATAAATTTCTCATCGTGCGCCTTAAATAGATTTAATGAAAAGCTCTTGGCACTAAGAATTCTTTTGAATCTGTGAGGTTATTAATTAGAACAAAACGAAAGTCTACTTTTTGATCATGTAAAAAGTATTAAAACAGCTTTAATAATACTTATTCTTTATAAAGATGTTGAATATTTTATAGTGTTTGACGATTCGCGGTCTTTTATGTAAGTAGTGACATCTATTTGATTTACATAGCGCCCTCTTGGTTGCTATCTTGAGAATAACTTATTGTTCTGTTGCCGAGGCACACACATGTATACTTTCATTTATATTAATAATTAAAGTGCGTTAACTGTGATCTTGTGTTCTTTATTTCGTGTAAGTCGGTCTATCGCTATTTCTGCTCACAAAAGAAAAGTTTTATGTAAATTTTTTTCAGTTATATTGCTCAATGTTTTTCATAGAAAACGAAAAATTCAATGTTTTAACCAAAAAACCGATTTTCTCAAAAACGGCTCGATGAAAGATTTTTTATTTTTTTAAATACATAGAAAAGTGCCCAAATTCAAGGCATGGAAGAAAATAAATATATAAATAAATATGTTTAGGGCCACCGTGTATTGTAGACAACTTCATTAATATGTAAATTTAGTAATCTAAGAGCACAGGGTTTTCATTTTTTTTAATGAACTTTGAAACACTTACTTTTCTATGGTTACTTTGGTAACCATGAAAAATAATAACTAACTTCATTTTTAATCTGTCATCATCACTTATTGAGATCGGACGTAATTCTTGTTGGAATAGTTTTGAAATAAATCACTTATTTCATATTTCGATTATTTCTATCCCTTTGGATTGAAATTAAATAATTTTGAAGAATGCTGTCCTTAATTTCATGTATAAAAATTTGGATTGTCACTGGGTTACAAAAAAATGGTCATGTCGTGTTTATTTAAAATCTCCTGTCTTTATTGAAAGTATAGGTGTCACCGAACAAGAATATACCAGAAAATGTTTTTTTCATTCGGTCAGTCCCATGAAAAACGAGATTAAAGTGTCAAAAAACCGCATTTTTAGCACTCTTTGAGACACCGTAACAAGAAAACGTGTCATGATAAAAATCTCAACTAAAGGTTAAATAAAAAATAAGCGGAATCCTCTTAAACTGAGAGAATCCCCTCATTCCAAAACTATTTTTTTCGGTGAGCGTATAAGGAATCTGAAGTTAACACTGACAAATGACTGTCTTTTTAACATACTTTTAACCTTATTTAGTCTTTATGAATAGTATATTACGACTTAAGGCCAGAAAGTTGGATTTCCTCATGTGCGTGATATAAAGGCCGAGGCGAAGCCGAGGCTTTTTATCACGCACAACAGGGCATCCAACTTTCTTGCCATGTGTCGTATACGATTTTTCTTCAACCCCAGCCGAAAGTACGTTCAAAAAGTACAGAAAATATTCAGTGGATTACGGCTTGCTTTTAACCATATTTGTTTACTATTCTTACTTTTGTTGCCTACTTCAGCGCGTTCTACTGTCCACCCTGCATATAGCGTCTCGCAAAATGTTCCTCGATCAGCTAAATGGTTGTATGGAAATTCGGACTGCCCGTCCGACTTTTGTAAAGCCGAGACGAAACCGATGTTTTTTGCGAATATTGCTCGATTAATAAGTTACACACAGTTCCTGGCGAAAATCGCAACATATGCGCCATGATGAAGTTTGCAATGATACACAAAAGTCGCTGTTCCTGGAGCGAAATTTTGCCAGAAAGAGCGTACTTTCGTATAGGGGATGAAGAAAAAGTCTTTTAAAGCGTAGTGAATTTTTATTATATGCAAGTGAAAAGATAGTAATTTTTCATGGTAGCAATAGTTAGTAAAAATGCCTTGCAAAATATCTCCTGATTTATTTTGCTATATTTGTGGTTCTTTGCTTAAAAAGCATCAGAAGAAGCATCAAATACTTTCCGAAACAAAAATTTCAGAAGCATATAAAGCATATTTTGGATTTCCCATAAGTTCTCAAGATAAACCTTGGGCTCCTCATGATTGTTGTGGTAGTTGTCGATCAACTTTAGAAGGATGGCTACGGGGTTCTAGGAGAGCTATACCTTTTGCAATTCCTACAATGTGGAGAGAGCCAACTAATCATGACAATGATTGCTACTTCTGTCTGGTCGACATTTCACATTTTCATGCAAAAAAGAATAATCGTCACAGACACGTAGTTTATCCAAGTATTTCTTCAGCAACATCTCCTGTACCGCATACCGATTTACTCCCTGTTCTTACCCCTCCTCGAATTGAAATGCATATAGAAGAAAATGAACAATATAGGTAACTTGTTAACTTTCAGTCATGATTTTTGACATACTTTATGTCATGATACATAATAATTTAATTCGCTTTATAAATATTATATAATTGTGATGAAAAAGTTTTTTCATCTCAGGACAAAAATATTCGTTAAACTACCTCAAATATCTTAAATTAAGATTATTAAGGGGTGCCGCTTGCACCCCCTATTCTCCCATTAGTAAAACGTGGCAAAAGTGTACTGTTTTTAAAAATTTGCGAAAAATTGTTCTTAATTTGATCGAAAAAGGCCCAGAAGTTAGTGAGACCTCGATAAATGTCCAAAATTGAAAAATCTGTAGATTATTTTTTTTTTAAACTGACCCTCTCTGCGGGTGCCTCAGAAAACCACCCCGAAACATGAATTCAGCATTTATAAGTAAATAGGTCTAAAATATTATGTTCTTACGTCGCTTTTTAAAACATTTTTTTACTGAACAAAATACAAGGCTCGCTGCATTATTATTTAATTAATTTTTAATTGTTTAAACAATCTTAATTTGTTGAAACAATTTTTTTCATATTTTTAGTTTTAATTAAATATCTTCAAAGGTTACAACTTTTTAAATAGCAAAGAGAAAAGCAAAATTAAATTAACATAATTTCATTTTTATAATTTCATTGATTGTTTAAACAATAAAAATTGTTTTAAATAAACTTTTCATTGAATCTACCTAGAATCATGTGGTTTTTTGCAATTTTAAGTTGTTTAAACAATTAAATGTATACTGCAAATTATGAAAAAATAACTTCTTTATAGTTCTTTAATGAAAATTGCAAAAAACTACATGATTCTAGGTAAATTTAATGAAAAGTTTATTTTAAAGAATTTTTATTGTCTAAACAATCAATGAAATTAAATAAATTAAATTAAATCAATTGAATTTTGTTCTTCTCTTCGCTATTTAGAAAGTTGTAAGTTTTTAAGATAATTTATTAAAACAGAGAATATGAAAAAAACTGTTTAAACAAATAAAAATTGTATAAGTAATTAAAAATTAATTTAATAATGCAGCGAGTCTTGTATTTTGTTCTGTAAAAAATGTATAAAAAAGCGACACGTAAGAAAATAATATTTTACACCTATTTACTTACAAATATGGAATTCATGTTTAGGGTTGCGGTTTTCTGAGACATCCCTAGAGAGGATCAGGATGCAAAAATAAAATAATAACACCCAGTTTCTTCAAGTTTAAATATTTATCAAACTCTCATAAACTAGTAAGTCTTTTTCGATAAAATTAAGAACAATTTTTCGCAAATTTTTAAAAAAAAGTACACGTTTCCCATGTTTTTCTAAACGGAAAATATGGGGTGCAAGCGGCACCCCTTAATATGTAGACGGGCTTTTCGAAAGTATTGAAATTCCACATGTGGTTGATGACTGAAGATTATATATATCAATAGTTCTTCAAGAAGCATTAAAGCAATTTTACTGCACTGAGAAAAATGTTTAGTCATAGCAACGAAAATTTGGTTGAGCCAACCAAATTATTTGGTTGCTATTTAGTCAACCAAACTATTTGGTTGAGACAACTAAATTATTTGGTTCAGTGTTGTTTGTTGGCATAACAAAAACTTTTGGTTGTCACAACTATATTTTTTTATTCGGGATAACAAAAATTTTGGTTGTCATAAAAAAAATTTTTATTTGGGAGCTAAGTAACCCAGGTGCGAATTTTCGGTCGGACAACACATATAATTACATAATTCACATGTTATAAATTTAATTACACAAATATAATCAGATGAGAATGTAGAAATTTCATATTAATGAAAACCTGAAACAGAAAAATTTCATTAGTCATGAAGATTCGAACCCGGGTTTTCCAGCTGCCAGTCCAGTAGGCTAACCACCAGCCCATGAGAGATATGAATGACCAATATGGAATAAACCTTATAGCTAGACAGTTCAGTAACAGACACCGTTGGTTGTCACAACTAAATTATGTTTGGTTCAACCAAATAAGAGCAACAAAATAATATGGTTGTCCCAAACAACTTGATGTGTTACGCCAACCAAATCGTTTTGTTATACCAATCAAAATATTGTCGTTACAACCAGCAATGGTCAACTAAAAAATATTGTTGGTATAACTAAACCTTTTTTCTCAGTGTGCATAATGGTAATAATCTTCCTTCAATTCCAGTAGCACACTCAGTCCAGTTGAGAGAAGACTATCAGAACGTCAAACTTTTGCTGCCGATAATAAAGTACGAGAAATATCATTAGGAAGTGTGCTGAGATTTTAAAATGTTAGGATTTTTACTTGGATTACAAGGGGGTTACACAAAACATTCTTGTTTCCTGTGTCTTTGGGACAGTAGGGCGGATCCAGAACATTTCATTAGACGAGACTGGCCTGCAAGAACACAACTAATTCCTGGACGCCACAATGTCAGTAACAAACCTTTTGTAGATGCACTTAAAATTATATTGCCACCTTTACATATAAAATTGGGTTTAATCAAGCAATACGTCAAGGCTCTTGGTAGCACATCTAAAGCATTTCTTGAGATAAGGGCAATGTTCCCCATGTTATCATGTGCTAAAATAAAAGCAGGTGTATTTATAGGACCTCATGTTCACCAAATGTTAAAGTCAAAGAAGCTAGAAGAAGTAATGACACCAAAAGAGAAAAATGCGGGGCAAGCATTCAGACTTGTAGTGGAGAATCTTCTCGGAAATAAAAAAAGTGAAAATTATGTGGAGCTTGTTGAGAACCTTCTAAAGCATTTCAATAAACTTGAATGTAGAATGTCACTAAAATTGCACTATTTACATTCTCATTTGGACTTTTTTCGACCAAATTTGGGTGATGTTAGTGAAGAACACGGGGAACGATTTCACCAAGACATTCAAGAAATGGAAGAAAGATATCAAGGACATTGGGATACTGCTATGATGGGAGAATACATTTGGTCTTTAGTTCCTTCTGACAGCTACGTTACTCATAAACGCAAAAGACGATCTGATATTAGCTTTGCAAACGACGTTTAAGATGATTGAATCTTTATGTTTGAGATCTTACTTGAATATATTAATTATTTTATACACTGTACATAATTATGTTCCTGAGTAAATAAAATACTTTTCTCTTAATTTAAATAAACGAAATTTCACTGCTGAAATATATAGGAAATTTTATATGGGCATATCTCAGAAACCTTTAACTTTTATGTCCCTGGGATATATCTAGATGATTCTAATATATTTTTTATTGATTTTTGTTTTAAAATGTTAATAATAATAGGAGCTACCTATTCCAATTGATATTACATAAATTTGTTGCTTATATAAGGGTCTATTAATTTTTAAATGTTTGATTTACTCTTGTAAGTCTAGTTGTCTCTAACCCCAGTTTTGAATGTTTTATGTGATAAAAAATAAAAAAGAATAATAATTAATGACTCTGTGTCAGATGAATTTAAAGTTAATAAGATAAGGATTAATTTTACACAAAATAAAATATAAATGTTTAATTATCTTAGAAACTATAAACACTCAAAAATTGTCCCTCTATTTTAACCATTTTGACTATAAAAATTTTGTTTATTTATTTACTTGAAGGAGATTCATGGCACATCAAAAACCTTTATTGAAATTAAATCTTTAGATTTTTATAAAGATTTTAAGATATTATAAATAGTTGTGCCTTATATCTCCTTAAAGTAATTGTAATTTGAAAAACTGAAAATACCTTGTAACAAAACTAAGGAAGGTCATAATTCGTTAAGTACTCAGCAAAAACCAATTTAAATTATTCCAAACCTTCTGAATTATGTGTGAAAGATGATTATTTGATTTTGTCTTGATGTGCTTCGAGAAAAAATGATTTATTGATAAGGTAGGGGAGAGTGGCCATCAACGTACCGGGGTTTTTTCAAGGTCATATTATTTATTCTATTTCACTAATTTCAATCACTTCTTTGCATCAATATAAAACTACAACACTTCTCTAGGTAATGCACACATATTATACCCGATTTATTTTGATTAAATAATAAAATTTAGGATTTTTCTAAACTAACAAGCTATTTTCATTTTCAACAACCTGGGTACACAATGAACCACCTCTATAAAAACACTAAAAATATTCAACAATAATAATATTGCATTTTCATTTTGTAAAAAAACTTATTTTCTATCAAATACTATAAAAAATTATTACTTAACACTTTTTAATTAATAATGTATAACATAAATATACCTCAAATTTAAGTTAACTAGCTAAAATGGCATTTTAGTTTTGCTATGTTGAGAAAAGTACTGATAACAATCGCTGTAACATGCTGTACGCTTGCCTAGTTTTATAATCAAGCATACCACTCTGGAAATCGAAAATACACTGAAATTCCAGGTGGTTCATTGTTCCCTGGTACATTGAATCAACATGACATTTGCAACAAAAATGGTTTTTATAACTTAATGCAATATTTCAAAATCTTTTTCTCATTAGAATATTGTAGTTCAGGCCCGATACAAAATAAATCGTAAGTTCATTTATTTTTAAATTGCCTTATTTCAATTAAAAAACGTGTTTGTATTTTAGGTAAATTTTTTCTTCAAAGCATCAAAAACAGTTTTTTTCAGTTTTCTCTATAAAGAATAAATCCACATGTCTCAAATTTATGGACGTAGTGTGTTTATGCAAACTTCATTTATATTTAAAATTAGGAGAATTTTTATTTAATTGTTTCTGAGAAAATTGAAATGGTTCATTCAAAAAACTGGTACATTGATGGCCACTCTCCCCTATATTTAAAATTACAAAGTTTTACTTTGATATTAAAAAATAAATAAAGTTTTTCTTCAAGTGAAGTTAACTGTCTAATTATTAACATCAACTATTATGCTCAAAATGTCACAATATACAAATCTGAGGTTAATAATGTGTAAAATAAAAAGTTTTAGTTTTCTATTAAGAATTCTAGTTTTGTATATAAGAACTAAAGAGAGAAGAAGTAAATGTTACAATAAGAATATTTGAAGAGAAACGAAAATAAAAAGCAACCATTTTAAATAAATTAGTCAAAAAAAGAAATACAAATTTTAAAATGTGCGGGAAATTGTCAATCGTTTCTCAGCTAAATAAATAACCTCTTGTTGATTTTTCCTTTATTATAGGTTAAAGAAGTTTTTATTTTTCAATCATTAATAATTAATTAGAGATAAAATCTTTTATCTGTCCATAACAAAAATTTACAAGTTTGGAATTTAAACTTAACTTGGGTAAATTTTGAATGGTGTGCTGAGAAAAAAATTTCACACTTTTTTTTTAATAAAACGTTAAAGGTTTCTGAGATAAGCCCATATGAATAGTATGGCTTTTCACTTAAAAATGACAGTTTTCAGTAAATTTCAGTCAAAATTCATACTAAATGGTTTAGTAATAATGTACATCTGACCATTTGAGCAGTAAAATTTAACTGATTTAATTGAACTGTTAAAAACTTAACAACAACAATTTTATAGCAAGACATTTTCAATTAAATTTTTAATTAAAAAAATTTGCTGAAATTTAGACTATAAATTTTTTACTAATATTTTTGTATTTCAAAGAATTAACTTCCGATTCCTTATCAACTATCAAAAACCTTTAAAAACCATGTTTTATTAAAATCAAAAAATTTAACAAAATTTTACATAAACCATATTGGATCCACCATTTTGTATTTTATAAAATGTACTTTTAATTTGCAATCTGCAACACCGAAAACCCTCTAGGAACAAACTGCTAACGTATTCACTCGATTTTTGAAAATTGTCAACGTTATTTTAAATCCGCCATTTTGAATTTTTGCAATCTAAGTTTTAATTCGTCATTAGCTACCTCAAAAAAACTCAAGTAACAAGTTGCAAGCAAATCCGGTTAAGGAAATCGATTTTTACCAAGTGCTTCCTATCCTAGCTATTTTGAGAATTTCAGATAGCGACTGCTTGATAAACGAGGTTTCCAGTGATTATTAAAGTACTTTTCAGTTCTTGTCCTTAAAACTGAAGGTTTAAGCTTTTATTTAAGCTCTTGTAGAGATTTCTATCAAGTCACGTTTTCTTGTTACGGTGCCTCATAAAGTGCTAAAAATGCGGTTTTTTGACACTTTAATCTCGTTTTTTATGCGACTGGCAGAATGAAATAAATTTTTTTTGTTATATTCTTGTTCAGTGACACCTAAACTTTCAATAAACATAGGAGATTTTAAATAAACACGACATGACCGTTTTTTTTTTTTGTAACCCAGTGATATTTATAGAATTTTCACCATTAACCATTTCACCATTTTCTAAATTTTTTATTTTAATTTGATAAGGTTACCACCATATCTCTTGAATAAAATTTCTTATTTCCTTATTATTTGTGTTTCTTATTGATTCTAAAATTGATTTCCTTTTGATTAAATTGAATTAAATTAACTTTCGAGATTAGTTAAACCAAATTTTGTTTCTCTTTCTCCTTTGATCTTGGTTTCAAAACTCATCCTTTCTTTTCTAAAATATCACTTTAATTTCTTTTCTTTAAAAATTAGTTTAATTTTTTATTAAATTAATTAAAATTTTTTATTTGACCTAGTCTTGGAATAATATTCTAATTTATAGTACATTGAGAATAATTAAATTGATCTTTTATAATAACTATTGTTAACCTAACCTTACCTAATCTAACGTTATTTCTTAATTTATAATCTAAAATAGATTTGATAATGTTAATTTACTAAATTTCCTATTCTCATAGTTTAATTTGTACAAATTTATGTTCTTGTTTTAAATTTACATTAATTTGTCTAAATAAAATGTTGTTTGTTTAATTTAGGTGTCTTATTTGAGGCAGTTGGTGCAGAAACCGCACAAGTCCATTTTATTTTCGAAAATCACTTTTTTATGGAAAATTTATCTTTAAATGAAGCTCTACGATATAGTAAAATATTACATATGTTACTAAACACTAAACCCTTTAAAATAAATAAACAAATATTTGTTTCGTGCAGAGACAACACAAGTCCATGATTCCAAACTGCGCACAAAGATGCGCAATGGATGAAATAATATTTATTTGTGATATTTTTAAAGTGTTTTAGACGTTGTTAAATAATTTATATTAAACAGTTTATATTATAAATACCACGGAGTTAGCTCAGTTGGTTAAATACTAGACCCTGCGGTTGCACCAAGTCCAGCTTGCTGGGTTCGCGCCCCGACAAGTCTGGGATTTTTTCAGCTCGTGAGATAACTCCAGTGGAAGGTTTGACGTCGAGGAATAATGATATGCACTGTCGGTAACTGACCTGTGCAAATCATTAGAACTCGACTGTCGATAAACCGGTTGTACTCAAGAAGAGGTCTTTCTACAGTTTTCCCTCTCCACTGGCGAGAAAACCCAATTATGGGTGGTCCAGGCAAATGCGAGTACTCCTACTTCAAAGTCGTCCTGCAGGCGTTTCCTCGGTGAACACTTGTAAGTGCGAAAAAGCCAATAGACAAGTGTATAATAATAATATTATAAATAAAATACACTGAAAGCGAGGTAGAAAATAATAATAGTAAATTATGTGATAATTGTTAAGAAAATGTTGGAAAGTGATTTTTAAAAACTGTTTATTATTTATAAAATGCTAATAAAAATTATCCAAATTAAAAATTTTTAATAAATGTTACTAAAAATTTACAAAAACTATGATACTTTACTTGATTCAATACATTTTCTGTGCTTTCCATTTCATTTTGTGCAGAAACCGCACAAGTCCAAAAGTTAATTTATTTTTTTTATACTCTATATTAATTAAAATATAAATCAATCATATTGAATTTTTAAACTTATAGGTTAGTAGAAAATAATACAATACGCAGAATTAAAAAAAATTCTCACATTTATAAGAAAAACAGTTTTTATTGATTCCTGAACAATTACGATTTATGGACTTGTGCGGTTTCTGCACCAACTGCCTTATTTAAATTATCTATTATACTTAATCTTTTCAAATAGAATTAAAATTAGAGAACCATCGCCTCTAATTGGTTGTTATAGATTAATTAATTTTTATTCGATTACACAATGTTTTCTTTTTTTTGAGTCTTTATTCAAATGTTTATTTCTTTTTAAAAGTCGAAATACAGATTTACGTATGCTAGAATACATTTTGTTGATTTTATTTAATTTATTGCGTAATTCAATCTATCTCGAAAGTAACTTTTAAAAAACTCATAAAAGTAACTTAAATTATTGAAGTAACTTCTTACTTTTTTGTGCCCAGTTACGTAACGAGTAGTGAGTTACTTTTTAAACAATAACTGACCTAACACTGTAAATAAGAAGATTGATTAAAAAAGCGTTGCCCTCCCTCCCTGGAAAACAATTTCATATCTCTATCCCAAATAGTTGGGAAATTAGGGAGATTTACCCATTTGACGAAAGGCCACAATATTTCTACTGTATTATTATAAAATATTTATTAATAATTAAATTACATAAATCTTTTTTTTAATTTTTATCTATTTTTAATCGTAGGTTCGATTGGAAAGTATTGGAGCAGAAGATATTGTAGACAGAAATCCACGTTTAATTTTGGGCCTCATTTGGACGATAATTTTAAGGTTTCAAATACAAGAAATTGAAATTGATGTTGATGAGGAAAATGAGAGTAGCGAAAAAAAATCAGCAAAAGATGCCCTTCTTCTCTGGTGTCAGAGAAAAACTAATGGATACCCAGGAGTTAACATTCAAGACTTTACTGGTAAATATACTTGTTTATTATCACTTATACACTACAATTAAGTGAAACAACTTAAATAAATTGTTTTTTTTTCATGCAGGATCTTGGAGGAGTGGACTTGGCTTCAATGCTCTTATTCATGCACACAGACCAGATCTCGTCAATTGGTTGGAACTTCAACAAAATAAACACATTGATAACCTTAATAACGCCTTTGATGTGGCTAATTCAGAATTAGGAATTCCTAGTCTACTTGATGCTGAAGATGTGGACACAGCAAGGCCTGATGAAAAGTCAATTATTACGTACGTGGCCTCTTATTATCATACTTTCGCAAGAATGAAAAATGAAATAAAGAGTGGTAAAAGAATCGCAAATATTGTTGGACAAATGATGGATGCTGATAAGATGAAAGTTCATTATGAAAAATTAACATCAGATCTTTTGGAATGGATCAAGTTGAAAATAAAGGTTTTAGAGAACAGGCAGTTTCCTAATTCCCTTGAAGGAATACAGCGAGAACTTTTATCTTTTAAGCAATACCGGACAGTAGAGAAACCTCCAAAATATAAAGAACGATCAGAAATTGAAGCACTATATTTTCATATAAACACACAATTGAAATCCCTAAATCAACCAGCTTTTATACCACAAGAGGGTCAATTGGTTAATGATATTGAAAGAAATTGGGTGGAATTAGAAAGATCTGAACATCGAAGAGAAGTTGCCCTGAGAACAGAACTCCTTCGACAAGAGAGACTGGAACAATTGAATTACAAATTTGAAAGAAAGAGCGTACTGCGAGAAGGTTATCTTAAAGAAATGATTCAAGTTTTGTCAGATCCAAGGTATGGTAGCAATCTTGCTCAAGTCGATGCGACCGTTAAAAAGCATGAAGCCATTAGCGCAGACATTTTGGCTCGAGAGGAACGGTTTCATGATTTGACAAATATGTCGAATGAACTAGTCAGAGAAAATTATCACGGATTGGAAAGAGTACATGTTAGAGAGCAAGAAGTGTTGCAGAGATGGAAGGAACTTTTACAATTACTTGACCATCACAAAATAAATCTTTCAGCTCTCTCCTCCCTTATGAATCTTATGAGGGAAATAGATACAACTTTATTCACTGTTTTGGAATTGCAACTTTACTTCCAGAGTATGGATGTAGGACCTCATTTGTTGGGAGTAGAGAATTTACTTCAAAAACATAGTCTCCAAGAGTTACAAGTAACAGCGCTTGGAGAAAGTCAAAGAAGACTTGGCAGACAAGCGGTTCAGTATCTCACTGAGCCTTTAAATAAAGAAGTTTTGTTGCTACAAGAAAAATTGGAGCATCTTAATCATGCTTATCAAGAGCTTATGGAAAATAGTAAGGAGCGTAAAACTCGTCTTGAAGATGCCAGAAATTTTTTTCATTTTCTGCAAGATCACGAAGATGAGGAGTCCTGGTTGGTAGAAAAGCAGCGAATTTGCAAAGCTGGAATATCTGCAAAGGATTTGAGAGCAGTCATTTCTTTACAACAGAAGCACAAAACCTTGCAAGATGAAATGAAAGTTCGTAGACCAAAATCTGAACAACTTTATGATGCAGGAAGAAAAATGATATGTGACAATCATACTTCCGCAATGGAAATTCAGAATAGAATTGACTCATTACAAGAACATTGGAAAGTTTTGGAAGAGTTAGCTGCACTTAGGAAAAAACAACTTGATGAAGCAGTAGAGGCATTCCAATTTTATGCAGATGCAAATGAAACGGACTCTTGGATAAATGAAAAAATGACTCTCGTTGCTTCGGAAGATTTTGGAGTGGACGAGCCAAGTGCTCAAGCGCTTTTACAGAGGCATAAAGATCTTCAAGGAGAATTAAATGCTTATAAAGGAGATGTCCAGTCATTAAATGCACAAGCTGAAAAACTTATTAAAGCAGGCATCTCTACTCTGGAATTGTCTGCAGATCCAGAACCTGTGGCAGAGTTAGAACAAGAAGAATGGAGTAAAGAAATTCGCGTAGTGCCACAGGATGAATGGATAGACGAAATTGTGGAACGTTTAGAGTCCAAGACAGTTCTTGAAGACAGACTTGTATCTCAAGTTAAGAGTCTTTACCCATTCAGTGGACAAGGCATGCACATGTACAAAGGTGAAGTTATGTTTTTGTTAAGCAAAACTAATCCTGATTGGTGGAGTGTTCGAAAAAGTGATGGAAATGATGGTTTTGTACCTGCTAATTACGTTCGAGAAATTGAGCCTAAAGTGATTCAGGTACAGGTAAAGAAACCTGATAAAGTTCGAGTAACTCAAAGAGTAAAGAAAACTAAAATGATAAAACAAGTTGTGCCAGTAAGAAGGGTTAAATCGATCAAATCAGCTGTAAAACCAATAAAGCGCAAAACTGTCGATGACAGTGATAGTGTTGAAAAACGTATGAGAAAAATAAACGATAACTATAATCAACTTCAAGAATTAGCCATAAAGCGACATTCTTTATTGGAAGATGCTATTAGGCTTTATGGATTTTATCGTGAATGTGATGACTTTGAAAAGTGGATTAAAGATAAGGAGAAAATGTTGAGGGCAGATGATTCTCGAGATAATGTTGAGTCAGCAAGAAGAAAGTATGAAAAGTTTTTAACTGACTTATCTGCTTCTGGAAAACGAGTGGAAGCAATTTGCGC
This sequence comes from Ganaspis brasiliensis, assembly GCA_037103525.1. Classification (NCBI taxonomy): domain Eukaryota; kingdom Metazoa; phylum Arthropoda; class Insecta; order Hymenoptera; family Figitidae; genus Ganaspis; species Ganaspis brasiliensis. The sequence goes on from JAZKLR010000350.1 coordinate 1,885,315, forward strand.
TGCTGTTGAGGCCTTTGTGAAGCAAGGTCATAGTCAACTGGATAAAGTAAAATCCAGACAAAGACATATTCATCAATTGTGGGATCATTTGAATTGGCTGAAGGCACAGAAAGAGAAGAGTCTTGAAGGAGCTTCAAGTGTTGAGTTATTCAATAGAACGTGTGATGAAGCTCATGACTGGATGTTAGAAAAAATCACACAATTAGACACTGCTGAATTAGGGCCGGATTTAAAAACGGTTCAAGCTTTGCAAAGAAGACATCAACATCTAGAGAGAGAATTAGCACCTGTTGAAGAAAAAGTTCGAAAAGTAAATCTATTAGCGAATAGTGTTAAAAGTTCATACCCAAACGAACTTAATAATGTCAATACAAGGCAAAATGAAGTAAAAAATTTGTGGATTAAAGTTCAGTCAAAGGCCAAGGAAAGACGATCACGTCTCGAAGATGCAGTAGGACAGCAAATATTTATTAATAGTACGAAAAACCTTATTAACTGGGTCACTAACATTCAAGATACAATAAAACATGAAGAATCGGTTAGAGACATAGCAACTGCCCAGCAACTAGGAAAATTACACACAGAATTGGGGGAAGAAATTAAAACACGCGAAGATGAATTCAGAGAAGTAGAAAAACTTGGAACTCAACTTTTGCACCGTAATCCCTGTTTAATGGAAATTAAGGAACGACTAGATAAATTGTCCGGTTTACATCAAACTGTATCTTCAGACTGGAAGGCTAAAGATCACTGGTTAAGAGAATGCTTGGAATTACAACAATTTAATCGTGAAGCTGATCAAATTGATGCTACCACTGGTTCTCATCAAGCATTTTTGGAATTTACGAACTTAGGCGAGTCGTTGGATGATGTGGAAGCTTTGTTAAAACAACATGAGAAGTTTGAAAATACTCTTCATGCTCAAGATGACAGATTGAAAGCATTTAGTGATACAGCTGATAAATTAATTCAGAAAAACCATTATGACCAGCATTATGTTACTGACAGAAAGAAGCAAGTTATAGCACGAAGAGCGTCAGTTAAAGATGCTGCACATCAACGTCATGCAGCATTAAAAGCTTCCGAACATTATCAGCAATTTTCAGCTGAAGTAGATGATTTACGAGACTGGTTAAAAGATAAAATGAAAACAGCATCAGATGAAAGTTATCGCGAATTAAATAATTTAGAACGAAAGCTTCAAAAGCATGAAGCTTTTGAAAGAGAATTGAGGGCGAATGAAGGGCAGTTGAGAGCTGTTAATAAAACTGGTAAAGCGTTAATATCAGAAGAAAATTATAGATCAGACGATGTTGGAAGAACTTTAATAAACTTGAATGCTCATTGGGATCAGTTAGTAGCACTTTCTTTAGAAAAAGGTCGTCGGTTGAGGCAAGCTGCATGTCAGCATGGATACAATCGGATAATTGAAGATGCGAGAACAAAACTAGATGAAATTGAATGTGTCTTACAGAGTAAGCAAGTTGGTGTAGATTTAAGAAGTTGTAAAGAAATGCTTAAAAAACATCAAATAGTAGAAAGTGAACTTACCCAATGGGGCCAAAAAGTTGACGATTTAGTTGCAATGGGTTATGAGATGGCACACGAAGGCCATTTCGATGCGGATAATATTCTAGAAGCAAGTCAAGCTACTCAAAAGAAGTTACGCAATTTGAAAGAACCAGCTAAAAAAAGACGAGATGCTTTGGATGAAAGTCTTCGCTATCACAAATTTGGTTTTGAACTTGAGGCAGAATTGCAGTGGATAAATGATCATTTGTCTCAAGCTTCATCGATTTGTCTTGGACAAAATTTGCATCAAACGCAGTCAATACATAAAAAACATAAAAAACTTGAAGCTGAAATTGTTGGTCATCGACCGATGATAGATAAAGCTTTTGTTTCTGGACAGACACTCATCAATCAGATTCATCCTGAAAGAAAAAAGGTTCTATCACTATTTTTTCCCTACTTTTCTTGTTTAATGACGAAGTATTAGTCTAGAGAAAAGGGTTTTTTAGTTTTACATTTTTTGATAAGAAAATATTGAGATTTTCACATTTCTAATCATGCATAAATTTCACTATTTAAATATTTTCCACTTTATGATTCATTAAAATTCTGAATTAAAGAAATTAAATTATTTAATTATTTAGATATGTTGTAGATATCCTTCTGAAGGTAAGCCGACAAGAAACAAATTTTTGTCTGAACTACAAAAATCCAAAGTCGTGCCCAAAATAGTCGGGCTGTTTTATGCACCAAAGTTTGTTGATTTATAAAGTTGTATAAAAAATTTTTTTGATCGGTTTTGCTGCATGAAATCTTTTCTCTGGATATTCTAGAGTACAAGAAAAAAAAACAAAGCAAGAAATATTTTTTTTTGTATGACTTGTTTAATAAATTTGAAAGTAAAATAATGAAATTTTACAGAAATGTAGTTGAACAAAAAAAAAGTTTAAAAATTTTACTTAATGTAGCTTCTAATACGTTTTTTGGGTTATTTTAGAGAAACAAGTTTCTACATTAACTTGATAAACATATATTGTAACTTTTTGAGGTTATGTGGCACCGCGTATTAAGTGTTAATTTAATACTTATTTCTAGTCAAAAATAAGACAAAAATATTTTAAAACCATGCACTAGAATCTTCCTTACTTGCTATAACACAAAATTTTGTAAAATAATTTATTTTAAAAAGTGACCAAACTAACCCACAATATCCTGCTTTTTTAGTTTTTTTGTTTCGTAAAATATCCAATAAAAAGTTAAGAGCATCTCATATAAAATGCAGCTCAATAATAAGTTTTGACCACCCTACTGTCTGGAAGAGCATTACAAAAAGTTTTGTATGTTAATTTCTAGTAAAGATAAAACCTTCATTAAATATTAATTTTAAAGCTGATATCTTTGTCTTTAACAATGCCTAAAAAAGAAATTGGAAAAAAAAATTTATTGTTAAATAGCTTAGCCCTTCCTGTCATATATTTTTTGTTCTAACGTACTTTACGGGTCGTGACACTTTCAATAGGTTTGAGGTCGTTGATAACCCTGCTGAGAGTAAAAAAATAGAAAGAGATAGAAAATAAGTGATAGAAAGATATTGAATTTTCTATGTCCGGGAAATATGCGATTCGCATTCCTAAAACGCTTTCTCTTCCCATCTCTGATCTATCCGACGGCTTCAATCTTTTTCTATGTCTTTCAATCATTCAGTCTGTCTCAAATATTTTGGAATATCTATCTTTTTCTATACCTAAGTTTATTACCAAAAAAGAATATCTAGTCTTTTCTATTCTTCTCATTTATTTCATTCTATCTCTAACTATATAACTAAAAGTAAATGATCCTTAATGAAAGTAGACGTATTTAAACCGATAATTAATAACGGATAAAAAAAGATTAAACTTTTCTATCCATTTGAATCTCTGCGCCTAATTGTTTATATTCTTTTATCTCTTTTTCTATCCGTCCAACTGTAAATTTTTAATTTATTTGTTATAAATCAACATAGTAAATTATTACAAGTTATACATAGTAAACATAATACCGAAATACATAAATTGAAATCAAACCTGAAACAGAAAAATCAGCTCGTATGAAGACTTGAACCCGGGCCACTCGATGATTGATTGAAAATAAAAAACTGTCTTCGCAAAGCTTTTAATACTTTCAGGGTATTGCACAATCACGAGGTGGCACTATGTCAATGTCTATCTCTGTCTTAGTTTCATTAATCTGCTCATTACAAATGATTTTTCTGACACATATTGTCGTCATATTCGGCCTCACGGATAGAGTTTGCGGATTCAGTGAAAGAATGTCGAACACTTTTTGCATTAGGCCGACGTCCTATGAGCCCGTTATGCGTTGCGTTGTAATAAGAAAGAATAGGACACAGATATACTTTGTCCTTTTCTATCTCACGTTTTGTCGACGTCCTATGAGGGTTAAATCCTATGTGGGCAGAAAGCGTTGAACCGAAAGCAGAAATCATGAGAGTGAGAGAGGTAGGTAGATATCACTGTCTCTCTCACTCTCATGATTTTCTGCTTTCGGTTTTGCGCTTTCTGCTCACATGAGATTTTACCCTGAGTCCGTTATGCGTTGCGTTGTAATGAAAAAGAATAGGACACAGATATACTTTGTCCTTTTCTATCTCATTACAACGCAACGCACAACAGAACCATGGGACTTCGCCCTTAAACGATTGAAGCGCATAAAAAATCATTTGCACGGATAAATCTCTTATCCGTGTAATAGTTCACGGATAAACAAGTATTGGTAAACGAATAGAAAATTTCTAATTTAGACGAATATCAAGACTCATTTTTATGAATTGAAGGATTGAAACCGATTTAAAAAGCTTTATGCGGATACATCTTTTATCCGTAGCAGGTGATACAAAAATGTAAAGTTGCTCAGGGATAGACAAGGATTAAGATGCGGGTAGAAAACTATGAGAATTCAGACAGATAGCCAGAAACTTTTTAATAAAACGATAAAATCGGTTAGAAAATGATTTGCACTGATTAATACGCATAAGCTGAACGGATATAAAAAGGATTTTAAGAAATAGACGGATAGACAGCTGATTCAAATTAATGAAGAAGTGTAGAAAAAGTATTCAAACGGATATCAAAGGATAAAGCATGGATTTAAACGGATAAAATTTGAATCCGTTTACTTCCAACAGTGATGGATATTTTTTAATTCCTCATTACTATCCTATATTTTTATCTTATTGTATGCCTAAATCTATAACCTGATTTAAAGTATACCTATCTATCTTTTTCTATATATCTCTTTATATATCTATATATCTCTTTCCATCCCTTATTATATCATCAAATTGCAGGACAGCTACCTTAGTGTGTTTGCACATAGCGCTTATATGAGAAATAGCTACAGTTACAATGTTAGGGAATAGACTGGAATAGAAAAGGAAAAAAATGAAAGAGATTGGATATTGATGTCATTGACCAAGTACAGGAAAAGTAATATGTAGGATTGTAGGGATTAAGAAATTTTTTTAGGATAAAAAAGAGGAGATTGAAAAGGATAGGACGTTCATTATATTCATCAGAAGATATATGATGCTATGAAAAGCAATTTAGAAAGCATAGGGTGAGATTAAAGAAAGATACTCAGAAGGAACTAGTTATTCAGTTTATTTAATCAAAAAAAGAATAATATATAGTTAGAGTAGTAAGAAATTGACAAAGATTGAAAATTCTTAATTAAAATAGATAGGATATTCATAATTATGAAAAGTACGTGCAGTTACAACGTTACGAAATAGATTGGAATAGAAAAGGAAAAAGTGAAAGAGATTTAATGTTGATGTTATTGACAAAAGATAGAAAAAGTAATCTGTGTTCATTAAGAAAATAGATTAAGATAGAAAAGTGGCGATTGAATAGGATAGGCTATATATTTTATTTATCAGGAGATGGAATGCAATACATAAACAGAGTTATTGAACGGAATGAAGATATATAAAGAGAAGATAAAAGTGGATAGGGATTGATAGACAAGGCAAAGAAAAAGATTCAGATGAGGTAATAAGATATAAGCAAAAAATGACAAGGAAATTCTTTTCAAATATATATCAAATAGATTTTAAGTCACAAGAAATAGGATCAGATAACACTTGATACACACACGTATGATAGAATGAGATAGTATTTCTTAACTCTTTCTATCCAACGGATAAAAAATTATTCAAACTGATAGGGTTTCTATGTCTTTACTTTTAGCAGGTGGGTATTAAGGAAATTAGTTAGGATAAAAAAGGCAATTTAAAGAGATAAGCTTTACATTTTATTTATTATGTGATAGAATGTGATAGAATGTGATAGAGGGTGATAGAAAAAGGATAAGATGAAATTTTAAAAAAGTGATTAAAAGTGACTTGTTTTGAGCAATACAGGGAGAGAGGAAAAGGTTTGAGAATTTCACTTTACGGAGAATAACTTTACGGAGAACAAAGAAAATTCAATAAAATGAGAACACCTTTAATTAAGAGAAATACTTTTTTTATTGAGTAAATCCGTGGTCAAGCAAATTAAAATCACAAGCACACATAATGCGAACTATATCCTTTGAACTTGAGTTTTTTCCTTGTCCAGAAATTACATTTGTAATTTCTGGTGATTTCGCACCACACAACACACACACATAATACAATTTAGAGCAGTCCTTTTGAGAGATACAATGAGGTGAACCTTTGAGAGCAAAACCTTGAGCAAACGCGAAATTGCGTGAGACTTACATTTACAGAGAAATTTTAACACTTAAGAAGATGTCTTCACATTGAGAAATGCCATTACATCGTTTGAGCATAACCTTATTGATAAATAAACACCTTGAGAACAACCGTGAGAAAAACCGAAAACGCTAAAAGCGTGATACAAGAGATTGAAAAATAGTGTTGTTAGATCCGGTTAAAATCTTACACTGAACCACGTGTTGAGAGACGCAACCGGCGAGCAGCTGAGAAATTGGCCACCCAGAGGTGCTGCCGCCACACGATTCCCCAACCCGTCACTTTACTTTTCCCGCAATATTTGAACTGGCAACTGGCCTCGAGACGTAAATTCGAGCCACCCCCAGTTCTGTGATCTCAAAACACTAAAGTCTGGACACACTCCCCCCCATCGGCAACGGAGGTGACGACCATGTGAAGGTTGATGCCCATGGTGAGTCTTTCCGGGAGATGGGAAGCGCTGCCAGCTTCGTGATTGGACGCTTGAGAGTAGAGATAGCCGTCCTGATGGTGACCACCGTGGTGAGTCCATCCGTTCCGGGATGCACTTCCATGACTCTAGCTAAGGGCCATTTTGCAGGTGGAAAGCGTTCATCAGTGAGAAGAACCATAGAGCCGACCTTGATTTGATTAGACGGATGATGCCATTTTGAGATAGAGTTGTTGTTGCAGATAACTGGTCGACCATCTCGACCAGAAAGCCTGAACCCTTTGTTGAATAAGTTGCCACCTGGACAACCTTGAGCTTGGCACATCCATCAGAGAAGGTTCCAGTATCGAAGTGAGCGGTTTCCCGATGAGAAAATGCATTTCTCTTACCTGGTGTAAGAGCTGACAAGTCGTCAGGGTCTTGCGATTGGGGTTCCAACGGTCGTGAATTGAGGACTGCTTCAACCTGAGCTAGAAGAGTCGTAAATTCTTCGAAGGTCAGCATTGTTTCACCAACCGTCCTTTTGAGATGATACTTGACAGATTTGACGGCGGCCTCTTACTTACCACCCATGTGTAAATTACCTGGCAAGGCTGTGGAATGTACGACGCATAAAAAAAATTCGGCGCGCAAGGTCTTCTATAAGTTAAGCTACAGTCGCGATTTTTAATTTTTTTTATATAAATATGTAAAATTTTTATATAAAGTTAAAGTTAAAGTTAGGGGCGAGGTTGAGGGTCTTTTGACTTTGCCATTTTTGGCTTCAAGTCGGGGGTGAAACACCCATAGCCTTCTCCTTTTTCTAGCCTTTCTCCCTACTGTACCCCTTGCTGACGTCTTTTTCTACGTCCCAAGGGGTACCACCTTTTTCAAGCCTCGTTCCTCAACCTCAACTTGCGTCCACAGAACGACTTTTATTAGGAGTACTCGCATTTGCCTGGACCGCCTGTAATAGGCTTGCTCGCCAGTGGGGCTGGAAAACTGTGGCAAAACCACCCCAGAGTACAACCGGTTACCGACAGTCGGGTTTCAACGGTGTGTGCCGGATAAATTATCGACAGCGCACATCGTTGACCCTCGACGTCAAACCTTCCACTCCGAATACCTCATAAGTCGGAAAAAAAACCCAGGCTAACGGGCCGCGAACCAGCTATGTTTGGCTCGACGCGGCCGCAGAGTAAGCGCTTTATCCAACTGAGCTACCTCCGTTGGTTAAAATTTTTATATAATTATGTACTATTTAAATCAAAAAACCGCAATTCTAAAAATATTTCCGTCTATGAAAAAAAAAATCCCAAATTTTATGCATTTTTCACCATTGAGAACGGTAACCTCCCCTTAAATAATAATAATTTTAAACTTCATTATTTTGGTCCTTTCACGAGCTTCCGTCTAAACTCCATTTGCATGTTACTTGTAAAACCTTCTTCTTCAATATAAAACTGATATTGGGAGAGAAAACGTTTGCAACTGAAAATGGAAATGGTTTTTTCCTGAAATGAGTTATTTTTTAAAAAATCAGTGTCACCTTTGACCTTTCGAATATAAAATACATGCTAATCAACTTTTGACTGTCCTTTGTTTCTTAAAACAAAAAAAACAACAAAAAAAAACAAGGAGAGTCTGATCTTACCGTAAACCTTCACGAGATGCTCTCTGGGGTCGTGAAAAATGGAATAAAACATATTCATCAGCTAATTACGGAAGTAACAAATATGTAATTTATAATTACCTATTATAATGTAAAAATGTCAAATTTCAGTTTGCTGTTCTAAACTTGTGAATTTTGCACTCCATAATTCATTCATCCTTCTGCCTTTTAAAGAACTAAAAAACAAACACGCGCGCTATAATTTATTTCGGTTATCATGTTGTAAATATTTTAAAAAATTGCTATCCTACACGGCAAAAATAATTCAATAATAATCTTCCCTAACTGTTAGGAGATTTCACTTAAGTACTTAAGAAAGTAACAATTTTTTTAATTTGTGAAAAAATTTTCCTCTATGAACCAAATGTTCGAACATTTGGGTCTTTGAACATTTAGATATTCGAACATTTGGATTTTCGATTAAATGGATATTTGATCAATTGGATATTAGGACTTTTGGAAATTTGATAAAAACGAGTATTTGATTATTGGATATTCGCACTTTTGGATTTTTGACGATTTGGAAATTCGGATTTTTGGATATTTGGACTCTTGAAATTTGAAAATTTGGACGTTTAATAATTTGCATAGTTGGAAAATTACATGCTCCTGAATTTTTCTTTCATAAATAATTAATTTAAAAACTTTTACAGAATAATTCATCTGGCTATATCTATTTCTATATGAGAGATACCATTCATATGAAACAAATGTGAATTTAGATTTGAATTCTTTAAATTTTGTTACTACATATTATTTTTAATAATAAATAAATATAAATGAAATCGGATGTAACAGAAATTTGCTTCAGTTGAAATTTGAATAGATTAAAATTTGAATATATTAAATATTTTAATAATTTAAAATTTGGATCGTTTATATGTAAATTTTTGATTTGAAAAATCCATAATTGACTAAAATTTGTACCTACTTATAAACTTTTTCACTATAATGATTGTAATTAAAGTTAATTGAAATTAATACGTTTTGAATTTTGATTAGATTTATATTGACATTCATTAAATTTATAATAAATTGAAATTAAATTCAGTTGAAATTTTAATGAATTAAAATTTGGAATCGAGTAAAAATTCTTTTAACCTAAAGTTCTACAAATAAATGTTAGATTTAAGTACGTTATAAATGTGGATAGATTAAATTGAAGTTTATACTGATTCAGGGTTGCTAAGGTTCTGGAAAACCTGGAATTGTCATGAAATTTTTTTGTAGTCATGGAAAACCTTGAAAAGTCATGGAATTTTATAAAATGTTGTTTTAAAAAATTAATTTAATTAGCTTCTCTTTTTTTACGCATTTTTTTGTATTTTTAGGGTTCCGTACACAAAGTGTCCAAACGGAACCCTTATGTTTTCACTCGTTTGTCCGTTGCCCAAAACCATTACCCCCCCCCCCCCCCTAGCGGCCAAAATATTTGAGATAGAGAGTTGAAATTTGGTACACATATGTATTTTCGCGAGTAGAGTTCAGGAAAAATATAGAGAACATGATTGGAGGTGATGGTCATAGCGTTGTCAAGGAAAAACATTTTTTTTAAAAAAAAACGTGTCCCCCCCCCCCCCTAGCGGCCAAACTATTTGAGATAGAGAGTTGAAATTTGGTACACATATGTATTTTCGCGAGTAGAGTTCAGGAAAAATATAGAGAACATGATTGGAGGTGATGGTCATAGCGTTGTCAAGGAAAAACTTTTTTTTTAAAAAAAAACGTGTCCCCCCCCCCCTTATCTTCCAAACCATTTGACCTAGAGGTTTGAAATTTGGTATACCTAGGTATTTTTACGTGTAGTTTACAGGAAAAATATATCGAACGTTGCTGGACTTAATTTTCAAAAGTTATTAATGAAAAGTTGAAAAATGACAAAAAACCCCTATGCTAGCGCTCAGCGTATTTATCCTGAAAGGTTGGGAATTAGTTAAAAATGTGTAATTTTATGCAGAATTTTTTATAAAACCATAAAAATTGTGGTTTAAATTTATTATCATAACATTTTTTCCAAAAAACTGAAATTTTACCCAAAAAAATTTTTTTCTTCTAAACAGCTACAATATTTTATAGTTTCAGATTATTTTTTTTGTACAAAATGTTTATGTTTATGTTTAAATTACTTTAATAGTTAAAAAATTAAAAAAAATTAAAAAAAAAATTCTTTTGGCTTTAAAATTTAAAATTATATAAAAAAGTTTAGTCTATTTAATTGGAAATTTTTAATCTTATAAAAATCATTAAGTTTATACTTAAATTTCTTTAAAAATAAAAAAAATTATTTTAATTTATCATTATTTAAATTATTATTCAAATAATCTCTGACTCATATAATTGAAAAAAATTAGAGCGGTACGGAACCCTTCGACTTGGTACGAGTGTAACTCGTACTTGCCCGATATTTTGTATTAATTATTATCAATTATTTTCTTTATTTCTAAATTATTTTCTTTACTATTTACTTATGTTTGTCATTTTGTAATTTTTCTTTCAATTATCAATTATTTTCTTCAAATTTTTATTTCATTTGTCAATTTTCAATATATTTTTTCTACATTTTCGATTATTTTCTTCAATTTTTAATTATTTTGTTCAATATTCAAAATTCTTCAATTTTCATACATTTTATACAATTTATTCTATAATTTTCTTTAGTTTTCAATTGACAATTTTATTTTCTCTTTTATTTTATAATTATTCTTTAATTTTTTCAATAATTTAGTTCTATTGTCGATTATTCTCGACATTTATCGAATTGTTTTCAACTTTTAAGTATTTTCCTTAATATTTTATTATTTTCGTCATTTTATAATTTCTCCATCAATTTTATCAATTATTATCTTAAAAATTCAACTCAATCCTTTAATTTTCAATCTATTTCTTCAATTTTCTCTATTTTCTTCAAAATTAAATTATTTTGTTCAAACATAAAAATTGTTTTAAAATTTCAATTAAATTCTATAACTAAATTATTTTCTTCAAATTTCAATTCTATTTTTCAGTTTTCAATTGTTTTCTTTAATATTAAAAACTTTTCACCTTTTGTCAATTAGTTCTTTCGATTATCAATGTTTCTGAATTTTAAATTCAATTGTTCAATTATTTTCACCAATTATTCCTATAAAATCCATAATTTTTTAATTTTCAATTATTCTCATTATTTTTCAATTATTTTTTTCAATTATTTCCTACAATTTTGTAAATTCTCATTTATTCTTTTTAAATTTTATAATTATTCTTTAACTTTTCAATTATTTCGTCGTTGGCGAATATTCTCGCCAGTTTTCGATATTTATTTTCAGTTGAAAATTATTTTCCTCGTTTCTAAATTATTTTCTTCATGTTGTAATTTTTTTTATTTTCTTCAAATTTCTATTTAATTCTTTAATTTTCCATTTATTCTTCAATTTGTAATTATTTTCTTCAATTCTCAATTATTTTCTTTAAATTTCAATTCCATTTTTCAATTTCCAATTATTGTCTTTAATATTAAAGATTGTCGCCATTTTAAAATTATTTTTTTCGACTATCAATAAGTTTCTTTAATTTTCAATTCAATTGTTTAATTATTTTCGTTAAAAATCAATTCATTTACATTTCAATTTCATTTTTGAGTTTTCAATCATTTTCTTCTGTATTCAATAATTCTCACCATTTTTTAATTACTCTTTTCAATTTTTAATTATATTAATTAAATTTCCATTCCATTCTTCAGTTTTCAATTATTTTTTTCGATTTTCAATCCAATTGTTCAATGAGCAATTATTTTCAACAATTATTCCTATAATTTTCTTAACTTTTCAATTTGCATTTTTCTTTTTTAAATTTAATATTGCTTGTTTAATTTTTTCAATTAGTTTTTTCAGTTTTCTATTAATCTAGTCACTTTTTTGAATTTTGTTTTCAACTGTCATATATTTTCGTTATTTTTTAGATATTTCTTTCAAATTTTGAATTATTCTTGTCATTTTTCAATTATTAATTATTTTCAGGAATGTTTCAATTATTTCTTGTATTTTTTTCAATTTCCAGTTATTCTCTTAAATTTTTATGATTATTATAAATTTTTCCAATTTTTTTTCAATTTTTCATTATTTTCGTCATTTTTCAGATCTTCTCTTCAATTTTGTAATTATTTTCGTAATCTTCATTAATATTGATAGTTATTTAATATTTGGTCATGGAATTTTAAGAAAAATGGTCTGGAAAACCTGGAAAAGTCATGAAATTTTGAAATTGTAGCAACCCTGTAATTGAATTTGAGGTTAATTTAAATTAGAACTATTGTCTTAAAATCATATAAACAATTGATGAATTAAATTTAGAATCGATTAAAATTTCCATTAATAAACATTAGAACTGTTTATTTACTTTGGATGTACTTGAATTTTAACGGAATAAAAATTATGGATACCTAAATTTATTTTTAGATAGTTTAAATTGATATTGTTTATTAAAATCAGAAAGAATTTTAATTTAGATTTTTTATAGGTACCTACATGTGGAAATTAAAATAAATTTTAATTTCTTTTAGTCATTTAACTGCTTACCTGACGGAAAATTAGAACTAAATTCAACCTATTTCCTTCGATTTCTGTTCATTCATTTAGACAGGCGGGCAAACTGATTTATTTAATTCTTATTTTGACCACGGACGAGCGATTTAATCATTCCTTTAATTTTTTTATATCGTCAAAATGCAAATAAGTATTAACCGCACATTTTATTTGGCACATTCATAATCATTTATTTACATAGCTAGATATGAAAAACTTCAAGCGTTTGGATAACCAATCAGGTTTTCAACAACAATGAAAGCGAGATTTTCGATATATTTCGTTACATCACTTTTTTTAAATAGGACTAAAATCAAACGTACGTAATAATTGAACACAAAAAAAGCAAGGTACAAAGTTTTTAGATAGTCCAAACTTTTAAAAGAAATATCTTCCGCCATATTGCACACCCCATCTTTAAATTTTGAAAAATAAATGTTACTAAAAATAACATTTGTAAATCATCGTAATCAAAAACTCCAGAAACCCCCAGATACTAAGTGTCAAGAAAATCAACAATTTCTAAAAAATTTCTCCGCCATTTTGAAATTTGTGAAACAAAAGTCAGATTCGTTATCAGCGACCCCAAAAACCCCTACATAAAAAGTTTTAAGAATATCCGATAGTTTTTAGGGTTCCGTACACCTTCGGTGTTCGGCAGAACACTTATAGCGAGATCCGTGCGTCTGAAGCCAAAAACCATTCTCACCCCCCCTTAACTTCTAAACTGTTTGACCTAGACGGCTGAAATTTGGTAGACATATATGTGTTTCATGTGTAGATTACACGAAAATATAGAGAACATGATTCAAGGTGACGTTCATAGCGTTGTCAAAGAAATAACAACTTTTTTTTGCAAAAATGCATTAAAAAGGGACCGTTACCCCCCCCCCCCCCCCCCCCCCAACTTCTAAAGTATTTGTCCAAGAGGTCTGAACTTTGATAGATTGATGTGGGGTGATGTGCAACATAAGATGATGTGCAAAACTGCCGATTTCTGATCTACATTTTGATATTGAACAGAATCGTATACTGACCTCTGTTTTTGTCCATAATAACTTGTTTTTGATATATAAAGCATGAAAAAGAACGCGCCCTGGTTTGCTGTACGTAAAGCGAGCTGAATTTCTCGAGTTCAAAGTATTTTTCGATTTTAACATTTATAGTTATTTCGCGAATTGTTTTGAATTATTTTATAGGTGAGTTTGTTTATATTGTTTGTTTTTTAAGTGCCTTTTAATATCCAAAGAGTTTTTATACTTACCTTAAATTGTATTGCTGTCAAACCAACTTGCGCAAAATATTGTATTTGGGGTGATGTGCAACAATTAATTAATTAATTCTTTGTAGAAAATTCCACTCTTTAGGGGTCGACTATATCGTAGTGAAATTTTTTTTTTTCTAGTGATTTCTATTTATTTGCATTTAACAAGCATCTGGGTGGAAAGCTTGACTCTTTTCCTATAAGATATGTAAAAATGAGAGTTGCATATTGAACAGCTTATGAGAAATTAATACTCAAACACCAGCGCGGGCTCTAACTGCGCGAATCCTTGCTAAGCCGCGGCAAAAGGCATAGGTACTAAATCATACTTTTGACACTAGAGGATTAAAAATGTCATTATTTGAAAAGTAGATTTCGACCTTACCGGCAAAGCGACATCTATTCAATCGATGCCTATTAAGCTCTTGGTTCGACCTCTTGATGGTAAATTAAATTAAAATTCGAATGGTTTTTCGAAATTTAAATTATATCTAAAATTTTGTTCTGAAAAAATAAGCCGTAGAAAAGCACACCGTGCAACCGAGAGGACTTAAACCCCTGACAATGGATGCCTATTTGGAGACTTATACCCTATTAGTGCACCTTGCCAACACAACATGACTCTCCACTTTCTTATTCTCTCAGAACAAGCCCATAGTCAGGTCAAAGTCTATCTTTATTTAAAGAACAAAACTCCCTGTCGGTTTAAAAATGAAAAGTAGATTTCGACCTTACCGGCAAAGCGACATCTATTCAATCGATGCTTATTAAGCACTTAGTTCGAGCTTTTGATAGTAAATTAAATATGAATTCGAATGGTTTTTCAAAATATAAATTAAATTTAAAATTTTGTTCTGAAAAATAAGAGGACTGAAAGGACTTGAACCCTTCCAATGGATGACTATACGCAGACTTATACCCTATTAGTGCATCTTGCAAACACGATATGACTTTCCACTTTCTTATTCTCTTAGAACAAGCCCATACTTAAATCAAAGGCTATCTTTATTCAAAAAAGGAAATTCCCGGTCCGTTTGTTTGTTTGTGTAATTAAAAAGTAGATTTCGACCTTACGGGCAAAACGACATCTATTCAATCAATGCCTATTAAGCACTTAGTTTAAGCTCTTGATAGTAAATTAAATTTAAATTCAAATGGTTTTCCGAAATTTAAATTATATTTAAAAATTTGTTTTGAAAAAATAAGCCGTGAAAGAGCACACCGTGCAACCGAGAGGACTCGAATCCCTGCCAATGGATGCCTATCCCACTTTTTTGTTCTCTCAGAACAAGCACATACTCACGTGAAAGTCGTAATTTTTGTCAAGATGTCGGCGGTTCTTCACTGTAAAAACAGGTGTCATACAAGTATCTTATTTTAAGCATAAGACATTTTTAGAAAGCGTCTTAAAGTTATTTTTATTACACTTTTTCAGTAATTTAAAATTAAGACACCTTAAAATTTCTTAAAAGTAAGGTTAAAATAAGTTACCGTCGGACGGTGCTATTCTGGTACACCGGGGGCTATTATGGTACAAGCTAGTTTTTTATTTCTAAAATATTTATTTTAAAATTTATAAATATGATTTTTATTTGTAAATATAGTGTGATATTTCGCAAACAAAATAACAGTATTGTTTCTAATAAATTCTTTGTCAAAAATCCGGGAAAAATTCATATATACATACAAATTTCATTAAAAAATTGGAAGTGATCTAAAAATCTGCTTCGATCTTAATATTGACAAATTTAATGTAAAAGATACTTAAGGTACGTGTTGAGAATTTAATTGTGACTATATTCACGTGATGGGCTAACTTTTTATTAAGAATTTAAGAAGAAAATGGTTCAAAACTAAAAGTTCAGCACGTAGCGGGGCTATTCTGGTACAAAACTATTTTAATTATTTTATGAAAATTCGTTTTATTAAAAAAGTGAAAAAGGTTTCTGGGCTTTGGTTTAATTGTTTTTATAATGTAAATGTTGTATTTTTTGTCAGAAAATTGAAAATAACTCAAATTTGTCAAACTTGACAACGAGTGCATAATAACCTCAAAAACCACTTATATTAACATCATATTATTTACAAGAGTTTTAAGTTAATTTCAATATTGCTTGACATAAAATAGCTCAAAACGTTATTATGGACCATATAAAGTCGTTTAATTTTTAAAATATCATAAAATACAAATTCTGACAAATTTCATTATTTAACTTTATATTTTCATAAATAATTTCTATAATAATAATTACTATTTGGCGATTTATTAAAAATTTGTCTCTGGGATATCTATTAAAAGGTTCCCACATAGTTTAATGCAAAAAAAAATGTTTTCTTTATTTTATTCACAAAAATAAATTCTGTACCATAATAGCCCCGACTGCAAAATTATTATAATACAAACTTTGAGTTTTTATAACTCGAAGAAAAAATGTTTTTTTATGGTAAAACTTACAGTAAACTTTCAGAAGGATGTAAACAGCGTGACTAGTTAGTTAAAAAAAATTTTGTATATAATTCTGATTTTTGGTGAAGCATAGAATACAAAAAAAATGCAGTTTTTATACTATAATAGCCCCGTTTGACGGCACTTGTTTTAAGAGTTGTTGAACCAGTTTGCTTTTTAAATAAAATGGTATTAGTCCGGAAGTGACGGACAAATTTGACCCCAAAAAACGGGTTACACAATATCATTTCATACCGGTTAAATTCTTATTTAAACCAAAGTTTACATTCATACGAATGTAAAAATGCCAGTCTGGCACTCGTGAGTCGGTACAAACTTGGTCTGGCAGCAGTCTGAAAATGTGCAGCCCCCTAGTGCTACCCACGTCATTAAGTCGGTAAATATCAATTTTCCAGAAAAATGGTAGGAACAAAAATTGTAAGAAATACGTTTCTCATTTACTTTTGTGTAGAATTTTTTTTTGCTATTTACACAAATTTTTAAGTTATAATAATTTAACGTAAAAAAATTGGGAATTTTAATCAGTTTTACAATTTTCACCAGTTCCAGGGATACTTTAGATCAAAATGTTGTGAATAAATCTCATAGAGGATAAAAAAAATCGGGCAAGTTCGAGTTACACTCGCACTAAAATCGAGGGTTCCGTACACAAAACAAAATAATTTTTAATATATTTGATACTATTAAATATATAAATATATTATACATATTATATATAATATAATATAATAAATAAAATATAATATATAATAAATTTTTTATACAAAATGAACCACCCCCCCCCCTATCTTCAAAAATATTTTACTTAGAGAGTTCAAATTTTGTACAGGAATGTATTTTCAGGTGTAAATTACATAAAAATTATGGAGAACGTGATGGTGATTGCGCTGTCAACGAAAAATCCAGAGATTTTAGCAAATATCCATAAAAAATACTCAAAAATCATTTTATTTCCTTAACAACGCTATGATCAACTTCTACAATCATGTTCTCTACCATTTTTCTGTAATCTACACGTGAAAATACATTTGTGTACCAAATTTAAACTCTCTAAGTCATATTTTTTAGAAGTTATGGGAGGGGGGATACGGTCATTTTTTACCATTTTTTTTAAATCGTTGGTTTTTGTTTAAAAACACTATGATAATCATCTGCAACAAAGTTCTCTACAGTTTTTCTGTAATCTATATGGCAAACTACATATGTATACCAAATTTCAGCACTCTAAGTACAATAGTTTGGCAGATATGGAGGTGGCATTGTACACTTTTAGTGCATTTTTGCTAAAAAAATGACCGTATCCCCCCCCCCCTTATCTTCCAAACTATTTGACTTAGGATGCTGGAATTTGGTACACGTATGTAGATTTACGTGTAGATTACAGGAAAATTATAGAGAAAGTGATGATTATAGCGCTGTCAAAGTTATAACACTAAACTATGGCCCATATGTTAAAAAAATGCTCAAAAATATTGTTATTTCCTTGACAACGCTATGTTCAACACATACAATCATGTTCTCTATAATTTTCCTGTAATCTAAACGTGAAAATACATTTGTGTACCAAATTTGAATTCTTTAAGTCTAATAGTTTGGAAGTTCAGAGGGCGGGGATACGACCATTTTTTAGCATTTTTTTAAAAAAATCGTTTTTTTTTTTTGCTGAAAAACGCTATGATAACAGCCTGCAACAAGGTTTTCTATAGTTTTTCTGCAATCTACACATTAAACTACATATGTGTACCAAATTTCAGCACTCTAAGTACAATAATTTGGCAGTTAAAGGGCAGGAATGGTACAAATTAAACGCATTTTTTCGAAAAAATGACCGTATTTCCCTCTTATCTGCCAAAATATTTGACTTAGAGAGTTCAAATTTGGTACAAAAATGTAGTATCATATGTAGATTACAGAAAAATTATAGAGATTGTTGTGGTGATAGCGCTGTCAAAGAAATGGCAAAAGTTATCAGCCAAAAAATATCAAAATTTCTGAAAAATCTTGTTATTTTCTTGACAACGCTATGATCAACCCCTAGAATCATGTTCTCTATAATTTTCCTTTCATCTACACGTGAAAATACATATGTGGGCCAAATTTGAACTTTCTAAGTCAAATAGTTTGGCGACTAGGGGGGGGGGGGGGGGATACGATTTTCGACAAAGTCTTGCCAATAGGGTTCCGTGCGTACACTTGTGGTGTACGGAACCCTAAAAATAAGTTATGTTGTAGAATTATTTTGCCTCAATAGGATCTGGTTATGATGTTGAATTTATTCAGAAAATAATAATACTCATTGTTGTTGTATTGCATACGTTTCGGTTTCTGGATTGGAAACCATCATCAGGGCTTTTTAATAAATAATTTCAACAAGAGGACGATCTTACATAAGTATCAATCTGTGTGTTAGAACAAATTTTTTTTTTAGATAATCACAATAATAATTCTAGATAATAATAACAATAAATTATTAATTACTATAATTATAATTATTTTGGAACATAAATTATATATATTATATTTATTAATTATATAAAAAAAATTGACCATCATTTTTGTTTTTTTAACTAATATATCTCTTAAAAATAAAAATATAAATTATCTAAATTTTATGAGATTTCTAGACAATTTTCCAAAATAATAATAAACATTTACCAATTAGCAAATATTGAAATAGCAGTAGATTCAAACAATCAATTAATTCATCAAACGATAAATAAAATTTGAATATTCACACTAATAATGATAATGAAAGAAAAACAACACATACCAATGCAATTAAAATTCAATCAAACCTAGAATTATCAAAAATTTTCAAAATAAATTTAGTTCTTAATAACAAGGCAAACCTAACGTTTCCAAATATGAAACAAACAAGAAAAGTGATTAAATAATTATTTTATTAATTTAATTTATAAATAGTATTGTTGTTAGATAAATATGAATTATGTTGTGTGATAAACGTAATTTGGTTTATTTATTATATATATAAAAAATTCAACAAAAACTCCTTCTGATTAATTGCTAATAAAAGAAGAAATAACAAACAAAATTAAAAATCGGGCAAGTACGAGTTACACTCGTACCAAGTCGAAGGGTTCCGTACGGCTCTAATTTTTTTCAATTATATGAGACAGAGATTAAAAATTTTCCACCAGGAAACCATTTTTAAAAACATTTTTTATTATTCACTAAATAAAACTTTATTGGTACAAATTTTTAGCACTATAAGCCAAACATTTTGCAGCTGAAGGGTCAGGGCCGTTTTTAGGGTTTCGTGGTTCGGGACCGAAATCCTTATAGTGAGGCTTTGTAGTCCGTCCGTCCGTCCGTCCGTCGTTCACAGCCAATAGCTGTCAATTTGAGGTTGTGTGCGAGAGAGAGGGAGATAGTGAAAGACAGAGACAGAAACATCCTAATGGTTCCGGAAACATCCGAATGATTCCGAAAACACCCGAATGGTTCTGGAAACAGCCGAATGGTTACGGAAACACTCGAATGGTTACGGAAACACCCGAATTGTTCCGGTAACACCCGAATGGTTACGAAAACACCCGAATGGTTTCGGAAGCATTTGAATGGTTACGGAAACATCTGAATGGTTACGGAAACACCTGAATGGTTCCGGAAACATAATGTATTATACAAGAGAAACAGAATTCGAGACTGAGAAAGAGAGAAGACTAGTTTTTTACAATTTTTCTAGTTGTTTGTGAGATGGAGGTTAGTAGAGATTCAGAGAAAGCCACGAAACCCTCAATTGTAGGAACATTGCGCCTGCTTTTTGTACTGTTTATTTAAATATGTTTTCAAAAAATAAGGAATTAACCAATTATTACTCAAATTTTTTTTTAAAAAAAAAACACGAATTTTAGATAGTACATTCTATGAAGACGAACATTAACAAACTTCTATATATTTTTCCCGTAATCTACACGTAAATCTACATACATGTACCAAATTGCCGCATCCTAAGTCAAATAGTTTTGAAGATTAGGGGGGGGACATGGTCATTTTTTCGAAGTTTTTTCAAAAAATCGTACTTTTTGGCTGGTTAACACTATGAAGACCGCCTTTACGAAAGTTGTCTATAATTTTCCTGTAATCTACACGTAAATCTGCATATGTGTACTAAATTGCAGCATTCTAAGTCAAATAGTTTGGAAGATTAGGGTGGGGGGGAGAACATGGTAATTTTTTTGAATTTTTTTTAAAAACTCGTACTTTTTGGCTAGTAAACACTATGAAGACCGCCTTTACGAAAATTCTCTATAATTTTCCTGTAATCTACACGTAAATCTGCATATGGGGGATTATTTCTCAACTGTCACAGGTCCGAAAAGCAAGTTTATTATATCGGGCTGAAACTTAGACAAAATGTTGTTCTTTTGAATAGTTATGAATACAAAAATAATCTTGATTATAGAAGAAATATTTAGCGTGGGGAAAGGAATGAAATTATTGACTTTTTTAAGGAAACTGTTTACTTTAATAATTTTTTGTTCTTATAATTTAAATTGAAAAAATTCTTGTAATACCAGTTTCGATAGATTCTTTCACGCTCTTTCGATTGGTCATATTGTTTTTTACAAGAAAAAAGGTTTTGATCCCTAAAAATGGAAAATAAAAATAAAAATTACTTTTTTCAAAAAGGACATTTTTTTATTTTTTTAAATGAAAGCCCTACTTTTTCCTATAAAAATTCTTGGGAGTAAAATGTTGGATGAGAACTCCTAATCATCGAAAATAAAGGTTGAATAGAACCTAACGCCTATGACGCTTGCTGCCACTAGCAGCGGCACTGGTGCAGCGCGGCGGATCACTGCGCTGAACCAAAGTGCCAAAATTTTTATTGTTTATTTACAAAATTGTAATAGACCTAAAGTTACATTTAAACGCTCTCTGGATTTACAGGGTTGAGATTGTCATTACTGGAATTTATTTTCACTTTATGACTATTTTGAAAAATTATTTTTATTGTGCAAATTAAAAAATATGTTATTGTTAAAATTATCACTATCTAAGCAAAATTAAAACCAAATTTATTTGATTTGCACCTAAATGAAGAAAATTGCTCTTATGTCACATTAGAGAAACCGTCTACAGTTTACTTAAAGTTAATTTTTTCACTACTTTTAATAAATAAATTAATAGAAATGTTAAATTTTCATATGATTCTTATTGAATTTTAAGTATTTATTAGATTTACAAATAATGTTTTAAAACTGTTAAATTTAGATGTTTTGGAAAATACAAAATGTTTGGATTAGTAACAACATATAATTATATGTTGACAATTAAAAAGTATGCAGAACAATTTTTTTTTTTTTAATAATTATAACTTCATAATTTAATGCATTTTTTCAGATAAATTAGTTTGATAATTACAGCGGACTAAGCTAAGATTAACGTCATTAAGATAATATAAACATTAGGAGTTTTTATTATTTGCTTCCTAAATGAAACAAAGTTTCCAAAAAAATTGTTTTTAATTTGCCTTAAACGAAAAACATTTTTTTTTGCTTTAAAACTTGTTTTCATTTATTTTAAATATAGTGTCTATTTAAATTTAAATGAGGAATCATTATTTAAATATTTATTCGTTTTGGGGAAAAAATATTATCAAATGACTGAAATCTTTTTTAGTAGCAAGAAAGATAAAAAAATAACTGCTGAAAAACTTAAAAATAGATTGGATGCAGCAGAGACTGTCAAAGGAACTCTACAATATCACGCATTTATACCAACTAAAGGTGCAAGACTGCACTGAGAAAAAAATCTAACCTTTATACCATGAAGTGCTTCCCTCTCTTTATAGTAAGAGTGGGGTCTTACTATAAAGATAGGGAAGCACTTCATGCTATAAATGTTAGATTTTTTTCTCCGTGTGCAGTTAAAAAAGTTTTCCTTGGACACTAAATGTGATTACTTCCCAAAAGATAAAAAGCGTACTAGACGTACTAGACTTGCCAAATAGATTATAACTCAGACATTAAGGAGGAATCAGACAAACAATCGGAACAAAAGTTAGTCCAAATGAATAATTTTGATTTTTGATATAGAACACATAAGTTAATGTAATTTTATTCAGTGGAAGTGTGGACATTTGTATTTTTCACAAAATGAGCCGTTAAAAATTGCAATTTGAAGAAAATTAAAAAGAAATTGACGTTGGAAACGATTTTTTAATTTAAGGTTCAAATTAACCCAAATTGAATAATCATTTCCAACGTCAATTTTTTTAATTTTCATCAAATTGCAATTTTTAACGGTTCATTTTGTAAAAAATACAAGTTTCCACACTTCCACTGAAAAAAATTACATTAACTTATGTGTCTTCTATATCAAAAATCAAAATTATTCATTTGGACTAACTTTTGTTCAGATTGTTTGTCCGATTCCTCCTTAAAAAATCCAGGAGTTTTAATACATGCAAGTATAAATATAATTTTTATATTTTCGATCAAATTTATTTATTTTTCGGAATAATTGTATATCAAACATTTTTCAATTTTTTCAAAATTTTGTAGTAAACGTAATGCAGGCATTCCAGTAATGACAATCTCAACCCTGTAAATCCAGAGAGCGTTTAAATGTAACTTAAGTCTTTTACAATGTTGTAAATAAACAATAAAATTTGGCACTTTGGTTCAGCGCAGTGATCCGCTGCGCTGTACCAGTGCCGCTGCTAGTGGCAGCGACCGTCATAGGCGTTAGGTTCTCTTTAACCTTTACTTTCGATGATTACAAGTTCTTATCCAACATTTTACTCCCAAGAATGTTTATAGGAAAAAGTAGGGCTTTCATTTAAAAAAATAAAAAATAATTAAAAAATTGTCCTTTTTGAAGAAAAAGTCATTTTTATTTTTATTTTCCATTTTTAGGGATCAAAACCTTTTTTCTTGTAAAAAACAATATGACCAATTGAAAGAGCGTGGAAAAATCTATCGAAACTGGTATTACAAGAATTTTTTCAATTTAAATTATAAGAACAAAAAATTATTAAAGTAAACAGTTTCCATAAAAAAGTCAAGAATTTCATCCCCTCCCCCACGCTAAATATTTCTTCTATAGTCAAGATTATTTTTGTATTCATTACTATTCAAAAGGACAACATTTTGTCCAAGTTCCAGCCCGACAGAATAAACTTGCTTTTCGGACCTGTGACACTTAAAAAATAATCCCCCATATGTGTACCAAATTGCAACATTCTAAGTCAAATATTTTGGAAGATTAGGGGGGGGGGCATGGTATTTTTTTTTGCATTTTAGGGCAAAAAAAGTGATTTTTGCTGGATTTCGGCATGTTCATGAGCTCGAATCGCGTTTTCCATATCATTTTCGTAAATCCAAGGTAAAATTACATACGTGTACCAAATTGGAAGTCTCTAGCTCATATAGTTTAGAAGTTAAAACTGGTGCGAAAACAGACACACATAGTGATTTTAATAGGGTTCCGTTTTTCGGTACGGAACCCTAAAAATGGTGAGTTTTTTTCTCTCTTTATCTATATTGTTTTTATTATTATTGTTTTTAAAAAATTATACTAATAATAAGACTTCTCTCTCTCTATCTCTTGTAGAGTCTTCCTCTTATTATTATTGTTATTGTTATTGTTCTTACACACACACACACACAAAATAAAAAAGAGTGAAAATTGCAAACTAGAATTAAATAAGAAAAATTTTTGAATTGTTATTCTGTCTTGAGTTTAGTCAAAATTAAAAAATTAGTCAAATTGGAAACCAAAGAATTTCTACTATTTATAAAGAATTGTTAAATTATATGTAAGAATGAAATGAATAATATTTATTATATTTAATAATTGTCATATAAATTATATTGCGAAAAATTAGAAACAAAATAATTTCTAATTTTATTTATTATATTATTATAATAATTATTATTATTTTTTATTAATTTCTTCGTATCAAATGATATTTATTGTTATTATTATCTAGAATTATTATTGTGATTATATAAAAAAAATTTTGTTCTTTTATCACACAGATTGATACTTATGTAAGATCGCCCTCTTGTTTAAATTATTTATTAAAAAGCCTTGATGCTGGTTTCCAATCCTGAAACCGAAACGTAGGCAAAACAACAACAATGAGTATTATTATTTTCTGAATAAATCCAACATCACAACCAGATCCTATGGAGGCAAAATAATTCTACAACATCACATATATTCCAAAAAGAAAGGATCAAAAATCAATTTCTTTCTATATTTCAAAATAAGTTATTTTTCTATTTGATACTTTACAAAAAAATCAAGAGTTACGGCTGTAAAATGCACATAATAATAAATGTTTACCCATGAAAGCAAAAAAACTCTAAATCAACTATTACATTTTTGTTGCTAGCTTTAATATAAACATTGTACACTCCCTTATTGAAAAGTGTGACATGAAAATAATGACACGGATGCGTGTCATTACTTTCGTGTCATCATTTCGCGACCACACGAAAAAAATGTGTAACGAATTGCTTTAAATCATTATTTATAAAAACAATAAAAAAAAACTCAATCGTTATTCTGATATTTTATTTTACTTTTCTTTCTACCCTTTATTTTCACCCGCCAATTTTTCTACCCACCGCTAAAGGGAGATTCCGCTGAACCTGAAGAAGTTGTCGAGAGGTTGGAAACGACGACCAAGAAATTCAACGAATTGTAACTTACCAAGCAACACGAATCAATCCACCCACGAAGACTTGGCACGTGCTCGGAAAAGGAAGGGATTTTCGGGCACTCGCCAATGACACAAATCACAATCTCAGTAAACAAAGTTAATTTAATGTCCCAACGGGGAAACTTCAAAATTACACACTAATAATACACCGTATCACAATCAAGAATACTTTTAACCCGTCGCGACAAAGGAACAAATCGGCCGAGCGAAGCACGTGTGTCTCCTTCCGAAGGTACTAGGTCAGTCATTCTTCGAACGGCTGATCGAGCCGGCACGGTGAATCGTGAGGGGTGGGGACTCCGCCCCTTCCGCATCGTCCTCTCACTCACTCTCTCCTTATCGGCCGCTGTCCTCCTTTAACCAATGGCAACTTCTACCTGAAACAGAAAAAGAGGGCTCTGCTGCTGACGAGGGAAAACGATAGGGAAAACCGCGCAAATATTTCACCAATTTAATTGGCTAACTACCCCACGTGAACTCAAAATTAACATAATTCCGGGGACTGCGACGAAGCGGAAATCGGGCGCTTATTCAGGGCCGTAAATACGGAAAAATACCTGAGCTGCACCGATTACGAAAATTAACTCTTATTAAAATACAAAACATTTCATGTAACGCATCAGACATTCTCTGACTCTTTCTCACGTCCGCTTAAACACTAAATAAAATATAAGTGACGATCTACTTCGTCACAATCCCCTCCCCTAGGCCGATACTATTCTTTAGTATCGCCTAACAACAAGAAGACAACAAAAGCAAAAAAAAACTTTAATTTGATTTTACATTCCTCCCCGAGTACACGAATCCACAATAATACGTTTTGACGTGGTATTTCCCACCGCTTTTAACGATACTTTGCCCGTGCGAAATTTAACACTCACGCATCGCACTTTTCCACTCGAATTTTCCGTTGACTCGTGACCACGTTTTCCTCCCTGCTGAAGTTTCACTGGAATTTCAGATCTTATTTTATTTTCACTTCTTTTTCGCTTCTCACACTTTATTCTCCGAAATAGTTCCTCCCCTCTAGAATATATGTACACATTTTCCCGAATTTCGCTTTAATTTTCCCGTCCGGCACCCGCACTTCCGGTACACCTGTACTTGCACTCGCGACCACGTTTTCCGAAAATCACGAAATTAATCTTTTACCCGGCTTTAATTCTTCCTCCTTTTTCTTTTTTTTTTCACGGAATTAATTCTTAAAAATTTACTTTCTCCACTCACTTCATTTATTCGTCTCCCCACCAGATTTATTTTTTGACTACCCGACACTTCATTTTCTTTCTAACAATTTCCATTCGTTTTGTTTTCCCTTTTTCTGTTCACCCGTTAAACTTTCTCACCGCTCTCACACGTTTCCACTCTTCGTTCTTTCTCCGATCTCCAAGCTTTCGGCAGAAACTCCCCACAAGGGATGCCAATTGTAACGGTTGAATTGTTAATAATTAATTTTTCCAATTAAAAACATTCAAAGGTTATTATATTATTTTTATTTCTCTTTAAATAATCTCGCCGGAACTTCCTTGCCGCCAACCAAAAGGAGATTCCGCCGAACCGTCAGGTTTGCCAGGAAATCGGAAAAACGACGACCCGAACAACTTGTAACAATTTGCACATACCAATTTAGCAGGAAATCAAACGACGAAAAGAATCCACACGATGCCGAAGAAGGACCCCAAAAACACTTCCCCCCAATAACACAACACAATTTCAACTAAAACAGTTATTTATTGTCCCAACGGGGAACTCACTAGACTACAAGTAAAAAGGATAATAATATCAAAAATAAAGGAACTCAAAATGCGAAGAATTTTCGCGACACCCGGAAGAAGTCGGCCCGAACTGCCACACGTGCTTTCTCCAGGAAAGCCCTTTTTCCACTCGCTGGTCGGCGGTCTCGTCGATTCCACTGCCCCTCAGGCCCCGGCGCGACAAGGAATAGCTCCGCCCACTTTCCTCTCGGCGTCTCCTTTCCACGGCCGGTCCTTTCACTTACTCCGCAAACGAATACCTGAAAAATAAAAGAGGTCGCCACCGGAAAAACGCGGGAAACGTCGGAAAATCCCGCGCACACCCCTCTAAAGCTCCGTGATTTGCCAAAGGCTTATCACGCGGTTCGAGAATATGAATATCGGGGAACTGCGACGAAGCAGAAGTCGGGCGCAATTTAGGGCCGTAACCAAAAAGGGCGCTTGTGCTGCACCGACTAGTTATTTAAAAATTATCAATACTCAACACTTAGGACTAAATAAATAAAATATCTCTTAACCACCAAATAAATTCGTCAGTGACGAAATGCTTCGTCACAAATGACACGGCAAAGCATACATAAAAATGACAGGATGTGCAGACGTATTCTACTTATTCTACAGCACCTACGGCTGCGCAGTAAATTTTTTCCTCCCCTAAATGGTGCACAATGTATGTTTATACGAAATTATTATAAAACTAATAATAATAATAAGTTTTTTAATGGTACATTCTTTGTCATGTGATTTTTTTCGTGTCATTTTTTTCGTGTCGTCGCGAAATGATGACACGCAATGACATTATGAAGTAATGACACGCATCTGTGTCATTATTTTCATGTCACATTTTTTCATAAGGGCTAAAATTGTGTAAATTTTGTATTAATTATCTAACTTTAACAATAAAAAAAGATATTATTAAAAAAGGAAAAAAAATTGAGCTATCTTTATATAGATAGCTTAGAATATATATATTCTAACATAATTATTTTTTTACTATCAAATCGGTACCTTCGAGCAAAAAAAAAAAAATTACTCGAGTGTTATAGGCCTAAAAACTCTTCTCTGACGTTGGTTGTCTAAAACAACCACTGTTAAAATTAACGTCAGTGAACCACACTTTGTTTTTCCAATTTTTCCAGGAAACTAATTTCTAAAGTTTCAGAAACTTACAAAATTCAAAATTTCAATACAATATTGTATAGATTGGTTCATATTTAAGTTAGTCTATTTCCAATGCTGTTTTGATTTTAATTGAAACATTTTGACATTTCATTTAACCCAATAAACACAGTGGATATTTTAGACGACCAACGTCCGCGAAGAGTTTTTAGGCGTATAACGCGAGAGTGGTTTTTTTACTCGGAGGTACCAAAAATATAAAAAAAAAATTCAAACAACAAAAATTGTAATAAAAAAATGTGTCTATTATTTTTTAGCAGAACGTTTTTTCTATTTTTTACGTTCTCTCTAAAAAATGTTTTCTTTAAATATTTTTTAATTGAAATATCATATAATAATACCTACAACAAACGCAATATTTTTTGTAATGTAGGAAGCTGTGCTAATTATTAAGATATTTGAGAATGAAGATGAACCCTTTAAAAATGGGAATATGTGGAAGACATGCTTGAGAAATACCATTTTGCTAACCAAGCAATGAATTTTCTTTACAACCTGATCTCAAAATGAGTAGCGTACGATGCTCAATTTGAATTGCATCAAAATGAAGCATCCTCGGCTCAAACTGAGCAATAGCTAAAATGGAAAAGCTGCACACATTTCCAACTTAGAAATCTAACAACTTATATTGCAATTAACATAGCAAAATCCTGACACTTTTTATGGTGCAGGCTCATTATGAGCAACCTGAAGTTTGTCATTATTCAATTTTAACCCCACTCAAAATGAGTTGCATCAAATGTCAGTCCATGTTTTCTCAGTGTAGGTTTAAAAATAAAAACTGCTATACTATATTTTAAGGTATATGGAGTAATATCCATTTTTGAAAAATACGGACTCGGAACTAAATCTCTAAAAATAGTAATTTGAAATTCGTGTTTCGTCGTTTTATTCATTTATTAAAACGAATCCAAAAGTGAAAGACTCCTTAGCACTATTTATTAAGCATCACAAAATAAGTAAAAAACAACCAAGTTTGAGTTTAGAACCACTGATTATAGAGAACTATCTTAAATGACACTGTTTTTAATCAATCTTGTTCAAGACAAAAAAATTATTAATTTTTTTATTTGAAATTTTCATAAAAATAAATAGATACACCTTTAAAATCAAATTTATTTAAAAATTAAAAAGATTATAGTTAAAGGTTTTGTGTATAAAAACGTAATATAATAGACCGCATTAATTTCAAATCAGGCAGGCTAGACTTGTTCGGGATTGAAAGTAATTTTCGCCTTCAAAATGTCGTTTTATAAAAAATTTTAGACATGGGGGAAATCTTTAAAGTGTTGGAACTTTATAAGTAATTAAGATAATTTATTTTTTCTTCTTGCATATAAAAGTGCTTTTGTTCGTATTTTAAAATCCATTGGAAAATTTAAAAAATATTAAAAAATAACAAAGTGGCGGTCATTTTACTAAAAAACTTAAAATTGAATTTACTTAAAAACCCCACATTTTTTTGCTAAAATTTTTTTTGGGAATGGTGGTCATAGGGAGGAATATTTTTTATAAGAATTTAACTTGTGCCCGATTATGGTACAAGAGAAATTTTTTTAAAGAAAAAATAAAATTTTTCTCAAGAAATACACTAGATATGAAAAAACTTCATAAATAAAAGTTGTTTGTTTTTAAAAAATCTAAAATAATTTATTTTGTCATTTTTCTCTACTTTGCGTTTTTTCAGTGAATATTGAAAAAAATCGATTAAACTCTCTGTTGTTAAACTCTTTTGAACTTGAAAAAATTTTTTTTAAATTTTAAACAAAAATAATAATGACATTTCCATGCAAAAATAATGGAACAATTACCTTTGGTTTTTTAAAAAATAATATATAACTCTATAACGTCTCAAAACAGAAACACATTTCTATGTGGGTAAAGAGAAATATATGATCATTATCAAGTATTGAAGTAATAAGATGGGGTCTAGGTGACTCTCTAAGAATTTGTACTAGAAACTTTATCTTATACTTTAAAAACTCATACCTAGATAGCAACCAAGTCTCACGTCAGTGTCTAGGTGAATTTTGGTCATCTTCTTCGGGGAAGTTAGCTTTATTTTTTAAAAACGAATACTCAGGAACCTACCAATTCTCACAACGGTGTCTAGGTGACTTCTGGCCATCTTCTTCGGGGAAAATGGCTTTATTTTTCTAAAACAAATACTTAGGAATTTACCAAGTGCCACGTCGGTGTCTAGGTGACAAATGGTCATCTTTTTCGGGGAAGTTGGCTTTATTTTTTTAAAACAAATACTTAGGAACTTACCAAGTGCCACGTCGGTGTCTAGCTGACTTTTGGTGATCTTCTTCGTATAAAATATTCTTCGTATAAAAATAAAGTTAGCTTTATTTTTTTTAAAACGAATACTCAGGAACCTTCTAAGTGCCAGGTCGGTGCCTAGGTGACTTTTGGTCATCTTCGGGGAAGTTGGCTTTGTTTTTTTAAAACGAATACTCAGGAACCTACCAAGTTCCAAGTCGGTGGCAAGGTGACTTTTGGTCATCTTCAGGGAAGTTGGCTTTATTTTTTAAAAACGAATAGTTAGGAACCTACCAAGTGCCACAACGGTATCTAGGTGACTTTTGGGCATCTTTTTCAGGAAAGTTGGCTATATTGTTTAACAACGAATACTTATGAACCAACCAAGTTCCAACTCATTGTCGAGGTGATTGTTGGTAAAATTTTTCGGGTAAGTTATTTTTAATATATTTTAAAACTGATTTTCAAGAGGATTTTTAGGGCTTTTGTAATTTTGTTAACTAATCCAACAAAAACAACGTGGGAACGCAAATAATAAACACCTGTTTTTTATAGATACGATAACGGAAGGCAAAATAGTTAAGGTACCTTAAGTCCTGAAACAATAAGCCAACAAATTGTAAAACTCACGTTTTATTAGAAAGTCAAACATTCTTTCGGTAAGACAAAATATACTACTAAGAGCATTTCCGAAATTGATATACAAAAGTTTAATGGATTTAAACAAAAGCAAAGTAATATACATATATTTTAAAAGAAAGAAAAACAAGCTTCTAGCAAATATAATGATAAAAATTTGCAATTGAACCGTCTTAAATCTTGCCATTGAAGTTTATCAGTAAGCTATACAGCTGCAACAATTGAACAGAAACGATCTATTGTAAAGCTTCAGGTTCCCTACATTTAATATTTACTCTTAGAAGTAGATAAAACACGCAAAGTATGTACTAAGAAAACTGATAGCCTTGGTATAATAAATACAAGCATTAAATTAATTTATAATGTTTTTGAGTAATTCAATTCTTATCTTGAACATATTCGTATATCCTGACTGATCAAGCTAAAATGTACATTAAAAATATTAAGAATACGTCTATCTAGCAGTGTTAACTTTTGTTACTCACATAATCTGATACTGATAAGGTATTAAGTAGAGGCGGTAGATGCGCAAGATCAGCAAAGACATGTTTATAGTGGGGGCAAAATTTCTGTACCGATCCAACTGAAAAAAAAATGTTCTCAGATCGGACTGAAATTTGTACTCAATTTAACCCTAGGGGTGAGTACTTCAGTCACCAAGTATTACTATATTTTAACAAAAACTGTGTGGAAGGGAGGGGGGTCAAGTTTTTGACGAAGAGCAGGTATACTCCGTTTTGGTCATTCGTAACTTTTATACGGAAAGTCGCACATTTTTTTGTCCTATATATTATCGATAAGTTTTTTTCTGCTCTTTCAAATGGTAGAAAAAATTTTTTTGAAAATTAAAAATTTGACTTTTTTTTTAAAAAATCAAAAATTTTTTTGACTTTTTTTCAAAAAAGACATTTTTTTTTTAATTTTTTTTTTTTTTTTAACAAAGTTTAAAATGTGTACTTTTAGAACACCAAATATAAAAATGTCTTTTTTTTTTGTTTTCGAGATATTAAATAATGAATTTTTAGAAATAAGATGAAGAATATAATAGTTCCTCAAAAAAATAAAGTTTAAGTTAATTAAAATTTCTAATTTTAAAGAAAATAAAAAGCTGCATTCAGAAGAGCCCAAACATAAATTATTCTAATTAATATTTACCAAATAAGATAAGTGCGCCAATACTCGATCAGCCTCCAATAGTCGATCAGTTTGATACAGTTTGATATAAGTCGATTAATTTGCGCTTTACATGTAATTTTTATTTGTTTGTTGTTAATTTTATTTGTAAAACTTATAAATACATTAATTTTTAAGTACTACGATTCATTTTTCTAGTTAATTAACTAAATAATTGTATTTCAAGTTGTGTGATCGACTATTGGTGCAAGATTGATCGACTACTGGTGCAAAAGGTTTTCAGCCATTTTTGACGCTGATCGACTATTGGGTCCCTAACCCCCAAAAGAAGGTCCTTTTTAAATTTGAATTTTAGAATAAATAACTTAAACTAAATAATTCGATTTCAACGGTTAGGCATTTACAGATCTTCCACTACATAACTTAAAAAAGAAAATTCAAAATGCATAGTTCGTTTCGAATTTATGGAGTTTTATTGAAAACCTTACTTTTTTTTCTCAAGATGTTGATCGACTATTGGTTCCATTACCTTAAACAATATTTAAATAATTATTAATAAAAACTTGATTATAAAATTATTGTTATCTAATAAAAAAAATATTATGTCAATTCTATTTTTATATTTAGGTTTATTTATTTCTATATTTATTTATTTATTTGTATGTTCCTTTATTTACATGTTTCAAAAATATAATAAGCTGTAGGTTTTTACAATTGATATTGATATTGTAAATAAATTATCGAAAATCTGTATTCGTATATTTTAACGAGGATCTAATTTTTCATCCATTTTCTAAAAAAAGGTTTTTCTTTTTTTCATATCTTTAATAATAAGCAATAATATGTTAGAAATATTGTGTAAATTGTTGTTTGTGATTAATTAAGGACTAAAATAAGCTTTCGGTTACAATAAAGTAATCTTCTTTACTTTAAATATGTATCCTCTGTTTAAAGTATTTTTAAATTTAGCGCCTATTTTAAAGTAGTTTTAAAAGTTGCCACTGGGGGGCCAAGTTTTTATTTCCCACAGTACAGTTGCGTATTATGATTTATAAGAAGTGTTGAAGATTTCATTTTTTGTATTCTTGAAGAATTCGTTGATCTCAGGTTCGTACAAATTATCTTGGTTTATTTTTCGTATTGTATACTTTTATAAAGCAAACAAAATTTTTGTATTTTCTGAACAAGTTTTCTATTAGATATAAAATTTTTTATTTTTGAGTAAATAAGCAGGTTTGTAGATATTTCTTTACATATTCTTTACTAACACAAGACGCTTGTAATTTTAATATTTTCTAACAATTGTTCCATTTTATAAAATAGTTTGTATTTGATTGTCGATATTTTAATCAAACATGGCTTCAAGTCAGTCATTAATTGTTTGGAAAAATAGATGCATTAATCCTTTTAAGAAAAAAGGTCATACAAATAGTGCATTACGTCTCGTGTCTTCGAATGTGCAACGAAGATACTCTTTTCCACCAGGTGCAAAAATTTGCTTGAATTGTAATTTTGCTTTACAAAAAGAAATGAATCTTTCAACAGCAGCAGTTAAGGAAACTTCAAGTACGTGTACTGAAGCACAGCTGCATCAAGTAGATAAAATAGATTTTGAAAAATCTGATGAAATTTTTGATGAAATCGACGATCAGAAAAATGATGAAGACTTTGTTTTGCCTGGAAATAAAATAAGTAATTTTAAATGTACTGATAAAGATTATGAACATCACAAATCGTGTGTAGAAATTTTTGATCAAATTAAGGAAAAATTTCAAAACTCAAATAATTTAGCAGAACAATTTCAACTTCTTACACTTCTACCAAGCTCTTGGAGTCGTAATAAGTTAATGACAGAATTTAACGTTTCCGACAGACAGGCGAGAAATGTAAAATATACCGTAGCTAAATATGGCATTTTGTCTTTACCAAAACCAAGGAAAGGAAACCAAATGTCGGCTGAAACGGTGACTTTAGTTAAAGATTATTACAATCGTGACGACATCAGTCGCATGATGCCTGGCATGAAGGACTTCATTTCAGTAAAAAATGAGGATGGAACTCGTGAGCATGTGCAAAAAAGGCTTCTATTATGCAAATTAAATTAATTATATGAGCAATTTAAATCAGAACACAACGACGTACAAATAAGTTTATCAAAATTTTCCCAACTTAGGCCTACTCATTGTGTGTTAGCTGGAAGTAGCGGCACACACACTGTATGTGTTTGCACGTATCACGAAAATGTGAAATTAATGCTAAATGAAATTAACATTGAAGATTTAACTAAGGACAATAAACTACAGTTATCTAATTATCATGATTGTATAAAATCTATAATCTGTCCTATTCCCAGAATTTCTTGCTATTTAGGAGATTGTGAACTATGTCCAGGTACAAATGTTTTGAGAGAAATTTTAATTGAAGCTTTTGATAAAGATTGTGTTGAAGAGATAAAGTGTGAAGTTTGGATGCAGACTGATAGATATAACTTAAAAACTCTCGGACAAAACGTTGATGAATTTGTACAAGATTTATGTGGACGCTTAAGTAAACTGAAGACACATGATCTTATTGCCAGAGAACAAGCAATTTTCTATAAAAGTCTAAAGGAAAAATTAGCGCCTGGTGAGTTTGTAATTTCATTTGATTTCGCTGAAAATTATGCTTTTATCGTTCAAAACGCTGCCCAAGCTTTTCACTGGAACAACAACCAAGCAACGATCTTTACAGTAGTAATATACTACAATGTAGAAGACAATTTGTTGCATAAAAGCATGGCTATAATTTCAGACAATTTGGCACATGACACTGCTAGTGTCTATGAATATCAAACTGTCATCATGAACTATTTAAAAGAAAATTTTGAAGTAAAAAAAGTTTTTTACTTTACTGATGGAGCAAGGCAGCATTTTAAAAATAAATATTCTTTTGCTAATCTTCTGGCTCATGAAAAAGATTTTGGTATTCCTGCAGAATGGCATTACCATGCCACTGCCCATGGTAAAGGAGCTTGCGATGGTGTAGGAGCCAATATAAAAAGAGGAGCTGCTCGTGCAAGTCTCCAAGCCTGTTCAAAACAACACATTCTTAATGCAGAAAGTTTATTTAACTGGGCAAAAAAAAATTGCAAAGAAACTCTTATTTTTTCTAAAAGTAAAGAGACTCATGACTCAACCATCCAAATGTTAAAAAGCAGATTCGATAGTGCAGTGACAATAACTAGTACTTCTCAATATCATTCCTTTAAACCGCAAGAAGATAACAGACTTCAATTAAAAAAATTTTCATCTGCGATGGAATGTGACTATTTTCCAAAAATGCCGAAAACAACACAAAGAACAAGGAGCAAAATACCGAAATCTACTAAAATCCCAACTAAGGTTACAAAAACAAAGAATTCCAACAACACCAATAAAAAAGAAAATAAGTAAAACAGCTTCAATCATTTAAGTCTATTTTCAAAAATAGATAATTTTATAATACAACATATTACACAAATACAGTACAAATCACGAATCATATTTTTATAAAGAGTAACATACCACAAATTTACACATTTACATATTACACAGCTGTAATGCAGGCATTGAAATAACTCCCAATCAGTGACAGTCTAAACCCTGTAAACTGCAGATAGCGGTTTTCAAATATTATTGCTTATTATTAAAGATATGAAAAAAAGAAAAACCTTTTTTTAGAAAATGGATGAAAAATTAGATCCTCGTTAAAATATACGAATACAGATTTTTGAATAATTTATTTACAATATCAATATCAATTGTAAAAAACTACAGCTTATTATATTTTTGAAACATGTAAATAAAGGAACATACAAATAAATAAATATAGAAATAAATAAACCTAAATATAAAAATAGAATTGACATAATATTTTTTTTATAAGATAACAATAATTTTATAATCAAGTTTTTATTAATAATTATTTAAATATTGTTTATTTGGTAAATATTAATTAGAATAATTTATGTTTGGGCTCTTTTGAATGTAGCTTTTTATTTTCTTTAAAATTAGAAATTTAAATTAACATAAACTTTATTTTTTTGAAGAATTATTATATTCTTCACCTTATTTCTAAAAATTCATTATTTAATATCTCGAAAACAAAAAAAAAAGACATTTTTATATTTGGTGTACTAAAAGTACACATTTTAAGCTTTGTTAAAAAAAAAAAAAAAATTAAAAAAAAAATGTCTTTTTTGAAAAAAAGTCAAAAAAATTTTTGATTTTTTAAAAAAAAAGTCAAATTTTTAATTTTCAAAAAAATTTTTTCTACCATTTGAAAGAGCAGAAAAAAACTTATCGATAATGTATAGGACAAAAAAATGTGCGACTTTCCGTATAAAAGTTACGAATGACCAAAACGGAGTATACCTGCTCTTCGTCAAAAACTTGACCCCCCTCCCTACCACACAGTTTTTGTTAAAATATAGTAATACTTGGTGACTGAAGTACTCACCCCTAGGGTTAAATTGAGTACAAATTTCAGTCCGATCTGAGAACATTTTTTTTTCAGTTGGATCGGTACAGAAATTTTGCCCCAGTGGTAAACACAAACCAACAGCTTGCGACAACACAAAGACATTACTGAAAAATAAAAGAGAACTTAAGAAGCATTAAAAACATTCCTTCTCTTGTAATTCTATACCTACATTTACGAAAATAATAATAATACTTTAACATTCGTTTAAAGTTGAAAAAACAAAATTATATACCGACATAATGCAAAACATACAAAGTAAACTATCAAATTTTAAACATCAAAAAAGTCAAACATTAACAATAACCATAAAAATAATCAAAAAACTCGTGCATACTTACTAAGAAACGAAAAAAAACGCAGATAGTTGAAACTCGCGAATGCTGAATGATGTCATGAATCGGTGCTTCTGCTGTTGCCAGTAGGAAAGTTTCCTGACGTCAATCCTGTAGAGTACCGTGGATGATGTCTTCAATCGTTGCTTCTGCTGTTGCCAGCATAGAGATCTAAGAA
Source organism: Ganaspis brasiliensis (assembly GCA_037103525.1). NCBI lineage: Eukaryota > Metazoa > Arthropoda > Insecta > Hymenoptera > Figitidae > Ganaspis > Ganaspis brasiliensis. Next base: position 1,922,633 of record JAZKLR010000350.1, read on the forward strand.
TAGAGTGCGCGAGTGTCCCGAATGCGCGACAGTGGTTTTAGAGCGAGACCGCTGCAAAGGAGGCCCCCTGTGTGTAATAGAAGAACACACTCAGGGGGCCTCCTTCGCAGCTGTCTCGCTCTAAAACCACTGTCGCCGACTCTCATGGGAATCTAACCAACTCGCGCGCTCTATTCTTATATCTCTATGGTTGCCAGCAAGAAAGTTTCCTGACGTCCATCTTGTAGAGTACCGTCCATGATGTCTTCACTCGGTGCTTCTGCTGTTGCCAGCAGCAAAGTTTCCTGACGTCCATCCTGTAGAGTACGGTAAACGATGTTTTCAGTCGGTGCTTCTGCTGTTGCCAGCAGCAAAGTTTCCTGACGTCCATCCTGTAGAGTACGGTAAACGATGTTTTCAGTCGGTGCTTTTGCTGTTGTCAGCAGGAAAGTTTCCTGACGTCTATCCTGTAGAGTACCGTGAATGATGTTTTCAGTCGGTGCCTTTGCTGTTGCCAGCAGGAAAGTTTCCTGACGTCCATTCTGTAGAGTACCGTGAATGATGTTTTCAATCGTCGCTTCTGCTGTTGCCAGCAGGAAAGTTGCTGAATGTCCATCCTGTGGAGTTTCGTAAACGAAAAAGATAATGATACTTTAACGTTTAATCAAAAGGAAAATATTAAAAATTCTACATCTGCACCATGCAAAAAAATTAACTAAACACTGATTTTTTTAGCTTGATAAAAGTAAAACAAAATCAATAACAATTAAAATAATTTGCACATCTTCTGCATACTTACTAAACATCTGCAAAAGCGCGCAGGTTTACAACTTTTAAAGAGTGAATGATGTCATCTATCGGTGTTTCTGCGTTTGCGAAAAGAAAGTTTTCTGATGTCCATTCTGTAGAGTATCGTGAAAGTGCAAAAAATCAAACTAAACATTGAATTTTTATGCTTGATAAAAGGAATATAAAAACAATAACTATGAATAAAATTTGCACAACTCCTGCATACTTACCGAATTACTGCAAAAAATGCACAGGGTTGAAACTCTCAAAGAGTGTAGGAGTTAATCAATCGGTGCTTCTGCTGTTGCAAGCAGCAAAGTTTCCTAGTGTCCATCCTGTAGAGTACCGTGAATGATGTCTTCGTCTTCTTACGATAAGAAATTGGCAAACAAATGGAAATATAAATAGACGCATATCAAAGTTTTGTTGTTTTCGTTCTGTGACAGCGTAAATCACCTTTAAGGATAAGCCGGATATTTTGCTGTAATATTTTTGCTGCACTGTATATTAAGGATGTATGTATCAAAATGCATCTGGTAAATAAGGATTATGATAAATAGAAAATAGTTCAGATAAATGCGGAGTAATTTATTTAGTTAACAATTTTAAATTTTAGAAGATTTAAATTATTTTTGCGTTCCGTGATAATTAATTTTATGAATTTTTCTGCATTGTATTTTGGTTACTTCCATTTATAATTTTAAGTTTAGTGAAATTCACAAGTTTACTTCTTACATACTTCTTTGTTTATTTACAGAAGTTTTTAAAATGTATTCAAATTTAAAAAAAATTTTAACTTCCTTCATGTTAACTGTATTCAGTTTGAGGCAGAAAAGTTTATATTAAAAACCTAAGCTGATGTCAATAAAATTTTTATTAATTTTTTGAATACTTTTCTTCCTTTAATTTATTTTATTCAAATTTAATCTTGCAATACCTTTGCTCATTTTTTGAGTACTCAAAAAATGCATTTAATGTTCCTTTCTTCAATTTTTAAAATGATGTTCAATTTGTTAAAAGGTTTCTATCTTTAGCAATATTTAAACATTTTTTATTTATGTTTTTAATTTTTTTATGAATTTAAAAGAGAAAAGTCTGCAAATATTTAAATTTTTTAAAAAGTTTTTCTACATTTTTATGATTTTGTCATTGTTTTTTATTGGTGGCGTAGTTTTGAAAATTGTTCTCTATTTTTTAATAATATTCTTAACTTTATTTATTTTGAAAAATTTTATCTTTCTTTGTGAACAGTTATCTTTTTTTTACATTTTTATATGTTGTTTTTTTAATTTTTTATTATTTTGTTGTTTTTCTTTAACTTTCTTAATTTTGCATTCGCAAGGATAACATTTTTTTTAATTTTCTAATTTATTCACAATTTGTTTAATTTTTATTAAATGTATGATCTATTTTTTATTATTTAGAGTACTCTCTTACTAAGTGCCCGTTCAGTAAGTAGCCGTTCCCCTTCACACATATTTTTACACTTACATTATTTGCTTCCCACCATAGCAAATGCGGTATTTTACCGCATTTGCAAAGTCAAGTTTAAATTAGCAACTTCAAGTGTTAGAAAAATGACAGATAACAAAATAACCAAAAATGGATGTAAACCAACCTAAAAGTAAGAGAGCGATAAAAATTCTTCGCAAAGAATTTGTAAACATTTTAAAAAAGAATAAAAAAATTAAAATTTTTATGGAGCTTGATACTGAAGTATCAATTTACAAAATTGGAGAAAAATATAGTATAAGTGAAACCAGCATTCAGAGGTGGAAAAGAAATCGTTCAAAAGAAGAATTTCTTGAAACCGATGACAACGCAAAACGATTTCGAAAAGATTCCATGGATATTTCAAACATTGAAACAATACCATTTTTTTAAAATTATAGATTCTAAGCTAGTCAAAATAATATTCCTATTTTTTTATGATACGATAATTTTAGATCCCTGAACTTTATATATTAAAAAACATTGCCAATATGAAAGGGTTAAAAGTTGACTCTTCTTAATTTTATTTTTCCTTACACTTAATTTTCAATAAACAAAGATTTCTAAAAATTTATTAAATATTTTTTCAGTCATTTTAAATTTACCGCGAACTATTTCGTTTTCGAAATTATTCGCATTCAATTGTTTTTACATAAAATCTACATATAATGCAATTGAGAGTGGGGGCTCTCGATAAGTAACCATTTTATTCCCCTACAGCCCCATTTTCGGTCACTTAGTGAGAGAGCACTGTATTGTTAAAAAAGTCTCGAAGTTTGACATAAGCTTCTTGAATATACTTTTAAGTAATTAATCGAATGTTGTTTCTTACCGATAAATATATTTTTTTATATAAAATTTAAAACCTAAATTTTTGTTATTAAAATTTACAAAGATACCGACTTGGCACTTGTTTGTCACCTAAAAATTAGTTTTAAAAATAAAAGACAACTAACCTAAAAAATGCACCAAAAACCACTTAGACACCCACTTAGTACTTGGTTGTTTCAAAAATACTATCTTTTAAAAAATAAGGTTAACTTTGCTAAGTAAGTTCCTAAGTATTAGTTTCTAAAAAATAATTCCAACTTCAAAAAAGCAGATGACCAAAAGTCACCTAGACACCGACGTGGCACTTGGTAAGTTCCTAAATATTCGTTTTAAAATAATAAAGCCAACTTCCCCGAAGAAGATGACCAAAAGTCACCTAGACACCGACGTGGCACTTGGTAAGTTCCTAAGTATTTGTTTTAAAAAAATAAAGCCAACTTCCCCGAAGAAGATGACCAAAAGTCACCTAGACACTGACGTGGCACTTGGTAGGTTCCTGAGTATTCGTTTTTAAAAAATAAAGCTAACATCCCCAAAGAAGATGACCAAAAGTCACCTAGACACTGACGTGAGACTTGGTTGCTATTTAGGTATGAGTTTTTAAAGTATAAGATAAAGTTTCCAGTAGAAATTCTGAAAAAGTCATCTAGACCCTATCTTATTACTTTAATACTTGATAATGATCATGTATTCCTCTTTACCCACATAGAAATGTGTTTCTGTTAAATTTATCTTAAATCTGTAATATCGACCTGTGAAAATTTTTATTTATGTAATATAAACCTCCTTATAATATTCTATTTCTGTAAAATAGACACTTGAGTATTTTCTTTAATGTAAAAAAAACTGATTTTAAAAATCTGTAAAATACACACATGGCTCAGAATTTTTCGTGCACAAATGGAACGGACTCAATATTTATACTCGCTATTACTTTATCAAATACAAAAATTGTCAACAATTATAACCTCTGTCACAGAAAAGATAATTAATTATTTACATGTTACTATGGAAGAAAAATCTTTTAATATATTTAATATATTTAATATATTTTTAATATTTTTTTAATTTTCCAATGGATTTGGAAAGACGAACAAAAGCCCTTTCAGATGCAAGAAGAAAAAATAAATTATCTTAATTACTTATAAAGTTCCAACACTTTAAAGATTTTCCCCCCTAAATTTTGTTGAAACGAAGTTTCTGACTTTTAAACTTAAAATCCTTATAACTTGAAAAAAACAAAATTTATAGCAAAATAAAAAAATACGTGTTGTCTAACATTCTTTATAAAACGACATTTTAATGGCGAAAATTACTTTCAGTCCCGAACAAGTCTAGCCTGCCTAATTTGAAATGAATTCGGTCAATAGTACAATAATATAATAATCACTATAAAAGCGTCAATAATTGTCAGTGCCCAAAATTTTACTGTCAATTATGACGCTTTTATAGTGAACAGCACCGACATTTTTACCAAAATTTTTTCTTAGTGTACATTGAAAAAACCTGGACTCACATTTGATGCAACTCATTTTGAGTGGGGTTTCAAATTAAATAATGACAAACTTCAAGTTGCTTATAATGAGCCTGCACAATAGATAGTGTCAGGATTAACCTAGGTTACTAGCAATATAAGTTTTTTAGATTTCTAAGTTGGGAACATGTGCAGCTTTTCCATTTTAGCTATTGGTCAGTTTGAGCCGAGGATGCTCCATTTTAACGCAATTCAAATTGAGCATCGTACGCTATTTATTTTAAGATCAGGTTGTAAAGAAAATTCATTGCTTTGTTAGCAAAATGGTATTTCTCAAGCATGTCTTCCACATATTCCCATTTTTAAAGGATTGAACATCATTCTCAAATATCTTAATAAACAGCACCGCTTCCTACATTACAAAAAATATTGCGTTTGTTGTAGGTATTATTATATGATATTTCCATTAAAAAATATTTAAAGAAAACATTTTTTGGAGAGAACGTAAAAAATAGAAAAAACGTTCTGCTAAAAAATAATAGACAAATTTATTTACTACAATTTTTGTTGTTTGAATTTTTGTTTTGTACATTTGATAGTAAAAAAATAATGATGTAAGAATATATAGATAGCTTAATTTTTTTTTCTTTTTTAATAATATCATTTTTTATTGTTAAAGTTAGGCAATTAATACAAAATTTACACAATTTTAGTGTACAATGTTTATATTAAAGCTAGCAACAAAAATGTAATAGTTGATTTAGAGTTTTTTTGCTTTTATGCGTCAACATTTATTGTTATGTGCATTTTACAGCTGTAACTCTTGATTTTTTTGTAAAGTATCAAATAGAAAGATAACTTTTTTTTATCCTCTATGAGATTTATTTACAACATTTTCATCTAAAGTATCCCTGGAACTGGTGAATTTTGTAACACTGATTAAAATTCCCAATCTTTTTACGTTAAATTATTATAACTCAAAAATTTGTGTAAATATCAAAAAAAAATTCTACACAAAAGTAAAAGAGAAACTTATTTCCTACAATTTTTGTTCCTACCATTTTTCTGGAAAATTGATATTTACCAACTTAATGACGTGGGTATCGCTAGGGGGCTACACATTTTCAAACTGCTGCCAGACCAAGTTTGAAACGGCTCAGGACTGCCAGACTGGTGTCTTTGCATTTGTACGAATGTAAACTTTCATTATGCTAAGGTTTTAATCGGTATGAAATGATATTGGGAAACCCGATTTTTTGACCTGTTTAACCATTTGCCAGACGAGATTAGTGCCGGCTAGGGACTGCCAGACTGGCATTTTTACATTCGCATGAATGTAAAGTTTGGTTTAAATAAAGATTTAACCAGTATGAAATGATATTGAGAAACCCGTATTTTGGGCTACTTGACCCTCCTAATGCCACCCACTGTAGCTCTAAGTAGCTGCCAGACTTATGTTTCGGTTCTTTGCATATACTCAGTAAGCAGTTATCAAATTTTCTGCCGGTATGAAATGAGAAGGTCAAATTTGTCCGTGGCTCCCGGACTATAAGAATTGGATGAGATAATTTATCTCTCCATGTTTCCTGTCTATCCATGGTCTGATGTCTCTGATTAATGCGTGTGTCTATTTGGCCATTTCTTGGCATCCCGTCCATCTTTTTTGCTATGTTTCTAGCGTTTGATCCCTAAGAGCTCTTCTCCATCCGTTAGGTGGATCTGTTTCTGTGTTGATATGATGAGCGTTTTGCCTCTCTAGAGCTAGCAAGTCTATCGGTATTGTGCTTGCTAACACCATTGTTGCGCTCTCAGAAACCTTCTTATATGCTGAGTATATTCGTAATTCCGCTGCTCCTTGAACTCTTGATAAGATCTTGCGGTAAGATTCTTGTTTTAGCTTACCTGCCCAAGCCTCCGCTCCGTATATCATGATGCAGTTCACGGTATTTATTATAATCCTCCGTTTGCACTCCTTCGGGCCATCTACATTTGGCATCAGTCGAAACAAGGCAGCTGACACTCTTGTCGTCTTACCTCCAGCTTGTGTAATGTGTTTCTTGAATCTCAATTTAGAGTCCACTCAGATTCCTAAATACTTTAAGAGCGGCTTAGCTCTGATTTTTTCACCACAAATATCGAGAGAGAAGTCGTCCGAAGAAGTCCGTTGTTTGGTTAATACCAAACTTGGCTAGCAGCCAAGAATGTCTTCTTGGCTACTAGCTTCAAGCCATGCTCGATAAACCACTGTGTCAGAAGAATGCAAACATAGGCAACTCTTGTACGTGCAAGTTCAGGTGTTTTAGCTCTCACTACTATTACTATATCATCAGCGTAACCGATGATTGTGACCTATTCAGAGAACTCCAGTCTCAGGACACCGTCGTACATGATGTTCCAGAGATCGGGTCCTAAAACTGATCCTTTGGCAACACTAGCGGCAACTTCCCTCTTTTTAGGGGCGTCCGTCGTGTCATATGACAGCTCTCAGTCATTTAGATAATCATCTGTTATTCTGAGTAGGTATGCGAGTACTCAAAAACGATGTTTCAAGGCTGTCATTATGTCCGACCATCTCGCTGTGTTGAAGGGGTTTGTTACGTCATCTTCGTGTTCTGACTTTTATTCGACGCTTCTTCTGTCACCCTGATAACGTCTTGAAGTGCGTCGGCCGTGGAGTGCTTTTTCCTAAAGCCATGCTGTTTTGGGGACAGTCCTCCAACTGTATCTAGAGACAAGCGGAGTCTGTTTTTAATAAGTTTTTCCAACACTTTATCCGCATGGTCTAACATGCATAGTGGTCTGTAAGATGAAGGTGTGATTGAAGGGGTCTTTTGCTTTGTCTATAAGCACCAATCTCTGCTTTTTCCAGCGGCGAACAAAGACGCCAGCACTTAGACAAGTGTTGTACATATTCAGCAGGAGGTTTGGACATTTATCTGTTACTATCTTCAGTACTGCAATTGGGATAGCATTTGGTCCAGGTGCTTTCCGATTTCTGCATGTACTTACAGCGCTTCGCAACTCCTCTATAGTAAAGAGAGGTATAACATCTTTTACCTGTATATCAACTTATTCCCGTCAAGGGTGCTGAGAAAAAAGTGTCTCAACCATAACCTTTGTTTTATCCGGATCTTTTAGACATATTGGACTCTGCATACCCAGTAGTTTTGTTACAATTTTGTAACTCATTCCCCAGGTGTCTCTATTTATATCCTGACACAGTGTCATCCAGCACTTCTTTTTACTAGCTTTAATAGCTTTCCGGAGTTCTTTTTTAGCCAAAAGGTACATTTCGCCTAAGTTACCAAGGTTATATTTAGCTCTGCGTCTTTGAGATATGCGTCTGAGCTTCAGTGCTCTTTTTCTAAGGTCAGCTATCTCATTTGTCCACTAATAAGTAACTCTCTTTTCTTTTTTGCAGCTGGCTTTGGGCATCGAGTTTTTGCATCCTTTTGATATAATACTCATTAAGCTTTTAACTATACTTTCGGCTTCTCTTGTAGGTTGCCGTCCTTCGATGTCGAAAGACGGCACTGAAAACAGCGATATTGTTGCTAAAAACACAGGTTTCTTAAGTCTGGCTACGTTCCAGCCTTCATTTAGAGGGCGGTTGCTATTTCCAGAAAGAGCTATTTCTATCTTGTATTTCGTAGTAAATGCATTGATGATCAACGCCGGTAAAGTCTTCAAGAACTTTCCATCCTCTTATCTTTGTTCCGACCTTTGCTGCGGCCAGTGTGATGTCAAGGAAAGATCCTCTGCACTTTTTCCTTCTACAGGTTTTAGTTGTACCTTTGTTTATGATAGTTAAATCTAGTCTAGCTATCATATCCATGACTAACTCGCCTCTATTATGGGTAAACTCTTCGCCCTATTCTACTGCTTTGGCGTTGAAATCTCCAGATATGATTTTTTCACCTGCAGTTTCATGCACTATGTCTTCAATTTTTCCTAATTTTCGCTTAAATTTGTCAATCCCTCCGTTAGGTAAGAGATACACACTAAAAAAAGAAACTCGCTGACTTGTTATCCACGTAAAACTTTCCTCCGTACTACAACTCTCCACCGGTGTGTTAGAGACATTTCTAGTCCAGAGTGCTGCAGGAACAGTCTTATCTTGATACCAGCCATATTCTGTTCTATTTTGTTTGCTGTTAATGAGCAAATCCACCTAATACTCTATTGCAAGTTTGTGAAGAAGATCCTGCGCTAACGTGCTACGCTGGAGATTGCTCTGCAGTATTATTTCCAGGCCTTTTGCATTTTCTCAAAGGCTTCTTTGTAAACCTTGGATTTATAAGACCCAGGGGTGTGATCAACTTCTTGGACGCCTTCTTTTTCCACGCAGAGAACGGAATGTGGTTTTTTTTACACATATGGCGGATTTATGTCCTGCTTCACCGCATTTCTAGCAAAGTCCACTTCTATCTGCAGCTTTGCACTCGACCTTGATGTGTCCGTAGCCAAAGCATTTGTGATATCTAGTTGGTCGAATCTTGCGTCTCACTCTACAGCGTACCCATCCTATTCTTATGTGACGCTGGTCCTCTAGCTCCTGTGCTGTATGGTCATCAAGAAGGAAATAGGTCATTTTCGAGCCTCTGCAATTTCTCTTAGATAGCATGATCGTTACTTCCGTGCAGCTTGATTTGACAAAAATAGCCTTCAATGCACTTTTAACGTCCTCTTCTTCGGCGACATCATCTAAATCCAGGTTATCTATCCAGCTTTTTGGTGTTTTGGTTCTAACAAATCCTTTGGTTCCTACCGCTGTTTAAAGGGCTTGTCCGAATTGTACCCTATCCTCCATTGAGGCTCCAACCTGAACCAGCATGTGCCCGCTCTTGGTTTCTCTTATTCTCATAATTTTTATACTTATCTCATCTGGGTTCACTGCTTTGCGGATATCTTTAGGGACTTCCGCGTAACTGCTTCCCTGCGCCGTCTCTATAAAAACTGCATCTGGGCGGGTTTTCTTGCGTTTTCTTTGCTCTTTGGGAGTTAACTGATTTTTATTTGTGATTGATACCCTCACACCTTCTTTGGTTGACTTTGTTTTCGCTCTGGTAACAGTAGTGAATACTCTTTTACGCGGATTTTTACCTGTAGGACTAGGAATTGGAGTTCCAATTTCCGGATTCATTCTCTGGCTCTGTACTTTCATCTCGCTGAGCTGCACTTTTTGTATGGTACTTCCTAGAGTTGCCGTTAGCGTTCTTTGCAAGACCCTTAGCTGGTGTGTGCATTTAACTAGCGTTTCTATGCCTGTTTTTACGAAGCTATCAAGATTTGTTCTTCCATTTGCTTTACTGCTCTTCGATAATGTGTTTTATTTCAGTCAATTTCTTGACGCTGTTTTGGCCAGTGTCTTTCTCTAACTGTTTAAACACTCTCTTTTTCTCTGTCCTTGTAACATGAGTGTCATTAGGGACCAAGTCAGCCACCCCTGATCAGTGGCGTAACAATAGGGAATGCAGGGGAACCGAAACATCAGGGCCCCCGGGGGCTAGGGGCCCCCAAAAATGAAACCGATTAAGTTTTTTTTTTTTTTTAGTATTGAATATCGCTTTAGATTCCCAGAGGCCCCAAATTTTTTTTCCCCATCAGGGCCCCCAGATGAATCCGACACCCGCAGATTGTCTTTGGTAAGATCTACTTCCATAATGACTTTTTGGTTTTGGTTGTTTCTTAGTAAGGTAGAGAGTACGAGAACCACACACCCGTCAGCTAATCTACAGGTTTCCCATATTTTGGGACAGAGGACCCTAAAAGGGATTCCGTCACACATTAATCATCCCGCTTAGCTTAAAGGAAGGACTTGTCATCCCCTCATTCTGGAAGAGCCCGACTTAACGGGGTACTTTACAGGTAGGTTGTAACCCGCATGTCCGTAGACATGCCCCACGGGCTATCCGCTTCAGAATAAGCAGGTGACGGGTGGTCACACTCTCTGTCTTAAGCCCCCCCACCAGGAAAAAGTGAACAATCCTTGGGGGAGAAAGTATTGTAATGAAAGTTACGGTTAATTAAAAATCACTGTGCGCAGTAAAAGCAAAAAAATTCAGGTCCCTGTAACTTGACAACCCGTCATACTAGGTCTTTTTTGGCGGTATCACTTGGCAAATTTTGACTCATATTCAATATCTTTTTAATTTTATTTCTTCTTATAATTTGGTTTCTAAATAGTATTTTATAGTTAAAATCATTACACAAACGAATTTTGTGAAAAACATTTTTTTCCGTTGAGAATTTTAAGCTATTAAAATTTGTCTTTTATATTTATTTCACAAAAATAAAAGAATTAGCAACCATGAATAAAATTTTTTTAATAACAGTACGGTAAATTAATTTAATATTGTTGTAAAAGTTGTATTATATCATAGTTGAAAATATATAAATTTTTTTTAAATTTGGAAATCCGTTTTTTTTTAGTTAATTAATATATAGTAATTTTGCTCGTTTTTTTACTGTTTCCATGTAAAAGTTCCAACTTTTATAGATTTTAATATTTTTACTTATATTATTATCCTTATAAATAAAATCAGACTTTTGTCTGTACATTGTACAGAATTGAAAATTTCTGTTATATTTTTTCTTTTTATACTTTAAATTTTCCAAAAATACCATCGCTAAAAATATGTCTGTATGAATGTATGTATGTATGTTTTGTCTGTACATTGCACAGAATTGAAAATTTCTGTTATATTTTTTCTTTTTATACTTTAAATTTTCCGAAAGTACCATCGCCAAAAATATGTCCGTATGAATGTATGTATGTATGTATGTATGTATGTATGTATGTATGTATGTATGTATGTATGTATGTATGTATGTATGTCTGTCATCAAAACTTCGACCAGGCATCACGTAAAAACTTATTAATCGATTTAAGTAAAACTTGGCAGTATTTTAGGTATTAGCCTAACTTAAAATTCTATCTATATTAGATTAAAAAATATTAAAATGAACTTAAGTTATGATATTTTTTGAAAAATTCAAAAATCCAAGAATTTTGATTTCCTTTTATATTTTAATCAATTTGACTTAAACTTATTAAATGGTTATTTTTATTGTTTCTGATTAAGATTGTATCGTCAAATAGAAAAATTTCAAATTAAAAACATTTGAGTAAAACATTAAATTTTCAAAAAATCAAAAACATAATTACTACAATCAATGGTGTTTAACTTTAATACTGGTTTATTTTTTAGGTCTTCAATTAAAATTTTTTTATTTAAAGTATAAAGTTACTTAGCTAAAACATGTTCATTGTGAAGGAAGATTGATCAATTTTTCAAAGAATGTTAAAAATAAAAGAATTTTAAAATTATATATGTTTTGATAATTTTTAATTTTTTTTTATAATAAGTTTTTTTATATAATTAACTCCCTAAAAGAAATACATAACACGACAATATAATTGACTTCAATTTATAATAATTCTTATAAATAAAATCAAAGTTTTGTCTGTACATTGTTTCAAATCTCAAATTTTTAACATAAACTTTCGTTTTAAGGATCAAGGAATCCGAAATCGACAATAAAAGATTTCATGTCTGTCTGTTTGTCTGTCACAGAACTTTGTACGCTAATCACATTTAAATGACTTAAGCGATTTAAACAAAATTTGGTAATACATTAGGTATTGACCTAAGTAAGGTTTATAATATTTGACTATAAATTTTAAAAAATAAATATCAAACTCAATTTTAGATGAAACAATAGAAAATATCAATTTTTGAATCTGAATTTTTTTTACGTAAAAAAATGAAAATTCAGATAATCAAAAAAATTGCATTTAAACTTGGTATACGTGTGTATTATAGGTACGTAACTCAGATTTTATCAGAAATAAAAATTGGGCCTTATTAGGAACAAAGGGATTATAAGAGAAGCTTGCAATGAAAATTTCCAGAAAGCCTGCTTTGGGAACTTTTCAAAAACTTCACTTGGAACCTTCTCAGAAACTTCGCTGAAGATTCTTTTAAAAAATGCCCTTGGAAACTTCCTGGATGTTTCACGAAAACTTTCTTCGAGTACTTCCCTTGGAAACTTCTGCTGAAACTTTGCAGTTGTTTTTTAATTTAAATAATAAATAATTTTATAATACACTATTCTGTAATTTTTAAAATCAACCATAGCAAATCTCTTTAAATGAGATTAATTGTTAATTATTTAATAGTATACGTCACTGAAAAATTGTCAGCTTTCAAACTAAGAAAAAGGAGCATCTCTATCTTAAAAAATTATTTATCATTTAAGTTAAAAAAAATAATTGAAAGTTTCCAAGGGGTGTTTCCTGGAACTTTCCAGAGGATGTTTCAGAGAAGTTTTGAAAAGAAGTATACGGGAAGTCTTCGGGAAGTTTCCGGGAAGTCTCCGGGAGGATTCTAAGGAAGGCTTCCAGGAAATTTCAAGGAAGTTTTCAAGGGAAGTTGCCAAGAAGTTTCCAAGGAGTGTTTCCGGAAAGTTTCCAAGAAGTTTTCAAGAAATGTTTTAGTAAAGTTTTCAAAGAAAATTTCTTGGAAGTTTCCAAGGAAAGTTTTCAACGGATGCTTCCTGGAAATTTTCAATGGAAGTCGCCGGGAAGTTGCCAAGAAGTTTCCAAGGAATGTTTCCGGAAAGTTTCCAGGAAGTTTTCAAGAAATGTTTTAGTAAAGTTTTCAAAGAAAATTTCTTGGAAGTTTCCAAGGAAAGTTTTCAACGGATGCTTCCTGGAAATTTTCAATGGAAGTCGCCGGGAAGTTTACAGGAAGTTCCCAAGGAATGTTTCTGGGAAATTTTCAGAAAGTTTACAAGGGAAGGTAAGGGGAGTTTCTAGAAGAAGTTGTTGGGCAGTTTACAAGGGATATTTAAGGAAAGTTTCCAAGGGAAGTTTGTGGGAAGTTTTCAGAATGTTTATAAAGGAAGTCTCTGAGAATGTTTCCGGGAAATTTCCAAAAAGTTTACAAGGGTTGTTTTAAAAAAGTTACCAATAAGTTTTCAAGGAATGTTTCTGGGAAGAATTCAAAAAGTTTCAAAGGGGTTTTCAAGGATGTTTCCAAGGAAACTTTCAGAGAAGTTTCCAGAAAGTTCCCAAGGATTGTTTCCGGGAAATTTTCAGGATGTACATTGCCGCTCAAAAGGATTGGCCCACCCTACGGCATGCAAGGGCATTACAAAAAGTTTTGTATCTTCATTAATAATAAAGATAAATCCTTCATCAAATATATTTTTTAAAGCTTAAGTATTTGGCTTAAAATGACACCTAAACAAAATTAAAAAAAAAATTGTATTGTTTAATTGCTTAAATAAAAAAAAAATTTCATTTTTTTTTAAAATTTCAAATTGATACAATTTTTGAAGAAATTATCACATTTTAATTCTACAAATTACATTTGAAAGCATTTTTTGTCACCTTTAAAACGATTTTTTTAAAATTGCTCTACGATAATTTTTAAGGAAGATATGATCATTTGTTTATAAAAATAGCCTCTTTTTTCAATTGTTCGTAACTTGAGAACAACTGACTTTTGGAAAAAATTGTTAAGAAAAAAAGTGTGCCTTTTTGTGAGTAGAATTACGAAAAAAATATTTAAACATTAAAAAAAAGTTTTATCGATATGTATTGGCATGTATATGTTATTCGTCTTAAAAATATATATGTCGTAGTCTTTTAGCGAAATTTGAATTTTCATGAAATGTCTAGACGTTTCATGAAGCGCTGACACATACTGGAATAAATCTTTATTTCATGATGTGTCTAAATTTTTTAGACATTTCATGACATGCAACTCTTAATTATGCACATAGTGTAATGATATAAAATTACACTATTTGTATAACATTAGAAAGCATTTCATGAAATAACTAAGTCTTATTTAGCTGATAACGAAAATAGTCAAATATCTAAATTGAATCACCCCTCCTTATTCACCTGTCAATTAGTCATTTCTTAATGTGTAACTGTTTACAACTAAGTCAGTGTCCTTTAAATTGTACAATAAGCAAATAGTAACAGTATAAGAATATTTTTAAATTATTATTTAAGATGTAAAACTAATATATATAAGTGTAAAAAAATGAATGTTAAGTGTAACAGCAGATGCCATAATAAACTCTCCTGTAGTAATAAATAAACATAAATAAATAAACACTAACTTAAATGAAAAACTTTTTTATTTATTGCTTTTTCACATTTTGAAAAAAAAAAATTACTCTCTTTCATTGTCACTTTTAATGCTTCACTGTCGGCTGCCATATTGCAATTCATTAAATAATAATTTAAAAATATTCTTATACTGTCATTATTTGCTTATTGTACAATTTATAGGACACTGACTTAGTTGTAAACAGTTACACATTAACGAATAACTAATTGACAGGTGAATAAGGAGGGGTGATTCAACTAAGATATTTGATTATTTTCGTTATCAGCTAAATAGGACTTAGTTATTTCATGAAATGATTTCTAATGTTAGACAAATAGTGTAATTTTATATCATTACACTATGTGCATAATTAGCAGTTGCATGTCATAAAATGTCTAAAAAATTTAGACACATAATGAAAAAAATATTTATTTTCGTATGTGTCAGCGCTTCATGAAATGTCAAATTTCGCTAAAAGGCTACGACATATATGAGAGATTCCATATGAAGTGATCAAGGTAAAAAAAATTGTTTGCCAATTATGCTTAAATTCGAAGTATTTATGGTACATATAGATAGTAATTTTTGGAAATTTTTTTTTGCCCAATATTTTCCGAGTGGGAGGGGGGTGAATTTTTTTGGGTTTTACGGTACAACGCAAATTTCAGTAAAAATAAATTTGAGTTTTTTTTTGGTGAAGGACACAATTTTTTTTTTTTTTTTTTTTTTAATCGAAAGCTGAGGTTTTTTCCTATAAAGGTATGTACATGAAAAAGTTGGCCTAAAATGTTTAAGCTATACAAATTAGAGTTTTAGAGTGGAGCGCTGCAGACTCAACGCGACCAGGGGCATCAGCGATCTAAAACTCTAATTTTCATAGCTTAACCATTCTAGGCCAACTTTTTCATCTACATACCTTTATAGGAAAAAACCTCAGCTTTCGATTAAGAAAAAAAAAAAAAGATCGTGTCCTTCACCAAAAAGAACTCAAATTTATTTTTGACTTTCATTTTTTTATGGTAACATTTTTTTTTTTTAAATACATATCATCAATTGAAAGGCCATGAAAAACTTTATCGAAACTGATAGTAGCAAAATGTTTTTATCTAATTGTTAACTAGAAAAACAATACTAAAATTTGCGTTGTACCGTAAAACCCAAAAAAATTTCCCCCCCTCCCACTCGGAAAATATTGGACAAAAAAAAAATTTCCAAAAATTACTATCTATATGCACCGAAACGACTTCGAATTTAAGCATAATTGTCAAACAATTTTTTTTACCTTGATCACTTCATATGGAATCTCTCATATATAGAAGGAAAAATTATATTAAAAAAAAAATTTTTTTTTTAAAGTTCAAATGTTTTTTTTGCTAGTTCTATGCACAAAAAGGCACACTTTTTTCTTAACAATTTTTTCCAAAAGTCAGTTGTTCTCAAGTTACCAACAATTGAAAAAAAGTGGCTATTTTTATAAACAAATGATCGTATCTTCCTTAAAAATTATCTTAAAGCAATTTTCAAAAAATCGTTTTAAAGGGGACAAAAGATGCTTTTAAATGCCATTTGTAGAATTAAAATGCGATGATTTCTTAAAAAATTGTATCAATTTAAAATTTTTCAAAAAAAGTGAAAGTTTTTTTTTTAATTTAAGCAATTAAACAATAAAAAAAATTTATTTTTTTATTTTGTTTAGGTGTTGTTTCAAGTCAAGTACTTAAGGACGCTTATACCCTCAAGCGGTTCTCATTCTATCCGACCATGATAGTCAATATCTTTTTAATTTAATTTCTTCTTATAATTTGGTTTCTAAATAGTACTTTGTAGTTAAAATCATTACACAAACGAATTTTATTGAAAGAAAAAATTTCCGTTGAAAATTTCAAGCTATTAAAATTTTTTCTTCCTGATTATGACAAAAAAGTGATGAATTATTAACCTTCAATAACATTTTCTTAACAAAGGTACGGCAAATTAATTAAATATTGTTGTACAAGTTGTATTATAATACAGTTAAAAAAATATATTTTTTTTTAAAAAAATTGTAGAACCGTGTTTTTTTAATTAATTAAAATATAGTCATTTTGCGTGTTTTGTTACTGTTTCCATGTAAAAGTCCCAACTTTATAAATTTAGATCTTAAAAACAGAACGGTAAAATTCAATAAAATTGTAACAGTACATGTAAAGTAATGCATTTAATATGTCATTAAAATTTTATAAGAATCTGTAGAAATTGGTTTTTTGGATAAACCTTCTTAAACTTTAAAATAAAGATTTGATGTAGGATTTAACTTTATTATTAATGAAGATACAAAACTTTTTGTAATTCTCTTGCATGCCGTAGGGTGGGCAAATCCTTTTCAGCGGCACTGTATACAAGGGATGTTTATTGAAGTTTCCAAAGGAAGTTTCTGGGAAGTTTACAAGGGACATTTAAGGGTAGTTTCTAAAGGAAGTCTCTGTCGGAAAATACATGTTCTCATAAATACTTTCTGTCAGAAAATACTTTTGGTCAAAAAATACTGTTGATGGCACGCCACTAGATTTCGATGCCCGCCGAAGGCGGGCTCGAAAGCTAGTGTTATTATAATATTATATTTTATAAATTTATATTTTAAAAACAGATTAAAAACAGAAACATTTCAATAAAATTGTAACCATACATGTACAATAATGTATTTAATATCTCATTAACATTTTTTAAGTATCTGTAGAATAACGATTTTGAGGATAAACCTCCAACTAATAATCCAGATCCTATTTTGGCAAAATTATCTATAACATCAATATATTCCGAACTACAACCTAGGGTGCAACGAGGATCAAAAATCATTTTTCATTAACCTTCTTAAAATGTTAATAGCTTTTGATGAAATATCACTATTAAAAACTTTTTAACAATATAATTTTTTTATAATATGTTTATAAATTGCCTATAAACAATAAATTTTCTTTATCGTTCTGGAACTTTGAAAAATCGGAAAGAAGTACTAATTAACAACTAAAACTATAAGAAATTGAAATCCATAGAGAAAATTGACAAGCCGTGATTTGTTTAAGAGTTATAATGAAAATTATGTAGCGCTGTTTGATTGGCCATCGAGGAGCATATATAATGGAGACCGGGGCTATTTGGCGCAGGGTCTGGTTGACGCACTTAAGTTTATTGAAAGGTGAAAAGTCGAATTAATTTTGATCTTTACTCAAGTTAATGCACTTGATGAACTGTAACTTTCTACGTAGTTTCATTGTTATTGATTTATTATTGCGGATTATAAGTCAAAATAACTGATTTTGGTGCTCAAAAGTAAATTTTAAACGTCTTCAGTTCTTTGTAATACCTTTTTAAGAAATGTGATGAGAAGAAAATCAAAAGTCAAGTTTTGAGCTAGAAATATTTATTTTAACAGAAAAATAAAAATTTTTGATTTGTATTTACAATATTCATAAAAATTGAGAAAATATATCAAAAGCCAATTCGGGGTTACTTGGCGCATCACATGGTTAGGGGAGAGGGAGTAACTTATTGCACTAAAAATGTTAAACGTCAACAAAATGAACTTTTTAGGCGGAGAAGTTACCTTTATTCTAACCAAACGTAGATATGTCTATGAAAATATTATTTATAACCTAAGAATTTAATGTTCTTATCATGAAGTAGGATAAGGAGATGAAACGCCTGTAGTTTGTCGCGGGAAAACTTGGCCTCAATCAGGGGGGTCCCAGTAGTAAAGTTCTTCGTTTTCCCTGTTGACAAAAGCACTAGCTGTAGTGACTTTTACAATTAATGTATCACGTGATCTAGTATGAAAACATACAGCGGAAATTAATTCTACTTTTTCCCTGAAGAGGCGCACAGAAGGTAGGGAAAAAGATGGCCGACTATTGTGACCCCTCCTATATGGGACCAGTAAAAATACGTCGTTTCTTCTCCTTACCCTACTTCATGGTTTTTACATATGGGGCATTCTTTGTCAAATTTGCCACCCCCCTGCCCATTTCATTTTTGCGTTAAAAATACTTTATCATACATGAAAATTTTTGTTATCAAGTCTAGTTTTTGATGCCGTCTGGTGTTTTGCAAAAGCCGTCAAACATAACCTCAAAATGACGGTTACGTCAGAAAAAAACAAAAAAAAAATACATTTTTTCCTAAAAAATGCCTGTAAAAAAGGAAAAAAAAATATTTTCTTGACCAGGATAACATACTCTACGATATTTTGACTTGCTCAATCCAAATTCACTGCCAGTTTAGAAATTCAAAATGGCGGATCCAATATGGCGGACACAAATTTCAAAAATCTATCATATTCGGTTGAAACTGGTTACATGGGGGTTTTTGGGGTCGCTGATAACGAATATGATGTCGGTTTTTAGAAATTCAAAATGGCGGATCCAATATGGCGGACACAAATTTCAAAAATCTATCATATTCGGTTGAAACTGGTTACATGGGGGTTTTTGGGGTCGCTGATAACGAATATGATGTCGGTTTTTAGAAATACAAAATATCGGATCCAATATGGCGGACACACATTTCAAAAATCTATTATATTCGGTTGAAACTGGTTACATGGGGGTTTTTGGGGTCGCTGATAACGACTATGATGTCGGTTTTTAGAAATTTAAATTGGCAACAACAAAGTGACTTACTTTAAGAAAATGAACAAGTCCAACAATAGATAAATAGAACAAAATAGGCTAGTACAGAAAAGTTAAAGAGACAAACATAATGAAATCGTTTAACAATGCTATATAGTTTAACAGAGCCTGAACTTGGACGACCATTGCAGAACATCGTGTAGGTACTTGATCGAGTTGGTAAGGGACTTAGTATTCCCGTCTTGGGATACCATAGGATTTTTGAAATTAGTTTCGCCATTTTGAATTTCTAAAAACCGACATCATATTCGTTATCAGCGACCCTAAAACCCCCATGTAACCAGTTTCAACCGAATATGATAGATTTTTGAAATTTGTGTCCGCCATATTGGATCCGCCATTTTGAATTTCTAAAAACCGACATCATATTCGTTATCAGCGACCCCAAAAACCCCCATGTAACCAGTTTCAACCGAATATGACAGATTTTTGAAATTTGTGTCCGCCATATTGGATCCGCCATTTTGAATTTCTAAAAAGCGACATCATATTCGTTATCAGCGACCCCAAAAACCCCCATGTAACCAGTTTCAACCGAATATGATAGATTTTTGAAATTTGTGTCCGCCATATTGGATCCGCCATTTTGAATTTCTAAAAACCGACATCATATTCGTTATCAGCGACCCCAAAAACCTCCATGTAACCAGTTTCAACCGAATATGACAGATTTTTGAAATTTGTGTCCGCCATATTGGATCCGCCATTTTGAATTTCTAAAAAGCGACATCATATTCGTTATCAGCGACCCCAAAAACCCCCATGTAACCAGTTTCAACCGAATATGATAGATTTTTGAAATTTGTGTCCGCCATATTGGATCCGCCATTTTGAATTTCTAAAAACCGACATCATATTCGTTATCAGCGACCCCAAAAACCCCCATGTAACCAGTTTCAACCGAATATGATAGATTTTTGAAATTTGTGTCCGCCATATTGGATCCGCCATTTTGAATTTCTAAACTGGCAGTGAATTTGGATTGAGCAAGTCAAAATATCGTAGAGTATGTTATCCTGGTCAAGAAAATATTTTTTTTTCCTTTTTTACAGGCATTTTTTAGGAAAAAATGTATTTTTTTTTTGTTTTTTTCTGACGTAACCGTCATTTTGAGGTTATGTTTGACGGCTTTTGCAAAACACCAGACGGCATCAAAAACTAGACTTGATAACAAAAATTTTCATGTATGATAAAGTATTTTTAACGCAAAAATGAAATGGGCAGGGGGGTGGCAAATTTGACAAAGAATGCCCCATATCTATAATTATCACGTCTGTTATCTTCACTTTTTTGAAAGATAATTTTTTTTTATTAATTAATTAATTTTTATTATAAAATTTCTCAACAAGGCTTGATTAACAATATAATATACTTTAAATAATATATTTTCACTCCTGCGCCAACCTACCCCGGGTGGTGCGCCACCCATCCCCGGCCCAAGACTGGTTAGCGCACTTTTGATTGCTCCAAATAAAAGTTCTTAAGGTATATCTCTCGAAAAGTCGTTTTTTTAGATTTCCTTTAAACTTTGGAAATTAGTTAAAAAAGATATAATTTATGTACCTGCAAAATTCCAAGTCGACTAGCGGGCTGATAATGGAGATATTAAAATTTCTCATTTTACACGTAAAATCTATAATAAGCCTTGCGCATCTAACCTTTTTAGTTACAAATTGAAAATTCTTCTTTAGGATTTAAAGAAAAACTAATAATTATGTTATTTATAATTAGGCAAAACGTCATATTTGAAAACATAAATATTACTAGCGGGCCTGTTTAAAAAAAAGATAAATAAACAAAATTTATCTTTTTAATTCAACTGCATGCGCAGTAGCATAAACAGTGGTCTGAATTGAGAATAGTGAACACACATACATGGAATACTAGCATGAATATGCTGTGAAGGTAAACTTTATATGGACTGCTTGATACATTTTTGAGAGTGAATGTAATCAAAAGATATACCTTAAAGAAGAACTATGAAATGTTTTAGAGTTTTCTTTTTTTTTTTTTAATCAAAGCTGAAATATCAAGCAAGGTTTCTATGCAACAGAGTTTTCATAACTGCAAAATCGTAAGAGTTAATTAAAAAAGAGTGAAAAGTGCGCCAAGTAGCCCCGGTCTCCCCTACTACAGTAGGTGGCGCACGGTTTTTCTATATATTGCTTTTATTTAAGGTTTAAACTAAGATTACTAAGAAAAAGAATATGATAAATTTTTCTTCCATTATAATTAGTTGCAATTGTAATAGCCTTTTACCTTTATTTAGTAATATATATATTTAGTATTTCTTTTATAAAATATTATATATAATAATATATGAAGTTGGGTTAACATAGTTTGTGAACAACAAAATTATGTAATGAGGAAAATTCTTTACAAGTCAATCGGTTTAAAGGAATGGTACTTTCGCGTTCCATCAATTGTTTTCGATTGTTAAAACTTTTTTTTATTATTATATATATTTTTATTTTTATCTGTCTATATTTTATTAAAGAAATACTAAATATAAATTACCAAATTACAATATGCTCCTCGATGGCCCATCAAACAGCACTACATAATTTTCATCATAACTCTTAAGGGGAAGTTCTAGTCCAAAGTCCCGAAAATTAACGTAATTTTAGGATTTTTTTTGAGTTAACGCAATTATTTTTTGAAATAACTTCTTATGGTATTTATTGGTGTAGATTTGTAAAATTTTACAAAATTTTTTGAAGGAAAAATAATTAAAAATGGCGGCTCCAGCCCTCCCTGAAGAAAGCCGTGCGTGGCGGGAGTCCAAGTGCGCGGGGCACTCTACAGCCCTTCCAAATGATCTGAACTGAAAAAACCAAAAATATGTTGAAAGTTTTTGTAAAGTGTTTAGTTTGTGACAAGCATCAGTTTAAATTTGGTTAATGTGGCGACATCTGTATCACGTGTTAACTTTTAATTTTACATTCGACGCCATTGTTTCAGTTCAGTTGCCTTCAGGCTTTTGTACCTTACAGATCATTGAGATTGTATTATCTTTTGTGTTACAAATCATTAAACAAAACTTACATAAATAGTGTTCTTTTATTATCAAATCATAAAGGTTTCTACAGGTTATGGGACCAGATCTCGCAGTCGTGAAATGTGAAGTGTGATCGGTAAAATAGTTCAAAAAAAAGTGAGGTTAGCGTTCGAGTGAAAGCGTGATTCAGAGAACAAAGAAAATGAATTCTACGCTGTCGTCGCGAATAGAACTTTTATCGAAAGATAATTTTGATTCCTGGAAGTTGCAAATAGAAGCACTTCTAGTAATGAATGACACTTGGGAATATGTAAGTGGAGAATGTGTAAAGCCTGAAATTCCAGAAGAAAACGAGGAAGCTCGAGCGGCGGCCATAGCTCGTGCCAAGGAATGGGATGTCGCAGATCGGAAAGCGCGCTCTGCCTTGATATTGACTATTAATCCATCAGAGTTACAACAAATCAAGGGCTGTGTAACTTCGCATGAAATCTGGACAAAATTGCATGGAATATATCAGTCAAAAGGACCGGCAAGAAGGGCGACACTTTTGAAGCAGCTGATGCTTCACAAAATGGCGGAGGATGGAGATGTGCGCGCGCATATTCGGAAATTTTCTGAAACGGTAGACAAGTTGAAGGAAATGGAAATTCCAATTGTTGACGATCTTTTGTCGTGCATGTTGCTCTACAGTCTCCCTTCGTCGTATGAAAATTTCCGGTGTGCCATAGAAACACGTGACGAATTGCCCAATCCCGAAACGCTCAAAATCAAAATTATTGAGGAAAATGATGCCCGTAAATCGAAAGCTAGTTTTGATGGAATGCCAAATGCCATGGTGGTTAAATCAGCTGGTGGAAAAAGTGGTTTTTATAATAAGAAGAAGTGGAAGCCACAACGTAGTGATAAGAAGGAAAATCAGAATGTGCAAAAGCCTTTTCCTTTTAAGTGTCACAGATGTCAAAAGGTGGGACATAAAGCAGCTGATTGTGACGAAGTGATTGATCGGAAACCACAACAGAAGGCAAGTATGGCGGAAGAAACGTGTTGGCTAATTACTTCTCAAGAAGAAAATGCTTTTAAAGTCGAACAGTGTTATACTACAAAGTGGTGTCTCGATAGTGGGTGTACCTCTCACATGTCTCACGATGAGAAGTTATTCGTGAATAAAAGTGAATGTGGAAATAAGTTAAATTTAGCGAACCACGCCTCGACTACGGTGTTGGGAAAAGGAACTGTCAACCTCAAAGTTGATAATGGTCACGATAGTAGAATTATCAAGCTCGAAGACACACTTTTTGTTCCGGATTTAAGAATGGACTTAATGTCTGTTGGAAAAATTACGGACAGGGGTTTTGACGTGTTTTTTAGAAAAGAAAAAGCAACAGTTCTCGACAGTCAAGGTGATGTTAAAATGATTGCGGATCGTGTTAATGGTCTTTATTTTGTACGAGAATCTTCTGAAATCGCGAGTGCTGTGAGTGAGGATAAAGGAGTGTCAAAAATTGAATTGTGGCACAAGAGACTCGGACATTTAAATGAACAGTCTTTGAAAAATATCGTGACTGGAAAGAAAGTTCTTGGTGTTGAATTCGATACGAAAGACAGTTTATCGGTATGTGAGTCGTGTTTAAAGGGCAAGTTTTCGCAGATTCCGTTTCCAAAAAGGTCTTCGCGAAAAACGGAAGTCCTTGACATTATTCATTCCGATGTGTGTGGACCCATGAGGATACAATCACTTGGTGGTGCAAGGTATTTTGTTACCTTTATAGATGATGCCTCTCGGTGGTGCGAATTAAAATTTATTAAGCACAAAAGTGATGTCATGGAAGCATTCAAAGCTGTCAAGGCTAACTTTGAAAATCAGACTGGAAGAAAAATCAAGATTTTTCAGTCCGATAATGGAGGCGAATATTGCTCAAAAGAGTTCGACAAATATCTCGAAGAATGTGGAATACAACGACGTCTCACAGTACCTCATACACCTCAACAGAATGGAGTGGCCGAGAGGAAAAATAGGACTATTGTTGAATCGGCCAGGTGTATGATGGCAGAATCGAATATGTCACCAGGATTTTGGGCAGAAGCTATCGCAGCAGCCAATCATGTCAAAAACAGATGCCCATCAAGGAGTCTAGACGGAAGAACGCCTTTTGAAATTTGGAGAGGAAGGTTGCCAGATTTATCCCATTTAAAAACTTTTGGTTGCAAAGTTGTCATTTTAAACAAGTCCCAAAACAGAGGAAAAATGGATCAGCCTGGGAAAGTAGGATACTTCATCGGATACTCTGATATTACAAAAGGTTACAGAGTTTGGATTTCGGGTGACAAGAAAATAGAAGTTTCTCGCGATATATCATTTATCAACGAATATCTGTCAACGGAGAAACAAGAAGAATTCGTTTCGGAAGAAGTCTTCATCAAGCTAAAACTTGAAGAGAAACCCAATGAAAGGAAATTTATTGAGTTCGATCATCAACCTAGGGAAGAGCTACGTAGAGAGCAGATCCAGGAAGATGACATTGAAGAAACAGACGATGGTTACTCTGATGTTGACGAACCATTTCTCGGTTTCGAACAAGCTAGAGAAAGAAGGGCTGTTGGCAGACCACGAATTCTAAGAACAGGTCGTCGAGGTAGACCAAGAAAACAGCACAATGTTGCACACGAAGGAGCAATCGTAGAAGATGTTCAGGATTATGCAAATGTTGCTGTAATTCCAATTAAAGAAGCACTATCTGGATCAAATGCTGATGAATGGTTGATGTCCATTGAAGAGGAATTCAGTGCTCTAATCAAAAATGGAACATGGAAGTTACAAGATCGACCTGAAGATCGAAATATTATTGGATGTCGAATTGTTCTTATTAATAAATATTTCAAAGATGGAACAATTGAAAGAAAAAAGGCTCGTCTGGTTGCAAAAGGTTATGCTCAGAAACCTGGTGTTGATTTCAACGAGACCTTTGCACCAGTGGCTCGATTGAGTTCAATTCGCTTGTTAATGGCTTTGGCTGTTGAACGTGGACTTGAAGTGCATCAACTTGATGTAACGACAGCCTTTCTGAATGGACATCTCGAAGAGGAAATATTTATGGAATTGCCAGAATTATTTCCTGAACTCTTAGAGAAAATTGCTGCGAAAGAAAAGGAAGAAGGAGATGCCTCGAAGATGTTGAACCAATTGAAGAAAGGAAATCAAGTCTGTCTTTTAAAAAAGGCCATATACGGTCTAAAACAGGCGGGTAGACAGTGGCATAAAAAACTTGATGAAGTTCTGCAAAATCTAGGATTAAAGCCCACGAATGCAGATTCATGTGTCTATGTTGCCAAGTCTAAAGAATATTACATGATTGTCCTTACTTATGTTGATGATATGCTTTTTGCATCAAATAATATCAATTGGCTGATTGAACTAAAACAGGAACTAAAGAGATTTTTCGATGTTAAAGATCTTGGAAAAATCAAACGATGTTTGGGAATGGAATTTTCTCAAAACGAAGAAAGTATCGAGATTTCTCAGAGGATTTTTATTAAAGACGTTTTAAAGAAATTTGGAATGCAAGATTCCAAACCTGCTGTGACACCGATGAGTTTGGGATTGAAGTTGTCTAAACCTGAAGAATTTTCTAGTGAAGATAAAAACGATTATCCTTTTCGAGAACTGATAGGAGCGCTATTATATTTGGCTGTTGGAACCAGGCCTGATATTGCCTATACAGTTAACTGGCTTAGTCAATTTAATAACTGCTATCAAAAGGATCACTGGGTTGCTGCGAAGAGAGTACTTCGTTACTTGAATGGAACTTCAGATCTTGGCTTGAGATTTGAGAAGACTGGAAATCAACTTCAAGGATACGTGGATGCTGACTGGGCAAACTGCATCGATGATCGGAGGTCCTATACGGGATACGCATTTATTCTTGGAAATGCGTCGATTACTTGGGAAGCTAAAAAACAAAAAACAGTGGCTCTCTCAAGTACGGAAGCGGAGTATATGGGGCTCGCTGAAGCAGCAAAGGAAGCAGTGCATTTAAGAAGGTTCCTCATAGAACTTGGTTTTCCGGTGCCAGAAGCAGTCAAGATATTCAATGATAACCAAGGAGCTCAAAAACTTGCTCGTAGTCAGGTGTTTCATTGTCGTACGAAGCATATTGATGTGCGGCACCATTTTGTACGTGAAATCTTGAAGAGTGGAGAAATTGATTTAGAGTACCTTCAATCTACAGAGATGATAGCCGATGTCTTGACCAAGGCATTGTCCATGTCTAATCACAAAAAGTGCATTGAAGAATTTGGACTCAAAAGAGTAAACATTTAAATTTATACCTTTCAGCTTGAGAGGTGGTGTTGAAAGTTTTTGTAAAGTGTTTAGTTTGTGACAAGCATCAGTTTAAATTTGGTTAATGTGGCGACATCTGTATCACGTGTTAACTTTTAATTTTACATTCGACGCCATTGTTTCAGTTCAGTTGCCTTCAGGCTTTTGTACCTTACAGATCATTGAGATTGTATTATCTTTTGTGTTACAAATCATTAAACAAAACTTACATAAATAGTGTTCTTTTATTATCAAATCATAAAGGTTTCTACAAAATATTCTTAAACTAGATAAAATTTGGGGGGTCATATGAATCTCCGATTTTTAAAAAGACCTTTTAAAAAAAATTGGGGTCATTTGAAAAAGAAAAACCTGTTTTTCCCCCCCTTTTTTTTGCTTTATCGTAAAATAAACAATAACTAAAATTTATTTTTAAAAAAAACGCAACCTAGTGGCCCCCCAAATTGAATAAGCTTTAATTTGAGCCGTCAAACATCGAAATCGGTTCAGCCGTTGAAGGTGAATCGTGCCCCGCGCGCAAAAAAAAGGTGTTTAGAGAAAAACGCGTTTAAAGTTTGACGAAGGAAAAATCGTATGTAATGTTTGTTTTTTTAATTTTACTTCTAATCAGCTATTCCAGGACCATATAAGGTTCCTTCCTTATCCTTGAAGAGCATTTTCTGCTGAACTTAAGCACTGATTTTCGGTGTGTTTTGAAACACACCACTTAATAGGCGGTACGAGCGCGCGTTTTTACTTGGTTTTCGGCCGACGCACTTTTTTGTCTAATATGCTATAACTCGTAAAATAAATTAGATAGAGGAATATCCTTTTGCATACACATTTTCAAGACCCAAAGAATGAAAATAGAGCATTAAAAAAAAATAATTTTTGTTGTTGAATTGGACTAGAACCTCCCCTTAAACAAATTACAGCTCGTCAATTTTTTCGATGTATTTCAATTTCTTATAGTTTCAGTTGTTAATTAGTACTTTTTTCCGATTTTTAAAAGGTCCAGAACAATAAAAAAACTAATTGTTTATAAACAATTTATAAACAAATTATAAAAAAATTATATTTTTAAAAAATTGTTTACTGTAAAATGAACTACTTTTTATGCTCTTTCATTTCATTTAAGAGCCATTCAAATCGGTTTACTCATTTAGGAAATATAAGATTTTATTTAAAAACTGACAAAATTTTTCATTTTGCAATAACTTTCGTAAATATTTTTTTAAAATTTTTTTGTTTAGTGAAAAAAATGTTATGATCCAATAGAACATTTTTTTCTATATTTCGATTTACTATGCTTCCCTTGGTACTTTATTAGTGAGTTTTTTGTGTTATTTTGCACAGGACGTTTTTTATTGTGAGAGCCAGTGTTTTTTCCGTTCGTTGATACGTTTCAAGGTGTGCTAATTGTGATTTAATAGAATTATGTGAAACCTTGAATGCAGCATGGCCAATAATAAGAATCCAGCCGGTGGAAAAACTACCTCAGCTCAAAATCCCTGTGCAGGATGTAAGGGTCAGTGTAACTTGGATAAGGCAACAATTTGCACTAGATGTGAAACTTCGTATCACCCAAGTTGTGCGGCTAAATATTTGCTGAAGGATGGCACTTATTCTAAATGTTGTAGTCCTCGTGGTCTGTCTCCCACCAATTTGACAGCAACAACTTCTGGTTCAGTTACTGTCCCAGAAGTGGAGCGTATCATTAGTATAGCCATCAATGAAGCTGACAAAGGTCTCCATATACATATCTCAAATTCGTTTAGTTCTCTCACGAATAAATTGGATAGCATAATCTCTCAATTAGCTGAGGTTAAAACAAGGATGGATGAGTCAGACAAGAGAGTAAACGATTTATCCTCACGTGTTGACAGGGCGGAAACCTCTCTGTCTGCTGTCACTGAAGAAAATCTTCCATCTAGAGTAAAAATGATCGAGGGTAATATTGCTACTACTTCAGCCCTGTTGTCTTCTGCACCGGATGTCAACTCGATTTCTCGAACCTGTGTGGCTGAAGTCAAGTACAGCCTTTCGCGTAAGAACAACTTGATTTTTTTTTGGTTTTCCTGAACCCAATCCACCTGGAGAAACATTGCCGTTGAATACTGTTCGTTATGACCAGAATTCTGACCTATCTAAAATTAAAGAATTTGTTCTTAGTCTTGACTTCTCTTTTCCTGTTGGAAAGTTTAAATTTGCCAGACTTGGCTCATTTGCTCAGGGACGTCAAGACCCGAGGCCTCTGAAGGTGCAATGCCCCAGCGAGGCAATGGCAAAGTCTGTCCTGATGGGATTCTTAAAGATGAAAAAAGAGGAAAATCTACCGATTCATTTAAAAAGTCTCTGGATGGTCCCCTACAGAACGAAGTTCCAACTTCAGGAGATATCGGAATTAAAATTGGAACTGCAGAAACGGCGTTCAGAGGGGGAACAAAATATACGTCTAGTCTTTCGGGAAGGGGATCCTGTAATAGTGGTGAATTGTCCGAGTGTGCAGAAACATGTGACTCAACCAAAGGTTTGAATGGCGCGTTGGCCCTCCAAACTCCTCCTCGCTCTTCTACAAGCAAAAGTATCTCGCTGTCTTCTTCTGATCCTAAGTCCTTCTCCGTTTATTATCAAAACGTTAGAGGTCTTAGAACGAAACTTCTGAGACTGCGATCTACTGCACCTTTTATTTTACTCAACGTACTTATCTTTTCTAAGACTTGGCTAAATTGTGATTTTCAATCTTCCGAATTAGGTCTAATTAACTTCAATATTTTTAGGTATATAATATTTTTATGACTGTGTTTTTTGTGCGTTGGACATGTTTGTTCCTATTGAAAGCTTAAGAGACTCAAAATTTCAAAGTTTATCTCTGATCTGCGCATATTTGATAAATAAACTTAACTCAGCCTGTAAAGTGTAACCTAATAATGTTATATGAGTACTTATATACTAAAGGGTCTTTTTTGTATATGGCCCGTTGATATGTAAATAAATAAATAAATAAATAAATATGATGTCAGTTTTTTTAAAATTCAAATTTGCGGATCCAATATGATGAACAAATGAAGGGTAGCATGACAAAAGGGGTCATGCGCCAATTTTTCGAATTTAAGATTTTTTCATTAAAAAATCAAGAAAATTCATTTACACATTTTTTGAAAAGAATTTTCTTTTGAATTATCTTTTTAAACCGATTTTTAAACAAAATTAAAATCACAAATGCATAAGTTTTTACCTACAATCACAAATCAATTGAAAAACAATAAAAGTGTAAAGTGGATAATAATTTGTAAATAAGGTAAAAAAAACTGAAAAAAATTCTATTTTTACAATGAAAGTGCCACATAAATGGAAAAAATACTTTCTATAAACAAGAAATTTATAAAATTAAAAACTATTAGAAGTGTAATATTAAAATTTTAATAAATAGTTGTAAAAAAGGTACGTATTAACGTCTAACCTAAATTTTATTACTCGATTTCGAGGGAAACATTTATTAATTCATTATTTTCTTGAAAACAATCAATGTTTTTTTAATAAACTTTTTTGCATTTGATTCTTCAATTTGTTAATTCAAAACTAGTTTTCCAATTTTTCTTTAAATCTTATACTTTTTTTACAGTTAACGTTTAAAGAAAAAATGCACTTTTGATGTAACCTTAAAGTAGCAAGATTTTGTTTATATTTCTCGTTAATATGTAAATTTACCTAAACATGGAATTGGCGCTTGACCCCTTTTGCCATGCTACCCTTCAAATAATGAAAAGTATATTTTTCAAGTAATATCATTTCTCGTTTGTTTTCGGTATCGCTAATTACAAATCTGATGTCAGTTTTTTTATTTTTTTAGTACAGTCAAAGTCCGTTAAGTATCCGTCCGATAAGTCATACTTCTCTTTCTTTGGTCACATGCATTTTCACTCACACGAATCCAATACCCCCTCTGTGTATTTGTATAATATTTTTGCGACTGCGTGAACCAACTTCAGATTGTTTTTAAATGTCAAAACTGTTATTGAACATCGTTGAAAATTTTGTGTATTTGTGTAACAATCGGTCCTTGTTAAATTTTTTGTGTCAAAATTTAACATTCTTCGCGTGTTGATTTTATAACTGTCATCCAATTCTTGAACATAACCTCTAATTTCTTAGTAATAACACTGTAATTTACATTTAATTGTTTGTTGTAAAACGTAAATTTTATTTTAAAAAAAGGTAAAGTTCAATACTAATTAAATAATGCAGTAAGGTCAATTGACAAGCAGTCAGCCCACGAGTGCAACAAGGACACTCTTATGCGTAAAGCTATTTGCGTCTCACCCGCACTCACGCTTCCCTATGACGGATTACCAATTGACCATACTGTATTGAGTCCTTAACTCAACAAGATTATATTTTACTTTTCGTGTTTATTCAAAGAACAAAGCAAGAACGCACCTACTCAAAAAACGAAGCAAGAACGTACCTATCTATAAAAAGAGGCAAGAACGTAACAACTCAGAAATTAACATTTTTTATCAAATTTAAAATTTTTTTTTTTTTAAATTTTCAATTTAATATTATAAACACAACTTGCAATTTGACAAAAAGGTGAATTGCTGAGTTGTTACGTTCTTCCCTCTTTTTATGGACAGGTAAGATCTTGCTTCGTTTTTTGAGTAGGTGCGTTCTTGCTTTGTTTTTTGAATAAACACGATGTTGCGCTAAGCCGACGTTTTGTCAAGCAGACGATGGTTTTCGTCTAGAAAATTTGCTCAAAAACAAAAAAAATGTTTATAGTTTTTTTAACATTAAATTTGTACTTCTGATAATAAAAATAATTTTAATACAAATAGTAATAAAATTTAACTGCATTTAAAAAAGAATCATTAAAATTATAGCCAAAAATTAACCTCTAACTGATTTCCATTAAAAAAATAAAATATATTAATAAGATTAATTATTTCAATGACATATTTTGTATTTACAAAATTGTATAATTTTTATACTCTCACGTCTAACATACGAATCAATATAAAATATATCGAATATATAAAATGTATAAAAAGAAAATTCAATACCTATTTTAAATCGTAAATTATAAATTATTATGTTAAAATAGCTTAATTCCTAAACAAGAAAATGTTTAAATTCTTTGGAAGTAAACGAATATTTTTAGATGATATTATAGACAAAAATGTTAATTTAATAGACGTAACACCACCATAACTTAAATGCCATTTAAACTATTAATAATTTCGCACCGAACTATGCGACTTATCAAACTTTGACTGTATTCACAGAGTCAACAAATATTATCGAATGATTATTTTCTCTTTTCAATAGTCAACTATTTCAGATTTTAAAAATGTGTTCAATAGTAGAAACTATTGTTTTAAGAAAATAATATTAAAGCCTTAATCAGACACTACAAGAAACTTCAAATAGAGGTTTTAGAGTGCTGTAAAATAATTCCGATTTTTTGTCCGTCCTAGTGAATCTACCATTCTAAATTTAAGAAACCTGACATCAGATTCCTAATCAGTGACACTGAGAACGCCCAAGTAATAATTTTGGTGCGGTTCAATAAACTTTTTTATTTTTTTGTCCGCCATATTGGATTCGACATTTTGAATTTTAAAATACTGACATAAGATTCGTAATCAGAGATCCCAAAAACCCCCGAGTAATGATTTTCGTAAGCTTTACTCTACTTTTTGATTCTGTTTGTTAATTTGTTTATTACTTTGTTGATAACTTCTAATATAAAAGGTCTCCTACCTTTCTTAATAACTATACTATTCTTATCACTTTCCAGTTAATGATTATACACAGTGTGCCTCAACCAGCCGCAGGTATCATGAAAATGTATCAACAAACCGCTAACGTGGAATTCTTCCAAATGGCTTCCAGGTTTCAAATTTTCAAGATTTGAAATTCTAGCTGCTTTACTGTTTAATATTTCTACTTGGAAATTCACCTGTCTTTCAGATTCTGTGATTAAAATTTGTTTATAACAGAATTAACAAAAGTTATAAATAATTTAATTAAAAAACACGATTTTTCAAGGAAAAATTTTTATGTTATCCATATTTTCACAAGGAAATTAAAAGGAGATTGACTCAGAAGCTCAAAATGTCACACCCATGGAGCCTTAGCTACAAATATTTGAAAACACTTATTTTAAATTCCAAGTTGGCGGACAAAAAATGGCGACCGAGTATCGTAAAATTGATCTATTAGACACCCAATGTGACAGGTGTACGGAAACTTAAATTCACTATCATAAAACTAAATAAAATGAGGATTTAGAGATTAATTATTACAAATCTGATAATAGTTGTAAAAAATTCAAAATGGTGGATCCAATCTGGCGGATGAATTTCTGAAAATTGATTAAATTCGCATAAAAATTGTTACTCATGGGATTTTGGGCTCGCTAATTACAAATTTAACATTCAATTTTAAAAATTCAAAATGTCGGATCCAATATGTCAAATGGATTTGTGAAATTTGCTTAAATTAGCTTAAAACTTGTTACACGGGGGTTTTTGTGGTCGCTGATTACAATCTGAAGTCAAGTTTTAAAAATCCATAATGGCGGATCCAGTATGAAGACCGTGATTTTCAATCCTTAAACAAATAGAACATTTAACAAAAAATTCAAAGTACAGTGGAACCTTGATTATTCGTCAGTTACCGGACCAGCACCCTGACGGATAATCGTAAAGACGGATAATCGAGAGTGCATAGAATTCAGATTTTTAAAGGTACAAATTACATTTTTTAACAAAAAAGTTAATTTCTTAATAAAAAATCAGTCATTTTCGTCTGTTTCATAGCGACTTGCGATGTATTAATCGCATTTGTACGAAGGCGACGAAGAAGCATGTCGAATCTGTATAATTTGCATCTTCTTGCTCTATGTACCAATTTAATCGTTTGACCACAGGAAAATAAATTTTG
Source organism: Ganaspis brasiliensis (assembly GCA_037103525.1). Classification (NCBI taxonomy): domain Eukaryota; kingdom Metazoa; phylum Arthropoda; class Insecta; order Hymenoptera; family Figitidae; genus Ganaspis; species Ganaspis brasiliensis. The sequence goes on from JAZKLR010000350.1 coordinate 1,956,255, forward strand.
TTTAGTGTGTAACATTTCAGATGAAAGCCTTTTTTAATCTGATTCATAATCTAAAATTGTGACATCATTCAACAATTATTACCTGGATCTTTATTTGGTAACATTTTTAATAAGGCTTAATGTAATACTTACCTTTAGAAGAAAAAATTTTGTATGTAAAAAAAAAATCGGTCGGGGAGTGACGGATAATCGAGAGACGGATAATAGTGGTTCCACTGTAATAGACTTCAAATACTGTCCTTAATTATAATAGACTAAAACGTATTGAAGGTTTAAAAATTCAATTTTCATACTGGATTCCCCATTATAAATATTGACTTTAGATTCATATTAAAGGACCACAAAACCCCCTGAGTAACAAGTTTTAAGCGAATTTAAACAATTTTCAGAAATTCATTCGCCATATTGGATCCGCCATTTTGAATGTTTTACAACTATTATCAGATTTGTAATCATTAATCGCTAAATCCTCATTTTATTTAGTTTTATGATAGTAAAATATTTGTAACTAAGGCTCCATTGACGTGACATTTTAAGCTCCGGAGTCAATCTCCTTTTAATTTCCTTGTGAAAAAATGGATAGCATAAAATTTTTTCCTCGAAAAATCGTGTTTTTTTTTAAATAAAATTATTTATAACTTTTGTTACTTCTGTTATAAACAAAAATTTAATCACAGAATCTGAAAGACAGGTAAATTTTACCTCAGAAATGATCTGTGCTAAAATTTTAAAATGTTTTTTTTTATAAAAAATAAGATCGTCAAAGTCAAAGCAATTTTTTTGTTCGTCTCGGCGTTAATGGGTTAACTTGCACTTAAAAATATTAAAAAGTGGAGCAGCTAGGATTTCAAATCTTAAAAGTTTGGAATCTGGAATCTGGAATCCACTCGCTGATCAATAGCAGTACACCCAAAACAATTTCTAAATTATTTGACTATAGTTCTAGTCATGACAGGTTATTTTGACACATTCCTTGCTGTAGTAACTGGGAATTCTGATTAACTCAACAAAGATTTCTTAGTGGGTTCCTCTCGTGACGACTAGAAGCACCTAGTATTTGTTTTCAGTGTACTTATATTTTTTAATATTATGTTTCTTTAACACTGAAGTAAAGTGATAGAAATCCTATCTCTATTATATCATATTTTTATCTCTGATATACAAATGGATCCCATTTTTCCCCCTTATAGTCCATACTTTTAACTCTACTTCTACCTTTGTTTTTGATATCTGTTATTCTATCTGATTTTATCCCTTAGCTTTGCATTTCATTCATATTTTATTCCCACCTGAATACAAACTCACACCTATCACTTTTTATATTTTCAACTTTATGTCCTTCGATCCCTCATCCCCCTTCTATTTTGTTAAATCTCTTTTAAAGGTGTGTAATAATTTTATTACTTAAAAGTATAACAAATTTATTTAAACAAATTTTTAAACAAATTTTTGGTTACAATGGTTTTTTATTTTAAATTTTTATCCTTAAAATTGTTTTTCTTCTATTCATGCACAAAATTTTTTCACTGCCCTGAGTCTTTTTTCCCCTCTGACGTCATCTCACCTTAAAATTTTGATTTTCAACCATGGCTCACGCGTACAAACGTGAGTTTTGTGCATTTGTGAAAGAAAATATCGTATGAACCGCGGGTGGACCTCGTTTATTGACTCACACAGTGTTCTTCGAACTCGTCTTCGCACTCGTTTCATTCGTGCTTCGACTCGTTCACCGAACATTATGCTCGTCAAAAAACTCGGGTTTTCTACCCTTGGTGCATAATATACTATTGAATGATGTATTAATTCTTTAAAAATGATTAAAATTTGGATTACACAGTCCCACAAAAAAAAAGTAGTCTGAACCAGAAGCCAGACTACACTTTTCCTATGTATTTTGACCTCCTGAACACGAATTTGAGGTCAAGAAAAACTTTTATAAAGTAGTTTTTTTTAAATTGCAAAAAACGATTTTTTAATTGCAAAATTCCAAAAAATGAAAATTTTTTATTCCCAGGAACCAGGCAATACATTTCAAATGTATTTTGGTGTTCTTAGCACAAATTTAATGTTATAAAAACATTGTTAGTGATAATTTTGTTGATATTTGCAAAGAATTAATTGATTTTTGCAAAATTAGTAAACATTTAAGGGACATTCTTTGTCAAACGGAACAAAAAGCTCAATCCAAAATTCTTGTTAATAGATTTTAATGATGCTAGGCTTAAAATGTTCGTTATCAATGCTCTTTAAATACCCGTTGTGCCTCTTTGAAATTTTTAAAATGGCGGCTCAATATGGCGGCTGAAAACAAGGAAAAAATAGAGAGGACGCATTAATAAACATGTTAAAATTGCGTAAGTTTTTTGATTGAATATGAAAGATTGAACTGTTGCGTAAAAAATAGTTGAGCAAGAGTAAATAGTTAATGTGAAGATATATATTTTGTATTTGTGTGCGTCGGAAAAATTGGTATTTGAATATAGGGATCGTTTTTTACGGAAGCTAGACTTTTATTTTATATTAGATCCGACATTTTGGATTTTGAAAGTCTCACATCATATGCGTATTCAGCGGCCCCAAAACTTCCATGTAAACAATTTCAATTGCATCCGATAATTTTTTTAAAAATTGAAAAATTTCGACCGTCATATTGGATCCGGCATTTTCGATTTAGCCAACCTAGCATGATAACTTTTTAGGGACATCAGTTACCAACATTTTAAGCCATCAACCAATTGTTTCCAACGTCAATTTATTTTTTAACATGTTTTTTAATGCGATCTCTCTATTTTTTACTGGTTTCCAGCCGCCATATTGAGCCGCCATTTTAAAAATTTCAAAGAGGCACAACCAGGGGCGGCTTTAGGCAAAGTGTTGGGGAAGGGCGATATATGGGATAAAAAGAGATAGCACCATAGTGCTATCTCTCTCTCTCTCTCTTATACAAATATAAGATTCTCGGGGGAGGGGGGGCGGTCGCTCCAATCGCCCCCCCGTAAAACCGCCACTGGGCACAACGGGTATTTAAAGAGCAAATGATAACGAACATTTTAAGCCTAGGATCATTAAAATCCATTAACAAGAATTATGGATTGAGCTTTCTGTTCCGTTTGACAAAGAACATCCCTTAAATGTTTACTAATTTTGCAAAAATCAATTAATTTTTTGCAAATATCAACAAAATTATCACTAACAATGCTTTTGTAACATTAAATTTGTGCTTAGAACACAAAAATACATTTGAAATGTATTGCCTGGTTCCTGGGAACAAAAAATTTTCATTTTTCGGAATTTTGCAATTAAAAAATTGTTCTTTGCAATTTAAAAAAAACTACTTTATAAAAGTTTTTCTTGACCTCAAATTCGTGTTCAGGAGGTCAAAATGCGTAGGAAAAGTGTAGTCTGGCTTCTGGTTCAGATTACTTTTTTTTTGTGGTGCTGTGTTATTAGCTTTAGAGACATCGAATTGTTTAAAGTGTCCAAAAAAATGTAAACTTAGAAAGTTCAATTTTTTTAAAACAATAAGGTTAGTGCGCCAATACTCGATCAACATCTTATGAATGGAAAACACGATCGTTTATAAAATTCAATAGTTTGAAAATTAACCAACGGTTTTCAAAATTTCCAATTTTATTATGTAGTGGAAGTATTAAACTTTGAAAATACGTAACTATTTAAGTCAATTTATCAAAAATAGTTAAAGTTAAAGATAAAATTAAAAAGAGTAATTTTTTGAGTTCATGGACCCAATAGTCGATCAGCCAAAAAAGCAGGTGCCAATGCTCGATCAATAAGGACCCAATAGTCGATCAAAGATAAAATTCCATTAATCAAGTAGTAGTAATAGCAGATAGTTTACTTTTTAATTAATTTTAACATTAATTAATTAATTTAATATCAATTATTAAATATCAAATATAAGTATTGCCTTAATTTAATTTCTTAATTTACGAAATTAAGTAACTATTATTAAATTTGATATATGAGGCATTGTATAAAAATATTTATTTAGTTATATGATTTATATGTAAAACAAACAATTACTATCTTTAATTTTAATACTACTTCCATATAAAATGTAGAAATACTCACTTGAATTTATAAATATTTTATATAAAATAAACATTTACAAACATTAGCTTTACTTCTACTTTACATAAAATTAATAAACACTGACTTAAGTTTATAAAAATGTTATATAAAATAAATATTTACAAACATTAGCTTTACATCTAATTTATATAAAATTAACAAACACTAACTTACAATCATTGCTTCTAATACTAGCTTATATAAAATTAATAAATACTGACTTCAGTTTATAACAAATTTTATATAAAATTAATGAATTATAAGTGCAGTTATATACGTATTTTTTTATATAACATAAATCGACAGTAACATCAATTCAAAATTGATGGAAAATCAATAAATATATACCTATTCGAATAATTATTTTTCAAAGTAAAACTATTTTTTTACTTTTGAAGTAGAATCTTTCGTCTAAATGTAAAAAATGTTTACATAAAATCAACAAATATTAACTTGAACTTAAAAATTAAAGAAAATCAATAAATATATCTCTGAATAATTATTGTACAACTAAAATTACTCTTCAACTTGTGAAGTACAATTTTTCTTTGATTTTTTTGCTTTATTTTGATTGCATTTCATTTCTCTCAATTTTTTCTTTAACAACTCTTCCTCTTCTTTCTTTTGTTTATCAATTGCTCTGAGTTTTTTCTTGTTTTCTTGATGCTCTTGTTTTATTGTCTTAGCAGTTTTAACCAAAATTTTTGTTTGTTTCCTAGCCTCTCTTGCATCTTGCTGTTTTTGGAATTATTATTCTTTCTGATTTTGTTTATCTTTGTGGTATGTAAGCCAGGCAATATGAGTAGCTTTAGACGGGATTTTCACTTTTTTTTTCGAAGCTTCAGTATTTTTTTTTTTTTTGAATCAGTTTCTGGTCAGAACAGCATATGTTTCAATGCCGTAGGAACATTTAAAGGCTCTTGATTTTCCGTAATGTTGTCATTCAGATCTTTGGACAATACTGCTGCACCTGTATTAAAGTAATCGTCATAAGAAAACTAAAAATTTATTATTCTGAATAAGATATTATAATTTAAATGTCTTGCTTACCTGGGTGATTTATAAAAACATTTGTAAGTTTCTCAGCATTTAAATGTATTTCGACATCCGGGACATCGTTTTCGTGCAGAGTTTCGATCTCGTTGGATACGCAGATGACACTGCTACTGCTTATTTCCTGTAACAATAAATTTTTAATAAAATTCATGGTTAATCTAATCATTAAACAATTTTTAAACTAGTACGATAAAATAAATTTACGTTTAAGATGTTTAAGGACAAGAGAATAAAATATAAATTTTTTTACCAAACAACTTGACACATTTGCATCAACAACAATGTCTTCTACATTGTTTTGTACATCAATATTTTGAGCGTCTTCTTCATTTGCAACGACCATCACTTGATCTTTGTCATCAGCGATGCTAGTGTCTTCTACATTGTTTTGCACATCAACGTTTTGAGCGTCATCTTGATTTGCAACGACCATCACTTCATCTTCGTCATCAGCCAAACTAATGTCTTCTATTGTACCAGAAAAATCATTGCAAGATTTCAGCCAGAATTCAAAAAGATTTTGACTTTTTTCTGGTCCTGACCACACACCAGCATCTCTTGATTGTCTGAAAATTTCAAGACTTTCTTCACCAATATGTTCCTCTATATAACTTTTATGTGAACATACATTTTTTTCTGTTGCTGATGCTTGAGCCTGGTGACACTCTGAAATTTGCTCATGATCCAAAATCTTTGAATAATCTAAAGCAGCAGCGTTAAATGGATAAAATCTACTTACTCGAAATCCATTAGTCATAATTTCAGGTAAATTCAAAGAATGAAGAGCATTAGTCAAAACCATTCGAAAATGTTCTTTATTTAAAAAATTCCCACGATGATCTTGGCTCCATTCTTGGGCAGCATTTCTATATGCTTGTTTTAATGGCTTAAACAATGCCACATCCATAGGCTGCATGAAGTGTGTAGCATTTGGATACAATGCTATGAGTTCAATTTGGTGTTCTACGCAAAACTCACTCAATGGGAGAGTTAAATGTGAGCTGTGCCCGTCCAAATAGACAATGATAGGAAAAACAATCTTTTGTTTCACACACCATGGGTAAAAAATATTTGCGATGTATTCGTAAAAACTTTCGCGAGTCATCCATCCGTTTTCGCTTTTTCTGGCACAGAAAGTATTGGGCAACAGTTTTGTTATGTTTGTTGGTAATTTGGTCCCTCTGAACATTATTAGATCAGGCGACGCGGCAATTGCCCTTTGGCATTGGAAGTAATTAACTTGTCAAACTTCTGTGAACCATCCCACCAACGCTTCTTTCGTTACAGCTGCTCGTCGCTTTGGTAATTTTTGACTAATGCGAATGCTCAAAGTTTTAGAATGTCTCTTCATGAAACAGTTAAACCATTTTCTTGATGGTCTATCTTTTCTGAATGGAGTTATTTTCTTTGAGTTTTTACATACCAGTTGAACTGTATCAAAAAGTTGTCCTTTAGTAACTTGATAACCGGATTTTCCCAAATTTAATATCCATTTAACTAATTCCGATTCTTCATCAGTTGATAATACAGTCGCAGGTCCTTTCCGTGTATTAGTAGAATAAGTCCCATTGTGTCTCGATAACAAAGTGCTAAATGGGATTTTGAATTTTTTCGCTGCATGTCGAATACTAGTGCCAAATTTAACAGCTTTCAATGCTCCTTGTATATCATTTTCAGTGTAGACGTTTTTTTCTCGAGTCACCTTCATCTACAAATAACACAATTAACATTTAGCTTAAGTTTAGAAATGAAAAAAAAAATGAAATTTCTCGTTCAATGAAATTTGACAAATGAACATTTTTGCAAATAAACGATAAGTTAACTAGAAATTTTTATAAAAATATGTTAATTAGTATTTAGACAAAATAATCTTGTAAAATAGAAAATATAATAATTAGTAAAATGGTAGAATCAAAAATTATTTAGTTTGGTTAAATGCATTTTTAAAAACTATGATAATAGAAATGTAAAGCACTATTTTTAGTTAATTTTTAGGCATTTACATCAGTCTTTTTAAAAAATGTATAGTGTCAAATATAAAATCTGAATATAATATAAAATACTAATAATACTAAAAATAATTATCTGAATCTAAATTACTTAAAAACTACTAATTCAAAAGTTGCTATTTGAAAATAGAAAAACTTAACTGATATATCAATTGAAATAATTATTAGTGAAATTAATTTTAAGGTTATATTTTAAATAACTGAAACATCATTTAATTTCTTTTTTACTATTGTTTTAGGAATGTTATCTACCAATTAGTAGAAATTAGTTAATTTTTCAGATATTCTTTTCTGTTACTAAGTTATTTTACACTAATTGTCACAGAGAATTAAATAATATTTTGACAGCAGAAATTTAATACCTTTTTTTACTAATTGAAATTTAGAATATGCTCGCTTAAATCATAATATCCTATCAATATAGTATTTAAATAATTTTTTATGGTTGAGAATAACACAATTCGTGACAACCGAGTCTTGAAAATTCGAAAAAACATAATAAAATAAATGTGATCCCTGCAAGTATAACCTATAACTGCAATTTTCACAAGATTTTCTTAAATGCGAGGTCACTATTCAACTTGTAATCAATGAATATATAGGAATCATACATATAAAACTTATTAATAACGTAATTAAGGATAAAAAAGTATTTTAATTTAAAAAACTTGTGATATAAAATCAATGCAATTTTACATATAAACATTGATCGACTATTGGTTTGACACGGAATATTAGGACCCAATAACAAATCACCTATTTTCTATTAAAACGTTAATTGCAACAATTTCTTACCTTATCTGCTGTTTAATCGCACATTTAACAAACATATTCCACAATGTTGACCAACAAGATAACCAAACTAATAACAAAATAAACTGTCAAACGGATGCGATCCAAAGACTGCGCTGCCTCCTAGCGGTGTTAAATCAAATTTACTTTGCCAGAGTTGGGTATGGTTTCAGGAAATATTTTTTATTTCAAATATAAAAAGTGTCAAAAAAAAAGCTCAAATTAAGCTAATTATAACAAATTGATCGACTATTGGGGACTGATCGAGTATTGGCGCACTTACCTTATTTCAGTTTTTCGATTTCATTAGGTACTTAAATGGGCGATTTACAAGTAAGTGTCGAATTTGGCGGCCTTGCTAAAATAATGTTTAATATAAAAAAATATTGACAATGTTATAGGTAAGTTCTAAAGGTGTATATTAAAGCAATTCATACCCAAAAATATGCAGCTATAGGTATTACAATTTTTATTAAATTGCATTATTGCCTCTTGAAATGTCAGCTTCGTCATGTGTCACTTTTATAAATTATTAAGTTCCACTCAATAATTTGTCTTGAAAATGTGATAAGTATAACCTAGCATTTTTGCGGCATTAATTGTATATGTATGTCGTAGGCGAAAAGAAAAATCCGTCGTTTAGCTTAAAGCCCAGGCTTTAAGCTAAACGCGGGCGAATAGGAAAATCGACTTGTTGATGATTATTATTCTGTTAATCGCCTGAAATTTTTAGTCACTATTCGTCAGGCGAATAGAAATAATGTTGATATTATGATTATGAATCAGTGTTTATAATCTTTGTGTTTACATATTCTTTGTTAAAACTATCTTCTAAAATTAATATTGTAGAATATTCAAAATCAAATTTAGTCTCTTCTTGTTTTACGCGAGTGTCACATTACTTTTCTTAGCTCAAAATGGAAAGTGTTCCTGTAAATAGAGATGAATTTAAAAAAAAGTTAAAGAGGAACTTGAATGCCACCAAAGCTTGACTTGTTGCAATAAATAAATCTATTGTTAATTAGTGGACTATTATTAAGCAGACTTATACATTTGTATAATAAATAGAAATAAATTAAAAGTTCTTCTAATATGCAAAAAAAAATGAGTTTCAGAAATTTTTTTTCTATAAAAATTACTTATTTAGTTTTAAAAATACCCATGGTAGGCCCATGGTTGACTAATGATTGCCATTTCTCTTTTGAGAAATAGAGATATCAATATTATTTCTATTCGCCTGACGCGCTTTTCGCGTTTATGTTAATACCTAGGCAATAACCTAAGTGACTAAAAACTTTAGGCGATTAACAGAATAATAATCGTTAGCAAGTTGATTTTCCTATTCGTCCGCGTTTAGTTTAAAGCCTAGGCTATAAGCTAAACGACGGATTTTTCTTTTCGCCTACGACATATATATACGAACAATTTGTGCATATGATAAATTTTGTAATTTGTTTTATATATTTGTAAACTGTAAAAATGTTTTGACGCCTATTTTTTTTCAATTTTTGTAAAAACATTGATTTGATTACAAATTAAATTTTTAAGCTGAATTATAGTCCAATTTAACAATTTTAATCTAAACTTTGACCTATCAGTAATAAAAACAAGTAGAAAGAGTTACAGAAACGGAGAATTTTACCTTTAAAAAAATTTTTTTCGTGAAAAAACGAAGTGGACAGAAAAACCTGTCATTTACGTTTTTTTACCACTCTATTAAAGTAATGAATATTTGCTATAATTATTATGATGTTTTTGAAGATTTTATGTGCAACAAACGGTCTACTTACGGAAAATGATTGTTTTACACTATTGCACAAATGAGGTTAGATTAAATGTCAAATATCAGCTCCGTTTGATCACATAAAAAGTCTGTCCGTCAAAGATAATTTTTAAAAATTTCATCTAATTTCTTTGCATTTATAGTTGTCGTAAAATCCTTGAAAGTATTCTTATTCTTAGTTATTATACATTCGTTTTAACGACCTTACTGGCCCAATGAGTGTCCCCCGTAGGGAGTTCCTAGAATTGTACTTTTTGCATATATTCTTTTTAAGTGTTTTTGCGTCTACAGAACGGCTTGAAATTAGGAGTACTCGCATTTGCCTGAACCACCCGGTATATTGGGTTTGCTCGCCAGTGGAGTGGGAAAACTGTAGAAAAACCTTTCCATAGTACAACCGGTTTATCGACAGTCGAGTTCTAGTGATCTGCACAAGTCGATTACTGACAGTGCATATCATTATTTATCGACGTCAAACCTTCCACTGAAGTTATCTCACGAGTTAGAAAAATCCCAGACTCATCGGGGCGCGAACCCAGCAAGCTGGACTTGGCGCGACCGCAGAGTCTAGTATTTAACCAACTGAGCTAACACCGTGGTTTCCTTGAAAGTATAACTGTATTAAGCCCTAATAATGAGAAAAAGTGGGGTTCGACATTAAAAAAAAAACAAATCTTTTCTTTTCTAAACTTATCTTGAAATTAGACAGTTCGGTGCAAATCGCCCAAATATTTAATTTGTGATTTTATCAAGTTTGATCGAAATCAAGCTAACTTTAGTTTTTTAGGATTTGGTCTAAAGAAATTCTTAATATAAAAAAAATCAAAATTACCTATAGATATAGCAGAAAATATAAAAAGTTATTCGTGTAAACTGTAATGAATCATGAAGTAGTAACTATTTAATTTTCAATTTTATTAATATTAAATTAAATTCTTTTAAATTCCGGGAAAACCAATGAGACATATTTTTAAGAAATAGAATGAAACTATTTTGTTCTTTATTCTCCGTTCATGTAGTTGTTAAAATTTACAATACAAATCTATTCTTAATATTCATTAACCATTTCTAAATAAAATAAAAGTCTAACTTCCGTACGAAACGATCTCCAAATAAATGAGATTTGATATTTCACCATCCATCAAGCAGCATCGTCAATTTTTGTCGTAGCGCTTTATCCAAACGAATTAACAGTCGACATTGTGGATATAGACGAACTCTAATTCTTGGATATATATAAAAACCACGCTATAGCAAATACATTTTTACGTTATTAATAATCGCCACAGCACTTCCTTTTTTTCCATTAAATTCAATTATAAGTCGAGCTTACCTCACAAACGTGGTTTTCTCGATCTTAATTAACAAATTAACAAATTTATACAACTTTACAGTTTACTTTTAGACTTTTGATTTTGTTTATCATTAACTTAATTGTGTTGTTAGTTGAGTGTGTCAAATATAAACTGCCTAATTACATCATCGTTGAAATGAACCTTGTCTCCCTACTCTTAGTTAATCCCTACTTTTATTCTATGGGTTTGAATTCTCACTTCATATTATATGTGCTGTTACAAAACTTTAATTTAACTACAGTCAAGAATTTGTGAAATAATCGATTTTGAACACGTGTAAGTTTTATTTCCACTTCTTGTGAAAAAAGACAAACGTATGAAAATTTATTTCTGTCTATATTGTTTCTTCGTAGAGGAAGTATTGTTTTACCCTCAAATTATCTATAGCGATTTTTTGACATCTCTCGACATATTTCGACCTCAGGATATTGAAAATGAAGTTTTTAAAAAATGTCCGTCTGTGTTTATCTATATATGTCCATATTACGTTTGGCCCGATATCTCGAAAACTATAATACTTAGAACTTTGTTTTTTTACGAAATTATAAATCCCTCAGGGGGACAAATTATGATATATGTTTGAACCTGATGCATTTTAATCCAAATTTATTAGCATTTTAAAAATAAAAAATTTTTAAAATCTTGTTTTTTAATAATTTTATTTTTATGTTTTATTACAAACTTCAATATATTTTCATTTATATGCAGGTGATTAAAAAACACATCGAATAAACTGTTTGTGAACCTTCTACTGTAATCCTGTTCCGAGTTATCAATGTTTCAAAAATTAAAAATTATTAAAAAAAATTAATTTTTTTATGTTTCTTTGCTTTTTATATTAATTTTATAAAGGATAATTTTTGCTTGTTTTGTAGACAATTCAAAAATGCATCAGTTGGCTTATTCAATATTTTTTTGTGAGCTATTAATTAAAACTTAGATGTTTGTAGTAATCTTTATGAGGAAGCAATGTTTTCAAAAAATGAATACTAAAAATTACCTACTCACATCAAATAAATACTTGAGGTACAACTTGTGAGCGGTTTTTTACACCATAATAAACGTTTGAAAAAAAAAAGAAAAAATTCGAGGAGAGGTGGATCCTTTTAGAAAAGATGAATCAAGAAAAAAATGAGTGTTACTATCGTTTTTTATACAAATATGGACTGTTAATTACCTATTCTAATCTTAAAGATACCGGCAAATGGTATTGGAGTGTTTTTTGGACGAAGAAAAAAGTGATTATGCTATTGCTTCCTAAATAGCTTGGTCATGACAAGACTTTTTGAACTTTTAGTCTATGTAGATATCATGATGCACTAAATGACAAACAACCTCATCAGTAAGTGAGAAAGACTCAAAATGGCGTGAAATGATCCATTTCTCGTGGTCCATCTCTTCTAGACTTACCCTATATAGAAATACTGAAACACATAAATAGCGGAGGGACTGAACAAGATAGAATAATGGATATTACAGATTATAAAGACAAAAGAATTAGGAAGGCAAATTGAATTGAATAGAATAGGGTTTGAAGGAAATAGAGTAGTAGTAAGTTTGAATTTAAGTGCGGATAGAAAGTGAAAGAATTTGCGATTTCGGAGGGATAGAAGGAGATAGAAGAAATAATTTTAGTGGAAATTAAGCCAAAACTAGTTTCCCTATTTTTCACTTAAATATACATTATAATCAAGTTTCATATAAATCAAGATACACAGAGACAACTTCGATATATCAAGCATGATCTCGCTCAGATAAACGACAGATAAAAGAAGATGAAAATATGGATTAAAGAAATGGAAGCTGATTTGGAAATAATTCACTGATCTGTTAGCGCATGAAATATATGTTTTTTCTATCTCAAAGATATAAGAATAATATATGAATAAATAGATGAAAAAATATATGAATAAATAAATGCAAAAATAGCTAGGATAAGATTTAAACCGATAGTAGAAGGGATTGAAAGAGAAAGAAGTAGAAGTGGCACATAGTATAATGTTTATGGTCATTACTAATTTTTCAGTACGCAGATATTTGATTTTTCTATAGTAGTAGATGTATGGAATAAATATGAAGAATTTTCAATAGTCTCTAACTACACTGATATGAGCGATTCTTACGTAACTAGGCTACTTGGCGGCGTTAAAGTAATACACCTTTATCCTTCGTAATCGTCGGACGCTTAAGCAACGCCTCTTGGACGATTTCAGGGACGTATGATTTATAAATTTCTCCCAGTAACGGACGGTGCATAATAAAGTGTAATTTTGTTATTCCATATGTTTAAATTAAAATTTTTATGTACAGGTTGTCTATTAAAATTAAATTGAAGTTTAATGCATTTAATGTGAGTTATAATAATTTTGAAACGCATGGAAATTGAAAAGATTTAAAATTTATACGAATTAATTTTATAATTGATTTAATTAATAAAACGTAATTAATTTAAATGAAAAATCTAAATTCTATAAATTGAATGCATAAACACATGATTATTTAAAATTTTTAAACTATATAAATAAGATTTTTATACTGAAAATGACTATATGTTTATTGCCTCTGGAAAGGAATTTTAATATATTGAAGAAAGGTGAAAATATCTATTAAAAAAACATTGATTTGATCCAATTCTGTATAAAACTGTTTTTAAAACTACAATTTTTAAAAGAACTAAACTATTTTTTCAATTTTTTTTACTATTTTCTATAAAATCCAACTTTGGAAAACTTTGTTTTTTTAAGGTTTGAGGTTAGGTCACACATTACTTTTAGTTAATTGCATTATTTCACAGTTTCACGATATTTTTAAATTCTTAAAACAACTTATTTATATTGAAAATATTTGCATGGATTTTGCTTTAAAAAATAAACAAATCAAACAAATTTTTTCATAAATAGCAGCGTGTCAAATACGTTCAGCCTGTCGGACAATGTCCCATCTTTAACTAATAGTTATACAGCACAGACTAGTGATGCGCGCACCTTGAAAACCCGACGACTGCGTAAAATGTCACTGCCCAAAAATCCAACGTTTACGAAGGATCAGCAACTCTTGAGTTCAACGACTACCGAGGACTCATCGTATACATAAATATATTTATTAGAACTTCTATTATATTGCACTATAACTGCTGAAATTCCAGCTCCGTGGCGAGTCCCTTTTTTATAATGTTAACTTTAATTTAATAATTTTCGGTGAAAATATCATATTGACAATTTTCTGTACGAATAGACACTTCGAATATAATAATTATAACTCAGCCTTTTTCAAGCATAAAGTGTCTATATTTATGAACAATTTAGGTTTATATTGCACTTCACAATACTTTTTCATACTTAGAATCTGTAAAAATATTTTGCCCTCAATTTTTCCAATTTTTGAACGCAATCTGTAGACTTATAATTAAGGTGTCATGTGTTTAGTTGCTACGCCTTCTAATAATTTTAATCTCAAGTTTGATCCATTAGCACTAAATCACATATGGAAGAATGTATTGTAGAAGTGAGGTTAGAATAAATGTCAACCCTACTGTAAAAACGTGCGTGTGATCTGTCGTAAGAAGGTAGGTATGTACTTACATGTGTACGCATATAAGATCTCAGGTGATACAGACAACATCTCGTATAAGATCTTATGTGAGAACGTAGGTACGAACGCATGTAAGTTCTTATATTAAGTTCCGTCATGCGCCGCGTATAACGTTACTCAATATGAAATTGAAACAGCGTTCTATAATTAAATATTTTAAATTAAATATATTATAAAAAAAAAATTCTCGCCAACGGGATTCGAGCGCATCTAACCTGAGCCTAAGTACGCCTTAAACCCCTCGGCCACCGTAGTTATAGAAACAACTTTACGAAATCTTAGTCATGTTTAATACATAAATTTCTCCGGAAAGACATGACTAAGATTTTGTAAAGTTGTTTCTATAACTACGATGGCCGAGGGGTTTAAGGCGTACTTAGGCTCAGGTTAGATGGGCTCGAATCCCGTTGGCGAGAATTTTTTTTAATAATATATTTAATTTAAAATATTTAATTTAATACTTAGGTGTGTTCGCACATGAGTTCGTAAGTGTGTTCGCACCTGTGTTCTTACATACGTACGCAGATGAGAACTCATATAAGAACGCTGTTTCAATTTCATATTGAGTAACGTTATACGCGCATGACGAAACTTAATATAAGAACTTAGGGGTCATCCACAAAGCATGTGATGCTTTAGGGGGAGGGGGGGTGTCACCAAAATATCACGCTACATGTTAAAAAAATTTTTAATGCATAGAAAAAACATCACGAGGGGGAGGGGGGGTGTTAAATTTCCGAAAATATGCATCACATGCTTTATGGACGGCCCCATTACATGCGTTCGTACCTACGTTCTCACATAAGATCTTATACGAGATCTTGTCTGTATCACCTGAGATCTTATATGCGTACACATGTAAGCACATACCTACCTTCTTACGACAGATCACACGCAAGTTTTTATAATAGGGAAATTTCAGCTCCACGGTATCACGTATGATTTCAGCTCCATGGCCTATATGAAGTGTTCAGTGTGCATCATGCAGAGAAACTTCTTTATCTGTAGCGGTAATTTTAAAATACTCTATAAGGTAGTTCTCTCGGAAAATCGTTTTCTTCAAAAAAATTTTAAATTGCAGTGTCATATAGTAGAAAATGCAATGAATACGAGGATATGTGGATAAAGATATCAAGCGGTACTAATTATTGAGATATTTTAGTTTAAGTTTTACCCTTTTAACATAGGAATGTACAGGAATCTATTATCCAGATACGCGCAGTTGGGAATTGTGGAATGAGTTTTCTTCAATTTTCAAAATAAAAATTACTTTATTATATTTTAAGGCATCAAGAATAATATGCTTTTTTGAAAAATATGGCTTGTGGTACTAAATTTAAAAAAATTGTAATCTAAAGATTGAATTCTATAAAAACTTTGTTTGGTCTAATGAAACAAAAGAAAGAGGGCGCGATGCTTGGCAACGTTGCAATAACTATAGAGTCGAGGATATCATCGAGTCCTAATTATAACGATTTTTTTTAAATTTGAATTTATTCTCTTTCTTATTCTTATGCTTATTATTAAATAATATATAAAATACTAATTAATAAAAAATCATACAATCAGTTGATTTGTAATAGCATACAGTTAAATACATCCTGGCGTGAAAAAGAAATAAAATAGAATTTTAATATTATCAGGTCAACCAGGTTTATCTTAACAACTCAACCTTACGTATAAACTTTTAAATGCTCTGTTAATTTGAGTAGAATTTTTTTATTTTTCGTTATTTTAACTTTATTATTTTCATATTTTTCTGTAAATAGTTTAATGATGCCCTTTTCTCCTTCTTTCTTATAAAGACTTAAAATCGATTCAAAAGTGGCGTTATGCATTGCCAATTTTTTTTGCATATTTGTTGAAATCACCTCTTTCAATTCATTTAAAAATACCAAATTTGATTTTATTTTCTGGGATGTTTCCATTTCAACGTAACTCATGATATTTTTTTGCAAATTCAATTAAGTTCTTGTCAAAATTAAAAACTTTCACGAGTTTTTCTAAAATTTCCACATCACAAATAGCATTGTGAAATATTTGTCCCTCTTCTATTTGTAAACAGTCTTGCGCGAGTACTTCTAATTTAAATTTCTTCGGGCCTTTTCTTTCACTAAGTAGTTTTTTGAACATCTCTAAGGTGTCAGAAAAGCCAAAAATCATGTCAAAATTGTTAAGTACTCCGTGAATTTGAGTTTGTTTTAAAAATAGACGTCTATCAAAACCTGCATTATGGGCAACCAATAAAACTTTTTTAGATCCTGCAGTTAACCGTAAAAACTCTTGAAATAATAATAAAGCACAAGTGTTTGTCAAGGTCTCTACTTGTTTATCGTGTACAAACAAAGTATTGTCAAATTTTTTAAAACCAGTAGCTTTCATAGCTCCGTAACTAATCTTTTTTTCAGGATTTACGTATACATTAAATATACTATCATCAGATTTTGCAGCAATTTAGATAATATCGGCATCAGTACCGAATTCTGTTGACTCTAAATCAAAATAAACTATTTTTGTATCATTTTCTGAGCTCGATTTTGAATTACAGTTTTGACTAATTACGCGTATTTCTGTGTCGAAATTGCAATTAGTAGCATATGTTATGCCTTCAGACTTTTCTTTAATTTTTCTTAAACTTTCGCGATCCTGTTTTAATTTTAATCTTTTCACTTTACTCGAAACTAATTGATCTCTTTTCTTTCGTTTTATTCTCTGTGTATCGGCAGCAGAAGTATAGTTGGACGTATGAATCCCTGCAGGTAATCCAAGTGCGCGTTGATAATTTAAAATGCATTTTTCGCCTTCGTTGAAAACGTATACGCTATCTGCTACTCTAAAATCGCATGCCGCGCTTTTACTAAGACATTCGTTTTTACGTGCTTTGTGAGCTAAAATATTATTGAATGCCTCATTGGCCTGACTCGAGGCTGCTACTGAGAATTTGTGAGAATTCGATGCATATTTATTAAATAAAATTACAAATTTATCATATAAATTGCTGTCTGAGAATGTAACATTGTGTTTCTTATTGGGATTACACCATGTGCCACAATTTTCATGCTGACCAAATAAATGATCTGGAACTCTTTTGAGTTCTTCAGCCAAATTTTCGCTTTGACCTTTATTTTGTCTTACAGCATAGGAAAAACATTTCTTTACGTGAGCAATTGTCCCCTGACGGTTCAATTGCTTATGCGAATTTTTTAACTTGTACATTTCATTAAAAAAAATTTTGATGAGGTAATTTCCGTCTGCTAATTTGTGGATGTTCACATTTAGATTGTTCTTTCTTACTGCAGCTATCATCGAGCTGTCTTCGTCACCGACAACACATCGTACCTGCAACCCAGCTTCTTTCAAAATTTTACTGTGGTTAATTAATTCAACGCCAGCATCCGCCTCCATTGCTTTTGCACTTCCTTGAAAATTTTTTCGACAATCGTGTTCTTCTTTGTGTCCCAAATCACATTTCTTACATTTATGGTTCCTCGTCGTATAATCAAGTATTTTTCCAGTTAAAAATCCAATAATAGTACTATAACCATTTAGGCTATCATAACTTCGTCCATTACCGCGTTTTGTCCAACCCATATCGAATGAAACTATAATATTAATTATTTCACCCAAGGCAACATCAAAAGATTCTGTTTCAGGATTTGATTCAGGATTTGGTTCAGTATTTGAGTCAAGATTACTTATTTAGTTTCTTGGAGGGCTATTTAGCCCTAGAAACTTGTATATAAATAAATAAATAAAAGATTCGGTAATGAGGATTAAAGGAAGTTTGAATGTGGATACAAATCGGATGCAATTTCAGAGGGCCTGGAAAAAGTAAACTTGATATAAACACAGAAAAACATCATTATATTTTTGAATTTAAATTTATTTTACAAAATTTGATGTATTAGTTGATAAATCGTAATTCATCAATAACTTAAATAGTCCTACAGAATTAAAAAAAGTGTAATTTTAAACAAATACTTTACGGACAAAGTATTATATCGTTTCAAAAGTAATAAAAATTCTAAAGATCACATTTACAGAAAAAAAGGTGAAAAATAGTATAACGATCTTTGTAAATGTAGTAAATCTTTATTGACTATATATAAAATATTTATTGCATTTGAAACTTTTAAGCCAAGTGTACAAAAATATCAGTCAATTGATTTTCAGTTTAGGAAAAACTATCTACAAACTATGCCTAAAAACGTTAAATAATATTCTGCAATTATTTATAAATTAAAAATTTCTAAAAACAAGTATTCTTTAATAACATTATTAAAATCACCCCGCACTGGGGTCTTATTCGCAGAATTTTAATATAAATAAACTTCTGTTAGAAAACACTTTTTTCGATATATTTACGAAAGTTAATGACAAAAAAGTTCTACAAAAAATAAAGTTGTATTTAAACGAGAATTACTCTTTTCCTTGCTCAACATAATTTTACAACTTTTTTAAACCAGACTTTTGACATAATATTTTGAAGTTTTAAAAACAGCGTTGTCGAGTCTGTAAAAGACATGGAGGGGGATCGCACAAGATCAATTTTAACGTACTGCGCATGAAGCGCGCGATACAAATGTGCAGTTGTTCTCAACTTTTCTAGATTAGCTGTAAAGGGACTATGCACAAATCGCCGTAATCTTTAGCGGAGTACCACTGACCCGAGAGAACTACCTTAAGGGGTTACATGGGTTTCAAAGCTTCCAAAAATCAATCTTTAAAAAAATTTTTATTTAATAGTATAACATGTCAAGAATATTTTCCTCAAGTTTCAAGTTAATCTGATTAAAACTCTAGGTGAGAGAGAGAGAAAGAAAGAGAATTTGGAATTTTCTTTTATTATATTTGACTGGCACACAATGGTTTGAAATCGAAAAATATCGGGCCCATCACTCTAAATTTACAAAATTTATAATTTCATATTTCCAAACAGCAAATATCAATTGATTATTTTTCATGGATAACAAAAATTCCGCCAATATCCTGAAAAATCCGCCTTTTTCAACCTTCAACTTTCATTACTTTTTTCTCAAAACTCGATTTTTGAAGAGGGTGGACACGATTTCTTGAAAACTAATGCACCGATCTTATTTTTAATTACAACCAATTTTATAAAGATATATATAGTCAAAAATTGTGTAAAAAATGGTACTTTTTGCAGAAAACTGTACCAAAAAATCAAAATTTAAAATTTTTTTAACTCTTCGTTCAGGCACCAGCCAGACTTACCTACTAACACAAAATTTTTCGTTTTTTGATTTTCGATGATGCTATATGTAATTATCATGACCACCACAAAAACATTTTTTTCCCAGTGGTGTTAAAACGTCAGTCCTCAATGGCTCACTTTTTATAATTTTTTAATGAAATTTTTAAAGTTTATTCTTTAAATATTGTACTTTTATGTGATAAAAGGGCTCAATAAATTAATTCGTTTATTACATAAAAAAAATAATTAAAAAAGTGCTTTATTTTGACCTTTGAAACCCATGTAACCCCTTAAGTAATTTATTAATTTATTATTTATTTTCGTTTAAGCAAAATATAAAACATAGAGATTAATTTACTTAATTCAAGTAAATGTGCATCGACTCTATATTCGAAAATGTAAACTTATCACCAACAAAACAATTTTCTTACCAAAATCAAAAGGGGGATTCCGCTGAGGAATTTCGTCGCGATGCCGACGATGAGAAGAGAAAAATCCATCAACTTATAAAATTACTCACCGGTGAAATCCAACGATGAATTACTTATCAACTTCCGGGACGTCTTACAAGAAAAAGAACAAATAATTTTCTATTTAATTCCCTATTTATTCGAATTAACTCACTCTTTCAATTTAATACAAATTTGTATTAAATAATGTAATCTATTTCCAAAATCGTTCGTGACACAATCTTACACATCTGACCGCACTCTAAACTGAGCAAAAATCAATTAACACATGGCGACGATCGACCGTTGATTGATTCTCACCCTTCGCGATCCTTCCCTTTCCAGAGCTGCTTCTTCCTCTCTGCATCTCTCTCACTCGACCGCCACGGACATCTCGTTCCCTCGCAGTCATGCCTATAGGGAGGCGTCACCTGAAAGAAAACTCGGGTCGTTCCGCTGACCTACGCGCCCCTTCGTGAACCTGACCTAGACCAATCAAATTTGACAAATCGACTAGGACGACAATAGGAAAACGCTGACTAAGAGAAAGACGAAAGATTAGGATCGACGAGCCAGAAAATCAATACTCGTCCCTCAGGACCGTATATATTAATTCAACCAACACTTATTTTATTAATAATAATAATCGCAAACTTCATTCTTTCATTCTTTCATTCTGCCCACACCTGAAGTTTGGCACAATAGATGTTTTTTGTTTTAAATTAATAACTTTTGAAAAAATGTATTTTTATGTCAATTATAAGATTTCTAATTTTATTTATTTATTTATTAATTTTCCTGAATCTAAATTTGAAATCAATTGATAAATTTATGTATTTTATTTTCAATAATAATAATAATAATGTATTACAATACAAACGTGTCTTATTTAAAACTACTTTACAGATTTTAATAATGATTCAAAACACTTTAACGTAGTTATTTCAAAAATCGAAATTATAAAGAACGTAATAAAACTTTCAGCAAAAAAAGTTTAATGTTCAATACGTACTTCTACAAAATATAAAATTAATTTACCGCTTATCTTCTGAGATATGATTATTTAAAAGTCACTATTTTTACACAGGTATAGGTTAAAATACATCTTTTTGGTTACACATTTTTTAATATCCAATAGATAAATCATACGGATGTTGAAAAACTAAATTTAAGTAATTAAAAGTTTGTAGATTACATAAATTTCAATTTTAACTAATTTCACCGCAATATAAGAGAGTAAAATTAGATAAATAATTAAATTTTTCAAGTTTTGTTTTTGTTTAATCTAACATTTATACATATGGCAACATCGCTTTTTTAATTATTCAGAAAAACATAACTATATTCACATATTTCGACGGTTGTTACAACGAACGTTTTTGCGAAAACTAACATTCTTGATTTTTTAATACAAAAACGATCTTTAATGTAAAAAACAAATTTAATATATTTATTTTTAAAAGAATTGTTGCAAAAGAAAAATTTCAACATAAGTATTTTATTTTTGTTAAATACATTAAAAGAAAATTGTGATTTTGGTTAGCTTGTCAACGAGAGTGTTTTCTTTTCTCGACCTGAAATTCAACTTCGTTAATTTTCATAACACCTGACAAATATATTTATTCATTTCAATATACTCCTGGATTAAAATATTAAAAAAGAAAGTTTCTTTACAATTAATTCTCTATTTTTCTTTAATACATGGTCCAATAATTTCTCTTTTATAAAATGGCCTTTATATCTTAAAAGATTCATTTTTAAATTTTCCTTTTTAGCCTCTTTGTTTGACATTTGTAAACATTTAATGTTTACGATTACTACAAAACAATTGAACGTAATTTTGAAGTTAACCTTTTTAAAAAAGCAACGTTGCCATGATAAACTAATTGAAAATGACAACGGTAATCAAATAAATTTTATTTTCCACACTTATTTTTATTTAATTAGTTATTCATGATGAAAGTTTATCATTCAAGTTTAAAATATTTTTTTAATATTTGTTGACTAAATCTAAATGTATTTCTAATCACCTTTTCATCCAAAAAATAAATTTGACGAGCAACGTTGGCTTATAACTACGTTAAACATAATATGAAAATTAATGTATATTTTATATTATAATTTATAATAATATATGAATCATTTTCATAATAATATTTTGTTCTTTTAATTACTTCTAAAAAAATATAATATAAATAAGAATAAAGAAGGAAATATCATGATAAAATTTGAAAAAAGCGAGCACTGTTATCAAATATTTTTTTTAGACTTTTAAATGCCTTTTTTATAATTTATTCCTCTTTTAATCATTTTTTTTTAATTCCCTATTTTTTTAATACGGAAATTTTAATTTTCCCTATTTTAAATAAAAATACGTAGGTACCAAATTAAATTTCTCCAAATAAATGTTAGATTTTTTATCTCAAAATGCTTGTTTTTATTGGTAAATTAATAAGCTTATTTAATTTCTAATTTTATTATAGGTTTCAAATTAGGATCAATTATAATTTTAATTAGTTCAATTGGAAGAACAAAAAATAAGATTGACTAAAATATACTTTTCCCTATATTACAGATTATGAATTTTAAAACTTTAGTTATATTTTAATTTTAATTAATTTAAGTATGAAATAATTTCAATTTGAATAGATAGAAGTTGGAAATTTTTTAATTTGGAAAAATGAAAAATATTGATAGAAATTTTGAAGAATGGTTTATTATCAATTGAATTTTGTAAAGAAATTTTAAGACTAAGGAATTCTTATTATCAAAAGATGTTTGGAGTAAATTAAGTTTGCATAATAGTTTAAATATATTTTGTTCAAAAAACTATTGAAAAAGAAATATTTTTACTTTGTGTAACATACAATAAATTTTTTTATTTTTAACTAGGGAAGAAAATCTGATTTATTTTTTAAAATTTCTTTCTATTTAATAATTTGCAACAAATTTTAATAGATCAAAATTAATTCACACCTATAAATGTTTTGTTTTTGTTTTAAATCAATACCTTTTAAAAAAATGTATGTTTATTGTAAAATTTCTAATTTTACTTATTTATTTATTAATTCTCTGTAATTTAAAACTAGAATTAAGTAATAAATTTATATTTTATTTATACAATAGTATATTAAAATATAAAAGCGTATTTTACTGTAATCTACTTTACAGTTCTTAATAAAGATTTACAACACTTTAAACATAATATGTAAATTCATGAAAAAATATGTATAAACAATTCGAAATAATTTAATGTTTCCAATATATTCGACAATTTAATTATAATTTTATGGAATATAACATAAATGCCGTCTTTATAATTTATTCCTATTTTTTGGTAGACTTATGTTTGTTAAATTAAATATATTTAATTCGGTTGATGTAAATTGAATGATATTTAGATTTTTGGAAATTAAGAATTTAAATTGTTTCAAATAATTCTTAGGAAAAGAAGTCTGCATCAATAATAAAATTTAGAATCGGTAAATTTAAGTATTAATTGATCAAAGTTTGAATTAAATATAAGTTTGAATCGATTTGAAATTTCCAATTTCTAGAAGTTGAAATTAATAGTTTTAAAATTTGCAAATGATTTCAGGTTACATTGTTTCCAACATTTTAAAATATTTTTAGATAAAGATTGAAATAAAAGAAAATGAACTCATTTTTATTTTAATTCCTGTTGTAGGGAATCCAAATTATTTCAATTTTTCACTTTCACAAATTACATTAAATTAAAAATCTTAAAACTTTGGTTATATTGTAATTTTGATTATAATTGAAGTTTGAAATAATTTAAATTTAAATTAATAGAAGTTTGGAATTTTTTAATTTGGAAAAATTAAATTTTATATTAATAGAAAATTTTTGAGAATGGTTTGTTATAAATCGAATTTCGTATTGTTTAAAGAAAAATTAAAAATAAAGATTTCATATCAATAGGGGTTTGGAATAAATAAAATTTGTATAGAAAATTGTATTAATTTTATTATTAAAAAATATTTTGTTCAAAGAACTATTTAAAAATATCTTTTTGTAACGCACTATAAGAACCTTTTTATTTTCAACTTAGAAAGAGAATCAGAGTGATTCTCTAAAATTTCTTTGTATTTAATTATTTATAACACATTTTAATAAATAAAAATTAATTTACAAAATTTAATTTGATAGTATAATTAATTTAATATAAATAAGTTCAGTTTGTTTTTTGTATTGAAATTATACCTGTCAATGAAAAATGCAATTCTCGCGCGCTTTAGCGCGCGTATTTTTGGCTAGTTTAATAATAAAATAAAAAAAAATGTTAAAAAGATATCTCCTAGGGAAAGGCACAAAACATAAATGTTGACGATATACATCGTCACAAACCCCTCCCCTAGGTCGATGTAACCACAGGAACATCGCCGATCTTTTAAATTCGAAACTTTTATTTCAAATAAGATACAAAAAAAAAATTAGTTAATGCCTTCGCTGACGCTCCTCCAAAAACATTCTTTTTGTTTCGTTGATCACTTCAGGAGGCATTCCCTCCAAACGCTGATCCAACTCGCGCAATTCCTCCAAGAGGTTCGCAGGGGTAGACCCTGCCTCAGCACGTGAAGAAACGTCAGACCGTGGAACAGTCGGACCATAGGGATCCCGGTTAAGATTACCCTGGTGGATTCCACCATAGTATTGCTTTCTGTTCTCCCGATGCTCACCATACGCCCGTTCTCCGAAACGCCTCTCCATGTCCTCTCGGTGGACCCGGGAACATCGAGGACATTCCACCAGAATAACTTCCGCTCGACCACAATTTTTACAAAAACGATTTGGTTCTTTGGGACACTCCCTCAGCTTATGATTCATACTCCAACAATTGAAGCATGCCCCAAATGGAGGATCAACATCCGGATCCGTTGGAATAAGGTCGAGATTTCCAAACATCCGACCCTTCCGAATTATCGCCAGCTCACGAGGAGGAACCACCATCGGCCTTGGATCAGGCAAACCTGGAGGTGTGATTGGTCTTGGAGGAGGCGCCGAATCCCGTGGACTTACAAAGTCAGTCGGATCTATAAAACTCCGTCGAATTTTTTCAATAGCTCGCACTTGTTTTTTTTTCAATCTATCCAATCTTTTCTCTCCTTCTGTCTTCTCTTTCCCTATTACAGAACTTAAATCGGCGACCGCCTTCCGACTTTCAAACGACTCCTCACTTTCTCCCTCTCCTTTCTCTAAGGGAAGCGCTTCCGCCCCCAATTCCATCTCCTCTCCCTCATATTCTGAATCCAAGACGATCCCATCATCTCCTCTTTCATCATTTTCTTTTGCTTCTTCTACTAACTCCTCTTCTATTTCTTCTTCCCCTACCAGTAACTCTTCCTCCACTTCCTTTTCACTTGCCATTGTCGGCTCCTCAACAAGATTCATTTTCTCCTCTCCAACATGCGAAACATTAAATAAGTGATAGTGGTCTCGGTACTGAGCTCGAGAAGCTCGTTTTCTCTCAGCTTGGGGAGCTGGATACTCCACATACTCCCTTCGCTGATCGTTCCGTCCTCTCCACATTCTCCTGTTTCTCACCCCAGATCTCCACATTTTTAATGGTCTAGTTCGGTGTAATCTTCTCTCACTACACAACCGACGATTCCGCTGATCCAACGAACTATTACGACGTCTATCCAGTTATAACCTGAAACACAGAAAACGTTAGCAAAATTCAACTAAAACTTATCGATTCCGAGATGGCAAATATCGCTTTAAATCAGAGACATGTACTTTAACGACCCGACGAGAATTTTCCGTTTTCAATTCATAAACCGACGGAGACAACTGTTTCACAATCTCATACGGTCCCTCAAATTTCAGAGCTAATTTCGCCGAAAACCGTTGATCCGCATTTGACAATTTATGTGTTCTCCAAAGTACCTGATCTCCTACACTAAAACTGGCCTCTCGTTTATTTCGATTATAATAATTAGTTTGTTTTGCCCTTTCCTTGTCAATGAACCTCGCTACCAAATCTCGCAGTGCATCTAATCGTTTCATACGATCAACCCATACCTCCGGATCGATTCTCTTTACTCTTTTTCTCAAATTTTATTAATTTTCACACTTAGTTGAAAACTCTTATGAGTTTTCTTAAAATAACACTATTTAAACGTAACGCCAAAATCAAAATGAATTTTAATATTCTCGGCCTTGAAAAATAAATCTTTTTCAACGTGACAATTTTCACTCACGAACAAACTGGGAGACTTTTTCAATTAAAATTAATTAAAACCTTTCCACTTTTTCGTGAATTTTCACGATTCCGTTGATCAAATCAATTTTCAAAAATGTCCACGACATCGTTTCCGTGCACGGGTCCAAGAAAATTCCGAAATATTTCTGAAAATTAATTTATTAAATTTTGAGCCGAGAACATCAAATCACTTTTTAATAATTTGCAAAACTCAATCGAATTTTGCGATTCAACACTTAACACTTATTCACTTGATTTTTCAATTTGTCAAAATATAAGATAACTTCAACAAATTTTTGCACAATTGAAGAAAATTTTCTCGGCAAATAATTCGCGTATAAAATAAAGAAATTTTGTCACAATTTTCAAATATCAATTCTTTACACTGTGAGAAAATTTAAAATTGAGGATTATCTTATGGGGAAAACGCGCCAAAATTTTACCGCCCAAAAAAAACTTCTTACCGCCAAAATATCTTACCGCTGACCTGAAGAAAAAAAAATCCATTCAAATTCATCTTTCAATCAAGCAGTAAATTAAATCTAGAATTTCATCTCTCTTCAAAAATATATCCGTAATTATTTAATTCCTTAACAATTTCTCTTATAATATTCACCGATTTCTCCTCGATCGATAAACCACCAAATTTCCCGCGCCCTCGTGACGTATTTCCCGTGCACGTGGCAGAAAATTCTCAAAATTTTCAAATAAACTCCCTTAATTTCACTTACTATCACGTTTTAATAATCACACGCTGATCCCCAAAATTTTCTTTCACGAAATTTAAAAGAAATCCTTTAATTGAGCCAAAATATATTTTACACTTTTCGCGACAAAAAAAAAAAATCATCCCGAATTTCCAAAATGTCCGCGGATTCACGATATTTGCACCTCGCTAAACTTAACTTTATCTAATTTGTCTCGTCTCATAGTATCAGCAAAGAATCTCCCCACAAGGGATGCCAATTAAAACATAGAGA
This sequence comes from Ganaspis brasiliensis, assembly GCA_037103525.1. Lineage (NCBI taxonomy): Eukaryota > Metazoa > Arthropoda > Insecta > Hymenoptera > Figitidae > Ganaspis > Ganaspis brasiliensis. The sequence goes on from JAZKLR010000350.1 coordinate 1,983,803, forward strand.
TTAATTTACTTAATTCAAGTAAATGTGCATCGACTCTATATTCGAAAATGTAAACTTATCACCAACAAAACAATTTTCTTACCAAAATCAAAAGGGGGATTCCGCTGAGGAATTTCGTCGCGATGCCGACGATGAGAAGAGAAAAATCCATCAACTTATAAAATTACTCACCGGTGAAATCCAACGATGAATTACTTATCAACTTCCGGGACGTCTTACAAGAAAAAGAACAAATAATTTTCTATTCAATTTCCTATTTATTCGAATTAACTCACTCTTTCAATTTAATACAAATTTGTATAAAATAATGTAATCTATTTCCAAAATCGTTCGTGACACAATCTTATACATCTGACCGCACTCTAAACTGAGCAAAAATCAATTAACACATGGCGACGATCGACCGTTGATTGATTCTCACCCCTCGCGATCCTTCCCTTTCTAGAGCTGCTTCTTCCTCTCTGCGTCTCTCTCACTCGGCCGCCACGGACATCTCGTTCCCTCGCAGTCATGCCTATAGGGAGGCGTCACCTGAAAGAAAACTCGGGTCGTTCCGCTGACCTTCGCGCCCCTTCGTGAACCTGACCTAGACCAATCAAATTTGACGAATCGACGAGGACGACAATAGGAAAACGCTGACCAAGAGAAAGACGAAAGATTAGGATCGACGAGCCAGAAAATCAATACTCGTCCCTCAGGACCGTATATATTAATTCAACCAACACTTATTTTATTTAATAATAAAATAAAAAAAAAATGTTAAAAAGATATCTCCTAGGGAAAGGCAACAAAACATAAATGTTGACGATATACATCGTCACAAATATTAAGAAGAAATTTTTATTTTGAACAATATATTTGGAATACAAGGATATGGTTCAGCTCCACATAGCAGCCAATTTTAAAAAAATTTGCTATAATTCCCGTATAATTATAGTTGTAATAAAATCGTTTAAAATATAATTATATTATACCCTAATAAGAAAAATAACTACAGAGAAACATTAAAATTTTTTTTTTCTACCACAACTTATCTTCAAATAGGACAGTTACGCGAGAATCGACTATATGAGATTATTCTGATTTGAAAAACATAGATAGTATAGAATAGAAGATGACAGAATATATAAAAGGACGAATTAATAGAGATGCACTGCAAACCAAAGTGTGCAACGAAGTGCATAAATATGCACATAAATGTGCGTAAAAATACTAATGTGCGTAACAGTAACTTACTTCGCAAAAAAAAGTGCATGAACGGAACTCACATAAGTACATAACAATAAATTAAGCACTTCTAAGTACCTAATTTGAAGCATTAAGCGCATCAACTGCATAGCTTTCGATTGAAATGTGTAAGTTGAAAACACTTGTGACAAAATGAAGTTTATCTATTTACAATAATATGAACATATGTTATGCAGACTATAGTTCATGAATATCTTTATCTGACAATAAAATCAGCATATTTTTTACACCTGTACTATATGTACAAGTATAAAGTTATCAAAATATTAAATTATAAAAATTAAATTTAAGGGTGATTCTCCACGAAACCGATAATTCCATGTCCCTTGTGCTTTTTAAGAAACATATTGCACATATGGTAATGAATCCAACATGAAAAAGTAGATCTAGTGATCACAAACAAAAGCCTGTAGCCACTTTAATTTATAAGATTAAATATTTTTTGTTAAATTCAAATTCAAGAGCCAAATCGTCATGGTGAAGCCTGTCCCAGGGTCAGTTTCGAAACAAAAATAAAAATTTTTAGTAAACTTTAATAATTAAACTAATTAATTGTAACTTTTTTATTGTCTAAGTGTGTAGAATTCAGAAAAAAAATTGGTTGTAAAAAATTTTTATTTTTTTTATTTCTTTTTAGATGTTATATCTTGTCCCCAGTTTTGTGCGTCATGATGAAGCATTTTTAAAAAACTGAAATATTTCATAAAAATCAAATCAGAATGTAGTTATACTTTAGTATAAACAACAATTGACTTCCCTGAAGAGATTCACTACGACAGAAACAAATTTTATAATTGATTTTTTGTTTTTTTTTACGTTTGAAGCGCCAAGTTTGTGTAGGGGATCATTGAATCGTCATGATGAAGCCTTTACATATTTCGCAATAAATCAAAAAGAAAAAATTTTTTTTCAATAAATGATTTATAGTTGTATTATTTCAGTGAATTTAAATGACAGGAATGCAAAACCGATTAAAAATTGCTAATAATTTGTTTCAAAAAACCGTATTCATTAAGCGTCATGGTGAAGCCTCAGCGTCATGGTGAAGCCTTTTGCATCATGGTGAAGCCTTTTGGCTGTCTTTCATTGAATTTGTGGTTTAACCAAGTGTACAATTAAAACAATTTTAGTGATTGTGTCCAAATAAAATTAAACAAATAAAATATACTTAGCCTGTCATAATTTTAATAAGTTTATCAATAATTACTTGATAAATTTTCATAAATTACTGTATAAATTTGTATAAATTGTTGGCAACTGATTTGCAAATTTTAAATTATGTGTTAATAAATTACAATAAATGTTTTTAAAATAATTTATAAAATTACAACATATACCACAAAAAAATGATAAATTACCATAAATTTCCATAAATTACGAAATAAATTTCCAGCATTAGTTTTTTGAATCTTGAATTTTGTTTTGTATTATTCTTATAAATGACCTCAAACTTTCTATAAATTACCGCATAAGCTACAATAAATTTCCATAAATTACTACATAAATTTCATGACACAATTTTTCAAATCCTGAATTTCTTTTGCATTATTATTGTAAATTACCTTAATATTTTCATAAATTACTTCATAAATTATCACCATAGATTTCTTTATTTGTTTATAGCGATTTTATTAACAAATTATGCCTTAAAATAAAAGATGATCTGAACAAAATCGTTCTAATTTTTCTTGTAGAATCGATTCGCATTCATAGTTTTAATTAAATGTGACTTTTTTATAATTTGTTTAAACAAATTTTGTTTAACAAATATAAAATCTGAAAGTTAAAATGCTAATGATTTTTATTTCACTTTCCTGTAAATCCAACTATCGATTTTGTTATACTGCAACCGATTATGGTACATGGATGCGGTAACAGCTAATTTGTTTAAAAAATACAATAATTATAAACAATTTGTCCGGCCCCTCACAGATATTTCATTCTTGACTATCATACTTGAATGTTACATTACGATTTTTATTTTAATTAGAAAATAAAATTTCTAAAATAACAGTAACCAAATTGTCGGTTTCGTGGAGAATCACCTATAAACAGTTCTTTAAATTTTATAGGTTACAACAAATATGAAAAGTGATTAGAAGAGCTACTGGAACATTCCTCAAATCCCAAGTAACATAATTCTTATTTGATCTAATTCTTATTTTGCCTAAATCTTATTTAGCCTAATTCTTATTTAACCTAATTCTTACTTGGCCTAAATCTTATTTGGCCCAATTCTGAATTAGCCTAAATATTATTTAGTCTAATTCAAATTTAGTCTAATCATTATTTGGCCTAAATCTTATTTAGCCTATGTCTCGTTTTGCCTAATTCTTATTTGACCTAAATCTTATTTGGCCTAATTCTTATTTAGTCTAAATCTTATTTGGCCTAATTTTTATTCAACGGAATTCTTATTCGACATAATTTTTCTATTGGAAATTTTTTTTTAACAATAGTTAAAATAGGCCGAATAAAAATTAGGCCAAATAAGATTTAGACTAAATAAGAATTAGGTCAAATAAAATTTAGGCTAAATAAGATTTGGGTTAAATAAGAATTAAGCCAAAAAAGATTTAGGCTAAATAAGAATTAGGCCAAATAATATTTAGGCTAAATAGGAATTACGCCGAATCAGAATTAGGCCAAATAAGAATCAGGCTAAATAAATAGGAAATATACTAAATAAGATTTAGGCTAAATAGTACAAGAAATTTGGAGACATACCTGATCAAATTAGCCCAAATAATATTTAGGATAAATAGGAATTACGCCGAATCAGAATTAGGCCAAATAAGAATTAGGCTAAATAAGAATTAAGCTAAATAAGAAAAAGACTAAATAAGATTTAGGCTAAATAGTACAAGAAATTTGGAGACATACCTGATCAACTTCGTTTAGTAGCTCAGTCAGTTAAGGGGGTTGACCCGTGGGACGGCCGTTTTTTAAACTGATTTTTGGGAATATTTTTGGAAGGCGATTAAAACTTAAAACTTTGAATTTTCTGCCATACATTTAGTAACTATTGAAGTACATTCACAAATTTTTTGAAGTCAAAATAATGAAAAGTTTCCGTGATACAGCGCGGGGAAGTAATTCTTGTAAAAAAATGCAGCTTTGTTCGTCACGATTCCGACCGACTGAGAGATCTGAAATGAAAAAGTAAAAAAGCATTTTAATCTGTGTCACTGTAACTACAAGATAAACTAGGATTATTTGAAAATATTGAAAAATACAAATTTTACGCGACTTTGAATCTTTTTTTCTAAAAAAAACTCTATTTTGGTCCTGTTTTGTTGTACAAAAAAAAACGACGTGACCTTCTTTAATTATTCTAGTTCAGCTTGTTGCCCCACATGTGCTGAACATACCCTATAAATTTCAAGGTGATCTTTCAAGTCGTTTTTAAGATATCACACAGTGGGACGAAAAGCTAATTTTTTGTTCAAAAAAGTCTAGAGCCCACAAATCTGAACCGATTTTAGAATTTTTTTTTTTAAATTAAAGAGTGTAAAATTCTTAAGGAAACCTTGTCCGTGATTTTTGTTGAAAATTTTTTTATTGTTTATATTCTCTGCAATTAACTAAAAAACTGAAATTTTTAATAAAGTCATTTTTTATGTTACATAAATCATAAATGAATAATGTAAAATTCTTTAAATCATTAAAACGTCTCATACGCATTCCAGATATCTAGCTTTTAAAAGTTTTTAATAACTATGAACAATTTTAATAAACAAATTCGTTGAATATATAGTGCAAAGTATTACATTAATTTGTTTTTGATGAAACTTCTTACTCGGGGGTTTATGGGGTTACAGATTACGAATCTGACATCAGTTTTTAAATATCCAAAATGGCGGCAAAAAAAATTCTAGGCTCTGCATGAAACTCGTTTTTTAAAGGTTTTTGGGGTTTTTGATTACGAATCTGATATCAGTTTTTAAAAATATAAAATGGCGGATCTAATATGGCGGCAAAAAAAAAATGTTTAAGTTCTGCATGAAACTCGTTTTTAAAGGTTTTTGGGGCCGCTGACTACGAATCTGATAAAAGTTATTAAAAATCCAAAGTGGCGAATCCAACATGTCGGCAAAAAAAAAAAATTTCTAGGTCCTGCATGAAACTCGGTTTTTAAAGGTTTTTGGGGTAACCAGTGGTTACTCGCGCGAGGTCGCTCTAATCGAGCGCACGCTGGTATTTGAGATGTATTTTAGACAGAAGTATTTTGAGTTTCACTCTAATTTTTACATATCTTATAGGAAAAAAGTCATGCTTTCCATTGAGATAGGTTAAATTTTTTTTTAAAACTCCGATTTCGAGATACAATTAAATTAACATTTTGACCTTGAATTTAAAGGTCAAATTTTTTTTTAGAAAAAAACATTTATTATCATCGAATAGCCTGTAAAAAAAGCTTTAAAAATCACTATATATATGTTAACTTTTATGCAATCTACTTAGAAATATAATTAATTTAAAAAACGACATTTTAAAAAAATTCAAAATTTTAAAACTTTGTAACTCAAAAACTATTTCATGGAATTTGAAAATATTTGGTATTTACACTTCCACTAACAAAGGAAACATTTTAGCAAAGTTTGAATAAATTTTATTTTTTGACCTCGACAGTTCAGGAATTTTGCCTCATATATTTAACGAATTTGTTTATTAGAATTGTTCATATAGTTATTAAAAACTTTTAAAAGCTAAATATCTGGAATGTGTATGAGACGTTTTAATGATTTAAAGCATTTTACATTATACATTTATGATTTATGTAACAAAAAATGACTTTATTAAAAAATTTCAGTTTTTTTAGTTAATGCAGAAGAGTGTAAACAATAAAAAAACTTTTTTAACAAAAATCACGGACAAGGTCCTCTTAAGAATTTTATACTCTTTAATTTAAAAAAAATTCTAAAATCAGTCCAGATTTGTGGGTTCTAGACTTCTTTGAATAAAAAATTAGCTTTTCTCCTACTGTATATCATGGCGACCAGTTGAAAAAAAGTGGTTTTGAGAAAAACGCGTTTGAAAGCTCAAGTACGAATAAGGCTGTGAAATCGGAACCATTACTAAAAAACTGTCATATTCGAAAATTTATTTTAGAAAACTAAAATTTTCTAAATGTACTTATTTTTTACTTATATAAATGTGTGTGGAATAATAAAATTCGCGGATAAAAACCAAAGGGACTAAGCTTCAATTCTAGTTGAAAGCTCGACCGCGCGCTCGAACATCATACGTTCACACTGAAAAATCTTTTTAACAACGACGAATATATCAAAATCGGTTTACTCACATATACTGCATATGTTATATGTAGCTATGCGATATATGAAAAATAAAAAAAATTCGATTTTTCGAATCTATCACACGGGTCAACCCTCTTAAGTGTTTGTCGGTTAGGATACATTAGTTATAAATGCGCGCGTTGTTGGAGTTTGCTTTTTCGCAACTACGAATTTTTCAGTATTATGTGCGTTAAATATAGGCTTAAAGCTTATAATTTAACGGTGAGCCTGAACCAGACTCAACCCAAAAGTTCTTGGTCAGTAACATTTCTTTTCTTGTGAAAGTATATGGAAAATTTTAACTTTTCTCACAAAAATCAAAATAATCTGTGGAGCCATTTTTGAGAACGGTCCCAGTAAATATTTTCGCCATTAAAAATACATTTCTTTAAATGAAAATAGCGAATAGAAGTTTATTATTGTATTATCGTTTCAGGCGCAGATCCAGAAGGGGCTATGTGCATGCCTCCCCCAAGTAGTAGGGAGTTGGGGTTTTTTTTTGCCTTCGCCTCTGAAAAAAAGAAATGAACTTATAATAATTTTGTTTGCTAACTTCTCTGTATGTTAAATCAATTTCGACAAAACGAACATGGTGCGCCTTAACCAGACCCAACCCTAAAGTTCTTGTTCAGTAAAATTTGTTTTCTTCCGTGAAAGTATATGAAAAATAGAAACATTTCTCACAAAAATAATCTGTGAAGCTGTTAGGAAAAGTTTGAGGGTAGTTCACAAAATTTCACAGCACTGTTATGTTCAATAAGGATAGTTTATTGATCTTACAGATATTGAATAACTTGTTCACCCGTTATAATTACAAATTGGAGAACCAGTTAAAGAAGGCCCCAACGGAACTGCCTCGCCTCATCACATCAGTCCCTTGCAGACAAAGAAAAAGGGAGGAAGCATCCCAACGATTCGAGCTCCATCCTGTAGAGAAAGAGAAAGAGAAAGAGAAAGAGAGCAGGTAGGCCACAGAACAGGGGGAAATCCAATTCACTATGAATTCCAAACTCCATTAAAGATTGTCTAACAGATTAAGTATTGTTTCATCATACTTATAGAAAGCCATAAACCACCAATTTAAATTTTGAAAGAAATCCTCTTAATTAGGGGGCAAGACTCCGTCAAAAGAAAAGCGATATGCAAGTGGTCTTTCGATTTCTTTGAAACTGTGGGAAATAATAGTCTTAGGTATGATTGTTAAAACCCAAAAAGGATTTTCAAAAATTTACAAAATGGCACTCGCTACGCCATGTTGAATTTCAGAGCAGTGTTTTTTTCAAAAGTCATTATTTGGTAATCGGCAACATGAATTTTAATGAAAATTTCAGACAAAATAGATAGATTAACGTAGTTTAAAATAATAATACAATAAAAAAAAAATTTTAATTTTGACCCAAAAAAAGTTCTTTAAAATTTTTGAATTACTTTTTAGTAAATTTGGCTACTTTTTTGGTTTTTCTAATGAGCATATTCTGATTCCTTATTGTTTGGGATCGGGATAGTTGGTACAGGATCGCCACTTTTCACTAGTTAATTAAAAAGAACTTTTATATATGTGTCGATTCAGGGTGAAAGGAACCTTAGCTGCAGAACTGAGTTTTACGCGTACGGCCGTTTGAAGTTGAACCTCCCTATGTTGCTGTTAGGTTATGCCTATGTTTCACCTCTAATAACACAAAAACTAATAGACATAAATAAGTTTTCATTTATGTATGTGAAAAAGCAACTCAAATTCTATCGATTCATAATAACAATTAAAAATCAAATGTTTTGAATTTTACAAGAAGGGAGTTTGAACTTGTGGCTGCCTATGTTATTGTTAGGTTATGTCTATGTTTTATCGCTAATAACAGAAAAACTAATAGACATAAACAAGTTTTGTTTACTGTATGTGAAAGAGCAACTCAAATTCTATCGATTCATAATAAAAATTAAAAATCGAATGTCTTGCAGCTAAGGTCCCTTTCACCCTGAATCGACACATATGATTCCAAGTCAGCTCACAAAACCTTGTAAGCCTCAGCACTTCACTGATAAAAAATTTAAATTGATTGTTGATTTTAACAATTTTATTTTAATTCAACATATACACAATAGTCTCACTCACGCACTCCGTACATCTAATTAGTATTTAAATTTTGCATAGAAATAAACTTTAACGATTCGGCACGTGGGAATTTTACATGGGTTATCTATCCCTTCAAGGCGAAGACTGAAGGGCAAATTCAAATTCGCGCATGACAACAAATGACAACAATCAATAAATGATTTCACCTTTATTTTGAAAAAAAAAATTTTTTTTGGTGACTTGAATAGTTTTTGAGATATTGAGTTTTTAGTGAGAGCGCACACCGCGATTTTTACTCCACGCGTCAAGCGCACAGTAGGACCAAATTGGAATTTACTGTTCAAAACCGTCTGAGGCCTTCATTTTTAAACCGATTTTACTTTTTTTTTGTCTTAAGTGGAAGATTATAAAATTTGGAAGAGATTTGTAAAGCCCAATTTAAAATTTTTTTTGTTTATAATCATTTTTTTATTGTAAGTTTTAACAAAAGTAGAAATTTTTAAGAAAATGTTATCTTCAGTTGCTATAATTGAATGATACGTGCTAAAAACTATTTATAAATGAACCTAGAGTACCCCTTAAATTATAAAAAAAATTACACAAGTGAACATTTGCATTTTATAAATGGTCGATTCTTGCGTAACTGCACGATTTCAAGATAAGTTTTGGTAGAATTTTTTTTTTTATTCAATGTTTCTCTGCATTTATTTTTCTTATTAGGGTATAATATAATTATATTTTAAATGATTTTACTACAACTATATTTATACGAAAATAATAGCATATTTTTTAAAATTGGCTTCCATGTGGAGCTGAACCGCATCCTCTTATTGCAAATATATTGTACAAAATAAAAATTTTTTCTTGATATTTTGCTAAAACAAAAATAAATAATAAATTCATAAATTATTTAATATTCTAACAGTTTAGTTTTTTTAATAAAAGTCGTCTGCCATATTAGATCCGCCATTTTGAAAATCTGATAACGGATTCGTAATTAGCGACTCCAAGAACCCGCGAGTAACAAATTTTAAGCCAATTGGATTGATTTTAAATAAAGTCATTCGCCATATTGAAACCGCCATTTTGAATTTTGAACACCTGATAACGGATTTGTAATCATCGACCTCAACAACCCCCGAGCAAACAATTTCATCGAAATCTAACAAAGTCTTTGTCCCCATTAACAATTTGTTGTAACCTTAATTATTTGTTAACATAATTTATTTAAAAAATTCAAATGTTCGCTTGTGTAATTTTTTTTATAATTTAAGGGGTACTCTAGGTTCATTTATAAATAGTTTTTAGCACGTATCATTCAATTATAGCAACTGGAGATAACATTTTCTTAAAAATTGCTACTTTTGTTAAAACTTACAATAAAAAAATGATTATAAACAAAAAAAATTTTAAATTGGGCTTTACAAATCTCTTCCAAATTTTATAATCTTCCACTTAAGACAAAAAAAAAGTAAAATCGGTTTAAAAATGAAGGCCTCAGACGGTTTTGAACAGTAAATTCCAATTTGGTCCTACTGTGCGCTTGACGCGTGGAGTAAAAATCGCGGTGTGCGCTCTCACTAAAATCTAATTATCTCAAAAACTATTCAAGTCTCCAAAATAGTTATTTATGACACAAGGACCCTAAATGGCACTTTATAGTACGAGTAAGTATCGTAATACGAGCCTAAGTCCAATCGCAGCCGAGGCGAAGTAGAGGTGGTGACGAGGCTGCATCGAACGTAGCCGAGGCGAAGCCGAGGTGAAGTGAAGATATGAAGCCGAGGCTCCACCGAAAAGTAGCCGAGGCTCTGATGTGGCTGTGGCGAGTTGTACGATACACGAGAACTTAAGTGCCGAAAGGGTCCAAGTGTCATATAACATTTTTTATCACACAAAAAACTGAGAATTCGAACCTAGGGAGAGGTGGTTATAGTAAAAAAGGGCCTCAGGGGGCATTTCTAGGTTGGAGTAGGTCGACAGACTTAGAAATGCCCCCGGAGGGCGGCGAAACCCGTGAACAGCCGTGACGTTTGGGCCAGTTTGGACAGCTGTACCATAAAGTAAAGGTCAGCTGACCAGCATCAGCCAATCAGATTGCGAGTTCATTTACTTTACGGCCTAGGCCGTGAAATGAGCTCTTAAAGGTTTCCAAACAAGCCGTAAAATCTAACTTTTGATGTAAGTGTGATAAAAAATTTTTTTTTTTAAATAAAGGTGAAATCATAAGGAATCAGAATATGCTCATTAGAAAATATAAAAAGTGGCCAAATTAACTAAAAAGTAATTCAAAAATTTTAAAAAACTTTTTTTGGGTCAAAATTTTGAATTTTTTTTTTATTGTAATATCATTTTAAACTATGTTAATTTATCTATTTTGTCTGAAATTTTCATTAAAATTCATTTTAAAATAAATCTACCCCAGTATGTTTCTTGGGGGGGGGGGGGGATGCATATGTGCCCTCCCTGGATCCGCGCCTGAAACTATAATACAATAACAAATTTCTATTCGCTATTTTCCTTTACAGAAATATATTTTTAATGGCGAAAATATTCAAAGAGACCGTTCTCAAATTCGGCTTTACAGATTATTTGGATTTTTGTGAGAAAAGATTCCATTTTCCATATACTATCACAAGGAAAAAATATTGACTGAGCATGCACTTTTGGGTTAAGTCTGGTTAAGGCGCACCGTGTTTAAACAGATAAAATATACAACTTGTAGGATAGAAAGAGTCAAAATTTGGAAGATATAAAAGGATAGAATAATTTGTAAAATTGAAAGAGATCGAACGTTTCTGTCTCATTTATATCCCAAAAATGTTTCTATTTGTATCTTTTAGTCTATTCGATGTGAAAGTAAAAAGAAAAAAAAGATAGAAATTCAAGGATAGAAAATGATACTATTTTAGGAATCCAAATCAGACACTATGATGGGATAGAAAACTCTATCTCTTTCTATCCACCACATTCTATCTTTTTCTGTCTTTTTACTTCCAGTAGGTCTGATCACTCATTTGAGCATTTACTCTATACGCTGACTGTTAGCTGTGTGCTGATATGATTAGTCTAAATGCCAAGTCTGTGCTGGGCATTACTCTTAATTTCCGTTAGTTGCCAATAAAAAAGTTGATCTATGTCGTCATGGGTTTTTCCTAATGTCGACTGCAGACTAAATTTTTAGAAAATTAGCCGGATTCTTCTATTTTATATTTATTAGTTCAAGAAAATGAATTATATATTTTTAAAAATAAAAATTACGTATTTTGTCTGTTTTAAACCTCTCTGCCTAATATTTCTTTTAAACCCCTTAATATTGTTGTAGTTTAGATATTTAATATTTTTAAATGAACAAATCTTGTGATTCTTTTGCATTTTTATCTACTTTTGTCTTTTTTCTTATTCTTATGCTAACATAATTTGAACTATTTCAGATTCAAGAATTGTGTGATGAATTAACTGCTGCCTGGAAAAATCTCGAAGATAAAGCTCGTGAACGTAATCTAGCTTTGGATTTATCATTAAAGGCTCAACAATTCTTTTTTGAAGCTGGAGAGGTGGAAAGTTGGTTTAGCGAAAAGAATGATGTACTTAATTCGCCTGATTATGGTCGAGATCGTGATGCTGCAACAAAATTACTCACAAAGCATAAAGCTCTTGATCTTGAACTGGACACTTACAATGGAATTGTTTCTGAAATGGGTCATACTGCCTCAATAATGATAAATTCTAAACACCCAGACAGCAAAGCAATCGCAGTTAAACTGCAAACAATAATTCAGCAGATGCGCGCCCTACAAAGATTAGCTGCCATAAGACAGCAGCGTCTCATGGAAAGTATGTTTAGACATGAATATTTTCTAGAAAGCAGGGAGTTGGAACAGTGGATCAAGGAACAAGAACAGTCTGCTGCGTCTGAAGATTATGGTCAAGATTATGAGCATCTACTTATCCTACAGGCAAAATTCAACGATTTTAAGCATAGGATTGAAGCTGGATCTGAAAGATTTAATCAATGTGAAATATTGGCTAAAAAGCTCATAGCTAATGAAAGCCCTTATATTCAAGATATAGAGAAACGTCAGAAACAGTTAGCTGAATCTTGGCAACATCTCCTTGGATTAATTAGAAATCGTGAACAACGCATACAAGCAGCGGGAGAAATTCATCGATTCCATCGGGATGTTGCTGAAGCCTCGTCTCGAATACAAGAAAAAGAAGCTGCTCTTCCAGATGACTTAGGACGCGATTTAAATTCTGTTTTGTCTTTGATAAGACGTCACGAAGGATTTGAAAATGATCTGGTGGCTTTAGAGGCTCAACTGCAAGTTTTGGTGGAAGACGCTGCTCGACTTCAAGCTTTGTATCCTGGTAACAATGCAACACATATTGATCAACAACAAAATATTGTTGTACACAACTGGGAAGAATTGAAAGATCGATCAGTTCACAGGCGAGATCAATTACAGGCCAGTTGTGATCTTCAGCGATTCTTAACCCAAGTCAGAGATCTGATAAACTGGGCAGCCGGACTTCGGGCCACAATGGCAACTGAAGAAAAAGTTCGCGACGCAGCAAATGCTCAATTTCTAAAAGCCGAACACGAGGCTTTAAAAGGAGAAATTGAAGCAAGGGAAGATAGTTTTAGTTCTGTCCTGGACCTTGGGGAAGCCATGGTTCAAACAGGTCATTATGCTGCTGTAGAAGTAGAAGATAAGTGTAATCAGTTATTAGCGGAAAGACAAAAACTCCATACAGCTTGGCAGCAGAAAAAAATACATTTGGACCAACTTATCGACCTACACTTTTTTTTGCGCGATGCTAAACAACTTGACAATTTGTCTACTACACAAGAAGCTGCTTTAAATGGAGATAACTTTGGTATCTCTGTAGAAGAAGTAGATGCACAAGTTAAAAAGCACAATGAATTTGAGAAGTTACTTGTTACTCAAGATGAAAAACTTCTCGCTTTGCAAGAACATGGAGATAAACTTTTAGCTCAGAATCATTTTGATTCTCCCACGATTGTGAAGCGGCTAAATCAAGTTATTCAAAGAAGGACAAAAGTACGCGATTTGTGTGAGCTTAAGAAAAAGAAGTTAGCAGCAAGCCTTCTTCACTCTCAATTTGTCCGCGATGTTGGCGAAGCTGAGTCTTGGATTGGTGAGAAGCAAAAGAAACTTGAAGCAGAAGCGTCCAAAGGTAATGTTTCTAGTCTTGAGGATAAAATAAAAAAGCTTCAAAAACACCAAGCTTTTCAAGCCGAGCTTGTGGCAAATCAAAGTAGAATTGATGAAATCAAAGCAAAAGGTGAAATATTACTTTTGCAAAAACATCCCGTTGGCTTAGAAATAAAACAACAGCTGGATCTTTTAAATTCTTCTTGGAGAAAACTGCTCTATAAATCTGACAATAGAGGTCGAGGTTTAGAAGAAGCTCAAGATATTTTAGAATTTAATAACCAAGTAGAAAAAATAGAGGCCTGGATCAGAGATAAGGAAATGATGGTTCAAGCTGGAGACACTGGAAAAGATTACGAACATTGTTTAAGCTTGCAAAGAAAACTTGACGATGTTGATAGTGATATGAGAGTAGATGATGCCAGAATTAAGGTGATAAATACTTTATCCGACAAACTAATCAAGCAAGGTCAAGGTAATGACTTAAAGGCTATTCAACAACAACGAGACAATTTTAACAAAAAATGGAAAGGTTTACAAGGTGCCTTAAGTGCCTATAGAGAAACTTTAGCTGGCGCGTTGGAAATTCATTTATTTAACAGAGATATTGACGATACCAGTCAAAGAGTAATTGAAAAGTCATTGGCTATGAGTTCCTCTGATATAGGTAAGGATTTAAGCGACGTTGAACACTTGCAAAGAAAACAAGAAGCACTTGAGAGGGATATGACTGCTATAGAAGGAAAATTAAAAGAACACAGAAGAGAATCGCAAATACTGTCGAAAAAATATCTAGAGAACGCATCGCATATAAATTTTATTTTATCAGAATTACAGGAAAAGTGGAACGAGTTACAACGATTGTCACAAAATCGACGTGAAACGTTAAATCAGGCTTACACATTACATAAGTTTAAGGCAGATCTACACGAGTTAGAGACTTGGGTATTAGATGCTATAAAGCGAATGGAGGAAGCTGAACTGTCGACAACAATTTCAGAAGCTGAAGCATCTCTTGAATTACATCAAGAGAGAAAGGCGGAAATCGACGGTAGACAAGACATTTTCAAGATATTGAAAGAACATGGTCAGAAACTTCTTCCAATAGGTGAAGATGTTCAGGAAAATCTTCATCATCTGGACCAACTAAGACAGAAATTAATAAATGCCTGGATTGATAGACGGCAGAAATTGACTCAAGCGCATCAGTTACAAATTTTTAAAGAACAAGCTAACCAAGCTGATAGTTTTCTTGATACAAAAGAAGCTTTTCTGAATAATGACGATCTCGGAGAATCTTTGGTTGGAGTTGAAGCCCTAATCCGGAAACACGAGGAGTTTGAAAAAATGCTCATGTCTCAAATGGGACGAATTGATGAATTAGAGAAATTTGCTGCACTTATTTTATCTGAAGAGCATTTTGACTCTAACATTATTCACCAGAGATTAACATCTGTTTGTGCCAGAAGGGACAAATTAAAATATAGTGCATCAATCAGAAAAAAAATGTTATTAGAAAGTCATCAACGGCATCAATTCTTAAGAAACATTTATGAAGTTGAGAGCTGGTTACATCAAAAGCAACAAGTTGCCAGCGACGAGAATTACAGAGACTCTACTAATTTACAGAGTAAAATTCAAAAACATGTTGCTTTTGATAGTGAATTGATGGCAAATAAAGGAAGGATTGCCTCTATCATTAACGAAGGAGAAAGTCTCATTGATGAAAACCATTATGCTTCCAAAGAAATACAAGAGCGCCTTGAAGATCTTGAAGCAGAATGGCGACTTGTTAAAGAAACAAGTGAATTAAAGAAAACTCGTCTCAACGACGCGTATCAGGCACTTTTATTTGGTCGGACACTGGAGGAATTTGAAGCTTGGATGGACGAAGCTGAAACTCAGCTTCAATCTGAGGATCATGGAAAAGACCTCTCTAGCGTTGCAAATTTATTGAAACGACATACTAATTTAGAAAATGATGTTTTAGGACATAAGGAGGCTTGTGAAACAATAAAGGAGACAGCAACCAGCTTTCAAAGGTCAAAGCATTTTATGTGCGAGGAAATTCATGAAAGAGCTAATTCTACTATCATCAGATACCACAGTTTACAAGAACCAATTCAGATACGAAGAGATAATTTGGAAGATGCAAAATTGCTACATCAATATGCAAGAGATGTAGAAGATGAACTGCACTGGCTATCTGAAAAAGAGCTTATTGCAGCAAGTACAGATCTAGGTAATTCCCTGATGACTGTTCAAAGATTACAAAAGAAACATCAAGGACTGGAGGCCGAATTAATATCGCGTGAACCCGCTGTAGCTTCTCTTGCAAGTAGAGCTACCGCCATGGTAAGAAGTGGTCACTTTGCCTCAGTGAAGATTGAATCACTTTCAAAAGAACTACAAGAAAAATTAACTCATCTTAGGGATTTAGCTTGTATAAGAAAACTCCGCCTACTAGATGCTGTTGAATCACAAATGTTTTACGCTGAAGCAACAGAAGCTGAACAATGGATTAAAGAAAAATATCCTCAACTTGCGTCCTCAGATTGTGGCAAAGACGAAGATTCAGTTCAATCTTTATTAAAAAAACTAGAGGGTATTGAACGTGATCTTTCTGGTTTCAGAAATACTATAGAAAATTTAAAAAGTCTTTCTCAAGGTTTGATCAATAGACACCACTTTGACAGTAATACTATTTCCCAAAAACAAACTGAAATTGAACACAAATTCGAAGATTTGCAAGTTCTGAAGGAAAAGAGATCTCAGAGGTTGCTAGAAAGTGAAAAGTATCATAAATTTGTCAGGCAAGCTGATGAGGTTATAGAATGGATAGGGGATCAGACAACAATCGCCGCTTCTGAAGATTATGGCCGTGATGTGGAACACGTAGAACTTCTCATTCAGATTTTTGACAATTTTCTTGGTGGCTTGACAACCAGTGAAGGACGTGTTATATACTTCATAGACGCCGGACAAAAATTAATCGAAGAGAATAATCCTGAAGTAACTAAAATTCATCGAAAAATTGATGAAATGAAACAACAATGGGAAGATTTAAAGGAATTAGCTCATGCTCGACAAGAGGCATTGGCAGGTGCTAAGCAAGTGCACATGTTTGACAGAACTGCTGATGAAACAATTGCTTGGATTCAAGAAAAAGAGGCTATTCTTGGTTCTGGTGGATATAGTGATGACTTGGAAACGATTCAAGCTTTAGTACGAAAACATCAAGGATTCGAAACTGATTTGGCAGCTGTGAAAGAACAAGTGGAGTTGATTATGGAAGAAGCCTCGAGATTGGATGAACTTTTTCCTGATGCTAGAGAACATATAGCAGTGAAACATGATGAGGCTGACGAAGCTTGGAATGAACTCTTAAAGAAAGCAGCTCTGAGACGAAGTAAGCTTACTCAAGCTGAACAATTGCAAGCTTACTTTGATGAGTATAGAGATCATATTTCCTGGATAAATGAGATGCTTGCTAAAGTAACAGCACCAGATTTAGCTCGCGACGTTTCTGGGGCAGAAGCTTTAATTTCAAGACATAATGAGTACAAAACTGAAATTGATTCTCGCAACGATGCATTTGACAATTTTTATCGAACTGGTCAAGATTTAATTCAGCAGGGACATTTTCTTGCAAAAGAAGTAGATGACAAAATTTCTACTCTAGAACAAAGAAAACAAGTTCTGAATGAAACTTGGGATCAAAGGAAGTTAGTATATGATGAAAATTTGGACACGCAATTATTTAAACGAGATGCGGAAATATTGGAGACTTGGATTGTCAGTAGGGAGCCAATGCTGCATGACGAAAAACTAGGAGAGTCTATTTCTCAAGTAGAGGAATTGATAAGAAAACATGAAGATTTCGAAAAGACAATTGAGGCACAGGAGGAGAAATTTGAAGCTCTAAAACGAGTGACGATGTTAGAAAAGACTTTCCAAAAACAACTTGAAGTTGAAATGGTTGCACGTCAAGCAGAGAAGGAACGAATCGAAAGGGCAAGACTGGAGGAAAGAAAACGAAAGGAAGTGCAAAGAATAACGGAAGAACGAAAGCGCGAAGAGGAACAAAGAAAAAATTTAGAAGGTTCTCATAGACATGAAGAGATCAATGGGAGTGCTAATGATCATGGTTCATTGATCAGTTTATCCCCTTTCAAAGTTGTAGGAGTGGAGCCAGAGGAGAGCATAGCTGGTCAAAAATCTTATGGTATTACTTATATATTTGGTGATAAACTTAGGAGATCCACCGCTGACATCAAACGTGCAGAGAGTATGAAAGTAGACTCAAAAAAACCGAAAAGAACTCCTAGTTTTACAACAAGAAGACGAACTCAAAGCTTCAGGAAACATCAACGAATGGAGAATATGAATTATTTGCCTCCAGTTGAAATTCAAGGCATATTAGAAAGAAAACATGAATTGCAAAGTGGAGGAAAAAAAGCTGCTGTTCGATCTTGGAAAAACTATTATACTGTACTTTGTGGTCAGCTTTTATGCTTTTTTAAAGATATTGAAGACTTTGCCTTGAGTAAAGCGGCCACGGCTCCGATTACAATTTTTAATGCAACTTGTGAAAAAGCTGAAGATTATACCAAACGGAAAAATGTTTTTAGATTAAAATGTACAGATAATTCAGAGTTTTTGTTCCTTGTACCGAGTCGTCAAGAAATGGAAGATTGGATCAACAAAATTTCCTTTCATGCTAAACTTCCACCTTCAATGCAGCTCTTAAGTTATGATGAATCACAAAAAGAAGGTTTGGAAAGATTAAAGAGTCTAGCTTCCGATCATCCAGATGATGGTCTTTCGACTGGAAGTAGTCATGCTTCAACTCCTGAAATGGGAAGAAAGAATTCCGTAATAAAAAAAGATATTGCTGACAGTTCAAGTAAAGTTCAGATGGAATTAATTCAAATGCATATGCAAAATCAGCAAAGTAGGGATCTGAAAAACTCTGATTCTTTTGTTTATCAAAAAAATTCTGAATTTTTTCATTTGCAAATAGAATTTCCACATATGCATAATCAGCAGCAGTTACTTGTAGAACAACAACCACCAGAATTATCTACTAGAGACTCGTGTGCCTACTCAAGTGATAAACCACCCATTCCACCGAGAAACGCACCACCACTTGTTCCTGCAAGATCTCCAAGCTCTGAGAACATTGTGCATCGATATAACGGTAGTTACCTAAAAAATTATTATAATTATCTTTCAAAATTCTTTCTGTAATTTATAAGTTTATTTATTACAGATGTGGAACACCATGTACAAGCATCAAGACCACAATCATATCAACATCAACAGCGTGACGCAATTTTTAATCATAATGGATCAGGTCATTATCCTTCTAATGAAGAGTTTTATCGACAGAATACTGTGGATCTCAATCTTCAAAATCGAGGTATTATAACTAAAGACAAAGAATTTAGAAATAATCTTTAATTAGTTAATTTCTTCTAAAAATCCTTCATTATCTGTCGTATACATGTCCTGTATATATAATTTTATAGATTTATTGCCTCCCTTGCCATCGAGTGCTCCTCCAACAAGCAGAATGGCCCATTGGAATACTACTTTTGATCCTGGTTAGTTGATTTACAAACATCATGTTTTTATTTAAACAAGATGATTGTAATAAGTTAATTCTTTACAGCATGCGGCATACCCATTATGCATGATTTTTTATTATTGATAAATGATAGTTTTTAAATTAGTACTTACTCACTGATCTCTGTATATAATAAGTTAAAAGGTTATATAGCTATAAATAAAGAATAAAACATTTGTAGTAGGGTATCAGAGGATACACTCATTTTTGGGAAACTTCGTAGATTCATAGTACCACTCTGAGAAACTTTTAATCATAGTTTAATTTTAATTGGCTTTTTTGAATTTCTAAATGTGGCGCCGCGCGAGAAAAGGTACCTATCGTCTCAACTATGAATTCTACAGGGGTAGCGTTAAAACTTGCAGCAATGCATTGCGACCAATGTAAATTCTTACGCTTTATGCTTAAATAATAACACAAAAAGTAATTAATGAAAACAATTTCTGATTTTTTCAAATGAAAAAGCGATTAAAAAGCTACCAATTGTTATAAAAGAATAAAAATTTATTTCTTTTGCGACAGATACCTTTTTGCTCGGCGTCACATATTTGTAATAAGACGTATAAATTTATGGATAATCGAGGTACCTTTATTATAGTTTCTTTAAAAAGAAGAGATTGTGTTATCTTTTTTTCTACTGTAATTTCGTGAGACAAAAAATTAATATATGGGCGATTCCACGTCAAATTTACAGTCCACATTTTAAAATCGATTAAATCTATTTTTTATTTGTTCCTTATAAAAAAATATTAGATTCGTATTTTTTTATTTTTTTATAAGAGGCCAAATTTTCGAGTTATATATTTTCAAAATTCTAGATTTGTAAAAATAGACGTTTTTTTAATCACATATAACTCTGAACCTATTGAATTTAGAAAATTTTTGCCAATACAAGAAAAGTTAGGTTTTTCTTCGACTTTTAAATAGTGTTTACAAAAAAAAGAAAAAATACATATTTTATTTTAAAAAAACACCATTTTTTAGAAACAAATTCTTTTTTTTTTAATTTGGATCCGAATAACAAATTATTATTTTTCATTTATACGTACCTCGAAATATCAAGAACATTTTACAAAAAGATTCCGGTTGGCTAGAAGAGTATTATTAGTATAAATTAATTTTCAAACTCTAGCTGTTATATCTAAGTGCTGTACTGTGCCTATTTAAACTGAAAAAAATTATTTTGACTTGAATTTAGCTGCATCTCTCCTTTTTTTTAATGTCAAATCGAATTAATATAACCAAAACAGGTACAGTACAGCACTTAGATATAACAGCTTGAGTTTTAAAATTAATTTAAACTAATAATACTCTTCTAGCCAACCGGAATCTTTTTGTAAAATATTCTTGACATTTAGAGGTATGTATAAATGAAAAATAATAATTTGTTATTCGGGTCTAAATTTAAAAAAAATGGATTTGTTTCTAAAAAATTGTGTTTTTTTAAATAAAATATATATTTTTTCTTTTTTTTGTAAACACTATTTAAAAGTTGAAGAAAAACCTAACTTTTTTTGTATTGGCAAAAATTTTCTAAATTCAATAGGTTCAGAGTTATATGTGATTAAAAAAAGGTCTATTTTTACAAATCTAGAATTTTGAAGATTCATAACTAAAAAATTTGGCCTCTTATAAAAAAATAAAAAAATGCGTATCTAATATTTTTTATGAGGAACAAATAACAAATAGATTTAATCGATTTTAAAATGTGGACTGTAAATTTCACATGGAATCGCCCATATACATTTAGAATGCGTATTATTTACAGTAAGAAGAAGGTAAAAGTAAAAAAAGCAATATTCATTTTTAACACATTTCAATATTCTTATTTCTAATCCTGGTATTTTTCATTTCATAACTTCTAAAAAAAGTATAAGAAACTGTATTATTTTTAATACTAACCTCTTTGAAACTAGAGAATTTATGCATTTTTACAACTAGGATTTATGACATGTCTAAAATTCTGAAACTATCACTTCTCAAATCACATGAAACTTTTTCTACTTAGTATATATCGACAGCTAAATCACTTTATTCCAGCAAACTGCGAGCGATTATTCGACGTCATTGAAATGTTATATATTTGTAGTTTAGACTTAAGTGTGTGTAATGTATATCATAGTACAGTAGTTTATTTATTTATTTAAGACAAATATACGGGTAAATACCCTTTACAAATAATTAACAGCATTAAGTTTAAAAAAGCAATCAAATTTAATACATAGATTTTTTTTTTTTTTTTAAATAAATTAAATTATCTTTGATGAAATATCAAATTACGTAGCGCTGTGACAAATCCGCTAAGTCCATTGTTAAAAAAGTCGAGATGGTCAGAACAAGAGTTGGCCTCCCTATTAATTCTGTTAAAGACAGAGTGTTTGCCATAATTGGTTCTATTATATTTAATAAAAAATGGGACATTAAATCTCAAAGACCGCATAGGGGCCGAGAAATTTATTGAATATAAAACTGCAGGGCAGCGTACCGTTCCATTAATAACCTTAAAGAGAAAAAGAAGGTCTGAATAAAGGAACCTGGATTCGATCTTCGGTATACCCAACTCCGCTCTCAACTCATCGTAATTGTGCGTGAATAGGTCAAAACAGATATTTAATTGCTTTGCAGCATACCTCAAAAATCTGTTTTGAACTCGCTCCAATCTCAGAATGTGCACGGAGTATAGAGGAGACCAAACAACGGAAGCATATTCCAATTTTGTTCTGACAAAAGAAAAATACAAAACCTTCAGCGCAGTTAAATCATGAAAATTGACAGAATTTCTCTTTATGAAAGCTAACGATCTTATTGCCTTGTTCACAGTGTCAGAAATATGCGGTTCGAAGGAAAGGTCACTAGATAGTAACACTCCTAGATCACGAATTTGTTCAACATGTCCTATCGATACTCCATCTATAGTGTAATCAAAACGGATTACTTCTTTCTTTTTTGAAAACGAGATAGAACAACATTTGTCTATGTTTAGAAGCATACCGTTGTGACGACACCAGGAACAGAGATCGTTCAGATCAGACTGAATCTTCAGACAGTCTTCGAAAGATGTGATCTTGCGATAAAATTTCAGATCATCTGCAAACAAGGAGAATTCGCAAAATTTGAACACCGAATCAATATCATTAATAAAGAAAATAAATAATAGAGGACCCAAGTTAGAACCTTGGGGTACTCCAGATGACGCAGGAAACACAGATGAATACGCTCCACCTACACGAACGCTCTGAAATCTGTCAGTTAGGTAACTGCTGAGCCATGAAATCAAGAAGCCGTCTAGACCTAAGGAATAGAGTTTTTCTAAGAGGATTTCATGATTGACTTTATCAAAAGCTTTCGCGAAGTCCGTGTAAACTGCCTCGATCTGAGACCCCGATTGCACGTTATTGCAGAGAAAGTCAGTAAAAATGCTTAAATTTGTTACAACAGAACGGCCTCTCATAAACCCGTGCTGCTCCTCGATGATTAAGTTGGACATAGAGCTGTATAAAAAGTCCGACACAATACTTTCAAGAACCTTTGAAAAGGCGTTCAATAAAGTTATAGGACGATAATTCTTTATGTTATTCTTGTCACCTTTTTTATGTATCGGTATAATTATACCTTTCTTCCAAGCAACAGGAAAAACACCTGACGAGATGGATAAATTGAACAGAATAGATAAAGGGTCCAGTAAAGAGGAACAGCACGACTTCAAGAAGAGGGGCGAAATACCATCTGGACCGGCGGCCACCGAAACATCCATGACATTAATTTTTTTCCTGATATCATCCTTCGAAATAAAAAAGTCAATGTAATCATTGGAACCGTACGCATTCCGCCCTCTCACATTGGTCTTAGGGGTGTAGACAGACTGAAAAAATAGAGCGAAAAGCTTTGCGATCTGATCGCAGTTGTCAGCTGATTGTGTGTCAAGGTACATTTGATTAGGAATGCGATCAGTTTTCTGAGTCTCTCTTATGTACCTCCAGAACTTTTTTGGGTTGGACTTAACGGATTCCTCAGTTTTAGCAAGGTAGACATTGTAACATTCCGTTGACATGGCCTTACATTTCGAACGAAGCTCGGAAAACATATCATAATAATGACTAGAATTATATTTTTTATAATTAAAGTGCGCAACTTTTTTTTCCCTAGTCAGATGTCTAAGTTCGCTAGAAAACCAAATTGGAAATCTTGAGTGATGAACTACTTTTACAGGGACGAACTGGTCGAAAACAAAATAAATATAATCATACAACATTTTGATAGCGTCCTCTATATTTAAATCAGAGAATAAAAACGTCCAATCTACCGAGTAAAAAAAAGAGTTGATAGCAGAATAGTCGGCATTTATAAAGTCAAATTTTGAGAACAAGTTGTTTTTATGCGGTAGGGAATCATAGTTAAAATTTGGATTGTTAATAATAAAACTTAAGCTTATCGGCTGATGTAATTTATCGATTGGAAGTAGTACATCACTCGCTAAATTAAAAGTATAGTTTAGAAAATTTATAAAAATCAGATCCAATAAAGAGTCGCTCGCGCTAAAAGTCAAATTATTAATTTGGGACAAGTGTAAATAATTTAAAGTGTCATTTATTAAGTCAATAGACTGTCTGTTCATCCTAGAGCACCCATTTTTAGCTTTACAGTGACACCCCTGACTCTCATCCAAATTTACTCTCCAGTTAGCAAATGACATATTAAAATCACCAAAAATAATAAAAGTAGCATTTGGATAAGAAATACTAACCTCCTCTAAGATATTGCAAAAAACATTATATTTATCCAAAGAGCTGTTGGGGGGAATATAAAAAACACCAATTATCACTGTGGTAAAGTAGACCTTTAACTTAATCACTATATGTTCAATTGTGTAATTGTCAGTCGAGATCAAAGTACAATTTAAAAAGGACCTCGCTGCAATTAGAACTCCTCCGCCAAGTAGATATCTACTGGATGATGAGCATCTGTCAAATCTGAATACGTCAAAATCGTGAAAACCGAGCTCAGAAGAAGAAATGCCACTGTGCAGCCAGGTTTCCGTGAGAATAAAGATGTTGTAGAATAAAAGAGGTAGGTTAGTTCTCAGCTGCTGCAGTTTGGTGCGTACGCCCCTGGTGTTTTGGTAGTAGCAGCTGATCGATAGAGAATCCCGATGAGGAGACGGAGAGGAGAGATCGTCATTGACTGAAGATCCATCATACTTGCGCAGGCCCGGCTCTACTTGCGCATTACTAGACAGCGGGCTGATTTGATTTGCGTTATAATGGGGCAGCCGTTGCGGTGCGTAATTTTTATGTTTGTCTCTCCCTCTTTGCGTCGAAGTTCTAGCTGGTCCTTCAGTATTCTGAGTTCCTCCAGTTGAGACCTCGTCCTGTCGAAAGAGATCCATAGGTCCTTCATGGGGGGAAGTTGTTTGTTCTTTTTGAGAGATAGGAATGTGTGATGAAACTCGTGAGCAAGATGTTGAGCGTTGAAAATTAATTTCAATGGGCGTGGTCTCGTGCGATTCTGCGAGGGCAAACCAATTCTTATTATTTTTACATTATCAAAATGATAGGCTGGAATAGCACTGCTCAGTGAATCTACAACATCCTGTTTTAAATCAATATTTACAACGTTTCTACTTGTGGACGTTAAATCATGCTCCTTAATGCCAAATAAAATCAAATTATTTCTCTTAGCATTTCTATTCTCCATCTCCCTCATGCACTGAGAAGCCAGTTCCCCATTTGGCGATGACATGCTTTTAATTTTAAGTTCCAGCTCCGCAAGTTTACCTTCGAGTAAATTTACTCTACCTGTTAGAACTTCCACATTTTTTTCAGTGATTTCCACTCTTTCGATTACTTTATCCAGCTTATCGGAGATGGAGCTGAGGTGAGCAGACAGTGCATTATTTATAATGCGATCCACCTCTAGTGCTGTTGCTGCAGAAGGGCCTGAGGTTGTCGGAGTATTTGGACGTGACTTGCAACATTTGTCAAAGGCTCCGTTTTCCAGAACTTTGGTTTTTTGAGAACATGATGCATGATAAAGAACCTTGCATATTTTGCAGGGAACAGCTTCATCAATTCTACGGACAGCCCTGTTACAAATCGGACAGGAATCAGGAATTTCCAACGAGTTTTCAGCCATTGTAGTGTACTTAGAGATTTCACCACGTGGAACTTTTAGGTTATGTTGAAAACAATCAGAAATGACAAGGCCAAATCAATAAATTGCACAGAACCACGCGCTAAAATTATTGCACTCACTCAAAAATGTAAAAACCCAGAAGTTGATAACAAACTCACTGATTATTCACTGATAGGACCATTAAAATATAAATAATTCAAAAGGAGCACTCCGAAACGCGTGTATCTAGCAAGTAGGACAGCTCTAATTTCAAGGTCCTCTAATTTGAAGTTTCCCCTATTCTAGTACCTCACCATATAGCCGAACTTTAAGGTTTATAAATGGCGGACCTTGTAATAAGATTATTTTTTATAAAATTGATAAAAATAAAAACAATCTATTAATAATATCTTTAAGTCCCATTTTAGCAACTTTAAATTTTAGGAGGGCGCAAGTTAAACAAATTTTTAAGATTCAAAATTCTAATAGTTAATTTAACACATTTTTAAACTGATTAACTTTTAATTGCATGAAACTATTTTCCGAGAAACAGAAATTAAATCAAGGAATTGGATTCGGTAGAAAAGAAATTTAAGCCGTGTATCAATTTTAGTTAATATATTCATTGCCACAAGTTCGACAGACAAACAATTTATTTAATAAACAAATGAAGTTAAACAAATCGAACATATTTGCAAGAATTTACATTTATAAAAGTTCTAATAATCTGATGGTTTAAAACTCGTTAACCGGAAGGGACGCTATGAGTACATTTCACGTTTCGATCTTTTACATTTCAACGAATAAAATTCAAGAAACAAATAATAACTTTAATTTTTATAAAATATCTTTTAATAATACAGAGACTTCCCTCGAGAAGTACTCTGAACTAACGAGAATCTTTCAATATTAAAATAAGAAAATTTTATTCCGGAAGTGTCTTTTTCAACGATTTTTCCCGAGCACATGTTTCCAGAAAGTACGACTTTAATCTCAATTCGAAAGTTTTAAACACTTTAAATCCGTCACAATGACACAAGGGAGGATCGGAGAAAAATCTCTGCATTTTACACATTAATCTTAATCCTGAGCGAGAAATAGCACTATTTAATATTCGACATTAAGTAATTCCCAGGATCCTAACCTCAAAATGTCGAATTAATTACACAAACGAAATTTAATATTTACGCGGTCACTAATTAGAAGCCAAAAAGACTCACCTCTTCTTCCGGAATTACTAAAAGGGCTTTTGCCATTTTAATAGAATAATCTTTATTTGTAATATTTAATTTAAACAATTTTTAATTAAGACACCCAATTTTGTGTCAGACTTTCCGTGCACCGGAATAATACATTTTAACTTGGGAAGAGATGATTAAAACAACCAATCTTCATAAGAAAAACCATCTCTCCCAAATGCTGAGGTTAGAGTCCACAGATGGTGCCAAACAACAAAAATTCCAAAATTCTAGAACCATTGTGGCACTCTGAAAACTAGGCACCCACTGTCGATCGAGGTGCTCCGACAGCTATCTCCCTCTGGCGGTTGGCGCGAAGTTTAATTCAAAATATTGACCAAATTTTCCCTCTTGTAAATTAAATAATTTAGTTGCTCATAAAACAAAGAAATAAATAAAGAATGTTAATAAAACAATTAATCAATAACTACAGTGCTCTTTACCAGGTATTTTGGCCCTTGCTCCAAAGTAAAAATCTTGCCGGTTAAAGGCGAATCTTGGGACGTGAAAAATACCACGTTACAACCTTTAATGCCTGTCAACGTCTTACGCATAAACTTACTGCGCAACAATTTTCTTCTCAACGGGACCAACATCTATAATTTCACCCCCCCCCCCTCCCCAAAATGTTGAAATTAGAGACGTTCTATAGTAAAGGGTGTTCCTTATGATTATAATATAGATTTCATCGAGTCACTCTTAAGATAACAAACACAGTGGTCCTCAAGCACATTTAGGTTTTCCTAAAATGTACCAATATTCTGCTGACGCTAATTTGTCTAAAATCAGCCCAGGATTCCTCATTTTAAAACCCGAAAATCCCAGTTTTAAGGAAAACTGAAATATGTATGCCTAATGTTCTTTTTACGCACCTACACACATGTATAATTGTATATGTTACGGTAAAAGTCCGAAGTGCGGTTGTAAAGTTAATAAACGTTTTACGGATTTTAGGTCAGAAACGCCAAATTTGAATTTTAGAAAAGTCCAGATTCCTCACTGAAATTTTAGTAACTGATGAGCCCTTGGGTTGATGATTAAGATAAGTTCAGATCAATAAAACCAACAGTCACTTAACTTTAACAATAATCCAATTGATTGAAAATTAACTAGTTAACAGTAATCCAATTTTGATAACTTCACATAACCGTTTGTCACCCATGCACGCGCACACTCACACTTGAAAAATATTTAGTTTGAATAATTGGTCCCTTCTCGATCCGAACGATAACGACAACTAACTTAAAAAGGGTAAAGGTGCGAAAAGGCAAGCGTAGGAAATTGGACGTGCATGACGTCAGTCATGCACATAGAATGATATTTAATCATAGAACATAGAATTATATTTAATCGCCCTAAATGTAATTGATTTCTTTCATTTATAACAGCGGTAAATGTGCACATTTACCAAGCTAGTTTGTAAAAAAACGAATCTTTAATTTAATTTAAAAAATTCGCACATTTACCTAGTAAAATGGTAAATGTGCACATTGACCAGCGTAAGTTGGTAAATGTAGGTATAGTTTGTTTCGTTTCTATTTCAATTAGGCAGTAATTAAATTTCTATAAACAGAACACAATCATAAAATCGTTATATTGTTAGCCTCAGTATTTAGTTTAGTGTGCTTTCGACAGTTAAATTGCAAGAATATTTTAATTTCTTGAAGCGAAAATGAGAGAAGAAAATATAAATTGTAAAATAAAGGGAAAATTTTATGAAATCGCAACGAAAATTATGTTTCTTGTTGTAATGAATAACAAAAAAATAATATTAAAAACATATTTTATGAATACCTTTCTGTATTTAAATAAATAAATTAAAAAATAAATAAAATGTAAATAAAAATGATAGCAGCAATAATTATGGTCCTTGTTGTAATAAATAGCAAAAAAATAATATTAAAAAGTATATTTTATTAATATCTTTTTGTAGTGAAATAAATAAATTGAAAAATAAATAAAATGTCAATAATAATGATGGTAGCAATAATAGCAAACAAACTTGGAGTCTTTTTAATAAGTCTAGCATATGCCATCTTTTGGTATTACATCTAATAAAATTAAAACAAACTTTCTACATTTACCAACCAGCTTGGTAAATGTAAAAAAAACCTTTTGAAAAAAATAGCTTAAGGCTTATACTTTTATATGCTGTTAGGCTTTTTAAAAAATTCAAGATTGCGGCTAAAATATGTCGATTGAAGTCTACCAAATAGAAGAATCACGTTTCTTAAAAGCTCATAGTTACTCAATGGTTGCTCTGATATTCACAAAATTGCATACTCAATAAATTTTTTCGGATTGTCATGAAACTTGTTACTCGGGGTTTTTGGGATCGTTAAATAAGAATCTGAAGTTGATTTTTCAAAATTCAAAATGGCGGATAAAATATGGCGGCATAATTTCGAAAACTGTTCGGTTCGGCTTGAGGTATAGAAGTTTGGACTCGATTTTACTTTGGGTATCTTGAAAGTTAAAAAAAAGATTGTTCAATTTAATTTGGTTGCTTCTGGTGAAAATACTTATTTGAGTCTTGGTCACAGATATTTAAAGGCCCAGCTCTATGAGCCAGGGGGACAAAGCTTCAAGTGTTAATTTGATTTCCCCTGGAGCCCATTTTCAGTCCTTGAACCTGATATACAGGAGCAAATCATCGGCAAACATAACTACCCTGATATACTTAGAGAAAACATGGAGAATCCTTCTGAGAGACAAGTTAAAGACCAGGAGAAAGTACCCAACCTTGGGGCACCTCTACCCCCTAGGGTCGGCTTTCTTTATCGTCTGAAGAAAAAAATAGAAGTCTTTTAGAAATGATGTGAACTATGAAATTGTTGCTTTTCGATGGGACCTTTAAATTGATAAGTTGACTTAGCACGACTGAAGTGAGTACGTTGTTAAAAGCTACTTTGATATCTATGGCTACTGCAAGGGAGTTTAAGTCGCAGAGGAAGGCCTGCTGAACATCTGTGACCAAATTAGCTACCACGTCCAGCGATGATCTTCCCTTTCTGTAGCCAAACTGACAAGATGAGATCCAATTGTGTCTCTCTGCCAGGAACTCCAGCCTCCGTTGGACAAGTCTTTCAAAGAGCTTGCAAATCGAGGTAACCTGGTAGGAAACATTGTCCGGGCCAGGTGCAGAGTTCATTTTACAGGATGAAAAAGCCTCAGCAAATTCCTTCTGTGAAAAAGGTAAGTTCATACCTTCATCCACCGCTATTCAAAGTCTCGATTCGAGAAGGAGAAAGGGATTGATGTGGTCCTGAATCAAATCGTCCAGCAGTGATCTAAAGAGCTCCGATTCGGGGTCAGTGCAGTTGTTGTTGAACATGGGGGCTCCCCTGCTAGAAAAGGCCCTGATGGAGGCACCAGGCCGAGTTGCTCCATAGCTTCCGTAATATAGGACCCCCTAATGGAATTGTGAGCGGAACCCCAGGTCCAGGCGTGTGCGTTAAAAGCTCCACATATTATTATGGGTTTGGTTCCATCCAATTTAATATAGGATGGAATAGGAATAGTAGAGGGCGCATATAAGGATATGAACTGAATAGAACCAATCGCTGAGACAAAGGGTATACCCACAACATTCATGTGGTTTCTAAATTCCCCATCCAGGATAATACGAGTGATTCTAAAGTGGTCTTTTATCAGAATCAGCGCACCTCCACCAGGGTTAACACCCTCAAGGTCGTCCCTATACGTATAAAATCCCTTAACACGCCAGGCGGGGCTAAAAGTTAAATGGGTGGGGCTAAATGTTAAAACGTCTTCCTAGCCTACTAAAACTATTTTTCTAGCCTTATTAAGAAGCAGATAAGTTAAAGAATATATAAAAGATAAATTTAATAAAGAAAACTTCTGTCTTTCTTGAAAAGTACACATGATAGAAAAAGCAAAATAAACAACTATCAGTTGGTTCTATTTTCTTTTGGTTTTTCGCTGCAGAATTTGCTTTCTCTTGTTACTTCTTTTTTATTGGTTAAAAAAAAAATTTTAATGTAAAAATGGGGAAAACCCCATTAAACATTTAGCCCTAACAAGTTTTTAACTTTTAGTGAGACAGTATTTTTTCGGTTTCCACATCAACCGGACAAAATATTACTACAAATATACAAAAACAATTTCAGATTCGTGTTCAGCATACCCAAGTTAGTAGAAAATACTGTTTGTTTTAGAATATATTAAAAAAAGTAATTAAAAGTTTAAACTTTCGGCATCATAAAAATTTACGAAGCAATGCTCAAAACATACTTTATGTAATATACATGTAAACTTTTAATTGAATATTTTATAACCATGGACGTTTGTTTCTAGTAACAAGAGCCTACTCCTTTTTTAAATTGACCTTAATACCATTTTTCAATTCCTCATTTTCAAGTATACATTTTCTCTGTATTCATTTGATTGTTCGTGAAATCAATAAACATGCAAAAATAGTTAACATATCATTCATGGAATTTACTCAACGCGCGTGACGTCACGCAACATTCAATATTAAATTTGATTATGGAAAGAAATCATCAAGAATAAAATATATATATAACATGGATCACAAAAATCATACAATTATCACACAGTATAAGTTATCAATATAAATAAAATTTTATAAATCAAATAAAACAATTCCCAAAACAATACTTATCGTTTTGTTCTTCTAAAAATCTCCGAGGGAAATTGAGTCCTCGTCATTCAGAAAAATATGCCAGAGCTGTCTGGAAGTTCATCATTAGGAGATGATAATTGCCCTGATATCTCGTGATTTTTATTTTTTCCTTAATATAGGCTCAGGAAATTCGTTCAATATAGCGTTCTGAATTTTAAAGGTGTCTTTTTGAACCACAAGTCAAAATATAGAACCCACACGGCATTTCCTTGCAGGACACCAGATAAAACTTTCAATTCACCAATAGACAGTATTATTCGCCACACTAATTATTCCAAAAAGCACAACAAAAAAACGAAAGATAATAGAATTTACTTTTTTTTATACAGTTCAAGATTTTCCCAAGAAAAATGAATATTGAAAATTACATATCCACGTGTTCTCGACCTGTTCGAGACCTTCTATACTCCCATTTTCCCGAAATTCTTCGAAAAGGCCCGATTTCCCCGAACGCAAACTCCCAGCCGGATACCAGACAACTCAAGCATGCTTGTGCATTAATCCTAGTCATTTTAATTTTACTAATTTATTTAATCGCCTCAAATATAAATAACTACCGTGTAAAAATGAAAAAACAACCGTTTTTCACTGTTGAAAAATAATTAAGCTGAAATGTATATTTATAGTTTTCATGAAAAATACAAATTTTTTAGGGATCGTAAATGCGTTATTATCAAAATTCAAGGCTTTAAAAGTAAAACATGCTACCAGAATGTGTTAGATTTCTTTATTCATAACTATTTAAGCAATTTTTATAAACTAGTGGGAATTCCAACAGCAAATAATCAACTGCAGATAATCCATTATCAAGAAGACTAGAAACAGGGGAGCCTAGTGGTGGAAATGCGTAGAAGCCCAAATTAGTAATTTGACGCGAAGGTATCAGTTTCCCCCAGTATGTAGATCTCTTTTCACTTTCACTTCAGCG
This sequence comes from Ganaspis brasiliensis, assembly GCA_037103525.1. Classification (NCBI taxonomy): domain Eukaryota; kingdom Metazoa; phylum Arthropoda; class Insecta; order Hymenoptera; family Figitidae; genus Ganaspis; species Ganaspis brasiliensis. The sequence goes on from JAZKLR010000350.1 coordinate 2,016,171, forward strand.
CTCTTCGTACTGAAACTTCGGACTTCTGTCTCTAGTCTTCTTGTCCATTATAGAACTGTCAGAATTTGCGCTTAAAAAATGCATAGAATTTTTTTTTCGAACTATGGACTCATATGTGGGGGATTTCATATCAACTGATCAAAGTGAAAAAAAATTTTTCACTTGTGACTTTCCAATTCAAGTATTTTGTAGTCCTATTGGATGATAATTGTGGGTAAATTTTTTTTTATATTTCGATTAATATTTACTGAGGGGGAGGGGGTGAAAATTTTGGGTTACCGTCTTATATGGTAATTTTTTGCTCTTAAATAAATAAATAAAAAAATTTCATTAAAACTATTTTCGATAGACTTTTTTATGCTCTTTCGATTGGTAATATGCATTTTTACGAAACAAAATTTTTTGACCTTAAAAAATGAAGGTCAAAAATAAATTTTGGTTTTTTTGGTTCCGAGGCCGGGTTTTTTGTATTTTTTTAAACGACAGCTGAGACTTTTTCCTATAAGAACCCATAAATCAAATAAAGGGACCGAAATATTTGATAAATGAAAATTAACAATTTTGTACTCGCTCACAGGGCAGTGTTTGGTATTATTAGTAGTGGTATATGAGAGGATATTTTAACGCTCTCTGCATTTTAGAGGGTGGAGACTGTCATCGCTTGAATGCCTGCATTACTTTAACGTAAACATTTTAAAAAAAATTTAAATTGAAAAAATTAAATTTATAAATTATCAAATTATTTAGAACATTAGAGGGGGTTTAGAGTGTACAGCAAAAAAGTTGGTTGGATTGTTATACTCTGTCCCACAAAAGGTCTCTAATTATTTTATATATGTATATTTATAAATACATATATATATATATATATATATATATATATATATATATATTATACATTATATATTCTAAAAATCGGTTAATATTAATATAATGATATGCTGGTATATAATTTAAAATTGATTCCCCAGAGGAAAAAGCTCTTTTTTGATTTTTGTAAATCGGCCACAGAATTATTCCAAAAAATTCTTATAAGTATTAACTCAATCATTTCTGAACAATTATTTCTAAAAATTCTAAAATTTATTGAATTACTAATTTTTATTATCTATTTTTTATATAGTTTCAAAAAATCACCATAAAAATATAAAATTTCAAACAAATTTTAATACATTAAAATTATTTAAGTTCTATTTTTATGAATTTTTAATTTTTTAAAACAATTTATTATTAATAATTGATAATAAAAATTGTACAAATAAACCTATAAGCTTGGTTTTTTTTAATTTGTTAACTTTTTAAGTTGAAAACAATATGGTTTGCTCAGAACAGTTGGTAATGAGAATTAAATTTTCAGTAAAGTTTGAGTATTTATTTAAACAAATTATTGTCTTTTAAATAATAGAATTAAAATAAAATTATTCTTTATATTCTATAGAATCTGATTAGAATTGAAAAAGATTTTTTACACTTAAGTGACATTGATAGAAACTTGTTATCAATTATTAATTAATTTCTGTTTTAGGTGTTGAAAAAGTTTCAATTACAAATAATCTTTTCGACTGCAATTGCTAGTCCTCTTCAGTATCTGATAACAATTAACAATATTATAATTTATATTCTTAAACTCATTGAGGTGTCTTTAGCAAATTGTATATCAAAAACAATCTCAAAAGCTTTGTGCCGGTGCTAACGGCACGAAAGGCACTTAAATTATTAATTAATACCAATTAAATGCTTCAAGTAATGCGGAAAAATCCATTAATTAAAGTTAATAATTTGTCACTTTATATCATTTTTAGTGAAAAACTTTAGAGAAATAACTAAGAACTAATATATTAAAATTTGTTAAAGATTTTATATTTTTATGGTGATTTTTTTGCAACAAAATAAAAAATAGATAATAAAAATTAGTAATTCAATAAATTTTAGAATTTTTAGAAATAATTGTTTAGAAATGATTGAGTTAAGACTTATAAGAATTTTTTGGGGCAATTCTGTGACAAATTTACGAAAATCAAAAAAGAGCTTTTTCCGCTGGAGTATCAATTTTAAATTAAATACCAGCACATCATTGTATTAATATTAACCGATTTTTAGAATACAATATGTATAATATATATATGTATTTATAAATATACAGATATTAAATAATTGGAGACCTTTTGTTGTACAAAGCATAACAGTTCAACCAACTTTTTTGCTGTACACTCCAAACCCACTCTAATGTTCTCAATAATTTATTATTTTTTAAAATTAATTTTTTTTCAAAATTTTTACGTTAACGTAATGCAGGCATTCAAGCGATGACAGTCTCAACCCTGTAAAATGCAGAGAACGTTAAAATATCCTCCCATATACCACTACTAATAATACCAAACACTGCCCTGAGTCGCGCACTGATACACTGAGTTAAACTTATTGAAAATAATTAATAAATACAATGTTAAATTTGCTTGTTTGTTATAGTGTGTATAAAGTGCGAATTGTTACATCTAAGCGAAGGCGAGGTTATTTAAAAATAAGATTTAAATATGGGGGATTTCATATCAACTGATCAAGGTGAAAAACAAATTTTCACTTGTGACTTTCCAATTCAGGTATTTTGTAGTCCTATTGGATGGGAATTATGGGTAAAATTTTTTTTACATTTCGATTAATATTTATTGAGGGGAAGGGGGTGAAAATTTTAGATTACTGTCTTGTTTGGTAATTTTTTGCTCTTAAATAAATAAATAAAAAAATTTTATTAAAACTATTTTCGATAGATTTTTTGATGCCCTTTCGATTGGTAATATGCATTTTTGAGAAACAAAATTTTTTGACCTTAAAAAATGAAGGTAAAAAAAAAATCCGTTTTTTTTTGGTTTGAAGACCAGGTTTTTTGTATTTTTTCAAACGAAAGCTGAGACTTTTTCCTATAAGAACCCATAAATCAACTTAAGGGACCGAAATATTTGATTAATGAAAATTAACAATTTTGTACTCGCTCGGGCGCTGCGGATCAGTGCGCGACTCAGGGCAGTGTTTGGTATTATTAGTAGTGGTATATGAGAGGATATTTTTATTTATTTATTTATTTATTTATTGTACATTGCACGGGTAGAAGAACCCATTATAGATAAAAAAAGAAGATAATAATAAGAGAATACATACAATACAATAGTCGATAACGAAATAACAAGTAAGAATAAAATAATGAAAGATATAACAAACATATTAAAACTCTGTGTGAGTATGGCCGCATCAATAAACAACATGATATAAAATTAATTAGTAGTAAAAAAATAAATAATAATTTAGCTGCGACTGTTGGTTGCAAATAGAATGATAGTACGAAGAGTTTGAATAAAAAGATTAATCCTACCGTCAAAAAAGTCTAGAGAGTCACTATAATAATTAGCTTCAATGCAAATTATTTTAACGCTCTCTGCATTTTACAGGGTGGAGACTGTCATCGCTTGAATGCCTGCATTACCTTAACGTAAATATTTAAAAAAAAATTAAATTGAAAAAATTAAATTTATAAATTATCAAATTATTTAGAACATTAGAGGGGGTTTAGAGTGTACAGCAAAAAAGTAGAACTGTTGAACAGTTGGTTGAACTGTTATGCTTTGTCTCACAAAAGGTCTCCAATTATTTTATATATGTATATTTATAAATATATATATGTATATATATATTATACATATTGTATTCTAAAAATCGGTTAGTATTAATATAATGATATTCTGGTATATAATTAAAAATTAATACCTCAGCGGAAAAAGCTCTTTTTTGATTTTTGTAAATTGGCCACAGAATTATCCCAAAAAATTCTTATAAGTCTTAACTCAATCATTTCTGAACAATTATTTTTAAAAATTCTAAAATTTATTGAATTACTAATTTTTATTATCTATTTTCTATATAGTTGCAAAAAGTCACCATAAAAATATAAAATTTCAAACAATTTTTAATATATTAGTTCTTAGTTATTTCTCTAAAGTTTCTCACTAAAAATGATATAATGTGACAAATTATTAACTTTAATTAATGGATTTTTTCTCATTACTTGAAACATTTAATAAGTATTAATTAATAATTGGATAACAAGTTCCTATCAATTTCATTTATGTGTAAAAGAATCTTTATTAATTCTAATCAGATTCTATAGAATTACTTTCAATGTTAGTTTTTGTAAATTTTGCACCAACTTCAATTGGCGTTGACACTACCTTGCAATCCTCCATACCAAATCTTCTCAAAATGTCGCGTATATATCCAGATTGCTTTACCGTTATGCAATCTCTTGTTCTTTTTATTTCAAGTCCGAGACAATAATTAACACTTCCGAAATCTTTAACGTCGAGTTCGCGAGAAAGTTTAGAAATCACATGCTTTAGATCACTATCTGGCTGATAAAAAACAAGAATGTCGTCCACATAAACAAGGATGATTAGAATGTATTTTCCTCTTTCCAATTTGTAGACGCACGGATCCGCCTCGATGGGTTTCAGGTGTAACTTCTTTAGTATCTCGTTGAGTCTCTTATTCCATTGATGACCAGCCTGTTTCAAACCATAGAGGGATTTATTTAACTTACAAACCTTGTAACCTGATTTTAGTTGTTTTAGCATATTAATCGCTTGAATTGCTGTTGAACCATTGTCTCCTTGTTGTCCAATGATCTTCTCCAGGGATTCCTCTAGTAGTTTAGGTGGCTCGATGTACACTTCTTCCTCGATGATTCCGTTCAAGCAAGCAGTCGTGATGTCTAGTTGACGAACTTGAAGATCATGTTTAACTGCTAATGCCAGCAAGAGTCGGACAGAGCTTAGTCGAGCTACGGGAGCAAAAGTCTCGTGAAAATCGATTCCCACTTGTTGTAGAAAGCCCTGAGCGACGACTCGAACTTTCTTCCTTTCAACAATTCCACTCGCGTCGTACTTGTTTCGAAGAACGGTTCTACAGCCTATCACATCACGATGTTTTGGGCGATCAACTATGCTCCACATTTCATTTTTGATTATCGATGAAATTTCGTTAGCGATGGCGTCTTTCCATTCTTCACAGTCGGATCCATTTAACGCCTCCTTCCAAGGAATTTCCGCAAAGTAAATGTATTCCTGTTCAGACCCTGAATCAGGAAAGTTGTCCACGTGTTCCAAATTATTGAAAAAATCTGCAAATTCGTCATTGATTTCTTGATTGTCCGTTTCTTCGGCAACTGGTACTCCAGGTATTTCCACACTATTTTTATTTTGAATATTTTCAGCTGTCGTTCCTTCTCTGTTTTCGTGGTTCCTCAAATCTCCTTTTCTTGGACGTCCTCGTCTTCCCGTTCGAATTTTGCGAGGTCTCCCTTGACCTTTTCTTCTTTCTTGAATTTGTTGATTTCCTAATTCGTTATTTTGCTCGTTGATCAGTTCTTGGTTATCATTCGTGAAATCAAATTCAGCATAACGTTCTTCATTTTGTGAGACTTTTTCCTGGTCATGTCAAACATTGAGTTTTCCAATTCGTTTCGGTGAGTCCTTAGAAGACAGATTTTCCATTTTTGGTTGAAACTGCGAGAAGGATTCAGACACTTCAAAAATGTTTAGAAACTTCACATCACGAGAAGTCACAACCTTTTTCTGACACGGTAACCATACTCTGTACGCCTTAATAGATTCATCGTAGCCTAAGAAGTTGCACTTTATTTCACGTTGATCAAGCTTACCCTTTGTTGGATCCTTATTTAAAGAGTACCCCACTTCACCAAAATTACGTAAATGCTTCACACTGGGTCGTTCTCCATGCCAAAGCTCGAAAGGCGTCTTATCATCGAGAGCCCTGGTAACACAACGATTTCGTAGGTAATTTGCTGTTGACACAGCTTCCGCCCAGAATGATTTTGGCAGACCCGATTGAATCAGCAGGCAGCGCGCGGCTTCGATGAGAGTCCGATTTTTCCTCTCGGCGATCCCATTTTGCTGTGGAGTATGAGGTAGTGACAGCCGACGAGTGATTCCCTCTGCCTTCAAAAAAGTGTCTAATTCCACATTGCAAAATTCACCACCGTTATCCGACTGCACGCACTTCAACTTTTTTCCGGTTTGTTTTACAACGAAAGTTTTATACTCTTTAAAAACTCGCGGAACGTCACTTTTTCGTTGTAAGAAACGCACTTCAGTCCATCTAGAGTGATCATCTGTGAAAGCTACATAATATTTCGCTTTTCCTCTAGATTCCACTCTCATTGGACCGCAAACGTCCATATGCACAATTTCAAGCAGCTCTTTGCATCTTCGAGGTTGTTTGGGAAAGGGTAAGGCAGTAAGTTTAGCCTTTAAACAAATTTCACACGGTGGCACACTTTTGTCACTACCGAGTTTAAGATCCTGAACAATTCCCTTTCTGTCCATTTCCAAGATATCTTCATAATTGACGTGTCCAAGTCTTTCATGCCATGTCATCAGTTGTGATTTTTTATTTTCCTTTGAAATTGAGCAAACATTTGCTTCATGCGATTCGCGGAGAAAATAAAGATTTCCAACTCTGTCTGCAATTAAAATAATGCTCTTGTTGATGTGTTTTGATTTTTATTCGGGCAAACAACTGCTTTGTGACCGATTAATCCACAACGGTGACATTTAAATTTAAATTTTTCGTCGAAATTGTTTACGCTTGGTTTATCCGAACTTTCCACTTTATTGACATTTCCTGTTTTACCACCACGATTCCACTTTGTGTTTTTTCTCCAAACCTTTCGAGCAACCATGGCGCTGTCGTCGTTTTGAATTCGTTGCTTTCTTGTTGCATTTTCGTCAAGAATTTTAATTTTTAGAGAATCAGGTTCCGGCAACGTATCTCTGGACTCTATGGCGCATCGAAAGTTGTCAAAACTCGAGGGGAGGCTGTGCAAAAGCATAATAATCTGTAATTCGTCACTAACTTCGATGGATAATTCCGAAAGCTTTCCTACCATGTCGAAAAATCCATCGACATGTCGTTGAACGTCGCCATCTTCCTGCAGTTTGTGACTCATCAATTGTTTCCATAATGACACTTTTCGTGCAGGTCCTTTTGACTCAAAGATTGACTCGAGTTTCAGCCAGATTTCATTCGCACTTGTACAATTTTTAACTTGTTTAAGCTCGGCATCATCTATGGATAGAAATAAATCAGCGCGGGCCTTTTCATCATTGCCAGCTGTTCCTGTTGATTTTCTTCCGGTTTTACTTTATCTCCGTTTGCGTATCCCCAAGTTCTATTTTTTATCATCACGGCTTGCATTCTTAGTTTCCACGTATCATAGTTAGTCTTGGAGAGCATTGGGATGCGCAATATTGTTCCACTGGCGTTTTCCATTGTTTCTTACGAACTTTTCTTTCACATTCACTTCCCGAAACACGATAGTCTAAATCACGTCTATTATCACAGATTCACAGTTTATACCCAGCGGCTCTGGGCCCATAACCTGTTAAAGGGGTTAAATAAAAGAGAGACAAAAGAACTATCTTTAAACACCAAAATATATTGTTACAAAGTAAGAATACTGAGAAAAAGCAGCAGCTAGAAGCTGTAAAACATTTCGATTAACTAAAAACTAAGTCTCTTATTATACCACTCTAGATGGCGCTTCAGTCATCTCAATATGGAAGGTGATATGAGGCATTCTCTGAGCAAAAAGCCACCCTAAAAAAAAAGTTGTCTAATGTTTTGGTCAATGATATGTAGTCAAAAAACAAAAATTTTAAGTGGGTTCTTAGGTCTGTGTAATGCGTGGTTGCCATGTTATCAGGGGCCCAATTTTATTGCAGCGTAATTTTGCACTGCCAATAACTTTTAACCGGATAAATGGATTTAAAAATCTTATGGGTGTTTTTTGTGCAGAATTTCCTAAACTTTCAAATAAAATTACTCATTATTTTCATAATTTTATTTTTGACAAGAAAAATGCAAAAAAATGTTTGTTTTTTAATTTTTGACCAACACTCCCCCCTAGGAACTTTTTCATAGCTACCTAGAAATGATCTTTATTTTATAAGCTTCTCAACCCCCTAAATGCCATTTTGGGAGAGCAAGATTCGTAGAAGCTATAGGTGAATGTGTGCTACAGTACACCTTACAAGTCGTTCTTTTTGTTGTAGAAAAAACAATATATACTATTTTTTCACTTTTTTGTTCAAGTATAGAAAGTTGGTAACATTAAAATCATTTAAGACTATTTAAAAGAAAACTGGATGCAAATTTGTAAGGTGTACTGTAACACACATTCACCTATAGCTTCTACGAATCTTGCTCTCCCAAAATGGCATTTAGGAGGTTGAAAAGCTTATAAAATAAGGATCATTTCTAGGTAGCTATGAAAAAGTTCCTAGGGGGGAGTGTTGGTCAAAAATTAAAAAACAAACATTTTTTTGCATTTTTCTTGTCAAAAATAATATTATGAAAATAATGAGTAATTTTATTTGAAAGTTTAGGAAATTCTGCACAAAAAACACCCATAAGATTTTTAAATCCATTTATCCGGTTAAACGTTATTGGCAGTTGAAAATTACGCTGCAATAAAATTGGGCCCCTGATAACATGGCAACCACGCATTACACAGACCTAAGAACCTACTTAAAATTTTTGTTTTTTGACTACATATCATTGACCAAAACATTAGGCAACTTTTTTTTTAGGGTGGCTTTTTGCTCAGAGAATGCCTCATATACCGAATGGCACGAAATTCAAATATTCTCAACATTTAATTATATTAATATTAACCGATTTTTAGAATACAATATGTATAATATATGTATATATCTTCCTATATTACAAAAAGATATCGCCGCCGCCGCCGCTGTTTCAAGAATTTAGCCCTATGCCATATATATATAGCTATATATATAGCATATACATATTATATATATAGCTATATATAACATATATATATACATATATATGTACCTAGCTATATATATATATATATATATGTCATAGGGTTCAAATATTGAAACAGACTTCAGCGATGGCCCCTCTCCTCCCATCTCCTCCCCATCCCTGCCACACCTCCACCTCTACCCCTCTATATATGTCATATATATATAGTATATATACCTAGCTATATATATATATATATCTCCCTATATTATAAAAAGATATCGCCGCCGCCGCTGTTTCAAGATTTGACCACCTACAGGGTTGCTACGTATAATTTACAGGCCTGGACCAGTCTTGAGCCAGTCTTGAGCAAGTCTTTAGCCAGGCTTGGGACAGTCTAGAGCCAGGCCTAGGCCAGTCTTGAGATAGGCTTGGGCCAGTCTAGAGCCAGCTCAAGACTGGACTAGGCCTAGCTCAGTCAATTTTTAACTAGGCTTGGGAGCAAGGCCTAGGCCAGCCTTAAGCCAGTCGTGGGCGCAGGATTGGGTCTAGGCCAAAATTTTCTTTAAAATAAATTTTAGTAATATTATGTATAATAAATAAAAAAGCATTTAAAATAATTAATGTTTTTCAATGAACTAATATATTGAGTTAAATTTTTTTATTTTTTGATGATGAATTTTTATTATCATAATCATTTCTCTTATTTTCTTAAGTCATTTTAACAGCGACAGACACGAAATCTTTTTGTTGTTTAGGGAAATATTAGTGGAATTTGAAATTTAAAGCAAAATAAATTTAGAAATTTTATAAATGTTATTGACAAATTAGTAATTTAATATAACTATTGTTTTAAAAGAAGATTTTTTTAAAAATAATTATGAAATTATAAGACAGAAAGAGCGCAGGTATCTTTTTGGATAATTATTATTTTTAAATAACCTAAATTTTATGAATATTAAAATGAATTAAGAAAAATAAATTTTAGAAATATTATATAAAATAAAAAAGAAATTTAAAATAATTAATGTTTTTCAATGAAGAAACAAATTTTAATCAGCAATTAAATTAAATTAAAAATTAAATGAAAAGTAGAAAATTTTACATATACTTTGAAGATTATGTATTCTTTCTTTTTATAATTTTTCAATTTTTACACTATAAATTTCACATTGATTTAATCTCCTTTTTATAACTTTAAAATTTTGAACAATTCAAAAAAGAATTTTGATTCCATGTGGAGTTTTAAATTTTCATGAAAATATATAAAATGGCAAATATAAAACATTATTGTAAATCTTAAATTATTTGTTTACATTTACAAATAGATATTTTTATGTTTTATGTTTGACAGTTCCACATTTGGCGCAAAAGAGAAATTCTAAATTATATTTAAATTAAATATTTAATTATATATTTAAATAATTTATATTTAAATCTAAATTATATAAATTATATTTATGTGAAATTTATAGTGTTGAGTATAATAATAATAATAATAATTTTCTTTTTTTTGTATTCAATATTATTTGAGAAGTTAAAATTTGTATTAACTTAATTTGTAATAACTTAACTTATTTTTAATTAATTATAATAATTATACTAAGAAAGACAATTTCAAAAGATTGTTTCAGTGTATTTAAAATATTTTAATAATTTTTTAGGTTAGGTGAGATATAAGATTGGTTTGTGATAAACTTTAAAGCTTATTATACCTCCTCGCGGTGCATCTTGGAAAGAAATTTTATGAAAATTAAGTAACCTAAAAATTTGTTTAAAGTTTATATGAATTTTTTTTAAAGATTTTGGCTAAAAACCAATCTATAAAGAGTATTATTAAATTAAAATAAAGGTAAATCTATTTACAATTTTAACTTTTCGATATAAGTGCAAAATATTTGCATTTATTTTTATATAAAAACATACCTTAGATAAAAATTAATTGAAATAATTAACTATATAGGGGAGAGTGGCTATCAATGTACCGGGTTTTTTTCAAGGTCATAGTACTTATTGAATTTCACCAATTTCAAACACTTCTTTGCATCAATATAAAACTACAACACTTATCTAGGTAATGCACACATATTTTACACGATTTATTTTGATTAAATAATAGAATTTAGGTTTTTTCTAAAGTAACAAGCTATTTTCATTTTCAACAACCTGGGTACACAATGAACCACCTCTATAAAAATACTAAAAATGTTTAACAATAGTAATATTGCAATTTTCACTTTGTAAAAAAACTTATTTTCTATCAAATACTATAAAAAATTATTACTTAACACCTTTAATTGATAATGTATAACATAAATATACCTCAAATTTAAGTTAACTATCTAAAATGGCATTTTAGTTCTGCTATGTTGAGAAAAGTACTGATAACAATTGCTGTAACATGCTGTACGCATGCTTAGTTTTATAATCAGGCATACCACTCTAGAAATCGAAAATACACTAAAATTCCAGGTGGTTCATTGTTCCCTGGTACATTGAATCAACATGACATTTGCAACAAAAATGGTTTTTTATAACTTAATCCAATATTTCAAAATCTTTATCTCATTAGAATATTGTAGTTAAGGTCCAAAACAAAATAAATCGTAAGTACATTTATTTTTAAATGGCCTTATTTCAATTAAAAAACGTGTTTTTATTTTAGGTAAATTTTTTCTTCAGTACATCAAAAACAGTTTTTTCCAGTTTTCTCTGTAATGAATAAATCCACACGTCTCAAATTTATGGACGTAGTGTGTTTACGCAAACTTAATTTATATTTAAAATTAGGAGAATTTTTATTTAATTGTTTCTGAGAAAATTGAAATGGATCATTGAAAAAACTGGTACATTGATGGCCACTCTCCCCTAGGCTACTTTAATTAGAGAATCTAAATTTTAATGAATATAGTTATTTATGTATTTTAATACATTATTATATATGAATATTTATTTTAAAACTTAAAAGTAAAACTTGAATTGAAACTCAAGTTAAAGAAGTTTAAAGTTAAAAGCAGGGGGGTTGGCGCGCGAAGCGCGCAGGGGGGCGAAGCCCCCCTAGTATATATATATATAAATAAATATAATATATATATATATATATATATATTATAAATATACATATATAAAATAATTGGAGTCCTTTTGTGGGACAGAGCATAACAGTTCAACCAACTTTTTTGCTGTACACTCCAAACCCACTCTAATATTCTCCATAATTTCATATTTCATAATTTTAATTTTTTTATTTAAATTGTTTTCAAATTTTTTACGTTAACGTAATGCAGGCATTCAAGCGATGACAGTCTCAATCCTGTAAAAAACAGAGAGCGTTAAAATATCCTCCCATATACCACCACTAATAATACCAAACACTACCCTGAGTCGCGCACTGACCCGCAGAGCCCGAGCGAGTACAAAACTGTTAATTTTCATTTATCAAATATTTCGGTCCATTAAGTTAATTTATGGGTTCTTATAGGAAAAAGTCTCAGCTTTCGTTTAAAAAAATAAAAAATACAAAAAACCCGGTCTCGGAACCAAAAAAACCAAAATTTATTTTTGACCTTCATTTGTGAAGGTCAAACAATTTTTTTTTCTTAAAAATGCATGTTACCAATTAAAAGGGCATGAAAAAATCTGTAGAAAAAGGTATTACTGACATTTTTTTATTCATTTATTTAAGAGCAAAAAATTACCAAATAAGACGTAACCCAAATTTTCACCCCCTCCCCTCAGTAAATATTAATCAAAATGTAAAAAAAATTTTACCTATAATTACCATCCAATAGGACTACAAAATACCTGAATTAGAATGTCACAAGTGAAATTTTTATTTTCACCTTGATCAGTTGATATGAAATCCCCCATGTCCAAAAAAGTCATGCGAAAATAGTAGTTTGTAAAATGTTTCTACTTTCGCTTGCTCCTGTGTCGTTAATAACAAAACGAAAAGTTTGCAAATTGTATAGCTGATTAATTGACATTTCCCCTATACAAAGATGTTTATATAATTTAAAAATATTAACATTTTGAGATGTTATAAACATTTATGTTTAACCTTCTTATTTCGGTTCCAAATAAAGATATCATGGAGATTATTTTTTTTAAATATATTAGTAAAAAATTACAAAAAATTAAAGTTAAAAAATTTTTACTTATCATTTTCTAATTGCAAGAAAAAGAACAATTTATAATATGAATGATGCGTTAAAAAAACGTAAAAAATTCATTACAACTTGCCATTCGTATACCTGGCCAGCAATAAACTACAGCTGGGATTTGGAAGTCATGAATGCTCAGAAAGTAACACTTGCCTCCGAGACCTTTTTTTTTCCTAAGATTGCACTGTTTCAAATGAAATCGATATCTCATTAAAAACTGAAAACTTCGCACAGGAAATACATATATGTTAAATGTGAAATACACATTGCCCAAATATACAAGTTTTCAAATTTTGTTTAATTTTTCAAAGTATTAATTTTAAAATTTACAAGGTGACTGTATCTTTATTTGCAACCAAAATAAGAAGCTTGAATATAAATGTTTATAACATCTACAAATATTAATATTTTTAAATCGCATAAACTTCTTTGTATAGGGGAAATATCAATTAAACATCTATACTATTAGCAAATATTTGTCCTTTTCATAACAACACAGGAACCAGTGAAAGTAGAAACATTTTACAAACTACTAATTACGCAAGACTTTCTTGGACATGTGAGTCCATAGTTTAAAAAAAAAATTTCTATGTATTTTTTAAACGCAAATAAACACCCAACATTTCAGTTCTTACCTTTAATTTCTACGATTTTTTCTTTTCAAGTTATCATCTTCCAAATTCGCCAAATTCTTAGGGGCAAAGACTTTTTGTGCCGACATTAGGATGTTATTATATCCACCTTGAGTCCTACTTGCGTCCTGCAATAATTGTTTGTATTTTAAATAATAAATATGATAAAAACATAAAGAGAATGACTAGTAATAACAAATTACACTTTAATGAAGACGTTTTCAAAAGGAATTGATTAAGAAAGCACTAATGATTATTAAAAAATGTGTAAATAAATGAGTAAACCATGTGATTTTTAATAATGAGAAAATGAGTAAAATCAGATAAAAACAACCTTTTTATACTTACAGAAAAAAAATGGGTTAATTTAATATATTATGCAACATCGGCAAAGGTTTTTTGATGATAGACAATAAAATAAAGTAACCTAAATAGAGACCCAAAACCTAACCTAAAAAACCTAAATAAATGAACATTGGCGATTCAAACAGCTAAAGCTGCGCCCCTGGTGGCCGACTTTGAACTAATATTGGTGTGACTCTCTGTATGGTTTCCCATGTGTTTTGGCCGGTTTGACAGTTTATTTATTTTCATAGTTTTGATTATTTCAGTGCGTTATAATATAATTGTGAAATATTAAATAAGCATTGAATTCCAATCATGGATGAACATAAATATGCGCAAATACAGAAGAGGAAAAAAAGAGAACGCCACAATTGTTGCGTTCCTCAGTGCTCTGCTTTGAAGAACAATACAAATCATTTTCATCAAATTCCTACGGATTTTTCAAGACGTCAACAATGGACTATAGCTCTAAAAACTGGTAAAAGTTTAAAAGGTGGCATGAGAGTTTGCAGCAACCACTTTAAACCTGATGATTATATCATGACTTGTAAGTTCATACTAACATTTTTAGGTTAAGTCTCATCACAAACGTCTAAAATTGTTTTTTTATTTATTGTTTAATTGTCACAGGTGGAGTCGGTTTGAGACCCAATTTAAAAAGAACGGCTGTGCTTTCCCGAAGTTTGCCAAAATGATCGCATGACAAGGTTATAAGTTCACCGGTTAAACGTAGGAACGACACTCGTTCTGGCAGATTAAAGAAGAGATCGTTGAAGTATGATATTGAATTACTGTAATTTCTTATTAAAAGTAAAGTTCAATCTGTGTAAAACATTGCAATTTAAATTATTTTTTTCTTTCACAGGACTAACAATGCTCAGAAGAATGACAGTGAAAACCAACTGCAGCCTATGTTAGGTTATTAAAACTTATGGTTTTTATTATATTTTCCTATGACTAATTAATAATTTTTAGGTTTTTTTAGACAGTATTTTTTAAAAAAAATTTTACACAATTGATTAACTGAATGTGTAAGATTTTTTACACAATCTTGTTTATTATTTTTATATTATTTGTAATTTTGCCACAAACTTTACAATCACTTTTATTACTTTAAAATTTTTTATTTTTACTTTTTAAAAATAATTCTTAGTTTTTAAAATAATTTTTATATTTTCGATTTTTATTTTTGTTTAGTAATTCTTACAATTTTTAAAATTATTTGTATATTTCAATTTTTACATTTTTAAAACAATTTCTTATAATCGATTGCATGATTTTACATGATTTTTACATCTAATTTTTTGCTTGTATCTGCTTTTTATGTCAAATTTTTTGCTAATATATTATTTCTATTTAACTTATTTTATCATAAGATCTGTATAAATTGTTAAATGGAATACAATAATTTTTTATATTTAGTTTGTTGTAATTTGTTTATAACATGTCTGTAATTTTACTAATAATTATGTATGTATATGATGATCAAATACGCAACATTTCTGATCAACAAAAATTTAAGAAACGCAATTTTATTCAGTTAAAATTGTTTACAAATAGTAATCGTCAAATCAAGAAGATTTTATTTATCATCAACTTCTAAAAATGTCAGTAAATGATTTTAAAAATTATGTTTAATTAAGAAAAGCTTGTTTTTTTAGTTTTTTATTTATCGAAGAACGTTGCGAACTTGATCATCAAATAGGTCACCTGTAGTTTCCTGTAATGTGCGTCCAATAAATATTATTTTTAAAACAATAGTGTTTTATTATTTTTGTATTCCTTCTCATCCGATATAGATTATGATTGTCCCAGAGAAGATACTAATTCAACAGCTAGCGTTTTGGATAAGGAGGATAATTGGTTTGAAATGGATATAGACAGTGTTGATTCAGCTAAATTTAAAGATGTCGGAATTCAAGTCAATTTGGAAAATAATAATTCTAGTTTTATCAGTAGCATTCTCTGCAACGATAAAAAGTTGTTTTCAGCAACTGGATTGTATTTAGTAAAATTACTGAATACTTTGACGTCTTGTTTTAAGAGTATTGCTGCTGAAAGTCCTTTAAAAAAATTTTTATTGTCTACTCGAGACAGAATTCTGCTTACTATGGTTAAAATTAAGCTGGCTATTAGCTTCTCTTCTCTCGCTATTTTGTTTGATATAAACATTCAAACGTGTTCTAACTACTTCTACGACACAGTCGTAACTCTTGCACAAATTTTGAATAGTATGATATATTGGCCTACAAAGGAAGAAATTTGAAAGAACATGCCAAAGTGTTTGTCAAAATTTAAATGCACGACTGTTACGAAATTCCCATTGAGAAAGAGAAGTGTATTAGTTGCCGAGTAAGGTCATATTCCCATTATAAAAAAAATTTTACTGCAAAGCTTGCCATGATTGTCACTCCTAGTGGCTTCATTTGACATTCTTGTGTTGCTTTTGGTGGACGAGCTTCAGACAAAGTAATCACTCAGGTGTTTATGACTTGTGTGATCCATGTGACGGTGTCATGGTCGATAAGGGATATGATATCGATGACGAATGCAAAGACAATTTACTTACTCTAATTCGTCCTCCATTTTTTTTTTTTTTTATTTAAAGACAAAAGCGTTCTAAAAACTTAAATTTGATTTTTCTGATCAATATTTGTTAAAAATTGTTTTGAACCAATTATTACTAAGAATTATTAAATAAACATCAAAGTTTTATTCAAAATAATATATGAAAAAATTGTTGAGAAATTTTGTTTAGAATATTTTGGCATGTTAAACTTTTCAATATATTTAAATGTGGAAAAATTACAATTTTCTATTTTTTTAAAATTGTTGTTGGCTGATTTATGCGAATTGTTTTAATTCAGACGACTAATGAAATTTTTTAATTAAAGTCATTAAAAAGTTTCAGATATTTTTCAAAAATCGTATTTTTTATTTTATCATAGAAATTAGGAATTTTGTAAGTCAAAAAATTTTTGAAAATTTTAAAGTAAAAATTAAAATTAAATGATAACTAAATTTCAAATAAAACTGAAATTTCCTCTTTAACTTAAAATTTTCTATGACTGAAATATTCTTAAAACTTAAACTAAAACACATTTTAAAATGAAGTATTGAAAAAAAAACATTTTTAAGATTGTTAGATTAAAAAATATGTTGAATTACTTTTTTCCTTAATTTTTGAAGTTAGATTTATGAAAATTACTCTAATTTAGATGCTTAGTAAAAAGGAGTCTCTAAAACAGATTTTAAAAAATTATTAAAAACTAATTTTTTTAGGTTCTGATTTTTTAAAGAAGTTTAAAGATTTTATTCATTTTTCAGATACTTAGTAAAATTTTAAAGTTAAAATAGTAAAAAACTTTGAGTCAATTTTTAAAAAACTTATAGATTGTTTTTAAACTTATTAACTATTTTCGGTTTCGATATTATTCAGTCAGATAACAAAAAACTGTTAAATCACAGACCTGAAATTTGAAAAATATTTAAAAATCTGTTTAAAAAAGTGGATTAATCGTATTTTTTAGTGCAAGTCAAAAAAAAAAATATCATTTTCTGGAAAGCCGAAAAAGTCATATAATCCAAGTCCTGTACTTATAACTATATTTAAACATAAGCTTTGTAAAAAAACAATATTATTGTAGACAAATGAAAATTTTGATACTAGTTATGACTAGTTCTGTTATATGTATATTTTGTTCTTAAATAAAGAATAAATTTTAAAAGATAAATTACTCAATTTATTTTCAATAACTGTATGTACAAAAGCTTTTAAGACGATCCTGAAATGAAATTTAAGAAGATTCAGAGGATTGAGAACTAAGGTAGGGCAGTATTTGTTTAAAATACACACCTGTTAACGATTCTAACATATTAAGACAAAATTTCTCGTTGAACATAACAGTAGGGCCTTTTCACGTCAGAAATATCAGAGTTGTCAAAGGGTTCATCGATTTTCTTGAAACTTCGTGGTATTATACTGCTATATGAGAAACTTTTTCCCTCCAAATGATTTTTAAAAAAATTCAAAATATTAAAAGATACGCCATTTTGAATATCAACATTAATTTAACAAAATTGTTAATATCTCAAAATTTTATTATGATATTTTGATGAAACTTACACATGTTTTAGTTAAAAATATGTACTTTTAAATGAAAATAAAGTCAATAAAAAAAAAAAAAATTTCATGTAAAAAAATTTAAAAACCATTTTTAATTCAATTTTTTATTTACTTACTCCTCTCTGACAGAAATTTTATTAATATTTTTAAATTCCTTATGAATTTACCTTTAATTTAAAAAAAAATGATGGAGACTTAATTAGGTCCCGAGATATTAGACTTTTTGTACTACCGCGCGTGGTTGCGACAGCAAAACGCGGCGTGGCGCGCTGCATTGCTAAGCTTCTACGCTGTCGCGTCGAATTGCCTGGCATTGCCACGGCCGCTGCAACTACGCGAGGCTGTACAAAAAGTCTAATATCTCGGGACCAAATAAAGTCTCCATCAATTTTTTTTTTAAATTAAAGGTAAATTCATAAGGAATTTAAAAATATTAATAAAATTTCTGTCACAGAGGAGTAAATAAATAAAAAATTGAGTTAAAAATTGTTTTTTAATTTTTTTACATGAAAAAATTGTACAAAAAGTCTAATATCTCGGAACCTAATAAAGTCTCCATAAATTTATTTTTTTTAAGTTAAAGGTAAATTCATAAGGAATTTAAAAATATTGATAAAATTTCTGTCAGAGAGGAGTAAGTAAACAAAAAATTGAATTAAAAATGGTTTTTTAATTTTTTTACATGAAATTTTTTTTTTTTTTTTATTGACTTTATTTTCATTTAAAAGTACATATTTTTAACTGAAACATGTGTAAGTTTCATCAAAATATCTTTATAATATTTTAAGATATTAACAATTTTGTTAAATTAATGTTGATATTCAAAATGGCGTATCTTCTAAAATTTTGAATTTTTTTAAAAATCATTTGGAGGGAAAAAGTTTCTCATATAGCAGTATAATACCACGAAGTTTCAAGAAAATCGATGAACCCTTTGACAACTCTGATATTTCTGACGTGAAAAGGCCCAGTATCAACAGATACTTCGTCCTTGCCAAAACAGTACAAAGTAAAGTCACATACTGGAAGGGAATAAAGCACCATCCCAAGCTGAACTTGTCCATAATAAGGGTGACGTTCCTTTAGTTTCCCTGTTTCCTTTTCAATATACTTAACTGAACTTTTGATATTTTCAGCTTTGCTTTGAATTCCAGCTTTTGGCGTCTTACACTCCCATAAGCAAACAGGTTTCTCTTCCTTACAAACAATTCCATCAGCACTAAATCCAAGCCACGGTACAAGAGAGTGGATTAATAATCCTGGAGCAACTACCTTGACGTTTTCTTTGCTCCGGGAATAGCATTCTCGAGTATCTGCTTCATACATGGGTGACTTCAAATAAAAGGGAATTCTACCTCTGGTGCATGTTAGAATAACAATTTTCAGTTAAGGGGTTACCAATATTATTTTCGGGTCATTTATGTCTTAAAAATTACGGAAATAATATTCGCCGAGCATAACATGTCAGAATTTTTGTAAAAAAAATGATTTTGTGGCAGAAAACCTTCAAAATTCTGTCTTTTTTTACCTTGACAAATTAAGCTGTATTGAAAATTTATAATCATGAATATTACAAAATACTAATTAATTATATTTTTATAATATGAACAGACAATAATTTAACAGATTTTTGTTGTGTATGCAAGTGGATCATTAGAAAAGTACAAAAACAGGCAGAAATTGCCTTTAAAAAATCAGTTTCTGCTTTCGAATTTCTGCCAGGGTACTAAAATCCACTCTTTTCTAATAAAATCTACGTGAAAACTCTTCTACAACCTTCCACTAGACGTAATAAAACACACTTTGCCATTTTTCCAGTAAAATATTCGACCACGAAGTCAAAAATCAACAGAGGAAGCGCGGGACAGTAAGGACATTTGGATATTAATTATGTTAGATTAAATAATACCGGTATTATAGAATATATTTTATTGTATTTAACATTAATTATACATGAAAAATGAATAATTTAAGGCATACACAATCATAAAATATTTTGATAAGAAATTATTAGATAAAATATAAAATATTTTGCTAAAATATTTGTAGAAAAAAAATTTAAATCTGAGAAATGCTTTTGAGAACTTTATTGTAGTTTTTAATAGAAAACAAATTGTTCTTTTTCAACTTAGTCGGTTCTGATATTGTACAAATAATGTCGTCGTCGAATATTTCTTTGAGGTGATTCGGGTCTTTATCATAACCAAAACGTTTGGGATTACTCTCCGTACTTATCAAAACACTATCAATGATAACCACTACTTTTCCAGCGACGTCTTTTACACCATGCACTTTTGCAATGTACCAATTCGAATCCTCTTCCGAAATTGCTACCCAGCTATTTATCTGGGTCTCCTTCTTTCCTTTTTTAGTTTCCGAGATAGCAGGTTTTGACTTAGACTTTTCTTTGGCCAAAGGTTTAGACTCAGACTTTTCTTTAGCTGAAGGTTTTGACTTAGATTTAACTTTGGGCTTCTCGAAGGGATCATATTTTGGTTTTTCAAGATCGCACAGAGTGCAAGGCGAAAAATCTTCAACATGAAGACAGCTACGTTTTCTTAAATACAAAGTCTTATTTTCAGATTTCCAAATCACTTGGTGAATCTTGAGAGTTCCAACCGCAGCTTTTGATTCCTTTGGTAGAATTTTTTCAACTTCATCGACGTCTTCTGTGGTGATTTCGATGAGTTCTATATTCCCATCTCCGACAACATCAATAAATGATTTTACATCTACTATATCGTCTCCATGAGCAACTTTGTTATCGGCTTTGGATTTGAGAGCTGCACCAATGCCGTCTGATGGACCTTTACCGTGCCCAGTTTCCCAAAAATTCCAAACAGCAGTACTGAAACCATATTCCTTAGCAAATTTAAATAAGAGAAAAAAGGCAGACTTGTTTTTATATTGTCCTGTCGGGCCATCAGTGAAAATGTTTAGATTTGTTATGCCCATCTCCTTAAATTTGGCAAGTAATGGTTTAATATGAGCAAATACTGCAGATGCTGTGTGACGAACATCGTTTGAAACACTACAAAACTTTTGGCATTTAACTTCAGTTCCGTCTAAAATGTAATAAACGCATGTATGCAACGTCAATAACATTCGAGAACCTCCGTAATGCAGTGCCTGGATTTCAGTATTATATTTCGTTGCATAATTCTCGGAAAAATCGCAATTGAGTATTACAGATGTAGAGTCAAGATTTTGTTTGATTCCTCTTAAATACTCGTGTTGATTGCTAATATTAAGTTGATGTATCAGAAAATCAGGGATCGAGTCATGCATATCAGACACAATTTGCTCTAGGGTCTTGGAAACCTTTTGCTTAGTCATAGCTTTGAAGCTATATTTTTCTCCCTTTTTATTAATCCTCTCCTCATCACATCTGAGCCATTGGTAGTAAAAAGATTCAGTGTTCTTATCATAATCTAAGGTTTGCAACTGCTTGACTTCACATTTTTTGCATAAACCTAGCATGCATTTCTCTAGTCGCTGACTATCGCATGTGGTATTTTTCATGACTTCGTGCAGGTTTCTTAGCTCTACGATTTTATGTTCTTTCAACTTATCTAATTTCAGTTGCGCATTGAGATGTTTGACACATGCGCAAGTATCTCTTGCATTACATCGGAGATGGACCACGTAAAAAGGCTTATAACTTGCGAAATTATTGTAACTGAGCTTCTTATTCGTAAGCTTCATAAACTTTTTGTGCAAATTAGGCAAGGTGTCTGTCATATATCTCTTCAAGCGTTTCTTTCGTTTGAATGTTTTGAAATTTTTTTTATTTGGTGACTGAACAGTTATCTCATCATCGTGAAAAAAATCTGAAATGACCTTTTTCAAAAGACATTTTTGTAATACGTTGCGTTGCTGTCTTTTTACAAAAATTCCGCGCTTATTTTTGTGATGAGAGTAACGTTTCAAAGATACTAGTTTTTTCAAATTACCGAGCTGCTTATATTTTTTCATAGCTGGCCCTGCCACCGTTCGAGATATCGCTGTTTTCTCTTGAGATGAAGCTGCATTATAATTTTCTTTGATTTGCTTTTGCAGCGCAAATGAAAAGCTCAATTGCTTCCTAACCTCACCGGGACCCTCTGACATTACTCGATCTGCTTCTCGATTCGGTGAAGGTGATCTTGTTATTGTTCGCTCACGCTGCAATCGTTTTTTATATCTGTCGGATTTTCGTTTCAAGTTGACCTGCTCACGGATTAACTGTCTATTTTCTTCTTCTAATGCAACAATTTTTTTCGTTTGTCGTTTTACACTTACCTTTGATATATTTTTACCAACGGTTCTCCCAGAATTTCTTGATGATTTGGTCGATTCAGCTGCACTAAAGCCATCAGCAGAATCTGAGCCATCAACAACAACCGAGCCATCAACAGCATCTATTTCCTCCTCAGTTGATTGAGAATTCTTCGATTTTTCTCGAAAATTACGTTTGTTGTTTCGCCATTTGGATCGTTGGATGTTTTTTTCCTTATCAGTCATAGCAGAGATCGATTTAACAGAACCTTTTTCTTTTTTTACCTGATAGTCACGCTGCGATTTCAATAGGAATTTTTTATGCAACTCCGGATCTGAATAAATTTTTTCTCGTTGTTTTCGTTTTTTTTTTCTCTCATAATCCCCTTTTTCTTTCTCAGACTTCACATTTTTTTTCATTTTGGTAACTAAATGGGACCTTTTTTTGTTTGCAACCAGCTTCGTATTATTCTTTGTCTGTGATGATGGCTCGCCAGGAATAATTTTTGAGGACTCATTACTGATCTGCTTTTTATCATAATACCGTTTTCTCTCACGCAAGCGTTTCAATTCTTTTTTCTCTTTTTCTTTTTCTAAACGTTTGTTGTATGCTCTAACTCTGTCTTCTGACAATTTTCGCTTCAATTCTGCAATTTTTCCTTCGGAATCCTGGAGAGAAAACTATCAAATCAATACTTGACGTCGATTAAATTTCGAGGTTACGTGAAGCTCATTTACACTTCATTTTGTAAATTAAAATTAAAAAACTTACCATATCTGCTTTTTGACACTTTTTTTCAATAACAAAAACGTTTTTTTCATTAAAAAATGCAAAATATTCGTGCACGACAATTTATTGTAACGTCTTTTTTTGATTACAAAACAATAACAAATATGTCGTCTGCTCTAAGTTGCGAACCGATACACGCGATACGGGATATTTGCGTATTGCGTATTGGCTGCTGTAATTCATGCGCGGTTAAATTTAAATATGAAATTTCGATTATATTTGAGTTTCTATCAGCAGACAATGAAAAAGTAAAAAGTATAAAATAAATATTTAAATGGAAAAGTTAGGAAATTTGAGAACATCGTTAAAATACAATTAAATCAATGAGGACATTTTTTTTCTATTTTCTGCAAAATCACACTCGTTGCTGTATAATTGTTGATAGATATGCACATAGCCAAATAAATTCAAACACATGCGTATAAACTTCACGTTTTAAAGTCATTATGCATGTAAATTCTCCCAAATTTTATAAATACTAAAAATGCGGGACAGTAAGGACAGGGACAGCAAGGACATTCTGCCGAAAATTGAATTTCATTCATTACATATGTGTTTTAAAATATTTTGTCGAGTGGCATTTGAGAATACATGCAAATCCACTTGGAAATTTGTTATTCCTAACTAATTTCCACCATTTCCTGAATTCTGGGCAGAGGGGACAGCAAGGACTAAAAAAACTCGAAATATTCTGCCGTTTTTTCTGCCTGTCTGTCGAATAATAACGATAATCCGAAGGTATCAAGTTTTTTTTTTATTTTCGAGATTATGAATCAATATTATAGAAAATTTCACGCTGAAATCCATACGGGAGATTAAAAAATTTTAATGAGACTTGAGAAGTGAGCAGATTTTTTCCAAGGTAAAATTTAAAAAGCCGGGGACACCTGTTCGTGATTTTTTTTTGCTTACAAAAATTGAAATATTTTGTCAAAATACATCGAATTATCAAACTATAAGGGTAGACAAAGCCACGAAATTTTTTTTTCAAGTTTCAGTAGACCATGTGAGAACAGTATGAACGTTTAAAGCTTACAAAAATAGCCCGGGGACAGGGACAGTAAGGACATTTCTGCCTATTTTTGCCTGTTTCTGCAAGGTTATCTCGTTTTCTGTTCTGCCAATCGGTATCAAACTTGGAGAGTCAATCGATTACACCACTAAATACCAGGAACAAGCTTCACATTGTCAAAAACAAGCCTAGAAGCCAATTTATAGAGGGGGGGACAGCAATATTCCCTTTTATTTGAAGTCACCCACATTAGTCCGCGATCTGTATTAGCGTTTCCTTGAAAGCTGGATTTGAAAACTGAATCCAATTTTTTATTCCAATTTGGATTTTTTTTCTTGGAGTAGGTATATAAACCATAGCAAATGTTGCCTGTAACTCTTCCAAATCGATTCTTTTCCTATTCTTCATTTTCTTGACCTACAGTTCCCATATAAATCATCTCCGCCTCTTCAGAAGTAATTTTAATTCTAGAATCGTAATATTCTTTTTCATCTGGAGAAAACTTGGAATACAAGTCTGCAGTTATTTCTGCAATCTTGTTGAGCAAAAAATGTGGATTTTTTACAGCTTCTTGGAAAATGTTTGCTAGGTCAGTTTTATCTTCAGGAACAATATTTTGAAGCTGCGTTTGAGATTCCCTTACACCACTTAAGAATACAGCAGCTTCACTTTCAGGTTGATCTTTAAAAAATTAAATTATACATTTTTTTGAAAAAGGTGAAAATAATTTTAAGAAAATTTATTTACCTGCAATTAATAACGCTCTGAAATCTTCTTGCATGTCTTTCGTAACCTGCACCACTGTTCTTTTATAAACGGTAGGTTGTTTTTGTACATGGCAAAACTCTTTTATAGGAACTGGATTAAATCGACTGAAAGTGCTATCCTTCAATTTTCCCCAAGCTTGCTCAACGCCAGTACACGTCAAAGACTCCAATTCATCTTCATCATGTCTGAAAAGTTATTAATAAATAAAATGATTTGATTTTTGAAATAATTTTACAATTTATTAATGAATTGTAGCTTAAATATTCGTGGAAAAATCAATTAAGTTATGTTTTTTTATTTGTTGACACAGAAAATTTAAATTTAAATTAAATTTTAATAGCTTATTATAATTAACTTTTTGTTTAACAAGTTATCAGCCAAACATTTAAAAAAAACCCTTTAATTTCTGGTTAAAACAAACAGAAAATCGGGTAATATTAACCAGCATTCCGGTTAATTGTGTTTTCAATAAAAACATTATAGTGAAAGGATAAGAAAGTTTATTTTCAACATTTTGAAAAACTCAAAGTTATAAATAAAAATTACAATTTTTTGTCTGTTGAAAACGATTCCCAATTTATAGGTTATGTTAACTAATTTCCAATAAACAACAAATTCCTATTTTAATTTTAATACAACTTTAAATTGATAAAATGTTTAAGTAAAATTTCTCCCCCTTGAACTAAAACGCTTTTAGAATTTAAATTGTTTAAAATATTTGACGATACACATTTTGACTTCTCCGATTCTTAATTTTATTGAAAATATACATAATTATTATAATCAATTTTATATAATTTAAAACTTATTTACTTTCATAATTTTAAAAGACAAACATTTTAAACTTACTTTTCCAGATAAACTAATGTTGCCATGGCATGTTTGCAACAATGCTCCTTTGACGCTCCTGCTGGACAAGTGCAAGATATCGATATTATTTTTTCATCCACTTTAATACTTTTTTTCGATGTATTCACTTCTATTTTAACTGGTTCTTCGTGAATTTTTGTAGTCCTAACACAAAGAGCTTCCACTTTAACGACCGATTCTTTTTCTTCTTTTACACCCACAAAAACCAAGTTATTAACAGCCTCTCTTCCTTCTCGCAGAGGCCTAACAAATCCTTGTAAGGCATCGAATAAATGTTCCAATTGAATTAAAGGATACATTTCAAATTTAAAACAAATTAATTATAATAAACTGTCAAACCTGCCAAAACACATGGGAAACCATACAGAGAGTCACACCAATATTGGTTCAAAGCCGGCCAGTAGAGGCGCAGCTTTAGCTGTTTGAATCGCCATTAAAAAAAACCGTTGTTGATGTTAGATAATAGACCAAATTAACCTCATTTTCTTCCTGTAAGTATAAAACAGGTTGTTTTCATCTCTTGTTACTCATTTACCCATTTTCAATAATACTTAGAGCTTTCTTAATTAACTCCCTTTGCGAATGTCTTCATTAGTGGCTTATCATTTTCTTTGTGTTTTTAGCGGGACACATGATTATCCCCCAAAAATCATTATTTAGAATTTTCAATGAATAAAATTTCAGAATTTTAGAAATCAATTTAAGTGGGAATTTAAACATTTTGATAAATAAAAATTCTAAAGGTTAAATATTCTGGGAAATGGAGTTCTGAGAGGGTAAATATTAGGACAAACAGTGAATCTGATAGTAGGAATTTAAAAAATGTAAAATTAATTTAATCAGTAATTATTATAAATAATATTTTTAAAAAATGGGATGTTTTTTAAATAGCAATTTCGTACACTTACAATTATTATAAATTGAAATTCTGTCCTATGCAAATTCGATTATATACAATCTGAACAATTAAAATTCTATTTAACAAGAATTTCTATAACCAAAAGTTAGGCTACATTAAAAATATAGTGAATAGAAATTAGAGGTAATAGAAATTCTTTCTCATAAAAACTGGATTCTATACAAATCATTTCAAATGATAATTCAATTAAATCAACATTCTTTCGCATAAAAATTATGTTAATTACACATTTGCGTCTTTGATTAATATTTATAATCATCATTCATTTATACA
The DNA here is from genome assembly GCA_037103525.1 of Ganaspis brasiliensis. Classification (NCBI taxonomy): domain Eukaryota; kingdom Metazoa; phylum Arthropoda; class Insecta; order Hymenoptera; family Figitidae; genus Ganaspis; species Ganaspis brasiliensis. The sequence continues at coordinate 2,043,164 of JAZKLR010000350.1, forward strand.
GCATTTCTTTATTGTAAAATGCATATTTATTTCAAATTCCTACTACGTAAAATTCAATTTACTACAATGACTGCACTTTTTAATTTCTTATAAAAAAATAGTCTCACAAATAATAATTCGAATAAGCAAAAAATTGTTTCTTTAAATACACTGTGAAAAAATAACACAGGCCGACAAAATTTTGAGCCAAGAACCGGACTTAATTTTTTCCGAAGGTTTTTGACGCGCTGAATTCGAATCTGACTTCAGAATAGCCCCATCATCTCAGGTTTTAGAGATATCTTAACCTAAAAGTGCAAAAATCACGTTTTTTTCCTAGATTGAAGGTTTTATAAGATCGAGGAGAAATTTTTTTTCTAAAGGATAGTAATGGATTCTAAAAGTACTACTCTTGACCTTTAAAATGCACTTTGAAAACTTGAAATATCTTAATTCGTCTCTGAGTAAAGGCCTGTTGAATTTACTGAGTTTGGCAAATTTCACGACATTGAGTAACTGAGTATTATAAAGAGTAAATTCGAAAACAGAGAAAAATATTAGTACATACATTTGAATTTCAAACGGCTTATTAGATTTTAAGTGTCGGAGATTACCTACTTGAAAATAGAATTGCAAAATTCAAAATAGCGGATCTAACATGGCGGGTGACTTCTTTAAAAAATAATCCAACTGGCTTAAAATTTGTTATTTAAGGGTTTTCAAAGTCGCTGAAAACGATTCTGAAACTACATTATCACAATATTACAAAATTCAAAATGTGAAATCCAATATGGCTGTCGTCTTTTACAAAAAACGACTCAATTTGCTAAAAAATAGTTGGTGGCGTTGATGACTCCTTATTTTTTTTTTACCCATATGGGTTCCTGCATATTATGCCACATATCCGCCTATATAGAATTCTTTATAGGATCTCGTACAAGATCATATGCACTTTCCTACATCTTATCCCACATAAGTTCCTATATAGGATCCTATATAGGGTACAATGTAGCGCCCCGCATAGATATTTCCCATATGGGCAGTCCTATACAGGATCCCATATAGGACCCTACATATTATCCAACATATCCGCTTACATAGGATTCTATGTAGGATCCCGTAGAGGATCCTGTGCATTATCCTATATTTTATCCCACATAGGTTCCTATATAGGATCCTATGTAGAATACCATGTACCGCCTCGCATAGATATTTCTCATACAGACAGTCCTATAGAGATTCCTATATGGGAACCTACGTATTATCCCATGTAGGATTCTATGTCGGCTTCCATATATGATCGTATATATAATTCTACATATAATCACACATATCTGTCCATACAGGATTCTATATGAGATCCAGTACAGGATCCTTTGCACTATCTTACATTGCCTTCCACATAGGTTCCTATAAGGAATCCTATATAGGGTACAATGTACCGCCTCCCATAGATATTTTCCATATGGGCAGTACTATTCAGGATCCTATATTGGGTTCTACGTGTTATCCCATATAGGATTCTGTTTCGGCTGCCATCTAGGATCTTATATAGAATTCTTCATATTATCCCACATATCTGCCTATATAGGATTCTATATTGGATCCAGTATAGAATCCTTTGCACTATCCTACATCTCATCCCATATAGGTTCCTATATAGGATCCTATGTAGGATACCATGAACCACCCCGCATTGATTATTTCCATATGGGTAGTCCTATACAGGTCCCATATAGGATCCTATATATTATCCAACATATCCGCCTATATAGGATTTTACATAGGAGCCCGTACAGGATCCTACGCACTTTCCTACATCTGATCCCACATAACTTCCTATATAGGATCCTATATAGGATTCTATATAGGATTCTATATAGGAATCCTATATAGAATGTACCGCCATAGAATGTACCATGTACCGCCTCGCATAGATTTTTTCCACATGGACAGTACTATATAGGATTCAATACGGGATCCTACGTATTATTCCATGTAGGACCCTATTAAAAATTCCTATGTAGGATCCTCCATGAGATACCATGTAAACATCCTCCATGGGTCCCATATAGGATCCCATACAGGACAGATTGAACTTATCCCTTATGCTGCGAGGTAGGTGTCTATATGGGATCCTACATGGTATCCTACATAGGATCCCATATAAGATCCTCTGTGGATTTCTATATGTCATACCATGTAGGATTTGATATAGGTTCCTACGTACTACTCTACGTATGACCCCACTTATATAATTTCTATAAGGGAAATCCTATGCAGTATCCCATATGGGATCTTATGTACTATCCCCTTATAGGATCTTATGTATGATCCTACGTACTATCCCACATAGGATCCTTTGCACTTTCCTATATAAAATCCCATATGGGATCAACTCATGAATTCATTTCTTATACAGGCGAACCTATGCAGTATCCCATATGGGATCCCATACGGAATCCTATAAGGGAATTTATAGGAATTTATGTAGGTCCCTACATATGATTCTATGTGGGTAGACATATAGGTTCCTATGTGGGTAAACATATAAGATCCTGTATGGGAGCCTACATGGACTCCGGTACGAGAGTTTATTTCATAGAACGGCCGCTAGGTGCGTTCCCTCATAAAAACACACAAACGAGTCTTGATCGATAAGATATAAGTAGGGAGATCTCTGATGAGCTTGAAGCAGTTCTGTGTAAATTCTGTCATTGGCTTAATGATACGGCATATGCATTTGAAAAAAGCCATTTTCAAAAGTCCTATGTAGAATCCTATCTGGGAACCTACATAAATTCCTATATGCCGACCCATATAGGACCCCATATGGGATTCTATATGGCAAAGTGCAAAGGATCCTATGTAGTATAGTACGTAGGATCCTATATAAGGTCCTATATGGAAGTAGACATAAAATCCTACATAGGATAATACGTAGGAACCTATATGGGATCCAATATAGGACTGCCCATATGGGAAATATCAATGCGAGGCGGTACATGATATCCTACATAGGATACTGCATAGAAACCTATATGGGATGATATATAGGTACCCATACAGGATCATGTACAGAATCCTTCGTGGAATTCCCATATGGGATCCCATGCAGAATCCTATATAGGATCCTATACAGGATCCCATATATTCGCCTGCATAGCAACAGATAGGAAAATATGGGATCTATATGGGATCTCATATGGAATCCTATATGGAATCCTATATGGAATCCTGTGTAGGATTCCGCATGGGATCCCAAATGGGAATTTTCAATTGGGGAGTAAGTTGACACACTGGTTATTAGTGTGCACACTATATTTGATACGATATGATGTTAAATTCACTTTTTGCAACCAAAAAAACCCCCAAATAACCATTTTTTAGAAAATTGAGTCGTTTTTTGTAAAAGACGTCAAAAATATTGGATTTGACATTTTGAATTTTGTAATGATGTGATAATGTAGTTACAGAATCGTTTTCAGCGACTCTGAAAACCCTCAAATAACAAATTTTAAGTCAGTTGGGTCCTTTTTAAGAAAAGTTACCTGCCATGTTAGATCCGCTATTTTGAATTTTGCAACTCTATTTGCAAGTACGTAATCTCTGACACCTAAAATCTAATAAGCCTTTGGAAATTCAAGTGTATGTACTCATATTCTTCTCTACTTTCAAATTAACTCTTTATAATACTCAGTTACTCAATGTAGTGAAATTTGCCAAACTCAGTAAATTCAACATAATTTTCCTCAGAGACGAATTAAGGTATTTTATGTAACAGGAGCAAGTTTTTCTCTGTTTCTTGACGCGTTTTCGAGACGTCTTCGCACTCCAAAGCATACTTTGCTTGCCTACGACGGTAAAGCTACTCCCTGACATATAGGTCTGCTTTGTGGCTAAAAACACGCCAAAAACCGAGGAAAACTTACTCCAGTCACATAAACTGTCGTGTGCATCTCGGAGGTAACGCTTGTTCTCGTCCTTGCTTGTTTACAGTAGGTACTCGGCTTCGCCTCGTACTGTAAATCAAGCGCGGCCGAGAATCGCGCGTTTTACCTCCTCGGAACACAATGTACTATTAAGTTTCCAAAGTGCATTTTAAAGGTCAAGAGTAGTACTTTTAAATACAATTACTATCCTTTTAAAAAAAAATTTCTCTCAAAGTTATAAGACCTTCAATCTAGCAAAAAAACATGATTTTTGAACATTTAGGTTAAGATATCTCTAAAACCTGAGGTGATGGAGCTATTTTGAGGTCAGATTCGAATTCAGCGCGTCAAAAACCTTTGGAAAATCGTAGTCAGGTTATTGGTTCTGAAGTTAAGTTAAATTTTGTCGGCCTGTGTAATTATAAAAGTTAAGAATTTGGCTATAAAACAATTATAATTCTGAAATTTCACTTAAATTGATTTTTTAAATTCTGAAATTTTATTCATTGAAAGGGGGCGAATCCAGGGATGTAGACGTAACATACTTCATTTACATATATGGGGGAAAATTCTTGAACTATCCAGGTCAAAAGATAAAATTTTTTCAATTTAGTTTAAACTTTGCTAAAGTGTTTTTACTGTTAGTGGAAGTGTAAACACCAAATTTTTTTAAATTTCATAAAGTAGTTTTTGAGTGTTTTAAAATTTTGAATTTTTTTAAAATGTAGTTTTTCAAATTTATTATATTTCTAAGCAGATTGCATATTATAGGGAGGGGGGGGGGGGGGGGGTAGCAAAATTGAATTTCGCCAAGGGCGTAGAAAGTTGTAAAGCCTTCTCTGGGGATAATAATGGATCTCGTTTTTAGCATATTTATTATTTAAAATTCCAAACATTATTCAGGAAGCGAGTAGGGCACAAGTAGAATATAATAATGCCCTAGTCGCGTTCGCCCGGTCGTCTGGGTACTGCAGCATGAAATAATTAAACTTGATGAAAATGTTTACTATCTACTGTCAAGCGGTCTCTTCTGAAGGTTTCAAGGAATAACTTCAATTATTTTTCACAATTCAAATTCATTTGTGCGATTATTTTATTTATTTAATTTTTAAACACATACCGTCAAATGGGCTAACTTCTAACAATTTTTGAGGGTTTTCAATTATATAATTTATAATACCATGCAATCTTCAATATCTGATTTGATTTTCTTTGCAGTTCAAAAAATTTTATCTACCTCGGTTATCTCTTCTGAAGTAATACATTAACGTCCATTAAAATAAATTTTAACTCAGAATAACACAGAATATTTTTTAAACGTTTTTATTTTCATCTTCTTTGTTCAGAGCTGTTGGCCTCACATATACTACCGTCGGAAATTGTTGGTCTGGTCGACAAAAGTGGTTTCAAAAACACAGCTCAAATCAAATCAGGATATCTTGGTCAAAAAGTCAGATAGGGATTTCAGATTATATTATTTGAAAATCTTATAAAATTTTGCGTTAGATGGTCTACTGATACATTATTTTTGACTTATGAAAGTGATTATATTATTTTATGAGTTTGGATAAAAATTACCAAATTTTTCGAATATCGTTCGATAACTGTAGCTCGTTACCTGATCTACAAAAAGTGTACAAAAAATATGAATTCCCCTTGTTTTCTTTTCTGAATTGTAAGTTTTAATTTGAGATAAGAAAACTTGAAAAATATTAAGTGGTTCTCGAAATATGACTCAAAACGTTCGAGAAGGTTTTCCGGAAAAACCATCATTTTCAGGTAGGTCGAGTCCATACCAAGTGATCACACCAATTTCAGTCATATTGAGTAATATTTACGAAATTGATATTTTGGGTTCCTTTAGGAGTAAAAAAAATAAATTTTAATTAATTTTAAAAAATTCAAAATATTTTCGAAAATATTCAAATTCAAAATTTTGAGTACTATTTTTTTTGTGTTATCATAACTTCTGTAATTTTGAAGCAATTGAGATCATTTTTTTTAAATTACTCGTATTTAAATACTCTTTCAAGAAAAATTATAATAATTAAGAAATTGTTTATAATTAAATTTTTATTAAAAAAATTAAATTATTTATTTAAACAAAATCTAAAGTATATCATCATCGGTGTCACCGCTCCTCAACGCGTAGTTCCGTAGTAACCGAAATGTATGTATATTTTTACATAATGTAAATATAGTTAGTGTATTATATTTAAATTATAAGCTTCAGAAAGTCACACTGATCTTTTCATAGTACATGGACATCAAACTTTAGAATTAAAAAAATCGGAGAAAATAATTAAAGTAAAAAAAAGTAATTAAAAAATTGGTAATTTATAGAAAAATAATAAAAATAACTAAAAATTGGGAAAATTATTAGAATTTAAGAATAATAATTGAAAATTTGTTAAATCAATTGAAAAATAATTAATATAATTAAAAACTGGTAAAAATAAGTGAAAATAAGTGAATAATTAAAATAATTTAAAACTGAAGAAAGAAAAATAATGGACTGGTAAAATTATCAAAATTCGCGATGTTCAGGGGTGTTAATTTTTTTTCTTATGCAATTTTAGACCTAAAATTATGGGGTAATGTCAAAAATAGAGAAACAAATAATTTGCGGAGTTTGAGAAATTTATTCTAAGAAAAACTTAAATTTTAAAAATTAAACCTCTTTCACAATTTTCATTTTTTCCATCGACAATTTTTTTGTGGGATTTTTAAATGATTTTCTACAATCCATCGTATGGATTTTGAAAAATAAAATTTCGAAAATGACCAAAAAAATATTGTTTTTTAATTTTTATGTAATACCATAATTCTACATCTTAATTGATGTAAGAAAAAAAATGACACCTCTGAGCATCAAAAATTTTGTTGAGTTAAAATTTCACCTATCTGTCCCCTTAAAGAATGATAAAAATAGTTTGAAAATAGTTGAAAGAAATGAAAACTATAATAAATTTAAAAGATGACAAAATTTTATAAGGAGAAAAATGATTAAAAATTTGAAACATAAAGTATGAAACATAAAATTTGTCAGTACTGCGAAGTACTGACAAACTTCGCAGGTGTTGACAGATTGAATTAATGAATGAAATTTGAAGATTATTATAAATAACTATTTTTAATCAATGTTTGTAAAAAAAAATTTCAAATCAATCTTATAAGTTCACATAATAGAAAAAATTATATGAATTTGTGTTGATATCTATAATTAAATTCAATATTTAATATTTTAAAGATTTCGAATTTGCCGCTAATCTAATTACGCAGAATATGAAGCTGAAAAACAATTGTTAAGTGAAAGATTTAATCAAGCTATGACCATTAAAGGTACACAAAAATTTCATTCTTTCGTACCCCTTGAGAATAAAATTGAAACAAAAATTTTTTCAAATTCTGTGCACAGCACAATTTGTAAAATAAAAAAATAAACATGACGATTAACTGTATTTATATTATGTAATAATATACATACATTTCGGTTACTACAGAACTACGCGTTGAGTAGCGGTGACACCGGTCTGCGCCGCGCTAGCATAACTTAATAATTTTTTTCTCAAAAACTATAATACATACCATCTTTTTCTTTGGCTTAAATTTTTAAGCACATTATAGGCTATGTTTATGAATTTTTTGAAAAAGATCGATGATATACTTTAGATTTTGTTTAAATAAATAATTTAATTTTTTTAATAAAAATTTAATTATAAACAATTTCTTAATTATTATAATTTTTCTTGAAAGAGTATTTAAATACGAGTAATTTAAAAAAAAATGATCTCAATTGCTTCAAAATTACAGAAGTTATGATAAAACAAAAAAAATAGTACTCAAAATTTTGAATTTGAATATTTTCGAAAATATTTTGAATTTTTTAAAAATAATTAAAATTTATTTTTTTTACTCCTAAAGGAACCCAAAATATCAATTTCGTAAATATTACTCAATATGACTGAAATTGGTGTGATCACTTGGTATGGACTCGACCGGTAGTAAGCACGGTCCACGGATTTAGCTGACTTTGAAGAAAAATATGTTCCAACGTTTTAAGTTATATTTCGAGAACCACTAAAAATTTTTATGTTTTGTTCAAAATAAAGCTTACAATTTAGCCAAGAAAACTAAGGGAATTCAAATTTTTTGTACACTTTTTGTAGATCAGACAACAAGCTAAACTTATCGAACCATATAAGAAAAATTTGTTAATTTTAATCCAAACTCATCAAATAATATACTCACTTTGATAAGTCAAAAATAATGTATCAGTATACTTTCTGACACAGAATTTTATAAGATTTCCTGTATATTTTAATCCAAAGTCGTCTATATCTTACTTTTTGTCCAATATATCCTGATTTGAATTGAGCTGTGTTTTTAAAAGCACTTTTATCGATCGGACCAACAATTTTTGACGATAGTGTAGTTTTTAATACTCGAAAATTATCACTTAATATAATTTTGGGTACCTTAAATTTTTCAGAGGCTTTCCGAATACTTAATTGGTTTTCTTGATGTTTTAAAGGGCTTTCTTGACAATGGCGAATCCAGACAAGGTTTTCGGAAGGAATTATATGAGGGATAGAAAGAGATAGCACTATAGTTGTATCGAGTGTTATCTCTTTTTCTCTCATATAAATATAAGGCTCCAGGTAGGGATCCTTGGGGGTCCTAACCCTTCCTCCTGGAGCCACTGTTTCTTGAATGTTTCATTTGAATAATCTCAGAATTTCCGATCTTTGACACCTGTTATGTACACTCGTCCAATGTCCAAAGATACCCTACAAACATACTTTTCCTCAAATAAATCTTATTTGCGAAATAAGTTCAAAGTTAGACTATTGTAATTAGCATGTACGAAGTGTTGAGAAATAAAAAATTAAATACGAATAAGTAAATAACATTTACCTTACATATATTTGTTCAGAAACAAGTTTTTTTCCCATAAATTGAAAACAAGTCAAGAAATCTCTTGCAAACTAATTAACTTTTTAGTATAATTTGCATAAATATTTTTACTAAAGAACTGTCAGATAATGTTCCTAGAAAGATTACAACACAAAAGAACTACTCAACTCGCCGTTAAAACTATTTGATGAAATGACAATACAATATTTTTAAAGAAAACTACGAATATCCAAAAATATTCCATTTGACTGTAATCATTAAATCATTTTACATTATGGAAATTCAAGCATTACTAAATACAGAAAAACCTGATATTATCTTAAATTTGATAAAGTATTAGTCATGTAGTTTTACTTTCCACCCATGGTTTTTACCTAAAACAAACGAAAGTTCCATAAAAATACATGTATAATATTCTGAAATACTAAAAATTCAAGATGGTAGGGTAATGTCACCATGAGTGGACTGCTTAAGCTTTTTTTCGAATAAATTCTTTATGAAACTAAATTAATTGTATTTCTCTATTCCAAGCTTTAGTTTAGATCCCTAGATAAGAGTTTATGTCATGAGAGCTTTGATTTTGTTATTTGGATAAAATAAAATTGATTTAAAAAAATATGCATTTTTTTGAGGAATGAAAAAAATGTAACCTTGAGTGGACCACTCTTGAAAAATTTCAAGAAAAGGTCAGAAAATCAATTAAAACCCAAGAAATTGCAAAAGTTATTTAAGATTTTTAATTTCTTTGAGTATATTATCTAGTTTTGACTCCCCCTACTAAAAATTAAGACAGGATTGGTCAGAAAACTGGTCAGGAAGTCTGACCATTTTAATCCAGTTTTGTAACGTTTCTGGACGAATATGGTCAGAAACATAGCATAATTGGTGAGGAACTTTCAAAACTGGTCACAATATTTCCGCTGGCTCCGCCCTTTTACCAGGGACGAAGTAGGGTGTTTGGGCCCCCTCTTGAAGAAAAAAGAAAAAATTACACAAAAAAAAGTCTGTCTAGCTGGTTTTGATCCCGGGACCTTTAGCCTAAAAGTCCGACGTCTTGAACACTGTGCCATAGAGCCACTTGTAACTCCATTTCTTTTCAAATATACTTAAATGTTGTTTAACTTTTAGCTGGTGTAATTATTTCGAGATTTTATTTGATATGTAAGATATGTTTTAAAAAAAATTAATGACCTAAATATATGTGGTATTGTTACAAAATTTAAAATATAATAATAAATTAATCATTATGCTAAGATACCACATTGGTTCACTAAAACGGTATAATATTTGGAATTTGATAATTTTATATGGCTCACATAACCTATAAATGTACTATGAGAAAATAACAAATTACAAATACAAAAGTAGATATACCTCTAAATACCTATAATTTCTATTAGAGTATTATATTTTTAAACGTATTTAGAACTTTGAGTTCGTAATTTCAAAAAATAATAGTGTTTGTTTTATTATATAAAGCGAGTAAGTTAATTACTTATCATTAGTAAATTATGAGTATTAAACTATTAACACGCAGAATATAATTCTAAACTTGTTTAGTGTAACATAAATTTGTTATTTATAATTACAAATTAACGTAATATAAAATATAAGTTATATATATATATATACGTTGAGAAAAAGTCGCAGTCTTAAAAATAGCGGGAGTTGAATGGGAGGAGCTTAGTAACTGTATGGTTGGAAATGGTGAGACCCGTCACAAGTGGTGAGAGTAATCTACAGATATGGTTAGAAATGGTGACACCCGTCACAAATGGTGAGACCAGTCACAAATGGTGAGAATTGTCAGGACTGTTCAGAACTGCTGACCATTCTTGATTAATTCTGATTTTATTTTTAGTAGGGCCCTGTTATTCTATACTGTTTTCGACAATACCTATTTAGAAATCAAAAAATATATTAATAAATAACATAAAATATAGTTAAAAATAAGTTGATTTACAATTTATATCCATAAAAATGGTAAATTGACATTAAGGAAGCATTCTACTGTGACTGTTGAAAAAAATCAAATTTTTTGTTGTTGCATTTTTTGATAGCTATTGACCATAAAATTAAAATCCCATACGCGATTTAGTAAAGTACAAAAATGGTGATTTTTAAAACCATTTCACATATGCTTAAACTTATCACACAGGGCTATGAAACGTGCTATTCGGGGGTTTCTTGGGTTGCTGATTACGAATCTGGCATCAGATATTCAAAATGGCTGATCCAATATGGCGGACGAAAATATAAAATATTATCATATAGAGATGAAGCTTAATTCTCGAGGGGGTTTTGGGGTTGTTGATTACGAATCTGGTATCCGATTTTCAAAATTCAAAATGGCGGATCCAATATGTCAGACAAAAATAAGATTTTTAATGGATTTGCATAAAACTTCATATTTGGAGGTTTCCGAGATCGCCAAATAGAAATTTGATATCAGATTTTTTGATAACAACAACACTATCAACCAAATATGCAACAGTTTAATTATAATACAAGATTTCGAAATATGAACCATAACCTATACCACGAACATAACCTACAAGATCGATCAACTTTATCATCATGGCAACAACAGACTCATTCTTTACAAGCAACATCAATCTCAAAACAAACAAATTATTCAAATACAAATACACAAAACAATAACTTTTATTTTAACAACAATAATTACAAAGGATTTTTCTACAATGTATCACAAATCTATAACCAAGAAGTTGTTTTAAACATCAAAATGTGGAAAAAGCTAAGTATAAAATTATCTAAGCTGTGTAATCAGAGAAGGTTCTTGTTAAGGTTAAAAAGCAATGCTTTATTACCAAATCACATTATTAATAATACAAAAAATAAAATTATTTTTTTCTCAAATAAAAATTTTCAAAAAATTCAAAATAGCCTAAATATATCCAGAAATAAGGTTAGAAACGCTGAAATTTCTGATATCAATATTCAAATTAATTTTATTAAAAATAAATTAAAGTTCATTGAAAATAAAATTATAACTGAAACTTCAACTCAATTTTTTAATGACATTAAAAATAACAAAAAATAATTCTTAACAAACTAGAACATGAAATTAAGGATAGATCAATTAAAAAATTTAACAATATAATAAAAAATAATGACTGTACAATAAAAACTGACACAAATAATTGGTTAGTTAATAAAAGTAACACTCCAGTACCAGATAATGTTAAAGAAATCTTAATTCTTGGTGGAAGTTTTGCAATACCGTATACCAAGCAAAATTATCCACTTCCAAAAACGGTAACAAATATTGAAAACTCTCTCTACAAAATCCCTATAGAAGAAAAAAACTCTATCAGGAACAATGTTCTGTACTGGATTCAGAATTGGTACTTTAAACAACCAAACAAAACATTTAAACAATTAAAAATAGAAAAGAAAATTAAAGAAACAAAACAGTTTTTAAAAAATAATCCGAACTTAATAATTACTAACGCAGACAAAAGTAACAAAACAGTTATTTTAGAAAAAACTGACTATAATAAAAAAGCATACGATCTTTTGGACGATAATGCTACTTATATTAAAATAAAAAAAAATCCGACTAAAAAAATTCAAGATACTGTAAACCTTTTGATTGATTCATGGTACGAACAAGATCTGATAAATGAACAAACTACAAATTATTTAAAATGTAATAATATTCTGTTAAGAAAAAAGATCTTTGCAGCTTAGTTCAATCCAAAACAACTTTTAGTATATTTATGAAAAGAGCATTCATTATTCTTATAACGTGATTAGTGATTACGTAAAAGGGGGATTATTTCTCAAGTGACACAGGTCCGAAAAGCAAGTTTATTCTATCGGGCTGAAACTTGGACAAAATGTTGTCCTATTGAATAGTAATGAATACAAAAATAATATTGACTATAGAAGAAATATTTAGCGTAGGGGAGGGGATGAAATTTTTGACTTTTTTAAGGAAACTGTTTACTTTAATAATTTTTTGTTCTTATAATTTAAATTTCAAACATTCTTGTAATACCAGTTTTGATAGATTTTTTCACGCTCTTTCGATTGGTCATATTGTTTTTTACAAGAAAAAACTTTTTGATCCCTAAAAATGAAAAATAAAAATAAAAATGTCATTTGACAATATTTTTTGCCTAAACTAATAAATATTTAAATAATTATTCCTAATTTAAATTTAAATACACGCTATATTTAAAACAAATGAAGACAAGTTTAAAAGCCAAAAAAAAATTTTTTTTTCGTTTAAGGCAAATTAAAAACAATTTTTTTGGAAACTTTGTTTGATTTAGAAAGCAAATAATAAAAACTCCTAATGTTTATATTATCTTAATGACGTTAATCTTAGCTTATTCTGCTGCCATTATCATGCTAATTTATCTAAAAAATGCATTAAATTATAAAGTTATAATTCTTTAAAAAAAACAAAAATTTGTTCTGCATACTTTTTAATTGTCAACATATAATTATATGTTGTTACTAATGCAAACATTTTGTATTTTCCAAAACATCTAAATTTAACAGTTTTAAACAATTATTATTTGTAAATCTAATGAATACTTAAAATTTAATAAGAATCATATGAAAATTTAACATTTTCATTAATTAATTTATTTATTAAAAGTGGGGAAAAAATAAACTTTAAGTAAACTGTAGAAGGTTTCTCTAATGTGACATAAGCGCAATTTTCTTCATTTAGGTTCAAATCAAATAAACTTGGTTTTAATTTTGCTTAGAAAGTGATAATTTTAACAATAACATATTTTTTAATTTGCACAATAAAAAGTATTTTTCAAAACAGTCATAAAGTGAAAATAAATTCCAGTAATGACAATCTCAACCCTATAAATCTAGAGAGCGTTTAAATGTAACTTTAAGTCTATTACAATTTTGTAAATAAACAATAAAATTTTGGCACTTTGGTACAGCGCAGTGATCCGCCGCGCTGCACCAGTGCCGCTGCTAGTGGCAGCGAGCGTCATAGGCGTTAGGTTCTATGCAACCTTTATTTTCGATGATTAGGAGTCCTCATCCAATATTTTACACCAAAGATTTTTTATAGGAAAAAAGTAGGGCTTTCATTTAAAAAAATTAAAAAAAAATTAAAAATTGTCCTTTTTGAAGAAAAAGTCATTTTTATTTTTATTTTCCATTTTTAGGGATCAAAAAGTTTTTTCTTGTAAAAAACAATATGACCAATCGAAAGAGCGTGAAAAAATCTATCAAAACTGGTATTACAAGAATGTTTGAAATTTAAATTATAAGAACAAAAAATTATTAAAGTAAACAGTTTCCTTAAAAAAGTCAAAAATTTCATCCCCTCCCCCACGCTAAATATTTCTTCTATAGTCAATATTATTTTTGTATTCATTACTATTCAATAGAACAACATTTTGTCCGAGTTTCAGCCCGATAGAATAAACTTGCTTTTCGGACCTGTGTCACTTGAGAAATAATCCCCCAAAAATGGATAAAAAGCAAGGTAAACTTGCATCAAGACGCCCTTGTTCTCAAAGTGAAAAGAGAAAATTTCGTGGTAATCAATATTCCAACAAAAATCAAAATGTTTTCGCTAGTTCATTGGGGAAGAAAATAAGATTGAGTACGGATGAAAGTTTTGATGTGAGTGAAAATAATTTTGCCACTTATTGCTTTATTCAGTTTTCTCTAGTATTTGCAGCATCGCAAACAATCGTTAAATGTCGAAAATGTGATTCGGATATTATATTATCGCGATGTGGTCAAAGAAGACTTGGTTTCAAAATTCAACTACAGTGCCGTTGCAAAGATAGTTTTATAAACTCGTGTAATATGATCAATAATGCGTTTGAAATTAACCGTCGTTTTGTGTTTGTAATGCGTTTGATTGGCGTTGGCTTACAATGTGTCAACGTTTTCTGTGGATTTATGGATTTCGAAAAGGGTCTTAGCATCAAGACATATTATGATATCATAAACTCGATAAGTAAAAGTGTTAGTTCGGTATACGAGCTAGTGATTAGCAAAGCAGTACGAGAAGAGAAGGAGTTGAGCGCTAAAGCTGGATTTCCGGAAAACGAATTGTCAGTTTCTGGCGACGGTTCGTGGTCAAAAAGAGGTTTTTCTTCTCTTCTGGGTATTGTATCGCTAATCGGAAAATATTCCAATAAAATCATAGGTACCGTCGTGAAATCAAGTTTCTGTAAAGCATGTAATGCGTGGAATGGCAGAGAAGATAGTGAGGATTATGAGGCATGGCATGAGACTCACGAACAAGAATGCCAATCAAATGACCATGGTAGTGCTGGTAAAATGGAAGTGGATGGAATCATGGAAATGTTTCAGCGGTCGTTGCAAAAACACGAGGTGAAATATGCTTTTTACATAGGTGTCGGAGATACAAAGACTTTCAAATGTCTACTCGAAACTGCTTCTTACGGTAAAAATTTTTCTGTGAAAAAAAGAGAATGTGTGTTGCATGTAAAAAAAAAGAATGTATAAAAGATCCAAAGAAGCTAAAAAACAGCTTACTTAAATGAAAAAAGCTGAAAAACAGACTGCAAGTAAGAATAAGGCGGCAAAATCGAAAAGCAAGGGAAAATCAATAACTCAACTGAAAACTGAGACTTTAACCGATAAAGTCATGAAAGATTTATCTCTATATTATGGATTAGCGATTCAACGACATCCTGATTCAGTGGAAGACATGTACAGAGAAATATGGGCTACTTATTACCACAAAATCTCGACGGATAAAGAACCTCAACACCACCTTTGTCCCGAAGGTGAAGACTCATGGTGTAAGTGGCATCAGCATAAAGCCAAGGGAAGTAAATATTCTCATCCACCTGCTCTCGATGAAGAAATTCAAATGGTCTTGAAGCCAATCTATGAACAATTGAGCCAATTTGATCTTCTCGAGCGATGTTTAGGTTCCAACATGCAAAATAATGACGAAAGCTTCAACGCTTGTGTTTGGCGTTTGACATCTAAACATGTATTTTGTGGCAAAAAAATATTAGAAATTGCTCCTCGCATTGCTGCCCATACATTCAACAAAGGCCAATATCCCATTTTGAAAATTTTGGAGGCAATGGGATGCTCAATTAGCCCAGAATGCTTGCGCTTTACCAAGCAGTGCGACAACACACGTGTTAACCAATCAGAACAACGCAGCACTGATGCTTCGAAAGAAGCACGTATATCAAGAAAAGAGATCAGAGCAGCTGAAGATGAACTGTATGATGCAGAGGAAGGAATTATGTACGGTCCTGGTATTGCCGATTAGCTGCAAGGGTAAGTAATTATCGAAATTCTCACAATAAATTCATATTCAGCGACCCCAAAAGCCCCTGAGTATAAGGTTTCATCTCTATACGATAAAATTTTTATTTTTCTTCCGCCATATTGGATCCGTTATTTTGAATTTTGAAAATCTGATTCCAGATTCGTATTCTGAGACCCCAAAAACTCTATTGTTCGTATTCTGATAAATATCTATGAACTGAAAAAAAATTCAGCTTTAAAAATGTTTCGAAAATACAATGCCTATTACAATGCCTATCGCCCGTACCTCAATCATGATAACATTTTAATTTGAAGACATAATTTTGCCTTATTTATAAGGAAAAAAAGTGCTTTTTTTGGTCACTTGTGGAAAAAGCGGCGCCATTTTGTTAATTCACCTTAAAAAATAAAGTTCTTGGCACGGACGATAGTGATTATATTGCAGATTAAGAATATATTTTGTTTTTCTGTTTCCGACGAACAGAATGGCTGGAATCATCTACGCCTGCCAACAAAAAAAATATTACATGTGTTCGAAATTCATTTTAAAAATAAATAATAATAAAAGTTTTTAATAAAACAAAATTTTTTTTAACTCTCTTAAAACACACCTTTTAAGGAAAAAAAAGGTTTCCCAATTACATGTATTAGTATAGTATTTTGATTTAATAGCATTAGTATTTTGAATAATTGTATTAATATGAATATTTTAATACAATTTATTTCAAATATTGATAATTAAACTAATTAGCTTTAATACGATTGAACATTGAACGCCCTATGCGAAATTTTAATGCACTTTAATAATGTTATTTTCAATTTAAACTTGACGTCGAACCTGATGTGATCAGAAATGCTTTTACCTGATATCAATTTGATGATTCTCGATCGTAAAAGACAATATAACTTAGCAACTGTTGATTAATTAGAAATAATAGAGCCGCACAAGTAGGGTAACTGAATTCTTTTCCTATAAAAAAAGCTAAATATTATTTCTTAAACATTATTTTTGAAACTTGGAAAAATAATTTTAAAATATTAGCCTTTTTTTATAGCAGAAAAATGATAATCATAGTTATTTCGAAAAATAATTTTTGAAAAATAATATTTGTTTTTTTATAGCCAAAAAGTTATAGTTGTTCCACTTGTACGTTACTTTTATTTCTAATTATTCAACATTCGCTGATTAATCTTGCCTTTGACAAACGAAACGTCAATCCTGAAATCAGGTAATAGCATTTGTAATTCAAATTTTTCCTGAATTATGACGTCAAACATTTTTCAGTCACAAGTAAGTTGTCCACTTGGTTTGTGTGACGAAACCTACTATACCGACTTTTATTTTGACAATTCAAGGAATATTAAATGATCTTTCTAAATCAAATTAAAATGATTAAATTATTTAATAACTAGCTTTTGAGCCCGCCTTCGGCGGGCATCAAAATCTAGTGGCGTGCCGCCAACAGTATTTTTTGACAGAAAGTATTTTGTGACAAAGACTATTTTCTGAGAGAAAGTGTTTTTAACAAAAAGTATTTTATTATAGAAAGTATTTTCTGACAGAAAGTATTTTTCCAAAAATTATTTTCGTACTAAAACTATTTGAAACAAAACTTTCTAAGCAACGTAATTCTCTTAAAAAAACTATTACATTCTAATATATTATATTAAACTCCACACCCAAAGAAATATTTTCCTATGTAAATATTGGCTTTTGGTAAAAAATGATAAATCTAATTCTACTTTTTTAACCAATTTTATAATGACTTTAAATAAATTTAAGTAAAAAGATGAACAAAGTTTCAGTTAAAAAAAATGACATTAAAAAGTTTTTTTTTTAAATTTTTTTAATATTTTATAATTTTTTGATATTCTTTTAATTTTAAGATTAAAGCATATTTAATCTGTCTCAAAAACCTAAATATAAAAATAGATTAGAAAACAATATATCAAAAAATGAAAAATTCTAAATTTTGCATTTTTCGAAAAAATTTCATGTCTCCCGTTCTTATTAATATTTTTTAATCTAATAACGCTAATATTTTAACTTAGGATAATACCTAAAAATCTGCAAAATTTGATTTCAATCGGTCAAGCTGTTTCTGAGTTATGGTGGAACAAAATATTGAGGACATACAGATAGACAGACAGACAAAATTCTTTTATTGTCATTTTTGGAATCCTTGTTGTTAAAAATGATAACATACGACAAAAATTTTGAATGCTGAGCAACGTACAGCCAAAGTCGTATTTTATTAATATAGATATTTAAATTTAAGTTTCAATAATTTGAGTTTAATCCTATTCTAAAAAAGGCATGAAAGTAGGAGGAATCCATTTTATTGGCACATTATATGACGTCATATTCTGGGAGAATTTAAAAATATGCGGTGTAATTTTCAAATTAATATAAGTTAAAGGAATATAAATAACATAAAGTTAATTGATTATTTCATATTTACAAAAAAATATACAGCTAAGTACCTAATAATTTTTAAATTATTTATAAATTTTAAAAAGAAAAATTCGAGTTAATTATTTATTTTTTTACAAACAATTTTTCAATTTTCTAATTAAATCAATATTTAACTTTAAAAGAAATCAAGGTGTTAATAATTAAAGTTAATGGAATAAATTAAAGGTTATTAAAACACAGCTAAGTAATAATTTTAAAATAGAAAAATTAGAGGTAAGTAATTTTTGTTCAAACAAATGTTTTAATTTTCAAATTAAATTAATACCTACCTTTAAAAGAAATCAAAGTGTTAATTAAGTAAAATAAATTAATTATTTTATATTTGTAAAAATTACCCAGTTAAGTAGTAATTTTAAAATTATTTATAAATTTAAAAAAAAAGAAAAATTAGAGTTAATTAATTAATTATTTTTTTACAAACAAATGTTTTAATTTTAAAATTAAAATTAAAAGAAAGAAATTAAAATAAATCAAGGTGTTATCTAATTAATTAAAGTTAATAACTTATATTTATAAACAAATACAAAGTTAAAGTAGGTATACCTAATACAAAATTTAAATTATTTATAAATGTTAAAAAATAAAAATACAGTTAATTAGTTAGTTATTTTTTATTAACAAACAAATGCAAAGTTAATAATAATTTTTAAATTAATTTTTAACTTTGAAACAGAAAATTAGAGTTAATTAATTATTTTTTTACAAATGTAAACTTGACGTCATAATTCTGGGAAGATTTAAGAAACACATACGTAAGCGATTTAGTTTTAAAATTAAATAATATATAATTTTTAAAAAACTTAAAGAGTTAATTGATTACTTTTTAAATACGTAAGCGATTTAGTTTTGAAATTAAATAATATAAAATTTAAAAAGAAATTAAAGAGTTAATTAATTACTTTATTTTTACAAATACAAACTTGATGTCGTAATCATTTTAATTTATTTCTACATTTTAAAAAAGCAAATTAAAGAGTTACTTTATTAATTGTTTTTTTTTTACAAACAAATGTTAATCGATACGTTTTGAAATAAAGGATATAATTCTTTCATTTGTTAAGTTGTATTTTTACTGCAAAAGAAATTTTTGGCAAAAAACTATATTTTCTGGTGAAAAAAGGTGCTCAAAAAATTTGATTAGGTTTTTTCAAAAATCCCTGTGTCCAAATTTCGATATTTATGAGCTTAATTCGTAATCTAAATTTTCTTAAAATCAGTTTAGATGTTTTCGAGATATCCCAGCGACAAAAAGTGACCACACACTGCATCCGGACTTTTTCTTAAAAATGAAAATTTAGAATTTTTGAATAAATATAAATCGATTTAGACTATTTTTGAACAACCGAAAATCTTTAAGATCTTAAAATTTCTTTTATGAGTAGGAAGTAAAAAGAAATAAATGTGTAGCGAAGGGTTAAAAACCTAAAAACTTTAAATAAATGTAAATGTAATTTATATTGCGGTAAATAATTAATAAATAATTGAAGGAAATAATTGAAAAATGTCGAAGGTCAGTTGAAAACAAAATTTGAAAAATGACTAGATTAATAGACAACTGAAAAAAATAATTGAAAAAATTGAACTACAATCATTTTATTTAAAGAAAATAATTGCAAATTGAAAAATTAAGAATATTTCATTATTATAATTATTACTATTATTATAGGAATAATTGTTAGAAATAACTGCCCCTTTTACAACTGGATAAAAAATCAAAACATAATAAAAATTAAAGAAAATAATTGAACAATTACATTAAAACTAAAGAAACTTAATGATAATCGAAAAAAATAATAGAAAGAATGCGATATTTTTTTTAATATTAAAGCAAATAATTTAAAATTGAAAAGTGGAATTTAAATTTGTAAAAAAATAGCTGAGAATTGAAGAGAATAGTTCTACAATTGAATTGAAAATTTAAAACAATTTTTATGAGTGAAAAAAATAATTGAAAATTCAAGAAAATATTTGATAATTAAAAGAAAAATTACAATATGACGAAAATAATTAAATATTGATGAAAATAATTACTATGAAAAAAAAAATAATTATCAAATGAAAAAAAAAATCAAAAAATTGTGAGAATAATCAGCATTCGAAAAAACAAAATTTTAATTAATAAATAATCATAAAATTGAAGGAGAATAATAAATTGTCAATTGTAAATGGAAGAATTGTATCGAAATTTCAAGAAAATAATTGATAAATGAGAAAATTGAAATTTTAAAAAAATTGTCGATAATTGAAAAAAAAATTACAAAATGATTAAAATAATTAAACATTAAAGAGAATAATTAATAAAAGAGGAAAATAATTGACAATCGAAAGAAAAATTCGAAAACTGTCGAAAATAATCGACAACAGAACGAATTACTTTTAAAAAATTAAAGAATAATTATAAAATTTAAAGAGAATAATCCCTGTCGAAAACTCTTTAAAATTATAGAGAAAATATAGATTTATTTATTAATGAAATTAAAATTATTTGATCTGATATTTAAAATTTTTAATTTTAAGGGGGGGGAGTATGGTATTTAATTTTTTTTGGCAATTTTTTTTTTATTTTTTTAAGTGAATGCACAATATTTTAAGAATATTGTGTCCAAATTTTAAGTTGATCGGAGCAAAATTGTAGAAGTTACGAGTACTTGAGTGACCGTTCCTCGGAACCGTTTCTATGCCGCGCCCGTGCTGAGCAGAAGCAAAAGTCGACAAAAGTTTAAATTTCCTTTCGTTCGCGTTCGTTGTTTTTTAGTATTTTAAATTGTAATGTATCTGGACGAAAGAACTTTACCCTATGGGTCTGGCATTGACGACTCTGAGTAAGCTTTACAGAATTATTGAATTTTATTTTGAATTTCTTAGTGTGTAAAACTTTAAAGCTCTCTACTGAAAAGTGCCATTTTTTAAGTCGGTGAGCAACATAACTAAAAATCTACTGAACCAATCGTTTTTAAATTTTCCATAGTACTTCTTCGCATAATTCCCCAGGTAATGTCGAGGGTTTTTTTGTTTATTTTAAATAATTGTTCATTTTACAATAACTAATAAGTCGGTTTTTTGACTTCAAAGTGCTACCAAAAATTCAAAACTTAAAAAAAAAAAAAATCCCCTCGATGTTACCTGGAAGAACATCTCCTTTAACAAATGCATTTTGATTTTTTTGTTTCTGATGATTCTGTTGCGAGTTACGCTGCGCACCGCAAGACAACTTTTTTTCGAAGCGCATCAGGAAATTTACATTCACTCGCTCAATTTTAAATACTTTTGAATGAGAATTTACCCAAAAATTGTTCGAATGTTGCTTTATTGTATGGAAATTGATTTAATAAACTGATACACTCTGCATCGCCAAAAACAATTCATAAAAACATGCCTTCTTTACCGTATTAAGCACTAAGCAAATTGAATACGCGTACGGGACCAAAGCATGAGACAGAAAAGGACAGAAACATTCTTTGTCCTTTTTTATCTCATGCCCTGCTCCCGTAACCGTATTCATTGTGCTTTGGGCTATAACCATACCCCCCCCCCCTTAATCAATTTAAAATGCATTTTTTAAAAAATATCTGATTTAAAACAAAAAATATCTCAGTTCAAAACTTCAGATGTAAATAGACAAAAATGAATGAAAGGAATGACAGAACGTGAGGATTATCATTATTATAGATTTGTGAAATATGAAAAAAAATTGATTTTCGATAAAATTTCTCATAACTTTTAGACCCACAAGGAAATTCCCGGTTTAATAACAAATTTCCCGGTGATTTTCCGGTTTTTTCCGGCTTCCCGGTCAAGTGACCATACCCTGTTTGTTTATTAGAACCAATCAGGAATTTAAATAGTAATAAAATCTTGACGTTTTAATTATGGTTCCTTTAAGAAAAAATTCCCTGACTTTTCAAGATGTTTTTAGAAAATCCCTGATTTTTTCCGGACTTTTCCCTGACCTGCGACCACCCTGCAATATATTTATACTTCTCAAAGTCTAAGATAATACCTCCCGGTACTTCGTAGAATGAAACAATGCACTAATTTTGATTAATATTCTATTACCTAACAGTTTCAGCCCACTTCGCCTTAAAATGTAAAAGAATTAAGCACTAATTTTTATTAATACTATAAGCAATTGAACGCTGTATTCGAAATAAATGCTTAACCATATTTTCCGTCATTACTTAAAAAAGTATACTTTGAAGCCCTAAGACTACGCGACCAGAATCTTGTGCGCAACTAATAAATGTTTTTAGAAATTGCAATATCTTTTAAATTAACAATTTCCAAACAATAAAATGTAGTTTCCAATCATTTCCAAACGATTTGGAAATCGTTTGATTTCCATGATGTGAAGTTGGTACTGTACTTTTTAAAATCACTATACTTTTTTAAGTTTGGATTTCCAATCAATCAATCAATTTAGTTTCCAATTATTTCAAAATAATTTTCAAATGATTCAAAAAAAAAAAAAAAGATTGTAATTTTTATGGTGTAGTGCTAACTTTACAGAGGTAAACTTTTTAAGTTGATGTCAGATGCACAGGCAGATTAGAGGATCAGTGAAATAGAATAGACTAATCAGATAGTTGCACATTGAAAACCATTTTCTGATTGGTTTACTCTTTTCCCTTGATTCACTAATTCTTCAAAACTGACTTTAACCTTAATAGACCTTTTCATTTAACTTTTCTGTCTTCTTCTAATGCATGTACCATTGCATAAGCTGGAGAAAGACAAGAACTAAAATGAAAAGGTCTATAGTATTATTAACACTTGATGACAATGGACAATATATAAATTTGCCTGTCATCATAATAATAATAATATATAACAAAATTTATTAATTTAAGCATTTATCCAATGAGATTTTAAATTAACAAAAATAGAAATAGGATATTGCATTTAAATCAACGATGACGGCCACTGGCGGCCGTCTGAGGCGCTAGTGTTAAAAAAAATTAATTAAAAAAATGTCATTAATAAATTTAAAAAACTTGTTTATAATTTTAAAGCTGTCAGTTACTTTTTCTAATTCTACTTTTTTAACCATTTTTATAATGACGTTAAATAAATTACAGTTAAAAGTTAAAAAAAAATTAATTTAAAAAAAATTTCATTAAAAATTTGTTTTTTTAATTTTTTTTACAATTAAAAACTTTGCAGATATTTTTTTTAAATCTAAGGTTAAAAAATATATTTACTCTGTCTCAAAAACCGAAATAAAAATAAATTAAAAAAAATATATCAAAAAATGAAACATTTTAAATTTATGATTTTACGAAAAAATGGCATATCTCCCGTTCATATTAATATTTTTTGATCTAATAAGGCCAAGATTTTAAGTTAGGCAAATACACAAAAATATGCAAAGTTTGACTTTAATCGGTCAAGCTGTTTTTGATTGATAGTAGAACAAAATATTGAGGACATACAGACAGACAGACATACACACATACAGACAGAAAATTTTTTATTGGCATTTTTGGAATCCTTGTTGTTTAAAATGACAATATATGACAAAAATGTTGAATTCGGAGCAATGTACAGACAAAAGTCTTATTTTATTAATATAGATTTTCAAATTCACATAATATTACAATATATATTTTTCAATTTTATGTTATTAAAATTAAATTCAAATAATCTATTCATATTCATATCTATTCATATACGTTATGAATTGGTGCTATGAAATTTTATTTATTCATGAACTTCAAAAGCACGCACTCGTTAAATTAATAAGAAGTGCATTAGGATAGGTTGCATTTAAAAGAAAACTACAGAGTTTCTAATAATTTAAACTTTAATGCGTTCTTCAGTGTACATGCGAACGGCTAACAGCAGACTAACTTAACTGTGGTTGTTCGTACAGATTTTGGGGGTAAGATTTGACGAAGTGGTGGAAAAGACAACATTTTAACAAAAAATGGAAAGGGAAATATAATTTATGAATTTGTTTTGACCAGATTTTTCAAACAGATGTTAGTTTACAACTTAATCCGAGGTGCTGGAAACGCATTAGGCAAAATGTCGCCAGACGTACAAAGATTGCTTTTAACAAGTTTATTGCGAGAGATGGCCTTCCGTTAAAAAGGGGATTAACAAAAAAAAGGGTCATTTTTCGGATTATATTTTAAGTATTTTTATGGCCAACATCTGTAAGCAAGTTGTTTTAAGTGACAATAAATTTTCAAATCGTAGACTATACTTTTAGGTATAATTTAGAGAAAACAGATTTTACGGAAATTTATTCCTGGTCATTAAATTTAAACATTTGAGAACTGAACATCCCGCCCGCCTTGAACAAGTAGGTTCAATTAATTAGTGTATCAATTAAAATTCGACAAATACAGAATAAAAGGTAAACGTATACATGGATAATCATTGTTTTATAATGTTCTGAAAATTTTGCTAGAATATAGATGTGTTAACCTTATGACATAAATATTTAGAGAGAAATTCTAAAATCATAAAACAGTTTATCGTAATGTCAATTTTATCGTTGCACTGTTTACTTAATTAGTCAATTGGTAGTGGTGCTACACGTTTAACACTTCGATCATACACTCCTGAACTGGTTTTTACTGTAACCACTCGAACAATGCCATCACTACCTGGATGTACTTTGAGAACTCGACCCAGAGTCCAAGAAAGAGGGGGTAAATTATCCTCTTTAAGAATTACCATTGTTCCGACTTTAATATTTTCTGCCTTTTGAAATTGCCATTTGGAACGAACAATTAACTCGTGCAGGTACTCCTTAGACTACCTTTTCCAAAGATGTTGTTTAATGAATTGTACATGCTGCCAGGATGACAATCGAGTTTCCTTGATGTGGCTAAGATCTTGATCAGGTAGTGTTGTAAGCGAATCTCCAATAAGGAAATGAGCAGGTGAAAGGGCATTTAAATCTTTAGGATCTGAGGATAAAGGAGTGATTGGTCTCGAGTTTAGAATTGCTTCTATTTCAGTGACATACGTATATAATTCTTTGTAAGTAAATAAAGCATTTCCCACT
Source organism: Ganaspis brasiliensis (assembly GCA_037103525.1). NCBI lineage: Eukaryota > Metazoa > Arthropoda > Insecta > Hymenoptera > Figitidae > Ganaspis > Ganaspis brasiliensis. The sequence continues at coordinate 2,068,758 of JAZKLR010000350.1, forward strand.
GTTCTGAGAAAATGATGTTTAAACGACTTAACAGCAGCTTCCCATAAGCCACCAAAGTGAGGGGATCTGGGGGGCAAAAAATGCCATTGAATACCTTTATTTGAAAGAGAATTAACAACCGTTTGATTGAAATCACTGGATTTCATGAACTGATATAATGATTTTAGTGTACTATTTGCCCCAACAAAGTTGGTAGCATTATCAGAATATAAGTTTAAACATTTGCCTCTTCTTGCAAAGAAACGTCTTGCTAAAAATGCTTCGGTGGTCAAATCTGATACCAATTCAATGTGACAAGCCTTTGTAGTAAAGCACACAAACATTGCCGCATAAACTTTTACTTTACCCCGATTTCTAAGTTTTTTCTTTTTTATAAAAAATGGCTCACAGTAATCAACACCCGTATTAAAAAATGGACGCGCTTGAATTACTCTATCACGTGGAAGATTCCCCTTTAATATATGTATAATTATCGGGTTTGTCTCGAAAACATTTTACGCATCGTTTTATAACTTTCTTTGTTATATTTTTTCCTGAAATTGGCCAGTATTTTGACCTTACCGTGTGTAATGTTGCCTGAGTGCCACTGTGTAACTGTTCTTGATGTAATTTTTCAATAATTAATTCAGTTACCGAATGGTTCTTAGGCAACACAATGGGGTGCTTTTCCGAATAAGAAAGAGTTGAATTACTTAATCGTCCCCCTACTCTTATTAATCCGTTTTTGTCTAGAAACGGATTCAAAGCTCTCAAATCACTTGACGATAAGACAGATTTTGATACAGATAACGATTTTAATTCGTCTGAAAAACATTGATTTTGTGTTAATTTAAGAATGAGGTTCATTGAGTCGTTCAACTCTGTCGTTTTTAGTGCACTTGTTAATTTCATATTTGTCTTTAAACTATTGTTAACAAATCGTTGACAATAGGCGATAACGCGTTTTAATTTATTTATCGAAGAATAACGTGTTAAAATTGTGGATAAATTGTTTTCATTAGTAGCTTTCAAACTTATTGCTGGTTTCAATTCGATTAATGGAACCTTATCAACTCGTGTAGTCGGCTTGAATGACTCTTCATTCATTAACCAGTTAGGGCCGATCTTCCACATATTGTTTTGTATAAATTCATTAGGGAGCTGACCTCGCGATAAAAAATCGGCAGGATTTTCCTTTGAAGGAACATGTCGCCAAATTGCACCGTTGGTAATATTTCTGATTTCAGACACTCTGTTGGCGACAAAGGTCTTTAAAATGAGGTTGAGTCTGTATCCATTGTAATGTTATCATCGAATCTGACCATAAATAAACATTATTAATATTTTTACAGAGTGCCGATGTGACACATTTTAATAATCTAGATAATAATAATGCACCGCATAATTCTAATTTTGGAAGCGATATTGATTTTAATGGAGTGACACGATTTTTTTAACACAGCAAATTTGTCAATTTTGTATTTTTATTGTTTATTGACCGAATGTATATACATGCTCCGTAGGCTTTTTCAGACGCGTCACAAAATCCGTGAATTTCTATTGAATCAGCATCTTTAATAATTACTTTTCTGTTGAACTCAACCGTACTTAATAATTTTAATTGATTTTTAATATTCATCCAATTTGTATAAAGATCAACAGGTACAGACTCACCCCATCCGATTTCACATTTCCATAAATTTTGCATTAATAATTTTGATGTAACGAGTACTGGACCTAATAAACCAATTGGATCATATAATTTTGCGATATTAGATAATATTGTTCTTTTTGTTACCTTTGAATCATCATAATCTACAACTTTGTACTGTAGGACGTCATGCTGCGTTGTCCATTGAACACCTAAAGCCCCCTGGGTTTCAGCCTTTGTGCATAAATCGATACTTATCGTTTCATCTAACAATGATTCTAATAATTTAGGCACATTAGAAGCCCATTTTCTAAGGACTAATCCGGCACTTTGTGTGACTTTGATTAAATTATTGCGTAATTTCACAGCTTCGTTTATTGTCTCAGTGCCAGTCAGTCCATCGTCAACATAAAAGTCGCGTTTTTCTAAATCGGTACTACTGTGATTTTCCAAATCCCCTTCCTCAAGTGGCTCCCTTAACTCATTGATTTCAATTTGTAATTTTTCAAACTCATTTACAATCCCCTCAAGGCTGTGCAAACGTAATTTAATTTGAGCAGAATTGCCACGATTATTATCACTATTTATATAAGTTGAAAATCTAGTTAGCCGAGCTTTTAATTGTCCTCTTTCTTGTACTAATCTTGCAAGTCTTTCATCCCCTTCCGACATTTTGAATTAATTTTATATACGTAATAAAATATAAATGGACAAGGAGAATGAATTTGTTAAAAAGGACAAAAGGAAAAAGATTCGTATTGCTTACTTTGATGACTTCAGAAGACCTTTGATTGAAATTCTGTAGTTTATAATGTGATGAGTCTGCTTGCGTTCATCTGGATTAACGATTGGTTTGAACTAACTATCTCTTAAGTTCATTGATACTTTGAGTCAAATGTCACTTGCATAAAAAGTCACTTGATACACCAGAACTTGAATAAATTGACACTTGAGTCAATTATTACTTGGATAAATAGTCCCGTGAAGCGATTGAATTTGAATAAATTGACACTTGGGTCAATTATCACTTGAATAGTAGACCGGAGCGAAAAATAAAAAATTTTCCGAATTGAGTCGTAATAGTGCGGAAAAGTTGCTATTTGTTAATACGAATTCAGAGAAAAAAAAGTTTTTGAAATCGGACAATATCTTCCGTTCGCGCATCGCATTTAAAGTTTACTAATTTAAAGAAAAATTGAATAGAATTACCAAAAATCATATATCATCATTGATACCTCGTAAATGATGTCCGATCGCGTTCTTTTTATTTACGCAGCATGACCTTGTGGTAAACTACGAGAAAATAGTGCACATCACGAGAGCTATCTCTATACGGTCTATGCATATTCTGGCTTGTCGCCCGACGAAACAATGTAGCTCTATCTGATAACATTTAATTCGATTTCATTTTGAGTCGCGTACTTCACGCATTAACTTGTTTCATATTAAATAGTTATAAATACTTTATTCATGTCTCTTACACGCAAGAATGTACACTGCCCATTTTTTGGTGCACCAAAACCATTGCTGACAAATGTTCTACCTACTAATGCCGACATTGTTAAATGTTGGTACGAAGTGAGGTACAATATGACAGTAGAATCTACTGCTGCCAGTTCTGGTCAAAAATTGAGCTTCACAGCCGTTTCAAATACTGTAGCTAGTGAAATTGAGTCCCTTTATTCCAAGGCTTCGATTCCAACTGTTTCTCACACAAGAGTCGTTCAAAAGATCAAACAGTTGCACGATAAATATTACGCACTTCGTTAATCTTATCCAAGAGACAAAGACAAGATTGGGAAACAAAATAAGTATACTGATTTTATAGAGCAATGTACAAACTCAATATTTGACATATCATCATGCAAATGTGAGATGACACTGCACTGTTCTTATGAAAAAACCTTTGACAAATGCATTTGTCTCAGTCCAGTAGTTGTCAACTGCACTTGCCCTAAAGACAGAAAGATACCACCATTAGAAATAAAATTTCTTTATGCTCAAAGACAACTTAGACAAGGTAAGATTGGGGCAGTGGATGTAAAGGAAAGTCAAAAACTTACATTAAGGTTGCAAAGAAAGGCTCGTCAGATAAATCAAAGCAGCCTGCCTACCCCCTTATAATGTTAATGATATTAATATTAATATTAATATTTGTCATTATCCCTTTGATGTTAATGATGATAAGGATGATTCTGACTTTCAGTCCCCACGCCCTTTGTCATCTCAATCAGGATGTTCAAAAACTTCACAGATGCGATTATCACTTCCAGCAACTGCTTTGACAAGTGATCGCTTTGGTGTGTCTGACAGAGCCACAGCTGCTATTACTTCTAGTGTGCTTAAAGATCTAGGTCTTATTACCGACAGTGATAAATCTCTTATCGTTGATAGGAGCAAAATTAGAAGAGAAAAAAAAATGTAGACTGAAACTTACCGCATCGGAGAAGGTAATGGGTCAAAAGAACGGTCCGATGTGCATATATTTCGATGTCAGGATGGACGATACGTTAGTCTTGATTGAAAAAGGATGCAAACGATACCAAACTGTACAAAAGGAAGAACACATTTCAGTAATTGAGGAACCAGGCTCAAAGTACCGTTGTCATTTAGTTCCTACCTCAAAAAGTGGAAGAGACACAGCATTTTGCATTGTAGACTACTTAGATGAAAGTGGAATAGATTCATCCAATATTGTAGTGGTTGGATCTGATGGCACTTCAACAAACACAGGCTGGAAAAATGGATCAATTAAACATATTGAAATGCGTTTAAAGAGACCAGTACAATGGGCTATCTGTCTCCTTCATTTCAATGAGTTACCTTTAAGGCATCTTGTCGAATCTCTTGATGGGAAAACCATCGGGCCTCAGTCTTTCAGTGGTCCTCTCTCGTTGTTTTTCAGAGAATTGAGTGCTCTCTTCCACAAATAGTTGACGATAAAAACCTAAGTAAAGATCAAAGATACTTACATGACATTGCTACTGCCATTGATGCTGGTTCTTGTTCGACAGACCTAGCATATCGAGATCTGGGACCAATATCACACTCTCGATGGTTGACAACTACGAACAGATTTCTGAGGTTGTACATTTCCGTGCGAAAACCATCTAATAACCTCATTCAGATTGTAAAATACATTCTTGCGGTATACGTACCTCTGTGGTTCGAAATCAAAACAAAATCTTCGATAGTCGACGGACCTAAACATATGGTAGTTGATGACAGAGAGCATGTCCGAGAGCTCGGACTTAAGCGAGTTCTAAAAACCAAAGAAGTTCCCGTAAAGGGCAAAAATGTTCACAATTAATATCTAAAAAGGACAAACCAACATTGGACCTAAATTTGGCAGATATTCCATGCCACACTCAGGCTGTGGAGCGCTGTGTTAAACTTGTAACACAAGCCTCCTCAAAAGTTTACGGACCTGAAAGACGAGATGGGTTCATAAGAGCAACCCTCACCTCTCGTGCATCCATGCCCAAATTTGATACTAAATCAGAGTTTGCTATTCCGCAATAATTTTCTACACCCATTTTTGGTTGGTTGGTTGGGAAGGGTGTGGGCGGAACTCGCGGTGCAGCCACCTTCCCATGGTGAGTTCTGAGCCGTACAAAAAAGTGCGGGCGAAGAGCTGCACAGAAGGAATAACATTTTTATGTAGTGTACTACAAGTTCATTTTATCTACATAAAATTAACTTGTTTGAACATCATTTGTGAAGTATAAATGATGACATACGATTTTTGGTAAATCTATTTAATTTTTCTTCAAATTAATAAACTTTAATTGCGATGCGCGAACGGAAGATATTGTCCGATTTCAAAAACTTTTTTTTCTCTGAATTCGTATTAACAAATAGCAACTTTTCCGCACTATTACGATTCAACTTGGAAACATTTTTATTTTTCGCTCCGGTCTATTGAATAGTAACTTGAAGTGCTTGAATTTGAATAAATTGCCACTTGGGTCAATTATCACTTGAATAGTAACTTGAAGTGATTGAATTTGAATAAATTGACACTTGAGTCAATTATCACTTGAATAAATAGTCACTTGGATCGATTAAATTTGAACAAATTGATACTTGAATCAATTAACACTTGAATAAATTGTCATATAATGCACCTTTATGAAGATATTAAAATAGTTTTCACTATCACTATTGAAGACACATCCAGAACTTTCCACACTGTAAATCGTTTGATAAGTTTTCACTGACTTTATCTGTTCCACATGTGGTATATCCGGTTCGAAGGACCATGTTATGAATTGGTGCTATGAAATTTTATTTATTCATAAACTTCAAAAGCACGCACTCGTTAAATTAATAAGAAGTGCATTAGGATAGGTTGCATTTAAAAGAAAACTACAGAGTTTCTAATAATTTAAACTTTAATGCGTTCTTCAGTGTACATGCGAACGGCTAACAGCAGACTAACTTAACTGTGGTTGTTAGTACAGATTTTGGGGGTAAGATTTGACGAAGTGGTGGAAAAGACAACATTTTAACAAAAAATGGAAAGGGAAATATAATTTATGAAGTTGTTTTGACCAGATTTTTCAAACAGGTGTTAGTTTACAACTTAATCCGAGGTGCTGGAAACGCATTAGGCAAAATGTCGCCAGACGTACAAAGATTGCTTTTAACAAGTTTATTGCGAGAGATGGCCTTCCGTTAAAAAGGGGATTAACAAATAAAAGGGTCATTTTTCGGATTATATTTTAAGTATTTTTATGGCCAACATCTGTAAGCAATTTGTTTTAAGTGACAATAAATTTTCAAATCGTAGACTATACTTTTAGGTATAATTTAGAGAAAACAGATTTTACGGAAATTTATTCCTGGTCATTAAATTTAAACATTTGAGAACTGAACAATATATATATATGAATATAAAAATTCATTGTATAAACCTAATTTAAAAAAAAATTTAATTCATCTTATGAATTCAGTAATTATTTTAAGTAATGAAATAATACTGCTTGCATATGCAGACGATCTCGTTCTAGTGGCAGAATCACCAGCAAAACTTAAAGAACTATTAAAAGCGTTTTATAAATATTGTACCTTAAATCAATTAGTTGTTAACGAAAAAAAAAACCAAAATTGTTATTTATAAGAAAGGAGGCCACACCCAGGAAAAAAAATTAAAATTTTTCTATGGAAATGTAAAGATTGATATTATTAAAAATTATACGTATTTAGGAATCCCTCAATCACAATCGGGATCACACGAAGAAGCACTAAAGAGTGCATTAACTTCCGCTACTTTAGCTTCTAATTCAACCCTTGACCTTGTAAATAAAATGGATTTAAGTATGTGGCAACCAATTCCTAAACTATTTAACAGCCTTGTTACAAGTAATCTTTTCTATGCAATTCAGGTCTGGGGCTTACGATTTCTTGAAGAAATCGAAAAAATACAAACAAGATTTTACAAGAGACTTCTATTAGTTCCTAAAAACACCCCAAATTATGCTATAAGATTGGAAGTTGGTGCAGTTAAGCTAGCGAGTAGAGTATTTAAATTGTCAATAAATTTGATTGAAAAGATTTTGAACATGAAAAATGATAGACTCCCAAAAATATGTTTATCAAGGCTTATTTCTCTACTAAAATCTGGAAATTGTAATTTAAAATATAACTGGTGTAAACAAATTGAGAAAATGTTCGAATTTATAGGTGAAAAAATTGTGTGGAGTCTACAATATATTAGAGAGAATAAAGATAGATTAGTCAGAACATACGAAATTTTTCTTCGAGCAGAAGATGTTAACTCATTATCAGCTTCGCGATCTCTACAACTATTAAAATATGATTATAGATCTAAATAATCTAGGTCCAAAAATTTTAGGAGTGATGCATCAAAAAATGAAAAATATTAAAATTTTGAATTTTTCGATTTTTTAAAAAAGTTACATATTTTCCGTTTATATTAATATTTTTGAATTTTTGAATAAGATATGGCAAGAAATTTAAGTTACGGTTAGTATATTAAATTATGACTATCGACATAAAATATCTAGATACAGAAATTTTAGGAGTGGTACATAAAAAAATGAAAAATATTAAAATTTTGAATTTTTCGATTTTTAAAATAAAGTGCCATAACTTCCGTTTAAATTAATATTTTAGAATGGGGTATGGCTAGGAATTTAAGTTACGTAAATACCTAAAAGAGTTCTAAATTTCACTTCATTCGGTTCAGCCGTTTTTCAATGATGCCCGGACAAAATATTGCATACACACACACACATACATACATACATACATAATTTTTTAACACCATTTTTGGAATTCTTTTTACTTGAAATGAAAAATTAAACATGAATTTTGAAGTTCTGAGCAATGTACACACAAAAGTTTGATTTTATTAATATAGAAGATGTACAAATAATAATAAAAATTAATTAAATACTTCATTTATAAAAAATTTATTATAATTATTCTAATTTTACGTATAAACAACGATATTAGCTTACAAACCAATTATTATTAGATTTATTATTAAAATACAAACTAATTATGTTTAAAGATTCAATTAAATAAAAAATATTTGATTAAAATCAATTTTCATTTTATATTAAAAAAAAAATTTTAATTAAAGGAAAAATTTAACAAACATAACCTAAAATTTTTAACATTTTTAGGTAATTCTCATCATATCGGGTTACACATATGTATGTAATTATGTGTATATGTGTATATGTGTAATTATGTTTGTGAAGTTATATGTATGTGTGTGTGATTGTCTGTTTGTATGTAAATGTGTGTGTTTATGTAAGTGTGTGTATGTGTGTAAATGAATATATGTATAGATGAGTGTAATATATATTTATATATATGTATATACATGCGGTATAAACATTATTCTTTTACTTTAATGTAAAGTTATATGTGTGTGTGCATGTGAGTGTGTGTATATGTGAGTATGTGTATGTATGTACGCATATGTGAAAATGTGACTTAGTTGTCTATCGCAGCTTCTAATAATATTTTCTGAAATTTTTTTTTATAAATCTAAGTTGAGTGACACTTTAATACTCTGTCAAATTACATATGAATCGGCCGAGCCGTTTTAAAGTGATGCTCGGACAAAAAATCCTGGACAGACAGACAGAATTTTTTTTTTTGCATTTTCGCGATCCTTATCACTCAAAACGAAAAATTATGTAAAAATTTTTAAGTTTGGCGCAATGTACAGACAAAATGTTGATTTTATTTATATAGATAGATAGATAGATTAATATAATTAATATGAAAATGTATTGAATTTGGCATTAATCTTAGAATCTTACCGGACATACATCTAACGGCCCACTACAACTCGTGACTTGTAAGCAACGTATTTGTTACTGTCTGTAAGCGCATTAATAGCAGCTCATTACTGAAGAGCGAGGGTCCACAAGTTCAAATCTCCTAGCTACGATTTTTTTTTTTTTTTTTTTTTTTAATAGTAAATGATTAAAACGCATTAAACCGAAGCTGATTTAAATCGTTATCTTTGAATTAAAAAATCTGACACAATCAGGGATTTAAATGTATTAAACATTTTAATACTTTTTAATGCCAGTCTTTTTACCGGATCGGGTCCAGTCAGACCTTCTACGCTTTTAATAGTTATTAGAAGGATTATATAAATGCACCTTCGGACTGACATTTGGTGTCTGGCTGGACCTCTGTGCACTGTGTTTAAAAACGTTTTGAATTTGATGCAATTCAATCCTACAAAAAACCTTTTTTACTTTTTCATTGTACACTGAGAAACTTTTGATTTTAATATCTGCTTGATTACTTATCATTATGTAAAATAAAATTTAAGAGTTTAGGGATAATCGAGATGTGGTTATAAAAACTATTACATTGTTTATGAAAAGACGTTTTAGATGCAACAGTTTCTTTTTGATAAGAAGTAGTAAAAGTGTTATACTTCAGAAGGCACATAATTATATTACCTCTAAAGAATTTTAGAGAGATGGAAATAAAGAATTTTAAGAATTATAAAACGTGTGTTAGAAACATGGGGTGCGCTCGCAGTAAAAAAAAGATGCCAGTATTAGTTCAGCAGGTCAGAGATACAGATGCAAGTTCGTCTTTGATATTTGTATAGTTACAAGTATTCTCTATCTCTAGAGTGATATTTCACGTAATCTGTGTAACGAACAACATATACTATGATATATACATTACGCACACTTTTAAGCCAAACTACAAACATATAACATTTCGATGATATCGAATAATCGCACGAGTAATTATCAATGGAATAGAGTGTTTTTACTTTCCTTATATACTAACTAACAAAAGTTTCATGTGCTTTGAGAAGTGATTTTTTACTAAATTGAAGTGAAAATGATAATAATAATTAACGTCTGTGTTCAGTATTCCGGATGATACGAAATTTTCCTAGAGATTGATTTTTTGCAAATATATTTTTGAATAAATTTTGTAAAGTGGTAAAAGCACATGAGACATATGGCTGCTCGAAAAACTGTAGTAGAAAATATCTAATAAAATTTTAGACATGCCATAATACCTCGATTATCCCTAAATTCTTACGTTTTATTACAATTATAGGAATTTAAAAAAGCAAAAATTGTAATTAAAAGTTTTTCAATGTAATTATGTTTACAAAGACGGCCCTTTGAGTTTACTTAATACCCTTGCCGTAAGTATTTATACACCTACAATAATGTATTCGTGTGTATTCTTACTTTGAGAGAAGTGTAAAATAGACTAAACCAAACGTTGCCACAACTGTACTCTCAAAAAATTAAATAGCGAAAATTTGGTTTTTATTTAGTCCTGAGTATACATCTGTTTCAAAACAGGATATATATTTTAATGTATTAGTGAATTTTGCTGTTAATCTGTGAATTAATTGCTTTTTAATTAGTATACATATATGTTATTCTATTTAAAATCATTTACATACTTTACGCTGTTTTAAATGGAGTCAGTATGTTGACACAAAACTTTTTTGAAGATTGTTATATTGTACAAATTAGGTGGAACATTATTTTGTACACTTGCTAAAATCAGAAATATTATTTTGTACAATGGCTAAAATAAGATAAAAATAGCACTTCTTTTGAGAATTTTTTTAAAAGAAATTATTAAAGTTTTATTATTAAATATTTCGGCATATATATGGTGGATTTCACGTCAACTGTCCAGCCAAAAAAAAAATTTTGTTTAATCCTTTCCCAATTTTTGTTATGAGTTGTCTTATAGATAAGTAATTTATCAGCCAAATATTTTTGGATTATATAAAAAATTGCCCGAGAGGGAGGGGGTTAAAGTTTTGAACTTTTTGTTAAGACGCTCTCATTTGTTTATTTATTCAGCTTAAAAAAAATGATAAAAAAATTTTTTGGTACATGATTTTTCAAGGTTTTTTCATCAGCTTTCGATTGGCGTGGTCTATTTTAAATTTTTTTTTTATTTTGACCAAAATTTTTGAAAATTAAAAATAAATTTCACTTTTTTTCGTCTTCGGGCTCGTTTTATTTTTTTTATTTTATTTTTAAAAGAAAGCTGAGATTTTTTCCTAAAAAATATGTAATTTTCAAAAAACCCTTTTTTTTGTTTTTGAGAAATTTAATGTTGAAGTTAGCGCGCCACGTCAAGGCGAAGTCTTACTCTACCGCTCCGCTTGTTGCTGTGCGCTGTTTGCATCATTACGTGGATATTTAATTATTCTAACCCTTAATTGAACTTTTCTCTGCATTTTACAGTGCTGAGACTGACATGAAAACAATTAAGTGCCTGTACTATAGTTCTTTTGTTTATTTTTTATGTTTAAATTTTTTTGGTAATTTTTTGATATTGGTTTCTCATAGAGAAAGTATTGTTTTACCTCCACAGGATCGATTGAGATTTTCTGAAATATCTTGATATATTTTGAACTCAGGATGTCAAAAATGATGTTTTTAAAAAATGTCTTGCTAATGTGTGTATGTAGTTATGTATGTTAAGATTATGTTAGGCTCTATATTTCGAAAACAATACTAGTTAAAACAATGTTTTTTTTTGCGAAATTATAGGTCTTTAAGGAGGACAAGTAGTTATGTATACCAATCGATGTGGTTTTAAACTCTCCGCAAAATAGGTGTATATATAATTTCTTATAAAATGTAAATAAAATTCCGTAAGTTACGAAACCTAATTTTTTTTTTAACAATGATAACTCTGAATAACATTACATTAGACCGTTCGCAAAGAACTCATTTGATTAATTTTTAGTGACCTACAAGTAGTCAGAAATATATTAAAAAAGCAACAAAATATAAAAATAAAATTGTTAAAGAACATAATTTTCAATATTTTTTGTTTATAGAATATTAATAACTTTTTATCAATTTGCACTAAAAGTATCGCTAAGAGCTTAATCGATGCATTTTTAAAAAGATAAAAAAAATGAAATAATCTGATTTTACTGTTTTCAAAAAATATGTACATTTTTATAAATTTTTTTGTTTTTAATTGTTTAAATTTCAAAAAAATGTAGTTAGAAGTGATAGATCAGACTCAAAAGTAGGGCATAATTTGTCCCCCCTAAAGACCTATAATCTCTCAAAAAAACATTGCTTTAACTATTATTGTTTTCGAAATTGAGAGCCTAACATAATCTTAACATACATAACTACATACACACATAAGCAAGACATTTTTTAAAAACATCATTTTTGACATCCTGAGTTCAAAATATGTCAAGATATTTCAGATAATCTGAATCGATCCTGTGGAGGTAAAACAATATTTTCTCTATGAGAAACCAATATCAAAAAATTACCAACAAAATTTAAACATAAAAAAGTAAACAAAAGAACTATAGTGCAGGCACTTAATTGTTTTCATGTCAGTCTCAGCACTATAAAATGCAGAGAAAAGTTCAATTAAGGGTAAGAATAATTAAATATCCACGTAATGATGCAAACAGCGCACAGCAACAAGCGGGGCGGTAGAGTGAGACTTCGCCTTGACGTGGCGCGCTAACTTCAACATTAAATTTCTCAAAAACAAAAAAAGGGTTTTTTGAAAATTACATATTTTTTAGGAAAAAATCTCAGCTTTCTTTTAAAAATAAAATAAAAAAAATAAAACGAGCCCGAAGACGAAAAAAAGTGAAATTTATTTTTAATTTTCAAACATTTTGGTCAAAATAAAAAAAAAATTTAAAATAGACCACGCCAATCGAAAGCTGATGAAAAAACCTTGAAAAATCATGTACCAAAAAATTTTTTTATTTTTTTTTTTAAGCTGAATAAATAAACAAATGAGAGCGTCTTAACAAAAAGTTCAAAACTTTAACCCCCCCCCCCCCTCTCGGGCAATTTTTTATATAATCCAAAAATATTTGGCTGATAAATTACTTATCTATAAGACAACTCATAACAAAAATTGGGAAAGGATTAAACAACATTTTTTTTTTGGCTGGACAGTTGACGTGAAATCCACCATATGCATGACTTTTGAAGACTATTTCGTGAAATTTTCATTAAAAAATATTGAGAATTACTGCAGTGAGAGCAAATTATCGGAGACCATTTAAAAAGAACCAGTTGCGGTGTCCACTATAAGTCTTCTTAAAATCATCTGAAACGTAAATTTATATCAAGAATAAATTTATGTTTCCGATGATTTTGAGAACACTTAAAGTGTACACCGAAAAGTAATTTTTTTAAAAAATGGTTTCCGATAATTTGCTCTCACTGCGGTAATTCTCAATATTTTTAATGATAATTTCACGAACTAGCCTTCAAAAGTTTTGCAAATACAATAAAGAAACTTTAATAGTTTCTTTTAAAAAAATTCTCAAGGAAAAGTGCTAATTTTACACCCATTATCCCATACCCCCCCTTTAAATAAATTAATTGAATATGTATTATCTATTTAATTTATTAATTTAATTAATTTAAAGTTGAAAACTTTTTAATTTTAGCAATTGTACAAAATAAAATTTCTGATTTTTGCATTTGTACAAAATAACGTGAGAAAGTATCATTTTGACACAAAACTTACTTTGGAAATTGTTATTTTGGAGTCAGTATCATTTTAACTTCGGCTCATATGCAAACATTATACTCAAAAAATCACCTGTATTACGTACTTGTATCACAAATAACTATTTTTTAGTCAAAATTTGTGTCTTTTAATGTATTTCAAAACTTATTAGAACACTTTGAAGAACTCTTAAATAAAAACTCCCGATTCAACCCGATCTTTGGCTTGTAAATGAACATTTCTTTGGACTTTATGTCCTGATAAAGGCTTGTGGCGATAGTAAGACAATTTTATTAGGACGATTTTTATTTTGCAGATATTATAAACAATATATTAGGGAGAGGGTTAATCAAAATTAAAAGCAATTTCTTTATCAAAATTTTTCATAATTTTAGCCAAAGATTTGACATAGAGGAGGCTTAAAAGTTATCTTCAAGTTGGTATATAATAGCCACCCTAATATACAGTATACACTAGGGTGGTTCAAAATCACTTGAACATCTTGATTAACACATTTACAAGTTTTAGAGCATTTTAAAAATTTTATTGTACAAAAAACTTAAAATCTTATGCTAAAGTGTCTAGGGTGGTTCAAAAAATGGAAATTTTTGAGTTTTGTTTTCGAAACAAAAAAAAATCGTTTAAAAAAGTAAAAAAAATTACCCCTATTTTTTTATTTTGCGATCTGAAAATATTAAGGGGTGCCGCCCGTACCTCCTACTTTCCCATTAAAAATGCATGAAAAAAATGGATTTTTTAAAAAATTTTTAAAAAATAATGAAAATATTAGTCAAAAAGGCTCAGAAGTTTATGAGCCCTTGCAAAATGTTCAAACTTGAAGATATATTATTATATCGATTATTATTATATTTTTACAAATACACCCCTTTGGGGGCCCCTAAAATAAATATTACTTTTTTAAGCCGCTTTTTTACAGGCTTTATTAAAATATTAAATTACAGCACTCAATTGATTGTTAATTAATTTTCAAATGTTTAAACAATTTTAAATTGTTTAAACAAATTAATTTGTTTAAAATCTTTATTTATTCTATTGCAATAAAATATATTAAAAGCCGACTGTATGTTTAATAACTGAAGGATCGAAAAAAATTATTGACATACATATATATGAAAAATATGTTACTTAAACAATGAAAAAACCGCTGCAAAGTTTTACGTCGAGTATTTACATTCGAACATTATTTTTTTCATTTGTGTCCATTTCTTGAACACATTGCTTCCTCATAGAGCAAAATAAAAAATATTTCAATAATAGACAGGTACTTCAGTAAGTTTTGATTAAAAGGTCACAAAGAAATCTTGAAAATGCCCCTTCCCAGGTACGAATTGTCCGTCGGCCCACGGTCGGGCCAACCTTGCGGCAGTTGGTCCGACTCTGCATGCCGTAGGTCGGGCCAACTAGCAAAATGATAACGGTTCGCCGACCAACGGTACTGATAGTCGGCCCAACTACTGAGCCCAAAGTTGGGCCAACCTCAAAGCCCAGAGTTTGGCCAATCCAAAAGTCGGCTAAACTACTGAGCCCAAAGTTGGGCCGACCACTGTTCCCAAAGTTGGCCCAACTATTCATCCTAAAGTTGGGCCAACCAGCAAAATGATAACGGTTCGCCGACCAACGGTATTCATAGTTGGGCCAACTACTGCTCCCGAAGTTGGCCCAACTACTCATCCCAAAGTTAGGCCAACCTACTACTTTATCTTAATTTTAACATTAATTAAAGTACATATAATTACATAATACAATTTATAAATTCAATTACATAAATATTAATAGTTTAAATTACATATATTATCAGAACCTGAAACAGAAAAACTTTTGTAGTCACGAAGATTCGAACCCTGGTCCTCCAGCTGACAGTCCAGTACGCTATGCACCGTAGTATCAATGATTGCAATAAGAAATTATAAATCAACTATATAGCTTAACTCATTACCGCCTATTCTTAGAGAGACTCAGATATTAAATAATTGAATACTGGAATGATGACCATGGACCAAATAATGATTTTTGACGTTAATAATTGTTTAAAAAATAATTTGTTTAAACAAATTGTTATAAACAAATAGAAATAAGATGAAAATTATTAAAAATAATTCGCGGCAATTGATAGTAAAGAAAAAATTACAAAAGGAACAAAGTGATTTTTTAAAATTTTCAATTCTGTATATTTTAAATAGTTAATAAATAATGACAATGACTCTGTACTCATCTCAGCTTACGCTTAGGAATACATTGATATTAAAAAAAGATTCTCACTGATTCAAAATTTAGAGAGTAATAATCCCAAGCAGCACGTAATATTACATGAATATCACAGTGACATCATATTGTAATATTCGTAATATTACGGGGTGATATTACTGTGATATTGACGTAATATTGAAATGTCCGCCTCAAGGTAATATTACAAGTAATATTACAAGTAATGTTACGGTAATATTACAAAGATTTATTTATTTCAATATTTATTTTACATTAAATAAAATATTTTAAAAAAATCCGGCTCACACGGGGTTCGAACACGCAACGTTCGACACGACGTGAACACGCCTTGTACCTCTCGGCCATCTAGCTCTTGGAATATAGTTCAGAAAGTGTTGTTCATATTGTACCAAAGAGAATTTAAGGTACTACATGAAGAACACTTTCTGAAATACATTCCAAGATCTAGATGGCCGAGTGGTACAAGGACTATTCACGTCGTGTCGAACGTTGCGTGTTCGAACCCCGTGTGAGCCGGGTTTTTTTAAAGTATTTTATTTAATGTAAAATAAATATTTAAATAAATAAATATTTGTAATATTACTGTAATATTACTTGTAATATTACCTTGAGGAGGACATTTCAATATCACGTCAATATCACTGTAATATCACCCCGTAATATTACCAATATTACAATATGATGTCACTGTGATATTCATGTAATATTACGTGCTGCAATGAGTCAACTACTTTTTTAAAAATGCCTTTGAATTGATCAAAATTTAAATTTATAAGTAACAGTTGTAATTTTAATTTCATTATTCAATAAATCTATAATTTTTTATTAAATTTTAAACAGTTTTCAACTTACAATTATTCTGAAACTATCTAAATTACCTTGCTCCGTTGTCTAATATTCTCAACAGTTGTAGAATTTGTTTTCAATTGTCAAATATACTGAACAATTTTTGATTTTTTTTCAATTGTCAAATATTCTCAACAATTATCGAATTTTTTTCAATATTGTCAAATATTTTCCACTTATCTGAATTACTTTCTTTAATAGCAAATTATTGTAGTTATTTTATAATTATTCTTTTTAATTTTCAATTAATTCTTCAATGTTTAGTAATTCCTGTCTTTTTTCAATCATAATTATTGTTCAAATATTTAAATTTAATTGTTTAATTCTACGACTATTTTCTTCAATTTTCAAATCCATTCTTCAGTTTTCAATTATTTTTTTTATATTCAAGAATTCACAATTCAATTTTTCAATTACCTATTTCAATATTTAATTATATTTCTAATTTTTCATTGAATTATCAATTATTTCCTTCAAATTTAATTGAAAATTTAATTTACGATTATTTTAATGAAAATTTAAATTATTTTCTTCAATTTTCAGTTTTTTTTCAAATTTCAATTCCTTTCTTTAATTTTTAATTAAATTTTCAATAATCAATAATTATCGGCTTCTTTCAATTGCTTTTTTCAATGTTTAATTATATGCTTCAAATTTTAATTCGATTTTTCAGTTTTCAATTAGTTTCTTCTATATTCAATAATTCTCGCCTTTTTTCAATAAATTTTTTGAACTTGAAATTTTAATTCTTAACTTTCAATTCCATTCTTTAATTTTCAGTAATTTCCTTCAATTTCAAATTATTTGCTTCAATATTCAATAATTCTTGGCTTTATTAAATTTCATTTAAATTTGAATTAAATTGCTTAATTCCATGCATCAATTTTTAATTATTTTCTTCAGTATTCAATAATTTTCGGTTATTTTTAATTATTTTTCTATTAAAATTGTATAATTATTCATTAATTTTTCAATTACTTTTAAATTGTGTCCATTATTCTGGCCTTTTTGAATTTTTTACAATATTCAATAAATATTATCGTTTGTCAATTATTTCTTTCATATTCAATAATTCTATGTTTTTTACAATTATTTTTTTCAAAAATCCGATATTTTACTCTATTTTTAATTATTTACTTAAATTTTTAATTACTTTTTCGATTTTTATTTAATTTTTCAATTTTAAACAATTCTCGGCTTTTTCCAGTTATTTTATTCAATTATAAAAAATAGTTTTTAAGTTGTAATTCAATTGTTTAATTCTACAAATATTTTCTTCAATCCTTATTTATTTTCTTTAAATTCCAATTATATGTATTTTCTTTAATATTCAAAGATTCTCGCCATTTTTGAATAATTTTTTCGGGTATCAATAAGTTTCTTTAATTTTAAATACAATTGTTCAATAATTTCGTTCAATTTTCTAACCAATTCGTCAATTTTTAATTCGGTTCTTTAGTTTTCAAATATTTTCTCTTATATTCAATAATTCTCTCTTTTTTCAATAACTTTTTTAAATTTTTAATTATAATCTTTAAATTTCAACTACATTTTTCAATTTTCAGTGATTTTCTTGAATTTTAAATTATTTTCTTCGATTTTCAATCCAATTATTCAATTTACAATTATTTCCCACAATTATTCCTACAATTTCCTTAATTTTTTAATTTGAAATTTTTTTAGTTTAACTTTATATAGTTTTAAATAACCAACAACAGTGAAGAGATTCTGGCCCTTGGGTGGTGCGTTCATTTTGTTATTTCAAATAGGGTACTCTTGAATTTTTATAGGAACATATTATTAATGATTAAAAATATAATTATTTAATAATTTCTGGTTATACTTTTATTTGAAAACCAATATTTTAAAGACATTCTAACTAAAAAACAGCTACGGGATTAAATATTAGGTTTACAATTATATTAAAATCATATTAACCATAGTTCATATGTACGTAAGTTCATGGGGTGTTTGAATTCCGTACTTTTCTGATTATTTTGTTACGTAAAATTAAATTTTTTATTTATATTTTTTACCATCCTCCTGACACCACCCACCCCTCGACCAGGGGGGGCGGCCGCCCCCCTTCCCCAGCCGATTGGGCGCCACTGATTCCTTAAGTTGTATTTTTTACGTGAAAAAGTTTTTTGCAAAAAACGATTTTTTTCGATGAAAAAAGATGCTCAAAAAATTAAGCAAATTCATTATAAATAAACCAGTTAAATTTTTTCAATAGTTTCTGTAAAAAAAATATACGGCTATTGGGAGATTTCATGAAAAGCTGATTTTAAACAATTTTAATTGTTTAAACAAATAAATAATCAATCAATATTTTTTTGTATCTCTTAAGTTACTAAAAAGATCGTAAAGTAAAAAAATATTTTATGGAAAATGAAAAAAATGCAAAAAATGATTTGTTTAAACAAATTAAAATTATTTAAACAAATTAAAAATACTTAAACAATTGAAAATTTGTTTTAAATTCGAGATGAATAAACCAGTTATAATTCTTTAATAAATTATGCAAAAAACTACAAGTTTCTAGGTAAATTTCATGAAAAATTTATTTTAAACAGTTTTAATTGTTTAAACAAATTAAGAGTATGTCAATAATTTTTTTCGATCCTTCAGTTATTAAACATACAGTCGGCTTTTAATATATTTTATTGCAACAGAATAAATAAAGATTTTAAACAAATTAATTTGTTTAAACAATTGAAAATTAATTAACAATCAATTGAGTGCTGTAATTTAATAATTTAATAAAGCCTGTAAAAAAGCGGCTTAAAAAAGTAATATTTTAGACCTATTTAAGCTTAAATGCTAAATTTACGTTTGGGGATTGTATATTTAGGGGCCCCCAAAGGGGTGTATTTGTAAAAATATAATAATAATCGATATAATAATATATCTTCAAGTTTGAACATTTTGCAAGGGCTCATAAGCTTCTGAGCCTTTTTGACTAATATTTTCATTATTTTTAAAAATTTTTTGAAAAAATCCATTTTTTTTCGTGCATTTTTAATGGGAAAGTAGGGGGTGCGGGCGGCACCTCTTAATATTGTCAGATCGCAAAATAAAAAAATAGGGGTAATTTTTTTTAAATTGGTAGACGATTTTTTTTGTTTTGAAAACAAAACTCAAAAATGTCCATTTTTTGAACCACCTTAGTATACACTTTAGCATAAGATTTTAAGTTTTTTGTACAATAAAATTTTTAAAATTCTCTAAAACGTGTGAATGTGTTAATCAAGATGTTCAAGTGATTTTGTTTTGTTTTTAAGTATACAATAAATCTGTCTTAGCAGTGTTTTTTTTACATTTTTAGTCAATTTAAATTGTCTTCCGGACCACCGTGTGTACTTTCTAAATCTGAATTAGTAAGATTTTTCAAAATTCTAGTTAGTGATGCTGACTTTTTATTAATTTAAAAGTCAAATTTATTCCCCTCGGGAATAAAAACTATACGGGATTGTAGTCTCTAATGATATTTTTGCGCTCATTTTTCTATACATTAAGTTTTTACTACGATAATATTTTTATTTTGAAATGGCTTCTAAATAATAATTATTTTGTGTTTCAGCTTATGGCAATATATCTCTTAATCCTAGACAGGTGAGAAACATTTCGGTAATATTTTTATTTATGAAGTAGAAAAACTTTTAAAAATCTAATTATTTTGCCAATTTTTTCATTTCTTACAGTTTTAAGACTTTAAATAACATTGAAAATTCTGAATATTAGAGAAATAATGACACTTTAGGACGGTTGGGTATTTATTTAATATTTTAAAAAATACACTTTGTTCCGACGTTTCTTTTACATTGAAAATTCTAATGTTTATGACTAGGGGAGAGTGGCTCACTGAACCGTTGTGTTGTCATTGTAACAGTTCACGTTTTAAATTCAAAGAAATTTTAGACTCAAAGAAATTTCTTATTTCCTTTTAACTTTAGATGTAAATAAACCTATTTTCATAAACCTATTAAGTTTATAATTTTCCAACATGTAGATCCCTGGTAAGGACTACACTGAAAAATGAATTTTATTAAATCAAGAAAATTTTACTTACCTAAAGCATACTATGGGATTGAATACGGACAAACCAATTATGATATTGTACTGAGAGAAAAACAGGCTATTAGAACCGAAAAACAAGTAAAACCTGCTTGAGTTACTTCGGTAGTGAGACTCAAGTCAGCGCAACAAGGGACAGTATTTGCCTGGCAAATACTGCTTATTTCTCAAAATGGAAACTTATTTTTTGATCTAAAATTATTTTTTTTACGACTTTCAAAAATATTATCTTGTTTCTATAATTTTCTGACTCCCTCCCATCCTTCCCTCACACTTTTGTTATTTTCTTCATCATAATATTTGCATTTTTTATATTTATAACACCTTTCATTTAACTATTTATTTAAATAATACTTATTTTACACATATACTTACATTTAATTAACAACTATTACAGCTAGGTAAACAAATTATTGAATAAAATGTTTGGAGTTCAGTGGGATTGAACCCGTGACGCAGCCTTCGAGCCTCTACCACGCTGTCTTTTTTGTCATTTATTTACCAACACAGATAGTGCAATAAATTAACAAAGAACGCCGTAAAACAATATTATAAAATATTTACGAAGGTTAAACAAAATATTTTGGTCAAACGTACCAAGTGGTCATTCGTCAACTTCAAATTATTCTTTCTTTGCTCATATGCAAAAAAATTATTTTCGAGACAATTAACAAACAGAATAATTTAAAATATACAGTGGAACCTCGATTATCCGTCAGCAACCGGACCAGCACCCTGACGGATAATCGAGAGTGCATAGAATTCAGATTTTTAAAGGTCTAGTTTTTAATAATATATACAGTACCAGCCAAATTTGTCAGTCCACCAATTTTTTAAGAATTGAAAAACTTCTTTAAGCATACAAAGTAAAATTATTAAATTTTTTTTATTTTTATTTTCTAAAAGTAGATGAAATTCTGAAGAAAATAACACCTGAATGATGTGATTTAGTTCATTTTTCATTGAAATATATTTAAAAAAGTGGAATTTTTACTGTTTCACAAAAATGCAAATTTCTGACGAAATAACCATGGTTTTTTGATTTCCTATGCTTCTTTTCAAGGTAATTTTCTAAGGAATAAAACTGTTTTATAAGCATTAAAGTACAATTTTTATCTTAGAATATGCAGGGCTGATAATTTGTACTAAAAAAGATAGGAAAATTATAATTAACGTCTTGATGTCAAATACAGCTATATAAAATATAACAAAGTTGTAATTGTCAACAAAATTCGCAAAGAAAAATATAATATATTTATTAAATTTTTTAAAATTATTTTCATGTCATTATAATGTGTTCAAATTTTTATAAATTGTTTTGTCCAAATTCAGAGCTCTGCATATTCTAAGATAAAAATTGTACATGCTTGTACATTGTAAATGCTTATAAAACAGTTTTATTCCGCTTAGAAAATTACCTTGAAAACAAGCATAGGAACTTCCAAAAAACCATGGTTATTTCGACAGAAATTTGAATTTTTGTGAATCAGTAAAAATCCCACTTTTTAAATATATTTCAATGAAAAATGAACTAAATCACATCACTCAGGTCTTATTTTCTTCAGAATTTCATCTAATTTTAGGAAATAAAAAAAATATTTTAATAATTATACTTTGTACGCTTAAAGAAGTTTTTCAATTCTTAAAAAATGGGTGGACTGACCAATTCGGCCGGTACTGTATATTGTGTATATATATATAATTTATTGAACATAAACAAATTACATTTTTTTACAAAAGAGATAATTTCTTGATAAAAAATCAGTCATTTTCATCTGTTTCATAGCGACTTGTGATGTGTTCATCGCATTTGTGTGAAGGCGACAAAGAAGCATATCGAATCTGTATAATTTGCATCTTCTTGCTCTATATACCAATTTAATCGTTTGATCACAGGAAAGTAAACTTTGTTTAAATATAAAATATATTATTTTTTATTCAAAGTAGAATTGTTTTGTTTAATGTGTAATATTTCAGATAAAAGCCTGTGTTAATCTGACTCATAATCTAAAATTGTGACATTCAACAATTATTACCTGGATCATTATTTGGTAACATTTTTCATAAGGCTTAATGTAATACTTACTTTCAGAAGAAAGAATTTTGTATGTAAAAAAAATCGGTCGGGGAGTGATTGATAATGGAGGTGACGGATAATCGAGAGACGGATAATAGAGGTTCCACTGTATCTCCTCGCTTTGCCGGCTCGTGAAGTGGTTGCTCTTTTAACTGGGCGGTTGTTCGAGATACTGGCTTAACAAACTACTTTATTCTATATTTGACTAATTTATGAGTTGCAAAACCCAAGCAAGCTTTGCAACGTCACAATATACTTTTTTTTGTTAACTAAGAATAATAAATCTTTGACATGATTTCGTGTTAATTCCAACTGGCAAGTTGCTTATTTAAAAATTATTTTTTGAAAGAAAAAAATAATTGCTTACCAAAAGTAACAAAGTTATGCATTTGTTAATTAAGAGTATTTAAAAAATTGATTAATAAATCTTTGTAATATTTTTATGTTTATTCCAACTGTAAGTTGCTTATTTGAAATAAGCAACTTTATTGTTTTTATTAAAAAATTAAACATTTGGAAGGTAGTAGTAATCAACTTCATAGAAAAAATTAAGTATATCCCTTCAGAAACAACTCTACTATTTATTTGTTTATTAAAGTTGTTTAATTAATAAGAATAATTAATAATTAATTCTTGTTTTTCCAATATTTGACTGCATTATGTTACAAAATATTTCTTTTTTTATTAATATAATATGCTGTATATGAAATACAGCAATTTATTAAAAATAGAATTCTTGGTCACTATTTCGTTTATAACAAACGGAAATTTTTTTTTTAATTTTCTCTGATCAATAATGTTTTTTTGGAAGCTCTAAACCAATTTATTTCCTTTTGTCAATGAATGTGATTATTATTTAACAAAGGAGCATTACATTAAAGAATAAAATTTTGAATCTTTATTTGAGAAATCGGCCTTAAGAGATCTCCTAAAAGTTTAATAGCGAATATTAAAAAAAAAAAATTAAAAATCGGACATGATTTGCGTGCTCTACGCTATTTTGAACTCTAATTTCCAAATCCAGACCACTGTGCGCCGTCCACAATTGTCACAAATGTCCTCTCGTTTGGGGTGAGGACACCATCCTCCCAGATCCTCTCAGGCCTTGGTGGTGGGGGCACGACATTCAGTTTCCTAGGGCTGACAAAATCTGCCTGGTTGATCACACTCCCGCGGATTTGTTCTACCTACTCCAATTGACGGCGACGTAAATGCCGCAGGCATTGCTAACTTCCGTCCTCCGTCTCGTACAACACCACGTCCAATTCTTCCGCCGCCTGCCGATATTCCCACTCAAACACGGTCTTTTGGGGCAAGCGCTTCCTCTTCTTGCTCCCCTCAGAAGATGACTTTGGTTTGTTTTGGCCGGTTCTGTTGTTCTGGGTATAGCCCCCTAGGACGTCTCCAGTACACTCGGAGCTTCCCCTTGTGGTGGCTCCTGAACGATCTCCACTTTTTTAGGAGGCTCCGCGGGAGCTTTCATTGGCTGGTACCATTCTCTCATCCTCAGACATCTCGACCAATTCGGATGTCTGGGTAGAAGAGGTCGATACCTCCATACCTTTCCACAATCTTTCCTGGTCAATTTCCACCCAACTCCCCTCAGACAACACCTCTTCACCAACCTTCAGACTGTGTCCCCCCCCTTTCGTTCTCAGACGACTCTTCACTTCTAATGATCCCTGGTCGGAGTTCTGGGGTTGGAGGCACTTTCTCCCTTCTTTCCCTGCCCAATACTATATACATCCTCTGGTGGTAAAAGAGTAGGTTCACCCCTCCTTGGGGGATTTCTTCTCTCTGACTTTGTGTCGAAGTGGACCCTGACGGTGGTGGTGCCATCTGGGTAATCAGTGTTCCACGTCTGCACCCTCGATCTCTGCCGTCCCAGACTGACATCTTTTCTTCTCATCTAAAATCAAGGTATTGATCAGATAACTCTAAGCACAAACAAACAATTTCTAACCACGGAGTTAGCTCAGTTGGTTAAATACTAGACTCTGCGGTCGCGCCAAGTCCAGCTTGCTGGGTTCGCGCCCCGATGAGTCTGGGATTTTTCTAACTCGTGAGATAACTTCAGTGGAAGGTTTGACGTCGAGGAATAATGATATGCACTGTCGGTAATCGACTTGTGCAGATCACTGTAACTCGACTGTCGATAAACCGGTTGTACTATGGAAAGGTTTTTCTACAGTTTTCCCTCTCCACTGGCGAGAAAACCCAATATACCGGGTGGTCCAGGCAAATGCGAGTACTCCTAATTTCAAGCCGTTCTGTAGACGCAAAAACACTTAAAGAATATATACAAAGGTACAATTCTAGGAACTCCCTACGGGGGACACTCATTGGGCCAGTAAGGTCGTTAAAACGAGTGTATAATAACAAAACAAAAAAAAAAAAAAAAAAAAATCTATCCATAAAATAACACAACTATTTCCTCGGAGGAATAAAACGTTTGAGGTCGGAAATGTGTACTTTCGTGATCCGACGATTATCGTCACCTTTTAACAAGTGGATCATTGGAGATAGTTTTTGTGTTATCTCGAACGGCCCCTCTTATTTCGGCGCTAACTTGGCCAAAAACCTTTTACTCGCATCCGAAAGTTTATATGTTCTCCACAACACTTGATTCCCCACGAAAAACTCCGTCCCCCGTTTCTTCCGATTATAGTATTTCGTTTGCTTTTCTTTTTCTTTGTCGATATAACGCGCCACTAAATCTCTCAGCGCATCTGATCTTTTTAGACGATCTTTCCAAACCTCTGGATCAATTCTCTCAACGACCTTTCTCCTCTCGATCTCTCTCCGTAAAGCTGGCTCTACATGCGAACCTAACGCTGGTCCGACACGACATGTCGTGCCCCTTCTACTGCGCCTCTGCGGACAAAGAATTGAGGAGAAGCTAGAAACCACGCCTACTGTGTGCTAATCGCAGCGGTTTTCGCCGCTTCTTGCTTTTCCTCTCTCGGAGATCTGCATGTACTTAAATAATTTAAAATACCGGTAATTACTTCTAAAAAGATAAACATTCAATTGACATTTATTTTCAAAAGATTAATTTATGTTTTGCACTTAATTAAAGTATTTAATAATATTAAATAACATGTAAAATATAGTATTTAAGTTTGTATGTGACATGTCAAAAATCGATCATATTGAACAATATTTTTCGGCAAAGTAATTTAATTTCAGCAAATCGAAATTATTCAAATGATAAGTATCATTTATGAGTATGATCATCATCAAATATAAGTATTTTTATCACACTTTAATATTATCTGAATACTTTTTTGAAAATTAGCTTAAAAATATAAATAGTTTCACCATAAATGTTAGGAATTCTTCAATTTATCGGGATTTTGAAAGCTTGCACTATTTTTTTTAATAAATTCATTCAAAGTAAATGTTTATTTTGAAGGATGACAAGTATTTTAAAAAATTGAAGTTGGTTTGCGTCTTGCGATAAAAATCAAAGTCAAAATGAATCGATATTTGTTAAATGACAGTTCAAATTGATTTATTTAAATTCAATTTTCAAATTTTTTTGTCCAGATTTAGAAAACAAATTTTTTTTCAGAATAATTCTTTATTTTTTTTAATATTCATTGTTTTTAAAAATGAAATATGAATTCGATCATCTTTTTTTTTTAATTTTTTATGTTTAGGTTTATATTTTGTATAAATATATCAATAATAAAAGCACAGTCTAAATTATTATTAATGTCGTAATATAAATTTAAAAAAGATTTTTGCTTTATCAAACTGCACAGAAAATTTAACAACTTTAATTTAAATAAATATATTTAAAACACATTTAAAATAAACATTTATTTCAAAAAACAGTGCAAAACCAACGCAAAATTTTAACAACAAAAAGATATTACTTCAATCTGCATATTACCAAAATTTGGATTGGTTTTCATGGAATCCATTTATTAAGAACTTTCAAAATCCCGATAAAATGAAGAATTTTCAACATGTAAGGTTAAAGTTTATATCATTCTAAGCTAATTATTAAAAAAGTATTCAGATAATATTAAAGTGTGATAAAAGTACTTATTATTTGAATAATTTCGATTTGCTGAAATTAAATTACTTTGCGGAAAAATATTGTTCAATATGATCGATTTTTAACATGTCACATACAAACTAAAAAATCATATTCTGCATGTTATTTTATATTATTAAATACTTTAATTAAGTGCAAAACATAAATTAATCCTTTAAATTTTTTATTAATATACATTGAAAGTTAAATATAATTTATAAACAAAATTCGACACCAGAAGGATTCGAACCCTCGATCCTTGGGTTTAAAGCCAAGGACCACGACCACCAGACCACCAAGCTTGCTAAAACACTAGTTATCCAGACAATACTACGTCGTTAGCCGGGAAAAATACATTTTTGAAATTCAATATCTTAAATTGTTATTTTTGTTATTAATTTCACTTTTGTCAATATTATTAACAATATTATTAAAGAAGAAATTGTTTCCCTTTAACATTTACAAGCGAATAAAGGAATGAGGAGTCCGTGCGTACAAAGTTTGGCTCCGCCCACGACACGACGTCCGTACTATACGCGTACGTGCCAATGTCGGATATAATTCTGCATGCGCCAGCAACAAACGGGTACACACAAATGTCCTATATTTTTTATTTTTAAATAAAAATAATTTATGTCTTGTATTAAAACAATTTTTAAATATAAATTTATAAAAAAGTGTTGATTTCGGTAAATGGGAAAATAGGATAAATAATGATACATAAAATATTAGACACGTTTCAGTTTATCGGACAAATTTCTTTTTTTTATCGTTTTAGAATAATATGACTTACAAATTGTTGAAATATTTCCTATTAACCAAATTGGAAATTTTTTTATCTGACACAAAAATAATTTTACTTTAAAGCGTAACGAAAGTTAACAAAAAAATTCTTCAATTTTACGGAATACGAAATGTGCGATTTTCAGACGTTTTTCTTAACAAAAATTTAAGAAAAGAATATATTTCTACTGGTGAATTAGTGATAAAAGGACTGATTGTCAGTTAAATTTAACTGATTGAAATAAAGAAAACCCAGCCACTGAGAATTAGTTTTATATTCACTGATTCTTACAGTGATTTTTCACTGATTCAAATTTAGAGTGTTAATATTCTGGTTCAATATATATATACGCTTAATATTATTCATGCAAACAAAAAATCTAAATTTCCTGGTACAATCAGAAAATAATTTCTTTGGGACAACCAAACTTCGATTAAGGAAACAAAATTTCCACGAAACAACAAAATTTTGGTTGAACAGTAGAATAATTTTGTTGATTTTTTGAACCAAAATTTCTTTTTTTTAACCGAAGGTTTGCTGTCGCAAAGAAATTTTTTTCTGAATGTACCAGGAACTTTAGTTTTCTTGTTTGCATGAATAACATTAAGTGTATATATATAAATTGTTTATTCTCCCTTTTACGGGCTCGAAGGGTTCCCGTTCCCTTTACAATATTCTTACATACTATATACATCTAGTCTTAACCTACATCGCCAAACGCAATTCTACCATCTACTCTTTACTATTTACTCAATCCATCTTTTAATACCCCGTTCCTAATCTCATTCTCTCTCTCCGTTCTTCTAGCTCCTTCATCCATACTTCCCCTTGCCCACTTTCATCCAAAACCTAACCTACACACTCCCCTATGCCCTTTCCTTCCTCATTCACTCCAGTACATCTATCCAACACATGCGCCCAATCCTCCACCTCAAACCCACATACCCTACACATCTTCTCCTCCTCATTCATCCAATATCTACACTCTTTCATACCCTCACCCATCCTAAACCTTAACACCCTGTTCCATTTTTTCTCTTTCTTCCATGCATTCAAATACCTTGGTACACCTTCATTCTTCACCATCCCATACCATCTGTTGTATCTAGACTCCTTGATTTTCTCCCATCTCTCCTCCTGATCCTTTTCCCTCATAAGATTTTCCAATTCCTCCCAACCCCTCACCTTCATTCCTTTTTCCTCCTTTCTTACCACCCATCTATCTCTCTCCCAACCAATTCTACTCTCCGTCCCATTCTCCTCTCTTTCCCTAACAGCCTTCCAACACAACTGTGCTATTCTACTACCCCCTCCTTTCCTTAGCTTCTCCTCAAAACAACATACTTTTTTCCTTTGCCTCACCATCATTTTATCTCTACTCAGTTCCTCTCGGATCATATACCCTGGGCAGCTTCCACTCACCCCCATCACCCACATCAGAAACCTTTCATGCAACCGTTCAACCAACCCTCTCTCTCTCCGTCCCCATATTTCCACCCCATAACTGACTACAGACCACACCAACGCATCAAACATCCACACTCTTCTTTTCCAATCATTCTTAAACCTTCTCTTCCCTATCCCCCACACTTGTCCCATAACTTTACTAGCCTTTTCCACTCTCTTCCTCACATTCAACTCATTCGATCCATTCGACTCAAACCAATATCCTAAATAACAAAATTCATTCACCTCTTCCACCACCTTCCCATTCAATCTCAGCACCTCCCCTCTCACATCCTTCCTTTTCCTGAATCTCACCACTTTCGTCTTATCCACATTCACCCACAAGTCTCTCTCACACACATACTTCTCAAATTCACTCATTAACAACCTCATTCCACTCACATCCTCCGCAAGCAACACTATATCATCCGCGTACGCCAGGGTATATATCCTCGATCTCCCTAGCACTACTCCTCCTTTCCCTCTCCTCCATAGCCTTTCCTCCAAATCCGCTATCAGTAAATTGAATAGCAAAGGACTCAGAGGACAGCCCTGCATTAACCCTCTTCCCAGCCAGAATTCCCTCCCATATTTCCCTCCCACTCTAACCTTTACTCTTGAGTCTTCATAAATCTCTTTTATCCTCTCTATCATACTCTCCTCTATTCCTCTATCCTTTAAGACCTTCCATAGAACCCCCCTGTTAACTGCACATATATATTGTCCATCGTCCCCATTCCTTTTCTAAATCCCGTTTGATTATGTGGGATGCACCCTAGCCCTTCCACCTTCTTTTCTAGTCTACTCCTGATTACCTCCGCATACACCTTATACACCACTGGCATCAACGTGATTCCTCTATAATCTCCCACATTTCTTCCCTCCCCCTTCTTTACTATAGGCACTATCACCCCTGTCTTCCACTCCTCCGGCCATCCTTTCCCTATCCATACATCTTTGATCACTTTCCATATCTCTTCCCTTACTCCTTCCCCCCCATACTTCAATTCCTCATTTTCCATTCCTTCCAAACCAGCTGCTTTATCCCTCTTCAGTTTATCTATTGCCCTTCTGACCTCCTCCCTACTAACCTCTTCCTCTCCCTCAACCATCCCTCTTACTTTCCTGCCCTCTCCCCTAACTCTCACCCCTACCCCTCCGTACATCTCCTTAAAGTATCTCGTCCATTCCTCTAAGCTAATCCCTTGATTTATCTCCAGTCTTTTCCTCCTCTCTCTATTTATTACTTCCCATTCTTTGCCCTCTCTTATCGCCTTTTCCACTCTCTCCATAAACTTCTTCCTATCTAATTCCCTCTTCATCTCTAAAAGCCGTCCGTGCACTCTATGCCTCCTATTATATTCTCCCTTATCTAACCATCCTTTTCTCCAGTTCCTTATATCCTCTCTTAACGCCTCCTTACTCCTTTCACACTCCTCATCCCACCATCCCCCGTACCCCAACACTTCTTCCTCTAATTCCCTTCCTATCTCCTCCTTCGCGACCCCTATTCTCTTTCTTAGACCTGCCAATCTGTCCTCAACTCCAATTTCCCTTGTCTCTTTTAAATCCCACTCTTCTATTTTAATCTGATACTTCTTTAAACTATCCTCCTTCCATTTTCCCATCCTCTTTACCCTCCTTTCTCTTTTCCCCCCTACCTTCTTTTTCGTCTTTTCTTTCTCGGCCTTGAATTCTATCACCACTGGGAAGTGATCCGACCCCACCTCATTACCCACTTCTAGCCTCCTCACCAACCTCCTCCCTTTCTCCTCCGCCAATATATAATCGATCACCGAGTTGCCTTTCCCATGAAACGTAAATTCTCCTTTTTCATCCCCCATTGTATTACCATTTAATATCGACCACCCTCTCTCTCCAAGCATCCACAACAATCTCCTTCCCTCCTGATCCACCTCTTTGTGCATTGAATTCCTACAAAACTCCTGTTTTTCTTCATCCCAACAACACCCTCCCCTTTCCCCTGTCCACACATTGAGATCACCTCCTATTATCACTATCTTCTCTTTGCCTTCTTCCATCCACTCCTCTAGCCTATCCCACCCTTCCTCCTCTCCTCTCCTTCTGTACATCCCTACCAGGCATATTTCCTCTTTCCCAATCTTTAATCTCCTCTCCATACATTCCTCCGTGCCTCTCTCTCCCTTCTTTTTCTTCGACCACCTTATGCTCTTTCTCACTCCTACCAACATTCCACCCGACTTTCTGCCAGCCTTCTTTTCTTTTACTGCTGCTTGCACCTCCCACACATAACCCTTGGGAGCCTTCCATTTTAACTTTCTCCAATCTCCCTCATCCACCCAAGTCTCACTCAGAAACACCACATCCCATTTTTCTATTGTTGTCCAAAATCCATCATCCTTATTCCCTAACCCCGCTACATTCCAAAAAGCCACTGTGATCCCTTTGCCTTCCCTGATACCTCCTACTCTCTTCTTCCTTATTCCTGAAACCCCTCCTCTCTCTTCTCCTTTTCCTCCAACTCGTTACCCTCCCTTCTAAACTCCATCACTCCTCCCTCTCTCTCCTCCAATTTTAGTCTCTCACCATCTATCCATAGACACCCTCTTCCTACTCTTACCCTCTTCCCCTTTCCTCTCTCCTCCCAGGCTCTCTGATTAATCCACCAGCTTACTCTTCTCTCATCCTGCGTTAAATCTTCCTCTATCCTCTCTATCCTACCTCTCAACGCTTTTTTCTTCTCCATTACCTGCCATTTCTCCTCTTCACTCCCTAACTCCACTACACATACCGTCGGTCTCTGCCTATCCATCCCTCCTACCCCCACTACTCTCTTCACTGATACCTTCGCCTCTATCTCCCTTAATATCTTTTCTACCTCTTCCTTCTCCTTTCCTCTTTCTACTTTTAATCCTCTTATTATCACATTAGCCTTCCTTCTATCTTTCTCGATTCGCTCTTATTTCCTCTCCAACACTTTTACCTTTTCCTCCACATCCCCTCCATTTAGCTTCACCATATACCTCTCCTCCCCCTTGGTGCTGCTCCACCCTTCCAATTTTTCTATTCTTTTCTCCAACTCCTTTCTCTCGCCTACTTCCACCTCTCTTCTCCTTTCTACCCTATCAGACATCTCCTTCACCTTCTCTTTTTCTTTCTTCCACCCTTCATCCCACTTGTCCAACTTCCCTCTAATTTTTCCTATCTCCTCCCATATTTCATTTAACTGTTGCTCTCTACTCTCCTCTCTTGCTTTACAATTTTCTAACTCCCCCTCCATCTTTTCGAATCTCTCTCTTGTCCCTACTGCTAATTCTCTCACCGCTGTCGTCACCCGTTTTATACAATCCTCAAAATATCCTTCGTCCCTAATTCTTTTCCTCCCTTTTTCTCCTAAATATTTCCTTAAATCCCCCTCCGAGCCCAGACTACCCGCACGCTGCACCCTCGCAAAATTACTGAGCCTACCCCTTCTGACAGCCTCTGACTCCACTCCCGTCTTCGGGGTCAGGAACACCTCGTCCTCTGCTAGGACTTCCTTTTGAACAGGCGCGCTTTCACCCGCCTGCTCTGGGTTAGTCCCGTCACCTCCTGCCATCTGCTGCACCCTGTCAACCTCCATCTCATCCTTACCACTCATCTTTCTCCGGTAGTCTCACCTACCCAGTCTTTCTGTCACCTACCCAACCTTTCTCTTACCTCACACCTACCCAGCCTTTTACTCTGCTCTCGCCTGCCCAACCTTTGTCTCTCTTCTCACCTGCCCAGCCTTTCTCTCTCCTCTCACCGCACACTTCCCCTTCAAACACACCTAACCTCTAATTCACCCTTACTTTTACCCTTATTTCACACACACTCTTTTCTCTTACACTCAAACCTCAATCACCCACGCAAAATAAACACACTCTCATACCTTTTTAACTCACACACGCTATCTCACTGCCCACTAAACACCTTATCCTCTGCACAAAACCACAACTTAAAATTTTCCCAACTACCACGAACGGTACCGGAAACGGAAGCCCATTAAGTGTATATATATATATATATGTTGAACCAGCATATCAAAGATTTTTAGTAAAAAACAATTAAATGGTAATTTTATACGCTTCCATAATTTTTTTTTAAAATTTTTGTTAAGAAAAACGTCTGAAAATCGCACATTTTGTATTCCGTAAAGTTTAAGAATTTTTTTGTTAACTTTCGATACGCTCTAAAGTAAAATTATTTTTGTGTCATATAAAAAAATTTCCAATTTGGTTAAGGCCAGGTTCCTCCAAAAGACGTGTTTTTTCCAAACTTATTTTATTGATACAACAAAAAATATTTTTAAATCCAACTTTTTTTATATACAAAGACACATAAAAATACTAATTGAAAAAAAAATTAAAAATTTTTTTTTTAAAATGGTGGCAGCGAAAATGGCTGTTCAAAAACATCCCTTTTGTTGATGGGTGTCACGATATCTCTGGATCCATTCAATTGACATCCAAAATCAAAATGGTTTCTTATTCTGTATGACATTGGCTATGGTGTGAACTAGAATGAAACATTTTCACCAAAAAAAAAAAAAAGAAAATGGCGGACTTTTCAATTTTTAACCCTTTTTTTCACTTTTAATTGTTTATAACTTTTTTAAATGATGATGAATGTTTTTGGTTCTAGTTCACACCATAGAGAGACATTTGAAGAGTAAAATGCCATTTGGTTCATGTTGATAAGTGCAATAGTTTCTAAATTAGTGTGACACCCAGTTCAAAAAACGTGGTTTCGAGAAAAAGGCGATTAAATTTTTTGTTCGTTAAAAATCGTAAAAAAGATGGATTTTACACATATATCCAATCCGGCTGCGTACACAACTTCTTCCTGGTCATCATAGGTGTCATTTTCAAAAATTTTTGCATTTCTTGCTGCAGTTCTGTAATCTTTAGACGCTTCTCTGGCCGCTCGAGCGGACGGATTTACCGCTTAGCGCGCACCGCTCTCTCCTCTTTTATACCTACTTATCGGTCGTGTGGACCTTCGAGACTAATTCTATATTAATTCTAAAAGTATTTTCTAGCAATTTACAAGGGAAAAAAAATTTAAGATTTTTTAAAAATTGTTTGGAGGAACCTGGCCTTAATAGGAAATATTTCAACAATTTGTAAGGCATATTATTCTAAAACGATAAAAAAAAAGAAATTTGTCCGATAAACTGAAACGTGTCTAATATTTTACGTATCATTATTTATCCTATTTTCCCATTTACCGAAAACAACACTTTTTTATAAATTTATATTTAAAAATTGTTTTAATACAAGACATAAATTATTTTTATTTAAAAATAAAGAATATAGGACATTTGTGTGTACCCGTTTGTTGCTGGCGCATGCAGAATTATATCCGACATTGGCACGTACGCGTATAGTATGGACGTCGTGTCGTGGGCGGAGCCAAACTTTGTACGCACGGACTCCTCATTCCTTTATTCGCTTGTAAATGTTAAAGGGAAACAATTTCTTCTTTAATAATATTGTTAATAATATTGACAAAAGTGAAATTAATAACAAAAATAACAATTTAAGATATTGAATTTATATTGATATCGAAGTCCTTGGCTTTAAACCCAAGGATCGAGGGTTCGAATCCTTCTGGTGTCGAATTTTGTTTATAAATTATATTTAACTTTCAATGTATATTAATAAACAATTTAAAGGATTAATTTATGTTTTGCACTTAATTAAAGTATTTAATAATATAAAATAACATGCAGAATATGATTTTTTAGTTTGTATGTGACATGTTAAAAATCGATCATATTGAACAATATTTTTCCGCAAAGTAATTTAATTTCAGCAAATCGAAATTATTCAAATAATAAGTACTTTTATCACACTTTAATATTATCTGAATACTTTTTTAATAATTAGCTTAGAATGATATAAACTTTAACCTTACATGTTGAAAATTCTTCATTTTATCGGGATTTTGAAAGTTCTTAATAAATGGATTCCATGAAAACCAATCCAAATTTTGGTAATATGCAGATTGAAGTAATATCTTTTTGTTGTTAAAATTTTGCGTTGGTTTTGCACTGTTTTTTGAAATAAATGTTTATTTTAAATGTGTTTTAAATATATTTATTTAAATTAAAGTTGTTTAATTTTCTGTGCAGTTTGATAAAGCAAAAATCTTTTTTAAATTTATATTACGACATTAATAATAATTTAGACTGTGCTTTTATTATTGATATATTTATACAAAATATAAACCTAAACATAAAAAATTAAAAAAAAAAGATGATCGAATTCATATTTCATTTTTAAAAACAATGAATATTAAAAAAAATAAAGAATTATTCTGAAAAAAAATTTGTTTTCTAAATCTGGACAAAAAAATTTGAAAATTGAATTTAAATAAATCAATTTGAACTGTCATTTAACAAATATCGATTCATTTTGACTTTGATTTTTATCGCAAGACGCAAACCAACTTCAATTTTTTAAAATACTTGTCATCCTTCAAAATAAACATTTACTTTGAATGAATTTATTAAAAAAAATAGTGCAAGCTTTCAAAATCCCGATAAATTGAAGAATTCCTAACATTTATGGTGAAACTATTTATATTTTTAAGCTAATTTTCAAAAAAGTATTCAGATAATATTAAAGTGTGATAAAAATACTTATATTTGATGATGATCATACTCATAAATGATACTTATCATTTGAATAATTTCGATTTGCTGAAATTAAATTACTTTGCCGAAAAATATTGTTCAATATGATCGATTTTTGACATGTCACATACAAACTTAAATACTATATTTTACATGTTATTTAATATTATTAAATACTTTAATTAAGTGCAAAACATAAATTAATCTTTTGAAAATAAATGTCAATTGAATGTTTATCTTTTTAGAAGTAATTACCGGTATTTTAAATTATTTAAGTACATGCAGATCTCCGAGAGAGGAAAAGCAAGAAGCGGCGAAAACCGCTGCGATTAGCACACAGTAGGCGTGGTTTCTAGCTTCTCCTCAATTCTTTGTCCGCAGAGGCGCAGTAGAAGGGGCACGACATGTCTTGTCGGACCAGCGTTAGGTTCGCATGTAGAGCCAGCCTAAACTTTTGACTGGCTTCGAGTTCCGTCCGTAATTGAGAAATGCGGGCGAAAACTTAGTCGTCTATTAAACACCCGTATTCATGGCATGATGGAACTCATAAATATGCTTGTCCCCCTCTTCTGGCTCCACTCTCTCCCCTCCTAAACGCTCTCCCACGCGAATAAAGGTGAAAAAGATTCCAGAATATCCATCTTCTTTGTCTATTGTCCCACGATGAAAGTCCTGAGGGGAAGGGTTGGTCGAGCCCCCGCTTGTCCCGTTTTCCCAGATCTTTCCTTAACTCCACACAATTGGGACAGTTTATAAAGACTGTCCCATTTGTCCCACAAACCAGACATGAACTTCTGTTACTTGTGGGTCGTGGCATGGGACACTCATTAGCATAGTTTCCCTGCTGTTGACACCTGAAGCAGGTTCTGAACCTGTACTCGGACGCTCGGTGTCCCACTAACAGCCACTGGTAGCAGACACCCGTAAATCTCTTCGGAACACTTGGCCTTGGTATCGGTGGGCGTCCCGCTCCAAAGGGACGATTCTGGAGTTGTTGTTCCAGATTTGGATACCACTAGTCGATGGGACAGAAGGGTTCCTAACCACCATCTGGGTTGGTTGCCTTGAAACGTTCCACTCTCCACTTTATTCTGAACCGGCTTGGTCGTCTTCCCCTTATTCTTTCTCTGACTACCCCTCTTGGGACACTTTCTCTCCACTTTAGTCAGATTCAGATAACTCTAACAACGTGTTCACCTTCGCCCTTCTCAATTTCCCCCTCGGAGTTGCGGACGGAATCCTCATCTTATCACAGGACAGAAATGGGACGTATCTTTTGTCTAACTCCTTCACCTTCTCATAACGCCGCAAGATTCTTTCCAGGTCCTCGACTGTCTCAAACTCAGAAAGGGACAGTTGACGACGGTATTCAGGTGTCAACCCCTTGTAGACAATTCTTAAAAATGCATTCTTTGACATGGGATACCTCAAGTGTCCCACAATCACTCTCAAACTCATAACGAAATCAGAGATCTTCTTTTCTTTGGCCTGAGTCCGATTTCTGGCTTTGTCGATGACATCGTCATCCATCAGCAAAACTGAAAATTCTCGTTTAAATAATTTTTGAAACGAGTTTCAGGAGGTCAAGTCCTTGCAGTCCCCCACCCTCTCCAAAAACTCTTCTCCGTCCTCCTTCTCCCCTCCGGAAAACTTTATTTCCCAATCCTTGAGGATTTTGACAGCTTTTGACCCCTCACTAAAATTGTGACAAAAAGGACCTCTGTGATAATTTTTATCCAAAGTGGAGTCAGTTTCCGTTTCTATCGCACTCAAGGACAACCCGAAGCGCCTGTGCCTCCTACTTTTACTAGAACCGAACCTTCACTTTCTGTGGACCTTCCCTAATATGAAGTTGTTTCAGCAAAAACTAATTGTGGGCATGCAGCTGCTCCAATTCTCTTAAGTGCTGTTGTGCAATAATTGCACGTTGATCCGGGCTTAATTCTCACGCCCACACCCCCTATCTCATGCTACATATGGACTTATGGTTACTGCGACGATTGATCCCTCTGCTCTCGCCCACGTCACGTGTGTTGGCTACCGCCAACACACCACACAGCCATGGTTTGTACCATGGCAGCGAGGTCGTCGTGATAACTGTTGTCGCGGGAGTGCTCAACGTCGTAATGCTTGGTGTGAAGGGTTGAGTATTGGCCGCTATTGTAATGGTAGTGGTTGTCCCCCCGTCCCGGATCTCCTCCTTCCTCCTCAGAATTCCGTACATTTTGGTCCTTAATAGGAGAGGTTTTCCTTTCTACATTCTCCACCAGGTTAAATCCGGGAAAATATATTTTACCTCCAATCTGAGTAGCCTTTCGCGCAACACTTGTAGCGTGCCCGTCACGCTGCACTCCTGACGCCCCTACTCTTCGACCACCTGTTCTGGGGGCATGGTTTAAATTTGCCGCCAGGCCTCGCCGATTTGCGGAATCTCAAATCCGTCACATCTGCTCACTATACTGTTCCAGCATATGGGCTAAATTAATTTACCCAATACACATCACTCCCGGGTTTCATCCTCACACATAACAAAAAAATTCAATTTATTCTCTAACTCTCGCCAAAAAAATCACACTTATCTTGATTTTAAAACGAAAGCAAAAAAAACATCGATTTCTAAACACAAGTAGTTCGGACCGCACTTCCGGTTTCCCCACGTGGTAAAAATCGATCCGTGATCACGCGTTTCGCGAAGTTTATTCAGTACCGAATTTTAACGCCTTCAAAAAATCGAAGTTTACATTTTCTTGAGTTCAAAAACTCGACTCTTTGCGTAAAACTATAAATTGTTACTCAAGGTTCCAACGAATTTTCTACAACTTTCATTACTAAATAACCTCTTAATTATTTATTCTTCAGCCCCCACACATTCTCCCCTCAATACTCGGCGTGATTTTCCGCCTCAAACATTTTTAACTTCTCTCTAAATCACTTAATTATGTACTTAATCGTCATACTTCTTTCCCTGGTAATTTGTCCAAGAAATTTGCCCCACCACGGATGCCAACTATAAGGATTAATCTTGAAAGTGGGCCAGTCCAGCGAAAATCGTCTAGAGCCGGTTGCTCGAAAGTTTTTAAACAAACCTGAAATTAATATATGTGACTGTCCATGACAAAACGTGCCTTAGCTCCAAAAAATATATTTTGATTTTTTAATGCCAACCAACAGATGTTTATTTGCTCTTTCATTTCCAAAAAAAAAAAATTGTTGTTTTAAAGAAATTTTGGTGTTATTAAGCAAGAAGCGTAGGCACGTTACATTGACTTCAATGCATTGCAGAAACTTTAAACGCTCACCCTGTAAAGTTGACGTTTGGGAGCTAAGGCACGTTTTCTCATGGACAGTCACATATAATGTTCTACAACGGAGTTAGCTTAGTTGGTTAAGGTCCTAGACTACACGGTCGCGACAAGTCAAGCGTCAAGCTTGCTTGGTTCGCGCCCCGGGGAGCCTGGGATTTTTTCCGGATGTGAGATAACTTCAGTGGAATGAAAAGACGTCGAGGTATAATGATATGCACTGTCGGTAATCGACCTGTGCAGATCACTAGAACTCGACTGTCGATAAACCGGTTGTACTCAGGAGAGGTTTTTCTACATTTTTCCTTCTCCACTGGCGAGCAACCCCAATATACTGGGTGGTCCAGGCAAATGCGAGTACTCCTAATTTTAAGCCATTCTGTAGACGCAAATACACTTAGAGAATATAAACAAAAAAGTACTGAATTCTAGGAACTCCCTACGGGGACACTTATTGGGCCTGTAAGGCCGTTAAACGAGTGTATAATAACTTAAAATAAAAAAATATATATATAATATTTTAGTATACAATTTAATTATCATTTAAGGTTTAACATTGCTGAAAATGTCTTAGTTCTTTTTAAATAGCGTTTTAAAAGAGTCGATAGATTTTAGGAGTATGAATGATCCATTTTACAACGATGCAGTAAAAGTCGTTGTAAAATGCAAAATATATGTAACATGTTTTTTTATATTACATTTTCACATAATATTAATTTGAGGTTTGTTTAAAATCATCAAGCAACCGGCTCTAGACGATTTTCGCTGAACTGACCCAAGTGTAAATCAATATCCTAGCTTCAAAACTGTCCCTATTTAAATCGTTTCGCCTCGACTCAACCACCAAACAAAGCGAGATTCCGACAGAAAACCAACGATGAATTTTTCTCAAGAAGTACCACGACGGAAAGAAAGTCGACATCACTTACCAACGATGAACCTTGAAAATGAAAATTCCACAGGTCTCTCCAGGTGACTCTCCAAATCAGAAAATAACACAAACTTTTAACACTTGCTTTATTATTTCACATAAGTGGCCACTGGCCTTCAAGTTCGTGACAATAACTTAACACGGCCAACGGCCTCTTTCAAAATTCAATCATGCCAACGGGCGTTTACTAAAACTTTAACAAGCCAACGTCTTAGAACAATCCTATAAAATAACTAACAGCCAACGGGCTGTTAAAGATTTGAACACTGAATAAACAGCCAAAGGACTTTATCAATTTTCATGGCCAACGGGCTTAACAATAATCTCGGAAGGAAATTTCGCACCCTCAGCTGTTTCTAAAATCTACCGAACACCACGCGGGAAGAACACCTGTGGTCTCGATATGATACACCGGCTGCAAGTGTCGACTCGCTCTTCTTCCGTCAAGAGGGGTGGAGGCGCCGCCTCATCCGCATGGCGTCTCTTTCCAACTGGCAGCCCCCTGTCTCGGCCTTCGTCTCTCCCATAGATCACCTGAAACATGACGAAAAAGAGGTCGCTACTGTAAGCGAGGGAAAAATCACGGAAAACCTCACGAACACCCCTCACACCTTGTGATTTACTCACACACCCCACGTGGATAGTTAAAATGGGCTATCTCAGGGGACTGCGACGAAGTGGAAGTTCCAGCGCCACTTCAGGACCGTAAATAATTGCTAGGCACCTGTGCTGCTATAATTTATCTTAAAAACGACTTATACAACTCTTTTAAAAGTCACAATTATATTTAATCCTTACTAAATAATTATAAAATTCGTAAGTTACGAATCGCTTCGTCCTATTTTAAATATTTTAATTAATATATTTATAATTGTTGATAACACAGGGTGTAAAAACTAATCACACGTCAGCGCGAGTTGTTTTGTCTGAATAGTTATAATTTATGAAAAAATATATTCTTATTTTATTTATATTTTTGAGAAAAATGAATTCAGGGCAAATCAAATAGCCTGTAGAAAGAGTTTTAAAACCCAATGTATATACAGTCGAACCTGGATAAGCGAGAGTTGAAGGGACCGGCTATTTTCTCTCGCTTATAGAGGTTTCTCACTTACAAAGGTCCAGATGCGATTTGTCTCGCTTATAGAGGTTTATGAATTTGTAATCCATTATTACACGTTCTGCAAGATTTATTACTCTTATTATTTTATTATATTTTAATTATATCTTAACAAATATTTATATAAACATATTAATTTATAATTGGTTTGATATTAATGTATTTATTTAAAATGAAATATCCTTATTAAAAACAATACAACATACATTAGATACATACATTAGATTTAGAGAGTTTTTGCTTAAAAAAACTCTGTCAACTTTCTTTGTTTTGTTGTTTTAATAATCTCAACTTGTTTTTCAAAAAAGTAAATTTTACCTAAGTTAAATTATAATTTTAAGTTTGTCACTTAATGAAAGCATATTAATTTTTCGTTTTTACATTATTCAACTTTTCAAAATTTAATTCAATTTATTAAGGAAAAAATTATTTTCGTTGTTTTCACTGCGCGAGTAACTGCGGTAATACTTGATTATCTTTATTTTCATTTGCGAAAAGTAAAAAGATATCAATAGAACTAGAAACAAAAGATATTTCGATAAAATTTTAGACAAGATTCTCTCGTTTGTAGAGGTCCGAGAGCGACGTTTCTCACTTATAGAGGTACGGGCGAGAAAATTCTCTCGCTTACAGAATCTCGCTTATAGAGGTTTTTACATGTAAAAATGAAGGGACCGACAAATTTCTCTCGTTTATAGAGGTTTCTCGCTTATCCAGTTCTCGCTTATCCAGGTTCGACTGTATATGTTAATTTTTATGTAATCTACTTAGAAATATATTAAATTTAAAAACCTTCATTTAAAAAAAATCAAAAATTTTAAAAACGTTGTAACTAAGAAATTGTTCCATAAAAATTTTAAAATATTTGGTATTTGCACTTTAAAGTAGCAAAGATTAAACTAAATTGAATATATTTTATTTTTTTACCTGGACAGTTGAGGAATTTTGCCTTATATGGGTTAT
Source organism: Ganaspis brasiliensis (assembly GCA_037103525.1). NCBI lineage: Eukaryota > Metazoa > Arthropoda > Insecta > Hymenoptera > Figitidae > Ganaspis > Ganaspis brasiliensis. The sequence continues at coordinate 2,110,878 of JAZKLR010000350.1, forward strand.
TCGGTCAGAAATTCTTTCGCAACGAGTTTAACAGATATTTTTTTGCAACATTTGCCTTGAAATTAACTTCTGTTTGTCAAAATGTTGATTAAAATTGTCTGTAGGCTTCATAATAGAAAAATTCTCTTTCTCCTAAATAGTAAAACTCTACACAAAAGTATGCAAAACAATTAGGGTTAGAAAGTTTCATGAAACTTTCCTGATTGAAATGTTTCATGAAACATTTCAAAGTTTCAATATGGCGAAAATATATGGGCAAAACTAACTTTGCCTTACTTAACAGATAAATTTGCAGGCGCGAAATTTAAATTCTATATCTACACAAAAGTATGCAAAACAATTAGGGTTAGAAAGTTTGATGAAACTTTCCTGATTGAAATGTTTCATGAAAGTTTCAATGCTTCATGAAACATTTCAAAGTTTCAATATGACGAAAATATATGGGCAAAACTAACTTTGCCTTACTTAACAGATAAATTTGTAGGCGAGAAATTTAAATTGTATGTCTTCCACTCAAAGTTTCATGAAACTTTCCCGGTAAGAAGCTGAGGAATAAAAGGCATTGTTTGGCATTTAAAAAAACAGACGTTTGAATGCCTTTAAATGCCAATAAATCCCGTTTTTGTCCTGAATCCTTTTTAATGCACTCATTTGGTTATAACTCAACTTGTTTCAATCCCTTTTAATCCCTGAAAATATTGAAAAACATTTAAATGCCATTGAATGCCATAATAGAGATAAAGTGTTGAATTGAGTCAATACCTTTCAATACCATACGTGGGAATGAAAAGTTGAATGCCATTCAATGCCACAACGGAGATAAAGTGTTGACTTAGTTAATGCCATTTAATGCTGTTCGAGCATCCATTAGGTTTAATGCCGTTCAATGCCTGCGTCAGATTAAAAAGCACGCCATATGTTGCCTTTCATACTTTGCAACGCGTCATCATGGCATCGTCTTATTCTGTGTCGTTCGTTCTATTTCAACTAAATCGTGTTATTTAAAGTAATAAAATAAGTGATTTCGTCTTTAACGATAATATTTGACCTGTGAATAATGAAAGCGTGAACGCAAACATAATGTTTTAAGCCATTTTTCTTACATGTAAAACAAGGGAAGAAAATAACATTAAATCGTAAATTTTGTGATTACATTTAATTTTGTCTGATACTATAAAGTAAGTGAAGTTAATTATTTACATATTTTAAAGGGAAACTTCAAAATATTTATAATGACAATAGTCACAGTGACAAATAACCTTAAAAATATTCAGCATTCCATTGCAATGCCTACTAATGCATTTGTAGTCATTGAAAGGCATTCGACCAAAAACGAGCTAATGCCAATGACAATTAATGCGTTCGTAGGTATTTAAAGCCATTCACCCAAAAACGGGATTAAAAGGCATTGAAACGCTTCAATGCCGACCTTCTTACCGGGTTGAAATTCACCGCTTACAACCCTAAAAACAATGCGAAAGTAAGGTTATGTATCCAAAAACAAACAAGGCTGTCGTCTGCTAACTTTAATAAAAACCACTCTCTTTTGTTATTTTTATTTTTACGCGTTCAGAATATACCCAAATACTAATACTAATAAAAACAATAATAGGGAAATTGTTTTTACTTCAACAAAATCATCAAATATTTTAAGTTTGCATTTTTACCATTTTTTTTAAGGGTTTACCAGTAATTACTGGAAATTATCAGAAATTACGGTGCCCTGCTGAGAGTAAAAAGATAGAAATCCTGTCATTTTGAATCATTTTTGATCCGTGAGATAGAAAAAGTTAAAAAATTTTAACTCATTCTATAACACGTTTATTAAACGTTATCTGATCCTATCTCTTATGTCTTTAAACCTATCCCTTTCATTCTCTTGTCTAGGTCTTATTATCTCATCTCAATCTTTTTTTAACTCTGTCTATTAATTCTTATAATATGCTTTTATCTCCTATCAATGTTTCTTTATTCAGTTCTATATCTTCCAATAACTTTACTTCAATCTCACCCTATCTTTGCTCTATCACACTCTATCACATTCTATCCTCTAATGAATAAAATGACAATCTGTCTCTTTCAATGTCCTGTTTTAAATCCTAATCCATTTCCTTAATACAAACTTATTACTTTTTCTATGCTTTGTTAATAACATCAATAACCAATCTCTTTCTTTTATTTCCTCTATTCCTGTCTTAACTTTGAAACTGTAGCTATTTTTCACAGTAACGAAAATTATATCTATTTCAATTAACTAGTTTCAATCTTGGTCCATACCTTACTATCATTGCTCTATCTTTTTCTTTCTTTTAAAAAATAAATTAAGTTACAAGTCACTTTTAATCACTTTTTTAAAATCTCATCCTATTCTTTTTCAATCGTACTTAATCACATTCTATCAGATAATGAATAAAATGTAAAGCCTATCTCTTTCAATCGCCTTTTTTATCCTAACCAATTTCCTTGATACCTCCCTGCTAAGAATAAAACGATAGAAATCCTATCAGTTTGAATCATTTTTATCCGTGAGATAGAATTAGTTTAGAAATATTATCTCATTCTATCAAACTCAGGACTTCGATGGAGCATCCAGAGAGTTTTCAGATAACCATTTTGAAGCTTTCAATTTCTTGTCACAGCTATATGTATGCTTGTCCTATGATGTTTTTAATTTTTCTTGCTAACTGCTTGTTGCTTGCTTGTCCATTACTTTCTAAAGCTTCCTGAAGACTTGTTTTCTTTCCAACTGACAACCTTCAAATTATTTCCCTTATTTATATGCTGTCAAACGCATGGCTAATTAAAGATGTTTTTATGGGATTTTTTGCGAAGTGTTGAATGCATAGCAACTTCAAAATCACTTATTATTATGAAAAATTGACACTGCACAAATTTAAGTGCAAATTCCAGTACCCTGTTTTAAATTGTGACACAATTTTACTGGTGATTAGAAGCAATAAAGAAATACCTCATTTCTTTTTACAGAAACATTTTTTATTTTATAGTATTTAAATCGCCAAAATTTTAATTTAAACTTTACAAAAAATTTTCGAGGTAGAGTCGTAACGAACGAAAAATATTCTTTTGTTGTCCACTCAATACTTAGCAAAAAATCTTACGTAAATTTTTAATTAACCTCTGCTATTTTTGACAAAGTATATATACCAATATTCTTAAAGAAAATCTATGTTTCCTATACAGTTCATTAAGAATATTTTGTAAAATTAAATTGCATACAGTTATGTTGCAAATAGTTTAACGGTGTGCAATTTAATCTTACAAATACAAAAAAAAAAAAGAATTTGTAATTTTTTTATTTATATATTTACCTTTTATGCCAAATCTAACAGATTACTATTTAACTAGCAAAAATAAACGAGCGCCCAAGCGTGAGACAAACTTTCCATTGTTGTTTGTCATTTAAAACTATAAATTTTTGCATATTCAAATAATGGAAATTACTCAATTAAAGAATATATATGAAAAATGACAAAAATAATTGACAGTTTAAAAAAAATTCAAAAAATGACTACATAATTACACAATTGAAATGGATAGTTTAAAAAATTAAACAATTAATATTAAACTTTAACAAAATAGTTGAAATATTATAGGAATAACTGTTCGAAATAATTACAAATTGAACAACTGGATTGGAAATCAAAAAAATAATTAAAATTGAAAAAAACAATAAAAAATTGAGGAAATAAATTGAAAATTTAAGAATTAAATTAAAATATGAAAAAATAATTGATAATTGGAACCAAAATTACAAAATAACGAAAATATTCGACAATTGAAGACAAAATTACAAAAATGTCTAGATTAATACACAACCGAACAAAATAATTTACAAAATCAAACAATAATTATAAAATTTTAAGATAATAATTAAACACTGAAAAAATCGTAGAAAATAATTGAAAATTGCGGAAAACAATTAATAATTGAAAGAAATAGTTGAAAAATGACGAAAATAACTGTCAATTAAAAAAGAATTCGAAAAATGACTAGATTAATAACTGATAAAAATAATTGAAAAAATTAAACAAGAAATATTAAATTTAAAGAAAATAATTCAAAATTTAAAAATTAAGAAAATTGAAGGAATAATTGTTGGAAATAATTGTACATTTAACAACTGAATTGAAAATCGAAACAAATAATTAAAATTGAAACAAATAATTGAAAATTCAAGAAAGCAATTAAAAATTAAAGAATTGAATTCAAATTTGTGAAATAATAATAGAAAAAAGGCGATAATAATAATAACAATTGAATTGAAATTTTAAAACAATTTTGATCAGTGAAAAAATAATTGAAAAAATCCGAGAATTATTGAATATTGAGGAATTAATGGAAAATCGATAAAAATAATTGAAATTTAAAGGAAATATTTAAGAATTGAAGAAAAAAATTAAAAATTAAAGAAATAAATTGAAAATTAAAGAATTAAATAAAAAATATCAAGAAAATACTTGATAATTAAAAAATAAAATTGCAATATGACGAAAATAATTAAGTATTAAATAAAATAATTAACAATTGAAAAAATGGAAGAATGGTGAGAATAATCGAGATTAATAAATACTTTTAATATTTTAATATAATAAATTACAAAATAATCATAAAATTGAAGGAGAATAATAAATTGTCAGTTAAGAATAATTATAAAATTTAAAGAGAATAATTGTATATTCAAAACTGTTCAAAATTATAGTAACATAAACACTGGATTGTTTCTAAAATATTCGATTTACAACTATACATTTTTGCAAGTACAAATAAGATTAATAATTTAATAAAATTTGTTATCCAAATAAACTTAATATTTTCGATAAATATAACTTTAATTCTATGCAAATTAAAATCGCTGCTGACTTCAAGAAATAGACAAATAAGTAAAAGTAAATGAAAAATGTTTCAAAAGAGCACGAATTTTTGCAATTTTATATTTAAAAAAGAAAAAAAGAATAAATAAAAGGAGAAAATATCATAGGTAGAGACATAATAAAAAATTGAAATATTTTTGTTGAAAGAATAGTTTTTAAACAAAGTGTATTCAAACTTCTATAATTTATATGAACTTCAATCGTTCCCAACTTCTATTGAGGATTATTTCTATTCTTCAAAAATTCTAACAACTCAAGTAACATATATAAACTTAAGTTTATTTATACGATTTTAAATTGATTTAAACTTTAATTAGTATAGGAATTACAAAGTCACTCATATTTTAATATTAATTAACTTCAGTTATTTCAAACTTATAATTCTTTAAATTTTAATTAATAACAATTTTAATTAATTCAAATTTGAACTATTATAAACTTTACATATTTTCAAAATCTAATAATGTTTATTTAAATTATTTTAAACATTAACCATTATATAAAAACCATTATATACAAAAAAAGTTCATTGTATATTAAAGCTTTAATCAGTCAAAATTTTGAAAATTATAATTTAGACTATATAGTTTGAATCAATGAAAATTGGGCCTAATGGAATTTAAAATTAAGTAAAATTTATATTTACGAAAAAAATTCAAATTGTGAAAAGTTTAAATGTTTAGTTATTAATAATCAGAATAATAAGAACGCAAGGATTAATTAAAATTTAGAAAGCCTAATAACCAATAACAATTTAGATGAATTCAAACTTCAATAAATTAAAACTTAAATATATCATGATTCTTAATTACTAATTTAGATTTTCATTTAAAATAATTATTTCAAAATTTTAATGGTCTCAATTTCCAATGATCTAAATATCAATTAATTCAATTACAAGAACATTTCAAGTTAATTTACATTGATAGAATTAAATTTTAATTTACTAAAAATTTTAGTGTATGGAAATTTCAGTTCAATATTTTAGAGTAAACTATATTTTAATTAATTTATTTTCTGTCAATGCAGTTAAATTAATTCTTATAAAAGTAGACTCTAATTTTAATTTAAAGATACATTTTTTCAAACGTAACTGATTAAAAACAATAAAAATATCTAAGTGACAAACTTCCGGTGCGGACAGACAAGAATGAATGAAAGAATGAATGAATCTTGCGGATTATTATTATAGATTACAATTTTAAGTGTGACTTTTCTTTTTTTAATTTAAAATCTGTAATCAAATTTATTATAGATCATTAAATTATTATTTACATAATATTACCAATAAAGATAAAAAGCAAGGTTAGATTTATGTATAACAAAGAGATTATTCGTTTAACTAAACGAATGTGCATCGTCTCAATATTAAAAGATATTAATAAATTATCAAAAATCAATCTCTCTCCGTGTTGACCAAAAACCAAAAATCAAAAGGGAGGTTCCGCTGAGGTTCTTCGCCGCGATGCCGACGTTGAGACAGACAAAACAAATGTATAAACGAACTCACCAATTTCCAGAGATTCAACAAGATGAATTGAACCGCAAATCATAATGTGGGGACTCCTAGGACTTCTTCAGAAAAACTCAAGGAAACACTTTTAAGGGGTTACATGGGTTTTAAAGTCCAAAAAAAGCACTTTTTTAATAATTTTTTTTTATGTAATAAACGAATTAATTTATTGATCCCTTTTACCACATACAAGTACAATATTTAAAGAATAAATTTTATAAATTTCATTGAAAAATTATAAAAATTGAGCCATCGAGGACTGACGTTTTTTTAACACCACTGAGAAAAAAATGTTTTTGCGGTGGACATTATAATTCCATATAGCTTCATCCGAAATCAAAAAACGAACGATTTTCTGTTAGAAGGTGAGTCTGGTTGGTGCCTGAACGAAGGATTTAAAAAATTTTAGATTTTTGAATTTTTGGTAGAGTTTTATGCAAAAACTACCATTTTTTACACACTTTTTGACTACATATATCTTTATAAAATTGGTTGTAATTAAAAAGAAAAAAAATCCTTTGTTCAGGCACAAGTCAATGCTATTGACAAGAAGTGTACCAAATTTGAAGAAAATCGGTGCATTAGTTTTCAATAATCTGTGTCCACCGCCTTCAAAAATCGAGTTTTGAGAAAAAAGCAATTAAAGTTTTCAGGATATTGGCGGATTTTTTTTATCCATGAAAAATAATCAATTGATACTAGCTAATTGGAAATATGAAATTATAAATTTCTAAATTTAGAGTGATAGGCACGATGTTTTTCGATTTCAAACCATTGAGTGTCAGTCGAATATAATGAGAGAAAATTCCAAATTCTCTTTCTTTCTCTCTCTCTCACCTAGAGTTTTAATCAGATTAACTTGAAACTTGGGGAAAATATTCTTGACATGTTATACTATTAAATAAATTTTTTTTTTTAAGACATATTTTTTGAAGCTTTAAAACCCATGTAACCCCTTTTAATAACACAAATTTATTTATTATGATTTCAATCGTACTCAGTCACTAATTTTAACAATTACTCTTTTATCAAACAATTTTAATTATAAGAGAGAGAAAATATATGATCTTAGGAAGGTCAATTGGAATAAAAACTCCAAATTTTTTTCGTCATCAAGCTACGTTTCGTCGACATGGGTTTGTCGACCTCATCAGGCTGTAATATTTATTGCACACTTCAAACAAACAGTTACACAAAAATAAAAAACATTAAAAACGAAGGTTATAATACATATTTGTTAAAACATTAAACACTTTGTTTTAACATGTCAAAGATTAAAATTTGAAAAGTTGTCAAAAATTAAGAGCGTTTTGAAATAAGTATACTCTCTTCGTTTCATGTCAAGCAACGGTCGAACGATAACTAAAGTTCGAAGTGGAGAATGTGACAAAATATATATGGGGCAAATTTTCTCAAGTGTCCAGCGTCAAAATTAAAAGTTGTTGAATCGGACTAATATTTGCACAAACTTTAGTGCTATGGGTAAGTACTTTAACCACCAAATATTATGCAATTTAATTTAAAATTGTAGAGGGGTGAGGGGGTTGAAGATTTGGGTAAAGTAAGAACATTGAGTTTTTCAAAAAATCGTAGCCGCTAAATAACGAAAAGAAAAAAATTTTCACCTATATGTTTTCGACAGCTTTTTTCCTGCTCTTTCACATGGTAAAAAAGTATTTTTTTAAAAATCGAAATTTAACCCTTTTTTGAAAATTAAAATTTTTTTTGACTTTTTTTTCAAAATGGACCCTGTTTTTTTTCTTTTTTTTTGTCTTAAAAGAAAGCTCAAGTTGTGTACTTTAAACATACCAAACGAACAAAATGACGTTTTTTATTGTTTTCAAATTATTAATTAATTAATTAATTAATAAAAATTTATAAAAGTTGAAATAATTTACAAAAAAATTAAGTTACGGCAATTTTGAATACACCACTTTCAAGCTTATCAAAATGCGCATTTAACAAGCCCTATATGAAGTATTTTGGGTAATTTTTTGATTTATAAATAAATATTTATAAAAAATTAATTAACAAATAAATATCATCCATAAAAATAAATGTAGAGTACTAAAATTTTTTAAAACAGAAAGGTTTTACAATCCTACATTAAATAAAATCTAGCTATAGTATTCCCAACGATTGAAAATTTAAATAAGACATTTTTATATCAAAATTCATAACACTACATTAAACCCGCACTAAAATTCAAACATCTATAAATTAAGTTTGGATAAAAAATGTTAAATATTTTTTCCAAGAGGAAGCAGAAAGTAATTAAATTGAGTTTTAAAAACGATCCACATAATATTAAATATTAGGATCAAAAAATTTTAATTACTATTATAAAAAGATTTAAAGTTTTGTAATTTTGAAAACGATATAGGTATATAAAATTAAATTATACAAATTATTATGAAAAAATATAATATTTACTTGTTAAAAAATGAATAATAACTGTTCTGTAGAAAATGACATAAAAATATTAGGCTCGGTGGTTACACAAGTAGCTTTAACGAAGTTGTGCAGCGCGACTCAGCGCATGCATAAAGATGTGGATGTAAAACTATCTTATTTAAATTTTCAATGGTTGGAAATACTTTAGCTAGATATTATTTAATGTAGGATTGTAAAACCTTCCTATTAAAAAAAAAAAATTAACATTTTACCTTTATTTTTATGGATGATGTTTATTTGTTCATTAATTTTTTATAAATATTTATTTATAAATCATAAAATTACCCAAAATACTTCACATAGGGCTCGTTGGATGCGCATTTTGATAAGCTTGAAAGTGGTGTATTCAGAATTGCCGTAACTTAATTTTTTTGTAAATTATTTCAATTTTTATAAATTTTTATTAATTAATTAATTAATAATTTGAAAACAACAAAAAACGTCATTTTGTTCTTTTGGTATGTTTAAAGTACATAACTTGAGCTTTCTTTTAAGACAAAAAAAAAGAAAAAAATAGGGTCCATTTTGAAAAAAAAGTCAAAAAAATTTTTAATTTTCAAAAAAAGGGTTAAATTTCGATTTTTAAAAAAATACTTTTTCACCATGCGAAAGAGCAGGAAAAAAGCTTTCGAAAACATAAAGATGAAAATTTTTTTCTTTTCGTTATTTAGCGGCTACGATTTTTTGAAAAACTCAATGTTCTTACTTTACCCAAATCTTCAACCCCCTCTCCCCTATACAATTTTAAATTAAATTGCATAATATTTGGTGGTTAAAGTACTTACCCATAGCACTAAAGTTTGTGCAAATATTAGTCCGATTCAACAACTTTTAATTTTGACGCTGGACACTTGAGAAAATTTGCCCCATATATTAAATCAAAATACAGTCGACGACATTTATAAGTCAATGAACTCAAATCAAAACGATAAGGCATCTTCTTTTTTATTAATCGCACCTCCATTAGACTTGATATGGATCATTTCGGAAATTCTCCTTTTTTTCAATTTGATTAAAAATCAAGAATAATCGCATTATCCCAATTAAATTCATGGCCGCTTGAATCCCGATGGTGACACACAACAGAGTCTAAATTTTTTTTGGTTTTATGTTCGTTAATACCTTCCAATAAAGTGCGTTTTGTTTCACCGATATATAAAGCCGAACAATCTTTACAACAAAACTTATAAACAATGTTAGTACAGTTCCATTTTTTCATAATATCTTTTCCTAATTTTAGGATTGAATTTGTATTTTTTATTAATAAAGGAATTGAAGAAAAATTTTAATTATATTCTAACACGGTGACAAAACAAAACCACTCCAGAAAATACGACTAATATAATTTGGGGGATCACACGTGAACTAACGATGAAGCACATGGCAAACTCTAATCGACCGGTAGATTCTCTTTTCCGCGATCCTTCTCTTTTCTCGTCTTCTTCTTCTTCGTTATTATTCGTGAACCTGATCTGCGCAAATCGCAACTTATGAATTTAACGAAGAACGGCAATAATGAGACCGTTAATCCAGACAAAGACGAGAGATACGGATGGACCAGAAAACCAATACTTGGCACCCAGGCTCATATCTCATAATTCAACCACGGGCACTTTCAATAAATTACTCCAAAATTAAATAAATTAAATATATCTAGGTAAAGACAAAATAAATATAAATGTTGACGATTTACATCGTCACATATGTTACAATTTACTTTGTGGTTGCTTCTTGAAATCTACTATAAAATTCTGTGCAGTTTTTTTCAAATGGTCAAAGCTATCTGAAGACTTAAATAAAAATGTTAGAAATGTTTAATTTTCCTCATTTGGACCACCGTGTAATATAATTACTTATACATTAACGTAATTGACACAAGCACATCACTATGGATGGAGAAGGGTAAATAATAATAATAATATTATCCCCCTAATAATAGGGGGAGATATGAATGCGTTGACAGGAGAAAGAAGCAGAGGTACATGGGATGAAGAAAAGCAATTATACACTAGGAACTTGAAGCACAAAGAGGTGGATGAGGAAGGAAAAAAGATGGTAAAGATTGTGGAAGCGGCAGGGTGTTCGATTTGCAATGGCAATACTGAAGAAGATGAGGAGGGTTTAAAAGTTTATTAAATTTTGCGTAAAAGAATCTATATTTGAACTCATTTCATTAAATAGGTTCTGAAAAAAAATGTTAATCCATCATGGAGTTATCAATAAAAATGTGAGAGTATGTTGCGTTTGATCACTAGTTCGAAGTCTAGTTGCCGCGACTCGATTCTCGCTTAAAACGAAAGCTAACGGGAGGCAAAGCAGTGACGAAATTGATGCGTAAACAATGGGGTTCCGAGTTACCTTACATTACTTGTGAAATTTTATTATCATTATTTTAAATTATAGTTTCTTTTTTTAAGAGCACCTCCTACTGAAACAAGCCGAGTATTATGTTCATATCATGAACGTTTTGCTTCTAAGTCAGCAAAAATGCTTTGCTTCCTCATGGAGGAAGCAATAAAGTAGTTTTTATGAAGTGAAAAATTCAATTTTTAAAGAATTTGAGAATTGCGATTTATTCTTTAGAATTTTGACAAAATATAAAGTTTATATATGTTAGTCGATTTCTTTGAAGCAAGGAATATAATATTTTCATATATTAAATTGGATTTAAGGGTTAAAAAATTTGAATTTAAAAAAGAAAATTTTTCAAAAAATCAGAATTCAATAAAAATTTTTGTAAAGGTTATTTTTAAAAACCCTTTTGTCTGATTCTAGATTTTAGTAGTAAAAATAAACATACCAAATTTTATTTATATCTGTCGAAGGGATAAGGGAAAATTAATTTAAAGTATTTTAAACAATTTGTACATTTGAACAAATACAAAGCATAATATTTATAACCATGATAAATCTCATCAAAAACATCTTCGATGCAAAAAGTCCAGTCAAGTAAAAATTTTTCTGAATGTCAATACAATTTGTGAAAAGACAGTTTGCCAAGTACACTGAGAGAAAAAAAAGGTTACTACAACGGAGGACACAAGTAGGAATTGCCTGAGTGACTCGGGTAGTAGAACTCAAGTTAACGCAACTTGGGACTCCGGTATATACTGCTTGGGTCTCAAGTCGACGTAATTGGAGACCCAAGCAGTATTTACCGGAGTCCCAAGTTGCGTTAACTCGAGTTCTACTACCGGAGTAACTCAGGCAATTCCTACTTGTGTCCTCCATTGTAGTTACCTTTTTTTTCTCTCAGTGTAAAGTATATTATGTTTATGTTTTCGACATTCTCAAAAAAGGTGGTTTGAAATCGACCACCTATTTTTATTACAGGGAATCGCGAATATCTGTAATGAACTTGAATTATTTTTACTTTATTTAAATACATTTTAAGGCCTTTTTAAGAATAAGAGTACAAGACTTATCATTATAATAAAAAATGAATATTTTTAGTCTGATCTTAATTACAAGCTATATTATCTTAGCTTAATTATTTTTATTTTATTAAAATACATTTTTAGGTGTTTCCTGTGAATCACAAATCATTTAATTACTATTAGAATGCAAAAAGGGAGGGGGGAGTCGGTTTTGGACCACCACCACTATTTTCACATAATGTCATACCGTTTATTTACGTCAATAAAAGGGTTTGAATTTGAACATTGTGCATTGAAATTGAGGCCATAAGGAACAAAAAAAAAAAACGTACACTTAAATTTTCCTGATCTCAAATAAACACTTTTAACTTAAGTTCAAGATAAGTCAAAAACTGAAAATTTTATTGCAAAAAACTAATTTTACATAAAACCCCGAGCTAAAGTTGGGCGAAGAGATTAGGACCTATGGTAAAAATTTTAAAGTTGTGAAATTGTTCTGTTGATGATATTGACGATTTGTGTAGTAACGCGATCTCTGAGAATCAGTGAGGGGTCGGTATGGCACGATCAAAATGTAATAATTCAATTCTAAATTCCTGAAATACATATCGAATTTTTATTTCCATAAACATTACTCATTAGTATCGGACTACTCAGTTTAACAGTATAGGCTGTAGGTGTGTCTAAATATAAAAAAATGGACAGATTTTCAGTTTTTAGGGTCTATCATCTTGAATTTATTGAATTTTTAAATACAAAAAATATATTTTTCAATTTTTTACTGTCAAAAAAAAGTTAGATCAAAGTAAGTTGAGAATAACCCGAGATATCCAATTTTAGTCGAAAAATCGCAATGTTTTGAGAAAATATATTCGCGGGTTTTTTTTACTTGATGGCGACTCGCTACCGCGTATCCTGCTTTTTAAATTAACAACTAATTACGAATATGAAACATTCAAATTATTTTTTAATTAATCATTTACAATTTTCTTTTATTTTATTTACTAAAACATAAGGAAAAAATTCATTTTTAAACAATACATTTGCAATAAATAGTAAAATGTAACCACGATGTTAGCTCAGTTGGTTAAGGTTAAAGAATATATGAGGAAAGAATATATTTTCTCTGAGCAAAAAGCCACCCTAAAAAAAAAGTTGCCTAATGTTTTGGTCAATGATATGTAGTCAAAAAACAAAAATTTTAAGTAGGTTCTTAGGTCTGTGTAATGCGTGGTTGCCATGTTATCAGGGGCCCAATTTTATTGCAGCGTAATTTTCAACTGCCAATAACTTTTAACTGGATAATTGGATTTAAAAATCTTATGGATATTTTTTGTGCAGAATTTCCTAAACTTTCAAATAAAATTACTCATTACTTTTATAATTTTATTTTTGACAAGAAAATTGCAAAAAATGTTTGTTTTTTAATTTTTGACCAACACTCCCCCCTAGGAACTTTTTCATAGCTACCTAGAAATGATCCTTATTTTATAAGCTTTTCAACCCCCTAAATGCCATTTGGGAGAGCAAGATTCGTAGAAGCTATAGGTGAATGTGTGTTACAGTACATCTTACAAATTTGCATCCAGTTTTCTTTTATATAGTCTTAAATGATTTTAATGTTACCAACTTTCTATACTTAAACAAAAAAGTGAAAAAATAATATATATTGTTTTTTCTACAACAAAAAGAACGATTTGTAAGGTGTACTGTAGCACACATTCACCTATAGCTTCTACGAATCTTGCTCTCCTAAAATGGCAATTAGGGGGTTGAAAAGCTTATAAAATAAAGATCATTTCTAGGTAGCTATGAAAAAGTTCCTAGGGGGGAGTGTTGGTCAAAAATTAAAAAACAAACATTTTTTTGCATTTTTCTTGTCAAAAATAAAATTATGAAAATAATGAGTAATTTTATTTGAAAGTTTAGGAAATTTTGCACAAAAAACACCCATAAGATTTTTAAATCCATTTATCCGGTTAAAAGTTATTGGCAGTTGAAAATTACGCTGCAATAAAATTGGGCCCCTGATAACATGGCAACCACGCATTACACAGACCTAAGAACCCACTTAAAATTTTTGTTTTTTGACTACATATCATTGACCAAAACATTAGGCAACTTTTTTTTAGGGTGGCTTTTTGCTCAGAGAATGCCTCATATACAAAGTACAATTCTAGGAACTCCCTACGGGGGACACTCATTGGGCCAGTAAGGTCGTTAAAACGAGTGTATAATAACTAAAAGAAAAAAAAAATGTAAATAATATATTTTTCATTATTTCATAAAAGTTTAACAAATAGTTTTCTAATATTATTGAAATATTTTCATAATAAACTTTAAAATTTTTACATACCTTTAAATAAATATAAGTATCCATAAAATCTTGGAAAACTATATCTACAAATTCTTACAAAAACAGAATTTTTAAATCTGAAAAACAATTTAAAGGAGGGTTTAAAAAGTAGAAAAACAATTTAGATTCTGATATTTGTCAATTATTGTCTCTTAGCTGAGGTTCCCTGCTGAGAGTAAAAGAATAAAAAGAGATATAAAATAAGTGATAGAAAGAAATTTAATTTTCTATGTCCGGGAAATACGCGATTTGAATTACTAAAACTTTTTCTCTTCCTATCTCTGATCTATCCGGCTGTATCAATAATTTTGTATATCTTTCAATCATTCAGTCTATCCCAAATATTTTAAAATATCTATCTTTTTCTAGGCCTAAATTTATTACCAAAAAAGAATATCTAGTCTTTTCTATTCTTTTTATTTATTTCATTCTATCTCTAACTATATAACTAAAAGTAAATGATCCCTGCTGAAAGAAGATGTATTTAAACTGATAGAAAATAACGGATAAAAAAAGATAGAAATTTTCAATCCATTTAAATCTCTGCGTCTAGTCGTTTATATTCTTTTATCTCTTTTCTATTCGTCCAACTGTAAATTTTTAATTAATTTGTTATAAATCAATATACTAAATTATTACCAGTTATACATAGTAAACATAATACTGAAACACATAAGTTGAAACCAAACCTGAAGCAGAAAAATCTGCTCGTATGAAAACTTGAACCCTGGCCTCTCGATGTCGAAATCCTTGCTGCTAGCCATTGAACCATCTAAGACTATGATAGTTTTTACTAAGACAGTCTAATGAATGTAAGGTTACAGTCTATTTCCATTTTCTATTACTAATTATTCGTTTAACTCATTTTCTATCCGCTTTAATCTTTTCAGTATAACAGCGTTTGTTCAAACGCACAGTGGTCTGAATGCCAAATCTAGGTGGACAAAAGTCGGAAAATCTATCACTTTCAAAAAATTTTTTTTTAGTTTTTTTATGTTCTATTATATTCAGAGGGTCCACTTTTGTATGATTCAATCACTAAAAAAAATGTATATGACTGTATTAAGGCATGAATTGGCGAAGACTCACGCGTAGTTTATTTTGCTCTGAAAATCATAGCTTTAATTTAACAAAGCTAGTGACCTATTAAATCATCAAATTTTAAACGTTCCTATAATATGAATTCTAAAGTTTGATTTACACTCTGTAAGATACTGTAACATAAATTATTCTACATTTAATGTTTATATAAGAAAGCCGACGACAAAGGTATGTTTGTCTGCTAATTTTATATTACAAAATTCAAAATGAAAAAAGTAAAAATGTCCAAATTTGTTTAAAAAGTTATTCATGGGAAAATGTTTATTAAGCCTTAAAGTTTCCACAACCATTAACACTTTTTGCCACTTTTTGCCACTTTTCGATATTTTCATGTTTAAAACGAATCGTGAAACCCGGTTTCAGATGGACAAATCTATTTCCTCACAGACGTTTTGATGCTATTTTACACCACTTTATTATTAGCAGTTTTTAAGGTTGCTGATTACGAATTTGAAGTCAGATTTAAAAAATTCAAAATGGCGGATCCAATATGGCTGATCAAAAAATGAAGAAATTATTGTATATCAATTAAACATGGTATTTAGAGGTTTTTGGGGTTGCTGATTACGAATTTGTTATTAGATTTCAAAAATTCAAAATGACGGATCCAATATGGCCGACCTAAAAATAAAAAAATTAGTTTTCTTTAATATGACATGTCATTTGAGGGTTTCTAAGGTCGCGGATTACGAATCTGAAGTCAGATTTAAAAAATTTAAAATGGCGGATCAAAAAATGAAGAACTTATTGTAGGGGAGACCGAGGAGGAAAGTAACAGAGGTGAAAAGTAACAACGTTTATAACTTCTAAACCAATCAGCGGACAGACATGGTCCTAAAGTAATTTTTAGTCAGTTTTACCCCCTCTACCTCCCCCATATCATGCGCGAGCTGGTTCAGGAACCGTATGTCTGATATTGACTTCAGATAATCCGTGACCCTGAAAACCCATTAATGCCATGTTATATTTAAATAAACTAATTTTTTATTTTTAGGTTGACCATATTAGACCCGCCATTTTGAACTTTTGAAATCTGACTTCAGATTCGTAATCCGCGACCTTGAAAACCCTTAAACGCCATTTTATATTAAAGTAAACTAAATTTTTAAATTTTAGATCGGCCATATTGGATCCGCCATTTTGAATTTTTAAAATCTAATAACAAATTCGTAATCAGTAACCCCAGAAACCTTTAAATACCATGTTTTATTGATATACATTAATTTCTTCATTTTTTGATCCGACATATTGAATCCGCCATTTTGAATTTTTAAAATTTGACTTCAGATTCGTAATCCGCGACCTTAAAAACTCTTAAACGCCGTGTTATATTAAACTAAACTAATTTTTTTAATTTTAGGTCGGCCTTATTGGATCCGCCATTTTCAATTTTTCAAATCTGACTTCAGATTCGTAATCAGCAACCCCAGAAACCTTTAAATACTTTATTGATATACAATAATTTATTCAGTTTTTGATCCGCCATATTGGATCCGCCATTTTGAATTTTTAAAATCTGACTTCAGATTTGTAATCAGCGACCTCAAAAACTACTAGAAACAAAGTGGAGTAAATTTGCATCAAGGCGTTTTTGAGTAAATAGTTTTGTCCAGCTAGAATCGGGTTTCAGACCACTGTGATACGTCTGAAACAGCAGTTTTCAATTTGTCACCTGATTCTTTCTCTCCGCCAGCTATTTTAATATTTATCATTAAGTCATTAATAAAAAATGAATCCACGCAAATCTTTCTATATCCATTTCATTCCATTGATTAAAAAAATATTCCTATATCCATTCGAATCTGTAAAATTTGTACCATTTCTCGATTCGTCTCTATATGTAAGTTACTTTTAAAAAATCTTGATTAAGGATAAAAAACTGTCTTCGAAAATCATTCTTTTTAAAGCTTTCAATACTTTCAAGTTGTTACACAATCACGAGGTGGCGCCACGTCAATGTCTATCTTTGTCTTTGTTTCATTCATCTGCTCATTACAAATGATTTTTCTGACACATATTGTCGTCATGTTCGACCTCACGGATAGAGTTTGAGAATTCAGTAAAAGACCGTCGAACACTTTTTGCATTAAACGATTGAAGCGAATAAAAAATAATTTTCACGGATAAATCTTTTATCCGTGTAGAAGTTCGCGGATAAACAAGTATTGGTAGACGAATAGAAACTTTCTGATTCAGACACTTTTTTAATCAAAGGATAAAATCTGTTAGAAAATGATTTGAGATGATTATTACGTATATGCTGAACGGATATAAAGAGTATTTAAAAGAATAGATGGATAGACAGCTGATTCAAATGGATGGAGAAGTATAGAAAAAGTATTGAAAATGATATCAATGGAGAAAAGATGGATTCAAACGGATAAAATTTGAATCCGTTTAGTTGCAGCAGGGATAGATATTTTTTAATTCCTCATAACTATCCTTTATTTTTGTCGCATTGTAGGCCTAAATCTATAACTTTATTTAAAATATATCCATTTTTTAGGGTTCCGTACACCACAAGTGTACGCACGGAACCCTATTGGCAAGACTTTGTCGAAAATCGTATCCCCCCCCCCCCCCTGAACTTCCAAACTATTGGATTTAGAGAGTTCAAATTTGGTACACAAATGTATTTTCACGTATAGATTACAGGAAAATTATAGAGAACATGATTGTATGTGTTGAACATAGCGTTGTCAAGGAAATAACAATATTTTTGAGAATTTTTTTAACATATGGGCCATAGTTTAGTGTTATAACTTTGACAGCGCTATAATCATTACTTTCTCTATAATTTTCCTGTAATCTACACGTAAATCTACATATGTGTACCAAATTTCAGCATCCTAAGTCAAATAGTTTGGAAGATAAGGGGGGGGGGGGGATACGGTCATTATTTTAGCAAAAATGCACTAAAAGTATACAATGCCATCTCCATATCTGCCAAACTATTGTACTTAGAGGGTTGAAATTTGGTATACATATGTAGTTTGCCATATAGATTACAGAAAAACTGTAGAGAACTTTGTTGCAGATCGTTATCATAGTGTTTTTCAGCAAAAAAAACGATTAAAAAAAATGCTAAAAAATGACCGTATCCCCCCTCTCATAACTGCTAAACAATTTGACTCAGAGAGTTCAAATTTGGTACAAAATTTGAACTCTCTAAGTAAAATATTTTGGAAGATAGGGGGGGGGGGGTGGTCCATTTTTTATAAAAAAAATTCATTATATATTATATTATCTATAATATGTATAATATATTTATATATTATATATTTAATAGTATCAAATATATTAAAAATTATTTTGTTTTGTGTACGGAACCCTCGATTTTAGTAAGAGTGTAACTCGAACTTGCCCAATTTTTTTTATTTTTCACGACTATCGTTTATTTTTAGCTCATCCTATCCTTAACTCTATAACCTGGGTTTAAGTTTGTCTATCTTATTTCTATCCTCAGCTTTAATGCTCAAATTAAAAATATTTTATCTCTTTCCATCCCTTATTATATCATCAAATTGCAGGACAGCTACCCTAGTGGGTTTGCAGAAAGCGCTTATATGAGAAATAGCTATACAGTTACAATGTTAGGGAATAGACTGGAATAGAGAAAGAAAAACTAAACCCACTTGAAAAATCCGACGTCAAATAATACGTCAATTTTGACGTCAGACTGACGTAAATTTTTACGTACAAAAAGACGTAAAAAAGTACGTAATTTTTAGTAAAATATGACGTCAAAAATTACGTCCGGAATTGGGATATAAAAGGACGTCATTTTTGACGTCTTTTTGTACGTCTTTTTTAACGTAATTTTTATGCCATCCCAGTTAGCACCGATATTTCTGGAAATTTTCCTGGAAGTTACCCATGGAAACTTTCTGGAAACTTCTCTTGGTAATTTCCACGGGCCTGAAGTTTCCAAAAATTATTTAATTCTTTTGCGAATAAAATTATAGTTTAAAAAGGTTCAAAAAATAAAGGGAACTTTATATTTTGCTTTGTCGTGAAATAAAAAATTAAATATAAAAAAGAAAAAATATCGGTTCCTTGAAGGTCAGCGGACTCGAACCCCTGTCCACCCAGCGGTAGGGTAAACTCGAGGTCTCGAGCAGCTGCTGGGATGTGCGCCTTAACGCGTTCGACCAAATCGCCACTGACAACGTTTTACATGATATCAATTGACATTCAGAATCAAGAAAACCAATTTTTTGAGCGGCATATTACAAAAGATAAATATACGAGGTTTAATGATTCGTATAATATGTAATTCCTAATACGGAATAAATACACAATCACATGAGTCGTTGCAGCCCTTATGGAAAAGTGTGACATGAAAATAATGACACGGATGCGTGTCATTACTTTCGTGTCATTGCGTGTCATCATTTCGCGACCATACGAAAAAAATGACACGGGAGAAAATGACACGGCAAAGCATACATAAAATTGCCAGGATGCGCAGACGTATTCTACTTATTCTACAGCACCTACGGCTGCGCAGTAAATTTTTTCCTCCCCTAAATGGTGCACAATGTATGTTTATACGAAATTATTATAAAACTAATAATAATAATAAGTTTTTTAATGGTACATTCTTTGTCATGTGATTTTTTCGTGTCATTTTTTTCGTGTGGTCGCGAAATGATGACACGCAATGACATTATAAAGTAATGACACGCAGCTGTGTCATTATTTTCATGTCACATTTTTCCATAAGAAAGATGAACGGGATAATAATCTCTCGCATACGTATGAGTTTTGTAGGGATTTTAACAAACTAATACTACTCTAATTAACAAAGAAACGAATAATAATTCATTTCTCAAGTAAAACAAATGGTTTTTCATTAAAAAAATTCATATTTACAGGAAAAAAACAATGATTTTTCTCTAAAGTTTGGAAGTAGTGAAAAGTATTTTGCCCTACTTTACCTACATTGCATACTGATTGAATCCGGTAAATTTGAATATCGTTTTTAAATATATATTAATATTTCCTAATTAATGAGTGATATTAATTATTAATAATCCAAATAATAATTTTACTCTTAATTTTCTAAAACAAAATTATAAAAATTAACTCTTTACAATTCTTGATATCGAAATAAATGCGAATAGCTTAAAAACAGCAGAAAAATTGTATATTTAATTTAAAAAAAAGTTTAAAAATTAAACTTTTAAATTAAATGGAATTGAATTTATTTCAAATTTTAATTATTAAATTAAAATAAATAAATTTAAAATTCAAAATTTTTATTTAAATTTAACTAACTTTAGAGTTAAAAAATAAAAGGATAAACAAAATTAATTAAACACTATATAATATTTAAACGCAAACAAAACTAAATATAGAATTGCAGAATGTTAAAATGTTAAAATGAAATAAATCAAATTTCAAAGTAAAATAATTAAATACAAAAAAAAAAGAAGTAAATAAGAAATCTTTAATTTAAGGTGAATTTACAAATATTTTAATTTAGGAATTAAAACAAAAGTAAAATTCAAAATCTATAATAATAATCCGCAAGATTCATTCATTCTTTCATTAATTCTTGTCTGTCCGCACCTGAAGTTTGTCACTTAGATATTTTTTTGTTTTAAATCAGTTACGTTGGAAAAAATGTATCTTTAAATTAAAATTGGAGTATAATTTCATAAGAGTTAATTTAATTGACAGAAACTAAATTAATTAAAATATAGTTTACCCCAAAATATTGGACTGGAATTTTCATACACTAAAATTTTTAGTAAAATTTAATTTAATTCTATCAATATAAATTAACTTGTAATGTTCTTGTGATTAAATTAATTGGTATTTAGATCATTGGAAATTGAGATCATTAAAACTAAACATTTAAACTTTTGACAATTAAAATTTTTTGTGTAAATATAAATTTCACTTAATTTCAAATTCTATTAGGCCTAATTTTTATTGATTTAAATTGTAGTCTAAATTATTATTTTCAAAATTTGGACTGATTAAAACTTTAATATACAATGTAATTTTTTTGTATAATTAGAAGTTTTTATACTAATTAAAGTTTAAATCAATTGAAAACTGTATAAATAATATTAAGTTTATATATGTTAGTTTGTAAATGTAGGAGATTAAAATAATTAGGTATTTAAATAAAATTAAATATAAATCTTAAGACTTCAATAAATAAAAATTTGAATTAATCGAAGTTAAAATAAATTTGATTCAACATTTCGTAATTTAAATTATTTGAATTTGCAAAAATTTATGGTTTCAAATAACCATCAACAATCGAAAGTTTGTCACGCGCTTGGACCCGCGTTAATGTTGCTAGTAAAAATTATAATCCTTAAACCCAAATACAATAAGTCAAATAAAAAATAATTAACCACGGAGTTAGCTCAGTTGGTTAAATACTAGACTCTGCGGTCGCGCCAAGTCCAGCTTGCTGGGTTCGCGCCCCGATGAGTCTGGGATTTTTCTAACTCGTGAGATAACTTTAGTGGAAGGTTTGACGTCGAGGAATAATGATATGCACTGTCGGTAATCGACTTGTGCAGATCACTAGAACTCGACTGTCGATAAACCGGTTGTACTATGGAAAGGTTTTTCTACAGTTTTCCCTCTCCACTGGCGAGCAAACCCAATATACCGGGTGGTCCAGGCAAGTGCGAGTACTCCTAATTTCAAGCCGTTCTGCAGACGCAAAAACACTTAAAAAGAATATATGCAAAAGTACAATTCTAGGAACTCCCTACGGGGGACACTCATTGGGCCAGTAAGGTCGTTAAAACGAGTGTATAATAACTAAATAAAAAATAATTGTAAAAAATTAAATTAATTTTATTTCTTTATCAATTTATTAATAAAAATTCACATAAAAATGATGTTTAAATTGTTAAGGATCAAATTTAATTATTCAAATTTAATTTAATTTAAAAATTAAATTTGAAATAGTTTTGTTAAAATTTACTTACAAATATCAATATGCATTATTAATTTTTCAAAAAATGTATTCATTTATTTTTTTTTGAAAAAAAATTATTTATTATTTTTTTTCAAAAATTTTCTTAAGGTATTTTTCGCGTAGAATGACTTTCGTCAGATTTTTTTTAAACTTTGCATCAGTATTTCAGAAGTATTTATCTATGTAATAAGACCTATCCCATTAATTTTGACCGTTTCTGAGCTTCAAAATATAAATCCAAAGTTGATATCTTTTACATACGATAGCGCTTAATGCACGTAATTTAAGTCTCTCATATTCATTTATATGAAAACGATTCGTCAGATTTTCAAATAAAACCAGTAAGTTGCACATTGAGATAAAACAAATGCTTTAAAAAAAAGTGAACTTTATTGACCGTACAGCATCGAAAATACATTAAGTTTAAAACTCAAAATTTTTAAGTTTTATGTAGTTTCATTGAAAAATGTGTAAAACGTGTGAACATCACATGACGAGAACTTATAGTACATGGTTCAAAATCATGAAAAGTATTTACGTGACGTTAGAAGAGATCATAAGGAAGCAAATGAGTTGATATACAAGTTTATTTATTGTCCTTTTTTTCGATCGGTTTTCACCCTGTAGCATCCACGCGACAACTACCTTAATAATTTAATAAAATTGGTTCTTCAAATCAACTTAATATTTTAGATAAATATGACTTTCATTCTATACAAATTAAAATCGCTGCTGACTTCAAGTAATAGACAAATAAGTAAAAGTATATAAAAAAAATGTTTTAAAAGAGCACGAAATTTTTCAATTTTATATTTAAAAAAGAATAAATAATAAAAACAAAATAAATAAAAGGAGAAAATAGCGAAGGTAGAAACATTAAAAAAAGTTGAAATATTTTTGTTGAGATTTTTGTTAGACAAAAAATTTTAATTGTCAAAAGTTTAAATGTTTAGTTTTAATGATCTCAATTTCCAATGATCTAAATACCAATTAATTTAATCACAAGAACATTACAAGTTAATTTATATTGATAGAATTAAATTAAATTTTACTAAAAATTTTAGTGTATGAAAATTCCAGTCCAATATTTTGGGGTAAACTATATTTTAATTAATTTAGTTTCTGTCAATTAAATTAACTCTTATGAAATTATACTCCAATTTTAATTTAAAGATACATTTTTTCCAACGTAACTGATTTAAAACAAAAAAATATCTAAGTGACAAACTTCAGGTGCGGACAGACAAGAATTAATGAAAGAATGAATGAATCTTGCGGATTATTATTATAGATTTTGAATTTTACTTTTGTTTTAATTCCTAAATTAAAATATTTGTAAATTCACCTTAAATTAAAGATTTCTTATTTACTTCTTTTTTTTTTTGTATTTAATTATTTTACTTTGAAATTTGATTTATTTCATTTTAACATTTTAACATTCTGCAATTCTATATTTAGTTTTGTTTGCGTTTAAATATTATATAGTGTTTAATTAATTTTGTTTATCCTTTTATTTTTTAACTCTAAAGTTAGTTAAATTTAACTATAAATTTTGAATTTTAAATTTATTTATTTTGATTTAATAATTAAAATTTGAAATAAATTCAATTCCATTTAATTTAAAAGTTTAATTTTAAAACTTTTTTTTAAATTAAATATACAATTTTTCTGCTGTTTTTAAGCTATTCGCATTTATTTCGATATCAAGAATTGTAAAGAGTTAATTTTTATAATTTTGTTTTAGAAAATTAAGAGTAAAATTATTATTTGGATTATTAATAATTAATATCACTCATTAATTAGGAAATATAAATATATATTGAAAAACGATATTCAAATTTACCGGATTCAATCAGTATGCAATGTAGGTAAAGTAGGGCAAAATACTTTTCACTACTTCCAAACTTTAGAGAAAAATCATTGTTTTTTTCCTGTAAATATGAATTTTTTTAATGAAAAACCATTTGTTTTACTTGAGAAATGAATTATTATTCGTTTCTTTGTTAATTAGAGTAGTATTAGTTTGTTAAAATCCCTACAAAACTCATACGTATGCGAGAGATTATTATCCCGTTCATCTTTCTTATGGAAAAATGTGACATGAAAATAATGACACAGCTGCGTGTCATTACTTTATAATGTCATTGCGTGTCATCATTTCGCGACCACACGAAAAAAATGACACGAAAAAATCACATGACAAAGAATGTACCATTAAAAAACTTATTATTATTATTCACGGTTGGCCTGAACCAAATTTTAATCAACATTTCAGTAACTCTAAATATTTTTGTGTATATTGAATCTATATTTGTTCAAATTTATTTTAAAATAAAAAAGAAAATTATCGGCCGTGGGCTTTTTAAAAAAAATCAATTTCTTTTATTTAATTCATTAAAAATCGAGATTTGCAGCTATGTACCCCTGATGAGACTCATTTTCTTCCTGTTTTTTGCAATTTCTTAACAATGGAGTATAGTATAAGGGTTTTCTGAGGAGGCAGTAGGATTTAATAGCTGTGTAAGGTTTTTAATTTGCCTCGACTGTCACTCGTACACAAACATCAGCGTAAACAAATTGGACTGACTTTAAACCCGTGTTGCTTACGATACTTGTTATTCCAAAGGCACAAACTTGGTGCTTTTAAATGTTTGTAGGTTAGGGTCTAAATGCATTCACTTGTTTGTCCGTATAAAAATGGCGGCCATTTTTGCCCTGTGGTGAAAAAAATGCATGGATCAGCTGTTCATTTTTGCCCTAGGGAAAAAATGGAAGCCATTTTTACCCAGTCGAACAAATGAATGCGTTTAGACCCTGCCTACAGACATCTAAAAGTGCCATGTTTGTGCCTGCGGGATAAAAAATATTTTATCGACCTAAAAAGTTGACCTGTAATTTGTAATAAATCTGTAATAAATATTAAAATATTTTTTTAAATATATTTTTTATCCCACAGGCACAAAAATGGCGCTTTTAGATGCCTGTAGGCAGGGTCTAAACGCATTCATTTGTTCGGCCGTGTGAAAATGGCGTCCATTTTTTCCCTAGGGAAGAAATGATCCATGCATTTTTTTGACCTTAGGGAAAAAATGGACGCCATTTTCATACGGTCAAACAAATAAACGCATTTCGACCCTAACCTACAAGCATTTAAAAGCACCTCTTTTGTGCCTTTGGAATAAAAAGTATCGTAAACAACACGGGTTTAAAGTCAGTCCAATTTGTTTACAATGATGTTTGTGTACTCGTTTTGTCTCGGGCTTCGCCCTCGACTGTCACTCGTACACAAACATCAGCGTAAACAAATGGCCGCCTTTAACCCCTTGTTGCTTAATATACTATTAAAGACTTATAAATTATGTTAAATTATAAAAATGTTTATGAAAAATATATAAATATGTAGCTTCAGACATGTGAACTATTATACTGACAAACTGCACTTAAAAGTGTTTTAAAATAATCCGGATGATTTTCAGAAACCTTATTAAATTGCCCAAGTAGATTGGAAATCAACGTGAACAAATTCCATAGCTTGTTCAATGCAAAATCCTAACCATCCGGATTATTCTATAACACTTTTACGTGCAGTGTGTCAGTATAATAGTTTACATGTCTAAAGCTACATGTTTATATATTTTGCATAAACATTTTTATAATTTAACATAATTTATAAGTCATTAAAATATATTTAAAAAATATTTTAATATTTATTACAGATTTATTACAAATTACAGGTCAAATTTTTAGGTGGCTAAAATATTTTTTTACCAACGGTACACTGTTTGACAAATTAAAAACCTTAAACAGCTATTAAATCCTACTGCCTCCTTAGAAACCCTTATACTATACTCTATTGTTAAGAAATTGCAAAAAACAGGAAGAAAATGAGCCTCATCAGGGGTACATAACTGCAAATCTCGATTTTTCATAAATGAAAGAAAAGAAATTGATTTTTTTCGAAAAGCCCTCCGCCGATGATTTTCTTTTTAGTTTTAAAATAAATTTAAACAATTATAGATTCAGAATCCGCAAAAATACTTGAAGTTACTGAAATGTTGCTTAAAATTTGGTTCAGACCAGCCGTGATATTAGTTTTATAATAATTTCGTATAAACATACATTGTGCACCATTTAGGGGAGGAAAAATTTACTGCGCAGCCGTAGGTGCTGTAGAATAAGTAGAATACGTCTGGGCATCCTGGCATTTTTATGTATGCTTTGCCGTGTCATTTTCTCCCGTGTCATTTTTTTCGTATGGTCGCGAAATGATGACACGCAATGTTTTCCATAAGGGCTGCAACGACTTATGTGATTGTGTATTTATTCTGTATTAGGAATTACATATTATACGAATCATTAAACCTCGTATATTTATCTTTTGTAACATGCCGCTCAGAAAATTGGTTTTCTTGATTCTGTATGTCAATTGATATCATGTAAAACGTTGTCAGTGGCGATTTGGTCGAACGCGTTAATGCGCACATCCCAGCAGCTGCTCGAGACCTCGAGTTTACCCTACCTCTGGGTGGACAGGGGTTCGAGTCTGCTGACCTTCAAGGAACCGATAGATATCGGTGCTAACTGGAATGGCATAAAAATTACGTTAAAAAAGACATACAAAAAGACGTCAAAAATGACGTTAAAAAAAACGTCAAAAATGACGTCCTTTTATATCCCAATTCCGGACGTAATTTTTGACGTCATATTTTACTAAAAATTACGTACTTTTTTACGTCTTTTTGCACGTAAAAATTTACGTCAGTCTGACGTCAGTAGTAAGGGGCAACTATGGCGAGACGTTTGTGACGTCACAGTGACGTCACTGGCGCCAGTGAGAGAGATAAAGAGATAGTGGGGACAATGGGAGTGAGAGAGACAGAGGAGAGGTGTTGGGAAAGGGGAAGGAATTGACATTTTGGGCCAGACATCGTGACGTCACAGACTGTGTGTGAGAGAGAGAGAAAGAGGGGATGAGTATCGTAGAGAGGGTAAGAGAGAAGGAAGATAGTGGGTGTGTTGGGCAATTATGGGAGCCAATCAGAATGCGTCCTATAGTTGCCCAAGCATAAAACTAAGAGAGTAAGAGTAGTGGTAGTGGAGGCATGAATGGAAGAGGGTGGTATTGAAATTATGGGACCCAATAACAAGCGTTTCCCAAAAATGCAGAAAAGAATGGATGATGCAATACTGTGAGATGCGAGCTAGAGAGAGAGAGAGAGAGAGTAGAATGTCGTGAAAGTCAACAAGTCTTGTTCGCAACGTTAAAGCGTGATTTATTAGATAAAGGGGGAGATAGTGAAGAATTAGAATAGAGAAAAGGGACTACTTGCTATGCCTAGCTGTTTAGCTGGATGGAAGACAGACTTACAAATGCAAAATATCATTCTCGAATATTACGAGAAGTAAAATTTTAAGAGTTCAAAATTTTTACTGAAAATTTTAATACAATTGTAAAACAATTAAAATTAAATAGTACAATGAAGAAAAATATTAATAAAAGGTAATGACATTATTTATATTAAAGAAAAAAAAATCAACCTACCTTGAGGAATTGAACCCTCGACGCTTCTGGTTTTTGAGCACAAGAACAGCTACGATTATAGTTGTTAGAAATAGTGACTTAGAAATATAAGTTCGAAATTCTATTCTATAATATCAAATTAGAAATGAAATAAAATGTTTCAAATTTATTAAGATAAATTAAAAGCATAGAAGAATTTAACATTTGAAATATTTACATGTAATTAATAATTTTTTTTAAATTATAAATTTTTTTTTATTTTAAAATCTTTAAAAATTTTCTACTAACTTACTCTAATGTGGGGGTAGGTGAAATAAAAAAGTTATATAGTCTTACAATATTTATTAATTTTTCACACACACACACACACATACATAGATAATTAAATTGTAATATAATAATAATAGTAATAATTCATAATTTTTAACCTAGTTAGCCAAATAAGAATAATTAATATAATAAGATATTTTTAAGTATAACCATCGATAAAACTATGACTAGACATTTATGACGCATGATATATATATATATATTAATATAGACAAGGCCGACCACGTGAGGAGAGAGACAACAATAACATCGATTAAAAGTATATATTCATGTTATTCTTTTAAAAATTACATCTAATTAAATCGAGATATATAATAAAAAGATAATACATTTCTTAAGCTTAGTTAGACAAATAAGTGTAATTAATATAATAAGATATGTTATAGGTTGAGCGATGAGAGAATTACGATTAGATATTATGCATATATATTATAATATTATAATAATATAATAATATTATAATATTATAATAAATTATAATATTATAATATTATAATAAACTACACAAACCGCGCGAGAAGAGTGACAAGAATAACATTAATTTAAACTACAGCACAATTAATTAGCATTTCGAGACGAGCATGATTGAATACAAGAATGAAGGTGATTATTATTAAAGTGAGAGTGATTTTTAAAAACTATTAGCGATAAAATCATTTTTTACAAAATCTTTAGAAAAAAGATTCACAAAATCACACAAGCTGACACCACTGCACATATAAAAAAGAAACATAACACAAAACTGCCCACATACATCAGAAGAGAAACTTTGTAATTGTTCTGTGTTCCACTGGTAGAAGGTACAGTTTCGACGCAGACAATCAACATGTTCAGGAATATGAGGCGGAAGACCGTAGCTGTCGAAGAAGGTTCCTCTGCCATGTTGATCAATAAAGATGGCGATCCAGTGAGCGCCCTGTTTTCGATAGCCATCAGTATTAATTATAATTGACACCGGTTTCATCAAGAGGTTAGGAATATTCCTTGAGGAATTGAACCCTCGACGCTTCTGGTTTTTGAGCACAAGAACAGCTACGATTATAGTTGTTAGAAATAGTGACTTAGAAATATAAGTTCGAAATTCTATTCTATAATATCAAATTAGAAATGAAATAAAATGTTTCAAATTTATTAAGATAAATTAAAAGCATAGAAGAATTTAACATTTGAAATATTTACATGTAATTAATAATTTTTTTTAAATTATAAATTTTTTTTTATTTTAAAATCTTTAAAAATTTTCTACTAACTTACTCTAATGTGGGGGTAGGTGAAATAAAAAAGTTATATAGTCTTACAATATTTATTAATTTTTCACACACACACACACACCCAGTTACATATATAAAAATACATTTTAAAAACATTTTTAGATTTTTTATTTTTATTTAAAAAACAATAAAATCATAATATATTTATTAATATAACTTCCACCGACCATCAGGATCTAACATTACACTATCGTCATTAAAATCGTCATAATTTTCTAAGTCTTTTTCAATGTTTCCAGCATCTGATTGTGAGGGATCTTCGTCCATTATATCTATTCCCTCGCCACTACAATGGAGAAAGTGCATGGCTACATCATCCACATTTCCTTCAAAAATTTCTGTTTCAGCTTGACTGTCAATACAAATGACTTCAGGCTCGCTTACAGCCAGCCTGACCCTCGAATTAGATGCGCCACCGTTCTCATTATTCTGTCGTTGACCTACTGCCATAGTTTCTACGGGGCGCTGGGAATACCATACTGTAAACAAAGAATAAAAATTTTAAAATTAAAGTTTATATACAATCATAATAATATCAATAATAATAATAATAATAATAATAATAATAATAATAATAATAATAATAATAATTTATTATTATTATTACCACCACTCATCGTATCAGCGCCAATAAACCTGATATAGTGCACCAGGATCATAAAAGTAAGGTCATTTGTGTGATAGAGTTTTCGGCACCTGCTGAGAGCAATATCACTCAAAAGGAGGATGAGAAGCGGACAAAGTATCAAGACCTTCTGTTTGAATTGAGTAAAATATATCCAGGCTACAGGGTCAGATTAATTGTTCTTGTACTCGGTTGTTTAGGAGGGATGCGAGCTTCATTTGTGAGCCAATTACAAAAAATTCCTAGCTGCGAGCACAAGGCTAATGCGTTGGCGGTTCGCATGCAGAAGGCTGTTCTTCTGAAATCTCTAAATCTGGTTCGGCAGCACTGTTCATTATAAGATCCTATTCGGTAGCTCTAAAAAAGCATCCAACAACGTTTTTGACCACCGCTTAAGAATATCGGCGGCAATGGGTGAGAACAACAGTGTAAGAAACGAAAATAACAACTCTAGTAAATGAATCACGCTTTTGCTTACCCTCCAGGACGGATGGAGCAATAGTGGATTAGAATATGTAAAGCAAGAATGGGAGAGGTTGTTTTAGTGAGGTATTACCACAGCACGTGGTCGAGTCCCACACGAACAAGTGCGTAAATGCATTTTTTCCTCTCCTAAACTTGTTTTGTAAAAAAAAAAAAAAAAAAAATAATAATAATAATAATAGCGCTACCTCAAACATCGTGAAGTAATAGTTCAGTAAAGCGAGTACTAACTACGAGACAGTGATTTTTGTTTTCTTTTAGTTTATTAAATAGAAATAAATATCATTAAAGAACTATTATTAAATAAATAAATAAATTAATAATAAATATTGGATAATAATTAAATAATAAATTAATAATAAATATTAAATAAATTAATAATAAAAATTATATAATAGATAAATAATAATAAATTAATCTTCTACACGAGGAAATTTATAGCCGTAGGGTAGAGAATCATAATTTTCTACTCTACGACGTTTCATATTGACTACTCTACAAATTTTTTTTTCATCACGAGTTACTACTTCATTTAATCGTGTGGTTCGAATTACTCGTGACGATAAGTTTATAGGATCAGCATTCAATGTAACAAGATCACGAATCGACTCAAAATTAATTAATTGAGAGTTTTTAAAATTTAAAGTTATGCCCTTAGCCTTGCAAACACTGGGTTCGCTACCGTCAGCTGCACTAATCTTATAAGCGTAAAATTTTGGCCCACCAGATACGAACGTTGAAATAAAACTACCCACACCGTAGTCTTTTTCAATTTCGTCTGTTAAGTCGCCCAAAAGTGAACCTACATGAGGTTTGTATTCTTCTGGTGTATTACGGCTTACGTAAATACACGAGTCAGTATCGTAATATAATACCCTTCTACCTAGTTTAGAAAGATATTCATATAACTTTAATCTGGCTTGTACTGTTGTGTAAGCTGCAATGACAACATTAGTGTTTGGTGAAGGAGTACAAACCTCGGTCTTGTACAGCCAACAAACATAGAGTACAGACTCATTAACAGGTATGATGTCGTTGATCTCAATATCTGGATTAATAATCATTTCGAGTAATTTTGTCCGTGTACGTACAAGTGTCGCTCGTGGTAAATTATCCCGCTGTCCAAACTTACCCCAGAAAGAGTTAAGACAGAGTTTTGCAACAGAACGAAGTCCTGGATTTTTTTTATATTGGCATAATCTAGTCTTATT
Source organism: Ganaspis brasiliensis (assembly GCA_037103525.1). NCBI lineage: Eukaryota > Metazoa > Arthropoda > Insecta > Hymenoptera > Figitidae > Ganaspis > Ganaspis brasiliensis. Next base: position 2,142,964 of record JAZKLR010000350.1, read on the forward strand.
CCTTCCGAGGACTCGTAATGTGAGGTATATTCTTGTTTGGAAATATCGTCTGTACAATTCAATGGCCAACCACTTGCCTCTTGCTTTATCTTTAAAAACTTGTTTATATAAGATACAAAAAGACCACCCTCGCGAGTGATTGGGTTGTATTGTGTTGTTTTGTATTGCCCCTCAATTACTCGTTGAGATTCATCCTCGTGGACACACTCGCTCTGTTCGAGAGTGTCACAGCATGAGCGACAGAAGGGGAAATATGAGTTTCTTATGTTGACGGACAGGTAAAACAGGGTGGTACAAATCTCGAGGAGGTAAAACAGAACAAAGTATTAATCCCTCGACATTGGTAAGATCGTTATTATTACCTGTAAGCTTTTGACATTCTTCACCAATGTAAAGTTCAGGATGACCAACAGGAAATTTTCCTGTTTTACAAATAAAAGGATATAAAGAGCACACATCTTTATATTCTATTATTTCGTCATCTGATATCTCGTGAAACGATTTAGTGTTACCAGTTCGGCCACCATAAAACGCATCACGAGGATTCAATACCTTGTTCTTTTTTAAAATCTGACTATTGTTTAAAAATGTTTGTAACTCCTCGTTATTTTCTTTTCTGTAATTAAAGTCACATTCCCACATTTCAACGAGATCATACCCACTATTACGAATTTTGTCGGAAATCGCACGTGTTTGAGCATACCGATCATCCATATTTGTTTCCGAGTTACAAAGTTTTACATCTCTATTAATGTTATAACATTTTGGACATCCATGCCAGTAGCAACCATGAAACTGATAAACACGACGTGTATTTGTATCAGTGTTTTGATAGTAACCATCAACTATGATGTTTTCTAAAAGTCTGTGTTCTTTGTTTCGTCCAGCGTGCGTGATAGCAATCCCTTCCTCATATTCAACGGATAAGAGCCATTCTATTGCTGCACGAGATTGATTGTCTACCCATCTATAACCTCCTCTTGAAATAATTGCAATAGTGTTTTCTTTTAGGCAATGGGTTCTAAAGAATTTATTGCAAGAAGAAGCAATAGTTGTGCAATCTGCAAAAGGGCAAACACTTCCACATTCGAGGAATATTTTGCGAAATGCTAAGCAAGCACTTCGTAAAATATCTACATCGTTTTTACAGTATGATACCAACTCCTCCCAGAGAATAAACTTATATAAACTATCAGTGTATTTTTCACTATACCATTTTAGGAATTCTATCCTAGCCTTTTCACTCATTGTATCAGGAGAATAAAATTTCATGTCTGGTAATTTTCCAATGTAGTTTCTGTTCTCTGGGGTGTTGAATAAATGTGGAAATGTACCCTTTTCCCTTTAATCCGAATGCAGAGGGTAATGCAGCTAAAGGAAGTTGTAAATAATTTAAACTGTCAAAAAAAGTGGTGTTACCTACTTGCATTGAAATAATTTTTGTCCCGTTTTGTATGAGGATGGGAGCCTTACCACTTCCACTAGAGTGTTTTGCAAGATGGGCTAGTATAAATTGTGAATCATACCCACGTGCGTTATGGGCAATGCAAATTTTTTTTTTAAAGTTTTTGACCGGACGCAATGCAAATTCAATAAAGTCATAAACGGGATCTTCTCTGTCAAATATATACTCATGCACACCACATTCACTACAAAGTTGTGTCATGTCTTGGTTATTAAGACAAAACGAGCAAACCTGTTGGGCTACACAAAGATTAGGTTTGTGTATATTAACAGAGTCGGTCCCTGGGACAGTATTGTTTTGCTGTGTCTCGAAATCAAAAAATATATAAATTACCGGTTTTTTTGGCTTACCCAAATGATTAATTTTATTCGAATCACTTTCTTCTGCAACGGCCATATAACAATCGTGGTTGTACTCACGTTCGCATTTGCAAATTTTACAATAAGAAAGACCACAGCCATGCTCTTTCTTTTTGCTAGAATTGACCAAACGAGAACACGAGTCGCATGTTCGCAAAATATCACAAACAGATTTTCCATTGGAATAAGAATTTGGTTGTAAATGTTGATTGTAACATTCTTCACCAAAGAAATATCGTAAACATGTCACACATTTACGATTATTTCTTTGATTACTATTATGATACGCTTCTGAGCAAGGGGGGTGCGATAAAGAAGCACTACATTTATGTGAACATCTGTGCTCACATTTTCTTTTATAACTTTGGTTGCAAGGAATGCAGAAAGCTCTATTTGCCGCAGCCCCTGTTAAACTTAAAATCGTATCATAATGTTTATTAGTACTATCGTACATGAGATAAACAGTATACGTAGGTACTAAACCCCTCTCGATAAAATATTTAATTCCATCGAAAGCAGGTTCAGCACCCCGTGCATAATCTTTTTTATCAAAAACCATAAAAACTGTACTTTTACAAACTAAATATTGTTGAAATTTATTTAATTCACGAATACCACAACCTTCCGGAGGAATTCGAACTTGTGCATCCGTAATTAATTTTTCAGCCAAATTTGTTTGGACTTTTCCAATATCTCTGCGAACATCCAACCATTTCTTATGTATAGGACCCTCTCGAGTGGTACTGCGCACGGCATAAATTTTCCCACAAACAATAGCCCTAGAAAGACACTTATTTTCTTTGTTTTGAATACTTAAAATCGATTTCTTTTTGCTATTATCTGCTGAATTTTTATTCCATGCACCACCACTGAGATTTTGCACAAATTGTACATTGATTTTAAAACTATCATTAAATTCAAATTTTTCTGCACTTTGAACAACAGAGAAAAAAATACCCCAGAAATCATTGAAGCTAAAATTCTTTACTTCACGAATTGACAAATATCCACAATCTTTTGCAAAACTATCGGAATCAAATTTGACCTCAATGAAATCTGATGGCTGAAATGGTTGAATAATTGTATCAAAAATTTCTCGTAGAGCCGATTCAACCCACACAATAGGATTAATTTTTTCATTCCGTAAACTAGTGAATTTAATAAGATACTCGTCCCCGTGTAACTTAAATTTAGGAAAGAAAGTTCCTAATTTTTCTAAGACTTTAAATTTTGGGCTTTGACTAAAATCACTATCTCTGTTAGTGTTATCGCTAACGCGAGATGGGCCTGGTATGGGGCTGGTAGGTAGCACAATCCCTTGTCCAGTTTATATCACATCGGATTCTATACACATGTACAAAAAAGTTTTTTTTCAAATTTTAAAAATGCTAAATTTTTATTAATATTTTTTTTAATTTTTTAAAATTTACAAAATTCTAAATAGACTTTCCACTATATTTACTTTGTTATATCTCATTTAATTTTAATTTAATTAAATTGGCGAGCGAATGCGGTAAAAAAAGAGAGAATAAAAGAAACTATTTCCAGTCTAAATCAATTGCTCTGTCAAAACTTGCCAAGTAAACATTTGTTAATGCCATGGAATTAAATATAGAGAACAAATCCTTGGAAAAAATCGTAGAGAATGTTTCACTGGATAATAGAAAATGAGACCAAATATTAGCCCGAAAAGAGGAAAAAATTAGAAAAATTGTGAGAAAGAAAAACTTGGAAAATTTTGTACATATTTAAAATTTGAAATCAATTTTTTAAATTTAATAATCCCGCTTAATAGATTGTTTATTTAATATTTTATTCTTAACTTTATAAAATAAAACGACTTACGATTGTTGGAGAGAAGTTCCATCTCATTTTCCTGCAAATCACGTTCACCTGGCTGTGGTCTGACTATCTCTCTAATCCATGGTGAGAGGTCATCAGGTGGTCCATCACGATTCACAATAACTTGACACTCACTGTCCTGACTAATTACACTAGATTGTACCAATTTTTTATTTTCTGTATGATGCCTACACTTATTAAGTTCAATTTCGTTCACTATTTCGTCACTATTGTCATCTACAACCATCCCCTCCTCACCTTCCTCATTCACCTCTTTATCATCCCTATTTTTATTTTCCCTAATATTTGTAGTGGTTGCACTATTATCCGTACACTTTTTACGCACAATTTCTTCCACTACAGTGACACTGTCATCATTATCAACAACCATATCCCCACTCCTCTCGCGCACTTCTTCTTCTTCTTCTTCTTCTTCTTCATCAGAAAAATCTTCAGGTAGCTGCGTGTAAATTCCATATTTATCTTGTAAATCAAATGGACAATGGACAAATTTTTTTTAACGACAGTATATGAGGTCTAAAAATTGTTGGTGATGGCGGTGTTGGTGTTATTGATGCTGGTGTTGGTGATGGTGGTGTTGGAGTTGGTTGTGGAAGTGGGGATGATTTAGCTGCTGATATTATCGATGATGACGATAATGACGAAAATAAGGATGATGATGATGATGACGATGTCGATACCAGATGATCAAACCGCACTGTTGTCCACCCTCCTGTACTGGTGGCTGTAAAAAATAATAATAAATATATTTAATATTTTTTTTAAAGTGTAATTTTTAAATAAGTATAAACAAAATAATACTTACAAGCAATGGGTTCTTGTTGTGTGCTCAAGTTTGTTGTGCCCTCTTCTCTCTCACATTGTACACCTGAAAAACAAAATTTATTATTTATTTATATATAATATTTATTTCTATCATTTTTATTTAATGTTTATCAAGTTTATTTTAATTTTACTTACCAGGAATACTTTTACGCTTCCCGTATTTCGCTTCCATAGGTGTAAGCGAGGTAATCAGATGGTTTATATGGTCTTTTAAGCATTCATCATCTTGCATTGCGGGTTGAATGGCTTTCAATCCATCCGTTGATAACAAGTTCAATGCTTGATAAATAAGCAATTGAACTTTTTCACGGTTAAAATCACCCACCACTAAACCTGACTCAAGAACAATCACGAGCTTACGAAATTCGCGAATAGCATCGTTCATTGCGTTTACACGTTTAGACATTTTTTCGGCCATAATGCTGAATTTAGAAAATTACGCTGAGAAAATTTTGGGCAGCAAGTTAGTTTGAAGTCACCAGAGAAACTGGTGTTTTCACGCTGCGTTTGTCAGTTTTATGAATTTTCACATCTCCTACCCTAAAAATGTAGGTGGGGGTCGGCTAGAAGACTTTAAATATGATAAATATATGCATCTTCTGAAATTTCAGAAAAACATAGTGCAGGAGAGTATGAGAGTGAGAGAGAGAAAGAAACTGGAGTGGGAAATGTCTTTGGAAACGAGTGCATTTTGTCTAACACAAGTTAGTACAAGTTATGGAAAACAGTCCACGATGCAAATTTCAGGGAAGAAAGAAGCGAAGTCAGACTAGATACGTTATTGTCTAGCCTAGAGGTAATTTACATAGACAGGTCCTGTGCGCGTCAGGTGAAGTGACAAACAAAAGGGATGCACTAGCCACGGTTTAACGCAAGAACAGAACTTTCTAATACTTGAATTTCTGAAAATTGTTGAATTTGGAAATTATTGATAAAACATTCTAAAAAATATAGAATTATTAAAAATGAAATATATTCTACCTCTATTTAGTTAAGATATATTTAATAATAAGTTTAAAAATAAAATCAGGTTATTCTAAATTATTTAAAATATATTATATTTTTATTCATAATTTTAAATTAAAAATAAATCAATAAATAATTAATTAATAATATAAACTTGTAAAAAGATATTTTAAATTATATTACATCATATATTATGTGATATTTTTTTCCACTATTATGATAATCACATTATCTAAAATCTATTATAAGATGTACAGGTATGAACGTGTTTTTTAAGGAAAGTATAAAAGCAGACGTTGTACGTTATTCTCTAGTCATTCTGTAAAAATTGTTTCCAGTAATCATGTCAGGTGTATTGTCAAAACTTATGGCGAAAACTGTCGTTGACGCTGACAGTGAGAATACACAAGCATTTGATATGTCTGTAAACTACTCTGCAGTGCAAAACAAACGTGAATATCCTGAAGAAATGTTATCTTCAATGTATGTTCAAAATGACAAACCAGTAAAAAAGTTTAAATCTCTACAAAATCATCCGATGATTTTTACCACGAGTTATGATTTAAACAATTCGTGTTCTAAGAAAGTTACTATTGGCCTTGAAATTCAAGAGGGTGGACATTTTGTACCTACTATACGTTTCACCGATAAGAGGTCACGAGGAATTTCGCTACATTTTGAAGAGTGGATAGAATTGCAGAAAAAATTTGATATTATTGGGTCAAAATAAGTGAACTGGGCCACTTGAGAAATTTTTGTTTCCGATTTGCAAGTTATCTATGCTGTTTGATATATATATGAACATATTTTTCCCCCTAAAATATTTTTCAAAAATTTCATTTATTTTGGAATTAAACGGGGGTTGAACTTTTGGGTTATGAATTTTTCTTTTAACCATAACTCAGGAACGGATAAAGATAATTGAGCTTTCTTTTTTTTAAATTAAAGGTTAAAAGTTGTACTTTAAACTGTAATTAAAATTATTGTTGTAAAAATAAAATTTATGATTGTTATTAACAATTTTTTTAAACAATTGTAATTTAAAACATGTTCTCAACGTCATCCAAACACTAAACTATGCTCATTCGACGCGCAATATTCTAACGAGTAAATTAAACAAAAAAAAGTTTAGTAACCTCCAAAATTACAGAAGTTATGCATATTTTTCTGCCGACGCGAAGCGAGCAAGCAACATCTAACTTGCGAACGCGCGGGAATACGTTCGCCCCTGACTGTCGCGCTTCGAAAAATTTACGTAATATTTAATAATAAGAAGAAATATGAACAATAATTATAATAATTTAAGTAGTAATTTGATGCTTATTAATTTATTAGGATTTTTACCACTGAAGTAACCAGTGGCGGATCTAGACAAGGGTTTTGAAGGGGGTACTATATGAGACAAAAAGATATGACACTATAGTGTTAACTCTTTCTCTCTCACATAAATATAAAACTTCGAAAGGGGGCAAGCAACTGTACCCCCACCCCCTGGATCCGCCAATGGAAGTAACTTTATACAATTTTTAAATTAAAATATAATTGTAGAGAATGTGGAAAAAAAGTTTCGCCGAAAAAAATATCAATTTTATATTATTGAAGAAATTGATATTTTTTTCGGCGAAACTTTTTTTCCACATTCTCTACAATTATATTTTAATTTAAAAATTGTATAAAGTTACTTCCATTGGCGGATCCAGGGGGTGGGGGTACAGTTGCTTGCCCCCTTTCGAAGTTTTATATTTATGTGAGAGAGAAAGAGTTAACACTATAGTGTCATATCTTTTTGTCTCATATAGTACCCCCTTCAAAACCCTTGTCTAGATCCGCCACTGGTTACTTCAGTGGTAAAAATCCTAATAAATTAATAAGCATCAAATTACTACTTAAATTATTATAATTATTGTTCATATTTCTTCTTATTATTAAATATTACGTAAATTTTTCGAAGCGCGACAGTCAGGGGCGAACGTATTCCCGCGCGTTCGCAAGTTAGATGTTGCTTGCCCGCTGCGCGTCGGCAGAAAAATATGCATAACTTCTGTAATTTTGGAGGTTACTAAACTTTTTTTTTTTTAATTTACTCGTTAGAATATTGCGCGTCGAATAAGCATAGTTTAGTGTTTGGATGACGTTGAGAACACGTTTTAAATTACAATTGTTTAAAAATATTGTTAATAACAATCATAAATTTTATTTTTACAACAATCATTTTAATTGCAGTTTAAAGTACAACTTTTAACCTTTAATTTAAAAAAAAGAAAGCTCAATTATCTTTATCCGTTCCTGAGTTATGGTTAAAAGAAAAATTCATTACCCAAAAGTTCAACCCCCGTTTAATTCCAAAATAAATGAAATTTTTGAAAAATATTTTAGGGGGAAAAATATGTTCATATATATATCAAACAGCATAGATAACTTGCAAATCGGAAACAAAAATTTCTCAAGTGGCCCAGTTCACTTATTTTGACTCTATTTGTGCTTACCTGGAAGGTAGAAACAATTACACATTAGACGGTTGTGTTCATCGTCTAGAACCTTTAAAAATTGGTAGTTGTGTACTACTTTTCACAATATCATACAACGCAAAAGCAATTTTAATTGGGAAGAGTTTAACCAGTGATTGTGACGCAAATGTAGTGGCTGATGATATAAACGGAAAGAAAAAATATAATTTTTCGAATAATATTGTCATGCAAGTGAACACGTTTGAAGGATTAATCAAATTAGTTGTTTGTATTGATGAACGTGTAAGACAGTTAATAAAAATTATTGACAATGTAAAATTGTGTAAGGATATTTTTGTTAGTGAATTGTGTACATATTTAGAATCACAAAATATTGTAAAACCTGTCGGTGAATTTATAGCACAATTGTTAAATGTGAAATTTGAATTTTTTAAAGATTTAGTTAAGGCTAGATTACCGTTGGAAGAATTTGTAAATTTCTACTTTGAAATTATATTTTCTGAAATATCATGTTTACTAACTGACTTACTCTCTCTAGAGGTTAAAGAAAATATTTGTCAAAAATTACGAGAAAAAAAAAGCAAACCAAAAAAGGAAACAACGAATAACTCTTGCATATTACTTTTCGACATTTTGTTCTGACAATGTTTTATTGTAACATTATTATTATCATTATAATCAACATCTGTATTTACGAAATTGTTACAAAAAAAAAATGCACTAGTTTCGAATAAAACAAATTTCTTGTTCATCATATCTTGTGTGTATGTGAGTCTGTTATTTCTTCCTATTAACCTTATTTTTATCCTATCAACTTACGATATATAAAAAATAATAAATTTATTTAAAGGGTTCTTTTTAATAATATTTTTGGTTAATTTTCTTAATAAATACTGAGTAATATTTTAATATTTTTGAAACTTTCCGACAAATTGCTTTAATTTCAAATTTTCAGTGGAGATAAGTAGCGAGACGACTGCGGCGGCGGCGGCGGCGCGCGCGTCGGTCCGCGGAACTCGTCTCAAATAAGCTAATATGAGACGAGCTATACGCTACGCCAAAAACAAGCTTAAATTAGGCGTACGTACCAGGTTTAAATAAGCTTATTAAACCTGGTTCACGTGCGGAACCAATATCAGCTTATAGGGTTCCGCACAATGCGCGCGTTTATTAATAAGCTTATTGAGAAATAATTTCTGAAAAAGTATAAAAAGAATAACAGAATAATTTTTTTGTTAGTGTAAAAAATGTATAGACGCTGGAAACACCCGTTTACATCAATGATTTGTGGTCCTACTGGCTGCGGAAAGACATTTTTTGTAAAACATTTTTTAAAATATGTTGAACATATGTGTGATACACGTTTTATGCGTGTTTTGTTTTATTACTCAGAGTGGCAATCTGTTTATTCTGAGTATGGTAAAACTATAGAATTTAAGGAAGGACTACCGCAACCTGCTGATTACTCAAATGATAACAAATGTCCGAAACTAATTGTTATCGATGATCTTATGCGTGAAGGTCATGGACAAAGAGATATTTCACTTAATGCGAATTATATTATTGTATTTAAAAATCCACGTGACAGAGCCCAATTCCAACATCTTGCTCGTCAAATCTATCCAGAGAATCCACGTTTTTTACAGGAGGCTTATCACGATGCTACTTCAAAACCACATGGCTATCTTCTTCTTGATTTAAAACAGTCTACGCCCGACAATTGTCGTTTTAGAACGAATATATTTCCGAGAGTTAATTTTTCGTATGTTTATTTACCGCTGAAAAGTATAAAAAGAGTAGATGGACACGAACAGATACCAGTTGAAAGATTGTAATGGCGTCGAATATATGCAAATGTATTGGTGTGAAAAACGCATCTGCTTTAAATGCATTATATCAACTTGATACTAAACAAAAACGAACAATTCTATCGTCAGCTGATTCTAAACTTATTAAGTGTATTTGCGAGTGTGCATTAAATATTTTAGCTGGAAATATACCGCTTAAAACAGTGGAAAAACGTAAATTAAAAAAACATAGACAAAAGTTGAGAAAATTAGCAGAAGCAAAAGGAAACTGGAAAAATAAAAAAAAGTTTATTTTACAAAAAGGTGGAGGTTTTTTACCCCTTTTACTGGCACCAATTGTCGATAATATTCTATCAAATCTATTCACATAAGTTACTTTAATATTTTAAAATATGGAACACGCGAGAAAAATGGTTTTAGTTCCTAGCAAACAAATTGAAAAAATACAAAAACAATCATCTTCTTCATCAACTTTTGGTAATCCACATGTTTTTCTAAACAATTCTGGGATGGAGAATAATATGAAAGCAAATAATGAAAAAGATAATACTGTTACTGAAAACGTTTATAAATTACCATCAGCTACTATTCAGACACCTGAAAATGTTATGACTCGTCTTGACAGTGAAAGGAGTCTAATTTTAAACTCACCTTTTTTAAAAGATGAACGTGAGAAATGGAAAATGTACCATCAAGTATTACAAAAATATCTTTTTTTCAGTAGTGTTAAAAGTAAACCAGAAAATACAACAGAAAAAAATAATAACAATAACGAAGATGTTGATAATAATGCATCAATGAGTGTTGAAGACATTCTTGCTACTGTCCCAAAAACTTTTAACCTCAAAGGAGCAATACTACTCTCAAGTCTCGTTAAACCAGATTTACAACAGCGTTTCAAGTGGGACGCACGTGGTGTTGTTTCTATTGATGGAAAACAATTGCAAAATTCAAATATTGCTGATATATTAAATGATGCTTTAAGAAATAGAAAAAGAGTTAATCCAATAGGAAGACTTCAGTTTGCCACTTTCCTTCAAGGGGTTGATATTTCACGTGAAATTGTGGCAAATAGTAGAAAAATTGTTCTGCCCATTCAAACAAACTTTTTGTTGATGTAATATATTTCCCATCTACAAGTTCTTGTAGATGGGAAATATATTACATCACCAAAAAGTTTGTCTTGTAGATGGGAAATATATTACATCACCAAAAAGTTTGTCTTGTAGATGGGAAATATATTACATCACAAAAAAGTTTGTTTGAATGGGCAGCACAATTTTTCCAGAAAATTAAATTTGGCTTTTGCACAGAAGAGGAACATGCGATTAACGAAAACAATTTAGCGCCTCGAAATGCATGTGCAAAAACTGTTAGTTGTACACGACAGTACCATTCGTGTCAGCCAACTGAAAAAGATCAGCTAATATGCAAAATATTTTCTGAGGATTCAAAAATAAAGACTCATAAGGTCACAAAAAGTCCACGACAATAGAGTACAAAAAAATTAAGCTTTTTAACTTTATTATTAACGTTATTAGTTATTAGTATTAATGATAGTGTACTTTAACATTATTGCGTATTTAATTAATTACATATTGTTTTTTTATATAAATAAATGAAAAAAGTGATTTTTATTATGTTCAACTAAATCATTTGACTTGACTTAACTTCATAATTATTTCATATATTATTATAGGAGGGACTACGGAAGGCGCAGTTGCGAACGAACCAGTGCCGCTGGATATTGTTTCCGGAGCGTTATAAACAAATTAACGCTATTCTGTTAAATATAAACCTAACCAAATTTTTATTTTTGTATAATAAACCTAAATTCATACTGAATCAATACGTTTTTAAAAAAATTTGTTAGCAGGCCCAGAACATGTTTTTTTTTAATTGTTTATAAAAAATCATTAATTTTGCATTAAAAAATAAATGCACGTGATCAAAATTATTTTTATCTTAAAGTTTATACTTTTGTACACAAGTCATACAAATTTTATTAATTTTCAATAATATAAAAAAAAGATATGAATTTTCAAATAAAAAGATGCAAAAATTTTCATTTGTTTATAACTTTTGACATTATTTAAATTAAAAAAAACTATTTATATGCAAACTATCTCTCATTTAGTAGTATAGGAATATAACATTAATTTCAAATTTCATTACATGTTTGCAAATCAGGGGGCCACTTCAGAAATTTTTACCCAGATGTTTTACAACAAATTGTACTTGCTTATAATAATACACGTCATACAGCTACAAAAATGCGACCGTCATCTGTGACTTTAAAAAATGCAAGAGAGGCTTATTTGAATATTGTAAAAAAATACGATAAAACCGCATTACACGGTGGAAAAAAAAGCTAAATATAAGGTAGGTGATTTTGTGAGAATCAGTAGAGAGAGGAGTGTTTGAGAAAGGTTATGAAGCAGGTTGGACTGAAGAAATTTTTGTCATAAATCGTATTTTTAACAAAAGAGAAAATTCACCTACAGTCTACGAATTGAAAGACTTGGACGGTGAGATTATAGATCGGCATTTTTATGTACGAGAATTATCAGCTGTTAAGAGAGACAATCTTCTGAGAGAAACTGAATTTATTATTGAAACAATAATTCGAAGTAAGGGTAACGGTGTAAAAAAACAATTACTTGTAAAGTGGAAGAGTTACCCTAAAAAATTTAATGCATGGATACCTGCTTCTGATTTAAAAAAAATAAAATAAAATAAAAAGCATCACAATGGAAATTGATGAATTTTATTTAATCTTACCAAGTAATAGTAGTATGAAATATTTTCCACATAATACAACAACACGCTTTACTACACAACTACCACATGAGATTCGATTAAGTGGCCGTTGGGCTGTTGCGTTTACTGAAATACAATTTCCTCGTACATTTTTACACGTAAGAGATGACAATTCCGAGAAAATTGAAAATCGTATTGCTCTAATGACACTCGTGACAAATGCTAATGTGAAAGAAAATTATAATAAAAATGTGGATGAATTATTTATAGATGGAGAAAATATACTTCAAAAATATAAATTGCCCTTTCTCATGAAAAGTGAAACGGAAATGAATGAGATTAACGACAATAGTATTAGAGAGAACTACAATCCTCAACATCTGCTGAGTGGAATATGGCGTCGTCCTATTGTCTCGCATTTTCGTCCAGGTGTATACAATAAAATTAAAGATATTATTACAGCGATAAACCAGACAGATATTGGTAAAAGTCATGAAATGTTAACTTTTAACGATGATGGAAACGGATATTTTAGAGTAGAGAAAATTTGTAAAAACGATTGTAAACTAGGCAGTGAACATTATCTGGTTATAAGTGAAAAAATATCTCGTATTCTTGGTTTTTCACCTAAGAAAATTTTACCCGTGAAGTCGTGTTATGCAAATCATCCTGCTAGCTTGACAACAGGACTACCTGAAAAAATGTTTATCTGCTGTGATGTGTGTGAGCTACGTATAACAGGCGATGTACAAACACCACTTTTAAGAATTATACCTGTTGATACTCGAAACTATATTTTTGCTTCTACTCAGGTTACACAATTATCACCTCCAAATTATATTCCTCTTATCCGTACGCAATTCCGTACAATAGAAGTTGATATAAGAGATCATATTGGTCTTCCTATACCATTTGAGTTTGGTACTCTGACTGTGACACTACATTTCAAAAAAATTGATTAAATAGAATGGCTCATTATATCGATTATTATACTTCGCAGGTGGGTAGAGGTGGAATATCAAAAATTTATGTTGGCTCACCATATCAGAGAGGACATGGGATTGGAAGTTTTCTTGGAGGACTTTTTCGACGTATATTACCTGTACTGGCAGGGGGTGCTCGAGCTGTTGGTAGAGAAGCATTACGCACTGGTCTTCACACTTTAGACGATGTTGAGAATAACATACCGTTTAAACAAGCAATCTAAACACGATTTCAGGAGGGCCGAGACAATTTAAAAAGGAAGGCTATTGATAAAATTGAAAATCTTATGAATGGTTCTGGTTATAAAATTGATGCCAAAAATTTTAGAGCTCAGTTGAATAAAGTACTTGGACAAGCAAGTGTCAAGCGTAAAAGAGTTGTAAGGAAAAAAGGAGGTAAAAGAAAAAAAAGTAATCTCAAAAAGAGTAAAAGAAAAACAAAAAGAAAAAAAGTAACTAGGAGAAAAACAAATAAAAAACCTAAAAAAAAATTAAAAAACGAATAACAAGGAAAAAAGGAAAGAAACGTAAAATATCAAGAAAAAAAAATACAAAATTTGATGATATTTTTGGTACTAAATAAAACTAAAAATGTCTTTCCTACATTCTCACTCTTGCGAGTGTTTAAAAACTGAGTTAGATCTATTTTCATTACCACCTACACAAACATCTATTGAGAGTTCACAATGGGTTCATTATAAGCCTGTTTCCTCTTTATCGGATGATTCCCCAATAGAATTTGTTATTCCTGGACATGGTGAAGAATACATTGATCTTGCACACACCATGCTTAGTATTCGTGTTGATTTACATACTTTGAAAAAAAACAGATACAGAGAAAGAAACGTTGCAGCTGGCTAGTGTCGTAAATAATTTACTACATTCACTATTTAATCAGGTGGATGTATATTTTAACCAAAAACTTGTCTCGCCAGCAAATAATGCGTACGCATATAGAGCTTATTTGGAAACTCTTCTTAATTATGGACCACAAGCAAAAAACAGTCATCTTACCTCTGCGCTATGGATTACCGATACAGCCGGAAAAATGGATAATATCACTTCAGAGGACACAGGGTTCAATGAACGACGAAAATATTTAACTCATGGTGATTCAATAGATTTGATTGGTCATCTACATTGCGATGTATTCAATCAAAATAAATTTCTTTTAAATGGTGTTGAAGTGAGACTACGTTTGGTACGTACAAAAGATGCGTTTGTTCTCATGGACCCAACAGGTGAATGTAGCATTCACATTGCAGAAGCTACTCTACTTGTTCGTCGTGCAAAAATAAGCCCTGGTATTTTACTTGCACATGCAAAAGCACTTTCTCAAGGTACGGCGAAATACCCAATCACACGAGTTGAGGTGAAGTCGTTTACTTTACACAGCGGAGTACATGGTGATACTCTTGACAATGTCATTCTTGGTCAACTGCCTAAAAGAATAATAATTGGGTTTGTTGATAATAAAGCCTTTAACGGTAACACTAAACTTAACCCATTTAATTTTCAAAATTATTCAATTAATTTTCTCTCACTATATGTTGATGGTATGCAAATACCATCTAAGCCATTACAACCTGATTTTAGTAAAAAAGAACTTTATGTGGAGGCTTATCAAACTCTCTTTACTGGAACCGGTATACATTTTCTCAACGAAGGTAATGATATTAAGCGAGTTGATTACAGTGAAGGTTTTTGTCTTTTTGCTTTTGATCTTACACCTGATCTTTCTGCAAACTGTTATTCTCATTGGAATCTTGTAAAAAGTGGAAGTCTGAGAATTGAAGTTCACTTTGCGGTACCATTGACAAGTACAGTAAATTGTATTGTTTATGCTGAGTATGACAACGTGTTGGAAATAGATTCGTCACGACAGGTTATTGTTGATTTTGGAAGTTAAGTTATTCACGAAATATAACCCACCACATGATACACACATGTGTAATTTAAAATTTAAAATTTTTCTTTATCTATGCCACATCACACAGTATTGCATCACCCTTATAACGTATATAAACCGGAAAAGACAGGTTCATTTCTACCACTTTCGTTGAACAGTAAGGACGGTAGCTGTGCGTTAAATTATCAAATTGTTGTTGTGAAGTGATGGATTTCGTTGTCGATATCCAGGGTTTTCGTGGCGTGGAAGATGAATTTATTGAAAAAGAAGTGGCTGTGCTCGCATTAAACGAAGACTTCATTGGACATTGGATTGCAGCACCACCATACCCATTTACTGAATTGAGTCATTGTGCAAAAGAACAAAACAACTGGTTAACTTGCTCATTTCATGGAATTGAGTGGTTCGAAGGCGACGTTGCTCTTAAATATCTACATGCAAACTTACGTACTGTGGCAAAAACAGCGGGGAAAATTTATACGCGTGGCCAAGAAAAGGCTAAAATTCTTCAAAATGTGATGAGCAGTCAAATTATAAACTTGGAACTATATAATTGTCCAAGTTTTAAAAAACTTCAAGAATCCGGTGGTTTTTGTCTGCATCATGGTTTTAAGAAGGAAAAATCTTATACATGTGCAGTAAATAACGCTTTTAAATTAAAAAAGTGGTTATTGCAGCGAAAAACGGAACAAGTTTTAATGTTACCACAAATCGGAATTGATGTGGCAGAATATGGTGGAGAAGAAACACTAAATCCAACACCAAAAACAAAAAATTGTTTACCGATGTTTAATAAGAAAATAAAAAAGGTCAGCTTTGATGAAAATATTTCAAAAGATGCTGGAATTATATGTGATGGAATCAAAAAGAAACCTTCTACTACTACTGCTACTACTACAAATGAAGTGAATAAACTTCTTCAAAATTTTCCATCACTTGGTGCACCATTTTTAAAAAAAAGACAATCATGAACAGTCTACAGATTCTACAACTTCTACAAGTGATTCCTCGGAGTACCACTGGGGTGTTTCCAGCGGATAGGATTCCTAACCTCTTGATGAAACCGGTGTCAATTATAATTAATACTGATGGCTATCGAAAACAGGGCGCTCACTGGATCGCCATCTTTATTGATCAACATGGCAGAGGAACCTTCTTCGACAGCTACGGTCTTCCGCCTCATATTCCTGAACATGTTGATTGTCTGCGTCGAAACTGTACCTTCTACCAGTGGAACACAGAACAATTACAAAGTTTCTCTTCTGATGTATGTGGTCAGTTTTGTGTTATGTTTCTTTTTTATATGTGCAGTGGTGTCAGCTTGTGTGATTTTGTTAATCTTTTTTTCTAAAGATTTTGTAAAAAATGATTTTATCGCTAATAGTTTTTATAAATCACTCTCACTTTAATAATAATCACCTTCATTCTTGTATTCAATCATGCTCGTCTCGAAATGCTAATTAATTGTGCTGTAGTTTAAATTAATGTTATTCTTGTCACTCTTCTCGCGCGGTTTGTGTAGTTTATTATAATATTATAATTTATTATAATATATATGCATAATATCTAATCGTAATTCTCTTATCGCTCAACCTATAACATATCTTATTATATTAATTACACTTATTTGTCTAACTAAGCTTAAGAAATGCATTATCTTTTTATTATATATCTCGATTTAATTAGATGTAATTTTTAAAAGAATAACATGAATATATACTTTTAATCGATGTTATTGTTGTCTCTCTCCTCACGTGGTCGGTCTTGTCTATATTAATATATATATATCATGCGTCATAAATGTCTAGTCATAGTTTTATCGATGGTTATACTTAAAAATATCCTATTATATTAATTATTCTTATTTGGCTAACTAGGTTAAAAATTATGAATTATTACTATTATTATTATATTACAATTTAATTATCTATGTATGTGTGTGTGTGTGTGTGTGTGTGTGTGTGAAAAATTAATAAATATTGTAAGACTATATAACTTTTTTATTTTACCTACCCCCACATTAGAGTAAGTTAGTAGAAAATTTTTAAAGATTTTAAAATAAAAAAAATTTATAATTTAAAAAAAATTATTAATTACGTGTAAATATTTCGAATGTTAAATTCTTCTATGCTTTTAATTTATCTTAATAATAAGAAACATTTTATTTCATTTCTAATTTGATATTATAGAATAGAATTTCGAACTTATATTTCTAAGTCACTATTTCTAACAACTATAATCGTAGCTGTTCTTGTGCTCAAAAACCAGAAGCGTCGAGGGTTCAATTCCTCAAGGTAGGTTGATTTTTTTTTCTTTAATATAAATAATGTCATTACTTTTTATTAATATTTTTCTTCATTGTACTATTTAATTTTAATTGTTTTACAATTGTATTAAAATTTTCAGTAAAAATTTTGAACTCTTAAAATTTTACTTCTCGTAATATTCGAGAATGATATTTTGCATTTGTAAGTCTGTCTTCCATCCAGCTAAGCAGCTAAGCATAGCAAGTAGTCCCTTTTCACTATTCTAATTCTTCGCCATCCCCCCCTTTATCTAATACAATAGCGCACCGCCACCCCAGCGCTCACGCTTT
This sequence comes from Ganaspis brasiliensis, assembly GCA_037103525.1. Lineage (NCBI taxonomy): Eukaryota > Metazoa > Arthropoda > Insecta > Hymenoptera > Figitidae > Ganaspis > Ganaspis brasiliensis. The sequence goes on from JAZKLR010000350.1 coordinate 2,160,966, forward strand.
AACGTTGCGAACAAGACTTGTTGACTTTCACGACATTCTACTCTCTCTCTCTCTCTCTCTCTCTGTCTCTAGCTCGCATCTCACAGTATTGCATCATCCATTCTTTTCTGCATTTTTGGGAAACGCTTGTTATTGGGTCCCATAATTTCAATACCACCCTCTTCCATTCATGCCTCCACTACCACTACTCCCACTCTCTTAGTTTTATGCTTGGGCAACTATAGGACGCATTCTGATTGGCTCCCATAATTGCCCAACACACCCACTATCTTCCTTCTCTCTTACCCTCTCTACGATACTCATCCCCTCTTTCTCTCTCTCACACACAGTCTGTGACGTCACGATGTCTGGCCCAAAATGTCAATTCCTTCCTCTTTCCCCACACCTCTCCTCTGTCTCTCTCACTCCCATTGTCCCCACTATCTCTTTCTCTCTCGCACTGGCGCCAGTGACGTCACTGTGACGTCACAAACGTCTCGCCATAGTTGCCCCTTACTACTGACGTCAAAATTGACGTATTATTTGACGTCGGATTTTTCAAGTGGGAAAGAGATTGGATATTGATGTCATTGACTAAGGATAGAAAAAGTAATCAGTAGGGATTAAGAAAATTGGTTAGGATAAAAAAGAGGAGATTGAAAAGGATAGAATGTTTATTTTATTCATTAGGAGATAAGATGCGATGGAGAGCAATGAAGAAAGCATAGGGTGAGATTAAAGAAAGATGATTAGAAGGAACTAGTTATTCAGTTTATTTACTGAAACAAAAAGAATAATATAGTTAGAGTAGTAAGAGATTGACAAAGATTGAAAATTCTTGATTAAAATAGATAGGATATTCATAGTTATGAAAAAATACCTACAGTTACAATGTTACGAAATGGACTGAAATAGAGAAGGAAAAACTGAAAGAGATTGGATGTTGCTGTTATTGACAAAAGATAGAAAAAGTAATCTGTGGTCATAAAGAAAATAGGTTAAGATAGAAAAGAGGTGATTGAAAAGGATAGGCTATATATTTTATTTATCCGGAGATAGAATCAGAGCCGGCTTTAGCACTTTCTGCGCCCTGGGCGAAGTTCAATTTTGTCCCCCCCCCCCCCCCCCTATAATATGCAATCTGGTTAGACATATAATAAACTAGCTTTCGAGGGCATCGAAATCTAGTGGCGTGCCATAAACAGTATTTTTTGACCAAAAGTATTTTCTGACAGAAAGTATTTTTTGACCAAAAGTATTTTCTGACAGAAAGTATTTTCTGACAGAAAGTATTTTCTGACAGAAAGTATTTTCTGACAGAAAGTATTTTTTGACCAAAAGTATTTTCTGAAAGAAAGTATTTTTTGACCAAAAGTATTTTCTGACAGAAAGTATTTTTTGCCAAAAAATATATTCTGACAAAAATTATTTTCATGCAGAGAGTGTTTGAAACAAACTTTTCTAAGCAAGATAGTTCTCTTCAAAAAATTATTAAATTGCAATATCCATTATTGAATATACATCCGATTAGCACATATTCTAGATTTCTTTTAAACTTCTTTACTTACATATTTTGATGTGCTAATTACGATTATCATAGTGAAAATTGTCACCTAGAAAGATTCCCTTGGAAACATCCCGGAAACACTCCCTCGGAAACTTCCCGTAAACACACCTTGGAAACTTCCTGGGAACTTCCCGGAAACATTCCTTGAAAACTTATTGGAAACTTTTCAAAAACTTCCCTTGGAGACTTCCTGTACATTTCCCGGAGACTTCGTTTGGAAACTTCTCTAAAACATCCCTTGTTAACTTCCCGGAAACTTTCTTTGGTAACTTCCCTAAAACATATCTTGTAAAATTCCTGAAAACTTTCCGGAAACATTCCTCGGGAACTTCCTGGAAACTTTTCGGAAAGTCCCTTTGGAAACTTCCTGGAAATTTCTCGGAGACTTCGTTTGGAAACTTCTCTAAAACATCCCTTAAAAATTTCCTAAAAACTTCATGGGAACTTTCTTTGGTAACTTCTCTAAAACATCCCTTGTAAACTTCCTGAAAACTTTCCGGAAACATTCCTTGGAATTTTCCAGAAGACCTGCTTTGGAAACTTGCCGAAAACATTCCTTAGGAACTTCCTAAAAACTTCTCAGAGACTTCCTTTGAAAACTTCCAGGAAACACCCCTTGAAAACTTTCCAGAAACTTCCCTCAGAACAAAAGGATATCCCTGGGACATCCTTGGGATATCCCGCTGAAATTTGAGATATCCTAGGGATATCCCTGGGACACAAAGGATATCCTAGGGACATCCCCAGTCTATCCAAATTTCCGCCTCATGAGATATACTCTAATGATCTAGGAAAAAAATTTGGAGGTATGAGGATTCGAACCCGCGCCTTTGCGCATAGCAAGCGCGGCAGTAACCAACTGAGCCACTGAAGCTTGTTATATGTAGTAGAGAAAAACATTAGTACTTGATGCGAAGAATATTGGTTGCACTTAAACATTTTTTTAAAAAAAAAAACTTAAACATATCTACACTGAGAAAAAAATGCTATTGAATCAAATACATTCATGCTATTGAATTCCATGTCATTACTTCATTGACAGATTTATTAGTTCATAAGCATAAACCTTTAAAGCAAAAGTCTGAAGTTTTTGAAATAATAGCATGGTGCTATCAAATCGCTGCTATCTACTCAATTGTTAATTTACTTAAATCAATAGCATATTTTAATATTTATTTAACATAGTTCTCTTAAAATGTTGTCATGGTATTTTTGAAAAAAATATTTGAGTATTTGAATCATATAAGAAACTGTAGAATTGTAAACACCCTGCTTTAGATTTGATAGCATATGCTTTCGTTTCGAATAAACGGTGTATTTGCGGACTGCCAATAGCAGATGTTATTGAATCCTTAGGCACTGTATTCGGCCCATTTGCGCGTAGGTCTTGGCAATGTTCTTCCCCCACCTCTTGGATTGTAGCTTATATGGGAGGTTCGTGAAACGGCTACCAGCGAGCGTATGGCATAGTGGTTAGAGCGTCGGGCTTTAGGCCCAGGGGTCGCGCGTTCGAGACCTCTCAGCGTCAAATATTTTAATTTATAAGTTGTGCGTTAGAATTAAGATGTATATGTTATATGTATAAAAATAATGTAAAAATGTTATAAAATAGTAAAAATAATAAATATAAAATATAATAAATAAATACAAAGATTCCGTACAACTGATAGGATGTTACCAGTTAATGAGAATTAATATTTATTTTGACTCATTATATTTATCTCCCAAAAGTATGGTGTTGTTGCTTCAAAGTCAGATACTTTCGATTTGATAGCACCATGCTATCAAATTGAAAGCATTTGTATATAATGTAACAAACTGCTACTTTAGGGGTAACATTATATACTATTCTTCTGTAGGAATGACTTATTGATACAATAGAACTTATTTTATTAAATCTACAGCATATACATATATTTCAAAACAATTTGCTGATAATGCAACTAATCATGGTTTGATTCAATAGAAGCGACACTTTAGAATCATAAAAGCAGTGCTTTAGATTTAATAGCATATGCTAATGGCAGCCCGCAATGACACTATTGAATGAACCAAAGACAGATGTCATTGATTCAATAGTATTTTTTTCTCAGTGTAGTAATTATCTTAAACAAACACAAATATTTGTTACTACTAATTATTTTATGATACATTTTGGTTACAAGTAATGAATATTATGGTTATAATGAACAATAAGTAATAGCCCAAGGTCATATCGATGGCATATTGCAAATACTATATCCCACGTAGGATATCCCTGGGATGTCCCTGGGATATCTCGACGGGATATCTCTGGGATGACTCTGGGACATCTCGATGAGATATTGAAAATGCTATATCCCGCCGGGATATCCCTGGGATGTCCCTGGGTCATCCAAATTTCCGTCCCGTGAGATATCCCGTGGGATATCCCAGGGTTATCCCTGAAAGGTCCCGGGATCATAAGGAGATATTCACGAGATATCCCATGCTGTGAGGGTTCCATTGGAAACTTCCTAGAAACTTCCTTTGAAAACTTCTCTGAAACATCCCTTGAAAACTTCCTGTAAATTTCCCGGAAACATTCCTTAAAATGTTCCTGAAAACACCCCTTGGAAACTTTCAGTTATTTTTTTTTTTAACTTAAATGATAAATAATTTTTTTAAAAAGAGTTGTTAATTTTTCTTTAGAAAGCTGACAATTTAACAGTGAGGTGTAATATTAAATAATTTAATAATTAAAGCGCCATAATAAGTATAATAAGCGCCTAATACAGGGTGGTTATAGGGTGTCATACAAAGTATAAACTGCTTTTAAATCAAAAGACATTTGGGTATAACATTTTTTTCAATTATCAGATTATTGATCATTGTTCATTAATAGTATAGAGGCTATTTTCATCGTCATTGACACGTTTTTTATTTTTTAAAGAAAAGTATTAACTTTTTGTGAAAAATATATATTTTATATTTTACCTCGATAACCTAATTTACGCTAATTTTCACTATTATTTTCGTAGTCTGTGGATCAAGATACAGAAGTATACTAAATTTGATTAAAATCAAAGGTATGAAGTTTTCGTAAGTACATCCTTAACCCTTTACTTGTTTACTGATGTTTTATACCCTTACGAAAGTTTATGACATTAAATGTATGTCATACGCGCTTGACGTAAATTACATGACGTTTTTTCGCGACGTCAAATAAATCACGTCAGAAAAATTACGTCAAAAAAAAAAAATGCCACAAATCGCTAAAATAAATGATTTTTTAAGAAATAAACGATTCTAAACAGCAAAATACAAAAAACAATGAACAGCTTGGGTTGTAAACTACACATAAAGGTTATGTGTAGCTTAAAATTAATAAAAGTTATATTTCAGTTAATAAATACAATTTTTAAATTTAATAAATTAAAAAAGAATTTTAAAAATACAAATTACTATAAAAGTGAACGAATTAAGATTAATTGTTGCTACAATTAACTGCGAGAACCTCACATAATGAGGATATTTTTTAAAAACAAATTTGGGGGGACAGGGAATCGAACCCGGGTTCGCCACACGCAACTAACTAAAACCTAACGCCTAACCAACTGAGCTATCTCGATTAACTTCTAGACAACAACAAATCTTTTTCTTAAACTGCAAGTCCATATTATGTGTTTTGCTGGAAAATATGTAAAAAAGCAAAAATCTAAATTCCTAAACGACTTATTATGATAAAACTTATTGTTTTAAAGAAGCCAGACAATATACAAAGAAATAAATAGTTAATTTCTAAAAGAAAACATAAAGAACTGAATTCCGTCAACCCAAAGCAAAACAACAATATAAAATGAGTTCAAAATTATTGCAAATGATTAATGGATGCCTCCTCAATCAGATTGCACTTGCACAATCTTTAAAAATTGGCAAATTAATAATAAAAATAGCGAAAATAAGTAAGTTGTTTAAGCCAACTAATCTGCACAGATTAACCACCAATCAGAGGAGGTCACGTGCTTTTCCGCACGAAAATCATTTGCAATAATTTTGAACTCATTTTATATTGTTGTTTTGCTTTGGGTTGACGGAATTCAGTTCTTTATGTTTTCTTTTAGAAATTAACTATTTATTTCTTTGTATATTGTCTGGCTTCTTTAAAACAATAAGTTTTATCATAATAAGTCGTTTAGGAATTTAGATTTTTGCTTTTTTACATATTTTCCAGCAAAACACATAATATGGACTTGCAGTTTAAGAAAAAGATTTGTTGTTTGTCTAGAAGTTAATCGAGATAGCTCAGTTGGTTAGGCGTTAGGTTTTAGTTAGTTGCGTGCGGCGAACCCGGGTTCGATTCCCTGTCCCCCCAAATTTGTTTTTAAAAAATATCCTCATTATGTGAGGTTCTCGCAGTTAATTGTAGCAACAATTAATCTTAATTCGTTCACTTTTATAGTAATTTGTATTTTTAAAATTCTTTTTTAATTTATTAAATTTAAAAATTGTATTTATTAACTGAAATATAACTTTTATTAATTTTAAGCTACACATAACCTTTATGTGTAGTTTACAACCCAAGCTGTTCATTGTTTTTTGTATTTTGCTGTTTAGAATCGTTTATTTCTTAAAAAATCATTTATTTTAGCGATTTGTGGCATTTTTTTTTTACGTAATTTTTCTGACGTGATTTACTTGACGTCGCGAAAAAACGTCATGTAATTTACGTCAAGCGCGTATGACATACATTTTATGTCATAATCTTTCGTAAGGGTAATATTTTGTACATTATAATTTTGCAGAAATAATTTATTCATATTGGGCCCTATAATGCCTAATTTTTATTTTCGGACAAAGAGTGAACAGCTGAATTATTATTAACCACTTTGGCGGTATGACGCCAATTTTGGCCGCCAAATTGGCGTCATACATTGCGCCAAACTCAAAAATTTTTACATACTTTTTCGTTTTGAGTGATAAGGATCGCGAAAATGCAACAAAAAAAACTCTGTCTGTCTGTCTGTCCAGGATTTTTTGTCCGGGCATCACTTGAAAACGGCTCGGCCGATTCATGTGAAATTTAGCAGAGTATTAGAGTGTTACTCAACTTAGATTTATAAAAAAAAATTTCAGAATATATTATTAGAAGCTGAGATATACAACTAAGTGACATTTTCATATATACGTACATACATACACATAAACACGCATATATGCATATATACATACACACACATATACACACAAACACATACTCACATATACACACACTCAAATACACTCACACATATAACTTTACATTCAAGTAAAAGAATAATGTTTATACCGCATGTATACACACATATATATATATATATATATATATACCCAAGCAGCACGTAATATTACATGAATATCACAGTGACATCATATTGTGAGATTCGTAATATTACGGGGTGATATTACAGTGATATTGACGTGATATTGAAATGTCCGCCTCAAGGTAATATTACAAGTAATATTACAGTGATATTGATGTAATATTACAAGTAATATTACGGTAATATTACAGTGATATTAAGGTAATATACGATGATATTAAGGTAATATTACAATTATTTATTTCAATATTTATTTAACATTAAATAAAATATTTAAAACAAATTTGGCTCACACGGGGTTCGAACACGCAAGGTTCGACACGACGTGAATACGCCTTGTACCTCTCGGCCATCTAGCTCTTGGAATATAGTTCAGAAAGTGTTCTTCATATAGTACCTTAAATTCGCTTTGGTACAATATGAAGAACACTTTCTGAACTATATTCCAAGAGCTAGATGGCCGAGAGGTACAAGGCGTATTCACGTCGTGTCGAACGGTGCGTGTTCGAACCCCGTGTGAGCCAAATTTTTTTAAAGTATTTTATTTAATGTTAAATAAATATTGAAATAAATAATTGTAATATTACCTCCATAACATCGTAATATTACTTGTAATATTACATCAATATCACTGTAATATTACTTGCAATATTACCTTGAGGCGGACATTTCAATATCACGTCAATATCACTGTAATATCACCCCGTAATATTACGAATCTCACAATATGATGTCACTGTGATATTCATGTAATACTAGGGGGGCTTCGCCCCCCTGCGCGCTTCGCGCGCCATCCCCCCTACTTTTAACTTTAACCTTCTTTAATTAAAATAGATATACTTATATAGTTAATTATTTGAATTAATTTTTATCTAAGGTATATTTTTATATAAAAATAAATGCTAATATATTCGAGTTATATCAAACAGTTAAAATTTGTAAATACCCTATGGAAAATTTGCCGGTGCTCAACATCGCCCCAAGCTTGGGCTAATATTGATCTAATATTGGCCAAGCTTGGGCCAAGCTCTAGTCGATTGGCATTTTCCATAGGGTAGATTTACCTTTATTTTAATTTAATAATACTTTTTATAGATTGGTTTTCAACCAAATTCTTTTAAAAAAACTTTAGGTTATTTAATTTTCATAGAATTTATTTCCAAACTGCACTGCAAGGAGGTATAATAAGCTTTAAACTTTATCACAAACCAATCTTACATCTCACCTGAACTAAAAATTTATTAGAATATTTTAAATACACTGAAACTAACTTTTGAAGTTTTTTTTTTTACATCTTGATCCAAAAGTTAGATAGAAGCTTGACGCTTTAAAATAAGCTTCCTTAATTTTCCAACTTGAAATTTCTATCTTAAATTAGGATCAAAATGTAACAATTTAAATTTTGTTGTATTTTTTCAAAATTTTCTTCTATCGATCTGTCCGTCATTTTTTAACAGTTGTTTATTATAATTAATTAAAAATAAGTTAAGTTAATACAAATTTTAGCTTTAAAATTTTACCCAATTCTTTCGGGAAAATGTCCGTTTGAATAGGCCATTCAACAGTTTCGATTCGGGATTTCGAATTCGATAGTACTGAATTCTTTCGGGAAAATGTCCTTTGGGATAGGCCATTCGGAAGTTTCGATATTTAAGATTTCGAATTTGGTAAAATGGGCATGTCCATTTTCCCGAATTCATATATATATATATATATATATGTCATATCTAAAATTCCTGAAACTGCGGCGGCGGCGGCGGCGGCGGCAGCGAAATCTTTTTATAATATATATATATATAGAGAGATAGAGAGATTACGTGCTGCTTGGGTATATACAAAACTTTGAACGCTAATTACAATCAAACGAGTTGACCGATTTAAACAAAATTTTTTGGTATATTAGATATTGACCCAAGTTAGGTTTCTAATCTTAGAAAATTCAAAAATTTTAATTAGAACGAAAAATATAATAATTTTTCAAAAAAATTGAAAAAGTCAAATTTCTTTAGATTATTGACTTTTTGTCAGATTAGTTCTAATCTTTTCGCATTAATTTTTTTATATTCCTTACAACATAACTACCTACATAAATAAAATCAACATTTTATCTGAACATTGCATTAAACTCAAAAATTTTTACATACTTCTTCGTTTTGAGTGATAAGGATCAGAAAAATGAAAAAAAATTTGTCTGTCTGCCTAGGATTTTTTGTCCGGGCATCACTTTAAAACGGCTCAGCCGATTCATGTGAAATTTGGCAGAGTATTAGGGAAAATCAATCAAATTAGATTTATAAAAAAAAATTAAGAAATAATAATTAAAAGCTGAGATGCACGATTAAGTCACATTTTTACATATACGCTCATACATACATAGATACAGATATATATATATGTCGTAGGCATATATATTACACTCATCTATACATATATTCATTTGCACACATACACATACTTAAATAACCACACACACTCTCACATACATGTAACTTCACAAACATAATTACACATAATACACATATACACATAATTACATACATATGTGTAACCCGATATGATGAGCATTACCTAAAAATGTTTAAAATTTTAGGTTATGTTTGTGAAATTTTTTCTTTAATTAAAATTTTATTGTGTGAATGTAAAATGAAAATAGATTTTAATTAAATATTTTTTATTTAATTGAATCCTTAAACATAATTAGTTTGTATTTTAATAATAAATCTAATAATAGTTGGTTTGTAACCCAAGCAGCACGTAATATTACATGAGTATCACAGTGATATCATGTTGTAATATTTATAATATTACGGGGTGATATTACAGTGATATTGACGTGATATTGAAATGTCCGCCTCAAGGTAATATTACAAGTAATATTACAGTGATATTACAGTGATATTGAGGTAATATCACAAATTTATTTTAAATCAAATAAATTATTTTAAAAAATATTGGGCTCATACGGGGTTCGAACACGCAAGGTTCGACACGGCGTGAATACGCCTTGTACCACTCGGCCATCCAGCACTTGGAATCTATTTCAGAAAGTGTTCTTCATATTTTACCAAAGGGATTTAAAGGTAATACATGAAGAACGCTTTCTGAAATAGATTCCAAGAGCTGGATGGTCGAGTGGTACAAGGCGTATTCACGCCGTGTTGAACCTTGCGTGTTCGAACCCCGTGTGAGCCTAATATTTTTTAAAATAATTTATTTGATTTAAAATAAATTTGTAATATTACCTCAATATCACTGTAATATTACTTGTAATATTACCTTGAGGCGGACATTTCAATATCACGTCAATATCACTGTAATATCACCCCGTAATATTACCAATATTACAATATGATATCACTGTGATACTCATGTAATATTACGTGCTGCTTGGGAAGCTAATATCGTTGTTTATACCTAAAATTAGATTAATTATAATAAATTTTTTATGAATAAAGTATTTAATTAATCTTTATTATTATTTGTACATATATATATAAGATAATATATAATCTTAATTTATATTCAATATAAATATAATCAACATTTTGTCTGTACATTGTACCAAACTCAAAAATCTTTACATACTTTTTCCTTTTGAGTAATAAGGATCGCGAAAATGCAAAAAAACAAAATTCTGTCTGTCTGTCCTCGATTTTTTGTCCGGGCATCACTTTAAAACGGCTTAGCCGATTTATGTGAAATTTAGCAGAGTATCAGAGACTTACTCAACTTAGATTTATAAAAAAAAATTCAGAAAAGATGTATGATTAGAAGCTGAGATATACAACTAAGTCACATTTACACATACACGTACAGACATACACATAAACATCCATATATACATATATACACAAATTTACACACATACACATACTCACATACTCACATATACACACACATATAACTTCACATCTGAGTAGGAGCATCCGGGATTTAACGTGCGGTTCCCACCTGTACAGGTCTATACCACACCGGTCCGCCTACGGTTCCTTCACGGGGTCTCGAAACGGCACCAAGCGCGGCACGTGCAGTGCAAGACACCCCGAATTGCAGACGGAACTCCTGTTACCTTTAAGTTCACATTTCACTAGCCGTTCGCCTTACTAACCCCGAGCTCAACTATGTCACTCGGACCCTTCGGGCTACTAGGGAGCTAATCTGATCACCGCCAGGTCAGCCTGCCGTACATACCAAGACAGGATCGAATTGCAGCTGAGCTTCTGTTACCTTTAAGTTCACATTTCACTAGCCGTTCGCCTTACTAACCCCGGGCTCAACTATGTCACCCGGACCCTTCGGAATACTAGGGAGTTACTCTGATCACCGCCGGGTCATCCTCTCAGTACGCTACACACGCCTACCGATTTTCGCACTAAGTTGGATTGCCCTTAGTGTGACCCCTCGGTGGGGGGGCGGGCACTTCCCATACCCTCGCAGTTTGTGTATAACTGCTAAACCGAGTCGAAACATGCGGCTCACACATCGACACTTCAGACACTGACTCCTTAACGTTACTTTACCGTCAGGCTCAAGTGTTCATCAACATCTTGCTCAAGCATAGAGCTTTCAACCACTGCCACCACGAGTCCGACCTCAAATGACCGAGGGAAGGCAACGCCTTCGGGCCACCTCGGTCGCCCATGGTACCATTATACCCAGGTGCGGGTACCTAGGTGGGGAGCCGAATCCACTCCCTTATTTCTAGGATTTTACCAAACATACTTGCAATGTGCACTTCCCCCGCGGCCCTACAAGGGACGAACGAAGAGAACCATTCGCACGCCCTTGATCGGGTCCTAACACGGCAAGAGCACACACCGCACGTCCATTAACCATTAGCCTATAGATTTCTTCACTTTGACATCAGGCGGCATTTTGGGACGCTAAATTCTCGGTTGGCGGCTGTATAAACAGCAACCAGGATCGTACCCTAAAGACGTTCAGGCCGTTTTCCCAGTATTCCTCCCATACACCACGGGGAGACGCTCGCTACAGCATGAATTAGGAATGCCCAGTTGCTCACCACAGAGGCGCCTAAGCGGACTAAGGCTAACCTCTTCACAGGTGTCAACAAGTAGCTTTGGCGCTTGCTGACTTAGCTACAGTGTAAAAACAGTGTATTCCTGATTGACACCACGAGGAGGTGCAGCAAGCACTTGAACACAAGAGGCTATGTAATCGCTTAGTGTCCCTATTAAAAATTAGACAGGAATTGTTACGTTCCTGTGACTGAACTTTTGTCAATCACAAATCTGGCACATAGCGTTATGTGCTCAAACTCGCAATAAATCGGTTCACGGTCAAGAGACAAAAGTGTGTAAAGCTATCAGTTATATTTGTCAATTCAGTTTTTATCACAACACACTCAGGTTCTTTACGCGTTCCTCATTACTGCTACCAATAGTAGCCAGCCTAAAGCCAGAACATTTTGATGTACACACATACATAATATGTATATGTCTGTCTATCTGTCTGTCTGTCACAAAAGTTTGTACGCCAATCACATTTAAACGAATTAACCGATTTAAACAAAATTTTGTGGAATATTAGATATTGCCCCAGTTGAACGAAAAAATATAAGAATTTTACAAAAAAAATTAAAAACCTCAAATTTTTGTAGATTACTGACTTTTTGTTAGATTACTTCTAATATTTTTGCATTAATTTTTCTATGTTTCTAACAACAGATTTGTCTATAAATTTCAAAGAATTGTTATGTCCGGAAGGGACAGTCACAGTCTACAAAGATTATAATTTTAAACCCCCGATTTATTTACAAACCCAGCAGGATTTGAACTAAGGGAACGGGAAAGAAAATCCACTGAACAATTTTATTTATCACAAATAAACAATTAAAAATTTTAGTTCTGTGTCTTGGACAAAATACCGGGGGTTGGGGTGCCATACTGAAAGTGTAATGTAGACAACGGTGGGAAAACTTATTATTGTGTTGGTTTTTAAAGTATTTATCATAAAAATGATGAAGATTACAATTTTTTAAATATGATTTTCGTAATTACTGCACGAAAATTACGTAATTTTACGTTATTACATAGTTGTACGTAATTTTACGTTATTACGTAATAAATGTAATGTTACGTAATTAACATAATTTTACGTAAGGAACGTAATGTTACGTAATTTAATAACGTAATTACGACTGTAGGTAATTTAATATTGATATAATGTGGGTATTTGGTCATATTTATGGTGATTTATGTTTTTTGCAATTATTTCGTAAACTAATTGGTTTCAGTAACAAAAAAATCAAACATGAAATGTGTATTTTAATGAGATGTACATCTTTTGTATAAATTTGTTTTTTATATTTGCGATATTTAAAGAGATAAATGCAAACAACCAAAATTATTATGATTATTTTTACACCTTTTTTACCATGAAATTCAAATTTGCGCTAATTTTCACTATGATTTTTGTAATCAGTGCTTCAAACTACGTAAGCATACGAAGTATCAAAAAGATTTGAGGTTCAAGCTTTTCGGAATAAGTACATTCAAGTTTGTTTTAAACACCTGCATGAAAATAATTTTTGTAAAAAAATACTTTCTGTCGGAAAATGCATGCTTTTAAAAAATACTTTCTGTCAGAAAATACTTTTGGTCAAAAAATACTGTTGATGGCACGCCACTAGATTTCGATGCCCGCCGAAGGCGGGCTCGAAAGCTAGTTACTGATCATTTCCAGTAATTACTGGGAAACCCTTAAAAAAATGGTAAATATGCAAAATTGAAATATATGCAGCAGAGCTGCAACATGCAATATGTGTAAAAACTTTTCTAAATCAAATAAATGATATATCGTTTATTCCATATATGGAATAAATCTTAAGTCGATGGTTCTTGAACAGTAACTTCAGATTTTAAAAAAGGGGCAATTGATTTAAAGTCTGTTGTATTTAATAAGTAAGTGTACAAATTTCAAATCTTTTCATTCAAAATTGACGTGGTGACAAATTTTTTTAAAAAATTGATGTTTTTGCCCCATTGTGCGACGTCAGAGATACGTTTTACGATTGTTTTAAACATCTTACATTTTTCTTATGAAATTAAAAAATAAATCTAATTTAAATCGATTGTGTAGTGTTATTTTACTCGAATGCAACCCTTTTAGTTTATAGTTTGTTTATAACAAAAAAGTCAACAAATTAAACAAATGCATTCTCTGTTATAAATAAACATTGCAATTCCATTCTACGGAAAAAGTGACTAAAGAAATGAAATAAAATATGTTTAATTTTTGTTATATTTTTTTAATTGTTTGTAATTTGTATATAAGAAATAGGTAACTAAGTTAAAAAGATTAACTTTCTAATACAAATAATATTGCCGTTAAATTCTACTGAAAAAATCACTGAAGAAACATTGAAGGGAATTTAATGAATTATTTGAATATTTAAACGCCTTCATATTGGCAACCAGAGTATGTCAGAAGAGTTGTGAATAATTCGTTGAAATTCGTGAGATTTCGGGGAAAAGAGCGGGCTCAATAGGACCTGAAAGGGGAGAGATTGTTGGAGACTAGGTGGGAGTCATTAATTATATAAATAAGATCCCTTCCGTGTCTCGTCCTTATCAGTCGTGATTTTGTTAAGTGAAGTTCTTTGCCATATTTTAGCGTGTGTCGCCGACAGCACAAAGGTAACCATTTTTCTTTTTGGAAGTGATAAATGAATTAACCATTTTATTTTTGAGTTTTTGTTTTATAAATTTCGGTAACGGTAATTAATGAACTCGTTTTAATTTTATTTTGTTATATTTGTTAGAATGTGGCACTTTTATTTTCAATACTTATTTGAAAATTAAAAAAAAAACGATCACCACGTGGAAAGAACCGGAGTGAATGATTAAGGACGAGGTACAAGAGGGATTTCTATTTCTTGTTTTGAAAGTTTCTGAAAATCCAGGGCCCTGGTTGTCCGCCACGGTACAGTTGATTTTAAAATATCTGACAGTGAAATTTATCTTTGGAAAGGACAGAAACTGTTTGAAGCGTCCCTCTGCTCTCCAACAATCTTCACCAACTCCAAAATAACAAAAAAAAAAAAAAAAGGAAAAACCAACGACTGATAAGTTATTTGTTTCTTTCTACTGTCTAAAATTTATTTATTGTCTGTAGTTATTACTTTTTAATAATTGTTGGGTCTTTTTGCCCGTAATTGATGTTTAAATATTTTTGTTTAATTAACATTTTAATGGACTAAGAAGGTTGTATGTGTGTGTGTATGTGTGTGTGTGTGTGTGTGTGTGTGTGTGTGTGTGTGTGTGTGTTTTAACAAATTGCCTTATTTTTAACTGTTAAACTTTTGTGTATTTATTTTTATTTAATTTTAAATTAGAAGTCATTAATATTAAAATATTTCAAGGAAATTTATTTATTATAATTTATGTTTGGATTTTAGAGATGAAGAATTTTGTTACAACATGTTACATGTTTATTTACTATAATTTTGATTTAATTGTTTCTAATTTTTATTTATTTATTTATTTATACAGATTTACGGGCTTAAAGCCCTTTCGTACATAAGTACTTAACAACAAGTAAAATTAGATAACAATTAAAAAAAGAAAAATATATAAAATAGAAATTTAGCGCAAAGTTTAAGAAATATCAGTGCTCATCGCGAGTATTATAATACATGATGTTTGGTAATCAATTTTCACTTGCAAAGTAAAATCTAAATTGTCTTTAGTTTAGGAAAGATAATCATCATAAGTTCGTGGGTAAACTACGGAGGAAAATTTGCATTTCTGGTTAGTTTACTCATTTGGGATTAAAAGTTGCAATCAGAAATTGAAGGAATTTAAAATATGCATAAATAAAAGTAGTGGGATTGCAGCTGAACTTTACCTAAAGATGTTCCATAAATACTATATTAGAATTAATGACATTACTTTTGAAAAATAGATTTTACATCACAAAAACAAATTCCTAGAAGTGTTAATGCATGGAGTCGATGAATGGGAGAGATAAGGGGCTGAATCATCAAGCAAGTGTAATTCTACGAAGTCAGGGGCGGTGTTAAAAGTTGAGCTGCTTGCACCCGAAAGAGAGGAAAGACTCTGCTTCATTGAAGAAAGAATCGTCGGTTCTCCCTTCATGTAGACAATTCGCAGACCTGTTTCTCCTTTCGCAAGTCTGTCCTTTAGTGAAATCCTTGCCTTCTTAAATGCCCCTGACTGTAATGGCGTCCTGTCCCAGAACATCGAGAGATTCGGAGGTAGCTGATCTGGAAGCTGGGATTGATACTTTTTGTGCATCGTGAAGGCAGAGATAATCTTCTTGACGCTCGACTCGTCTGCTAGAGTGACACGCAGTGGACGTGCTTGAGTATGTGGTGCTTGTGAACGAATACCAAGTCGAGTTGAAGATAACACTTTTTAATTTGATTATAACAAATAAGTAAACATATTAAGCAAATCCGTTCACTGTTACAAGTAAATATTGCTATTTGATTCCAAGGGAAAAACCACTAAAGAAATATGTCGCATGTTTATTTTTCCTTGTGTCTTTTTAATTGTTTATGATTTGTTTATAACAAATAAGGAAATAAGTTAAAAAGATTCAATTTCTGATACAAATGGATACTGCCCTTTGATTTTACAGAAAAAATCACTGAAGAAATATGTTACATGTTCATTTTTTTATTTTATATTAATTATTCGTCATTTATTTAAAACAAATTGTAACAAAATTGTAAATAAATAGTAAAAATAAATTGGAATAAACTTTTGTCGTGGAAAAACATGATTTTACTTTTATCTCTTGTCTAAATTTTACTTTCTGGATTTCGCCTTTGGTGTAAGTTTGAGCATGTCATAGAAATATTTATGTATATTTATGTAGGGGAGAGGGCCCCAAGATAGACATAGCTTCGATTTAATGTTCTAGTACCCAAACTAAATAAGATATATTAAAATGTTTTTTACCGGATAAAAGTACAATTTATTAGGTAACTTATGGCCACAAAGATAACATTTTATTTTGAACAAAAACATTTTTTAAAGCATTTTTTCTAATTGTTAAAATTTTCGATCTAAAAAAAAGTGGCCACAAGATGGACACTTTCTTAAAAGTCTTTGAAAAATGTAGTAAATAAAAAATAAACATCGTGTAACAATTCTTAAACTAATTTTTAGTCATTTTACTGAATTTATCAAGAAATAACATGTTTAAAAACGTAAATTGAATAGCTTAACAGTAAAAAGTAAAAGGCGAAAGACAGGGTCGATTTGAAAAGTGAAAATTTCTCGTAAGCAGTTGACTTTGACTTTAAAGGATTCTAAAGTGATACAAAAGAAAATTATAATCAAAAGAAAAATATAGTGAAGTGTTAAAAAAAAAAAAAAAAAAAAAATCTGTTCTTTTTTTCTTCCTTTTTGTTTATCATGAAGTGATAATGGCAACAAATGATGAACTGAAAACTCTGCTTCTAGCGGTTCAAGAGGATGTCAAGTTTACCAAGACAAAAATCTCTACTATGATGGAAGATATTAAAGTTTTGAAAGAGGCTGATGAAAATATCCTTGCTGAACTAAAAAATTGTAGAGTAAAATGTTCGTCTCTGGAAAAGAATAATACCCTTTTGGAAAATAAAGTATCCTCCCTTGAAGAAAAAATGAAAGCCATGGAAATTAAGAGTAAAGAGAGGAATGTAATTTTGTATAACATCCAAGACTCGACAACTAAGGAAACTGATTTGTTTGATAAAATTAAGAAAATTTTCATCGAAGCAGGTATGGACATTCCTGATGAAGGCGTCGAAAAAGTGTTCAGACTAGGAAAAAATATTGGAACAAGACCGGTCCTAGTGGCTTTCTTCAACATAAGGTACAGAAGTATTTTTTTCTCAAAAGCAAGTAATTTACAAGCTCAAAAAATTAATTTTTCCGGTGATTTCACTTTTGAACAAAGGGAAACTCGTAGAAAATTAAAAGATTATCAGTCAAGATTAACTCTACAAGGAACAACTTCGGTTATTAAAGGATCCCGATTAATGATAGACGGCAAATTACACGATATTATATCCATACAAAAATTGATAAAAAAGGATGAAACATCGGAAGCTTACTGTTCGGATGGAGGAGACTCAAACACTTCAGCAGCATCAACAGCGAGCAAAAAAAGAGGTCTTTATTCAAAAACGAAGATGGCAGCTAGAAAAATGCAAAGAACACAACAGGAAATCACTCTAAAATCTTTTTTTACTCCAAAGGAGAGCCTGAAAACAAACGCAAATACATTTCAAGACATGCAGACAAGTTAAACCAGAAGATAAGAAGACCAGAATAATATTTTGGAACGTCAGAGGAATCGGTAACCTCAAGGACATCGAAGAACACATCACCAGCAATGACGTTATCTGTTTAAGTGAGACATGGGTTGATAATACAAATCAAAACCTTAACTTTCTACACAACATGAATCATCAACACATACTCAGTCTAGCTACAAGGGAACACAAGAAGGGAAGAGCAAGAGGAGGGCTGCTTATTTACTACGCAAACGAATATAAGGTAGAGAAACTATATATAACAGAAGATTTCATTTTCGTGATTATGAATGTCAATAATAAGAATGTAATAATAGGCAATGTATATACTAACCCCAATTCGAATTTTGAAAAATTTTTATTTAATTTAGACAAATCAATTTATGAATGCTCTATCCGATTCCCTACTAGTCCGATAATTATAGGAGGGGATTTTAACGCCAAAATAGGTGATTTGAATCAATTAGAGGAGGACTTTCCTTTACAATCTACAAATTTGTGTAATTTCAGAACTAGTTTGTTTAATGAAATAAATAAAAGGGGTAATCTATTGGTAGAATATTTTGAAAAAAATGGTTTTATTGTTGTTAATGGACGAACAAAAAAAGATAACCCCGCTCAAGCTACGTACTTGAGTAAGATTGGTTCCTCAATAATTGATTTTGTTTGGGGAAACAGTTTAGGTACACAAATTGTAGAAGATCTAGAAATCCTGAATTTCCCAACAGGATCTGATCATTTCCCTATAGCGTTAACCTTGATAGATGAACATTATCTGAATATTGAAACGGAAAAGAAAACATTTTATTATAAATGGAATGAAGATCAAATTAAAGAATATAAAGAAATTATTCCATATCCAATAATCAATGAAAATAATATTTCAAATTTAACAATAGATGAACTTTCAGATAACTTGTTGAAGTCTATCAAGGATACAGCTAAACAAATGAGTATGTGTTTAACGTCAAGTAAAAGAGCTAACTTATCTAAATGCTGGTTTGATTCAGATTGTAAAAAATGTAAAGTCGAGCTTAAACTTCTTCTTAAAAAATGTAAACAGGAAAAATTTACCCCTGAAAGCACTTTTACTTATTTGGAAAAGAAAAAAGAATATTCTAAGTTGTTAAAAAATAAAAAGGATGGATATAAAGAATCTCTGTTGGCTGAAATTGCGAAATCTAAAGACTCGAAACATTTCTGGGGAATTATAAATAAATATAGGTTTAAACAAAGTAAATCAAAAGATTATATAGATCTTGACACTTGGGAAAATTTTTTGCAAAACAATATATACTAATAGAAATCCGAATGCCTACTACCTACCTCTCCCAATAGATGTCAATACTTATCTCGATTCTAGTATCTCTTTAGAAGAAACCTTGAAAAGCTTAAATAAGTGTAAATACGGAAAAGCTCCAGGCCCGGATGGGATAAGCTATGAATTTTTGAAAAATCTTCCAGGCAATTTAATATTGTATTTAAATTCGATATTTAATAAAATAATTGAAAAAGAAAAAATCCCGGAATCTTGGTCTCTAACTCATATCAAAATGCTTTATAAAAAAGGGGATGTTTCCGATCCTTCAAATTATCGCCCCATTGCTCTAATAAACTGTGTTGCTAAGGTCTTCACTCAGATCCTTTCTACAAGATTGACTAAATGGGCAGGGGACAATCACCTGATCCCTGAATGGCAGGCTGGCTTCAGGAAAAAAAGAAGTTGTATTGACCACATATTCACATTAAATTTTCTTATTCAAAACAGATTAAGACATAATAAAGGCAAAGCTTTTGTTTTATTTGTAGATTTAAAGGGAGCTTTTCCCTCTTTGAATCATAAAATATTATGGAACAAGCTTTACAGGTTGGGATGTGGATCAAAACTGGTAAAAATTTTGATTGATTTTTACTCCAAAACCAGTATATCGGTGAGGGGATCGGGGGGAGTGTCTGGGTCAGTTCCCTTTACGAGAGGAATTATGCAAGGCGATGTTCTAAGTCCTTTTTTATTTACTTTGTTTATTGCGGACCTGGAGGATTTTTTAAGAACAAAAGGAATCAGAGGAATTTCGCTTGATCACCTAACAGAGGTAATAATATTAGCATATGCAGATGATTTGGCTATTTTAACAGACTCGAGCATAGAAATGAATAAAATTTTGAAAGCGCTACATGAATATTGTGAACTTAACGAATTAGAAATAAATATGGAAAAAACTAAGATTGTTATTTTCAAAAAGGGAGGTCATGCACAAAATAATAAATATCCACCTTTTATGTGCGGCAAGTCCAAAGTGGAAATTGCAAAAAATTATACTTATTTGGGCATTCCCTTCTCACAGTCTTCTGTATTCGCTCTCGCTGCTGAAAACTGTATTAGTAAATCTAAATTAGCTGTGACTACAACAATAGCCTTGATAAATAGAATGAACTTAAATTCCTGGAAATCCGTTGAGAGACTTTTTTTAAGCCTAGTAATTAGTAATGTAATGTATGGCGTTTTAGTATGGGGAACCAGGTATCTCGATGTTATAGAAAAAATCCAAACAGAATTCTTTAAAAAGTTGTTACAGACTCCAAAAAATACCCCAGCTTACGCAATAAGACTAGAGGTGGGCGCAACTAAAATTTCTACCATGATATTTGAGTTTATTCTGAAGTATATAGAGAAAATGCAAAATATGTCTGAAGAACGATATCCAAAAAAATGTTTTCTTAAAATGATAAGTATCAAAAGACAAAGCTCAGCAAATGAAAATTGTACTAAATTTAGTTGGTTAAACCAAGTGGAGAAGTTTTTTGAGATAACTGGAATGGAGGCTGATTGGGAATCACCCCTCACGAAGCCAAAGAAAATATCTTTGATTAAATTATATAAAGAGAAAATTTTTCAGCCTCCTCTCTAATAATTTTCCCGCACTTGGAGTTACTTCAGAAAATCCCAAAGTATCTAACAATAGATAATGTATCACTTAAAATCAAAAAGCTGATAGCCCAATTACGATTAATTAATAAATTTAATACTAGGATAATCGTTAACTCTTCGGTATGTTTATTGAAATCAGAAAATATTGTAAATTTTGCTATAATGATATTAAAAACGTCGACTTTGTTTTCCATTTACTTGTAAAATGCCAAAACTTTGATAATGAAAGAAAAAAATACTTATGTAATAGTAATAATGCAGAAGAAATTCAGAATGCCTGTGTGAATGTTTTGATAGATCCGAATTTATCTTCAGTCAAAGATTTCTCAAATTTATTATATAAAATTTTAATATAAGAAACATTGTAAAGAACTCCTTTGTATGATTCAGTAGATTCTTAACAAATAAAGATTATAGAAAACAGTAAAAAGTAGTAAGATATCGAAAAATATCGATATATCAAATTCTCTAACGATAACATCACATTTCATGGTGAAAAATAAAAAAATTTAATTAGGTGGCTCAAAAAATTATTGAAGAAAGTGTAAAATCGAAAATATAAAAATAAATACATTTAAATTTGGCGCCTATCCATCTTAGGGTACATGACACCATTTTTTAATCCTTAGTAAAAATTTATATAGGCACAAACACAATATTAGTAAAATCATTTTAGAACATTATTGTACGATAAATAAATAATATTATAACGCTAAGCACTTATTCTAAATTACAAATTTAAATAGCTTTACCAACTTAAGAAGAAACTGTAACAAAACGTTTTTAGTCACAATGCTATGTGTAGAAGAAAAACAAACTAGTTTTTTTCTTCAGATGTGCATAAAAATCTTCGTCTATACAAACAACAAAAATGACAAAAAACATAAGGCGCTGTAACCTTAAACAAAAATTTCATACGAAATGTCCATCTTGGAGCCTTGTCCATCTTGGGGCCCTCTCACCTATATGTCGTGTTTATTTAATGACTCCGGTGGTTATTGTGTGTCTGGGTGTCAATGAATAAGAAAATAAAAAAAAAATTCATTTTGTTCAGTTCCCTAAAAAGGGGGGGTTAAAGTATCAAGAAATGTCTTTTTTAGCACCTTTAGTGTACTGTAAAAAGAAAACATAAAGACGTAAAAAGCTTTCGTCAGACTTAAAGGAAACGTGGTTTTCAACGTGGTTGTAGTTTTTTTTATTTTTGCATATCGGAAGCTGACAGTGAATCTTTTCTTCTACTAATACAAAAAAGTTAATATATATTTAAGCGATGACAACCTCTAATAGCGGTTGTTTTTTTAATCAGGCAACCCTAATTTATTAAATAAAAAAATATGACTTTTAATTTGTTATAAAAATTAATTAAAATTATAATAGCGTAGATGATTAACAAAACACTACAATTTAACACCTGTCAACCTGAGGTAGCGCTAGGCAAAAATTAGGCAACCTTTTATTTTTCAATTTATTTTTCAAACTCTTTTATGTTATCCATTTGACTGTAGATGACGTGTATACACGTCATGATGAAAACAAGAGAATGGCTTAACGAATTTTTATAAAACTTAGTACTAGGGGTTTTTTCTGGTCACTGAGTACGAATTTGAAGTCAAATTTCCAAAATTCAAAATGGTGAAACCAATATGTCCGCATTTGAATTTTTTCAAAATTTCTTGCGGCCATATTGGACCCGACATTCTAAATTTTTAAACTTTGACATAAGATTCGTATTAAGCGATTCCAAAAACCCCTTAGTATTAAGCGATCCCAAAAACCCTTTATATCAAGTATCTCAAAATTTTGTTAACATCTTAAGATTTTCAAAAATTTTGACTGCCATGTTGAATCGGCCATTTTGAATATTGGAAATTTGACTTTAAATTCGTACTCAGCGATCCAAAAAAACCCCTAGTTAATTAAAAAGACATGCTGACGAATGAACATTTGTTCGAAAAGACATTCGACCAAATGGACATTTGATCGAAAAGACAGTCGGTCGAATCCCAGGTGCGAATTTCAGGTTGGCCCAAAGTTGAGCCAATTTTGCGAAAGTTGCTACAACTTTACGTGTCAAAGTTGAGCCAACTAGTGGAATGATAACGGACAGCCACCCAATGGCAACAATGATTGGCCCAACTACTCTCCCCAAAGTTGGGCTGACTTAATATACCAAAGTTGGGCAAACTTAACGTTGGACCAACTAGCGGAATGATAATGGGCAGCCACCCAATGGCGACAATAATTGGCCCAACTATTCTCCCCAAACTTTGGCCAACCTGTTAAGTTTTTCCGACAGTCGGCATAAAAAGTTGGCCAACCTTTTATCTCAAGTGCAACCTCACGGTCGGCCCAGGGTTGGTCCAACTGAAGACTGCTTAAACCAAATTTTTATCCATTAATGAAGACACATATAATTACATAATTCACATGTTATAAATATAATTACACAAATATAATCAAATAAGATTACAGAAATATAATATTGATGAAAACCTGAAACAGAAAAATTCCATCAGTCATGAAGATTCGAACCTTGGTCTTCCAGCTGCCAGTCCAGTAGGCTAACCACCAGCCCATCAGATATATGAATAAACAATACCAAATGAACCTTATAGCCTTAAATTTCAGTAACACAGATCGTTGGCTCAATTACACAGCCCTGCATCGGTTTTGTCGAATGAATGTGACTAAGTGTTTCCGAAGGGAATTTTTGTGCTGAACACGAATCTGGAGTTCAAAATGTTGCATTACGTCAAGTTTTAAAAAAAAGGGGGGTTGAAACCCCCAAAAATAGCGTTTTTGGCAGTTTTTTGAAAAATCGTAGTACCAAAATTATACGTGTCAAAAACATCGCTCTTATCAGAAATTAAAGCTTGAAATATGCCCTTTAAAATGAACTATAGGCGAAATTAAATGCATCAACCCTCAAAGAAGGGGGTGTGTTTTTTATAGGGTGTTTTGAAAAAATTATTAAACAAAACTACCCAAGTGAAAAACACCGATATTCTTGCAACTTAATAAAGTACAAACATAACGAAAAATATTTAACACGTGTTTTTACCCTTAAAACTCAAAAAACACTGTTTTGATTAAAAAGTGTTTTTTTTTTATTCTTAGAACGCAAAAAACAACCTTATTGTCACAAAGGATGTTTTTTACTTTTAAAACGCAAAGCAGCTTTGAAAAAAACACTTGTTAAATATTTTTCTTTATGTTTATAGTGTAAGTTGCAAGAATATCCGTGTTTTTCACTTGAGTAGTTTTGTTTAATAATTTTTTCAAAATACCCTTTAAAAAACACACCCCCTTCTTTAAGGGTTGATGCAATTAATTTCGCCCATATTTAATTTAAAAGAGCATATTTCAAGCTTTAATTTCTGATAAGAGTGATATTTTTGACACGTATAATTTTGGTACTACGATTTTTCAAAAACTGCCTAAAACGCTATTTTTGAGGGTTTCAACCCCCCTTTTTTCGAAAACTTGACGTGATGCAACATTTTGGACTCCAGATTTGTGTTCAGCGCAAAAATTTTCTTCGGAAACACTTGGTCCCATTCATTCGACGGAGAAAAAGTTAAGTTTTGCAGGGCTGTGTTATCAGACCCAGGTTAAACCGACCGTCTGGTATCAGTTGATGGAATCCAATTCAAATCAGACAGGCTGGCCACCTTCAGGTCATTTATTTTATTGGCAATTAAATACATTATCTTTTAACTAAAATACGGAGATAACTATTTTTCCGAATTTGAAAAAAAAAACGATTTTCATCAAAGTTATAAGCATTTCAAATTTTACTGAAAAAAATGAAAACTCCGATTAAAGACTTTTCTTTTGCATGGCATTTTTTGTCTTATTAAGATAATCAATTTTTCTTACTTGATTTTTGTAGATAATGTCTTCCTCTTTAAAAATTCATTGGAATTTTTTTAAAATCTTAAAAATTAACAAAATGGCGTCGTATTTTCTGAAAATAAACAAAGTCAATTATCTCAAAAACACCACCTTCGATTTTGTTCAAAATTTTACCACAAATTTTTACTAATATAAGAAAAAATTCTTATAAGTTTAAAGTGGGCTAAACCATTTTTACTGTTAGGAGAATTATTTTTCAAAAAGTAAAATAATTTTTTTATCATACTAAGTTTTATTTAGAAAGAACGTTTAGAAATATTTTTCTTTGATTTAAACAAATTTTTTGAAATTAAAAACGATTTCTTTATACTAGTGAATTTAATTTTAACTTCAGAAAGACCATTTTTTTGTACCTAGGAAATTTTCTTCCATTTAAAAAAAAAATTTCAAACGAAATAAACCCTTTAAAGGGTTTTATTTTTATATTCTTTTTTATTCGAATACATTATTATTGACTATACTTTTTATATGGGACATTCTATTTCAAACCGTTGCACCTACAAAAGACGATCGCAAAAAAGCTTCTTTTTAAATAATAATTATTTGATGAAAATTAAATCATTGATAATATGTTATGCACTATTTTGAAAAAGAATTTAATGCTCTTTCGATTGGTTTTTAATTTTTTTAAAACTTTCCTCAATTTCATAAAGAAATTCCTATTTTAAATCTAAAACTCTTGATATCTCAAAACACCCCTCCACAAATTTTCTTGAAACCCATATGAAAAGAAAACTAAGGTTTTATATTTTCTAATCCCTTTGAATTTATTATGGATATTTTAGAGGATTTATGGATAAACATTATATAAAAAGTTTGTTTTTGAAAAATCTGACATAAAGTGAAGTTAAATTTACCGAAGACAGAGTCGAATTTGGTTGTCTTTCATCAAATAATTATTATTTAAAAAGAAGCATTCTTGCTATCGTCTTTTGTAGGTGCAACGGTTTTAAATAGGATGTCCCATATAAAAAGTATAGTCAAGGAAAGAATGTATTCGAATAAAAAAGGATATAAAAATAAAACCCTTTGAAGGGTTTATTACGTTTAAATTTTTTTTTAAATGTAAGTAAATTTCCTAGGTACAAAAAAATGGTCTTCTTGAAGTTAAAATGAAATTCACTAGTATAAGGGTAAGTCCATTGACTTTCGTCTGAGGACTGTTGCGAACATATTTTAAAAAAAATATTGTTCCACAACACTTGAAACTTGAATATTTCCTGACTTCATTGGTCATAATATTATAGTGTAAATTTTATTTCTTTTAATGTAATTATTAATCAAAAGTTGTATGTTTACAATAGTATTTTGTAACCTTTAATTCTGCAATTTTTTAAAAACATTATTATTCAAAAACTATTTGATCTAAGCTATTGGAACTTACCAGAAACATAAAATTTTCAATGTATAATCTAACCGAGTAAGGTATTTAGAACTCTGGCTTACAAAGATTTGTCAACGGCTGGGCCAACCTTAGCCAGAGTTGTGCCAACGAAAAAAAAATTACGTATTTAAAACTCTGGCTTGCAAAGTTTTGCCAATGGTTGGCCTAACTTTGGCCAGAGTTGTGACAACCTAATTTTTTAGGTTTCTAGAACTCTGGCTCCTAAAGTTTTGCCAACGGTTGGCAAAATTTGAAGTTTTCGTTTAAATTTCCATTAGATAAAATGACATTCGGGAAGAATTAATGCGATTCATCTTGTCTTAATTTCTTTTTCTGTCTTGGTTCTTTTACTTTAAACACATGTTATTAAAAAATCACATCGGGGTAGATATCATGCAGTGGGATCTTGCCGAATCCCTGGACCTGAAGAAAATAATCAGGAAAACGCAATATTAGTTAACGTGTTAATGAAAATCAATTCTTAATTTATTTACAAAACAGTTTAAAATAAAAACAAAATATGATATGTTATAAATAATTATTCATTTTCAAGGTTGGACCTCAAGCTATTAATAAATTTACTGCGAGACCGACATCTCTACCTCCTTATATATCACCACCGCCTGCCGTAACACAAGGAGGTCAAAATATTTCCGTCGTTGATGGTAGAAGACCGTCTGAAAGTGGTTCAGAGAGTGAGCAAAGTTCATCAGGAAATCGTAAAGATCGAGACTACAAAAGAAGTTCTGTCTTGAGTAATCTTTTTGGTAGAAAGAAAAAACCTTCGCCATCTTAGCCGGTTTAGCTGCAAAATCATTGTTTAATAATTAATTGAAAAATATTTTATCCTTGGTGAGTATTTTTAAACACGAAAATTACAAGCAAGTTCAACCCAAATTGGAAATTGTAAATAACTTCTTAAGAACTTATTACATTATAAATCTTTTACTTACTGTGATTTATTTTCTTTTTATCCGACAGGAAGACGTTGATTAAAATAAATCAAAACGGTTACACAAAAATTAAATAATAACACTGTTTTGATTAGAAAGTGATATTAATGTTGATAATATTGCCAAACATTTTAATCTGTTTTAATTCCTTTTCATTAAAATTAATTTAAAGAGGCGTTTATCACTTATAGAGTTCTGGAAGTAAAAAAAGACTGTCAGTTACATATATTCTCACTTACAGAAAAGTTTCCATGCAAACATAACCGAACCTGTCGATTACTATCACTTATACTATCACTTATACTTATTCAAACCATGAACATTTTTGGACTTACATGCGTTACAACATTTTTAAAACGTCAGAACTCTGCCAATAATTATTCGATTTTATTGATTTTTCAGGGATGACTTATTATTTGGCAACATTTAAAAAAAATAGTGACCTAAAAATTTTTTTTTATTCAACATTAAAAAAATTAAAAAAAAAAAAAAATTAAATACATTTTTTGTTTAAAAGCGTATTTTTTTCTATCTAATATTGATTTTTTTGATTCCTTATGATTTCACGAGTATTTAAAAAAAAAAAATTGATGGACTCTCTATAACTTTCGGAAATATTGCATTTTTTGTCCTTGCGCACAGCTGCGCTGAATGTAATTTACCGCGTAGATGCAGTTGCGCCATACGTGCATACAGGTATTAACATTCACCTACAGGCTGTAAATTTTAATTGAATAATTTCCATTGCATGAATAATAATTATTATTAATAATTACTTTTAGCAAATTCTTGGAAATATTAGTTTTTTCAGAAATTTTCTTTTCTTTTCTAGAAATCTTGAAAAATTATTAATTATTAACTCTGTTGGAGGATATAAAAACAAGTTGTTTATAATAGGATTAGTATAATCGAAAACGTGATCAGAGGCACAGCAATATTTTTTCGAAAAATACGAAAATTCCAAATTTTTGTTTTGCGGTCGCAAAAACTTATGTCAGAAAATTTTTTAAAATAAATTCGCTGATTTGATCGAGTTAGTGTTAGAGTTAGAGTTCCTGCCAGAAACTTTCACTACAAAAACCTGGTTTACATTTATGTTCTTTAATTGAAAACTATTTGAAATTTTTTTAATTTATTAAACTCAAATTGTAGGGAAAACGATTAAAATGATGCCCAAAAAATTTGAAGTGTTTCCTTTAGGTTTACGGCCATAGGAATAGAATAAAAGATATAAGATTAAAAAAAAGATCTTGCGCCTCTGATCACGTTTTTTATGATACTAATCCTATTATTAATAACTTGTTTCTATATCCTCTAATAGAGTTAATAATTAATAATTTTTCAAGATTTCTAGAAAAGAAAAGAAAATTTCTGTAAAAACTAATATTATCAAGAATTTGCTAAAAGTAATTATTAATAATAATGATTATTCATGCAATTAAAATTATTTTTCCCTGGAAAAGTTGAGTTTAAGTT
The DNA here is from genome assembly GCA_037103525.1 of Ganaspis brasiliensis. NCBI lineage: Eukaryota > Metazoa > Arthropoda > Insecta > Hymenoptera > Figitidae > Ganaspis > Ganaspis brasiliensis. Next base: position 2,189,780 of record JAZKLR010000350.1, read on the forward strand.
AATCTATTGTTTATTCAGTCATTTTCGATATTAATTTATTCAAAAATATATATGTTAAAAAAACTTCAGATTTAGGTAGGTTATTTGTTTATTTATAAAACTTTAATTAATTAGTAATTACAAAATTAGGGTAGAAAATTGTCTATCGTTTGTAGCTGAATATTTGCCAAAAAGTAGATTTCAATTCAATTAAAATTTACAGCCTGCAGGTGAATGTTAATACCTGTATGCACGTATGGCGAAAGTGCATCTACGCGGTAAGTTACACTCAGCGCAGTTGTGCGCAAGGAGAAAAAATGCAATATTTCCGAAAGTTACAGAGAGTCCATCAATTACTTTTTTTAAAATACTCGTGAAATCATAAGGAATCAAAAAATCGATATTAGAAAGAAAAACAAATACGCTTTTGAACAAAAAATTTATTTAAAGTTTTCTTTAAAATTTTTTTAATGTTAAATAAAAGAATTTTTTTGGGTCACCATTTTTTTTAAATGTTGCCAAGTAATAAGTCATTCCTGAAAAAATCAATAAAATCGAATAATTATTGGCAGAGTTATGACGTTTTAAAAATTTTGAAAAAAATTTTAAAACGCATGTTAATCCAAAAATTTTCAAAAATTTTCAAAATCGTTTTTAGAATTTTCTTTTGCATGTATATTTATGCAATTTCACCAAGTTTTATAAAAAACGAAGATGTAAGGGTCAACTTTGATATTCTAGGTATGGTTTGACCCTTATGTGAGTTTCTCACATATCTCGGATTGACTCTACAGGTTTTTAGATAAATGATCTAAAAAGAAATTAAAACGTGAAAGGTCAAAATCGACATAATATTCGATTTAAAGCATTTAACATTCCATAACATTCGTAACCATTTTTATTTATTTCAATTATCCTCTTCTTGCCGGGTTATAATTTGTTGTAATTTATTTAAAATTAAATTTGTTTCACAGGGTAAAGAATGGTGTGTTGCAAGATACTTTTGTAGGTTAGAACCAATATCAACAGGTTAATTTCTTCCACTACTATTTTGGAGAATTAAAATTTTTTTTTTAAAAATTATGACTATAATTAATTATTTAATTATAACTTATCTTAACCAATAAAAGTTATATTTTTTATAAATGCGAATTGTAGTGAGTGGGATTAGAAATGTAGGTAGTTTTAAGACGGGTTCTCGCACGACTTGCGCCATATTTTATTTCTGTTTTTATATAATGAGTATTTAATTTTTTCACTGCAATTGTATATTTTCATAACTATAAGTAATAAAATATGTATAATGTGAAATTGGCAGTTCTTAAAAGAGATTTATAATTATTGCGTTTTTGTGTGTGCCTGACTTCGAGGGTAAATAATCGAATAAAAGGTTGTATAATTTCGCAATAATTGAAATTATGAATGTTTATACTCTAGATGACGTAATATATGTAATAAATGATTACAAATGTTATATATAAGAAGATGATAGCTATACGTTTGGGACCAATGACTGTATGATGCAAAATCATAGTAGATTTGTGTACTTTTAAATAAAGATATTATTTTTATGAATATATTTCAGTAGTTGTAATATTATAGAGAAAATGTTCAGACTTTCTATCCCAGTAAGTGTAAAAAAAGAACACATAATTTTTTATTACTGTGCTGAATTTATTAAGTCACGATAACAAGATTTTTGCTACAAATCAAGCGATTATTGGGTGAAAGAAATCTTAAAAAAATGAAAGAGATAACCAATATCTCGAAGTCTCTGTAAAAGTTCATTTAAAAAGTCCTTTAATGAATTATATTAGGTCTTTACTAAGTTTTCGATATGTTTTTTGTCACGTAGTAAAGAAAGAACTTCTTTTTAGAATAAGTAGCAAAGTATGCGCGCGCAAACGCGCGAGAAACGTTGTATGCTCTATAATTTATTCTACAATAAAATAAAAAGATTACATAAAAACATAATGCATATATTTAAACATAAGACAAAGTGTATTATCCAATATTTACAATTATAACAATTATTTATTGATTACAATTATTATTTTGCATGACCACCTAGTTTAATTCAAATCATTTAATAATTACTATTTGTCAGTAAAATTTTGATTAATCTTTAAGCAATCAGTGGAAAAATACATTATTATTGGTCAAAAATTTAAGGATTATGTGTTAAAAATGATTAATTAGACAGCCCTACAAAAAAAAAAGTAGTCTATACATTAAACCAGACCACATTTTTCTCATGTATTTTGACCCCTGAATACGAATTTTTAGTCTAAATAAACTTTTATAAAGTTGCTTTTTTTAAATTTCAAAAAACTGTTTTCAAATTTCATAAAACAGTTTTTCAATTCAAAAATATCAAAAAACAAAAGTATATTACGTTACAAGGGATGAAAGTTCCAAATTCCTGTATTGCGCGACAATATGCCCTCAGCTTTGCCTTGGGCATCATGTCGCGCATTTCAGGGCTTTAGAGCTTTTTGCCCGTGTAGCGTCAACTATTTTTTTAACATCCGGTCGAAAGCACGTTTCAAAATTCACTTAAACTTATTAAAAACAATTTAACAACATTTCAGCTGCCAAAATTAACAGCCTGATTGCGCGGCCATCTTTAATTGTTGCGCGTCTCAGTCGGAGACTCGTAAAAGTTTGTGCTGCTGGTCGGGGACAGGCAACAAAAACTCATATAAGGTAAATGCCCCAGTGACCGTTCATGCTTTAGTAATCGGCACATAATATATTATATTGCAGAAAATAAGGTTTGAGAAAGTTTTTTATGTAATTAAATGTTTGTTTTGGTAAGTTCAAACCTTCTAGCATCGCAAAGTCATACAACTGCGATATGTAAATAGTGAGTTTTCAATTTAAAAAAAATATTAGTTGATTGCAGTTCTGTGTACTGGCTAGAGGATAGACATTTTTTTAAGTTTGGAGTTAGGTGAATGGCAAGTTTAATAGTGTTGTTTTTCGTTTAAGAAGATACGAGATAGGTAAACTTATGTTTTTAATACAAATTAAAAAACCTTGTTTTCATTGATTTAAAAGTTGTATGAAAATAATTAAATTTTAATTATTAATATTAATAAAAACGATGACTGAAACACCAATTTCACTGTGCGTGTGTAATCGTTCCGAGTTGCCGAAAACTAAAAAATAACATGTAACTAAGGAATTGATTTTTAATATCGTTTGAGATAAAGAACTTTTGCCTTTTTTGTAAAAATCAAATTTGTATAGTATAATGTTAATGTAGTTTAGTATTCGTCCACAGAGAAAAGTCTAAAATCAGAGTTATTTTGCATTACTTTTGTTGACGGTTACTAAAAATTAATGAATTAATTAATGATTAAAAGTTCTTTTTTAATTATTTAAAATCAGATTTAGTTTTTTAAAACTATTTTGAATGGAATGAAGTCAACTATCAATGGTTGGTATTGAGAGTTGATCCTCTTTTTGTAGTTTATTTTAAAAATCACAAACATAACCTAACATTTTGTGCTTCTTTTGGGCCCCCTTTCTTCGTATCGCGTTACATATTTATGTAATTATAAGTGTATAGACAAAATTTTTAGTATCATTTACTTGCGTTCCGATATTTGTTTTAGATTTTTCAAATTAAATAATTTTTATTAATTTTTTGTATTTAAAAATAATAAGTACTATCTTTTTTCTCTTTAAAAAAAAACGAATTCTAAATTTTATTCTAATAAAACAAGCCCAAGAAAAAGTTTTTTTTCAAAACTTTTGAAATACATATTTTATAATTGTCTTGTTTTATTAAATTTTTAATAATTCATATACACATTTTTTTACATTCTTTATCCCATTTAAAATAATTATTGCAGTCTTTCCTTACACTTTAAAGAAAGTTGAACTTGATTTTTTAAACGAATTGTTTTAAAAGATGTAAAGATTAGTTTTAATATTGAAACATGTTGATTTGACTACTATTAATAAAAATATTAGGCTAACTTGCTTAAAATATTTTGGTAATCAATCATAATTATTATAATTATATTTTAATAAACGAATTTCAGTTTAAATAGTTTGTTTTAATACTTAAATATTAATGCCGATTACTAATGCTTTAACTTGACGATCACTAAAGTAATCACATTTCACCTCCGCCGATAACTAATGCATTTGCGTATTTTAAACTTTATTTGTTGATTGATATTAACCACAACAAAATTAATAAAAAATAAAATCATGTTACCCTTCTTTGAAGTTTACTTTATTCGTAAAAACTAATTGTGATGATATGAATATCCTTTAACATTGTTTAATAAGCTTTTGAAACTATCAATTCTACTTGGTGACGATCACTGATGCATTTACCTTACGTATCAAAACCAAATAAAGCCTAGCAGGCCTCGAATCGACAAAAGGAACAAAAAAGTTGTTTTAGTCGCATTTTAACATAAAATCAGAGTCATATCCACCCTTCCTTTAAAAAGAAATATTAAATAAATTTAAAGAAATAAATAATTAATTTTAAAACTCGCGCTAGCTCGTGCAATGTATTCGCTTCCGGTAAACTGCTTTTACTCCCGCTGTTCTAGGGGGTGCACGTGTGCATCCAACAATGAGCAAATCTTTGGCTTTCCTATTCGAAACCGAAGCCGAACGTTCGTACTCTCGACCAGGGTGTTAAGAAAAAAAATTTGGTTCACAGCGAATCGCCTTCTTACCTATTGAAACGTGTGAAGAGAAATTTGAATTAAAAAATTAAAATTTATTTTAAAATTAAAAGTTAAAATCTCATTAAAATTAAAATTCTGATTTATTAAAATTGAAATAGACTTAAACTTTTAATTTAAATTTTATTTTGGTAATTTCTTTTTATTTATAAAATTTTTTATTTTTTGGTTTATTAAAATTCTTCTTCTCCGTTAATATTTTAAAAATAAGATTGATTAACTATTACATTTTTTTTCGTTAATTCATTTCTTTAAATTCACTATTGAGTTAAATTAAAAAAAAATTTTTTTTTCTAAGTTGCTCTTCATTGCGTATTCTGTTCTGATTTTACGAATCAAACACAAATTTTAAAACTTTAAAAAGTTTTCTTTTTGGTTAATGAGGATACCATAGATAGTTGAATTCTTTTATTTTTTAATTTTGCCATCTTTACTTGGGTACCTGATATGATTAAAAGCAGTCACATTTATAATTACTGCTTGTCACAACAATTAAAAAGAAAAAAACTTATAATTTCTTTTTATTATTTTGGAATTTACTTTTATAAAAGAAATTTTATATTCGAGATTCGGATTGGCAAGGCGTTTGAAATTAATTTTTTTCTTTTACGGGTTTGAGTTAGGTCAGTTGGCTTAACTTAAAAACAGTTGAATCGTTTTTGTGCCTAAATATCGTCAATGATGCACACGCCACCTCTCACAAAGGGAGATAATAACCAAAATCCGGGAGACTTGAGAGAAACAGCATCTCCATTGGGTAGTCAGACTGGACAGCAATATATTGGTTTCGGCAGAGGGTTCGACACGCTTTTAAAGCACTTGAATAATTTCGGATTAGGAGACCAAAATATAAGAAACAGAGAGACGTTCGATCATTGTAATCGACAAAATGTAAATTCCGGTCGACGGTCTACATTGGATCACGGATCCCCAAGTGATGCAATCGGGTCCCGCAGAGGGCTGAATAAGCCACCGAATCATTGAACACACACAAATTTTCGCGAAGATGAACGGTGACAGTTTTGAAATACACAATTTAGTGTTGGTCAACCATGTTCAGAAATTCCGAAACTATTACGTGTCGTATTGGGTAGAGTTTTACCAGACAATAGAGTAGTCGACGAGCAAAAGTTCATAATGGAAGATCGTTACCAAAGGATAATGTAAAGTTGGCAGAATCCTTAATTTTGGGAATTCTTGACCCTGCGGCTAGACGAACTACAGAAAAACGAGACGATTTTGACTGGCGGAGTTATTGTGCTCAAACAGGACGTGAGCCTGGCAAGCGATATTCGCAGAATCGTCGAAATCCTCGTAACGACCAAACAGTGAGATTCGACTTTAATCGTCGAAATGGTTTATTGTTCTCTTGGTGTGATGATGATTCTAGCGAAGACGAATGCATGCCAAACCAACGTCGACGTACAATTAGGCAGGATTATTCCGGTATGAATTTCTATGATGAAAATATTGATTCAGTGAAGATTAGAAGGCTCATCGCGACTTGAAATCATGGACTTGTGCTGTTTCTGCATGAAACGAAAATTATTATTTTTTTAAAGGGTTTAGAGTTTAGTAACTTATGTAATGTTTTACTAGAACTACAAAAAGTTGCAAAGCTGACATTAGTGAAGAATGTTACAAATTCTGTATTTAATAAACACATCCTATTACAGTGATAGATTATAAAATTAACGTTTTGGGATGCGCAGTAAATATTTTCAGGGAAAAATATAAATTAAAATTTAGAAATGTACAAATAAAATAATTTATAATTTATAAATGTATAAATGTTCCGAATAATTCGATACAAAAATCAATGTAAAATCACGTTGGCGACCGCTCGACTATAGGTAAAGACTCTGATGGTAATTACTTACATTCCTTAATGGTAACAGATTAACATTCGATTCACGGTAAAACAGAGCATTGTAATTAATTTCTTAAGGACATAAAAATGAATTACCATCATGAAATAAAAGAATTAATTATCATAAGTAGGCTCAAAGAGCAATTATCATGATGAAACGAAGATTTCGACCTTACCGGCAAAGCGACATCTCTACGTTTGATGCCTATAAGCTCTTGGTTTGTGCTATAACTGATCTCCATGAAACTTGGTATCTATGTTTATTTTAATGGGCTATTAAATACGACCGGTCACCATTCTTTCCCAAAAACTTTGCACACATATAATGAAGAAAATATGTCAGAATGGGCGATTTATATTTTAAGCCCGACCTTGAAAATTCAAAATGGCGGATCCAAAATAGAGGCCAATTCTTTAAAATCAATCAGATTTTGCTTAAACTCGTTATTCGGGGGTTTTTGGGTTCGCTGAAAACAAATCGGAAGTTATTTTCCAGAAAATAAATATGGCAGATACAATATGGTGGTCGATTTTTAAAGAAATTGAGTGATCTCCATGAAACTTTGTATCTAGTAATATTTGGGGTCGCGGATTACAAATTTGACTTTTGACTTTTGGAATAAAAAAAATATTGAATAATTGGTTCACTGGTGCGAATGTGTTTCTGGGATAGTACATCAGTGTCCATGCATTTGAGCTTAAGAACACCAGTGCGCATGTATTTGTGCTTAAAACCACTTTTGCGTATGCGTTTATCTTTTAGAATACTAGTACGCATGTGTCCCCGCGTTAGTACATCAGTGCGAATGAACTTATGCTCTAGAAAACTATTTCGCATGTATTTGTGCGCTGGAAAACTAGGGCGCATGTATTTGTGCGTCAGAACACCATTGTGAATGTATTTGTGCGCTAGAACACTAGTGCGCATGTATTTGTGCCCTAAAATAAAATATAAAATATATCCGTGCGCAAAAATACACGCGCACTAGTTTTTCAGGGCATAAATACATGCGCACTAGTGTTCTAAGATATAAATATATGCGCATTAGTTTTCTAGGGCACAAATACATACGCACTTGTTTTCTAGAGTATAAATACATGCACACTAGTGTTCTAACGCACAAATACATGCGCATTGGTGTTCTAAAGCACAAATACATGCGCACTGAGGTTCTAAAGCACAAATGTATGCGCACTGATGTACTATTGCAGAAACACATGCGCACCAGTGCTTAAAGCACAAAAAAATGCGCAATGTAATTTTTGTTGGTAGTAATGTCAATCGACAAAAAGAGCTGTAAATGCACGTTTCCAATTGATAACTAGTTGGAAGCGAGTTCAGCCATTCTCCGGCATATGGTCAAGTAATTAATAAGAATCAATAATATAAACTGCATATTTGTGCAGTAAACATGACTATTCATTTATTTATTTAGCAATTATTCAGTATTTTTTTCAAAAGTCTAAAGTCAAACTCATAATCAGCGACTCTAAATATCCCTAGAGACCAAGTTTCATGAAGATCAGTCCATTTTTTTAAAAAACGATCGTCACATTGGATCCACCGTTTTAAATTTCTGAATAATAACTTTAGATTTGTTATCAGCGACCCCAAAAACCCACAAGTAACGAATTTGAACAAAATCCGATTAATTTAAAAAAATTCGCCACCATTTTGGATCCGCCATTTTAACTTTTCGAGCTCGGACTTAAAATATAAATACCCCATTCTGACATATTTTCTTCATTATATGTGTGCAAAGTTTTTGGGCAAGTATGGTAACCGGTCGTATTTAATAACCCATTAATATAATAAAAATCTGTCAGTAAACAGTTGACACATTCTCCTCTTACTCAACTAAAGTAGAAATTAACAAGAAACTATCCATACTGCTAAAAACCTAGAAAATCCTCAAAGTATACTTTACACGTGCAAAAAAAGTGAACTGTGCGTGGGTAAATCCTATACAGAAACACTATTATTTTTCAAAAAAATGAATAAACTCCCGGTTTTTTTCTTCTTTACTTTCATTTATCACACTTAATAAAACTGCATAAAAAAATATTGACTTTTCTAAAAATTTTTGGAAATTTTTAAAAAATTTATTTTTACATTCTCATCCGAAATGAGAAGGTCTTAAATTTGTGCGATTTTGAACTTTTGACAAATTCCACATTTCTCGACTTTTTGAGACTTCCTGATTCCAAAAAAATTGGTTTTACGAAGATGTCTGTCTGTCTGTCTGTCTGTATCAAAATTTTGAAATCGGATAACTTGAGTAAAAATTGTCGGATTAAGTTCATCTTTAGTACACTTGTTTTAGGTACAAAAATACAGGATAAGTTCATTAGCCAGCTATTTCCGTCCAAAATTATCAAAAATAGAACATTTTCAAAAATCAAAAAAATTTCAATTTTCAAAAAAATATTTTTTCAAATTTTTTAAAATTTTTTTCTTAAAGTACAAGTAAAATTAAACCAATTTTGTTAATAAAAGTTTTCTATACAAAGCAAACCCGCAAAGATATCAATTTTTTAAGTTTTACAGTTGTATCAGAGTTTTGTTTGACGGCAAGGGGGGGGGGGGAAGTAAAAATCTGTCAGCAAACTGTTAACACATTCTCATCTTACTCAACTAAAGTAGAAATTTACAAGAAACTATCCATTTAACTGCTAAAATCCTGGAAAATCCTCAAAGTATACTTTATACGTGTAACGCGGTAAAATTTTATCGGTTCCAGTTGGTATTAATTCCACGATTATTTAGCACTATTCACACACCCAGTTTCTACAAAACTCGACCAGCTGTACCGAATCCGCACTATTTATTATAAACACTTTGTAACCCGCGAACATAACTATATATTTTGCATATTGTCCACCGTTTCCACGAGGTTGGACGTCACATCAGCTGAGATTCATCGTTTCAGTACGAGCAGCAACGAGGAATCTACACACATCGGCCGACTTCTCTTATCGCTTCTCAATTCTCTCGTTTGTATTCCTTTTCTTCGTTAGTTTGCAGCACCTTACGGCTTATCGACTCATCGAGCGTGGATCATAGTAAGGGATTTACATCGACCGCCCTGTGCCCTTCCAGCTCACCGTACAGTCAACATAGCAGATTCACATCGCTGTGTTAGTCCTTCCTATACTCTGTCGTCCGATGTCCCCACCTACCCGTAGATCATCGATTTTAGAATGAAATCAACGCTGAATATCAGATTTTCCTTTTATAAAACTTTACCTCATATTGAATGGTTAGATACTGGAAACCTGCGATTTTGTTATTTCAGAGAGGATGTCAAAATTCTCTGAATTAATCTGGCCATTTAACAACCAGATAACATAATCAGAGCGAAAATTATTTGGGATTTGAATGAGAAAAATCCAAAGTCAAAATTCGGTCTATCGACGCGAAACTCTGATGCGTAAGCCTTACCGTTTGTAAGCATGTTTCCTAGTTTCAAGGAAGGATTTCCGAGAAAGATCCGGACTTGTGAGAGCTTGGTCTCGCCGAAGACGTGTCTAGAGAGTCAACGGCTCTGGATTGGCAAGTACATTAGTTCGTAAAGGATAAATAAGTATAAAATCGATGAGGGGATAGGGTCCTTAATTGTCACACGGCCCTGAGGACACATACCAACTGTCGACGACGAGAGTCTTATATGGATAACACGGGATGGACGAACGTGTGGAGAAAAAGGATGTAAAACATGTGCTCGCTTCTAAATGATCCGGAAGATTCTGAGAATTCTCTCTGTGTTCTGCTTCAGAAAGGATAAGTTGGGAAGTCGGTGTGTAATAGATAACATAAAATTTATCAGTTTGGAGTCGTCGAAGTTCCTATCACCAAATTATAAAAAAAAGTATTAATAATTAAAGAAAATTAATTGAATTGAAAGTACATTGTCTTCAGGAAAATTGTAAGTAAGTAGGTTTCATTGTATTAAGTATAGACATTAATCAGATACATCAAACGATTGTGTTCTTTTGTAATAATCTCTATCGCGTTATTAAGTGATAATTTATATATTTCAGTAATTTTGATGCAGAATTTTGCTGAAAAACTAAATTTTTGAGTCACCGGAATTCAATTGTGCTGAAACTTTATATGTTTAGTGATGAAAATGATTAAGTTGAATTATAATAATTTAGTGTGTTAAAATTTTCTAATTTGAATTGGAATTTATGGTGTCATAAATAATTAAAATGTAATAAGCTACGTCTTTTCCGAGAGCAGAACATAGAGTCACGCGTCGAACTTTGCTTAAAAATAAATTTCTCTAATTTATTTAATGTGTCAAATCAAATGAAGCTTTAAATTTTCTTTTATTTTTTGCGATATTAATGTATATTTATGAACACATTGATAACATCATTTATTCTAGATCACTTGTTATAATGTGCGAGTAATATAATTATGATAGAGAGATGCGGTCACGGCTGGTTTCGGTATTATTTATTATTTAGTTAGGAAATATTAATTTTGTTTTGTACGAAATATATTTGAATTGTCCCGAAAAATAAAGGTGACAGACTGTACTCTTAGAAAAGTACAGCTGCGCTGATTAATAGTTGCGACAGGTCGGGATGTGAATTTATATGTACTAGTTTCTCGAAGATTATCTTCACTAAAATTAAGATTGTACCATTCTAATTTAACAAATTGTTTAATGATATTGAAGTTATTTGAATAAATGTGGAATTTTATTTAAATTTGAAATTTAGGAAAACGTGTAAATTTCGTTGACTCGAGATAGTCCTATATATCGAGGTTGAACTTACAGGTTCACAATTATGCTCCCAATTTATAAATTACCCTTTTTTTATAGATTAAAGAAATTTCAGAATATTCTTTCGGGTTCAAATTGTCGTTAATATTACTAACATGTAGCTGTTGATGAATAACAATAATTGTTGATTTTAAGAATGACGTATATCAGTTCTTTGTGAACTTTGTAACATCTAAGAATTATTTTCTAGGTTATGTCAATAGAAATTTCTTAAATTTAGCACCTCGCCTTATTTTGAGTTTGATGCCTTTTTGCTCACTCATCAGGATTATAGGTCAACCCTAAAATTTTTTTTTTTTTTGTAATAAATAACTTTTTTTTTGCCTGTTCAAACTTTTGTCAAAAGATTAAGTTAAGTAGGACTTGTGATTTCAACCCGATATGGTCTGTCGCACACTATAAAGTAAAGATGGCGTTTACTGTCTAGCATGGTAAAATATACCATCCTTTATAAGAAATCAGTTAGTGATAGCTATAGATATACTGCTGTAGAAATTTGCGTACGAAACAGAAAAGAGCTTTCTCAGTAGGTGGGGAATGACACGCCTTCGGCAAAAACGTTGGTAACAAGTAGGCGGGGTCGGTAAAAGTGTACGAAACATAAAGGAGAGTTTACAATTTCTCCTATTTATGTATTTGAATTTAAAAATTTTGAAAATGAAGTAGGCTGGGCATGACACGTCATAGGCAAAAATGTACGAAACATAAAGGAGAGTTTACAATTTCTCCTATTTATGTATTTGAATTTAAAAGTTTTAAAAATGAAGTAGGCGGGGCATGACACGTCATAGGCAAAAGCGTACCAAACATAAAGGAGAGTTCACAATATCTCATATTTATGTATTTGAATTTAAAAATTTTGAAAATCAATAATTAGGAAATCACCACGAGAAGAACCGATTTCCAGGTGACTTTTGGTGAACTTCTTGAAGGTAGTTAACCTCAAAATTTAAAAATCAGTAATAAGGACAACAATAACTGCAGAACCCATGTCCAGGTAAGTTTTTTTAGTTAAACACCAAGTGCGGAACCGATGTTCCGGTGACTTTTGGTCAACATCTTCGAGGAAGTTAACCTAAAAATTTAATAATAAAAAAGTGTAGGAAGACAAAAATTTAAAAATGGACAACAATAACTGCAGAACCCATGTCCAGGTAAGTTTTTTTAGTTAAACACCAAGTGCGGAACCGATGTTCCGGTGACTTTTGGTCAACATCTTCGAGGAAGTTAACCTCAAAATTTATAAATCCATAATCAGGAAAACCTTAACCCTTTAACGCCCAAATGTACAATTTTTTGGCATGAAGTTTGACGCAAAATTTTATCAATTTAACCTTACGAAAAGAATTCTGCTATAGCCATATCTTATGGTCCAAGAATTGCTCTTTCGAATGGCGTATCGAAAAATTTTGTAAATTTTCAAATAAACAAATTATAGATGTTTTTTTAAACAAAAACATGAAATTTTAAGGTCTTATTTTCAAATTATTGAATTTTTTTATAAGCAATGGAATTGCAATATCTGTAAAAATCATAAATATCGCGTCAAAAATAACAAAGCTATAAGATAAGACTATTAAGAAAAAAAAACTTCAAAATGGCGGCTACAAAATGGCGGTTAAAGTGGATTTTTTTAAGTCATGTACATAGCAATGTGCTCAAAAACGGAAAACATAATAGACTTTTATAAAACTTGTTATACAAGGGTTTTTGAGGTCGCTGATTATGAATATGAAGTCACTTTTTAAAAATTCAAAATGGCGGATCCGATATGGCGGACGAAATTTTCAAAAATTAATTGGATTCGCTTCAAACTTGTTACTCGGGGGTTTTTGGGGTGGCTGATTACGAATCTGGAGTCAGTTTTTAAAAATTCAAAATGGCGGATCCAATATGGCGGACGAAATTTTCAAAAATTAATTGGATTTGCCTCAAACTTGTTACTCGGGGGTTTTTGGGGTCGCTGATTACCAATCTGGAGTCAGTTTTTAAAAATTCAAAATGGCGGATCCAATATGGCGGACGAAATTTTCAAGAATTAATTGGATTCGCTTCAAACTTGTTACTTAGGGTTTTTTGGGGTGGCTGATTACGAATCGGGAATCATATTTTTAATATTTTCAAAATTGAAAATGGTGGATCCAGTATGGCGTACAAAATTGTAAAAAATTAATTGGATTTGCTTCAAACTTGTAACTCAAGGGGTTTTTGGGGTTGCTGATTATGAATATGAAGACACTTTTTAAAAATTCAAAATGGCGGATCCAACATGGCGGACGAAATTTTCAAAAATTAATTGGATTTGCCTCAAACTTGTTACTCGGGGTTTTTTGGGGTGGCTGATTACGAATCGAGAATCATATTTTTAATATTTTCAAAATTCAAAATGGCGGATCCAATATGGCGGACAAAATTTTCAAAAATTAATTGGATTTGCCTCAAACTTGTTACTCGGGGGTTTTTGGGGTCGCTGATTACGAATCTGGAGACAGTTTTTAAAAATTCAAAATGGCGGATCCAATATGGCGGACGAAATTTTCAAGAATTAATTGGATTCGCTTCAAACTTGTTACTTGGGGTTTTTTGGGGTGGCTGATTACGAATATGAAGACACTTTTTAAAAATTCAAAATTGCGGATCCAATATGGCGGACGAAATTTTCAAAAATTAATTGGATTTGCCTCAAACTTGTTATTCAGTGGTTTTTGGGGTCCCTGATTACGAATCTGGAGTCAATTTTTAAAAATTCAAAATGGCAGATCCAATATGGCGGACGAAATTTTCAAAAATTAATTGGATTCGCTTCAAACTTGTTACTCGGAGGTTTCTGGGTTCGCTGATTTCGAATCTGAAATCAGATTTTTAATATTTTCAAAATTCAAAATGTCGGATCCAATATCGTAATCAGCGACCCCAAAAACCCCCGAGTAACAAGTTTGAGGCAAATTTTTAAAAATTTTGTCCGCCATATTGTATTCGCCATTTTGAACTTTGAAAATATTAAAAATATGATTCCAGATTCGTAATCAGCGATCCTAAAAACCCCCGAGTGACAAGTTTGAAGCGAATCCAATTAATTTTTGAAAATTTCGTCCGCTATATTGGATTCGCCATTTTGAATGTATTAAAAATATGATTCCAGATTCGTAATCAGCGATCCCAAAAACCCCCGAGTAAAAGTTTGAAGCAAATCCAATTAATTTTTGAAAATTTTGTCCGCCATGTTGGATCCGCCATTTTGAATTTTGAATGTATTAAAAATATGATTCCAGATTCGTAATCAGCGACCCCAAAAAACCCCCGAGTAACAAGTTTGAGGCAAATCCAATTAATTTTTGAAAATTTTGTCCGCCATATTGGATCCGCCATTTTGAATTTTGTAAATATTAAAAATATGATTCCAGATTCGTAATCAGCGACCCGAAAAACCTCCGAGTAACAAGTTTGAAGCGAATCCAATTAATTTTTGAAAATTTCGTCCGCTATATTGGATTCGCCATTTTGTATTTTTAAAAAGTGACTCCAGATTCGTAATCAGCGATCCCAAAAACCCCCGAGAAAAAGTTTGAGTCAAATCCAATTAATTTTTGAAAATTTTGTCCGCCATATTGGATCCGCCATTTTGAATTTTGAAAATATTAAAAATATGATTCCAGATTCGTAATCAGCGACCCCAAAAACCCCCGAGTAACAAGTTTGAGGTAAATCCAATTAATTTTTGAAAACTTTGTCCGCCATATTGGATCCGCCATTTTGAATTTTTAAAAACTGACTCCAGATTCGTAATCAGCGACCCCAAAAACCCCCGAGTAACAAGTTTGAGGCAAATCCAATTAATTTTTGAAAATTTTGTCCGCCATATTGGATCCGCCATTTTGAATTTTGAATGTATTAAAAATATGATTCCAGATTCGTAATCAGCGACCCCAAAAACCCCCGAGTAACAAGTTTGAAGCGAATCCAATTAATTTTTGAAAATTTCGTCCGCCATATTGGATCCGCCATTTTGAATTTTTAAAAAGTGACTTCATATTCGTAATCAGCGACCTCAAAAACCCTTGTAAACATTCTTTTATAAAAAAATATAAACAATGATATAATTTTTATATCAAAATATAGGAACTTATGATTAATTTCTAAAATGAATTATTTAGTATTTTCATATTATTGAATTTCATGAAGTAGAATTTTCTTGTAACCGAAGTTTCACATTTTCGAATTTGTTTTCAATAGAATTTAAATTAATTCGAATTTTTAGTTAACAGAAGTTTTAGGTCATTGAATTTATATTTAAAAGAATTTTTATTAAAAAGAAATTCAATTTAAGCAAATTTTAATTCACAAGAATTTTCATTTTATAAAATTTTAAATTATTCTAATTTTTAAATGCCATAATATTCATCTGACCGAATTTTCATTTATCTGAAATTGTATTAGTACGAATTCATATTTGATGGAAAAGATAAAAGGTACAATCTGAATTCGTACTAATATAATTTTTGACAAATGAACATTCGGTCAGATGAATATTCTGTCATTTAAATATTCTAAGAACTTAAAATTCTATAAAATGAAAATTCTTCCAAAATGAAAATTCGTTTAAATTGAATTTCTTTTAAATGAAAATTCTTTTAGATATAAATTCAATGGTCTAAAACTTCTGTTAGGTAAAAATTTGAATTCATTTAAATTTTATTAAATACAAATTCGAAAATGTAAAATTTCTGCTACAAGAAACTTGTAAGACATGAAATTGTATGAAATGAAAATTCTAAATAATTCATTTTAGAACTTAAGCATACGTCTCAAAATATAAACAAATTTACGAAGAGAAGGTATAAATATGTAAAGAATACTTTCAGTAGATAGATAGATAGATAGATAGATAGATAGATAGATATATGGCAAGATAGATATATAGATACAGAGAGAGAGAAAGAGAGAAAGAGCGAAAGATGGAGAGATAACTTTCCTTCAGGTAGACAAATGTACTTCCTTACAATTAACAAAAGGCAGGCAGGAAATAGAAATTCTTTTGTTTCTTAAGTACACCATACCATTTTAAAATAATTAAATTTCTGAAAGTTATTGTTCAATAAGAGGTAGCAGATTTAAGAAATTAGTATTTCTTTAAATTTATTTAAATTTATTTCCATTCTCATGTCAGATTTAAGATCTCAGTATTTCACTTGGTGAGTGCTGTAGGATTCATTATTTACTGGACGTTCTTCAATTATATTTTTTGTTTTTCATAATAATCACTTTAAGTTTAATACAATATTCAATACTTAAATAGTTTGACTATTGTTAATTGAAGAATTGAGAAAGTCTACAGTAAAATCGGTGAAGTGGAAAAGAGACCAATTTAAAAATTGGTAAATTGGCAAATTATTGAAATTGATAATAAGTAAATTGGAAAATTGGAAAATTGGAAAATTGGAAAATTGGCAAATTGGAAAATTGGCAAATTGGCAAATTGGAAAATTGGCAAATTGGCAAATTGGAAATTTGGTAAATTGGAATATTGGTAAAATGGACAATTGAAAAAATACTAAATTTGAAAAATGGAACTTGAATATTTGTAATTTGGAAATTGATATAATAGAACATTTATAAATTGAAACATTTTAAAAATAATTAAATGATATATTGGTTTTTAAATACCAACCACTTTCTTCAATTTATATAATTAGAAAATGAAAAAGTTAATGTTCATTTCTTGAAATGAAAAATAAGTAAATTGCAATTTTCAGAAAGTGAAAATAGACAGTTGAATAGGACATTTGTAAATTGAAATATTGTGAAGTTATTGAAATGGTTTATTGTTTTTTAAATAACAATCATTTTTGGTAACTTATGGAATTAGAAGACAGAAATGTTAAACTTTTTGTTAGAAATATCTCATTACTAGAAATATATGAAATTTTTTATGGCAATTTCAGAACTAATAACTTAATTATAATATTTCTGTAACATTGTGAAATATGAAAATGTTAAATTCTCTAATTTCTCTTTAAACATTGACAGATTGGAAAATTGTGATACTTGAAAATGTATTTTTAAGAACATTATTTATTAAAAATTTTTCGGTAGGTAATTGGCAAATGTGTAAATTGCTATGTACATAATTATAAAACTGGTTATTTGAAATTTCGACATTTTGAAATTGCATTTTTCGGATTTTATGAGATTTATTACACTTTGACATATTCATATTATATAAATAAAATTTCGAATAACATGGAGAAACCACAGAATGAAAAAAAAAATGTTAGCACAGAAAGGGTGAAACGTCATCGTGCAGGTTTATCTGCAGAGAAAAAAATAGAAATTCGAAATTTGGAAAGAGAAAGAATAAAGTGTTATCGTGCTAAATTAAAAGAAAAAAAGAGATTACAAAGTAATATATCAAAAGAGATAGAAAGAGCAACTTGTAATGAAGAGTCTAAAATTTTTTTTGAGAATGCAATACCATCAACATCCTTTCAGACAACTTCACATTCAGAAAATGTACAAATAAGTTATCAAGATTCCTCATTTGAAGAAAAACGAAGATTTACCGAGAAAGAAGTAGAACAATTACAAGAAGTTGATAAAAATACTGTTAGTACAGAAAGAGTGAAACGTCATCGTGCAGGTTTATCTGTGGAGAAACAAATAGAAAATCGAAAACGTGCAAGAGAAGGAATGAAGTGTTATCGTGCTAAATTAAAAGAAAAAAAAGCATTACAAAGTAATGTATCAAAAGAGATAAAAAAAGTTACTTGTAATGCAGAGTCTCAAATTTTTTTTGAGAATGCAATACCATCAACATCTTTTCAGACAACTTCACATTCAGAAAATGTACAAATAAATTATCAAGATTCCACATTTGAAGAAAAACGAAGATTTACCGAGAAAGAAGTAGAACAATTACAAGAAGTTGATAAAAATATTGTTATTACAGAAGAAATAAAATGTCATCGCGCGAATCTAAGTGTAGAGAAAGAAATGGAATTTCGAAAAAAAGGGATACAAGAAAAAAATGGATTGCAAAGTAATATATCAAAAGAGGTAAAAGAAGAAATTTGTAATGCAGATTCTCAAACTTTTGTTATGACTTCGATACCATCAACATCTTATCAGACACTTTCACATTCAGAAAATGTTGAAATTACTTCTCGACATTTAATTGAGAATGATGTTTCTTCATCTATTCTCCATTCGAAGAAAGTACACATTGATGAATTTAATGATTTGAAAAATGATAAAATTGAAAGATTGATATTACTTGAAACGAATAATTTGAATGACGAAGGAGAAAAGTGTTGCAGATTGGTAAATGATGTTAATACTCATAATGATGTATATATTTCTGAATGTCTTTCTTCAGATGTTTTACAAACGCAGAGTAGATCAATGGAAAACGAATTACAGGGTAGTGGAGTAGGAAAACGAAGTAAAAGAAAAATTATTGATTTAGAAAGTACTGTAGTTCCGGAAAAAAGATGTTTGTATAAGTTGCATCCAATAGACGAAATAAAAAGGACAAAAACATCCCAAAAAAATAGAAAAGAGATTAATATTTTTGTAGAGAAAAAAATGGAAAATTGTGGTGCCAGTTTAAAAAAAGGGAAACGATTTGAAGAAAAACAAAAATTTATAAAGAAAGAAGTAGGACAATCACAAAAAGTTGATAAAAATATTGTTAATACAGAAAGGGTGAAACGTCATCGCAAAGGCTTATCTGCAGAGAAACAAATAGAAATTCGAAAACGTGAAAAAGAAAGAATGAAGTGTTATCGTGCTAAATTAAAAGAAAAAAAGGCATTACAAAGTAATGTATCAAAAGAGGTAAGAAAAGTAACTTCTAATGCAGATTGTGAAACTTTTGTTGTGAATTCAATACCATCAACATCATTTCACACACTTTCAAATTCAGAAAATGGTCAAATAAGTTATCAAAATTTCATTGAGGATGATGATTCTCCATCAATTCTCGATTTTAATGTAACTCAGGAAAAGTTAGTGAGCGCATCAGGTAATTGTTCAGAAGAATTAGAATTAAATAAATTGCATTCACGAACTTATGCAGAGAATTATTTAGGTAAAATGTTACTTTATTGCACTCATTGTGATGCTAAACACTTCAAAGATGAAAAAGTTAGTACTAAAATTACTAATTCAGATGCTAAAAATCTGAAACATAAAAAAGATGATAACAAAAAGTATTCTTTCGCTGATTGTTGTAGCCATGGAGGTATTAAATTAAAATCTTTAAATTATCCATCTGAATTGAAAATGTTATTAGATGGTTCACATGAGAAATCAAGCCATTTTCGCCAGAATATAAGATGTTACAATAATTCATTTGCTTTTGCGTCATTTAATGCTAATGTTATTAATTTCCATGGTACACGAAGAGGACCGTATTGTTTTAAAATACAAGGTCAAATATACTATCAAATGAATAAAGCTTTATACCCTGAAAACGGTGATGATCCGTCTTATGGTCAATTGTTTATTTATGATCCTGATGATGCAATTGAATACAGGTTGAATAAAAATGATAGATTAGATAGAGATATTGTAAGAGGAATTGAGAATTTTATGAGAAAACATAATACGTTCAGTCAATCATTTAGAATGATGAAAGAAGTTATAGAAATAGAAACAGCGTTAGCGACAAAAAATGATGAAGAAATTCCAGAATTGAAATTATTATTTACTTTAAAAAAAGGAAAAGATCCACGGCGATTTAATTTTCAAAGAGTTAATGAAGTAGCTGCTATTTTTAATACAAATTCAGAAGGTGAAATACCTAATTCTTATGTTACTGTGTACAACAAAATAAGTAAAGAATTGCAATTTGTTAGTAGTTTGGATCCTTGTGTAGAACCTTTTATATATCCTCTATTTTATCCTTTTGGAGAAAAAGGTTATTGTATTGATATGCTTCGAAATGATACAGATAAAAGATTGAAAAAACATAGAATTTCGAGGGCATCTTATGTAAAGTATAAAATGGCAATTAGAGATGATATATTTAATCAGTTTCTATACGGTGGAAGACTATTTCAACAGTGGCTGGTTGACAATTATGTTAAAATGGAAAAAGATCGGCTTCAATATTGCGCAAATCATCAAACACAATTGCGAAGTGAAAGTTACAGAGGATTAATAGATCACATTAATGATGTTGCACAAAGGAATGATACACCTCTAGGAAAATTAGCTGTCTTACCATCAACATTTATTGGTTCACCTCGTAATATGATGGAATTATATCAAGATTCAATGGCTATTGTGGCAAAACATGGCAAACCAGATTTATTTATAACAATGACATGTAATCCACAGTGGAAAGAAATAACAGAGAATTTATTACCTAATCAAACAGTAGCTGATAGACCTGACATTGTCGCGAGAGTCTTTTCTTTAAAAGTAAAACATTTGATAGAATGTATTGTTAAGAATAAATGTTTTGGAGATGTCAAGTCCTACGTTTATGTTATAGAATTTCAAAAAAGGGGATTACCACATATCCATTTGTTGGTTATATTAACGTCCAATTCAAAAATATTAACACCAGAGAGTGTTGATGGACATATTTCAGCTGAAATACCAGATGAATTGATTAATCCTAGATTACATGAAATTATTATGGCAAATAATATACACGGTCCTTGTGGAGATTGGTGTTTCGTTGATGGAAAATGTTCAAAAAATTTTCCTAAACCTTTACAAGAAGACACTACTGTTGAAGAAAATTGTTATGTGGTATATAGAAGAAGAAACACAGGTAAAACGTATACACGACCTAATGAATATGTTGTTGATAATCGTTTTGTTGTACCTTATTCTCCTAAACTTTCACAAACATTCAATTGTCATATTAATGTTGAAGTTGTATCCAGTATTAAGTCCGTCAAATATTTGTATAAATATATTTATAAGGGTCATGATGCTGCATCAATTATTATTACAAATAGTAATGGAGAAGCTACTATCAATCATAATGAAATCAATCATTATGAAGAAAATAGATATGTTGGTCCAGTAGAAGCAGCATGGAGAATTTTAAGTAAAACTTTATCCAAAAAAAGTCATAGTATAAATCGTTTACCAATACATTTACAAAATGAGCAAAATATTCTTATTCGGCAAGTAGATACAGAGGAAGAAATATCATTTAATTTAAATAAAAATACAAAATTATTGGACTACTTCCTTTTAAATGAACGTGATGTAAATGCTCGTCAGTATTTTTATACTGAGATTCCCGAATATTATTCATGGGATAAAACAAAATGTAAATGGAACAAGAGACTCCGTAAAGAGAAGGCAATAGGCAGAATTTATTCTGTTAATCCCTGCCACACAGAATTATTTCACCTTAGATTATTATTACTTACAACTAAAGGTGCGATTTCATACGAATCATTGAAGACTGTTAATGGCGTATTACATGAGACATTTACGTCAGCTTGTTTAGCATTAGGACTAATAGAGGATGATCATGAATGGAAGGCAACGTTACAAGAGTCTACTTTATGGATGATGCCTCAATCACTTCGACGATTATTTGTCAGAATTTTAATTCACTGTCGTCCTATAAATGCTGGTGAACTTTGGGAACAATTCAAAATTTATATGTCCGAAGATTATGCTAGAAACGTTGATAACATTGCTGCCGAAAAAATGGCATACATACATGTCAAAAATATGTTATCTGATGAAGGTTATAAGTTAAATGATTTTCTTGGATTGATGGATGTAGAAGATGAAACTGATAATTTTGTAGTTACCCACTCTATAAATATTGAAGAGGAAAAGGAATTAGGAAAAGAAAGGTATGATAAACTGAACGTCAAACAAAAAGATATAGTCGATTTTATATTAAATGCAGTAAATGATAATAACGATAATACTTGTCGGTGTGTATATGTCGATGGTCCTGGAGGATCAGGAAAAACATTTATGTATATTACATTGTGGCATTTATTGAGGAGTCTCGGTAAAACTGTTTGCAATATGGCATTTACAGGAATAGCTGCAACCTTACTTCCCATGGGTCGAACAGTTCATAAAATATTGGGTTTACCCGTGCCATTATATAATGATTCATCTTCAAATATAAAAGTGCAGTCTAAAGAGGGGTTGTATTTGAAAAATGTTGATGTCTTCATTTGGGATGAGGCTCCAATGTCACCAAAGTATGCCTTAGAGATTATGGACAGAACATTAAGAGATATTATGCAAGTAGATGTTCCTTTTGGTGGTAAAACGATTATTTTAGGAGGTGATTTTAGACAAGTATTACCAATAAAACAAAATGGAACAAGATCTGAAATTATAAATTTGTCAATTAAAAACAGCAAATTATGGCAGATATTTGCAAAATTTACATTATCTGAAAACATGCGAGCTTTACCGGAAGAAACACAATTTGTTAATTTTTTACTTGACGTAGGAAATGGCACATTTAACGATGTAAAAGATTGTGTTCAATTACCAGACAAAATTCTGGAAGAAGGAAATATTGATATCAGTACAGATGTATATGGAGAGTTGATTAAACAGAAAAGGTTTGAAGATTTGGCATTATGTGCTATTTTAGCTCCGAGAAATATTGATGTAGATGAAATTAATAATAATGTTGTCCAGTTATTAGATAAGAGAGAAGAAAAAGTTTATAGAAGTATTGACAGTGTAGATAATCGTGATAATAATAATGATCATGAAGTCATTTTACCTGATTACTTGAACACTAGGGTGGTCCAAAAAAACCCAAATTAAGATATTTTAAAATCCTAAATCAGTTTCATAATCTTCACAATTTTTTAAGGCATAACCAATTTTTAAAATTTTTTTAAATTAATATTTAGAGGTCGCGCATCGCAGTCAAAGTTTCCCGTTTTCGAACCAAGATTTTAACAGTTTTTTTCTACGTTTCGCTCATCAGCAATAACTCTAATCCCATCCTTCAAAAGCCCTGTGGTTGCAAGTAGCCAACTGATTTTTTGCCCATCTTCCCTTTTATGTGGCCTGACAATGGATGAAAAGAGAGGTAGAAAATCCTTTTAGGAAATATCTTTTCCGAATAATATTAATATTATTAAAATTACATGTGTATTATAATATATATTCTCATTAATTTGAAATATCATTTCCAAATTTTCTAATTAATAAATTTTTTTGTTCTCTAAATTAAATTTATGTAAAGTTAGTTAGTGTAATTAGATGTTTGCGCTTAATTTACATTTTTTGGTAATTATGCAGTTAAGCGGCTGCTGTCATATCTTGAAAACTGAAATTTTTTTGACGGGTTTTTTTGCTGATTTCTATTGCATTAGATGCAAATACGCGGCGCATGATGTAAAGAAGCGTAAGTAGTTAAATTTCAGTAGTGAAATTTGACTAATTATAAGAAAATCATTAAAATACTTAGTAAAGATAAATTTATTTACTCCTTTTTTGATTCAGCATATCCTAAAAATTACTTTGACCAATTGAATGATTATTTTACTAAACTATTAATATTATTAATAATTATATATATAATTATATAATTATTAATAATAATATCAATTACAATAATAATTAATTATTTAATTATAATAACAATAATAATAATTAATTAATTAATTATAATAATAATAATAATTAATTAATTAATTAAATATGATAATAATATTAATTAATTAATATTATTATTATTAATAAACAATTTATTTTTCATACTTTTACAATTTATTTATCATCTTTAATAACTGATTATATATTTTTTTACTTATGATACATCAGTAAAAAATTAAAAATTTTATGATTCAAATAAATTTTGTAAATATATTGGAAATAAATAAATGATTTTTTTTTTCAATAAAGGACAGTCAAAAAAAAAAGGTTTCCGCTTCTTTAAAATTCCTTTAAAAGACCCTTGAACCACTCCATAATTCACCAGTAGCATAACGTCGGCAAGTATCACTTTCACTTTTATGATGGTCATAATCAGCCTACGAGGGATCGAAATTCAAAAAGACAAACTTTCTTTTCAATAATTTTACCTTTTGATATTTTCCAATCATCCCGATTTTTACACTATTTATTTATCAAAGAATGAAGTTTTGCGCAGTGTAAGTTTCAACTTCAAAAACTAATATTTAATACTCAAAAAGCGTGCTCAAAAGTACCGAAATTGCGATTTTCAACATTGAATTACAATTACAAATATTAAGATAATAGTTTTTTTTTTTCTTAAACTTGTTCTTTTATTCCATGTAAATCTGTACTTTAGTGGAAAAGAGAATTTGTTATTAACAAATAGGTTTAAATAAGCATTGAAAATAGACCGTCCATTTTACATGTTAAATTCGTGATTTTCCCATTACAGAGAAAAAGTCGATGCGCGACCTCTAAATATTATTTAAATTTTTTTTTAAAAATTGGTTATGCCTTAGAAAATTGTGAAGATTATGAAACTGATTTAGGATTTTGAAATATCTTAATTTGGGTTTTTTTGGACCACCCTATTGAACACTCTATCACCACCTGGTTTACCACCACATGTTTTGCATTTACGAATAAATTCCGTAGTCATGCTTATAAGAAATCTTAGTATTAACGAAGGTTTATGTAATGGAACAAGATTAATGGTTTTAGCTTTATCTAATCATGTTATAAAATGCAAAATATTAACGGGAGATAAACGTGGAAATATTGTGTTCATACATCGAATATTATTGTACTGTGAAAATGTTTATCCCTTTACATTTAAAAGAACACAATTTCCAATTAAACTAGCATTTGCTATGACTATAAACAAATCTCAAGGACAGACATTTGATAAAATTGCAATTGATTTAAGAAAAGATGTTTTTAATCATGGTCAATTATATGTTGCATTATCAAGAGTTCGTTCATTTAATTCAATCAAAGTTTATTTAGGAAATCAAAGAAGTAGAAAATGTATTAAGAATTATGTGTACAAAGAAATTTTTGAATAATTCTTCTTGTAAAAATAGAATATATATTCTTAACATATAATATTATTATAGAATGTACTTTGTAGCAGAGTTGCAAATAGTTCACAAAAATGAACACATTAAGGTTCATGCTTAGGGAAAAATTGTTATCAAAAAAGTGACTACGGGAAAGAGGACCGTTTACCAAACAATAATTTTTTATATTAAAAATTGTTTAAAAAATAATTTGTTTAAACAATTTGTTATAAAGAAATAGACAAATAATAAAAATTATAAAAAATAAACAGCGCTAATCGAATGTACGTGAAAAATTACTAAAGGAACATGTGTGACATTTTTTAATTTTTCACTCTATTTGTTATAAACAATCAATAAACAATAACAATAACCGTGATCCCATCTCAGCCCATGCTTAGAGAAATATCGCTATCAAAAAAGTGGCTACGGGAAAGAAGACCGTTTACCAAACAATAATTTTTGACATTAAAAATTGTTTAAAAAATAAATTGTTTAAGCAATTTGTTTTAAACTAATAGAAAAATAATAAAGATTATAAAAAATAAACAGCGCCATTCGATTGAATGCGAAAAATTACTAAAGGAACATGTGTTACATTTTTTAATTGTTCACTCTATTTTTATAAACAATCAATAAACTATAACGATAACCTTGATCCCATCTCAGCCCATGCTTAGGGAAATATGGCTTTCAAAAAAGTGACCACGGGAAAGAGGACCGTTTACCAAACAATGATTTTTGTCATTAAAAATTGTTTAAAAAATAAATTGTTTAAACAATTTGTTATGAACAAATAGAAAAATAATAAAAATTATAAAAAATAAAAAGCGCCATTCGATTGTACGTAAAAAATTACTAAAGGAAAATGTGAGACATTTTTTAAATTTTCACTCTAATTGTTATAAACAATTAATAAACAATAACAATAACCTTGAACCCATCTCAGCCTATGTTTAGGGAAATATGGATATGCATAAACTAACTGCGGCAAAGAGGACCGTTTACCAAACAATGAATTTTGACATTAAAAATTGTCTAAAAAATAATTTCTTTAAACAATTTGTTTTAAACAAATAGAAAAATAATAAAAACAATAAAAATGAAACAGTGCCAATCGATTGTACGCGAAAAATTACTAAAGGAACATGTGTTACATTTTTTAATTGTTCTCCTTTTTGTTATGAACAATCAATAAACAAAAACAATAACCTTGATCCCATCTCAGCCCATGCTTACGTAAATATGAATATCCATAAACTAACCACGGCAAAGGGTACCGTTTACCAAACAATGAATTTTGACATTAAAAATGGTTTAAAAAATAATTTATTTAAACAATTTGTTATAAACAGATAGAAAAATAATAAAAATTATACAAAATAAACAGCGCCAATCGATTGTACGCGAGAAATTACTAAAGGAACATGTGTTACATTTTTTAATTGTTCTCTCTATTTGTTATAAACAATCAATAACAATAACCTTGATCCCATCTCAGCCCATGCTTAGGGAAATATGAATATCAAAAAAGTGACTACGGGAAAGAGGACCGTTTACCAAACAATGATTTTTGACATTAAAAATTGTTTAAAAAATAAATTGTTTAAGCAATTTGTTTTAAACAAATAGAAAAATAATAAAAATTATAAAAAATAAACAGCGCCATTCGATTGTATGTGAAAAATTACTAAAGGAACATGTGTTACATTTTTTAATTTTTCACTCTATTTGTTATTAACCATCAATAAACCATAACAATTACCTTGATCCCATCTCAGCCCATGCTTAGGGAAATATGGATATCAAAAAAGTGATTACTGAAAAGAGGACCGTTTACATAATAAAGATTTTTGACAAAAAAATTGTATAAAAAATAATTTGTTTAAACAATTTGTTAGAAACAAATAGAAAAATAATAAAAGTATTAAAAAATAAGGAGGGATATTGGAATGTAGGAGAAAAATTTCTCAAGGAACATGTGTGAATTTTTTTTCTTTACATATTTGTTATAAATAATCGATAAACTATGACATATACCGTAGGATACGTCGAGGAGAGATGGATCAATGTGGGAGATAGATCAGTTCTGGCCATTTTAAGTATTTTGCACTTATTTTTCTGGTTGTTTATCAGTCAGTGTGTCTTGATCCATGTCTCCAGGAAGGATCCTTTATTCCTCGAATATTTTTTCTTTCTTTTAAATGTGTCTTCTAATGTTATACTTTAACGACTCAAATTTTCATACGAATCTTTCTTCACAAGAAGTGTCACTAAAACTTACAAATGTTCAAAATTGATTTATTCAGGAATTTTTTTCTGTAGACAAAAAAAGTTAAAAGTGATCTGTAAGACCTTGCTTTACATTAAAACAATCTCTCTTAGATAGGTCCAAGATTATTGTTATGGTTTATTGATTCTTAATAAAAAAATAGAGTGAAAAATTAAAAAATGTCACATATGTTCGTTTAGTAATATTTCACATACAATGGAATGAGACTGTTTAGTTTTAATAATTTTACTTATTTTTCTATTTGTTTATAACAAATTGTTTAAATAAATTATTACTTAAACAAATTTTAATGTCAAAAATCATAGTTTGGCGAACTGTCACTTTTTTGATATCTATATTTCCCAAAGCATGGGTTCAGATGCGTCCAAGGTTATTGTTATTGTTTATTGATTGTTTATATCAAATAGAATGAAAAATTAAAAAATGTCACACATGTTCCTTTAGTTATTTTTCGCGTATAATCGAATGGCGCTGTTTATTTTTTATAATTTTTATTATTTTTCTATTTGTTTATAACAATTTGTTTAAACAAATTATTTTTTAAACAATTTTTAATTTCAAAAATCATTGTTTGGTAAACGGTTCTCTTTTCCGTAATCACTTTTTCAATAAAAATTTTTCCGTAAGCATGGACCTTAATGGGTTAATGGTTACTGATAATATTGAAATGTTATGTTCGTTTAGAGATTCCGTACCATAAAAATCTTTGTTCATTATTTCTCATTTCAAAATTTGAAATATTCATTGACACGATTCTGTTCAAGATAACGTTTAACTTGATTTTAAATGACGTATCAACACAAGGAATGTGAAATTTAAAAAATGATGATGTAAAAGAAATACAATGATTCAGATATCTCCAGAAATTTAATGAAAAAGTCATGTTTAAATCATTTATGTTCCAGCGCAGTTGAAGTCCATACTTTTCTCAGTTTTTTAATTTAACATAAAAAAATTAGTTTCAAGTTTTAAAAATATGAAAGATAAGAGTTTTTCTTTTCAATTTTTGCACAGCAAATAATATATTTTTATTATTAAATTATAACAATGACATATTATATACTTCATACAATCTGTTAAGGTATAATATTTATAATTAATAAATTATTAGTAATTATTGAGAAGAGGAGTAATTCTACATTTTAAAATACATAAAATTTTTATGTTTATTATGTTACCTCCGATTTAGTTAAAACTTGGTATACTTACGTATTTTGAAGCGTTGATTACGAAAATCATAGTGAAAATTGGCGCAAATTTAAATTTCATGGTAAATAAGTGTATAAAAAAGCATAGAAATTTTTGTTTCTTGCATTTATCTATTTAAATATTGTAAATATAAAAAAAAATTATAAAAAAATGTAGATCTCATTAAAATACATATTTTATATTCCTTGCATTTGTTATTGGAAACAATTAATTTATGAAATAATTGCAAAAAACATAAATCACTATAAATGTAACCAATTACCCATATTATTTTAATATTACATTATCTACAGTCCTAATTACGTTATTACATTATGTAACATTACTTTTATTACGTAACGTTTCATTCCTTATATAATATTACGTAATAATGTAAAATCACGTATTTATGTACTATTATTTGGGTCAGAATTCCTGAAGTGGCCTCCTAATTTTTTTTAAGTCTGAGGATTTTTTTCATTCCTATATGTTTTGATAGTCCATGATGATACTAAAAAAACCTATAAAGGGTTTTTCAAAATTTGAATATTTTCCAAAGTTATAAGCGATCAAAGTTTTTTGCATCGTTTCAGAAAATAGACATTTTCTCGCGTTTGGCTATACCGATTTTGATAAATTTTGGACCCATTAACGCCCAGACGGACGAAAAATTTCTGTTGACTTTGAGGACCTCCCTTTTAAAAAAAATGCCTACAAAAAAATTAGCACTTATCATTTTTAACGTAAAATTTACTCCTCTTTTAGATTCTGAAGTTAAAATTTGTTTATAACAAATCGTTAAAAAGTTATAAACAATTTTTTGCAAAAAAACACGATTTTTTGAGAAAAAATTTTCATTTTAGACATATTTTCACCGGAAAAAAGCAAGTAGATGCTCTCAAAAGCTCAAAATATCGCGTCCATGGACCCCCAGCTATAAGACCCTGAAGCAAAAAAATTTTTTTTTCAAAATGGCGGACGCCAATATGGCGGCTAAAACTAAAAAAATGGCTCAGATATGAAACAGGGTGCTCCAACTTTTTCATGTGACTGAAATCGCCTAAAACTCTTTATACGGGGGTTTTTGGGGTCGCTGATTACGAATATGATGTCAGTTTTTAAAAATTCAAAATGGCTGATCCAATATGGCGGACGAATTTTTAAAAAAATTTTGGATTCACTTGAAACTCTCCACTCAGGGGTTTTTGGGGTCGCTGATTACGAATATGATGTCAGTTTTTAAAAATTCAAAATGGCGGATCCAATATGGCGGACGAATTTTTAAAAAAATTTTGGATTCACTTGAAACTCTCCACTCAGGGGTTTTTGGGGTCGCTGATTACGAATATGATGTCAGTTTTTAAAAATTCAAAATGGCGGATCCAATATGGCGGACGAATTTTTAAAAAAATTTTGGATTCACTTGAAACTCTCCACTCAGGGCTTTTTGGGGTCGCTGATTACGAATATGATGTCAGTTTTTAAAAATTCAAAATGGCGGATCCAATATGGCGGACGAGTTTTGTAAAAAATTATTGGATTTACTTGAAACTCTCTATTCGGGGGTTTTTTGGGTCGCTAATTGCAAATCTGATGGCAATTCTTGAAAATACAAAATAGCAGAGTCAAATTGTTTGAATTTCAATAAGTATTATACAATGAATAAGAATTTTTTGGTCCGTTTGCCGTCGAATAATTCGCCGTTGCCCGACTCTTACCGCGAGGAGGTGGACAATAAAGAGTCTTTTTTTTTTCGTTTTTTATTTTATTTTATTTTATTTTTTTCGTTTTTTATTTTATTTTTTTTTGTTTTTTTTTTGTTTTAATATTTTTTACATTTTTACATTTTAGGTGTGAAAATCCTGAAAGCAGGAAACGCATAAATATGCATCACACTCCACGCACTTTCGTTGCGTTCTACAGGTGCACTTGGAGAAATTAGAGCAGTTTTTCTTTTGTTCAACTCTTTGAACTTTGTGGTTTTTGATGGATTCAGATTTTTTTAGATATGCTTCTGCAATCTGTAGAGCCATGTCTTTAGTACCTATTTTTTTTTCTTGGACAACTAAGTTTCTTAGAACAGTTGCATTTGCAATTGATGCTTGAACGAGTCTCATAAGTATAACCCAAGTCCATTTCTTCGACCTTATGCATGGCATCAAATTGCTGCAATGTGCGTCGTGCAAGTCTACTCCGCCCATAAACTTGTTGTAGGTTGTAAAAGCATTAGGAAATGCTATATCAACTTTGCTCTTTGTCTCCGAAGAATATCTTTTGACTGAACTAATTGGTGTAACACCTATCAGTGTTGACAGTATAGACACTACTTTCGAATCTTTTACTGTGACATAATTGACACCACTGCATTTGTCATGCTTGGCAATAAATGTCCCTCTTGGATCCTTTTCCGTAATCGGATTTTTTACTTGAATTCGATTAGCTCTGACTGTCCCTGTTGCCCGCAAACCAACTTTCTTCAGATGAACCAGTAAATCTGGACTTGTAAAAAAGTTGTCAAAATATACGTGATATTTCACTACATTTCTGGGTACAACTGAAGAAAGAAGGTTTTGGAGAAGACCAACGACAATGCAGCTACCTAAAGCACATTTATTTAGCTTTTCTTCATTGCCAAAAAAAAACTTTTTGAATTCTTGCCACAATAAATGTCACAATCGAATAAAAATCCTTCGGAACTACAAAGAGCCCACATTTTGATACCGAAACGGACAGGCTTGTTTCTTATAAACTGCTTCAAAATAGTTCTTCCCCGAAACTTTACCATCATTTCGTCAACTGACAAAGCTGATGAAAAATACCCAAACTGCCTCGCATTTTTCTTAAAAATCTCCAAAGGACCTCTCACTCGCCAAGCTCTATCATTAGCATTTTCATCTTCAGGTTTGGATAGCTTTAGCTTGGACTTGATATCTTCAAACTTGTTGCGACTCATAGCTCCAGCTACAGCTTCACAACCTAGAAGATGATTCTGAGACCAATAATCTCGTTGAGATTTCCTTTCGTTGAAAATAGACAAAATAATTATTCCAAGAAATTTGTCTAATTCAGTCAACGAAATTTGACAATCATTCAGACGTGTTGCGTCTAATATGAATTCCTTTAGCTCCTTGGAAAAGAAAAATTCAAATAGTTCAGTTGACGAGGATGACCGAATTTTTTTTGCAACGCTATCAGGTATAAAAGTTTCATTTTTATACTGAGGATCATACTTCTGTTCACCATCAACCCATTCAAAAATATGATCTGGCTCCAACTTCGATTGATTTGAAGTATAATTTTCTCGAATCGTCTGGTATGAATTTTGCGGTAAATCGGCACATTCATTCTTAAGCGAATTTTCTAGCTCTTCATGAATAGCATCATCATCTGAATCAGATTCACAATCAGATTCGCCAGAATCATTCGAGTTTGGTAGCATTAGCACATCTAGGTGTTCGTCATGTTCTTCAACTTCGAAACTCTCGGCGTCATTTACAACTTTCTGCCGTTTCGACTTACGCTTTGTTGACATTTTTAAAATCGACCCAGTAATAAAAGAATGCTGGCGCAGTGCAGACAACCAGTGGTGCACGTGAATGTTGGCACAATGACGACAACTAGTGCTGCAAACGAATGCTGGCACAGTTACGACAACCTGAGCTGCACGCAAATGCTGACACAGTAACAACAACCAGTGGTAGAAGCAAATGCTAGCGCAGTAACAATAACAAGAGCTGCAAGCAACGCTGGCACAGTAACGACAACCAGTGGTGGAAGCAAATGCTTCGGCAGTAACAATAACCAGAGCTGCAAGCAACGCTGACACAGTAACGACAACCAGTGGTTGAAGCAAATGCTGGCGCAGTAACAATAATCAGAGCTGCAAGCAACGCTGACACAGTAACAATAACCAGAGCTGCAAGCAACGCTGACACAGTAACGACCCTTACAAAAAAAGAGTATTAGAATGAGTATTGAATAATGAGTACTGCAGTGAGTATTGCAATGAGTATTGCAATGAGTACTGCAATGAGTATTGAAAATTCCAGTACTTTTTTCGCCAAACATTGTTGAAAATATAATATGTTGCGCACTAAGTTTCTACGGCTCCTACGTCTGCGCACTACTTTTTTTGTTGTAAACTAAATATACAGAAATACATGGAACGCAAAATCACAATTTCATTATAATTTTAAAAAAAATTGTTTACTGTACTTAAAAAATACATGTGGCGAAAAAAGTACTGGAATTTCCAATACTCATTGCAGTACTCATTGCAGTACTCATGCAGTACTCATTGCAATACTCATTGCAATACTCACTGCAGTACTCATTATTCAATACTCATTCTAATACTCCTTTTTTGTAAGGGGACAACCAGTGGTAGAAGCAAATGCTGGCGCAGTAACAATAATCAGAGCTGCAAGCAACGCTGGCACAGTAAGGACAACCAGTGGTGGAAGCAAATGCTGGCTCAGTAACAATAGCCAGAGCTGCAAGCAAATTCTGGCACAATGCCAACAAGCAGTACAGCAGTAATAACTGCATGCCATTGCATTTTCTGCAAAACTAGTAATGCGCCGACTTCGAAATGCCAGATCTTAGCGGAAACAACAAGCGCAAAACCGTCTTAGTTGTGAGCATAGTTAAAAGTTATACAGCACCACAGCAAATAAATCAGCGTCAAATAAACAAAAATAACCAAAAAAAATAATAAGACTTAAAAAATTTGCCAACTCCATTTTGAATTTTTAAAAACTGACATCATATTCGTAATCAGCGACCCCAAAAAGCCCTGAGTGGAGAGTTTCAAGTGAATCCAAAATTTTTTTAAAAATTCGTCCGCCATATTGGATCCGCCATTTTGAATTTTTAAAAACTGACATCATATTCGTAATCAGCGACCCCAAAAACCCCTGAGTGGAGAGTTTCAAGTGAATCCAAATTTTTTTTAAAAATTCGTCCGCCATATTGGATCCGCCATTTTGAATTTTTAAAAACTGACATCATATTCGTAATCAGCGACCCCAAAAACCCCTGAGTGGAGAGTTTCAAGTGAATCCAAAATTTTTATAAAAATTCGTCCGCCATATTGGATCAGCCATTTTGAATTTTTAAAAACTGACATCATATTCGTAATCAGCGACCCCAAAAACCCCCGTATAAAGAGTTTTAGGCGATTTCAGTCACATGAAAAAGTTGGAGCACCCTGTTTCATATCTGAGCCATTTTTTTAGTTTTAGCCGCCATATTGGCGTCCGCCATTTTGAAAAAAAAATTTTTTTGCTTCAGGGTCTTATAGCTGGGGGTCCATGGACGCGATATTTTGAGCTTTTGAGAGCATCTACTTGCTTTTTTCCGGTGAAAATATGTCTAAAATGAAAATTTTTTCTCAAAAAATCGTGTTTTTTTGCAAAAAATTGTTTATAACTTTTTAACGATTTGTTATAAACAAATTTTAACTTCAGAATCTAAAAGAGGAGTAAATTTTACGTTAAAAATGATAAGTGCTAATTTTTTTGTAGGCATTTTTTTTAAAAGGGAGGTCCTCAAAGTCAACAGAAATTTTTCGTCCGTCTGGGCGTTAATGGGTTAATGATGAATCATATTTAAGATAAATGGTCAAAATTTAAATAAACAATGGAATTTATTTAAATAAATGAAGTTTTTTATTTTTGAGGTTACAAATAAACAATGTTCTCCATTGATTTCATCACTTTTTTTTTAACAATCTTCTAGAAAAAACTTCTAAGATTTTATTTCCAAAATAAAAAAGTGGGATATTCTGCTACTTTAGGAGTAACAGTAATTTTAGTCTCGACAAATTTTCAAAAAATAACAGAATTTTAAAATAAAATAAATGAGTTTGCTTTTACTACATATATATTTATTGCAAGAAGGCTATTAAAAAATCAAAAACAAAAGCATCCTTATCAAAATATATATGTAAAAGTACGTAGTAGAAGCAAATTCATTTGTTTTATTTTAAAATTCTGTTATTTTTTGAAAATTTGTCGAGACTAAAATTACTGTTACTCCTAAAGTAGCAGAATATCCCACTTTTTTATTTTGGAAATAAAATCTTAGAAGTTTTTTCTAAAAGATTGTTAAAAAAAAGTGATGAAATCGATGGAGAACATTGTTTATTTGTAACCTGCAAAATAAAAAACTTGATTTATTTAAATAAATTCCATTGTTTATTTAAATTTTGACCATTTATCTTAAATATGATTCATCATTAATCTCTTTTCCAAAATGTATCAAAATCGGTATAGCCAAACGCGAGAAAATGTCTATTTTCTGAAACGATGCAAAAAACTTTGATCGCTTATAACTTTGGAAAATATTCAAATTTTGAAAAACCCTTTATAGGTTTTTTTAGTTTCATCATGGACTATCAAAACATATAGGAATGAAAAAAATCCTCAGACTTAAAAAAAAGTTAGGGGGCCACTTCAGGAATTCTGACCCATTTACACTTACGTAATAACGTAAAATTAAGTAATTTAGGTATTAACAAAGATTTGTTTATATAATTGAAGGAAGGGATTTCATAAGGTGTTACGCGCGAATTCTACCCGAAAAGTATTGTGCTGAAACGCGATTTATTGATTATTTTTAATTATAATCTTAATTATCAATTCTTGTGTAGCATTAGAATGTCGATCTTCTTTTCCTCTGTAAAAAAGTTGTATATTTTTTAATATTTGTAAGAAATAAAAAAAATGGAGATTTCGAAATGTGGAAAATTTAAACATTTTTTCACTTCCCCTCCTGATAATTTGACCAATTTTGAGAATTTTTTAATAAAATCAAAAGGAAATTGTAGATTTTAATTTTGTTAAAGTAAAATTAGAAACAAAAAGTTTTAATTTTTATAAACAAAAAAATTAATAACTTTTTTTCGAGATATTGAAAAAATTGTGTATGTGCAACTTTTCTTTAAGCGGTTCGTTTAATGATCGGAAATTATGACAAAATTTTGTTATGATGAAAAACGTGTTCTTTAAGATTAAAGGAACTTTTTTGGAAAATTGCAGAAAAATCGTATTACTGGTTAATAGGATATTAACATGTTAATATTTTACAGCGCCGCGCTCTTTAAAGTTTACCTACACTGAAAGAAATAATTCGACGGTACTGCCATAATTATGGATAGATCACCCATAATATATTTCTAATATAGATACTGCTATACGATATTTGTATTTTAGCCATATGACTGGTGAAACTGTGATGTATATTTTTAGGTTAGGTAGACTGACTGTGGCGCACCGATACATTATGGGATATTCATTTATATAGTATTCGAAGTTCAAGAAAAACTGTCAACAATAATCATATTGCTCATAAGACTATAGTATTTCTTTCAGTGTATTCGTCCACGCAAGACAAACAAAATGAACAAGTAGACTTGAACAGCGGGACACTATAAAATATAAACATTTCAATATCTTTTGAACCAGTAGTACACTGAAAGAAATTTTAAAATAATATTTAAAAATGGCACTATAAAATTTAATATTAAATACATTGAAAGGAGACTACTCAAGACCTACTGGAAAAAACTAATTGGTTCACTTTTAAACTGTTATATTGACGAAAAGAAAAGTTAATAGTGACCATATTAATATTTAAAATTTAGTGTTAGTATTTATTATAGTCACTATTAAATTCTCTTTTCTTCACTTCAACAGTTTAAAAGTGAACCAATTAGTTTTTTCCAGTGGTCTTGAATAGTCTCCTTTCAATAATTTTATATTAAATTTTATTTTAAAATTTCTTTCCGTGTATGATTTTCCTGAAATTTCCCAAAAAACTTTTTTTTTATATTAATGAACACGTTTTTCATCATTAAAAAATTTTGCCATAACTTTCCCTCGTTAAACGAATCACTGAAAGTTGGACATACGCAATTTTTTCAATATCTCGAAAAGAAATTATTAATTTTTTTGTTCATGAAAATAAAAACTTTTTCTTTCTACTTTTACTTTTAGAATATTATAATATACAATTTCCTTTTGGTTTTATGAAAAAAATCTTAACATTGGCCAAATTATCACGAGTTGAAGAGAAAAAATGTTAAAATTTATCATTTTTCGAAATCTCATTTTTTTATTTATTAAGAAAACTAAAAAAGCTACAATTTTTTTCAAAGGAAAAAAACATCGGCTTTTTGATGTTACAGAAGGATTGATAATTAAGATTATAATTAAAAGTAGTTGATAAATCGGGTTTCAGGACAATATTTTTTAGGTAGAATTCGCGCGTAACATCTTATGGAATTCAGCCCCTCAATAGCAAGTGGTTTTTATAGTTCATTTTAATGAGTGCTTTTTTTAATGTAAAATATAAATAATAGTGAAGTCAGAAAAAATTACAACTTTTTAGGTTTCTTTTGATATTAGACATAAATGAACAATAATAAATTGTTGAAAGAATGGAAAAATACATAAAAATATGTGTAAAAATCTATATGCAACAATTTTGTAATGAAATGGTAAATAAATTATTAATTTGTAATTAAAAAAGAAATTATAAATCTTTTGCCATTAATGGGAATTTTTTATGACCTTATAAAAAATAGTTAACATTAATAAAATACTAAGTAAAGTATGGAATATTTTTCTTTAAGTACTTTGCAAGATGTGATTCGCTGCATACATGTATTGTATAATTTTTTAGGATTTTGTATCCAATGTACGATGAAATATATTTTTCTCATTTATAATGAATTGGAAATTTCAAAGAAATTTGAGTCACTCCTAAATATTATATCTAACTAAAACGATTTAGCTACACTGGTGTTAGAATGTGTCCATGAGTGGCTACCTGTAGTGCCATGTATGTACAATAACTAGGCAACACTGTCCAAAACGCAGGCGCGGATGCAGGGGGGGGGCACTGCTGGATCGCTCCCTCCCCCAAGAATCTTATATTTATATGAGAGTGAGAGAGATAACAATATAGTGTTATCTCTTTCTATCCCATGTATTACCCCCTCCAAGAACCTGGCCTGGATCCGCCCCTGCCAAAACGATCACAATTTTCGAGTGGTTAGTGTTTCAGTATTCCTCTGACCCTACGCATTGAAGTTTCGTTTGAAAGTTGGTGTTAAGTTCTAATTTTGTTCTGACGTAATTTCTCCATTACCAGTTCTGCTTTTTCAACAAATTATTCTCTTTTTTGCATTAATAGGTAAGTTGAAATGTATATGTATAGATTTATTTATATTCATTTACAAAATATAATTTTCAAATTTGATTGTAAATATCTTTTATTCTTTATAGTTTCAAATATATGGGGTCGTTCACAAACTGCGTCACACATCAAGGGGATGAGGGGGGTCAAGCAATGTGTGACGATCTAAAGGAACAATGGCGCTAATGTAGTAACTGTGTGTGTCGTAGGGGAGGGGGTGTAAAAAATAACGTGACGTAGTTTGTGAACGACCCCTATGTTGGTTATCATAAATTTGAAATGTTTTCTTGTTATAAGTTCTAATGACAAATATTTTTCTTATATTGTATAGGAAAAAAATTTATAAGTAAGCAAATTGTTTAAGAATTTTGTAAGGAGAGAAATAACTTAACTTTTAAAGAAACGTTTTCCAGCCAGCGTACAGTTGTGACACTAAGCTAATGTTTTCAGAAACAAAAAATGTTATTAAAAATATGACCATATATCAATATTTTAAATTGTATGCAGATTCTGAAACTAATTTGACATTTTAGAAATGTGTATTATTTGGGGTTCAGTTTCTAAACAAAATATTCAAAATTATGAAAAAAAATTACATAATTTTCAATGTTTTGTTTAGAAACTGAAGCAAAATTAATACATATTTGTAAAATGTTTAATTAGTTTTACAATTTGCATAAAATTGAAATGATGGGTACATGGTCATATTTTTAATTGCATTTTTTGTTTCTAAAAAAATTTGCTAAGTGTCGACATTGTATGTTGCCTTGAAAAATATTTTTAAGATTATGTTAATTCTCTCGTTATAACACCCTTCAATTCAATTATTTTATCATTATCTTTGCAAGAATTATATTTAAAAATGTATTGCTTCTTTTTTAATGACGTTAAATATTGGAAGATTAATAAATAACTTTTCCAGTTATTTGTAGAAAATTATTTTGATTTCATAAATGTTGAATATTAAACTGGGCAATTACGCCATATTCTCTGAAGGAAAAAAACATATTTTATCGTATATCTTCTGGGAAAAAATTTAAGAGTTTTGATGTATACAAACATTGTAGTATGTAATTTCTTTTCTTACTTTTGCCCTTCAAAACTTTCCTTTCTCATTATTCGCAATCGTCTTCTTATTACTGTTATGAATATTAAATAAATATGACTGACCAATTATTACATTATTTTAATGTTATTACTCTATAAATGTGATATAATAATTTTGTAATAAACAATTAGTGTAAAATTAAATATTATTTTATTTTATGTTTTATATTATTTTGATTTGATATTTGTTATATTTTTTCAGATATTCGCATTTAAAAATTTTTGTAAAATTTTCAAAAACAGTTTATAACTTTTTTGTTATAGATAATACAAAAAAATGTTGTGAATGTTTTTTGTTTCAAATATATTACATTTTTAGAAAATAATTTTTTTTAATAAAAATTTTAAAAAATTTTATTGTTCATTTAAAAAATAAATTTTGCTTTTAATTTTGAAAGACGTTCTTCCTCTTTTTCAAGCCTGAAAAAAATCATGAATATTATTTGATATGTGATAAAAAACATATTACATTTTTGAAAATACCATATTTTTAATTTTCGAGAAATAAATTTTCAAAGATTGCGGATCATGCTTAGCGTCTGCCTGAGTAATGTATTATCCAACGGTACACAAGGCAGCCTGCCATGCAACATTACCTACGCATGCGCTAATCACGCTTTGTAAACTTTGGAAATTTATTTCTCAAAAATGAAAAATATGGTATTCTCCAAAATGTAATATGTTTTTTATCACATATCAAATAATATTCATGATTTTTTTCAGGCTTGAAAAAGAGGGAGATATTTATAAACAAAAAATAAAAGAAATCTAAAATTGTCACTTTAATTTCAAATGAAATGCCCCATCTATTAATTGAGTTCGTGAAACTTCATTTTTTCAATTAGTGAAAATTTTACTTTTACATTAGTTTTTATATACTATACTAATCACTACTTTTCTAATAAAAATATGTTATATTTTCCATTCGTTAACAGGAATCGATTTTTAATTAATTCATTAATTCAAAATCATTAATTGAGATTTTGAGAATATATTTTCAATGTACCTAAAACTAAATAATGACGCCGTATTCTGAAGGAAAGAAACATTTTTTTCTTCTACTTTCTTTGAAATGATTTAAGAGGTTTTATGTATACAAGCATTATAAGATATAACTTCTTATATTTACCTTTGTCCTTCAAAACTGTATTCTTTCATTATTCGCAATCGTTTTCTTATTACTATTATGAATATTAAATAAATGTGACTGATTAATTATTTAGTAGTAATTTTTATTTCTTTATTTTCTTGATTATTTTTTTTTTTCAATGTAATGTAACTTCTTTTATTTTTGTTCCGTTTTTTAACTCTTTCTTTTTATTCAAAACTATCTTCTTAGTAATGAAATCCTAAAATATGTATATTTCCCTATTTCTTATTAATATTTGTCAATAAACTGTGTGTGTCCTTT
Source organism: Ganaspis brasiliensis (assembly GCA_037103525.1). Lineage (NCBI taxonomy): Eukaryota > Metazoa > Arthropoda > Insecta > Hymenoptera > Figitidae > Ganaspis > Ganaspis brasiliensis. Next base: position 2,230,319 of record JAZKLR010000350.1, read on the forward strand.
GTCATTGTTTTAAAAAAATTATGATAAATGTTTCTTCATTTTATGGACAATCGGTCAGAAGTTTATGTGACCTCTATAAATGTCCAAAGTTTAAGAAGTTGTGGATTATTATTATCTTTTGTGCAAATTGATCCTTCATAGGCATGCCTCAGAGAAGCAACTCTAAACATGAATTAAGCATTTATAAGTAAATAGGTCTAATAGATTATTTTCTTATAGGTCGCTTTTTTAAAATTTTTCTGCTAAACAAAAGCAAAGCAAATGCAAAGCTTGTTGTATTATTAAATTAAATTTTAATTGTTTCAATAATTTTAATTTTTTTGAAAAATGTATTTCATATCTTTTTCTTTTTTTTTATTAAATATTGGTTAAAAAAAGAAACAAAATATTTACTGTACAAGTTTTCTGTCAATTGTTACTAAATAATTGACAGACATTAAAAAAATAATGTAAATTTGAAAATATAAGAGAAATAAATTGTTTCAAGAAATTAAAATTGTTTAAACAATTAAATATATTTGACAGATTATGAAGAAATACTTTTTTATAGTATTCAATGGAAATAATGGAAAGTTATTACAAAAAATTATGAAATTGAATAATATAAAAAGATTTGTTTTTTACGATATTTAATGAATACAGAAAGTATGAAAAAATATGTTGAAACAAATTAAAAACGTTTACATTATTGAATGTATATTACGAATTATGAATAAATAATTTCTTTATATTTAAGGCCGTTGGAGACACAGAGTCCGCAGAGAATCTGTAGGGGGGAGCAGTGGTTCTCAAAGACTGTCCCCATGCGTTTTGAAGACTTAGGAATTTTTCGCGACAAAGTCCAACACTTTTCCCACAAAAGAACATCGTACTGCAAATTCTATTGAAATAAAGATTCAGAAAAATACTTACTTTTGATAAATCAAGTATTTCCTGAGCTTTAGTGTCTCGAGGAAATTCGTGTGATGAAAACAACCTCCAATGATGTTCCATGTTTGGCAATTTTTTCCAATAAAACCAGACACTTTTTCCGAAAATGAAAATCGTAGTGAAAATTTAAATTTAATTAGCACTTTTTCACTTATTTTGTTTTTGGCATATGAGTTTTTAAATCGCGTCAGTCTCTCGAGGAAATACAAAATCACTTGACACTTCACTCACTGATTCCCACTTTGACAATTTTTTTCGGCAAAACCAGCCACTTTTTCCGAAAATGAAAATCGTAGTGAAAATTTAAATTTAATTATCACTTTTTCACTTATTTTGTTTTTGGCATTTGAGTTTTTAAACCGCGTCAATCTCTCGAGGAAATACAAAATCACTTGACACTTCACTCACTGATTCCCACTTTGACAATTTTTTTCGGCAAAACCAGACACTTTTTCCGAAAATGAAAATTGTAGTGAAAATTTAAATTTAATTATCACTTTTTCACTTATTTTGTTTTTGGCATTTGAGTTTTTAAACCGCGTCAATCTCTCGAGGAAATACAAAATCACTTGACACTTCACTCACTGATTCCCACTTTGACAATTTTTTTCGGCAAAACCAGACACTTTTTCCGAAAATGAAAATCGTAGTGAAAATTTAAATTTAATTAGCACTTTTTCACTTTTTTTGTTTTTGGTATTTGAGTTTTTAAATCGCGTCAATCTCTCGAGAAAAGTAAATTTTTTTCAATTTCATCAATGAAAATGTCAAACAATGTAGCAGAATATAGTTTGTCGTGCGCTGTTCTGATACGGCATTTTCGGGTACTATAATTCACACGGCGCCGCCTTTGAAATTATAGACAGGCGTACATTATATTCATTATATTAATCAACCTATTTATAAAATTCAATGTTTAGATATTAATTGTAAAAATTTAATATAAAAAATTAATGTCAAGTTCCAAACATAATTTTGCTAACTTTGTACAAAAAATAAAAGTTGTTTGTTATTTGAAGTGTAATTAGCTCTATTGAAAAGACGCATTTAAAATAATTTAAACCATTCAAATGCAACAAGTACATTATTTATTGTAAATCATGCATTAATAATTTCTAAACAATTTAAATATTTTTTAAAATCTAAGAGTTGAAGGAAAAATAGTAGAGCTTATTTAGTTTATCAGAAGAATGCAACCCGACTTACAGAGAAGATGGGAAATAGATATTGTATAGGAACTGAAATAAGTGTTTCTTTTAATTTTTTAAAATTAAATAAACAGAGCATTCCATAAATATTTTATACATAACGTAAAAATTAAAGAAATAATTAAAACGCAAGAAAGGACTAAAAAAATAGTGTAATATCAAAAAAATTAAATGAACAGGAAGAAAATGGAGAAATGTTTTTTTCTTAATCTAACAAACTGTAAAAAATGTAAAAAGTAAAAAAGAATAAGTAAGTAAGTTTGTAAAAAAACTCTCAAGAAATAGACAAGATGTGAAAAGAAATTGAATAAATTTACAAAAAAATAAGTGTATTTACTTTTAAAAGTATAGAAATAATTATTAAAATTAACGTAATAAAAAGTTTAATGAATGTATAAATAAGAAAACTGTGTAATATAATATTAAATAATTTTTATAAAAAGAAGAAAATTAAAGAAAATCCTAAAAAGAACAGAGACAAATACCAAAAAAAAAATATCAAAAATACCTAAACGGAGAAAAAATTTTAAAAATGTTGTAAAAATAATAAATTATAATATAAAAATGAAAGTAAAATCTCTTAAAAATCTTGTAAGAATATTACCAAAGGAAGGATTATTGTGAATATGGAAATTAATTAATATTATTGAATTAAGATGCATTGAAATTTAAATTAATTTAAATTTAAAAGTTGGTACAAATTGGAATATGAGTTCATTGACGTTTAGAATTTATATAACTTTTAATGATTTGAAGATATACAAATCTAATATTATTTTTTGATAACTTGATACCAAAAATTTGTAAATTGTAGGTATTTTGATCATCTGTATTAATACAATTTTTTAAATTTTATAACGAATAAAATATTAAAATTTTCAAGATTTATCCACAAATTTCTGTTTTTTTTATGATTTGCGATACTTTACATGCAATATTGGACATCCGGAGAATTGAAAAGTTTTTTTTCCATTTAAATCAATAACAGCCCTGTTTATAGATTACATTTATTTTATTTATTTCAAGCAATCTATACATATATCTTTGATGAATAATTTGATCTCTGTTTCCGAACTTCTATGTAAGTCGGGTTGCCTTCTTTCTCGGCACTAAATAAACCATAAGGATTTATGATGTAACTCTTAGTATTTGAGAAATAATTTAGCAAAAAAAAAGATAAAATTTTTTCCTACATAAATTTTAATTTGTTAATTTTAAATTATGCAATTCTTTATTACAATATTAAATATAATAAACAAATTAATAATGTTCTAAAACAATTATTAAAGTAAATTTCTTATTTCTTCAAAATAAAAGGGAGAATTTTTGTTACATAATATAAATATTATATAATTTTTTTTTAATATATTGAATGTTTTAAAAATAAAATAAATTAGTTCAAAAATGATATTAGTGTTACGTCCGGAAGGGACCAACTACAATTTATTTATTTTAATTAATCCCTGATTTATTTACAAAGCCAGGAGGCTTTGAACTAAGGGAACAGGGCAAAAGAAAGTCCACTGAACAATGCGTTAGGAAGCGTGATAGTTGATTTATTTATCTAAATACATGAATTGTAGAGGTGAAAGGATGAGAGGAAGAAATCTTCATAAAACCTGAATCCTTGTACTAATTCGTCACAACAACTGAAACAAAACGACTTATTAGCTTAAGCCATTAAATCGTGAGAGGCAAAGATAGGATGTAAAAATCTTACTCTGTGAATGAATCTGTAGCGTGTTAATTGTCCCCTCAAAAACTTCAATGACAGGTTCGTGAGACACCCAAGGGTAATTTATGGGGTGGACCCGCCTTGGCCTCAAGATAACGTAGAAAGTGAAAAGGTCCCAGACACCAGAAAAATGCTTGTAGAGACCCAAATCCAAGTTTTGATGTGAGGGAGTAGTTTATGTATCCTAGACGACTCAAATTTCAGGGTCAAGTTCCTTTTCGAAGCAGAAGTCGTTGAAGCAGTTAAATTTACTGATGAGGGGTCAATGATCCACAATTCTTCGATTCAAAAAGATTCTTCGAGGCAAAGATTCAGGATGAAGGGTTAGCAAATTGAAAAAAGGATAAAGGATTAAAATTGGTTGTAGGATTAAAATGAGTTAAGTTGATTAAAGAAGTTAAGGTTTAATTTGGTTGAAAGGATTTAATTGGAAAAAGGGTTAAATTGGAAAAAGGGTTAATTTGATAAAAAGGGTTAAATTGGAAAAAGGGTTAAATTGGTCAAAAGGGTTAAATTGGAAAAAGGGTTAAATTGATATAAAGGGTTAAATTGGAAAAGGGTTAAATTGATAAAAAGGTTGAAGGATTAAATTGATTACTGACAAGTTATGTCAGGAGTTCTTGCGCTTCCACTAATTTTTACACTTTCAGTTTTTCACAACAATACAGTTTCACAATTAAAAGTTTTACAATTAGTTCACACACTCGCTACAACATATGTATAATTTCACGGCCGATACAATAAGAATTGACGGAATTATTCGCAAAATAATGTCGCGAAAGGTGTGAGCACTATGCTGAAATACAAGACTTAGTATTTGTAGACTTTGCTATCAGCGATATTTGAAATCGAGAGCCGAAGACAATCTTAGCAAAAAAGTGAACTGGAGGAGATCGTGGCGAAACAAGAACTGATTTTTCGTTTCGACAAATTTGTGAAGAAACCTCGGTTTCTTTGTGTTTTCAACCCCTCCAAATTTGCGTGGGTTTGAATGCGAAGTAATACAGAATAATTCGCGGAGTATAGTGTGACAGTTTTTTCGACCACCGATTTCCTTCCGTCTTATTTCGGAAGACCGGGACGCAAACTTCTTTACTTATCTTTAGGGCGAATAAATTAGAGAAACTAGAGCTATTTTCGTGCACATCTACCACTCTTAATTCTCATTATAGTTTATTGCATAAGTATTGATTTTAGCCAAAGTGAAAAAATTAAATGTAATACTTGTGAAATATACACTAAGTTATATATATTTATGAATAAACACGTCACGCGGACGTGACACCTCCCCCCTTTAAAATTCGGAAAATAGAAATGAAATTGATAATTTTCCGAATTCGAAAATTTAAATTTTTAGTTTGAATTTTGAGAATTAGTATTTGAATTTAATGTCGGCACAATACTAGTGTAATACTGACACAATACTGATGCAATACTGGCACATTATAAACATAGTATTAGTACAATATTGGCATATACTGGCATGATCCTGGCCCTATACTGACATAATGCTGGCCCTCGTCTGGCATAATAGAAACATTCATTATTTTGGTACTGACACAATGTTACAACAAATACCGATATTTAGATCCATTCTCAAGAATAGTACGTTAAATTGATTAATTATAAGACGATAATCCTTAATAATATTATCTGTTATTACGAAAACATCACACAAAACACACATTATTTCGTTACAACTATGAAATTCTCAATATATTTTAGAGGATTATTTTGCTTTGAGGAATACAGAAAGCTATAAAGATACTCGATATGATTTATAGACAATAATTTTTAACAATATACCAAGAAAAAATTTGTATAAAAACTTGGTATAGTTTAAGTGCGTGCATCTAACATTATTAAGTAATTTAAAACGCGTACATTAAGACGCCCTTCCCCCCTTACGAGAAGAATACGAAAGGGAAGCTTGAGTATTCGTTATTTGTAATACGTTTATATATAAAAAAAAAAAAAATTATGCATGTTAGATATACGGACATAAATGATACTTAATTGTTCTTGAATTATTTTGGAATGATTATATATGGATACATATGCCTAACTTCTTCCTACTTTTGGTATTTATGACTAGACTCATACTCGTACATACTTAATCATACATTACTTTAAATTAACACACCGGCATTTTAATGCATACGATTTTCTCATAAATATTATAAAGATTTGCAGAAGGGTTAATTGTCTTACATTAATCATTCTGTAGATTAATTTATTAATACAATTACAGTAATTTATTAAATGCAACTTTAATCTCACGTATATTAATTTTATATAATTTTGTTATTTTATAATAATTGTTAGGAAAATATCAAATTTACATAGTGATAATATAACGACAATTCCATATCAATTTAAACACACATTTGTATTTGAAGTTTTCGCTGGTTTAATGCACGCAGATAGTTATTTTCAGGATGTTTTTAGATTTTAACATAGGCATATGCCTTCAAACAAAAAAAACATTCATTTTGTGAAAGCAGAAACCCAATGAATTTTATTTAAGTCGTATAAAGGTTTTAGAACATGAAAATTCTTACTTTACTGTTCCTGAAAGGACTATATTTTCGTTTTTCGAGACCATTAATACCCTTTGTTTTATAGATGGGCAAAATTACATTTATTGGCTACGAAAAGTGGCCACTTGATAATAGAAACTTCAGGAGTATTTACTTGTTTCTACTGTTTGTATAAGATAGTAACAATTTTTAATAATAGGATTATAATAGAGATTTATCACACACATACATAAGTATACATAAAAAGCTTAAATTTCTTAAAATAAATTGCCTTTCATCATTCCAAGCCCTCTTTATTTGTTTATAATTCACCTAATTATACGAATTATCTTGATTGAATTAAAATTGTACATTTATCAAACATTTGTTTAAATAAACATTTTACGTATGTCTATTCAAAATCTTATTCCAATCCATGTAATCTTTATTTCTCTGGACATTATTGCATTGTGAAGCTACATGACCCCGCAAGTAACATCGTTGACAGGATGTTAGCCATTTAAAGAGCTTTATTTTTTCGCAGTTTTGAGTAGGATTCAAATCGTTTTCAGTATAGGATTCGCAAAAATCATATCTATTTAATATTCTATAGAGCATTTTCGCAGCTAGTTCTTTTTTTGTTTCTTTAATTCTATTCCTAGTAGGTATGTTTATTTTAAGAAAATCCGTTTCTATTTGAACGGAACAGGATGAGATTTCTATTGTTCCCATAGGATTCGGCAAAAAGTATTCAGGTTTTGAAAATCCGTATTCAGCAGTCAGATTTTCTAATTTAGTTATCGGGCAAATGTTGCTCGTACTCATCTAAAAATAGTGAATTTTTTTATTCATTAATATACAAATAATCATGTGATTTTATTTTTACTTAAATAACGAAGTTCAATCTTTGATAAAGAAAATTAAACGAAATTCTGGATAAAGGAGTAATAAGATTGAAATTCGTTTCTGTTTAAAAATAATAGAAAACAGAGGATTTGATTTAGGAAGTTTAGAGGAGAAAAAGAAGTTATATGTTGAAAATTGTAAAAATTGACTCGTATTAAAGTATATGTAGTTAATATAATCAATGTTCATATGGAAAAGAATTTTGTATTATCTGAATTCTCTTTTTATTTTTTTATTTTACTTCAAACTTGTGTCCATAGTGATTTTGAACGAAAGATTCTAATTTATTTATATAGTGAATACTTTTATTTTATTTTATTTGACAATTAGCTAATACTTCCTCTGAGAGATTTGATTTTTCATTAGATCATTTGTAAAAAAAAAATTTATTGATAATTCCTGTAATTGGAATGTGGTTTAAATGAATTTTTCCTGCTTTTGAAAATATTAAATTTTTAATAGTTTCTTTAGAAAGTTCTTTAGATTAATTTATATATGATAATGAATTTTTTTGTATCATTGATAAGATATTGAAATCACAATTACTTCTTAAATGCTGAAAAAAACATAGAACTTTCAAAACTTGCTGGGACTTCTTTAATTATTGTTGAAGTGTTGCACATATTGTCTTCAATTTTAACTAGCAAGATTTAAATCAAGGGACATTTAACGTGAAAAAATTGTTATCACTAATTTCAATATATTTGTGGATAAAAAGGATAGATTAATTAATAAATTCATCGCTTCCAGTCCCACCTGCAAAAGAAAATACATTTTATTAGTATGATTGTTCTATTTTAATTATAAACTATTAGAGAATAAAACTTAAATGATAAAAGTTAAAGCTTGCGCTAATTATATATATATTTGTTGTTGTTGAAAGAATGATAATTATTCTTAGATTTGTTATTACAGATATACCTTTATAATCAACATTCTGGAAAAGTAAGTTAAGTTTATCAAAGCAGAAGACAAATAGATTAGAATAGTTCTAACGCATGACCATGAAATAGAAAATTTTACTTATTTTTATATTTTATATTTTTTATTTTTGGTTAGAATGCTGAATATGTGATAATCTAAGTCTATTAATATAAACGATTTTGGGCCCTTTACTTAGTTTTATTTTTATGTTTCCCTTGCCTAAAATCTCTAGAACTTCGTGTGGACCAGTATATTGGTCGCCTAATTTACCAGGTTTAGGTCCCTGTAAGAGAAATACGCTATCACCAACTTTAAAATTTTGAGGATTAATTTTTCGATCATAATACGTTTTTGACTTTTCCTTTGCACCAATTAAATTGTTTCGAGCTGAAAATTGAATTTCATGCAGTTTAGTTACTAAATTTACCAGAAAGTCGTCATAAGTTTTTAATTTTTCTTCTGGAAGTAAGGGTTGACTTGAAGGTAATCTGGCTAAACGGCCAAAGACTAATTCATATGGAGTACATTTAGTTCCTTCGTGAACACTGGTATTATATGAAAAAGTTGCCAATTCTAACCAATCATCCCATTGTGCATTTTTGTTAACAAATTGTTTCAAATATTCCGCTAAAACATGATGCGATCTTTCTAGCGAACCGTTTGATTGTGGATGAAAAGCTGTTGTTTTAAATTGTCTAATACGAAATCTTTTTGCTACTCGTTTTAAAAGATTACTCAGAAAATCACGACCTTGATCGGTTAATACAGCTTTAGGTGCACCATAAATGCAAATAAATTTTTTAATAAATGCATCCGCGATAGTACTTGCTTGATGATTTGGTAGTGGTATTGCTAGGGAGTATTTAGTTAAATTATCTTGAATCGTAAGGATGTACTCATTTCTATTTTTAGTAACAGGTTTTAAAGGACCTACAATATCTAAACAAACTTTTTCGAAAGCTATTCCAGGTGTATCAGTAATAACCATTGGATTTTTAGTCTTTACTCGAACAAGCTTCTTCAATTGACATTGTAAGCAGGTTTGTATGTATTTTTGGATATCGGTTTTCATATTTTCCCAAAAATATTTTTGTCTGATGCGATTATAAGTTTTGCTTACTCCTTTATGACCACCTAACGCTGAAGAATGTGCTTCTTCAATTAAGACCTTTCTTTGTTCGTTTGTTGCATATTGAATATAGCCATTACATATTATTATTGTGATTTTAGAATTTTGAAAAACTTCTTGAAGCATTATAACGATTTCATTCCAGTCTACGTGATTTATTACCATTGTTTTTGCAATGCTAACAGAACGAAGTTGTAATTTTTCAGCCAATGTTTTAAAAGATTGAATAGAAGATTTTATATTTTTATGCATTTCGGTTAGGCTAAGATTAGATTCTGAGATAATTGGTAATGCGATATGATAAAAATTTCCTTTTTTAAACTCTGTAGCTTTACCGATTTCGAGATTTTTGAACTTAGGTAATTCGTTTTGCTTGAACAGACTTTTTGAACCATTATCCTGAGGTACGCACGTCGTCGATAAAAAGTATACGTAGTTATCTTTTCTCATTCTTAATTGATCCTTACATTCAACAATGTTTCGAGAATGGATATTATTGTCAGAAGTAGAAGGACTATCTAAGGGTGGGGTTTCGGGAGGGGGTCGTTTGTTACTTTCGAAACCAAAATCAACTTCTTCTATATCATTATCTACATCATTTTCATCATCTTCATTTTTTTCATTTTCTTCATCTTCTACAAAATCTTCATAATTTCCAAATTTTTCACTTTCTTCGATTTCTTTGATCTCTTCATTTTCTCCAATGTCATTAATTTCTTCAAATTGTTGATCAAAATTAAGTGCTTCATTATCTTCATTTTCTTCGTAATCTTCAATGCTACCATCGCTGTCACTGGAATCTACATTATTTTCATTATTTTCGTAATCTTTATAAGGGTTAGTTGGCACTTCATAATTATCATTTTGAACGAAATATTCTGGATCTGAGTCTTCACTATCTTCCTTTTCTTTGTTAATTAAATCCTTTTTAGGTCTACCCCTTTTCTTTTTAGTTGACGTACTTGCTTGATTATCAGCGTTTATTTTACGAGGCCTTCCTCTTTTCTTCTTGATTTCTGATTTATTTAGTCTGACAGGATTTTGCATATAATCAGGATCAGAATCTTCATCAGAATTCTGTAAATTTCGCGAACTTTGATTTTTATCTTGAACTTGAATACCTTGATTTAGTATTTCTTCCTCGTCTTCTTCATTGTCGACTTTAGAATCTGAATATTTCTTATTTCGAATTTTTTCTAAATGACCTCGACTTCTTAGATTTCTTGTATTACTCCGACTTTGAAAATTTTCTTCGATTTTTGACTTTTCATCCTTATTTATTTCAGGATTTGATTTCGTAGATTTCATTTTTAGATTTTGGCAGTTGATTTCACCTTCACTTGATTTAATATACACAGATTTAGTATTTTCACTTTTCTGATTTTTCATTATTTCACTTGATTTAGTACCCGATTTAGAATTTTGATTTTCACTTGACTCACTTGACTTAATATTATCCGACTTAGTATTTTCGCTTGATTCACCCGACTTAGTATTTTCCGACTTCAAATTTTTATTTGATTCACTTGACTTAATATTCACTGATTGAGTAGCATCACTCACTATATTTTTATTATCACTTAATTCACTTGATTTAGTATTCGTAGATTTAGGATTTTGATTCATTAAACTGTGTTTCCGACCCGACATACTTGACTTATTTTTCACAGATTTAGTATTTTTATTCACTCGATTTCGATTTACACTTGATTTATTTGACTCATAGTTTTTGTTTCTCAGATTTCGAACACTTCCCCGATTTAAATTTTCTTCATACTTACCCGATTCATCTTGATTCTCATTTTTTTCTTGATTTAGTTTCTTCAATTGTCTTCTAGTTACCACTTTAAAATCAGAATTATCTTCTTTATTATGAAATTCTTCAGAGAGATCATCATCAATTTCCTCATAGCAATTTAAATCTTCGTCTTCATTTTCGAATTCATCTTCTTCATTTTTAACATCATTGTCATCATAGACATTATCATTATTCTCAATTCGCCAACCAAATATTTCATCCTTATCTTCGTCTGAATCTTCTTCTTCCAATAAGTATTCAAAAAGATTATCTATTTCATCTTCTTCTATTCCAATTACTTGCTTCACATCATCACTATCGTTATTAAATTCTTTTGGAATAATTCTTCTTACAATATTAACAGGGTTCCTAGATAACGCGTCCGCGTTGACGTTCATTTTTCCTGCTTTATGAATCATTTCAAAATCATATTCCGCCAATTTAAGTTTCCATCTTGTTACACGTGAACAAGGATCGCTTGAATTTTTAAACCACAAAAGAGGTTTATGGTCCGTAACAATCTGAAATTTCCTACCATAGAGAAAATGTCTAAAATGTAAAACACAATACACAATTGCTAAGGCTTCCTTATTATAAGTATCATATTTTACCTCATGCTCATTTAAAGATCTAGAAGCGTAGGCAATTGGTTTGTCCTTTCCTATCTCGCCTTGAGACAAAATTCCACCGATTGCAAAACCCGAAGCGTCAGTGGTTAAAATAAAGGGTTTATCAAAATCAGGTCTTATTAATAAAGGTTCTTCGCAAAGTTCATCTTTTAAAATTTCAAAAGCTTTTTGTTGTTTATCCCCCCATTTAAAAGGCATATCCTTTTTTAATAATTGAGTTAAAGGTCCAGATTTCTTTGAGAATTTTTCAATAAAACGCCGATAATAACCTGCTAAACCTAAAAATTGTTTAATGTTTTTGACAGTTTTTGGAGTCGGAAAATTTCTAACTGCGCTAAGCTTTTTCGGATCCGGTCTTACGCCGTCTTTATCAATAATATGTCCCAAATAAACTACTTCCGGTCTAAGAAATTCACATTTGTCGGGTTGTAATTTTAAATTAGCTGTTTCTAAACGATTCATAAAATTATCAAATTTTTCTTGATGTTCCTCTAAAGAATTTGCGAAAATAACGACATCGTCCAAATAAACAAATAATTCTGTTCCAATTAGTCCGGAAAGACACGAATTCATTAATCTTTGAAAACAACTTGGAGCATTTTTAAGTCCGAATGGCATACGATCAAATTCATAATGACCATAAGGTGTAGAAAAAGCAGTTTTATGAGAATCTTTTGCACTCATTTTAATTTGATGAAAACCGGAAGCTAGGTCAAAAACTGAAAAGTATTGCGCATTCCCGAGAGTTTCGAGTACTTCATTTATATTGGGCAATGGGAAAAAATCAGTAATTGTTTTTTCATTTAATTTGCGAAAGTCGAGTACCATCCGCCATTTTTTATTACCTTGCGAATCATCTTTCTTTGGTACAATCCAAACTGGAGTATTATACGGAGATTGGGAAGGTTTAATGATTTTATTTTCAATTAATTCATTTGTTTGTCTTAAAAGTTCTTCTTTATGAACAGGTGGAAATCGATATTGACGCGAGAATACAGGTTCTTCATCTTTAGTCGGAATATTATGTTCTAAAACGTTTGTAGCCGTAAGATATTCACCTGGTAAATGAAATCTTTTGGAATATTTTCCAATTAAAGCTTCTACATGTTTTAATTCTTCTGATTTTAAGTGGTCTAAACGCAGTAAATCTAATATTTGTTCAACTCTTTCTCTACCTGTAATCTTTTTAAACGCATATTGTTCATGATTTGAAATTGAAGTAGAAAAGAAACTGTCTAAAAGTCTTTCAACTGAATTGCAATTGATTTTAGGTTTTTGTGGTTCGGTTTGACTAACTTCATTTTTTATTGCTTTAAATTCTTCGAATTCTTGTAATTTTATTCTCGGTATTTGGACTTTAATTGGTTCGGATTGAGTATTCGCAACTTTAATATAAGCCTTTCCCTGATTGTTTGTTACGACTGCGTTTCCCATAAATACACCTGGATTTGTGGTTACTAATGGGATGTAACCTTCTTTTATTTCCGTATTTTCAACTATCATGTGCATACCTGTAATTGATCTGGGTGGTAAAATTATTGTGTCTTGAAGTGAAAAAGAATAAAATTGACCGTTTACTTCTAAACATTTTTCTGCATAATTAATTTTTACATTATTATCTGTAAAAAATTCTGAACCTAATACTCCGTCTTCATCGACAGGTACCTCATCAGGTATGATGTGAAATGTAGTTAAATATCCGAAAATTTCTAATTTAACTTGCCCCAAGGTATGTACAGGATGTTCATTAATTCCAGTAAGCTGTATTTTCCTGGAAGTATTAACCTGCATTAAAGAATTAATTGTTTTATTTTTAATTAAATTTAAACCTGCTCCTGTGTCGATCATCATATGAACTAGATTTTCTACTTCTTTTAAATTAATAAAAATTGATGGAATTATATTGCCTTTACTAAAATTAAACTTGACACTTTTTGTTGGATTTTCACCTTTATTTTCAGGTGCATTTAATCCTGGGTTACCTGTCCCACTGCACCTTGATTGGGACGGTTCTGATCGTTTCCCTGATTCATTGGGGACGGTGAAAATGAACGCCGATTATTTTCTCGATATTGATCATTTCCTCGAAATGGACTGTTTCCTCGGTTTTGATTATTTTCTCTGAATGGACTATTTTCCCTATATCGATTATTTTCTCTGAATGGGCTATTTTCTCTGTATCGACTATTTTCCCTGACTTGGTTACTGTTACCCCTAAATTGATCATTGTTTTCTCTAAATTGATTGTTACTTCTAAACTGATAATTATTACCCCTGATTTGATTATTTTGTCTGAATTGATTATTTTCCCGTAATTGATTATTATATTCTCTGCGCCTACAATCTTTTAATAAATGCCCCGGTTTTCTACAATAGTTACATGTTATATTATTTCTGTTATTAAAAGATGAATTTGAAAAATTAGGAGAAAGATTTGTTCTAAAATTTTGCGATTGTTGTGTAGGTCTCCATGAATTTCCGCGTATTGGAGAAAAATTTTGTACACGTGATGGAGATTCCCATCGACCCTGAGAAAATGAAGAATTTTCTCTATTTTGAGAGCTTCTTTCCCCATTCCAGGGTGAAAAATTCCTACCGCGATTTTGAGAACTTTGGTTATTAATATATCTTCGACAAGTGGCAGCGATGTGCCCTTTTAAATTGCAGATTTGACAAATTAAAGCTTCTACTTTTGCAAAGGTTACCTTTGATTCATTAAATTCACTCGTTTTAGATTTCCCTTTCCTAAGCTCATTACTAGCATTTATCCTTCTTTCAACTTCGATAGCCTTACTCGTTGTTTCTTTAAAAATTATTGTTTCTGGAATCCGAATTTCAATTTCCGGTTTTAATCCTCTACGGAAACATTGAATTAAATCCTTCTCTAAGGATTCAGTAAAAGTTTTATCTAGGACCCCTTTATTATTTATTCGATGAGCATCATAGATTTGATCGGCAATTTCTTTTACGCGATTCGCATATGACAATACCGTTTCATTTTCCCACATGTAAATATTCCCTAATTCACCTTGTAATTGATAAACACTTTTCCGCGGCAAGTAAATTTTTCTTAATTGGTCCGTTAAATCTTTAATGCTTTTAAATGTTGAACCATAAATTCCCCGTCTAGCTTCTCCCACTAATTTTCCGCGAATTAATTTTACTAAATTTTCCTCTACTTGAGGTGTATCTGGAATCATTTCTTTTGCTTCATCACACCCCTCTATGAAAGCCGAAAGAGAGATATTCTTACCATCGAAGACTGGTACTATTTCTAAGGCGTCCCTTAAAGAGACTTGTTGGTTATACGGTACACTCATTTCGTCAAGAGAAATTCCTATTAAAGAATTATTGATTTGGGACTTATGAATATTAGAATTTTCGTTTAGAAGAACCTCTTGCAAATCCTGATTAGGATCTGTGGGTTTTATTGAATTTTTTGTAAGATCTTTTAATAGATTTATTTCACCAGTTTTTTCATCAAAAGTGTTATCTTTTAATGAATCACGCAAAAGTCTTCTTAATTCGGCTATTTGCTCTAAAGAAGACTTTTTAGGAGTAGAAAACTTTAAACTATTATTAGGATTCAATATTGTTTCATCAGATTGATCACTTGAGAAACTACTAGATGGTTCCTCAGAATTGAAATTATTATTTTCTACTCTTTTTACTGGTGGTGAATGAACAACCTTAGGATTTGTGGATTCCCCAAAATTAATAAATGTTTGACCTTTTTCCTGATCTGCTAGTGCTTTAGTTCTACTTCGGGTGTGATAGTCACTAGTCGTGTTTTGCTTTTTTATTGTTCATAAATAGACATTTAAATGCGTATACAACCAAGGATTTAGATTTGTTAAGTTATTGGCAAAATTTAGTTTTCACAAGATTTTATTCATTTTTACTTCACTTGTCAAAAGTTCCAATGATTTTATATTAAAGATTTTATTTTTAGAATTAAAAATACTTTCAGATTTTTCCTCTCAACCGCTTTGCATTGTTTAGTTTCTTTTCTTTTGTGGTTTCCCGGCCGATGCACCAAAAAATTTATATAAATTGTATTCTGTTACGTCCGGAAGGGACCAACTACAATTTATTTATTTTAATTAATCCCTGATTTATTTACAAAGCCAGGAGGCTTTGAACTAAGGGAACAGGGCAAAAGAAAGTCCACTGAACAATGCGTTAGGAAGCGTGATAGTTGATTTATTTATCTAAATACATGAATTGTAGAGGTGAAAGGATGAGAGGAAGAAATCTTCATAAAACCTGAATCCTTGTACTAATTCGTCACAACAACTGAAACAAAACGACTTATTAGCTTAAGCCATTAAATCGTGAGAGGCAAAGATAGGATGTAAAAATCTTACTCTGTGAATGAATCTGTAGCGTGTTAATTGTCCCCTCAAAAACTTCAATGACAGGTTCGTGAGACACCCAAGGGTAATTTATGGGGTGGACCCGCCTTGGCCTCAAGATAACGTAGAAAGTGAAAAGGTCCCAGACACCAGAAAAATGCTTGTAGAGACCCAAATCCAAGTTTTGATGTGAGGGAGTAGTTTATGTATCCTAGACGACTCAAATTTCAGGGTCAAGTTCCTTTTCGAAGCAGAAGTCGTTGAAGCAGTTAAATTTACTGATGAGGGGTCAATGATCCACAATTCTTCGATTCAAAAAGATTCTTCGAGGCAAAGATTCAGGATGAAGGGTTAGCAAATTGAAAAAAGGATAAAGGATTAAAATTGGTTGTAGGATTAAAATGAGTTAAGTTGATTAAAGAAGTTAAGGTTTAATTTGGTTGAAAGGATTTAATTGGAAAAAGGGTTAAATTGGAAAAAGGGTTAATTTGATAAAAAGGGTTAAATTGGAAAAAGGGTTAAATTGGTCAAAAGGGTTAAATTGGAAAAAGGGTTAAATTGATATAAAGGGTTAAATTGGAAAAGGGTTAAATTGATAAAAAGGTTGAAGGATTAAATTGATTACTGACAAGTTATGTCAGGAGTTCTTGCGCTTCCACTAATTTTTACACTTTCAGTTTTTCACAACAATACAGTTTCACAATTAAAAGTTTTACAATTAGTTCACACACTCGCTACAACATATGTATAATTTCACGGCCGATACAATAAGAATTGACGGAATTATTCGCAAAATAATGTCGCGAAAGGTGTGAGCACTATGCTGAAATACAAGACTTAGTATTTGTAGACTTTGCTATCAGCGATATTTGAAATCGAGAGCCGAAGACAATCTTAGCAAAAAAGTGAACTGGAGGAGATCGTGGCGAAACAAGAACTGATTTTTCGTTTCGACAAATTTGTGAAGAAACCTCGGTTTCTTTGTGTTTTCAACCCCTCCAAATTTGCGTGGGTTTGAATGCGAAGTAATACAGAATAATTCGCGGAGTATAGTGTGACAGTTTTTTCGACCACCGATTTCCTTCCGTCTTATTTCGGAAGACCGGGACGCAAACTTCTTTACTTATCTTTAGGGCGAATAAATTAGAGAAACTAGAGCTATTTTCGTGCACATCTACCACTCTTAATTCTCATTATAGTTTATTGCATAAGTATTGATTTTAGCCAAAGTGAAAAAATTAAATGTAATACTTGTGAAATATACACTAAGTTATATATATTTATGAATAAACACGTCACGCGGACGTGACATTAGATTAAACTACATATCTTTTAAAAATAAAATGTAAGAAACTACTTGGTAAATAAATTATATTTACTTATTTAATTTTAAATCATACATTTTTTAAACCACGTTTTTTTTTTCTTATAAAAAAAGAGATATACATTTATCTGTGTAGCATAAAATATATACAATTTATTGACAACATTTTCAGAAAAAACTGTCTCAAATTCGACCAATGCAGATGAAAATTCTAAACATGACAGTTAAATTTCAAAAATATTTGTTAACATGCCCAAGTTATTAAATATTTAAAAAATTAAATCTATAAAAACGATTTAGCTATCAAGAAAGTGCAACATTCGCAGTTTACAAAATTTTTTCCACGACATTTGTAGAAAAGTTTAATTTTTGCTTTGGTCAGTAAGCACAAAGTTTCTTATTTCTGATCTAAATTTGTTAAATATTTGATAACATGACCAAGTTATTAAATATTTAACAAATTAGACCAATAAGAACGATTAACCTATCGTGAAAGTGAAAACTTCACATTTTACAAAACTTTTTCCACGACATTTGTAGAAAAATTTAATTTTTGCTTCGGTCAATAAGCACAAAGTTTCTTATTTCTGATCTAAATTTGTTAAATATTCGATAACATGACCAAGTTATTAAATATTTAAAAAATTAAATCTATAAAAACGTTTTAGCTTACGAGAAAGTAGAAAATTCGCAGTTTACAAAATTCTTTACACGATATTTGTAGAAAAATTTAATTTTTGCTTCAGTCAATAAGCACAAAGTTTCTTATTTCTGATCTAAATTTGTTAAATATTTGATAACATGCACAAGTTATTGAATATTTAACAAAATAGATCTATAAAAACGTTTTAGCTTACGAGAAAGTGGAAAATTCGCAGTTTACAAAATTTTTTACACGATATTTGTAGAAAAATTTAATTTTTGCTTCGGTCAACAAGTACAAAGTTTCTTATTTCTGATCTAAATTTGTTAAATATTCGATAACATGACCAAGTTATTAAATATTTAAAAAATTAAATCTATAAAAACGTTTTAGCTTACGAGAAAGTAGAAAATTCGCAGTTTACAAAATTCTTTACACGATATTTGTAGAAAAATTTAATTTTTGCTTCAGTCAATAAGCACAAAGTTTCTTATTTCTGATCTAAATTTGTTAAATATTTAATAACTTGTGCATGTTATCAAATATTTAACAAATTTGGATCAGAAATAAGCAACTTTGTGCTTATTGACGGGAGAAAAATAAAATTTTTCTACAAATGTCTTGGAAAAAATTTTGTAAACTGCGAATTTTGCACTTTCTCGTTAGATAAAACGTTTTTATAGATCTAATTTGTTAAATATTCAATAACTTGGGCATGTTATCGAATATTTAACAAATTTAGATCAGAAATAAGAAACTTTGTGCTTGTTGACCGAAGCAAAAATTAAATTTTTATACAAATATCGTGTAAAAAATTTTGTAAACTGCGAATTTTCCACTTTCTCGTAAGCTAAAACGTTTTTATAGATCTATTTTGTTAAATATTCAATAACTTGTGCATGTTATCAAATATTTAACAAATTTAGATCAGAAATAAGAAACTTTGTGCTTATTGACTGAAGCAAAAATTAAATTTTTCTACAAATATCGTGTAAAGAATTTTGTAAACTGCGAATTTTCTACTTTCTCGTAAGCTAAAACGTTTTTATAGATTTAATTTTTTAAATATTTAATAACTTGGTCACGTTATCGAATATTTAACAAATTTAGATCAGAAATAAGAAACTTTGTGCTTGTTGACCGAAGCAAAAATTAAATTTTTCTACAAATATCGTGTAAAAAATTTTGTAAACTGCGAATTTTCCACTTTCTCGTAAGCTAAAACGTTTTTATAGATCTATTTTGTTAAATATTCAATAACTTGTGCATGTTATCAAATATTTAACAAATTTAGATCAGAAATAAGAAACTTTGTGCTTATTGACTGAAGCAAAAATTAAATTTTTCTACAAATATCGTGTAAAGAATTTTGTAAACTGCGAATTTTCTACTTTCTCGTAAGCTAAAACGTTTTTATAGATTTAATTTTTTAAATATTTAATAACTTGGTCATATTATCGAATATTTAACAAATTTAGATCAGAAATAAGAAACTTTGTGCTTGTTGACTGAAGCAAAAATATAATTTTTCTACAAATGTCGTGGAAAAAATTTTGTAAACTGCGAATGTTGCACTTTCTTGAAAGCTAAATCGTTTTTATAGATCTTTTTTGTTAAATATTTAATAACTTGGGCATGTTAACAAATATTTTTGAAATTTAACTGTCATGTTTAGAATTTTCATCTGCATTGGTCGAATTTGAGACAGTTTTTTCTGAAAATGTTGTCAATAAATTGTATATATTTTATGCTACACAGATAAATGTATATCTCTTTTTTTATAAGAAAAAAAACGTGGTTTAAAAAATGTATGATTTAAAATTAAATAAGTAAATATAATTTATTTACCAAGTAGTTTCTTACATTTTATTTTTAAAAGATATGTAGTTTAATCTAATATCATTTTTGAACTAATTTATTTTATTTTTAAAACATTCAATATATTAAAAAAAAATTATATAATATTTATATTATGTAACAAAAATTCTCCCTTTTATTTTGAAGAAATAAGAAATTTACTTTAATAATTGTTTTAGAACATTATTAATTTGTTTATTATATTTAATATTGTAATAAAGAATTGCATAATTTAAAATTAACAAATTAAAATTTATGTAGGAAAAAATTTTATCTTTTTTTTTGCTAAATTATTTCTCAAATACTAAGAGTTACATCATAAATCCTTATGGTTTATTTAGTGCCGAGAAAGAAGGCAACCCGACTTACATAGAAGTTCGGAAACAGAGATCAAATTATTCATCAAAGATATATGTATAGATTGCTTGAAATAAATAAAATAAATGTAATCTATAAACAGGGCTGTTATTGATTTAAATGGAAAAAAAACTTTTCAATTCTCCGGATGTCCAATATTGCATGTAAAGTATCGCAAATCATAAAAAAAACAGAAATTTGTGGATAAATCTTGAAAATTTTAATATTTTATTCGTTATAAAATTTAAAAAATTGTATTAATACAGATGATCAAAATACCTACAATTTACAAATTTTTGGTATCAAGTTATCAAAAAATAATATTAGATTTGTATATCTTCAAATCATTAAAAGTTATATAAATTCTAAACGTCAATGAACTCATATTCCAATTTGTACCAACTTTTAAATTTAAATTAATTTAAATTTCAATGCATCTTAATTCAATAATATTAATTAATTTCCATATTCACAATAATCCTTCCTTTGGTAATATTCTTACAAGATTTTTAAGAGATTTTACTTTCATTTTTATATTATAATTTATTATTTTTACAACATTTTTAAAATTTTTTCTCCGTTTAGGTATTTTTGATATTTTTTTTTTGGTATTTGTCTCTGTTCTTTTTAGGATTTTCTTTAATTTTCTTCTTTTTATAAAAATTATTTAATATTATATTACACAGTTTTCTTATTTATACATTCATTAAACTTTTTATTACGTTAATTTTAATAATTATTTCTATACTTTTAAAAGTAAATACACTTATTTTTTTGTAAATTTATTCAATTTCTTTTCACATCTTGTCTATTTCTTGAGAGTTTTTTTACAAACTTACTTACTTATTCTTTTTTACTTTTTACATTTTTTACAGTTTGTTAGATTAAGAAAAAAACATTTCTCCATTTTCTTCCTGTTCATTTAATTTTTTTGATATTACACTATTTTTTTAGTCCTTTCTTGCGTTTTAATTATTTCTTTAATTTTTACGTTATGTATAAAATATTTATGGAATGCTCTGTTTATTTAATTTTAAAAAATTAAAAGAAACACTTATTTCAGTTCCTATACAATATCTATTTCCCATCTTCTCTGTAAGTCGGGTTGCATTCTTCTGATAAACTAAATAAGCTCTACTATTTTTCCTTCAACTCTTAGATTTTAAAAAATATTTAAATTGTTTAGAAATTATTAATGCATGATTTACAATAAATAATGTACTTGTTGCATTTGAATGGTTTAAATTATTTTAAATGCGTCTTTTCAATAGAGCTAATTACACTTCAAATAACAAACAACTTTTATTTTTTGTACAAAGTTAGCAAAATTATGTTTGGAACTTGACATTAATTTTTTATATTAAATTTTTACAATTAATATCTAAACATTGAATTTTATAAATAGGTTGATTAATATAATGAATATAATGTACGCCTGTCTATAATTTCAAAGGCGGCGCCGTGTGAATTATAGTACCCGAAAATGCCGTATCAGAACAGCGCACGACAAACTATATTCTGCTACATTGTTTGACATTTTCATTGATGAAATTGAAAAAAATTTACTTTTCTCGAGAGATTGACGCGATTTAAAAACTCAAATACCAAAAACAAAAAAAGTGAAAAAGTGCTAATTAAATTTAAATTTTCACTACGATTTTCATTTTCGGAAAAAGTGTCTGGTTTTGCCGAAAAAAATTGTCAAAGTGGGAATCAGTGAGTGAAGTGTCAAGTGATTTTGTATTTCCTCGAGAGATTGACGCCGTTTAAAAACTCAAATGCCAAAAACAAAATAAGTGAAAAAGTGATAATTAAATTTAAATTTTCACTACAATTTTCATTTTCGGAAAAAGTGTCTGGTTTTGCCGAAAAAAATTGTCAAAGTGGGAATCAGTGAGTGAAGTGTCAAGTGATTTTGTATTTCCTCGAGAGATTGACGCGGTTTAAAAACTCAAATGCCAAAAACAAAATAAGTGAAAAAGTGATAATTAAATTTAAATTTTCACTACGATTTTCATTTTCGGAAAAAGTGGCTGGTTTTGCCGAAAAAAATTGTCAAAGTGGGAATCAGTGAGTGAAGTGTCAAGTGATTTTGTATTTCCTCGAGAGACTGACGCGATTTAAAAACTCATATGCCAAAAACAAAATAAGTGAAAAAGTGCTAATTAAATTTAAATTTTCACTACGATTTTCATTTTCGGAAAAAGTGTCTGGTTTTATTGGAAAAAATTGCCAAACATGGAACATCATTGGAGGTTGTTTTCATCACACGAATTTCCTCGAGACACTAAAGCTCAGGAAATACTTGATTTATCAAAAGTAAGTATTTTTCTGAATCTTTATTTCAATATAATTTGCAGTACGATGTTCTTTTGTGGGAAAAGTGTTGGACTTTGTCGCGAAAAATTCCTAAGTCTTCAAAACGCATGGGGACAGTCTTTGAGAACCACTGCTCCCCCCTACAGATTCTCTGCGGACTCTGTGTCTCCAACGGCCTTAAAAAAAAAAATTATAAACAAACCACATAATTTGTTTTTAATGTTTAAATAATCAATTAAATAAATCAATCTCATTGTTTTTCTTTTCGCTATTTAAAAAGTTATAAGCTTTTAAATTAGTTAATTAGAATGAAAATATTACAAAATTGTTGAAAAAAATTACAATTTTTTAAACAATGAGATATTAATTTAATAATGCAACGTGCTTTTTATTTTGTTCAGTTAAAAAATGTATAGAAAAATGTGACGTAAGAAAATATTATTTAGATTTGTTTACTTATGAATGTAGAAGTTTTGTTTAAGGGTGGTTCTTTGAGACACCCCCCCCCCCCCCAGAGGGTCAGTTTCCAAACAAGTAACAATAATTCACAAGTTTTTCAAACTTAGAAATTTATGGATGTCTCATAAACTTCTGAGCCTTCTTTGATGAAATATAGAATAACTTTTCGCAATTTTGTAAAACAGTACATTTTTACATGTATTTCTAATGGGAAGACAGGAGGTGAAAACGACATCCTTTAATATTATGAAATAAAAAAGAAATAAAAGTCATTTTGTTTCTTTATTTTTTGATTTTTGCGATTATTTATCTCAAATTTTATTTACTATTTTCAATTTTACATATTCAAATTATTTTCATGATACCTATTTAAATTATTTTTCTCAATATTACATTATTTTTAGCATATTTCAATAATTTATTTCAATTTTGAATTAATTTAATCATTTTTCAATTATTTCACTGAAATGTCATTTACTTTGTAATATTTATAATTATCTTTATCATGTCTGTCTCATGATTTCAAAAATTGTAAACTATTTGTTTAACATTTTAGTTGTTCTTTTCAATTGAAAATTATGTTTATTTACTTTTTTTAAGTTTTTTCTGTAACTACAATTGTGATGGATAGAAAATCACTAAAATGGATAAAAAATTTTTTTCATGTATTTCGAGAGTATGTGTTAAGTAAAAGAATGTATACGGGGAATTATATTTCAAACCGTTACACTTACAAAAGACGATCGCAAAGAAGCTTATTTTCAAATAATATTAATTTGATGAAAATTAAATTAATTAAAATATTTTATGCATTATTTTGAAAGAGAATTTAATGCTATTTCAAATGGTCTTTAATTTTTAAAATTTTTTTCAATTTTATAAATAATATTTTATTATAAATCTTAGATTCTTGATATTTTAAAAGACTCCTCCTCAAATTTTGTGGAAACCCACGTGAAAAGAAAGCTAAATTGTGATAGTTTCTAATCCCTTTAAATTTATTATGGACATTTTAGAGGTTTTGATGGATAAAAATTATGTAAAATGTATGTTTTTGAAAAATGTGTAATAAGTTGAAGTTGAATTTACCTAAGCCAGAGTCGAATTTAGTTGTCTTTTGTTTTTTAATTTTAAAAGAATATACAACATATATTTTTCTTATAATTTATTTTCTTAGTTAAAAAATAACTTGGAAATTCATTGATTTTCATCACTTTAAAATATTGTTTATACTACTAAAATAATAAATAATAATTTTTTTGAAAGATATTTTTTAATAATCTTTCTAAATTTAAAAACAAAATACAACTAAATTCGACTCTGGCTTACATAAATTTTACTTCACTTTATGTTAGATTTTTGAAAACCGGACATTTTATATAATTTCTATTTATAGAAACGTCTAAAATGTGCATAATCTATCTATAAAAACGTCTAAAATGTCCATAATAAATTCAAAGAGATTAGAAACTATAAAACTTTAGCTTTCTTTTCACATGGGTTTCAAGATAATTGAGGAGGTGTGTTTTGAGATATTAAGAGTTTCAGATTTTAAATATGAATTTCTGTATGAAATTGAGAAAATTTTTTAAAAAATAGTAGTAGAAAAATGTAGCCTATACTTATTTATTCATTAGGGGAGACCGGGGTAAATCCGGTCACTTTTAGTCAGATGGATAAAAATCTAG
The DNA here is from genome assembly GCA_037103525.1 of Ganaspis brasiliensis. Classification (NCBI taxonomy): domain Eukaryota; kingdom Metazoa; phylum Arthropoda; class Insecta; order Hymenoptera; family Figitidae; genus Ganaspis; species Ganaspis brasiliensis. The sequence goes on from JAZKLR010000350.1 coordinate 2,255,099, forward strand.
GAAATTATTCTCTAAATCCAAGTTAATTTATATCATTCGAAAGCTTATCAATTCTACTATCAAAATAAAAAAGAATTTTAGATTTATCTTTTTTAGTTTTGCTTATAGATAATTTTTAATACACATATACAAAATTTCAAAATCAAAATTCTCCGGGGTAAATCCGGTCACCCCTCGGGGTAAATCCGGTCACTTGATTTATTCAAGAGTTAAGGGTAACCCAGACAGTTTTGTTTTTTAAATACTAAAATTCGCCTTATTCCTGTCTTCACTATGATTTGATTTTGATTCTATGATTGATAAATTATGAGTTTTATAAACAATAAATATTGATCTAATAAAGAATAAATATAGGTTTCATGAATTACATCTATGGATTTAAATAATGTTATATTTTATCAAAAGGAAGTAAAAAGTGAAATGTGGTTACAATTTTTGATCTAAAAAGTTATAAAATTTATTATTGGTAAAATTTAATACGTGAAATTTGACCTCCACGTCACGTGACCGACTTTACCCCGAATGTATTTTTCATATTTCAGAATAAATTTAATTAAATCTTTATGAAATCAAACAAAACTATACATGTATTTCGAAAAAGGACATCCAAAAGCATCGAAAAAAATTACCCAAATAAATTATGACTCAAAAATAATTATCAAAAAGCTTAAAAATCCGAGGAACGGTTTTTTTTGCTGGCACCTCTAAAAACACTTAACTGCCTCTGATTCCATGTTGAATTCATGAAACTAAACGAAAGTACGTTAACATAAGTTGAATGTTAAGTATTATTCACAGTACCAATATCTCTTTCTTAAATTGAGTTCATAGGGTCAAATCATTAGTGACCGGATTTACCCCGTGACCGGATTTACCCCGGTCTCCCCTACAGTTAAATATTCGTCAAGACTTCTAACATATTTGCTGAAAAGAATAAAATTTGTGTTTATAAATAATTGAAATTTGTATGAAATTTTTTTTTCCTTCCGTGGAATGCAAAAGATTATCTGTCAGTAAATATAATTTATGATTTTTTAATTCTCTTCCTAGAAAATGGCTGTTTCATTACCGTATACTAGCAATGAAGCAATAGATGAAATCCAGTTATGGGATCGAACGCTGTAAGTATAATATATTATTACTTTCATGGTATAATGTAGTATAAAATATTTTTTTTATATATGTTACAATAACATATTAGTGTTCTTTAAATTTGAATGTGTGAAACAGGCCCGGATTGGCCGCTCGGGACACCGAGAAAAATTCTGGTATATTTCTTTAGAGCCCGTACAAAATAGGGTCGCTTTCTGAAGCGGCCCCATTGCGTTTCACGGACTGCTTTCAATTTCCAATTCGTAACTGGTGTGAAATATCATGTATCTTACGTTATAAGTTGTTGTGTCATTAAATATTTGTATAAGGGTCATTCTCTGAGAAAGGACAAATAATAATCTGTACAAGATAATTTTACGATGTTTTTATTAAAAAAAAGTAAAATTAATTTGATTAAAAAAAATGTCAAATTTACTGAAATATAACTGAAATTATAACACTAAAACTTCGTTACCTAACTTCGTTGCGTAACACAGTATTTTATTATATATTTCAGTTAATTTGAAATTTTTTTTTTTTCGTGTGATTTAATTGAAGATTGCTGAATTTTATCGTATGGCTGGCAAATTTTTTAATAAATGAAATTAATTTAACTGTTTCTTAATAAAATATCGTGAACGGGTAATTTGTTATTTCTCAGAGAATGACCCATATATAATGTTAAAATAAGTTAGCACAAAACAAAAATTATAAATAATTATAAAATAATTGTAAAATGTATTTGTAGAAATTATTGTAAGAAAAATTTTTTTCATTTTTCAGAGAACTCGTTATGTACGTAGATGTGATTTCTCCAAGAAGGAAGACTGGAGATTCGGAACTTTTAAAATTCCATATTACGAATGGATTTGGAAAAAACATCCAATGTGTTATTTGGGGGGAATCGACCATCGACAAATTTGCGCATTTAATAACTGTCAATTCGGTAAAAACATTTTATTATTATTCCTACTAACTGCATGGAAACAATTAATTTAATATATGGGCGTATCTCAGAAACATTGAATTTTTGAATGAAAAAAAGTCTGGAATTTTTTTTATAAGCACATTATTCAAAACTTACCCAAGTAAAGTTTAAATCCCAAGATTTTATCTCCAATTAGTTATTAATGATTTAAAAATAAAAAAAATTGTAACCTATAATAAAGAAAAAAATCAACAAGTGGTGGTTCATTAAGCTGAGAAACAATTGTCAATTTCCCGCACATTTTAAAATTTGTATTTCTTTTTTTAATTAATTTTCTCAAAACGATTACTTTTTATTTTCGTTTCTCAGCATATTTTCTTCTTTTAACATTTATTTTTTCTCTCTCCAGTTTTTATATTCAAAACTATAATTCCTAATACAAAACTAAAACTTTTTTATTTTACACATTTTTAACAGAGGTGCCAGGTACCCTCTACAAACGCATCTGCGCAAGTCTTTGGAAAGTTGTTTGATTGGTCGAAATGAGCGGGGCGATTTGAAACTCTTTTAATAAAACGATTTAAAACTTCCCCGCTCATTTCGATCAATCAAACAACTTTTCAAAGACTTGCGCAAATGCCTTTGTAGAGGGTACCTGGCACCTCTGATTTTTAACCCTAGATTTGTATATTATGACATTTTTAGCATGAAAGTTGCTCTCAATAACTATAGACAGCTAACTTCACTTGAAAGAAAAAATGTATTTATTTTTTAAAATTAAAATAAAATCTTATACTTTTAAATGTATCTTATGAATAAAGTATTTTTTCTCGGAGCACATCAACATGGAACCGAATAATCATCTTTTAATCATAATTCAGGAGGTTTCATATAATTTAAATTGATTTTCGTTGAGTACTTGATGAATTATGATGTCGTTTAGCTTTGTTACAAGGTATTTTTAGTTCTTCAAATTACAATTACTTTAAGGAGATGTAAGGCACACTTACTTATAATATCTTAATTTCTTTATAAAAACCTAAGGATTTAATTTCACTAAGGGTTTTTGATGTGCCACGAATCTCCTTCAAGTAAATAAATAAACAAAACGATTACAGTCAAAATGGTTAAAATAGAGGGACAATTTTTGAGAGTTCATAATTTATAAAATAATTAAAATTTTCTATTTTCTTTTGTGTAAAATTGATCCTTATTTCATTAGCTTTAAATTCATCTGACACAGAGTCATTAATTTGTATTTTTTTGTATTTTTTATCACTTAAAACATTCAAAACTAGGGTTAGGGACAAATAGACTCGCAAGAGTAAAGTGAAACATTTAAAAATTAATGGGGCCTTATTTAAGATATAAATTTATGCAATATCAATTGGGAGAGGTAGCTCATATTATAATTAACATTTTAAAATAAAAACCAATAAAAAATATATCAAAATCATCTAGATATACCCCAGGGACATAAAAGTTAAAGGTTCCTGAGATATGCCCATATTTCATTGAAATAATCTATGAAACTTAAGAAATACAGACATTTGTATAAAACCTAATAAACGTACTTCATGAAACGTACAACATGTGGCTGACAATTGTAGATTTATATTTTTATATTTTTCCCCATTTTTAAAGGACGCTGAAAATGAAGAAACATCATTTGTTTTTATACATTTATAAAGAAATTACGAAGATAGTTTTTGCTGAAATTTTTTTATTATATCATCGTGCGAGGCTATTTTGTGTACAAATTCTCTCTTTTTTTTCACTCTATGCTTTCTTAAAATTCAGAATATGAAAAATAAAGAATTTAACTATTCAGTTATGTTGTGAACATCTTTCTAAATCTGTCCTGTGAGTTAGCCGAAAAGAAAGAAATGTTTGTCTGAGTTATAGAAACTGAAAGTTATACAGAAAATAGACCCCATGGTGGGAGTATTTTAAACATCAAAGTTTGTTGATTTATAAAGTTGTTAAAAAAATGTTTTTCAAAAGCATTCAAAAGCATGTAATTATTAATGTTACTTTTTTGACGTTTTTATGGCTCCAAATGAAAAATTGAAATTGTATGCTTTTTTTAATTTTTTATAACAAAAATAAGACAAAAATGTTTCAAAACAAAATTTGAAATTATTTTATAATAACAACAAAACAAATTTTTAAAAAATAATTGATTTTAAAGAATGCACAAAATAACCCACCGAAACCTTTTTTTTTTTGTTGTTTACATTTCTTTAATAAAATATGCAATAAAAAGTTTGTGCATCACGTATACACCATCACAACTAATTTGTCATCAAGTATTAATATTACTTTTATAAACTCTTTTAAACTTCCGTAGATATGAACAGAATTTTGAGGACATTGAAATTTTTAGCTTGGATTTTCACGACCTTAAGATTTTTTTTCCTGATTTGTGATAAAGAATTAAGTAATTTTATTTAGTAATTTTAATTTTTATTAGAAAATATTTTTACCAAGTAGCAAACTTAAACAATTGAATATACAGAATTTATTCATTAAAAAACCTCGCGTGCAGAAAATAGAACCAGGGCGCACAAAATAGCCCGACTTGACGGTAATTAAAATATCTGTTTTATTCCATTTCATTCTACCCAAAAAGTACATAAATCGATAAATACGTTTTAAAGACGTAAGTTTCTATTGAAGAAGAGAATAAAGTTAACATTTTGCAATAAGTTTTGTAAAAATGTTTAAAACAGTTTTTTCTTCAGTAGAAACATTTTTATGATTAATGAATAATATTGTCATATTTTAATGAAAACGAAAATTCTTTGCTGATTTCACGACATCTAACACAAATTTTTGTCCTTTTTATAAATTTTTATTCGTCATGAATTTTCTTCTTTATATCTTTGAAACATTCATTTTTTAAAAATGGAAACTCTAACATTTTATAAATGATAATAATTTTGGTAATGTTAAAATTATTTTTCATATTAATTAACTATTAAAAAACAAAGTTCTCATTTCATACTATGCGATTATTTCTGAAACATTAAATAAAAACAATTAGAAAAATTAATTTAATTTTTTATAACCCAAGTTTTAACTGTCTTAATAAATGTCTCATTATGTTTCCTATATATTTTTGGTGTCGCTAAATCTCAATTCCGGCCATGTTTAATTTAATGGGATGAAAATTTAATTATTATATTATTATCATTATATGTGTACGTCCATATGAAAAGGGCCCAGGTTGTCGATTTTATTTACCGAGATATTCGTATTTTTCTAAAGAAGATTCAGATTTTCGAAATTCTTTTTATTGCTGAAAAACAAACTATGTAATGTCCTACGTCGAATCGTGCATTTACAATAACTTTATAGTAATGAAAAACACAAAAAAATCTTATTTTTAATTTTAAAAATGCATGGGCGCTAATAGAAATCTTCAACTTTAAACTCCTTTTTCTCAAAACTAGGGTTTTGACACTTTTAACTTTGAATGCTTATAACTTTGTGAATTTTTAATCTAAAGGGGTCCAAGACCTCCCAAAATGTTAGAAATTTAATAAAGAATATGGTCATATAGATAAGTCCAATAGTGCCAAAGTGGGCCCTTTTCATATGGACGTACACATATTATTAAATTAATTAAAATTGATAATTATTTATGGCTCATTTTTTTGTCTGATTGTATAATTTTTCAATTTTCTGCTTTTTATTATTTGAAATATATAATAAACAGTTTCTTGTCATTTTAATATTTGTTGTAGATTTTACATATGGATGGTTGTTGTGCGAGAGCACCGACCAAACCCCAATTTAATAGGGGAAACGTGCCTTTTGAAGTACAAATTTTTGAATCAACTGAAGTTACTTCGCTTGGAAGGCATATTCCAGCAAATGATGCTGCCCAGGATATTCCAACGATTCCATTAAATGAGGTTATACATTTTGAGGGAAGGGGACTGATCAGTAAGTCAAATTTGAAAATTTTTTTGATTCATTTTGTAAAACTTATTTTGTGATTTCATATTATTATTTAACTTCCCAAACATGAATTTGTCACATATTATATTTATCAAACTTGCCGTTTTTTGAATTTGTAATTTCTCGTAACTCCATTTCTTAGAATATTTAATTTTCTGATTACAAGCCAATTAGATAGCTCCTTTAGTACATATACTTTCCGAGTGTCTGGGAAATGCACATTCTGGTTCTGTAGAATTTGGAAAGTTTCAATGTCAGAGAAATTAATTTTTTGTTAAAGAAAATTTTGGACAAATGGTGAATCTGATAAATTCAACTTCTAAAAATATATATTCTACAATTTCAACATTCTGATAAATAAAAAATCGAATGGTTTAATATTCTGAGAAATGGAGTTTTCAAAGGTTCAATATCTCGACAAATGCTAAATGTGATTAATAGAGTTCTTGAAAACGGCAAAATAGAAAAATGAAGTTTTCTGAGAAACGAAGTTACGAAAAATGAAATATTCAATGAATGGTAAGTCTGATAAATACAATATCTGCATGGAGAAAAGTTTAGAACAGTTGCTGTCTTTTGTTTAGGACCGTATCTCTCCCAAATGTTTGTCTGATGTAATCTAATGCACTCTCTAAATCTGAATTGTTGATTTTCTACTATTGAATTAACGAATTATACTATTGAATTCTACTATTGAATTAATGGGTCACTATTAAATAGTAAAAATTTCCACAAATTTTTAGTAGAAAATTAAGAATTATTGGTAGAAAACCACTAATTTGAAAGTGAAATATCTACTAATTTAAAAAGTAAACTTTCACTATTATAATTAATAGATATTTCACTTTAAAATTATTAGTATTGTACTATTAATTAGTAGTTTTCTTGTACACTACATACTGAAAGTTTTCACTATTTAATATTAAACAATTTCTAGGAAATTAATTTGTAGAAAATCACTAATTCACATTTAGAGAGCGTTAGCTGTAAGATAGATGCGTACCCAAGACTTTACTACTGAATTTTCCTTATATTTTTTTGGGAGCGCATTCGCCCCAAAGAAAGGACAGTAGCCTACCTACTTGGTGCAGTTTCTGTCATAAATTTTCCTCCCTGTGACAAATTCATATTTGGAAACTGAAATAATTTGAAGAATTAAATTTCGGGACATTCAATATAAGGAGAAATGGTAAATTTAATAAATACCAGTTTTGCCAAATGCATTTTCGGAAAGGTAAATATTCTTACAAAAAGAGATTTGGTTTTTGTAACTACTGGGACAAAAAGTAAATCTCATAAATACCATTTATGATAAATACATATTAAGAAAGTTTAATGTTCCGTCAATTAAAGTTATTTTTAGAAGTCAAATATTCTGTCAAAAGAACTTTCGGGAATTTCAGTATTCGAATAAATAAAATTTGATATATTGCACATTTTGTGAATTTAGTTTGCGTCAAAATGTCCACTTTCCATAATTGATAGAGAGTAAATTAAAGTCTTCAATTAGAAGATATTGTACTTTCAAATTAACAGTCTCTTACCATTACTACGATTTCTTATTACAGACTTTTTCACAAATTCATTAGCATAAAATCACTAATTCTTGAATTGAATAAATTTCTTTTTTCTTTTTTTTATGTATTATTAGGGTAAGTCGGGGTGAGATGGAACACCTTTTTTAAAACCACTGCAAAATTTAAGAAATTTAGCAGAAAATTCTAATTCTTATAAAATACTTTAACAATAACGTTCTTACATTCGCACGTGAAACGGTTTTTAATTTTTTAAATTTTTTCTTAATTTATTAAGCAATTTGTATTAAAGTAACTATTCCGGGAGAGATGAAATTGTCCGGGTGAGATGGAACACGGTGCTTCTATTTCTCGTAAAAGCCCTTATGACAAAAAGTTGAGTAGTAGAAAACAAATTATAAATAAAATACACTTGCTTTATGACATTTTAGAACCTTTTTTTTTGCAAAGATCTTCGAATCTTTACAATCTTTAATCTTTCATATTTGGATATTCTCGCGAACCTCAGTTTTACAAACAGTATAACATAATTTTATTTATAATTTTTCTAGCAAGAAATTATCATTTTATATTTTGTTTTTGGACTGTTTGACTCTTACGTATGTAATTAAAAATTTCATTTGATGATTAATTTTACGAGATTCCATCTCTCCCAGTGTTCCAACTCTCCGGGAATTACTCTATGTCATATTCTTTTATATTTTGTTATAATTATATATGGGCGATTCCATGTCAAATTTACAGTCCACACTTTAAAATTGATTAAATCTATTTTTTATTTATTCCTTATAAAAAAATATTAGATACGTATTTTTTTGTTTTCTTATAAGAGGCCACATTTTCCAGTTATAAATTTTCAAAATTCTAGATTTTTGAAAATAGGCCTTTTTTAAATCACATATAACTCTGAACCCATTGAATTTAGAAAATTTTTGCAAATACATAAAAAGTTAGGTTTTTCCTCAACTTTTAAATAGTATTTACAAAAAAAAAAAATATTTATTTTTTCCCAAAAAACACAATTTTTAAGAAACAAATCCATTTTTTTTCAATTTACACCTGGATAACAAATACTTTTTTTTTATTTATACATACCTCGAAATATCAAGAACATTTTACAAAAAGATTCTGATTGGCTTTAAGAGTATTTTTGGTTTAAATTAATTTTCAAACTTAAACTGTTATATCCACATGCTGTACAGTGCCTGTTTTGGTTATATTAATTCGATGTGATATTAAAAAAAAGAAGAGATGCAGCTAAATTCAAGTTAAAACAATTTTTTTCAGTTTAAACAGGCACAGTACAGCAAGTGGATATAACAGGTTAAGTTTGAAAACTAATTTAAACCAAAAATACTCTGAAAGCCAATCGGAATCTTTTTGTAAAATGTTCTTGACATTTCGAGGTATGTATAAATAAAAAAAAAGTATTTGTTATCCGGGTCTAAATTGAAAAAAAATGGATTTGTTTCTTAAAAATTGTGTTTTTTGGGAAAAAATAAATATTTCTTTTTTTTGTAAATACTATTTAAAAGTTGAGGAAAAACCTAACTTTTTATGTATTTGCAAAAATTTTCTAAATTCAATAGGTTCAGAGTTATATTTGATTTAAAAAAAGCCTATTTTCAAAAATCTAGAATTTTGAAAATTTATAACTCGAAAATGTGGCCTCTTATAAGAAAACAAAAAAATACGTATCTAATATTTTTTTTTAAGGAACAAATAAAAAATAGATTTATTCGATTTAAAAATGTGGACTGTCAATTTGACATGGAATCGCCCATATTTATAATTATTTTCCAATATTATCATTATAATAAAAATATTATTTTCCAGAAGTTGCAGGTTACGTTAAAACTTGTTTTAAATTACATAACCCTTTCCCACAAAACCGTCTTATCGAATATGGATGTGGGTCCATCACTGATGGACATCTGAAAATGGAAATAAGAATTGCCTCTTTTAGCAGTACTACCAATTTTGTGAAGGGTGATCCCGTCCTCGTAACGGGAAAGATTGAAACACTAGGTAAGTAAATTGTAATCTAATATTATTGAGGCCCGTGCGCAGGATTTGCTTGGGGGGGGGGGGGTTTGGATTTCCTGGTCATAAATTTTTGAATAAATAAAGAATATTTTTAATTTTACGACATTCGCCTTTATAATATATTTAAAATATAACTTTGTACTTAAACTTAAAATATACACATTCTTAGAATCTTATTAATTATAATCAAAGCTTAAAAAGTTTTATTATCACAAAATATTAAAATCTAAATTTGTTGTCAATAATTTATCTTAAAACATTTGAAAAGAATTATGTATTATAATTCCACTAGCAACATTAACAAACTTTGCATTGTTGTTCGTCATTGAAAATTATAAATTTTTGCAAATTTAAATAATTAAAATTACGAAATTGAAAAATATATCTGAAAAATGACGAAAGTAATTGAGAGTTGAAAAGAAACTTCGAGAAATGGCTAATTAATTACATTATTGAAAAGAATAGTTTAAAAAATTAAATAATAAAAAAATAAATTTAAACAAAAGCTGAAAAATTATAGGAATAATTGTCTGAAATAATTGTAAATTGAACGAATGGATTGAAAATCGAAAAAAAATTGAAATTGAAGAAAGTAATAAATAATTAAGGAAATAAATTGAAAATGTAAGAACTAAAATAAAATTTAAAAAAATAATTCATAATTGAAAAAAAAAAATTACAAAATGACGCAAATAATTGACAATTCGAAACAAAATTAAAGAAATGACTACATTAATAGGCAACCGAACAAAATAATTCAAAAAATCGAAGAATAATATTATAAAATTTAATAATATAATAATTGAAATTGAAAAAATTGTAGAAATTAATTACAAATTACGGAAATTAATTCATAATTGAAGGAAATAGTTGAAAAATAATGAGATTAATTGAAAAATTGAAAGAAATATATGGCAAATGCTGAAAATAATTATCAATTGAAAACAAAATTTGAAAAATGACTAAATTAATAGATAACTGACAAAAATAATAATTGAAAGAACGAAACAAGAAATATTAAATTAAAAAACCAAAACTGTTAAACGACTAATTAAGAAAATTGGAGGAATAATATTGTTGAAAATAATTGCACATTTAACTAAGTGATTGAAAATAAAAAAAAAATTAATTGAAATAAAAAAAAAAATTTAAGAAAGCAATTAAAAATTGAACAATGTAATTGACATTGAAAGAATATACATAAAACTGAAAAAAAATTAATTGAAAGAAGGCGAGATTTAATAAATATAGAAGAAAACAATAGAAAACTGAAGAATGGAAATAAAAATTTAAAAATGGGATGACAAATCAAAGAAAATAATTAAATAATTGTATTTAAAATCAATGAAACTTAATGATAATCTAAAAAAATAATAGAAAAGATGCTATAATTTTGTAATATTAAAGATAGTATCAAATTGAAAATTGAAAAGTGGATTATAAATTTAAAGAACATAACTGCAAAAATGCAAATTAAAAAGAATAGTGCTAGAATTCAAAAATGGAATTGGAATTTAAAAAAAAAATTGTGAGTGACAATAATAATTGCTGTACGGCTATAACTATTAGCATATTGAATATCATATCGTTCGATTTGTTTTGCTTCAGACAATCTAATCCAGAAATTTCATTAACAGCGCAAACCTATATTTTTTTGAATTTTTTTGTAACTACCATTCTCATGAATAGAAATTCATTAAAATGAATTACAATAATTGTTTTATACATTTCTAGAGCATATGTCTTAAGTAAAATGATACATATATATCTTAAATTTAAAACATAAATCTATGAAAATCATTGTTTAAAAAAGGCCCTTTTTTGACCTTGTGATCTTTTTTGTTTCTTCAGATTAGTGTTTAAGTTTTAACAAAAACATTAAAATGTTAAATGAATAATTGAAACATTTTATTTCTGTTCTCTTCAGGAGGAAGATTGTATCTGCAAGTTCCCACTAAAGACTATATTGATAGTGTCGAAGGGCAGAGGATGACCCTGGCTCAGCTTTTAGAGGGTCGGAGAGATTTAAAAAGAATAGCAGATCAACAATTGAATAGGGAAGATATGCAATTGTAAATTGTGAATCTTTTTTTGATTAGGTTTATAAGATATTACGGATTGGTATTACAGTGATATTGACGTGATATTGACATGTCTGCCTCAAGGTAATATTACAAGTAATATTATAGTGAAATTGATGTAATATCACAAGTAAAATTACATTGATTTTATATATATAATGTAATAATATGTAAATATATCTTTTACATCAAATGAAATATTTTTAAAAAATTTGTCTCACACGGGTTTTGAACTCGGAAAGTTCGACGTTGCGTGAATACGCCTTGTATCTCTCGGCCATCTAGCACTTGGAATGTATTTCATAAATTGTTCTTTATATTTTACCAAAGAGAATTTAAGGTATTAAATAAAGAACACTTTTTAAAATAGTTTCCAAGTGCTGGATGGCCGAGGGGTATAAGGCGTATTCACGTCGTGTTCGAACCCCGTGAGAGTCAAATGTTTTTAATATATTTTATTTTATGTAAAAAAAAGTGTGTAATATTACATCAATATCATCATAACATTATCTCCATATCAATGTAAAATTGATGTAATATTACGTCAATATCAGTATAATATTACTTGTAATATTACCTTCAGGCCGACCTATCAATATCAACGTCAATATCACTAATATCACCCCCCCAATATTACCAATATTACAATGACGTATAACTCTGATATTCGCGTAATATTACGTGTTTCTTGGGCATTAATTTGTTATAATTCTTTTGACTCTTCATGATTATTATTTTTTCCTTAACCACTCTCTAAATCTGAATTAGTGATTTTTCACTAATGAATTACCTAGAAATCGGCAACTATTAAATAGTGAAAAATTTCACTAATTTTTATTATAAAACTACTAATTATTAGTAGGAAACTACTATTTGAAAAGTGAAATATCTACTAACTCAAAAAGTGAATTTCACTCTTTCAATTAGTAGATATTTCACTTTCAAATTAGTAGTTTTCTACTAAACATTAGTGAAATATCGGTCACTATTAAATAGTGAAAAATCACTAATTCAGATTTCGAGAGCACTTTTCTTAAGGATAACCATAGTTTTTCTTTCATTTTTTCTTTCATTTCATGTAATGAGGTATTTCTTTTAATTTAGAAGATAAATATTTGTATCTTATTAACTTCATTGCAATTTCGAAATAGCAATTACTGAGAAATGTGTAGTAGAAAAACAGTAATTATTAGTAAAGAATAATCCCCAATAACATAGAATATTCCATTCACATTCCGGGAATATTCCAAAGGAATATTCCATCCATATTCGAAGAATACTTCAATGTCCTACCTTGGGAACATTCTTTTGGAATATTGCAGGAATATTCCATCGGAGTATTGAAGGAATATTCCATTGGAATATTGCAGGAATATTCCATTAGAATATTCATAAGTTTTTTAAAACAAAAAAAAATTTTTTGTCTTTAAATTTATTCATTCTTATTAGAATTATTTATCATTTTATTTTTACATCTTAAAACAAATTAAAAATCCAAAACGCGACGGGAGGATTCGAACCCTAAACCTAACACCTATCTAACGATTAACGCTCGCAGCTATTATCGGTATGAAAATAAGAAAAAAAAACGAGTAGATATACTTTTAATACATATCTAAAATAGTTGAAGGTCATCCAGCTTTATTCTAGAATTTTCATACCGCTAAAATAGCCGCGAGCGTTAATCGTTAGATAGGTGTTAGGTTTAGGGTTCGAATCCTCCCGTCGCGTTTAGGATTTTTAATTTGTTTTAAGATGTAAAAATAAAATGATAAATAATTCTAATAAGAATTAATAAATTTAAAGACAAAAAAATTTTTTTTTGCTTTAAAAAACTTATGAATATTCCAATTGAATATTCCTGCAATATTCCAATGGAATATTCCTGCAATACTCCGATGGAATATTCCTGCAATATTCCAAAAGAATGTTCCCAAGGTAGGACATTTCAATATTCCTCGAATATGGATGGAATATTCCAACCCGGAATGTGAATGGAATATTCAGCGTTATTGGGGATACTAATTTCAATGTGAAATATCTGTTAGAACGTTCTTACAATTAATAGCTACTATTAATAAGTATTTTACTATTAAAGAATATTATGTTTATATACTTTATTTATATAAAAATCTACGTTTTGTTTATTCATTATTATTAAAGGTATGAATGTTCTAGAATTTTCATTTTTTATTCTCCTTTATTTCCACAAATTCATATCCTATATGGATAGTTCTACGAACGAAGGACGAAAATGAAGCTAATTTTGTAACGACATTTTTTTTGCGGTTAAGTTTCGGGAAGTAGATGGACTTTAAGTTAAGCATAATTTATAAATAATTGAAAAAGGGCCAATAAAAAAATTAAAAATTACGGATTTTACAGCTATTGAAAAAAAAAATATATGCAGGAAACTGATTATGAATAGAAAAATCTCAATAACATTAAAAATTGTGATTGAATTTTTATAAAACTTACTGGTCGACATTGTTTGCAGTCAGTAATTATAAAATGGAGGTCAGTTTTACTTAAAAAAAAAAAAAATTCCAAAACTAGGTGCTAGGGAAATGAGAATTGTCAAAATGCATAAGATTTTTTCGATTTTTCACAAAAAGTCGATAAATAACGTTAAATCATAAAATCCAAAAGCTGATTACGTTTTTCGGAGAGTTTTGTGAATAATAGGAACAGAAATCTTTTTTAAAAAAAAAGTTTTCTTTACCAAAACTAGGTGCCAGGAAAATTAAAGTTGTCAAAATGCATAAGATTTTGTCGAATTTTAACAAAAAATAGACAAATAACGTTAAGTCAAAATATCAAAAAGCTGATTACCATTTTCGGAGAGTTTTGTGAATAATAGGAACAGAAATCTTTTAAAAAAAAATTTTGTTTACCAAAACTGGGTGCCAGGAAAATGAAAGTTGTCAAAATGCATAAGATTTTGTCGAATTTTAACAAAAACTCGACAAATAACATTAAATCAAAAAATCCAAAAGCTGATTACCATTTTCGGACATTTTTTTTTAATAATAGGAACTGAAATTTTTTATCAAAACTAGGTGCCAGGAAAATGAAAATTTGACTGGACACTACATAATGTCGTTCACTGTGAGAACCATTCTAATTGACAAAAACTCAAATCACGAAAATCACTAACGTTGTTACATTTATTTTATTTTACTTAATAACTGAACCTGGCGGACAAAATTCGGGAGGTTATTTTTCAAATAAAAAGTAGATTGATTATTAATTGATTAATGTTATAGTTATTTACATGTTAGTAAAGTATAACTATCTAAAGTTATTAATGCACTATGAATTTTTTTGTTAATAATATAGAAAGAACTTTTTTTCAATATGTAAATTTTTATTTTCAATGAAGGACATGCCAGGAAACTGAGAATTTCAATCTTTGATGTGTTTTTTCTTTAAGAAATGTATAAGAGAATTTGCTGTTTTTTATTGACGTCGAAGAAACTATTAATATTTACACTTTTCATGAAAAATACATTTATTTTTTCCAAAATTAATATTACAAATAAGCCGAAATTAGCTATGACGCTCAAAATTCCCACATCTGTAGAACTACCCATATAAGTTTGAAAATGCATGAATTTTATTTGTCTAAAATTGCGAATATACGAAAAACAATTCAATATTAATGATTCATCGAAAATAGGAAAATTGAACTACTAGAAGATTGACATTTTTTAAAAAAATATATGACAATGGGTACGACTTTTAATATTATGTGGAATGTCATCACTTCATCTAACTGCAAATGATATAATTTTCATGATTTTTCTTCTACGAAATAAATTAATATACATTTTTTTAAATAGAATGATACATGAAATGATTTTACACGAAAAAAGGCAAATTGGATTCTTACAGTATCAATTAATACTAATGTTAAAAACAATTTTTTAAATGTCTTTCAATTGAAAAGTAATTATCATTTTGGAGAAGAATTTGAAGTTCATTTTTGTTCATATACCATGAGATATTTCAAACGGAAGAAATGTATATATGTATGTAACACGGAAAATTAGAAGGGACCTACGATCAGAAAAAATAGATTTTTTATTAATTAATGATTTAGATAAAGAAACGTTTTTCCTATCAGCATTACTAAACAATAAGAAATAGAATTCTTTGGCCGTAGGTCCCTTTTAATTTGCCGTGTCACATATATGCAGGGATGTAAAGTTACGCGTAACTTCGAGGTTTTTTACGTAAATTATTTGTAAATTACATTTATGTCAATTACGTTCATTAGCCCCCACTCCGAAAAAATACATTGCTTAAAAGAATCAGGGCGTAAATTACGTACGTAATTTACATGTAAAGAAGTATGTAATTTACGTTAGGTAAATTACCTTTACATCCCTGCATATATAAGGCTGTTTACACTGCAAAAACGGGTGTCTTATTTTAAGACATTTTTGTTTTCACTTTTAAGACGTTTTAGGGTGTCTTAATTTTAAGCCAATGAGAAAGCGTCTTACAAAATTGTTAACTAATGAAATAACTTCAAATAACCGTAAGACGCTTTTTAAATTTTTATGTCTTAAAATAACACACTTGTAAGACACCTGTTTTTACAGCGTACAACATTATTCTTTATTTTTATGCTCAACATATTATGGAAATTCTACTTGGTAATGCTAACTATCTAGCTTGGGAATATGGGCGCGCGTAGCGCGCATTTTTGGGGTTCTAGTGTAGTATAACAATTATTGTAATAATATGAATATATGGCGTAATGAGAAATGTGATTAGACCAATGGTCTTTTATAGACTTCGTCCCCCATTTACTGATATTAGCAATTTGTATAATTTAGTCAGTTTTTCTCCCTTTTCAGATCTTGTACTTCCTTCTCGTTTCCCGATAATGATGTTTTATTAATTTTCAACTTTTAGTTTATTTAGGTTTCTTTTAGCCCTATCGTTTCCCGATTTTGCTTATATTGAGTCATTTATTTTTGAATAAATTATAATTTTTGGATTTTTGTTAAATTTAACTATTGAGTTTTCTTTCTAGTAATTTGTTGACAATCCAGAACCCCCCCTCTCTCCTTTACACTACTGAGAGCCGAGTATTTCCAATAGTTTGGCGATCTATCGTGTTTATTTGTAAATTTTTTATTCTTTTTGGGTCGGAGAATTGCGTTTAACATCAGATGAATAGTCATCACGCGCAATTTAGTTTATTTACAGGTAAAGCTTGTTTTTAATCTTTCTAGTTGTATTCGGTTGTTCGTTACCGACACAACTATTTTATCAATTTGGTGATTATGATATTGGTAATTTCTAGGCACAGCTCGGTGTGATAGAAATGATGGTTATGTCGTGTGCTTTCGTGACTAATCTTTTCGTGTAGACTCTTTGGTTTTGCTTTTGATGGTTATGTTGCGTGTTTTTGTGAATAATCTTTCTTTTTATTTTGGATTTAGTTTTGTTTGATTACCGTGTCGGGTCCGTAATAACCTTCATTAATAATAATTTTTCTAGCTTTTGCTAAAGTAACCGCTTAACGGCTTCCTCGTCTAGTCGTTATTCTAAATTTCGTGAATTTTTGGATATCGATTATAGATCGATTTTTAGTTAATTATTTTTTTTTTGGCAACGAACTGGCGCTTAACATAATATTATTTATGAATTTAAACATTTATAGCGATTTGGAGATCTCAAAGCTAGGATCTTAATTTAAATGTAAATTCTAGGCGTGACTTTCTTTGAATTTAAATTTTGTTGTCATGTTTTGCTTTCTTTTGTCGCTTTAAGAATTTTTGGATTTCTTTCCTTATTTTGCCTGATATAGTAGGTATTGATTTAATTTGATTTTATATGTTTTCAGATAGTTATTTTGATTTGTGATTTAGTATATTAAATTTTATTCTTGGGTAAAAATCTAAATTACACACGTGCAAAAAAGTGAACTGTACGTAGGTAAATCCTATACAGAAACACTATTATTTTTTAAAAAAAATGAATAAACTCCCGGTTTTTTCTTCCTCTTTACTTTCATTTATCACACCTAATAAAACTGAATAAAAAATAGTGACTTTTCTAAAAAATTTTGGAAATTTTAAAAGAAATTATTTTTACATTCTCATCCTAAATGAGATGGTCTTAAATTTGTACGATTTTGAACTTTTGCTAAAACCCACATTTCTCAACTTTTTGAGACCTCCTGATTCCAATGAAATGAGTTTTACGAAGATGTCTGTCTGTCTGTCTGTATCAAAATTTTGAAATCGGATAACTTGAGTAAAAATTGTCGGATCAAGTTCACCTTAAGTACAATTTTTTTAGGTACAAAAATACAGGTTAAGTTCGGTAGCCAGCTATTTCCGTCTAAAATTATCAAAAATAGGACATTTTCAAAAATCAAAAAAATTTCAATTTTCAAAAAAATATTTTTTCAAATTTTTTCAAATCTTTTTCTTAAAGTACAAGTAAAATTAAACAAATTTTGTTAACCACTGCGGCGGTATGACGCCAAAATTGGCGTCATGCGTGAAGTGGCCCAAGCCGTAAAAATGAGCAAAATGTTGTCATGATTATTTATTGATTATTAATGCTTGTTACCATTTTTTATGGATGTAAACATAGTATTCTTATATTTTAGGATTCGGTGATCAGGAATATAATACTAAAAATTCCATTTTTGAAGGTTTTAATTATTTTTTAGCAAGTTGAATATTGACGATTTTCAATATTTTTCGTGAATGGCGTTATACGTTTATTCAGTTATTATCCTTGTTTTTAGGTTTATTTTCTTTAAACAACTTATATTCATATACTCTTATCTTTATATTTTAAACATAAAAGTGTATAAACATAAGTTTTTTTTACATACATAAAAAATTACAACAGACATTAATAATCCAGAAATAGTCATGACGCCATTTTGTTCATTTTTACCGCTCTGGGTAACAATGCGTGACCAAAAATGTAAGTTTTGATTTTACCATCGGAGTTGTTTTAGCTGTTTCGCACAAGTTGGTAAGGCTTGTGTATTTTATTTAAGTGAGATACTTACTACTTCATCTCTATGGGAACTGTTATTAATTTGTTCTTGATTAGGAACTTTACAATAGTAAGGATTTATAAATAGTAGGAAAAAGACAAAATAGGAATAGAGTATAATAAATGTTTATTGTGAAAGATAATAAGAATGAGATACAATAAAAGGTGTAGGTTTTTGTTGTTATAATATAGTCTTAAATCTTACCTATACGCAGGAAGGATGCGTGTAGCACAACTTGAGTTTTTGTTTGTTGAACTCGAGGCGAAAATTATTGTTCTTTATCGTTGCCGAAATTTAACAATTTAAATGCCGTAACCAAGTTCGAAATTTTACGTCAACTTGCCGTCGGGTAATCCATTTGCAATGGTTGAGATGATCCCCTTTGTTAAAGCGTTATACTTATATCACGTTGAACAAAACCAAATTCTAGTGTATCGTCGCGTAGGGCGTTACCGTCGACGGGATAAGAAACCGATCTTTGCACGTCAAGGAACTAGAGAAATCTGATCGTAGGGCGTGGAATATTTTCCAACTTTTATAGAAATGAAATCTGCATTTGTGTGGTCAATATGTGACAAAAAAGAGTGGTTGAACCCGGATCAGGTCATTTCTAGATAAGTAGGAGGGGTTACATCTCCGTTGACGAATGAAAAGACGTGTACCATTTAATTACGTTAGTACTTTAACATTTTGTATCGTCGCGTAAACTATAAACCTTCGAAGTCGTTTGGAACGGTCTGCTAATATCCCTTATGATCGGGCAATAACTTGAGTACGTGACCAAAAAGAAGGCTGCACGTGCATCCGAATGCAGTTATTTGTGCTCTAATTTAATTTCATCTCAATTTATTATGTTCTGTCTAGAAATTGTAATTCTTTTACAGAATTTTCGTCAATAATTACTTAAGACTCTGCAAAAAGAATACAATTAATTCTATTTATGTGTAAGTAAGAATAAAACAAAGGAAAATATAGTCGGATCGTAACTGCCTTCCCATCTTAGAATTGTCATCGTCCTCGATGAAATATAGAAGTTTGAGTTTACAATTTATGATTTGTTCTATAGTGTTTTGGTTTTATCAGATGCATACAGTATATAAGGATTTAATATGATGCAGTACATTTTAAGATTTTTTAGTTATGCATTTGGTTTACAATTTGTAGAAACACGATGATCAGAGGTTTTTTTTTTGTTTTGTAAGTGTCTTTTATGATTTGTTTTCTAATGGCCTGTTTACACCTTCGAAAAAAAAAATTTCGCATTGCGGGGAAGAGGACAGACTGTGTATTTGTCCTCTTTACTCTCATGCAAAAAATTTTTTTTTTTGAAGCTGTAAATAGGCCATAATTCAAGAAAATTAAAAGATGGTAAAGTAAGTGAATTCTAAGGTAAGAGGAAATGGAGGGCAAAATCTTCAGCGGAGAGGCTGCGGCGAGAAGGTGGTTGCTTTGTAATTGATCGTCTGGTATAGATTCTTCATTACAAGTTTCGTGAATTTATTGTTGGTGCTTCTGTGATGGTGGATGTTTATTTTATTTTATTTTTTTTCTTACGAGGTTTGGAAAATGCATTTACGCACCATAAGAAGCACCTTACAATGAATGATGCAGGCATCATTTAAAGCCTCCCGTGTGTGGGACTCGAGTCCAAAGAATAGTTTACTTAGGAATATAAATATTCCCCCGTAAGTTTGTCTCTGGGTAATACCCACTAAACCTTCCTCGCTTTACAGGAGTATTTAACCCTCAGTGGGACGATTGAGCTAAGCAACCAACATCGCCGAGGGCTAACTCCACCCATACCCATAGATCCCTCAGCCCAGCATCAGATGTCGATCAGCCGACGAATCGAGGGGGGTAAGAACCCCCTCCGATCAACGGCTGATTTCAAAGTGATGTCAGGTGGAGGATTCTATACGGATTTCTTCCATGATCTTCTTACCTTCCAATGTCTTCAGATTAACCCTGATTCCTTTTCCTGCGTCCATCGAAATCCTTGATTTTCATTACCTGGGTAATGAAGGATTCAATGTGCTGCCACGAGTCCACACTTCTCAACATAAGGTCAATCACCACCCGAAGCATATCTTGCCTTTTCTCCTCCCAACGTTTACAAACAAAGAGGGTGTGCTCCGCGGTGTCCACGGGGGCGTCGCAATAGGAGCACGATCCCTCTCTTCTTAATTTAAAGCGTTTCAAGTACTCGTTGAAACAACCATGACCTGTTAGCGCCTGTGTTAAGTAGTAGCTAACTTCTCCGAGCCTTCTTTGTATCCATTTAGCGAGATGGGGAATAAGGCGGTAAGTCCACCTTCCGGTAGATTCCCCATTCCATCTCACCTGCCACTACTCGACTAATCTACTCCTCGCGAGTCTGCGAATCTGGGCCTTTAGTCGCCGTCTGTCCTCCTCGGGGAGCGAGCTTGCCCGATCTTTAGTAACAGAATAGACGGATTGTCTTTCTTTAGCCAAAAGATCTATCGGCGGAACGCTCGCTAGGACTTGCACAGCGCTAGTAGGTACAGTCCGGTAGGCTGAGACTATTCTCAGCAGTACTATTCTTTGAGCTGAAAGTAGTCTCATAGAGATGGCGTGTTTTTCTAGGGCTGATGCCCACACTGGAGCTGCATAAAGCAGTCTCGAGTTTACCACGCTCGCTACTAATCTTCTTTTCGCTTCCCTGGGACCATCAATGTTTGGCATAAGCCAAGAAATATTTCCTGCACATTGGATAGCTTTGATCGTTGCGGATGTTAAATGTTGGTTGAAGCTAAGCTTCTTATCCAACTCGACGCCCAGGTACTTTATGGTGTTACTCCATTTTACTTCAGTCCCATCAATCTCAATAGGTGGGGCAACAAAGGATCTCCGGTCCGTGACAAGCAGCGCTTCGGTCTTTTCCAAAGCCATTTCCAGACCATTGGCGTCCATCCATCGCTTGACTCGACGCAGAGTTTCATTGACCCTTATGCCAAGGATTTCTGTAGTTTGCGCACCACATACGATAATTTTGTCGTCCGCGAAGCCGAATGATTTGGTGTCCGTAGGTAGTTTCATACGCAGGGAATCATCATACATGACGTTCCACACGAATGGCCCTACCTTTGACCCTTAGGGGGCTCCACAAGTCATCTCCACGCGAATCTGAAATGTTTTGCCCTCATACTCGATCCACCGATCGCTAAGATAGTTGTTTATCATTCGCAATAGGTAGGTTGGTATCCCTTTCCTCCTCATCGACTCGATGCAGATGTTCCATCGCGCGGAATTAAACGCATTACGTACGTCTATTGCTATTAATGCGCAAAATCCTTTCTTCTTCCCCGTGCCTTCTCTAGCCTTCTTTGCTTCTTCCACTACTGCCGTAATAGCGTCGACAGTAGATCGGCCTTTGCGAAAACCGTACTGGTTTTCTGATAGGTCATTTTCGCCAGTCAGGAGACCCTGAAGTCTCTGCAAAACCATACCCTCTAGAAGTTTACCTATTGTGTCCAAAAGACATATGGGTCTATAGGATGACGTCTTATCCAGAGGCTTGTCTCCTTTTCTGAGAAGAACTAACTTTTGCTTTTTCCAGTTCATAAAGAACCTTCTAGCCCTGAGACAGTCGTTCAAAAGGTTAAGGAGAAATTCGGGGTACACATCGATCACCAATTTCAGGATCCGGTTGGGTATTCCATCCCTTCCTGGAGCCTTGCCAGATTTTAACCCTTTTCCCGCAGTTCTTAGCTCCTCAAGCGTGAAAAGATCTTCGCTCCGTACTAAGCAAGAGGAATAGTCCTCCCGAGACCATGGTTCCACATATGGGAATAAGGCTCTTATGATCTGTCGGACCCAATCAGGTTTGTCTAGACCGGAGATCTGTTGTTTAATAACCAATTTCTTGGTCACAATCTTAAACGCCAGTCTCCATGGGTCGTTTTCGACGTCGCTGATTAAGTCTTTCCAGCATTTCAGTTGACTACGCCTTATTCCCTGCTTAAAAGCCTTTTTTGCTTTATACCATTCCTGCTCAAGCGAGATCTCCCCTTTTGAACGGGTATATCTCCGTCTCGCTTTATTGCACTCATTTTTCAGAGTGACCAATTCCTCGTTCCACCAGTATGTTGAGTTCTTCCTAGAGCAATCGCGTCTACGTCGGGGCATAGAGTGATTGCACGCTGCAGTCACCTCACGCCTCGCGGCACGCACCCTCTCCTCAACCGTTTCCGGTTCCTTATCCAGCCAAGTTCGGAGATCAGCTTGGCTTCTTCCAGGTACTTTCTTGCCTTATCTCGATCGAGCTTACTGGTGTTCCATGAGGGGTTCTTACTAAGATTACCGGGTCTTTTGCCCCTCACAAGCTCTTCGATCGAGATAACGAACTCAATATACTGTTGGACGCTCAAGGTTGTTTCATCGAGCACTTCCTAGTCCCTAATCTTCCGTGCCAAATCTGGCGAGGCTATTGTAAGATCCAAAATTGATCCCGATTCACCTCGCCGAAATGTAAACTCCTGGCCCCGGTTCACTACGACTAGGTCATTTCTGGCCACCATTTCGCTTATCAAAGTGTCCCTCTTGTCTAAACGGGATTCACCCCACTCGGGACACTTACCATTAAAGTCTCCCGTTATGAGGGTCCTCCCGCCGAAAGCTTTTATGTTTTCTTCAAGAGATTGCACTTTGGCCTCGAAATCTTTAAAGCGATCGTTCGGAGAGAAGTAGCAGCTATACATACGTATACCCGACAATTCTATCCAGACGAACCCCTTATCGGTCTCCAGAAAATCGCTGACGCTCAGATCCGGGTTGCACACTTGAATCCCAGATCTACATGTTCTGTCCTGATACCAGACAGAGTGGTCCGGTTTCTTACACTGTTCACTGAAAAACAGTATATCAACCCCCCTCTGAATGGCCGTTAAAAACATGAGATCTTTTGCAAAATTTCCCTTGTTAAGGTTAATCTGAAGACACCTTAGCTCCTTCCTTTTAACTTCTTTAGTTCTGCACTGTAGACAGGGCAGGACCCACTTCCTGGACGGTGTTTGAAATCTTTCATTCCTTTATCCGAGCAGGTGGTGCAGTGGAACTCCGCATTGCCCCCCTTGCTCTGATGGTCTGGTTCTCCGCACCGCCAACAAGCGTTGCTCCTGTCTGGGCCACTGCAGTTCTTGGTCAGGTGTCCATATCCGAGGCACTTATAGCACTTCTCAACTTCCAGCCTGGCCCGGACTCTGCAGTTTATCCATCCTACTTTCACCCTACCTACCTTTAGCAATGCTCTAGCAGATGCTTCATGAAGTTGAAGCACCGCTATTTTGCTTCCGGCACTAAGGGAGAAAAGGCGGCAAGACTCCTGCAGGTCGGTACTGTCCAGTGTCTTTTTCACTGCCTCCACCACTTCGTCCACCTCTGTGGACTCATCTAGGTCCCTGATTTCCACGGACCTTTTTGTGACCACAGTAGCGACTTCTCCTTTTTCCTGAAAGGCAGCAGTCAGTGCCCTACTGATTTCTGAGCGATCCTCTCTTCCCTTGAGGACGAGAAGCATGTCGTTCTTCAACGTCTTCCGGATCGACAGGACCTCCGTTTGAGAGTCAGCAGGGTTGACTACCGACTTCATATGCTTCAGGGCGTCAGCGAAGGAAACGTTATCCTTTAGTGACACCCTGATAGATTCGTTTCTCCTTTCCTTACCGTGCTGAGAGGCCTTCTTTTTTGCCTCTGCCTCTTTCTTTTCTTTTGCGGCTTTTGCCTTCTCTTTCTTCTTTTATTTTTTTTTCTTTTTCCTTTGAGTGGCTGGATCTTCCTGCCACTTTTTTTCCACCATTGGGTCGATTAGTCCTCGAGTTGCCGCAGAAAAGGATCTATTGATCCCGCCCTGGGGTCCCTCGGGCTTCTTCCCTTTTTTCGAGGACCTCTCTTTGGGGGTCCTCGAAGCTTCTCGCTTTTCACCTCTTTTTTCTCCATTACCCTTAGATGTTGGGGTCTCCAACTCATTGGGTTTTGGGCGAAGGGAAACCTTTGCCTTTCCCTTTTGTTTAAGGATGCCTCTCAGCTTTCTCAGCATCTCCTCTTTCAAGTCTTTAGCCACTTGTTCGAGGCATTTGCTATATTCCACTGCCGTGATAATCGATTTCTTAACCGGCTTTGCGTTGTTTTCCAGCCGATTTGACTGCACGTACAACAGCACATTCGTGAGTTCCTGGGTGATGACCACTTGCTGTTTCAAAAGCCGAATGATGCCTTCCCATCTGTCGGCTTTCGGAGGAGCAGCGCTCTCCCCTTTACTCGGAGTCTCCGTTGCACGAGCAGCAAAAGTAGCTGTACCTGCTGATGTGGAAGGTTCCGGCGCATCTGAACTCTCGATCGTCTCCATTTTCTCATTTAATTTTTCCATTAAGTTTTCCATTCGTTTGATTTTACCAGCGCATCGTGTGGAGAGAGGGGGTCGCCAAGGTTGAGAACGAGTGTACCCTCGGACACGACGGTCCTACCCCAGTTCCCTGAGGCCCAACCCTTTCGCTTAGCCATTCCCGGTACAACACGGACGGAACGGACTCCACCGTAGCAGTACAGGCTCCGACACCTGTACCCACTGCACACTATTTGATCAAGTTCCCGAAGGGGCTGGCTCCTGACTTTGCATTACAGAAACACCTCGGTAGAGCAAGCTCACATCAGACGGGACCCCTATATGGCCTGGAAAAAACCATATAGGGACACGTCACTCCCAGTGCCCTGCAATACGTCGCCGATCGCAAGTATTTGTTCCGCGTGAGTATATGATGCTCCCATTGAGATCCTCATTCACTATTCATAAAATACCCTTACACTCAAGTTCTATTTTCCGTCATTCACACTGGTCTCTCTGGATCAATCAATCCTTCCTTTCAAGGGGACGTGCCCCACATTCATACAGGAGAATAAACCTTCCTAAAGGTTCCTCTCTCGTACCTCATTCATAGCGTTATACTTAGAAAGAGTAAGCTATCCAATCAGAGAAGGAGACGTTTATAGTCTGCACTTCCACATTTATACTAGTCTCCTTTTCCCCAAGAAAGCTACACACTCGGGAAAACGAGTTTTCTGGCTCGCTTTTCCCGGTGCTTCTTCGGCACGTGCAATCGAGTTTTCGGCTCACCTTCCACGGTGAGCTGCAGCAATCCTGTGAGAAGGAGACTACCGGTACAAGGAATAGGCCGTTTATAGGCTACTCTTATTCCGCACTTATTCTCTCAACCAATCCCATTTTTGGCTTTCCCTTAAAAAATATAAAAAATATAAATATAAAGGAGGCCATCCAGCCGGGAAGGGAGCCGTTTATAGGCTTCACCTTCTTCTTTCATACTCCTTGCATGCCGAACTCTTTGGTTTTGGCTCTCCTTTTCCAAGCAATGGGACAACGCGTTTATAGCGCGCCCAGGATTCACCCCTTTCATTCGAGACATCACTCAAACGCATAAGCCTTCCCACCACGTCAAGGTTCTTGCCATAGGAAGGACATTGAAGGTCCTTCCTTTCGGGAAGGGGTGGATGTTTATTGGAAATCAAGTAAATCCATTCATCCAATCTCTAGAGCCTCATTTTGTTTTCTTTTGTTATTTTATTTTTTTAACTAACAATTTTAGCAATTGGTAAATTATTTGAGTAAATTAATAACCGAAGATCAATACTAAAATATATCCCAATAGATTCGTCGATGTTTTAATACAATATTACCCTCACAACAGGATTGCAAGCAAGTGCAAGCAAAATTTCTAGCACTTGCTTGCAGTTGCTTGCACTTGCTTATTTTGCCAAATTTGAATTGAAGACGGTCAAAAATAAGAAAACTGTTCTCGAGGTTAATAGATAAAGTCCAAAAGAAAAGTTTTCTAATTTGAGTGTCGTAAAAAAGTGGCTATTTATTGTTAAAAATATAAGTTGAAGTGTCCAAGTGAGGTTAAATTTCCGGGGGTATAAATGTCACTTTAGATGAATATAATATTCAAGAGTAGTTGAAAATTTTATAAAAAAAGTAATTTGTGATTATAACTTAGCTAATATGGGAAGGAAATGCTTAAATAAAGTGTAAAAATATATGTTTCTATCACACATGCACGAAAACCTCGTGTTTTCGTTCGCCTTAAGCGGGACAGAACTCACAGTTTTCAGGTCAGTGAACGTTAGAGGTAAAAAAAACTTCCGAACAGTGAAAAAAACTCTCATCGCGCAATGCGCCTGCGCGATGAGAGTTTTTTTCACTGTTCGGAAGTTTTTTTATCTCTAACGTCACTAACCTGAAAACTGCGAGTGCTGACCCGCTAACGCGTACAAAACACGAGATTTTCGTACATTTGTGCTTGACAAAAAAACACGGACTTCCCTCCCTTGATGCATAATATACTATTTTGTTTAGAGTATTGAAACATGTTTTTTACCGACTTACCCGTAGCTTTCACTTTCGACCGACAGATGTCGCTGTGCGCTAATTTTGCTTTACATTTCTAAGTCTCGTCTTGATTTTGGGACGCATAAATTTATACCGATTGACATTTGATCGACTGGACATTTGGACGAAGGGCGTTTGGACGACTTGACATTTGGACGAAATGACATTTGGACGAATCGACATTTAGACGAAAAGACATTTGGACGAATCGACATTTGGACGAATCGACATTTGGACGAATCGACATTTGGACGAAGTGACATTTGGACGAATCGACATTTGGACGAAGTGACATTTGGACGAATCGACATTTTAACGAATGGACATTTGGACGAATCGACATTTGGACGAAATGACATTTGGACGAATCGACATTTGGACGAAAGGACATTTGGACGAATCGACATTTTGACGAAAGGACATTTGGACGAATCGACATTTTGACGAAATGACATTTGGACGAATCGACATTTTGATGAAAGGACATTTGGACGAATCGACATTTGGACGAAGTGACATTTGGACGAATCGACATTTTGACGAAAGGACATTTGGACGAATCGACGTTTGGACGAATCGACATTTGGACGAATCGACATTTGGACGAAATGACATTTGGACGAATCGACATTTTGACGAAAGGACATTTGGACGAATTGTCATTTGGACGAAAGGACATTTGGACGAATCGACATTTTGACGAAAGGACATTTGGACGAATCGACATTTTGACGAAAAGACATTTGGACGAATCGACATTTTGACGAAAAGACATTTGGACGAACCGACATTTTGACGAAATGACATTTGGACGAATCGACATTTTGACGAAAGGACATTTGGACGAATCGACATTTGGACGAATCGACATTTGGACGAATCGACATTTGGACGAAAGGACATTTGGACGAATCGACATTTTGACGAAAGGACATTTGGACGAATCGACATTTTGACGAAAAGACATTTGGACGAATCGACATTTGGACGAAGTGACATTTGGACGAATCGACATTTTAACGAATGGACATTTGGACGAATCGACATTTGGACGAAATGACATTTGGACGAATCGACATTTTGACGAAATGACATTTGGACGAATCGACATTTTGATGAAAGGACATTTGGACGAATCGACACTTGGACGAATCTTTTTTGACATATAAGTTTACTCTCTATGTTGTACTTGTTCATGGTTTCAAATTATCAATTATTCCAAGTGTTGATAGGGTTCAGTGTTTATCCGAGAGATGGATCTAGGAGTACTAAAATTGTGTATAAAATGAATTTTGTATATTTTTTTGATAATCTGTAGGTAAGTAATTATTACTATTTTATTGTAATGTAATGTTAAGTAATAAGTATATTAAATTATGTTTTGCTTTTCAAGTATTTTGTTCGATTTTTAATCTTTAATATGAATAAGCATTTCTTATATATAATTTTGAGGTTAATATATTTTTTTACACATTATTGTTAAGTATAATGCTAATAATTATCTGATTAATTGTTCGCAGATACAGAATTAATAAATTAAATTTATATAAATTCAAAACATTTGCAACAAGTATCAATATTAAATGTAATATCTTATTTTTTGTTTAAATTTTCTTTAATACAAACCTAGAGATATTTGATCTATTGTACTTTTAAAATTAATTTTAATGTGTTATTTTAGTTTATATTAATACTAATTAGATTTTATTTATAATTTCAGGTACTTCAAGATTAACCCAGGAAAGTCCCCTATTTGGAAATTTTTCTCTAATATCCCCTATTTTTAAAAAAATCTATTTAAAGTTAGAGTGTCTAGTGATTCAAGAAATTTTTTTCAATTTTATACATTAAGATCATAACTGAGAATTTATAAAAAGATTAGAACATTCTTAAGAAATTCGTAGATAAATATACAGAAAAATTTAACTTTAATTTTGTATTCTTCAGTAACTTAAAAAAATTGAATTGAAAATGGTTTAGAGTACGATCTAAAAATTTCTGGTAAAAAGATATTCAAAAATATTAGATTTCAATCATTTCAGTTACATTAGCTTGTTTTTAATTAAATTATTTCAAATTATTTTAATATTATTTCTATTTGTTCGCAAATTTATTTACCCTTGGATAGAATTCCTAGATTCTATGACTTTTCATTAATATTTGTTTTTAAAGTTGTTTTAAAAATGTGTCTGATGTTACAAAAATTTTCTTTCTTTTATTTTGTGAAGTTATTTTTAAACATTCTTTTTCATTTTAAAAGAAATTTGTCATTTCCTTTATACAATTTTTATTCGTCTTTTTACATTTTCTTATTTTATTCTTATTGTTTTTTATTTTGTAGTTTAATTTTCACTATTCCTTGTTCTTTTTTAGATCTTCATTTTCAATTGCTTTATTTATATTTTATTTTACCTCTTTCAATATTAATTCATTCCAATATACTAATAATTAGCACTTAACTTTATCCAATTTTCAATTGATTCAAATTTCGATCGACCCGAATTCTCATTCTTTTTGGGAATTTTTTTTATTTATAAAATAAGAAAAAAATTAAATTTTTATATTTATGAAGACGTTTAAACCTGCTTTTTATTCATTTAAAACAAAACAGTCCACTCAATTTCTTTTTAACCTACTTTTTGTTTAAATGAATTCAAATTTAATCTGATTTTTATTTAACATCATTCTTTTTCTGTTGTCCGACATTTTATTAGCATCAATTGTTATTTAAAATAATTTTTAAAACACCGAATCTCCAAGTGTCTGAAATCACAAATGGCCGGATGTCGGATGTTTGATTGGTCGTTTGCAATTTTGAAGAAATAAAAATGGAAGATTTTAAGAATTCCATCAAATATCAATTCGGATAAATAAAGAGTTGGTAAAATTGATATTGGGGTATATTTCCTAATATAATTAGTTTTATTTAGAATTCTGTTGAAAGAAAATTTTGCTAAATTAAAACTATTAAAATTCGATTAGAAAGACATTCCAATAATAATAATTCGTTTAGAAAAAAATTTTATCTAATAAAATTATAAAAAATTAAAATAATAATAAACTATAATGAGTTTTAGAACTTATTTTTGCATTCTAATTTCTTTGTTTGTCTCAAAGAAATAACAATTCAAATAAATGTGAACGGAAAATGCAAAAAAACGGCCGGGAATTTACAATAATAAAAATTACCGCCACCTTGGCATAATTTACGTATTTTTAAGTAAAGAAATAAATATTATTGTTCACATTAAATATTTTGCACATACATGAGACATAATCTTATGTAACAAAATAATCATTTAACAGATTTCTTCGTAAAACTTCTGTTTAACATAATTTTATTTGATTGAACTTTTCTTTGACACAATTTATTTCTTACAATTCTTTTTTAATAAAAAAAAATATGGTACAAAATTGCCAGGGAAAAACACAAAATATTGTCTGGAAATCAGGGAAAACGAAAATGAAATATTTGTAGCAACTCTGTCAACAAATTTCCCCGGCACGTGGCACCATTTTGTATTCTAATTTTAATATAAATAAAATTATAATATAATATAAATTTCTATCTTACCCTAGAGCGCTTTTTATAATTTAGTTTATAATGTTATTGCTGATTTAATTGAAAATTTCTTGTTTTCACATTAAAACAATCCTGATGGGAATTTAGAGGGAAATTTGTTCAAAACCTATTAATTGTAAGGTAAACCTTTCTTTAAAAATGGAGATGAAATTGTAATTCAACAAGCCTAAGGTGCTTTCACTCACGTCATTTTAACGTTGAGGTTGTAAAATATTAAAAACTTATTAATAGTTTCATATATTTTTATACGAATTTCTGACCTAGTAATTTACCAATATGCGCAATCTTGCATTCTTCATTTTAATCCTAAGGAGCAGTACCGAGTAAAAATTCATGACTTATGTTTTATTTAAATAATAATTTTTTTTAAGGGAGTGGGTCCCAAAATGGACAGGGCCCCGTGATTACAGGTTTTTTAATTAGGGTCAATTCTAATTTTAATCTAGAAATATTCATTAAAATCAATTGATTCAAAATATTTACAAGCTGAACACAAAAACACATTAATAATACAATAGAATTATGGAAAAAATGCACAAATGATTTCAAGCAATAATTGCATCAGATTTTTCTCTGTGTGTAAATAACTTTTTTTTTCTTTTTTGGAAAGACTAAAATTTTTTGAAATTAAAATTATTTTATTCAATTGATATAAAGATTCTTAAAAAATGTATATGGGTAGAAGTTTTAATTGAATAATATTTAGAGTTTTGGAAAATTAAGATCTTACAATTTTTAAAATAACTCTTTATTGATGAAAGTTTAAATCAATAAAAGAATTTAGAATCGATATATTCAAGTAATAATTGATTAGAATTTGAATTAAATTTAAGTTTGAATTGATTTGAAATTTGTTAATTTAATAATTTTTAAATTTTCAATGTATTTCAAATTATATTAATTACAATTTGTATTGACACCAATTTTAGTTAAATTTATAATAGTTGAAATTTTAATCATGGAATTTGGACTTTTTAAAGTTTCGATATAATGCAAATTATTTATAATTTGAAGTTTTTATATATTGGTTCACACTTAAAATACTTCATTTAAATGTGCATTGTTAGAATATGAAAATATTTCAAGTTGTTAATAACCCAATAAGAAGGCGGTAATGGAATATAATTGAAAATAAAGATTTAAATTTTTACCCCAATTTTCCATCAGTAATAAGGAAAACGTGAAATCTTATCCGTTTCAATTACGGCTACTAAATGTTAAGATATTGTTCTTTTTTACAATGGTTAAATAATTTATATATAATATTTTAATATTATACTTATTTTTCATAATTCATATGTTCTTTTTACATACTTGTAAATTAAAACTGAAAATTGATGTTACTTTTTTAATATCTCACTCTATTTACGAGATACGCTGACATTTCTTTAATTATAACTTTTTTTTCAATACATTTTAGATATCCATAATTGTAAATACTTCCAGATTTAGAATTAAATGTTATTCATTAATTCTCACCATCAGAGACATAAATCTGATAATTCAAATGCAGCATTGAATATAATTTAAATTTCATCGTATTTTCTTTAGAACCTTGAAATAATTAATTATATCCAATTAAAGCCTTCTTACAGGAGTTTTAAACGTGAATTGACAAAACTCTGAGGTAATAAAAGTTTTAAATGCCTAATTGGAATTTATTATTATTAAAATTTGAATAATTGATAGTTCCTAGTAAGTAAAGTTCAAATTAATTTAAATTTCTATTAATAAAATAAAGTTTAAAATTCTTAAATTCTAAACATAAAAGATTGAAATAATTTTTATAATTAAAATAAAAATTAGTTAAAAATCTTAAAAATTTGATTATATTACAATTTTGATTAACTGAACTTTAAAATAATTTTAATCTGAATCGATAGAAGTTGCGGAAATTTCTTAATTTGAAAAAATTAAAATTTGAAGAATGGTTTATTCAAAAAATAAGAATTTGTAATAATGTTTAAATAAGTTTGTAGTTTATTTTTTACATTAAACTACTAGCAAACACAAAGGTGGATCCAAACGAAGGTTATGGATACTTTCTCTATCATATGAAAATCTACCCGCTATAAATACTCGCCTGAACAAATAAAATAATATTTTTTGTTATTTTGTATAATAACTTCAATCGCTATTGTTGAAAAATTCGTATATCGGATTAATCGATATTAAAATCATTTTTTCAAGAAATTCAATGGATGTTGGCCTATCTTCTTCTTGTAGTTTTCCCCACCATTCGAGAATTTGCATGTGCTTCAAAACATCCTCTGCTTTTGGGGATCTTGATATTTCAATTCCTCGTCTTAAGGATGCTATGTCGTAACGAAGGCCCTGTTGATGATTTCTTAATTTAACTGGAAAGAAAATACAGATGCGTTAAAAAAAACAATGATAAATATTTAGCAATTTATAAAATACATAAAACTGATAAATACTGTAAACATTATTAATCTTTCAATGATTTTAGTCAAATGAATAAGTTGAATTAAAGTGTTATAAAATATGATAACAGTTTGATAATATTTTGACAAGTTATTAAGGTACTATTGACCCTGAGATGCACACATTTTTTATGAATATGAAATTCATTTTTTAAAATACAAATATAAGTATTTCCTAATCAAAAGAAGTTAAAAATATAAAAATTAATTAATCGAAGAATTTTCCACATTTAAAAAATTTTTTCTTGCATAAAAAAAATTTATTTGCTTGAAAATCATATTTTTAAAGTAATAAAATCATGGAAAAAAATTCACTTCATTGGGTAAATTTACTTTTATTTGAAAAAAAACATTTGACTTGTTTTACAGTTTTAATTTTAACAATTACAATATCTTTTCATACAGAATTATTTTCCTTATTTTTTAAAGTACCGTTGAGCGAGGTTATTTTGTTTCTTCTGATGAAAGGGACCTTATGCAAGAATAACATTAGGAACCGTTCAAATAATACGTAACGCTTATAGGTGGGGGGGGGGGGTCACAAAAAATAATCTTTTGCATGTACCTAGTGATAGGTTTGTGACGCTTACCCAGCGGTAAAGTAATACATTACCGGTAATTATCTGAAATTACCAGTAATTACTTACTAAATTCTCGTTCTAATAAAAATTTACTGGTAATTACTGGTAAAAGACTCGGTATTTCTGGGTAATACCGAGCACAGCATGTACCATCTCATTACAAAGAGGTTGGGGAGGGGGGCGGGGGTTAAAATAGATAAAAAAAAGCGTTACATATTTTTTTAATGTCCCCTTGGGCTCAGTATTCGGTTGCACAATGCACGAAAAGTGAGTCCAATGTTACTGTTGCTACAATGCGTTTGCTAGTCACTTTTCCCGCCTGATCACTCAGCTGTTTGTAGGCAGCCATTTGCAAAAAGTATTTCAAATGTGTTAGTAATTGCATGTACACAAAAATGACATTGTTTGGCTTATAATTCTAAGCTTTTCCGCTAGGTTCTCCACTATCGCTAATTTGTAAGAGAAACGGGGAAACCAGCTTCAACTTTTTCAAGGTTAAACATAGCAGTGGGGCTTCCTTATTACTACTTCATGGTTGTTGCAAAAAAAAAATTAAATATTATTTTTAAAGAATTTTCGAAACTTAAAAAAATTATGAAAAAATAATATCAGTCTAAATCCCATTTAACCTAAAATTCACACAACCTAATATCCAATTAACCTAAAATGCATTCAGCCCAAATCCCATTTAACCTAAAATGCATTTAGCCAGAAAATTATTTAACCTAAATCTCATTTAACCTAAAGTGCATTCAGTCTAAAATTCATTTAACCTAAATCTCATTTAACCTAAATCCTATTTAACCTAAAATACATTCAGCTTAAATCCCATTTAACCTAAAATTCATTTAGTCTAAATCTCATTTAGGGGCCATCCATATATTACGTCACACTATTTTTCACCATTTTAGACCCCCCCCCTCCCCCATGTCACACACTGTCCCATACATTAGCGCCATTTTTTCTGCTTGTTGTCACAAATTGGTTGACCCCCCTTCCCCTTAAAGTGTGACATAATATATGGATGACCCCTTAACCTAAATTCCATTTAACATAAAATGCATTCAGCCTAAATCCTATTGAACCTAAATTTTACATTATAAATTAGGTTCAATGAAATTTTGGAATAATGATTTTAGGCTATATGCATTTTAGGTTAAATGGAATTTATGTTAAATGGGAAGTAGGCTGAATGCATTTTAGATTAAATGAGATTTAGGTTACATGAGATTTAGGCTAAATGAATTTTAAGTTATATAGGATTTAGGCTGACTGCATTTTAGGTTAAATGGGATTTAGGTTTAAAAAGTTTTAGGTTAAATGCACTGTTTACAAATTTTTTGTTGAGAAATATATTCGACATGAAAAAATACACTTCAACAAAAATTTCCACGTTTAAACGAGATAACTTCTGCGAGATTCTACTTTCACAGTCGTTTGTTCCCTAAAGTGGGGACATATTTTCAAAAGAATCCCTATAAAGTGAAGTCTCCTTAATATTATTTCGTGATCTTAGGTTAAATAGAATTTAGTTTAAATGCGATTTAGGTTAAATGGGTTTTAAGCTGAATGCAGTTTAGGTTAAATGGGATTTAGGCTGAATGCATTTTAGGCTATTTCGTTTTAAGCTGAATGGGATTTAGGCTGAATAGGTTTTAGGGAATATTCATGTGCATCCGAAATAATCCATGACATCCTGGTTTTAAATTTTTTTTTCAGGTTTTACTTAATATAAAAAGTTTGCGCATCACGTATACATTGTTACAACTAAATTCTCAACACTTCTATAATATTTTTAGAAACACTTTTAAACTTCTAAAGATCTGAACTTGAGAAGTTTGAAACATTTTAACTTCATTTTTTTTATTCACCCTGGTGAGTAATTGTCACCGATTGAGAACTAAAAAAGTGCAGATAAAGTCAAAATTTGATCCTCATTTTAAAAATCAAAATATATACATTCCAATTTACTTTTTTTTTTTGTATTTATTATACACTCGTTTTAACGACCTTACTGGCCCAATGAGTGTCCCCCGTTGGGAGTTTTTAAAATTCAGTACTATATATTTTTTCTAAGTGTTTTTTTTGCGTCTACAGAATGGCTTGAAATTAGGAGTACTTGCATTTGCCTGGACCACCCGGTATATTGGGTTTGCTCGCCAGTGGAGTTATCTCGCGAGTTAGAAAAATCCCAGACTCATCGGGGCGCGAACCCAGCAAGCTGGACTTGGCGCGAACGCAGAGTCTAGTATTTAACCAACTGAGCTAACTCCGTGGTAATTTACTTTTACATAACATAATTAAATGATATATTTTCATACTCCTCAAAAGTAGGAAGTACATAAAGAATACTGAATATTTTGCTCTTTTCAAAATTAAGTAATAACTATAGTGTAAATAATAACAAATTAAGAAAATTTTTTTAAAAAATATAACAAACTTCATAAATACAAAAGAAGAAAACAGAAATTGGAAGAAGATCAGGTTTGCGATAATTTTTATGATTTCCAATTCCTGGCTATTTCTCGTTCGATTTTGTCCGCTGAACACGATCCCGGGACCCAAAACTGCCCAGTACGTTAAGATTTTGAAAAAAATGGGGGTAAAGTGTCAAAAAAACGTGTTTTTGGAGGAATTCAAAAAAAATTTTCTCCTTAACCAGACGTGCTAAAGACTTCTGTGAGTTCTTAAATTAGCGCTTGAAACATGCACTTTAAGACCCTTATACGCAAGATCAAATAAATAATTGAGAATTTTGATGAAAGTAGGGGTAAAGACCCCAAAAATGTTTTTTTATCCCACAGGCACAAACATAGCGCTTTTAGATGCCTGTACCCTAATAGCACCGACTAGGCCGGGAACGTTCCTGGAATGGGCTGCTGGCCCCTTGGGTACGTTCCCTTGGACCGCTCCAATATACCTGACAAATCCGTTCCGGATTTCACTAGGCTAGGAACGTTCCCGCGGAACGTTCATGGAATGTTCCGAGGAACTTTGAATACATATTCAAAAAATCGCAGAACGGGTTGCGGAAAAAGTATGCGGAAAAAGCTGAAAATTTTTTTATTAATATTATTTAATGTTTTTAATATGATTGCTTCTA
The DNA here is from genome assembly GCA_037103525.1 of Ganaspis brasiliensis. Lineage (NCBI taxonomy): Eukaryota > Metazoa > Arthropoda > Insecta > Hymenoptera > Figitidae > Ganaspis > Ganaspis brasiliensis. The sequence goes on from JAZKLR010000350.1 coordinate 2,291,913, forward strand.
TAGAACAGTGGTCACTAAAATCAACTGCGCAGCTCTAGGTGCGATAGAAAACTACTGCGCAAGATATTAACATTAATTATTTTTCAATGTGTATTTAAAGTTCCTCGGAACATTCCAGGAACGTTCCGCGGAACGTTCCTAGCCTAGTGAAATCCGGAACGTATTTGTCAGATATATTGGAACGGTCCATGTGAACCTACCCCAGGGACCGGCGGCCCATTCCAGGAACGTTCCCGGCACAGTCGGTGCTATTAGGGTAGGCAGGGTCTAAACGCATTCATTTGTTCGACCGGGTAAAAATTGCTTCCATTTTTTCCCTAGGGAAAAAATAAACAGCTGATCCATGCATTTTTTCCACCACAGGAAAAAAATGGCCGCTAATTTTATACGGTCAAACAAGTGAATGCATGTAGACCCTAACCTACAAACATTTAAAAGCACCAAGTTTGTGCCTTTGGAATAAAAAGTATCGTAAGCAACACGGTAAACATCAGCGTAAACAAATGGCTGCCTTTAACCCATTGTTGCTTAATATACTATTTTTATATTTTTGATATCGAAGTGTTTCTTAATGAATTTTTGGCCGTTGAATGTGATCCTGAATCCCAAAATTTCCTAGCACGACAGAATTTTGAGAAAAGTGAGGGCAGAGACCCAAAACTACATTATAATTTTTAAATTAAAAGTTATTAAAAAATGTGATTTACTTACATGTAAATTTCCAAATGTTTGGATGGATTTCAAACGTTTCCTTCAACTGCTTGTTGTAAGCTTCCACATTATTGTTTGTTCTTCTTTCCAAACCAAACACGGAGAAAACCTCGGGCGTTACCCTTCCCAGCCATTGCCTTTCATAATAACTAAGGAACCGTTTTATCAAGATACGTGTTGTCAATGCAATTGATTCACGTATCTCGAAATATGCTTCCCTAATTTCATTGGCAGGCAGGAGGGCTAATGCCATAAGATGTTTTAGGATGTTGTATCCTTCATTGCTCACTATTAAAATGTTTTTTAATCCCAATTGTTTAGCCTTTCTGTAGAGACACTGTACATGGTAATAAAAAACATGTAATATCAATTTTCAAACCGTAAATGATAAAAATTAGTTTTTATTATAAATTTACCTGGTCGTAGTGAAATAAACAGGCAGTAATGATTATCCCGGCAAATTCCATTCTTAATGCTTCTTGCAACATTTCCTCGTAATCAGTCATTGACTCTCTGATTACAAAATTTGGCATTAACATTTTGAGTTTTTGAAAAACTGCTCTATATGCAGCTCTCGATTTTTTTGACATGATTGCCCAGGCAAAAGGGATAGCCTAAAAGTGATTAAAGATATATTTTATTATTTATATATACAGTGAAACCCACGTATATCGGACCCGCATGTATCGGATTCCCGCCTACATCAGATATTTTTGCCGGTCCCTTTAATTTATATATCTTGTATTTTTATCCGGATAAATCGGATTCCCGCTTAGATCGGAAAATTTTGTCGGTCCCTTGAAATCCGATATACGTGAGTTTTACTGTATATATGTCGTAGACAAATAAAGAAATCAGGCATGATTATTAGAATAGGCAAATCGAAGAATGCACATATGGAAGACGAATATTCTTCTATTTGCCTGGGAATCAATCAGTCATTTAGCCTATTGCATAGTCATTAAGCTAATTGCCTGAAGGATCTCCGTCAAATAGAAAAATGCGAACTCTCTATGAAAAGTATAAATACCAGTTAAAGTAAATAAACTTTATAAACACAATTAATTCATTATTAACGTTAATTTGTAGTGTATAAAATTGAAAATAACAATTAGTTTCTTGCTTTTCGTCTGAACCAAATGAAAAGTTTTAAAAATTTTTTAGAAAACTTATTACAAAATAAAAATTTTAAAAACTTTTTTAATAGAAGCTTATATTTCTTAAATTAATTTTCCGATTCAAGTGTACCTTGGATAGAATCAAAGAGCATAAAATAGACTCCCTGTAATAAGAGGGTTATTGAGCAAGCGTTTTGGCTAGTTGAGCAAGCCCTCTGCTCAATTGTCCTAACGAAATATGGACAATTGGGCTGGTTGCTCATTCACCCAATGCATTGAGTCCAATAATCCACAAGGTATTTCGAGCTTAAAACTGGAGAAAAAGCGACTTAATATTGATAAAACACTAAGAAACGTTAAATTAAGCATAAATACACAAAATTAGATAATAAAAATACGTATATTAAGAATAAATAACATTTTCGAAAAGACGTGATTTATTGACACTCAGGGAGCAGAACACCTGACTAGCAGAATAGACGTAGCCAATCAAAATCTTTCTACCGCGAGAGACTAAATTGTGATTAGCTACGTCTATTCTGCTAGTCAGGTGTTCTGCTCCCTGAGTGTCAATAAATCACGTCTTTTCGAAAATGTTATTTATTCTTAATATACGTATTTTTATTATCTAATTTTGTGTATTTATGCTTAATTTAACGTTTCTTAGTGTTTTATCAATATTAAGTCGCTTTTTCTCCAGTTTTAAGCTCGAAATACCTTGTGGATTATTGGACTCAATGCATTGGGTGAATGAGCAACCAGCCCAATTGTCCATATTTCGTTAGGACAATTGAGCAGAGGGCTTGCTCAACTAGCCAAAACGCTTGCTCAATAACCCTCTTATTACAGGGCTTCCATTTACAATTCAAAAATTAAAAATAAAAAAATTTCAACAATTTTTTTATAACTTTTTTACAAACAATTAATTTTTTTTAACACTGAGAGAAATAGATGGTAAGAACTTTACTATCTTTGATGGTAGAGAGGTTATGTTATACTGTACCAACAGAGATGCTACGGGGTACCATCTAGATGCTACATCGTACCATCCAGATGCTATCAGATGCTAACCCGTACCTTACAGATGCTATCCCGTACCATCTAGATTCTTGTCCGTATATTTAAGATCAGATATGGTATCTGGTACCATCTAGATGGTACCCCGTAGCATCTATTTCTCTCAGTGAATGTTCTTAACTTTAAAAATAGGAAAAAAATCTATTAAAATACACTTAAATCTCTAAGAAATCAAAATCCATTGAGAAATTCTCATGGAATGACCCAAAAAAAATCGCTAATTAATTTTCTCAATGGTTTTTGATTCCTTAGAGATTTAAGAGTATTTTAATAGATCTTTTTTTAAAAGGTAAGAATATGAAAAAAATTAATTGTTTGTAAAAAATTTATAAAAAAATTGTTAAAATTTTTCATTTTTAATAAAAGAGTTCGCATTTTTCTATTTGATGGAGATCCTTCAGGCAATTAGCTTAATGGGACGCATGATTAAGTTCTAAAATTTATTATCTAGAAATTCAATTTTATAGAATTTCATATGGTAGAATTTTTTTTAGCTGAAATTTCAAATTTTCGAACTTGTTTTCAATCGAATTTAAACGAATTCGACTTTTTACCTAACAGAATGTTTAGGTCACCAAATTCATATTTAACAGAATTATTATTTAAAAGAAAAAGAAAATTCGCGCCAAAATACTTCTGTCGGATGCTTTGTCGACCATTTGCAATTTCGTACAAATGAACATTCTGCTATTTAAGTTTTCTATCAGATGTCAATTCGTTCTATTACAATTTAGCACAAATGAAGATTCGGTCAAATGAATATTCTGGCATTTAAAAATTCGATTAATTTAAAATTCTGTGAAATGAAAATTTTTGTAAAATAAAATTCGTTTAAATTGGAATTCTTTTAAATAAAAATTCTGTTAAATATGAATTTGGTGAACTAAACATTCTGTTAGGTAAAAAGTCGAATTCATTTAAATTCGATTGAAAACAAGTTCGAAAATTTGAAATTTTGACTACAAAAAAATTCTATCTTATGAAATTCTATAAAATGGAATTTCTAGATAATAAATTTTAGAACTTAATCATGCGTCTCAGCTTAATGATTAGGCAATAGGCTAAATCACTGATTGATTCCAGGCAAATAAATGTTAAAATTTTAAATGTCACTGCTATCTAAAAATATTTTTTAATAACATAATTTTTTGATATATTTTTAAATTCAATTTATAACACATGGGGACGTATGATTAAGTTCTAAAATTAATTATTTAGAATTTCCATTTTATAGAATTTCATGAGGTAGAATTTTCTTGTAGCACATATTCGAATTTAAATGAATTGGAATTTTTACCTATTAGAATTTTGAGGGCACCGAATTCATATTTAACAGAATTTTCATTTAAAAGAATTCCAATTTCAACGAATTTTTATTTAGAAGAATTTTCATTTTACAGAATTTTAAGTTAATCGAATTTTTAAATGACAGAATATACATTTGACCGAATCTTCATTTATCCGAAATTGTGTTAGTACGAATTGATATTTGATAGAAAACTTAAAACGTAAAATGTTGATTTCTCAGAAATTGCAAATGGCCGAAGAAGCATCAGGTAGACATATTTTAGCGCGAGTTTGAAATTGACCAATCAGAAAATATGAAAAAAATTCCCATTGGTCAATTTTAAAATTCGCGCCAAAATATGTCTACCCGATGCTTCTTCGGCCATTTGCAATTTCTGACAAATGCACATTCTACGTTTTAAGTTTTCTATCAAATGTTAATTCGTACTAATACAATTTCGGATAAATGAAGATTCGGTCAAATGAATATTCTGTCATTTAAAAATTCGATTAACTTAAAATTCTGTAAAATAAAAATTCCTCGAAATTAAAATTCGTTGAAATTGATATTCTTTTAAATGAAAATTCTGTTAAATATGAATTTGGTGACCTAAAAATTCTATTAGGTAAAAATTCGAATTCATTTAAATTCGATTGAAAATAAATTCGAAAATGTGAAATTTCGGCTATAAGAAAATTCTACCTCATGAAATTCTGTGAAATGAAAATTCTAAATAGGGGAAAGTCGCCTAAGACGGGCCCCTATCCATATTTTGTAAAAAATTGTTTAGTTAGTGAATTAAAAAGGGAACGAGAATGTATCTATGTTTATTTTTAACATTTCCTCTAAATAATTGATAAGACGAAAACCTTTATAATTGTTTAAAAGACAATTAATTTTGATGTTTAAAAAAAAGTTCATACTAGCCCGTCTTAGACTACCTGGTAGGGTAAGACAAGCCCTTTTTAAAATCCCCTAAATCTACTTACTGAACAATATATATACTTCAATTACAATGGTTTTAGGTATTTTAAGCAAAATATATGTCTTTTTAAAGCCCTATATCAGGAAATTTGGTGAAATAACATCAAAAAGACAACAAATATAACTATTATATAAAATATGATTTTGATGACATTAGAATAATAACTACGTGAAAAAACTGTAGAATCTTAAATATTTTAAATTTTAATTTCAGAATTCAACTGTTTTACAGCATAAAAATAGCTTTTGTTTAATATTCTTTTTAGTAATTAAAAGTGATTTTTGAGGTTAGACATTAAAGCGGCAAATGCATAAAAATTTGAATTTGTAAAATTTTCTTTACATTTATAGGCTATGATCACTGTTAGCACCGTACCTTCACAGGGTAAAGAAGATTTCGCTTTAATCGAAAATTTAATAAATTCATGGGGCCCGTCTTAGGCAACAGGCTTATTTTTAATATATTTACGTTTTTTAATTATATAAAGTAAATATCAATTAAATATATATAAGATTTTCAAACATTAGAGAATATTCTTTGAGATAAAATCAATACTTCCATTCCAAATGACATTTAATTTAGAAAATTTTCAGTTTTAAAACGAGTATGTATTTCATCTTTTGAAGTGCTAAAAACATTTTTTCCTTTTATTATTTATATTTTTTTAAAATCTACAAAAAAATGCTTTTGAATTAGTTAGATACATCTCGACTACATATCTACATACACAATTGTTCAATAAGTTTCTTTATTTAGAAGATATTAAAGGGTGCCCGTCTTAGGCGCTAGCCCGTCTTAGGCGACTTTCCCCTAATTAATTTTAGAATTTAACCGTGCGTCCCAACACATGTATCAAGAAAAGAATGTTGTGTGTTTATTATTATTCTAATGAAATTTGAATCATTAAAAATACATAAGGTATTATTTTGATTGTTTATTATAAAAATTAATTACTTTAGATAATTTACTTACGTGATCATGCTTTATTCCCATCAACGTTAAAAGTTGCTTCCCTCCAACATTCTTCGGCACTACTTTAAACGTGGCATCAATGTAAATGGTGCTGTTGAGAAATATCTGAGGTGCAAAATTTGTATCGCAAAAGAGTACTGCTTTTGAATCATCTGTTGCAGTTACAAGTGAAACATTTATTGTGCCTGCATCATAATCTTTTAAATGTTCCCAATCATTTGAGTTGATTGTTTCTACATAAGATGGAAGAGAATTCGAAAGTGGTGGTGAACAATTTCTTCGCCAATTATTCATATTTGCCTCTATTTTTACAAATGGGATTCTAATAGATGCTTCACGATGCCTGTCAATTTCATTAAAATAGTAATTAATACATTCAGGGTTTAAATTGTATAAAGACATAGGGCAAAATTCCTGAATTGTCAAAGTCAAAAAATAAAATTTATTCAATTTATTATTAATTATTATTCATTATTTCAATTTAGCTTAAATTTTGCTAGAGTTTTTTCACTGTTAGTGGAAGTGTAAATACCAAATATTTTTAAATTTTATGAAATTGTTTTTCAGTTACTTAAAATTTCCGCCTTACAGTAAACTTACGAAGTAATGTTGTAGTAAGCTGACGCATTGTAAACATGAGGTAAGCTGAAGTTTACAAGTTTACAACGTAAGGTTGTTATAAGCTTAGGATGCAAGGTTGTGTTTTTAAAGAAAATAAAATTAAATTAATTAACGCCCTTCTTTCAGACGCCGTTTAGAATTTGATCACTACACATATTCACGAAGACATTAAACATAATATTAACAATTTTTACGCCAAGGAGTTTCGAACCTATTTAACCTAACTACCGAACCTAAACGCCAACGCATTAAACCCCACAACTATCGAGGACTTGCAATAGATTTCTTATCAAAGAAATTTTCAAGGTAAAACATCATTTACATTTTCTGGGATATATTTCAAGTCCTCAGTAGTCGTGGGGTTTAATGTGTTCAATAATTTTTTGAGCCACTTAATTGAAATTTTTTATTTTCCGCCATGAAATATGATGTTATCGTTAGAGAATTAGATATATCGATATTTTTCGACATCTTATTATTCTGTTACTGTTAAGCTATTAAATTAAAGTTTTCAAAAATGTGTTATTTCTTGATAAATACAGTTAAATGATTAAGAACTAGTTTAAGAGTTGTTACACGATGTTTATTTTTTATTTACCATATTTTTCCGCGAGCTTTAAGAAGTTGTCCATCTTGGGGCCATTTTTCTTTAGATCGAAAATTTTAGCAATTAGAAAAAATGATTTAAAAAACGTTTATGTTGAAAATAAAGTTTTATCCCTGTGGCCATAAGTTACCTAATATATTGTACTTTCATCCGGTATAAAACATTTTAATATGGGCCTTTTCACGTCACAAATATCAGAGTTATCAAAGAGTTCATCGATTTTATTGAATGAAATTATATGAAAAACTTTTTCCCTCCAAATAATTTTTAAAAAAATTCAAAATTTTAGAAGATACGCTATTTTGAATATCAACATTAATTCAACAAAATTGTTAATATCTCAAAATATTATAAAGATATTTTGATCAAATTTACACACGTTTTAGTTAAAAATATGTACTTTTAAATGAAAATAAAGTCAATGATTAATAAATGAATTAATAAATTTCCAAAATAAAAGTTGTTCCTCTTAAAAAAATGTAAAAAAAAGTTTTTCTTCAAATTTTTCTCTATTTCTCGTTTTTTCAACAAATTTCGTCATAATTCGATAAAAAGCTTATTCTTCGAAAAATTCGCAGTGTATTTGGATGCAAAGAAGCAAATAACTGTTAGAAAACGTGAAATTTAGCAGAAGAGTTCATAATAAAAATGTTGTTATAATTAATTTCACCAAAATCGAGACCAAAATTTAAAATATGCGACTGTACATTCTTCATAAACAATTAGGTTGAGCTAAAAATTGTTGTACAATTATAATTATTTAACAATTGGTGTTTTTTTGGTTAAATCTCGTTAAAATTTCATCCTATTTTCACAAATGATAGATCATCTTACTTGTCGAAATATTTTTTACAATTTTATTGGTTGGCTTTTTTAAAATATTTTATACAAAAGTTATTAAATAAACAAAATTTAAATTAGATATATTTTTAAACAAAATGTTATTTAACAAAAGTCAACAAATAAAATTGTAAATAATGTTTTAAAGAGAAAAATGAGCTATTATTTGTCAAGATTAGATAAAAATTAATTATTTTCACTAGATTCAAAGAAAAAACGCAAATTGTAAATAATTATTAGACAAGAAATTTTGATCCAACCTAATTTTTTCTGCGAAATGTGAAATTTGATATTTCCAAATTTGGTGAAATTAACTTTAATAATATTCTTATTTAGCTAAGAAACCACTCCTTAATTTAAATTTTCTAAGCGGCCGTCCATAAATTACGTAAGGCTTTTAATTTTGAATTTTTGAAAACAGTCTTTATATTCTGTTTCAGCTACCTCAAAAACCCCCGAATTGTAAGTTTCAAATGAATCTGATGATTTTTAAAATATTCGTCCACCATATTGGATCCGCCATTTTGAATTTTTAAAAACCGACTTTTAATTCGGTCTTAGCTACCCCAAAAACCTCTGAATTGTTAATTTCAAATGAATCTAACAATTTTTAAATTTTACGTCCGTCATATTGGATCCGCCATTTTGAATTTTGAAAAATTCATATGAGATTCGTAATCAGCGACCCCAAAAACCCCTGAATAACCTCAGAAGTTTAACTTTTATAAATTACATCTATGAACATAACTTATAAGGACAATACGGAAAATTCTTTCAAGCGAGCGTATATAGCGTAGTTGGTAAGAGCGTAGGCTTTTAGAGCCCAGGGTTGCGTGTTCAATTCCCCCATGCGTCAAATTTTAATTTATAAGTTTATCGGTAATTGTTAGCAATACGTTGTAATGGTGATAAAAATCAATAATATGTAGCACACTTGCCTTAGAATCATAAAATAATAATTAAAAATAATTATGTTAGTCATTTTTATGCATAAAAATTTTTTGTGTTCTGGCCGGGCGCTGGCCAGACCGTCTGTTTTGAGTCTGGCCAGGGGGTCTTGACATGGCGCTGGCCAGAACTGTTACGATTTATCCATGATTTCGTATAGACTAGACGGTCTGAACAGGCGCTAATTAGCTGGTCTGATCTGGGGCTGGTTAGACGGTCTGACTAGCCGCTAACCAGACCGTCTAGTCTAGACGAAATCATGGATAAATCGTAACAGTTCTGGCCAGCGCCCTGACTCAAAATAGACGGTCTGGCCAGCGCCCGGCCAGCGCCCCAAAATTTTTCTACACGGGAATTGGACAAAAATGTCTTAAATTAAGATACTTTTAGTGTCTAAGACACGAAAAATGTCTTAATTTAAGACATTTTTTAACAATTTAAGACACCTGTTTCTGCAGTGCAGCAGAAAAAATTGCGCTAATGTATGTAAAGGTGTCTTACAGACGGGGGTGGGTGGGTTAAATTTTTCAAAAAAAGCCTTACGTAATTTATGGACAGCCCCTAATGAACAGAGTTTAAAATATAAATAAGAAATTCAATTAAAATAAAAATATGATATATTTAAAACATAAATGGTTTTCATAAATTACACGTTTTTTAACAATTAGGGGAAAGTCGCCTAAGACGGGCTAGCGCCTAAGACGGGCACCCTTTAATATCTTCTAAATAAAGAAACTTATTGAACAATTGTGTATGTAGATATGTAGTCGAGATGTATCTAACTAATTCAGAAGCATTTTTTTGTAGATTTTAAAAAAATATAAATAATAAAAGGAAAAAATGTTTTTAGCACTTCAAAAGATGAAATACATACTCGTATTCAAACTGAGAATTTTCTAAATTAAATGTCATTTGGAATGGAAGTATTGATTTTATCTCAAAGAATATTCTCTAATGTTTGAAAATCTTATATATATTTAATTGATATTTACTTTATATAATTAAAAAACGTAAATATATTAAAAATAAGCTTGTTGCCTAAGACGGGCCCCATGAATTTATTAAATTTTCGATTAAAGCGAAATCTTCTTTACCCTGTGAAGGTACGGTGCTAACATTTTATGCATTTGCCGCTTTAATGTCTAACCGCAAAAATCACTTTTAATTACTAAAAAGAATATTAAACAAAAGCTATTTTTATGCTGTAAAACAGTTGAATTCTGAAATTAAATTTTAAAATATTTAAGATTCTACAGTTTTTTCACGTAGTTATTATTCTACACGTAAAAAAATGCTGTAATTGCATCTACTCCAGGAAACTAGTAGTCAAAATACTCCAGGCTGTGGTGACAGCAGCCTCAACTGTAGTGAATGTAGCTACAGTTATGAGATACATGAGTTGCGTGAGCATGCGCGGTAATGCTCTACTCAGCTGACAATCGAAATTAATCGAAATTGTGTTAACCTTTACTCCAGGCTGTAGCTATCCTATATATTACTATTATTTGTGATTCCCATTGCTCCAGTTGAAGTAAGCTGAACTCCAGTTTTTTTTACGTGTAATGTCATCAAAATCATATTTTATATAATAGTTATATTTGTTGTCTTTTTGATGTTATTTCACCAAATTTCCTGATATAGGGCTTTAAAAAGACATATATTTTGCTTAAAATACCTAAAACCATTGTAATTGAAGTATATATATTGTTCAGTAAGTAGATTTAGGGGATTTTAAAAAGGGCCCGTCTTACCCTACCAGGTAGTCTAAGACGGGCTAGTATGAACTTTTTTTTAAACATCAAAATTAATTGTCTTTTAAACAATTATAAAGGTTTTCGTCTTATCAATTATTTAGAGGAAATGTTAAAAATAAACATAGATACATTCTCGTTCCCTTTTTAATTCACTAACTAAACAATTTTTTACAAAATATGGATAGGGGCCCGTCTTAGGCGACTTTCCCCTATTTGCTTATTTGCATCCAAATACACTGCAAAGTTTTCGAAAAATTAGCTTTTTATTGAATTTTGACGAAATTTGTTGTAAAAAACGAGAAATAGAGATAAATATTAAGAAAAACTTGTTTTGTACATTTTGAAGAGGAACCCCTATCGATAGAAAGTGACTAGAAAATGACTGAAAAATGTCTAGTCAGTCATTTTTTAGTCATTTTTATTTTTAAACATATGAAAAATAATCTATTTAATAATAAATTTGTTGAATACTATTTAATGTGCTCTTAGGATTATGTTCGCTTCATATTTTTAGAATAAACAACGAAAATTGTTAATTTTTTTATTGTTTTAATGTTATAAACCAATTCTGAAGTGAGCTTGAACACTTTTATAAAGAATCACGAAGCTCGGTGGCATTTAAAATGGTCTAAAAGCAATTTTAAAAAGGAAAAATCATTCGACATTTTCTAGGTACGAAATCATTCAAATCGTACCTCAAAAATGACTGAATCCCTTCAGTCATTTTGGCCAGTCATTTTTTAGGTACTCTCTATCGGCAGAGACAACTTTTATTTTGGAAAGTTTTTAAGGACGCTTATACCCTCAAGCGGTTCTCATTCTATCGGACCATGTTAGTCAATATTTTTTTAATTTCATTTCGTCTTATAATTTGGTTTCTAAATAGTATTTTGTAGTTAAAATCATTACACAAACAAATTTTATTGAAAAAAAAAATTTCTGTTGAAAATTCCAACTTTTTAAAATTTGTTCTTTCTGATTATTTCAAAAAAGTGAAGGATTACTATCCTTAAATAACATTTTCTTAACAACGGAACGGTAAATTAATTAAATATTATTGTAAAAGTTGTATTCCATTACAGTTTAAAATATATTAGTTTTTTAAAAAAATCTGTAGAACCGTGTTTTTTTAATTAATTAAAATATAGTCATTTTGCGCGTTTTGTTACTTTTTCCATGTAAAAGTCCCAACTTTATAAATTTATATCTTAAAAACAGAACGGTAAAATTCAATAAAATTGTAACAGTACATGTAAAGTAATGTATTTAATATGTCATTAAAATTTTTAAAGAATCTGTAGAAAATGGTTTTTTGGATAAACATCCTTAATATCTAGTATATTTTTTGAGAAAAATGAAATTTTCCATTAAAAAATAAAAAATAATTTTTTTCTTTCCTTTCAAAAACGGGCACAAGTTAAATTCTTATGAAAAATAATCTTCACTATGACATGGATTTCCAAAAAAAATTTCAGCCAAAAAAACTTTTGTGTTTTTGAATAATTGCTATTAAAAATTTTTTAGTAAAAACGGCTGTCATTTTGTTATTTTAGAACATTTTTGAAACTTTTTAATGGATTTTTAAAGAGGACAAATAACTCTTTCAGGCCGTACAAAAATAATAAGATATCCCAATTACTTCAAAATTTATTACACTTGTAGGGATTCTTTTCCTAATTTTTAAATAAGCGAGAGTTTCGACTTTAAGAATTTAAATCTTTATAACTCCATGAAAAATTTTTTTTCAGCTAAACATAAAAATACGTGTTATGTAAAATTCTTTGAAAAACAACATTTTGGAAATAAAATTGATTTTTAGTTCCGACCATGTGCAGCCTGCCTGAATTGAAATGAATTTGGTCATAACAAACTACTCAATTCCCATAACACTCAATGTAAAATGTTAAAAACAAATAAGGCCTATAACTTTTTTCGCAAAAGGTCTCAAAAAGTTTAACTACATTATTATAAAACCATTATCTATTAGTGGACCAAATTTGATTACTGATAAAATTAGATAAAATTAGAAGATTTCAAGCCTAGAATGAAAAAATGTGTCGAGGGTTTTTAAAATTAATCTCGATTTTTCTCGATTCTATTTTCCTTGTGTAAATCGGATTTTTTTGTCGAGTTTTGTATGATTTCTCGAAACAAATGCAGAAATATGGCTTTCTAATTCAAAGAGTTTCAAAGTACGTATTTTTATATCTTTAAAATAAAAATAAATTTAAATTTACTTCAATTGATCGGCAGTTACAACATTCTTAAACAGGAAAAACGAGCCAAAATTTTTTTGGGGTTTAAAGTTTTTATTGGAAAAGTTCATTTAAAATCAAACAAAATAAAAAAAAAATGTTTTAAGAAATCTGTTAAGGGGTTCAAGATATTCTCGAATGACTTTGGTACATTATTAATTTTTGCAAATAGCAAGTTTTGAGATTCAAATTCATTTCAGAATACCTATCTTGAATCCCTTAATATAGAATTCTTAAAACGTTTTTTTTTTATTTTGTTTGTTTTTTAATGAAGTTTTCCAATATGTCAAAATATGTGACCCGCTAAGCATATTTAAGTACATGCAGTCTACTTGTTCTCCTCGAAACATTTTCGTCTCCTAATTTTAACTGTTTATGAATGCTGTAACTGCCGATCAATTGCAGTAAATTTAATAAATTTTTTTTTATTTCAAAGATAAAAATACGTACTTTGAAACTGTTCGCATTAGATAGCTATATTACCGTATTTGTTTCGAGAAATAATACAAATATCAACAAAAAACACGGTTTTTAGTGGTTTTTCTTAAATTTAACGTTCTCTTAATCTGAATTAGAGGTTTTCCACTAATGAATTAGCGAAAAATCGGTCATCATTAAATAGTGAATATTTTACTAATGTTTAGTAGAAAACTACTAACTACACTGAGAAAATAAGTTGACTAAATATAACCAATTTTTGATTAAATTTAGCCGAGAGAGGTTGTTGATATAGCACCTGCAAAGCACTTTCTTTATTATTAGCCGAATAAATGCTACTCTTAACCTTGAAATTCGGTTGTGATCAACAGTATCTTGTTTGTTTTGTTCCGAGTCCCTTAACCTAGAAATTGGCTAGATGCTTTTTTTCTCAGTGTAGTAGTTTTCCACTATTAATTAGTAGTTTTCTACTAAATATTAATTAAATATTCACTATTTAATAGTGACCGATTTTTTTTTAATTTATTTGTGAAAAACCACTAATTCAGATTTAGAGAGCGACGATTAACAAAAAAATAGCCTTTACCTATGGAAAATAGTTTACAAAACCTCAAACAAGAGAACCAAAAAAAAAATTAAAAACCTTAATTTTTAATAAAATAAGAGCCCTCACAGCACCGAAAATTTCCTGAAAATTTATTAAAGATTTATTTGCAAACTTCGGAATATTTAGGTGCAAAGCTTAGTGAAAATTGTGTAAAGATTTAAATGTCCGGGTAAAATAAATGTTTAGCGTAAAAGTTGACTGAAGATTTAAATTAAATTTTCGTGAAATTTTCGTCGCGAAAGTTTCCTGAACATTTAAATTACATTTTCGTGAAATGTTCGTCGTGAAAGTTGACTGAAGATTTAAATTAAATTTTCGTGAAATATTTGTCGCAAAAGTTGATTCAACATTTAAATTAAATTTTCGTGAAATGTTTGTCGCAAAAGTTGATTCAACATTTAAATTAAATTTTCGTGAAATTTTCGTAGTGAAAGTTGACTGAATATTTAAACTGAATTTTTGTTAACTGTTTGTCGCAAAAGTGGATTGAACATTTAAGTGAATATTTGCTAAATGTTGAGCGGAAAGTTGACCGAACAAAAAAAATTATATTAAATAGAAGGGAGGCAAGTAAATTAAACAATAATTAAATTAATATAAACACATTTATTGAATAAAATTTTGAAGATTCTGTAATGTTTTACAAATCCTTAATCTAATACAATCTTTCAACTTACAATTTCCTGCGTGTTGCATTTCTTTTGTTTTGTTACTGAAAATTAAAACTAAAATAAATGTTAAATAATAATATTCAATAGATGTGTTCATATTAATTTAATTACTGTTTAATTTACTTGTTCCCCTTCTATTTAATATAATTTTTTTTATTCGGTCAACTTTCCGCTCAACATTTAACAAATATTCACTTAAATTTTCAATCCACTTTTGCGACAAATATTTCACAAAAATTCAGTTTAAATGTTCAGTCAACTTTCACTACGAAAATTTCACGAAAATTTAGTTTAAATGTTGAATCAACTTTCACGACGAAAATTTCACGAAAATTTAATTAAAATCTTCAGTCAACTTTTACGCTAAACATTTATTTAATCGGGACATTTAAATCTTTACACAATTTTCACTAAGCTTTGCACCTAAATATTCCGAAGTTTGCAAATAAACCTTTAATAAATTTTCAAAAAATTTTCGGTGCTGTGGGGGAGCAGGTAACCTTTAAAAAAATCGAAAAAATCGAGTATATTTTAAAAACCGTAGACAGATTTTTTCATTTTAGGCTTGAAATCTTCTAATTTCATCAGTGAACAAATATAATATGTATAGGTCGTTTCTATTTCAATTTATATACAGGCTATGTACGTTAAAGTAAGGGAATCATTTCACATTGAATCTTTTTATGCTTTGTTAAAGAAAAATTTTTGACGAATTTTTTGCGTTGGAAAGTGTGATTGAAAGAACATTATGTTAAAAATTTTTGAAATTATTATATATTTTTTCCTATTGTATGTATTAAAATGATCCTCTCTGTGTCTAATTAGGGCTTTCACGTTCTTTTAAATTTCATAAGTGAATTTAAAATATTTTCAAATTTAACAAAATGTAGGCGTTTTTTGAAAAAAATAAAAATAAAATTTTCTCAAAAACCCTAGCGTTTTTTTTTCTCTAGATTTTTCTACTTTTTTTACTTTCTGGAGGTATAACAATTATTTTCTATAAGAATTTATTGAAGTCCCGCTTTCTGGGGAAGAATAAAAACTTTTCTTCTTTTTAAGAAAAGAAAATTCAAAGCTTTTTCAAACCCTCTATTAGATACAACAAAATTCCAAATAGAAAAAATGTTCCTTTTAAAAAGTAGAGTAAAAAAGTCTAATTGCTTTTGTCTCTAACTTGCGAATCTTTCGAATTATTATTATTAATTATAAGGGGCCATACTTAAATTACGTAACGCTTTTTTCAGGAATTTTTAGACCCCCTCCCCCACCCCCCTGTAACAGTTTTTATAATGTAAACATTTCACAGTTTACACAGGTGTAACAACTTTTCAAACCCCCCCCCCCCCCTCTAGAGCGTTACGTAATTTAAGTATGGCCCCTAACACGAATTAAATCCTTAAATTTTGCATTTTTTCAATTATAATAAAGTTATAAATAAAATACATCACAGAAATGAAAAAAAAAATTCAAATTACACAGTGTATGCCTTTGGATTTAATTCGTGTTATAATTAATAATTCGAAACATTCGCAAGTTAAAGATAAAAGCAATGAGACTTTTTTAATCTACTTTTTACCCAAGTAGCACGTAATATTACGTGAGTATCGCAGTAATATTACATTCAATATTGGTAATATTACAGGTTGATGTTACAGTAATATTACCGTGACATTAAAATGTCCGCGTCAAGGTAATATTACAAGGTAATATTGAGGTAATATTACAGTAATGTTACAAAGTAATATTACAGTAATGTTACAAAGTAATATTACAGTAATGTTACAAAGTAATATTACAGTAATGTTACAAAGTAATATTACAGTAATGTTACAAAGTAATATTACAGTAATGTTACTGTAATGTTAACTCAACATTACCCTGTAATATTACCTTGACGCGGACATTTTAATGTCACGGTAATATTACTGTAACATCAACCCGTCATATTACTAATATTGAATATAATATTACAGTGATACTTATGTAATCTTACGTGCTACTTGGGTTAATAGGAACATTTTTTCTATTTGTAATTTTGTTGTATGTAGTAGAGGGTTTGAAAAAACTTTGAATTTTCTTTTCTTAAAATGAAATTTTTTTTTCCAGGAAGTGGGGCTCTAATAAATTCTTATAGAAAATAATTGTTATACCTCCAGAAAGTAGTAAACAAATAAAGAGAAAAAGAAATGATGCACAGTGGTTTAAAATGAGAATTTACTGTTCAAAATTCTCCACAGTCCGCAATTCTTAATCAATTTTGATTTTTTTTTTTTTTTTTAATTTCTCAGTATAACATTATCTATAAAACTCTCATTTTCGATTTTTCATTTATTTGTTTATTTAATTTATAAATAAACAAAAATACAGACAACATTGTCTATTTCAGCTATAATAATTTTTATCTTTAAAAAAATAATAAAATTCAACTTAGTATCTTAAGAAAGTATTGTAATAACAGTCATAGAAAAAAAATAATTCCATAAACTTATGATTTAATAATTATAAACAATGATTATAAACAAATTCTTACCTGTGCTTCTTAATCCTAAAAAAATAATTTTTTTTTTGTAGTACAATTGTTAAAAGTTGTAGACAAAGCTATAAACAATTTTAAAACGCTATTTTTGATAAAAAATGAATATTGTTATTAACATTTATATAAACAAATTCTAAATCAGGGACTGACACGAAAACCGAAACAAAATATATTTTATTTTTGTTTCATTTCGGTTTTGAAAAACTGAAACAAAATATCAATTTAATTTTAATTTGTGTTGAACCTGAAACGAAAAGGCTCTGAATTACGTTTTCGTCTCATGCTTGAAACGAAAAGGCTTCGAATTTTGTTTTCGTTTCATGCCCGAAACGAAAATCGGCTCCGAATTCCGTTTTCGTTTCTCATAAAAAAGGCTCTAAATTTCACAAAAACAATTTTAAACACAATTTTTTTCTTGCAGGAGACGAAAACGAAATTCAGAATCTTTTCGTTTCGGGCATGAGACTGAAACGAAATTCGGAGTTGATTTTCGTTTCGGGCATGAGACGAAAACGTAATTCAGAGCCTTTTCGTTTCAGGCTCAATACAAAACAATATTGATTGTACATTTTTGTTTCGTCACAACAATTCAAAACAGAAACAGAATTCGGTTTTCGTGTCAGTACCTGTTCTAAATTTTTATATTTTATCAAAGAGCGTAAGGTTTTTTTTACTGCTATTGGTTGTTTTTTTCTAAAAGATATTGTTGTTTGAAAACATATTGTATATTAAAAAATTTAGATTATTAATAACAATTATAATAAATAATTTATCATGTGTATTGTTTTATTAAAAAAAAATTTTTTTAAACACAAAAAATTTATAAAATTAAATATTTTTATAAAATAATAATTTTTTTTTAATAATTTTATATTAACAATATAAATAATAAACCAGGTACGTAATAATTATAATAATTCTGATAAATTATACAACATTTACAACAAAAAAATAATTTTTTTAGGATTATGAAGCACAGGTAAGAATTTGTTTATAATCATTGTTTATAATTATTAGATCATAAGTTTAATGAATTATTTTTTTTCTATGAGTGTTATTACAATACATTCTTAGGATACTAAGTTGAATTTTATTATTTTTTTAAAGATAAAAATTATTATAGCTCAAACAGACAATATTGTCTGTATTTTTGTTTATTTATAAATTAAATAAACAAATAAATGAAAAATCGAAAATGACAGTTTTATAGATAATGTTATACTGAGAAATTCAAAAAAAAAAAAAAAAACCAAAAAAAATCAAAATTGATTAAGAATTGCGGGCTGTGGATAATTTTGAACAGTAAATTCTCATTTTAAACCACTGTGCGATGGGTTTTTTGAAAAATTTTGATTTTTTTCAAAAAAAGACAACATTTTGTTAAATTTGAAAAGATTTCAAATTGACTTATGGAATTAAAAAGAACATATGAAAGCCCTAATTAGACACAGAAAGGATCATTTTAATATATATACAATGGCAAAAATCTATAATAAAATTTTTCATTCATTCATTCTTCGCAAGATTTATTCATTTTTGTCTGTCCGCACCTAAAGTTTGCCAATTAGATATTTTTTTTGTTTTCAATCAGTTACGTTTGAAAAAATGTACCTTTAAATTAAAATTAGAGTCTACTTTCATAAGAGTTAATTTAACTGCATTGACAGAAAATAAATTAATTAAAATACAGTTTACCCTAAAATATTTAACTGAAATTTCCATACACTAAAATTTGTATGAAATTAAAATTTAATTCTATCAATATAAATTACGGAGTGTCTATTTCGCCAGACGTCTGGCGATTTAAGCAACTCAAATTAAATCGCCAGTCAGCTGTCTGGCGATTTAAGAGAAATGAATTAGTTCGCCAGTTAAGAAAAATACACAGCAAAAGACTGGCGATTTAAGACGAGTAGCTTATTTCGACAGTAAAAGAAAAAATATATCATACACGATAAATTGAGGTTAAGTTACGAATTTGACAAAAGCGTAAAATAATTTTATTTTACTCAATTTTTTTCTTTTTCGTCTATTAATACAATTTTTAAATATAACATTATTTCGCATTAAAGTCCCTGTTAAAGAAGTAGTCTTTTACTTTTATTGTTTTAAAAAATAATGCTTGCTTCCATTTTGGCGGAAAATTTAAATATTTATTTCCACAGATTCAATATATATCCTCATTGAGTCGTTTTCTAGAAACATTTATCAACTGCGTATTAATAATTTACAATAACACTTAGCTGTTTAATAGAAATTGACTTGACATTAAAATGCGATATGAAAAATTATTTTTTAAATTTAATTCTAAACAGAAAATAATCCTGGGGTGTAAAAAACACATTAAGAAGTCCAATTTAAATCTTTATTTTAATTGTAATATAATCAGGGTGTCTACTAATTTGGTCCCACAAAATTCCCGGTTTTTGTTTTTATTTTTCCCGGTTTTTTCTCTTGTTAACTTAAAATTTATTTTAAGTATAAATAGACCTACAAATGGCCACAAAAATTGAAGATAACAGTTGATAATTAAAGCAAATAATTGAAATTCAAAGAAAATAATTGAGAATTAAAGAATTAAATATTAAACTTTAAAAAAAATAATAATTGAGAATTAAAAGAAACAATTAATAATAAAAAGAAATAATTAATATTGAAAAAAAATAATTGAAAAAAGTCGAGATTACTGAATATTGAAACAAGCAATTGAAAATTGAACAAAATAATTAAAAATTAAAGAAAAAAATAATTGAAAATTGAAGAAAGTACTTAAAAATTAAAAGCAATATTTGAAAACAGCAGAAAAATTTAGAAATCGACGGAAATAATGGCGAATTGACGAAAATAATTTAAACATTATTAATTTAAATAAAAATTGAAAGAAAAGCATAATTTAAAAAAGCTGAGAATTTTTAAAGATTGAAGAAAATTGAGAAGAAATGGAAAGAAATATGAAAAAATAATTGGGAATAAAGAAAATAATAAGTGATAATTGGAGAAAAAAGGAATTGAACAACCCAGGAGTTGTAGAATTTGAAGAAAACAATAAGAAATGAAGAATGTAATTTGTAATTTAAAGAAATTAATTAAAAATTGTAGAAAATAATTTGAAATTGAAGAAAATGTGATTTTATGAAAATTGTTAAATAATAATTGATAAATTGAATTGAAGTTTCAAAAACATAATTGAAAATTGAAAAAAATATTGAAAAAAGCCGAGAATTATTGATTATAGAAGAAAATAATTTAAAAAAGTCGAGAATTATTGAATATTGAATTAAATAATTAAAAATTGAAGGAAGTAATTGAGATCTGAAGAAAATAATTACAAATTGATGGGAATAATTGAAAATTGAAAAAAATAATTGAAAATTAAATAGAATAATTGGCAATTGAAAAAAATAATTTAGAGTTGAGGAAAATAATTAAAAATTGATTAAAATAATTTAAAATCGTAGAAAATATTTCAGAATTAAAAAAAATAATTAGAAATTGATGAAAATAATTGAAAATTGAAGAAAATAATTGTCAATTGAAGAAAATAATTGAGAAATGAAGAAATAATTTTAAATTAATGAAAATAATTCAAAATGGAAGAAAATAATTGAGAATTGTAGAAAATAATTGGAAACTGAAGAAAATAATTTGAAATTGAAGAAAATGTGATTTTATGAAAATAGTTGAATAATTGAAAAATTGAATTGAAGCTTAATGTCAAGTCAACTTCTATTAAACAGCTAAGTGTTATTGTAAATTATTAATAAGCAGTTGATAAATGTTTCTAGAAAACGACTCAATGAGGATACATATTGAATCTGTGGAAATAAATATTTAAATTTTCCGCCAAAATGGAAGCAAGCATTATTTTTTAAAACAAAAAAACTAAAAGACTACTTCTTTAACAGGGACTTTAATGCGAAATAATTTTACATTTAAAAATTGCATTAATAGACGAAAAAGAAAAAAATTGAGTAAAATAAAATTATTTTACGCTTTTGTCATATTCGTAACTTAACCTCAATTTATCGTGTATGATATATTTTTTCTTTTACTGTCGAAATAAGCTAATCGTCTTAAATCGCCAGTCTTTTGCTGTGTATTTTTCTTAACTGGCGAACTAATTCATTTCTCTTAAATCGCCAGACAGCTGACTGGCGATTTAATTTAAGTTGCTTAAATCGCCAGACGTCTGGCACTCCGTATAAATTAACTTGAAATGTTCTTGTGATTAAATTAATTGATATTTAGATCATTGGAAATTGAGATCATTAAAATTTTGAAATAATTATTTTTAATGAAAATATAAATTAGTAATTAAGAATCAATATATATATTTAAGTTTTAATTTATTGAAGTTTGAATTTATCTAAATTTTTATTGGTTATTAGGCTTTAAATTATCTAAATTTTAATCAATCCTTGCGTTTTTATTATTCTGATTATTAATAACTAAACATTTAAACTTTTCACAATTTTAATTTTTTTTGTAAATATAAATTTCACTTCATTTCAAATTCTATTAGGCCTAATTTTCATTGATTCAAATTATAGTCTAAATTATTATTTTCAAAATTTGGACTGATTAAAGCTTTAATGTTACAGTGAAACTTGTTTGTATAATTAGAAGTTTTTATATAATAGTTAATGTTTAAAATGATTTAAATGTATTATTAGATTTTGAAAATTTGTAAAGTTTATAATAGTTCAAATTTTTATTAATTAAAATTTAAAGATATAAAAGTTTAAAATAACTGAAGTTTATTAATATTAAAGTATGAGTAACTTTGTAATTTCTATACTACTTAAAGTTTAAATCAATTTAAACCGTATAAATAATATTAAGTTTATACATGTTAGTTTGTAAATGTAGGAGATTAAAATAATTAGGATTTTAAAAAAAATTAAATATAAATCTTAAGACTTGAATAAGTAACAATTTGAATTAATCGAAGTTAAAATAAATTTGAGTCAACATTTTGTTGAAACTGTTTTAAGTTTGGAACTATTTTAAAATTGAAAAAAATAAAACTTGAGTTGTTAGAACTTTTGAAGAATAGAAATAATCCTCAATAGAAGTTTGGAATGATTGAAGTTAGTATAAATTATATAGAAGTTTAAATACATTTTGTTTAAAAAACTATTCTTTCAACAAAAATATTTCAACTTCTTGTAATGTATCTGCCTATGCTATTTTCTCCTTTTATTTATTTTTTTTTATTTTTTTATTTTTTAAATATAAAATTGGAAAACTAGTGCTCTTTTAAAACATTTTTTATTTACTTTTACTTATTTGTCTATTTCTTGAGATCGGCAGTAATTTTAATTTACATAGAATGAAAGTAATATTTATCTAAAATATTAAGTTTATTTGAATAACAAATTTCATTAAATTATTAATCTCATTTGTACTTGCAAAAATTTATAGTTGTAAAAGACCAGAAACAATTCAATGTTTTTCAGTGTTTACCCTTACGAAAAATAAGTATTGGATTAAGGGCATGTGATGGATTATGACGTCACTGGTATAGGCAAAATTTGTCCGTAACTTTTCTCTTAAAATATTGAATATTTTGTCATGAAACTTGGTTCAATTACTTAAAATGTCATTAGGAAGGTCTCTCAGACCCAAGTTTGCTTAAATTTTGGCCCAAAATCAATTTTAAGAAATTTTCGAAAAATTGAAAATTTGTTTAAAAATCAATTTTGAGCCAAAATTCAAACAAACTCGGGTCTGAGATGACCTGAGTTATGACCCTTTTTAATGACATTTTAGGTAATTCTACCAAGTTTCATGACAAAATATTCAATATTTTAAGAGAAAAGTTACGGACAAATTTTACCTATACCAGTGACGTCATACTCCATCACATGCCCTTAAGTATTGGATTCAGTATTGGGAGTAAGTATTGGATTAAGTATTGAATTAAGTATTGAAATAAGTATTGAAGTATTGGAATAAGTATTGGTTTAAGTATTGGAAACTCCAATACTATTTTCGCGTAACGTATTTTTAGGCGCGTCCGTGATTTTACGTGCGGTGCCCACCCGTACGGGTCTATACCACACGGCCCGCCATCGGGCGTGGAGCCGAGATACGCTCGGCCAACGCGAGCTTGGACAAGTCCAAGCTCTACCAATTTCTGCAAGGTATGGCAAGAACCTTGCAGACCCTTGGTGAGGGTCGGGACCTTTCCTATCCCTGACGGCTATGCAGGCCGCCACCCGAGTTGAGACCGCAACTCACACGTCGTAACTCCAGAGGTGGAGTCGTCCCGCTAATGTCAAAAGACATCCAAAGGATCCCCCCACTCCGAAGCTACTTGCCCTAAGCGATATGGGCTCGCAACCACTGCCACCACGAATCCAACCCAATTGACCGGACGAGGACGAATCCTCGGGCCAACCCGGTCTCCCGTGGTACCTTTTATACGCGTAACGTATTTTTAAACAAATTATTTTTCTGTGGAATTCTGTGGAACTGGGATTTTGCGTTCCATGTATTTCTATGTATTAAATTTAAAAAAAAACTACTGCGCAAAGCAGGGAGCCATAGAAACTTAGTGCGCAACCAGTAAAATTTTTAAGAATGTTTGGCGAAAAAAGTATTGGAGTTTCCAATACTTAAACCAATACTTATTCCAATACTTCAATACTTATTCCAATACCTAATCCAATACTTAATCCAATACTTAATCCAAAACTTAATCCAATACTTATTTTTCATAAGGGTATGTTGCTATAATTTTCAATAGTTTTCAATATACAATTATTCTCTTTATATGTTATAATTGTTCTTTAATTTTTGTAGATATTTTGTTCTTTTATCTATTATTCTCGACAGATTTAAAATTTTTCATTCGATTGTCATTTATTCTCCTCATTTATAAATTCTTTTTTTTAATATTTAAAAATTTTAGTCATTTTGTAAATTTTCTTTCAATTATCAATTATTTTTTTGAAATTTCAATACAATTCTTCAATTTTCATTTCTTTTCTACAATTTTATGCATAATTTTCATCAGTTTTTAACTGACAATTTATTATTCTCCTTCAATTTTATGATTATTCATTAATTTAAAAAAAAAAATTTCTAATCCCGATTATTCTCACCATTCTTCGATTTTTTTTTCAATTGTTAATTGTTTTTTTTTAATAGTTAATTATTTTTTGTCACATTGTAATTTTATTTTTTAATTATCAATTCTTTTCTTGATATTTTCATTTAATTCTTTAATTTTCAATTTATTTCTTCAATTTTTAATTATTTTCTTCAATTCTCAAATATTTTATTTAATTTTCAATTATTTTTATCGATTTTCCATTAATTCCTCAATATTCAATAATTCTCTCATTTTTTTAATTAATTTTTTCACTCATCAAAATTGTTTTATAATTTCAATTCAATTGTTATTATTACTATTATTATTATCGCCTTTTACTATTAAACTTTCGATTATCATCAAAGTTTCTTCAATTTTAAATTTAATTGTTTAATTATTGTCTTACATTTTTAACTCCATTCTTCAATTTTTAAGAATATTACTTAAATTTAAATTCAATTCTTCAATTTTTAATTGTTTACTTCAATTTTTAATTATTTTTTTAAATATTAATTATTTTTTTCCATTTTTAATCCAGTTGTTAAATGTCCAATTAATTCCAACAATTATTCCTTCAATTTTCTTAATTTTTCAATTTGCAATTCTTTTCTTTAAATTTAATATTTCTTTTTTAATTTTTTCAATTATTTTCTTCAATTGTTTATTAATCTAGTCATTTTTCGAATTTTGTTTTCAATTGACAGTTATTTTCGTTTATTTTCACATATTTTTATCAATTTTTTAATTATTCTCGTCATTTTTCAATTATTTCATTATTTTCTAATATTAATTATTTTCCGCAATTTTCATATATTTTCTACAATTTCTTCAATGTTCAATTATCTTAAAATTTTATAATTATTCTTTAATTTTTTAAATGATTTTGTTCGGTTGTGTATTAATCTAGACATTTTTTAAATTTTGTTTTCAATTGTCCAATATTTTCGTCATTTTGTAATTTTTGTTCCAGTTACCAACTATTTTTTCCATATTTAATTTAATTCTTAAATTGTCAATTTATTTACTTAACTTTTTATTATTTTTTTCAATTTAAATTTTCTTTTCGATTTCCAATCGAAAGTTGTTAAATAATTTTTTCAACGTAATGAGAAGATACGTGTCGTCTACAATTGTCTGAAAAATAACATATTTCAATGAGAAATGATGCCCTGACAACAACATATATATACCCCCAAAGCACCGAAAAATTCCTGAAAATTTATTAAAGATTTATTTGCAAACTTCGGAATATTTAGGTGCAAAGCTTAGCGAAAATTGTGTAAAAATTAAAATGTCCCGATTAAATAAATGTTTAGCGTAAAACTTGACTGAACATTTAAATTTACATTTTCCTAAATTTTCGTCGCGAAAGTTTCCTGAACATTTAAATTTACATTTTCGTGAAATTTTCGTCGCGAAAGACTCCTGAACATTTAAATTTACATTTTCGTGAAATGTTTGTCGCAAAAGTTGATTCAACATTTAAATTAAATTTTCGTGAAATGTTTGTCGCAAAAGTTGATTCAACATTTAAATTAAATTTTCGTGAAATTTTCGTAGTGAAATTTGACTGAAGATTTAAACTGAATATTTGTGAAATGTTTGTCGCAAAGTGGATTGAACATTTCAGTGAATATTTGCTAAATGTTGAGCGGAAAGTTAACCAAATAAAAAAAATTATTTTAAATAGAACACACATGAAATTGTAAGTTGAAAGATTGTATTAGATTAAGGATTTGTAAAACGTTACAGAATCTTCAAAATTTTATTCAATAAATGTGTTTATATTAATTTAATTACTGTTTAATTTACTTGTTCCCCTTCTATTTAATATAATTTTTTTATTCGGTCAACTTTCCGCTCGACATTTAGCAAATATTCACTTAAATGTTTAATTCACTTTTGCGACAAACATTTCACAAATATTCAGTTTAAATGTTCAGTCAAATTTCACTACGAAAATTTCACGAAAATTTAATTTAAATGTTGAATCAACTTTTGCGACAAACATTTCACGAAAATTTAATTTAAATGTTGAATCAACTTTTGCGACAAACATTTCACGAAAATGTAAATTTAAATGTTCAGGAAACTTTCGCGACGAAAATTTTACGAAAATGTAAATTTAAATGTTCAGTCAACTTTTACGCTAAACATTTATTTAATCGGGACATTTAAATCTTTACACAATTTTCGCTAAGCTTTGCACCTAAATATTCCGAAGTTTGCAAATAAATCTTTAATAAATTTTCAGGAAATTTTCGGTGCTGTGGGGGTAGCCTGTCTGAATTCCAACGGAAACGACCTGTAAAAAAACTTTTAGTGATAAGATTTTTGGGTTAAACTTTTTCGAGTCTCACCATGTATAATGAATTGAATTGATCATCCATAAATGATGTTCCGCTAGAGGGCTGAATACTAAGTACGCCTAGTTTAAGTTTCTGCGGTCTTTTTAATGGTTTTTAAACTATTTATGTGCTCTTATTGTTGTGCGGCATTGATTTTTGCGAGTTTGTTCTGGAACTGGTTATTTTGAGTGTATAATTTGCTCTTTTTAGTCATTTTTTACCTCTCAAAAAGTATATTTTGTGTGGTGGTCATAACCTCAAACTTTTGCACGTGGTACTTCGTATGTTCTTTTGTGCAAATGTCTCCCAAAGATACTTTATTAATTTGCGGCAAGTGCAGGAAAGGTGTGTCAGCCAGTGTTCCATCTTGTCCGGGTTGTTCTACCAGGTATCATCCTGCATGTGCGGAGTTAGTGGGGAAACTCGATGGTGGGCGCTATGCGAAATGTTGTGGTTCAAGGTCACGTAATGGTAGTCCTGAACCGAATAAATTAAATCTGACTCCTTCCGATCCTGATAATAACACTAATAACACTAAGGATGGCTCAACTTCGACTGCACAGCTCTTAACTCCAGATCCTGTCGTTCCTGAGTCAACTTCTTCTGTACCATTTTTATCTAGTATTGAAACTATTATAAACAATGCCCTGACTGCACATCTTGCTGGATTATCTATTAAAATTGAAAATTTATCTGCAAAGTTTGACAATCACAATACTAGAATCGAGACTTCTGAAATTAAAATTGATGACCTTTCTCAGAGATTGTCAGCAGTTGAAGGTATGATGAAAGATTTTAATTCTCAAGTAGAGTCAGTAATTAATTCTACAAAAACCATGTCAAACAAATGCATTAAAGAGATTGAGGATAGGACTGTGCGAAGGAACAACTTGATACTATTTGGTGTTCCTGAGCATAATGTCTCTTCTTCTGAGGTTGAAGTAAATATTTCATCTGATAGTAAAGTCTTCCTTTCTCAATTATTTGATAATGCTTTCTCACTCGATCCGTACTCACACATACAGATAACAAGATTGGGATTACTATCGCAGAAACGTCAGAAGCCCCGCCCTCTAAAACTGACATTCGAGACTCAACGACTGGCACATGTATTTCATCGGGAATTTCTTCTGGCCAAGAAGAAAGAAACGTTGTCGAATCTGAAAGATTTTTGGCTTACATTCGACAAAACGAAACAACAATTGGAGCAGATTGCAGAGTTGAAAAATCAAATCAAGATTCGACTACAAGACGGGGAAACAGGTTTAAAGATTTCCTATCGCCGGGGAATTCCTGTGATCGTACAACCACGTGTACTTCCGAGTGTATTGGTCAGCAGTGTCATGTGACGAACTTATCTGCTGTCTCTTCTCTAACTGATGGTTCTCTCTCCGACGTACTACAGCGCACTACCAGACTTGATGTACATAGGCCGCATATTACCGTCTACTATCAAAACGTCAGGGGTGTACGTACCAAGCTAAGTTTATTACGTTCCACAATACCGTTGTTGCAGTTTGATGTTTTTATTCTTACTGAAACGTGGCTCATTGACAGTATTAAATCATCTGAACTGGGATTCTTTAATTATGACGTGTTTAGGTGTGACAGACATGCCAATACCAGTTCAGCTTTATTCGGTGGGGGTGTGTGTATTGCAACCAAACATGGTTTACATGGCTCTATTATTAACACAAATTTTTGTTCTATTGAGCATGTCTTTGTTAAATTGCAAATTAATAAAAAAACGCTAATACTTGGTACTTTTTATATCCCGCCGAACAGTTCATTGGAAACTTATAACGTATTATGCTATATTTTAGAGGAAATTTTTCTGTTATTCTCCTCTTCTGAATTTATTATTATGGGAGATTTTAATTTGCCGTACGCGGTGTGGCAAACTGATTTTAATCATGAATCAAGTTGCTCTGCGGCGCCAAGTTCAACTCGTGTTCAACGTCAAATTTTAAATATAGTTTCTGACACGATTGTTTACTTAAATTTGTTTCAGATTAATTTTTTCAGAAACACATTTGGCTCTATACTAGATCTTGTTTTTGTTAGTTCTGTTAACGATAAAATTGTATCTTTGGCCTCTGATGAATTATTACCTATTGATAATTTTCATCCTCCTTTAATCTTAAAATATTTAATTTCAAGTTCTTCAATTTGTAATAATATGAAAAATAACGGTATGATTATGTCTTTTGATTTTAGTAATGCGAACATTCCAGCTATTATTATTTATCTTTGCGCAATTGATTGGGAAAATGTTCTCTCGTCGAATAATATTGATGATGATGTCAAGATTTTTTATAATCATATTTATGATGCGTTTCGATGTTATGTACCATTGAAACGCTTACGTCAGTCTGAGTTTCCAGCTTGGTTCAATGGTGATCTTATCAGATTAATACGTGAAAAAAAAATAGCGCATGCAAATTATAAATGTAATAGAACCCTAAACAATTATTTTATTTTCTCAAAGTTGCGTTCTGATTGTAAATTGTTATCAAAAAATTGTTATAACAATTTTCTGAGGAGAGTAGAAAAATCTATTATATCAGATCCAAAATATTTTTGGAAATTTGTGAACAAAACACGTAAAGAGAGTCGAATTCCTAACCATATGTTCTTAAATGACATATCTGCGAATGATAATGGGCAAATTGCGGAATTGTTTGCTAACTTTTTTAGATCGATATATAATACGCCTACCACAAATGTTGGTTGTTCGCAGACAGTGTTTGACACCATTGATCTCAACTCAATTGAGATAAAAAAGAGTAGTATAAAGGAGAAAATAATGTCTTTGGATGTGGGCGTTGGTGCGGGTCCGGATCGAGTATCTTCCTTTATAGTTAAGTCTTGCTGCTCTTCTTTTATTGATCCTCTCTATCTTTTATTTTCTAAATCTATTTTGCAATGCACATTTCCTAAAGAATGGAAAAAAGGAATTATCATTCCAATTCACAAAGATAATAGTAAAAATGATGTTAAAAATTACAGGCCGATTACAATCCTCAATGTCTTCTCGAAGATATTTGAGAGTATAATATTTGATCAGCTTTATCATGCAGTGTCTAATATTATTATTGAGGAGCAGCATGGCTTTATTAAGGGACGTTCGGTTTGCACTAATCTGTGTATCTATTCTGAGTTTCTTTCCTCTAATCTTGAGGCGGGTTCTCAGGTGGATGCCGTTTATACGGACTTTGTAAAGGCCTTCGACAGGATTGATCATAATATTTTGCTAACTAAATTACGAATTATGGGTGTTTCGCCTGTAGTAACTGCTTTTTTTGGTAGTTACTTATCTTCTAGAACTCAATCTGTCAGAATAGGTCATGACTTTTCTGAAGAATTTATTTCTTCTTCTGGTGTTCCTCAGGGCTCAAATCTTGGACCGTTACTGTTTGTAATCTATATTAATGACTTAAAAAATGTGTTAAAGTTTTCTCGATTTCTATTATATGCTGACGACTTAAAAATTTTTCGTGTAATTAAAGACTATTTTGATTATTTAAAACTTCAAACTGACTTAATGAGACTTCATCAATGGTGTTCCATGAACGGTATTTCATTAAATGTCAAGAAATGTTGCTCCATATCGTTTACTAGAAAAAGGAAATGCCTTGAATATGAGTATGCTATTGATGGGGTTGTTCTTGATAAGGTTAATAAGGTGAGAGATCTTGGCGTAACTTTCTGTCAGGATCTTTCATTTGATGTTCATATTTCAATTACGGCTTCCAAAGCCATAAAGGCTCTTGGTTTTATTAAACGTAACGCTGGGAACTTTAGAGATAGGAGCACCCTGAGAGTCCTTTATATTTCTTTTGTGAGATCTATCTTGGAGTATGCGTCGATTGTCTGGTCACCGTATTACAGCGTTCACATCCTGAGACTAGAACGTGTGCAAAATCGCTTCCTGCGATTCGCGGCAAATCAGCTTAACTTAGAGTTTGATTTTATTTCTCATGATTACGACTTTTTAAGAGCGCAACTCGGCTTACCTAAGATTGGCACTAGATTTTTATACGCCGACTTGCTTTTTTTGTTTAAGTTGATCAGTGGTGTTATTCGCTGTCCCTCTGCTCTTGAATTGATCAACTTCTCTGCGCCTTGCAGAAATCTTAGGTTTTATTTGCCTTTTTTTGTTTCATGGCATAGGACAAACTATGGTTATAATTCGGTTTTCTCTAGACTTAACAGAGAGGCTAATCTTGTCTGTGATAATATTGACCTCTTCGGTTTTAAGCTAAGTATTTTTGTTTCAAGATTAAGGCAATTTTTGTTTCAACGGAACTCTACGATTGTTTAAAACGCACATGTTTTTATTGTAATGCGATACGGATTTTTCTTTTTTCGTTTTGTTATTCTATATATAAGAATCTAATTATTATTATTTTTTTTTTTAAAAAAGGGTGTTTTTGTAGCCCGTATATCTGGTTAAATAAATAAAAAGTGTCCACCATATTTAACCCGCTATTTTGATTTTCGAAAATCTGACATCGTATTCGTAATCATCGACCCCGAAATCCCCCAAGTAACAAATTTTAAGCGAATTTGAGCAATTTCGAAAAAATCTCAGGCATTTTGAATTTTGAAATTTTTTCAAACCGCTAGGTTTCCCGGGGGCACGAAAGGGCTAATGTTAGGAAAGGTAAAAGTTAATAATTGCAATGTTAATAGCAGTTTTATTAAAAATTGAGTAAAGTGTTATTTACATTTTTTAAAACTTTGAAAGAATTTAATTTCAACTGTTGAAACTTTTAATAATTTTAATTTAGGCTCACTTATAAGTTGAGTATTTTGCAATTGAGATTAATTTTTTTGATAAAAACCCATTTTCTTAATGGGTTTTTATCACCCGTTTAAACTAAACTAAATGAATAAATAAATAAATTTTTTTTAAACAAATATTACTCTCTTTTGAAAATAAAAAATTCTTAATTGCCGCATTTTTGCCAATATTGCATATTTATTATAAATTGTCATTTACTAATTTATTATATTTTTTAAGAGCGATATACGACCACGCTCTAATCAGGCTTAGTTTGTAAATAGCTCATTCGACGTCTTCTTAAGTACATACAAGAAGTTAAAAATATATTGAAACAAGAAACACAATATCCAATTATAAAATTATTAAAAACAGGATTTTCAAAATTTTAGAATTTAGAAATATTAATGACTTTGAATAAAATTGCATTACAGAGTTCGTTAATAGGTCAATCGATGTGTTTTCAAAAAATAAATAAATACACAAAGTAAAAAAAAAGGAACCATTTTATTACCATTTACAAACAAAAAAGATATTTAAGATTGATCGTTCGGGTTTAAACTATTATGGTTCTCGATGCATAGAGCCAAACATAATGTTAATATACAGACGCATATTTTTTAAAAATATCATTTTCTACATCCTGGGCCCCAAATATTTTGAAATATGTCAAAAATTTTGGAATTGATAATTTGAGGGTAAAACAATACTTTCTCTATGAGGAAGCAATAATGTAAGTATTAATTATATATAACTGAAACTTACGAGATACGAACTTCATCATATATTTGTCGAAGGTTTAAGAAAGTCGTCGTGACCATTTCAAATAATTCTCTCTTGAATCCTCTATCCTGCAATTCAGGAATATTTGGCCCATGGTTGTGTTGCTGCGTTACATTAAAAATCCCATCAACCAATGTACCACGTCCACGGCACTGTCCTTTTTTATATTTACAGCATATAAAATACCTGCAGATATCATCAGTGCATTAATAAAATGTTGAATCAAGAGAAAAATGCATTAAATTATTTTTATTAACAAAATTATTAAAAGAAGTTTTTCTAAATTTAATAATAATAATAAAATGAATGAATGAATGAATAAGCAGAACGCTTTCCGTACCGGCGGAAATAAATTAAAATAAAATTATCTCTGCAATTTTTCTGATGTTCATTTACAATATTCTGAATATCAACAATTCAGAAAACATTAGCAATATTAAAAAAATGTTATTTTATGTTAGTTATTTTACTTGATGAAGTTTAAAATCAGCATTATAATTTAAAATATTTTTTTAGTTACAGTATGGATAATGTCATTATTAACAAACCAAACCATTCAAAATTGTATTGGAATTTATTTTAAAAAAATAATATGTTTACAGTTTACTCACGTTCCATTTTTATTGTAGCGGTAATTGTCCCAAACATAATCTTCATACATGGTCACGAGTTGCAAGAGGTCCCAGGAGCCTGAAGACTTACTGTTTAGATTGAAGAATTGAAAAAGTTTTCTTATATTCAATTCTTACATGCGACTGTATGTCCGGCTAGCCGGATAAAATAATTGGTCCATCTATCTGGACCAAGAAGACTAGAAACAGGAGACCCAACATGGAGTGAGACTGATGGTCAAAATTGTGTACTACCCCGAGGCGCGGTAGTTTTCTGCGCATCCCCACACTGAAAAGAGGTTAGGAAATCTGTCAAACTTAGTTCCTTACAGCAGAAGTATTATAACCTCCGAATAACAGCAAATCCACTTTGGCGTTGCTCCTGCATTATTTTAGTACATATATTGTACCAAACGTGTTCCCCAGGACGTAAGATAGCTGCTGCTCTAAACTTTGGTACGACTCCCGTACCAAACTGAGACAGCTCTGTTACCAAATTGTAATCATCTATTTATATCGTTCATTTCGAACATATCGTGTACTAAACTTTTTTCGGTGCACCAATTCCCACCATATGCTTAACTACATGAATTCTGGTCGTATGATAATATGCATCAGTAAAATCGGTGGTGGGAATGCGCAGAAGACGACCGCGCCTCGGGGTAGCACGCCTATGCATACTGCCACGGTTTGGACCATTGCTCCCGATTTTAAGCAGCCGAGTTTGTACTCCTGTTTCTAGTCTTCTTGATCTGGACGTTCAGGCTCAGGAAGCAAATATCACTAAATGTAAGCCTAAACGGACGTCTAGATACTTCGTAAATTCTTTTAAAAATTGATTTTCATTAGATAAATAAATTCTGAATAAATATAAATATATCAATTTTCCACGATATAAGAGTTTCTTTCTCACACAGAATAACGTCTTACTACAACTTAACGAAAATTCTATTAATGTTGTTAATTATTTAAGTTTGTAGACAATTAAAATATATTTGGGCGATTCTCCTGAATAGCACCTGTTTTTGTTTGAAAAAGAAAAAAAATTTTTTTTAATTTTCTAGATTATTTTTTGTTAAATAGGTTCCAAAAAGGTTCAAAAACAAGAAAATAAGTTGCGCAAAATTAATTTGCAAATTTACGACCTACAGAAGCATTTTATTGTCACGAACCTTAAAGGTTAGAAATATTATAAAATTGATTTTGGTAAACAAACAATATTTTTAATTTTCAGACTTAAATTTTTTATATTAATTTTCTGGAATTATAAACGATATGTTTTACCTTTTTTTTTTTAATAAAATAAAACGAAAACTATTTGATCAAAAGTTAGACTAAAAAATTTTTTAGAGTATTTTCACAAGTTTTAATGGTGAGTAAAAATTGATAGAATTTTCATTTTTTGACAAGTTGAAAGTAACGCGCAGTTCTTTAATTTTTGTTCAATTCGGTTCGTTAATAGATTAAAAATTTTGAAATTAGATCTAGAAAAATGGAAAATAATTGATATTGATAATTAATTAAAAACTGGAGAAAATAATTGCAAAATGATAAAAAGAAATGAATATTAAAAGAAATAATTAAAAAGTAAGTGACTGAGAAACCTACTCTATAAAAGAGTGAGAATTTACTCTTATAGAGTGAAATTTTATTATATTATATTATTATAAATATTTATTTAAATTTTATTTCAGTTCGAGTGAAAATTCACTCCAAAGTTAGTGTCAGTGTTCACTTTTTGCTTTGAATGAATTTCCGTTTGAATTGAAGTGAAAATTCACCCTGTAAGTGTGACATGTTACTCTTTTATTAGAGTGGGTTTCTCACTCTGATTGTAGTGGCTTAATTTTCACTCTTTGTGGAGTGAAAACTTACTCCTAGAAATTCAAAGAGACTATATTTGTAAATGACAAAATTGTAAAACTTTAAAAAATCGTAAAATAATTTTAAAAAATGGTTTTTAAAGCTTAAGAGTAGTACTATACTATAATATTTAGGAAAATTAAAATACAATTTTGGTAAGCCACAAAAAATTAACAAAATAGAGCAAAACGAATATTTTTGTTCATTTAAGTTATAATTGTAGAACATCCTGACGTGATGAGCCATTTTTAAGGTCAGATTCTAATACTGCATCAAAACATGTACAAGAATCACCTCCTATTTTTTTCGTAACAGAAATGAACGAAATTTTACAGGACTGTGTAATAATAATAAATTTAAAAATTAAATTCAATTTGCCATAAAGAATATAAAATTCAGCAATAAATAATTAAACTGTTTTACTTTCGAAGGAAAAATAATTAAAATTGAAAAAGTGATTGAAAAAATTGAAGAAAATAATTCGATGGCTCCTAAATCAAAACACGTTATTCGTGAGAGCAGATACAAAACATGTTATTCAGATAAACAAATAGAAAATGTCTTATTTAAAATGACTTTTTTGAAAGGCTATGTTACAATTTTAATTAATGGTTGTTTTAAAAGCCTAACAATATTATGAAAATTTAGATCAATTAAATTGATTACATTATGTTAAATTAACTTTGTGCAATTAAAATACTTTATTTTTACATCTTATATTCACTTGAAAGTAATTCTAAAATTTTAGAAAATTAGGTTACAAAATTTGTCACAATGAGCTACGTGTTTTCTATTTGTTTTTCTGAATAAAGTGTTTTCTATCTGCTCTCACGAATAACGTATTTTGATTTAGGAGCCATCAAATTGAAATTTGCTGAAGGTAGATTGATCAATAATTTTTTTTAGTTTTTTCAATGGCTTTTGCAATTTTAATTATTTTCTATTCTACAATAAACAATTTCATTATTTATTGCTAAATTTAATATTATTTATCTCAAATTGAATTCATTTTTTTTTTTAATTTACTGCTGTTATTTTCATTTTGCAATTATTATCTTCAATTTTTAATCATTTCCATTAATTCTGAATTAATATCCCAAACATTCAAATATGTATCTGAATTTTCTATTATTTTTTTCAATATTCACTTATTTTTATCATTTTGCAATTATTTTCTTCATTTTTTAATAATTTTAATTATTTTTTAATTACTTTCCTAAAGATTCAGTTATTATCTGAAATGTAGATTATTGTCTTCAAGATTCAATTTTTTAAACGATTTTTTAATTATTTCCTCTACTTTCTAATTATTTTCATCTATTTGGTAGATATATTTTTTAAAAATTATAAATAATTTATCGGAAATTTTAATTATATTTTTCATCTTATGTAATTTATATTTTTGAATGAATTTTGTTAATTATTTGTCAATCAATTTTCCTACATTTTCTGTTATTATCTCAAATTTACATTATTGTCTTCAATTTTCAATTTTTTAAACGATTTTTCAATCATTTTCTCCAGTTTCAAATTATTGTCATTCATTTGGTATAATTTTAAAAAGTTACAATTATTTATTAGAAATTTTAATTATTTTCATAATATGTAATTTATTTTTTAAAATAATTATTTATTTTTAAAAATTACTGATTTTGATGTTCTTTGTTCAATTATTAAAAATATCAGTGAAAAATTTGATAAAGAAGAAAGAATGACAATATCATTTTGAATCTGTCCATTTTGAATTTTCTGTTCCCAACGTGAACTGCGAATCAGAGAAAGGGGCGTCGTCTTCCATTGGTCTTTTGTCTCACGTTACGATTTCAGAAATAGCAGGGGCGGTTGAACTTTTGGACATTAGGTGCACAATATATGTATATTTATTTTTTTTATAAGAGTCTACTGTGTAAAGTATAATATTTATTCACAGTACTTTACATTTTATTGTTACATAATCAATAATTATATAATTTTTTAAAAGAAAATACGTGAAAAACCCTGACAAAAGTATTGGATCGAATTTCAATCAGTTTGAATAAGTTTTAATCAGTATTCTTCCGGGTCATTCCGAAATTTGTTTCCGAGCCAATCAGTTTTTATCCGAATCTAAAAATGGATGTAACTTAGCGAAAAATTCTTTTCAAATCATTCCGAATTAATCCATTTTATTCCGAAGCTAAATTTTAATCTGTTTGAATCCCGTTATTTCATTCCGAATCAATCCGTTTTATATTTGAATAAACCCAACCAAAAAAGTATCGGATTGATTCAGAATGATTCGGAATGAAATAACGGGATTCAAGCGGATGAAAATTTAGCTTCGGAATAAAATGGATTTTCGGAATGATTTGAAAAGAATTTTTCGTTAAGTTACATCCATTTTTAGATTCGGATAAAAAAAACTGATTGGCTCGGAAACAAATTTTGGAATGACCCGGAAGAATACTGATTGAAACTTATTCAAACCGTTTGGAATTCAATCCGATATTTTCGCCAGGGAAGGGAATGCGGAATGGAGCGGTCACAGCTCTTGGCTGTTTCCACGTTGCCATGGTAACGCTAATAACTGTGACCGTTCCTTAATAACGTACTTTAATGCTTGCTAATGGAAGAAAATTAATGTTAATTAATTAAGAAGGGACTGTTCTGTCAGATAAAAAGGAGAAATGGATGACGAAAAGTGAGTTGTTAAGTTTAATACGGAGTCGCGACATTACAAAAATGAGTATAAAATAAAAAATTTCTATTAAAGTATTTTGGTATTTTTTCTTCTTTCTTTTCAATTTTAACGAATATTATTTTATTTTATGCTTTTCTGTCGTAAAAAAGAAAGTTAATAGATTTCGTCTTGTAAATTTTGTTCGTTTGTATTTTCAATTCTTAATTTTTTCTTATTAGAAACAAATTTCTTATTTTTTTTATTTTTATTTATTTATAATTTAAGGTTAATTAATTTCTTTTAATACTTCTCCTTTTTTATTCAGTATGTATATACTGAAATAAATAAATTGTTATTAAAAATTCTATTTTTAAAAAAGCGGGAGCTCAAAATTAATTATTTTTTCAGTTTGCAGCCAATTGACGGAGTATATGTTTTTGGAGACTACTCTTACGTAAAAGATAAAAATAAAGAAGGTGGAGGGAGGTAAATGATATTTTATTTAAAATTTCATATTTTATTAACTTTTTTTTGCAGGACTGTCACTGATTTAAATCATTTTGATTTCAATGAAAAAAAATTTTCTATTCTCTGGAAGTCTAATACTGAGTTTAAAATATCGCAAACCATAAACAAAACCAACAAATTTTTGGATAAATATGAAAAATTTCAATTTAATATTTTAATATTTATAAAATTAAAAAAATTGTACTAATACGGTTGATCAAAATATCCACAATCTACAAATTTTTGGTATGAAGATAGCATAAAAATAGTATTACACTTTTTTATCTTTTGGGTCATTATAATTTAAATATAAATTCCAAACATCAATTAACTCATATTCCAATTTCTTTAAATTTTTGAATTTCAATTAATTCAAATTTACATGCACATTAATTAGTGAAAAATAATTCAAATAATATTAATCATTTTCCATATTCACAATAATCCTTTTTTTAATTCTTACAATATTTCTAAGAGATTTCACTTTTTCGAAACTATTTAAATTTTATCTTCTAATTTCTTATTTTTACAAAATTTTAAATTTGTTCTCTTTTTACTTTTGACACTTGTCATTTTATTTTAGGATTTTCTTTACTTTTCTTCTTTTAATGCAAATTGTTTAATATTATTTTTTACACAATTTTGTTATTATATCATTCACTAAATTTTTATTTCGTTGACTTTCATAATTATTTTCATATTTTTAAAAATAAATATGCTCAATTTTTTGTACATTTATTCAATTTGTTTTCAGATCTTGTCTATTTTTTTGTAAACTTATTCATTTTTTTCATAAAATTTTTAAATTTTTTTAATTTTTTTAAATTTATTGTTGCACTTGTTCGAGGACTTGTTTGAAGTGTAATATTATAAAAATGTTTTTGGTTCAATTTGCCAAAACTTTTTTATTTTTAAATGATTTTAAAATTTTATTTTTATTAATTCTAATTTTCTAGTAGATTGTAACCGAATTTGATTTTTTTTTGTACTTTTTACATTTGTTTACAGTTTGTTAGATTAAGGAAAAGAAAATTTCTCCATTTGCTTCCTATTTATTTAATTTTCTTTATGTTTCACTATTTTTCTAGTCCTTCGTTGCGTTTAAGTTAATTTTTTAATTTTTTCATCATTTTTTCATTTCTCAGAAACGGTTTTCCTTTTAAATTGTTTAGTTTTTATGTTATATTTACAAATTTGTGAAAACATTTATTTATTTGATGCTTTTATCTACATTCTTTCATTTCTCAATTTTCTTATTTTTTGATGACTTTTATTCTTTCATTTTATTTTATGTCAATTTAATATTCTACTAAATATTCTGATTTTAACATCGTTCTTCTATTTTTCATAGAATTTCTTTTCTTTTAAAATTTTGTTCTCTTTAGTAATATATTTTAAAGTTTTTTTTAATTATCTCCTTATTTTTTATTTTAATTTTAAAAAAATGTCCGTTATCGGAAGTCAGTGGTTTGACCCAGAAGTAAAATCGAATAAAGAAATGTTTTTTAAAATTTGTTAAATGAAACTATTGATAATATTTTTATATGAATGAATAAATCCTAAAGTGTTGTAACGATCTAAATCGTTTACTAATTTGGTAAATCGTTGTCTCCCTCTGAGTTCGCTCTTTTAATAATCGTGGCGTAAGTGCCACTGTAAGAATTCGAATCTGCGCGGTTTCCAGTTGCAGGTGGCGCGTCGAGCGTTAGCGCAGCAGACGATGTCGTCACCTGTTGCCGGCACCCGCCAGATTGATGCGAGCGACGCACGTGTAAACATTATTTCATAACGTTTAGTTAATATTAGCGTGATTATAGACTTATATCGTCAATAAATTGTGTTGATTTGTGCCAAATTGAGTGGTGGACTATTTTATTCACTCCTATAAAGGATTGCTGTCCAATAGCGCATTGCGCTAATAAATATTGTCGAGGGAGCAGAATTACGCCCAAGCCGCCGTTTCATCACTGGTAAGTTCGCCTCCTCTGATTTCTCTGGCTTTATTTTTCACCTGGTTTTTGCTCTCAATGGATTTGATCGCTTTCTCAACCTCTTCTACTTCATCGTAATTAACTCCTCAATAAAAGTGTGGTAAGTGTTGTGCGCGTATATTGTGTCTGCCGGTCGCGAGTCGAACCCCCTTTTCTCAATTTCTCTTGTTTGAATTCTCTTGTTAAATTATTAATTATTATTAAATTCTCGCGAGGGTGGTCACATTTTTGGCGCCCAACGTTTCTTTTAGTGTTTTTTACTAAAATCTAGTGTTTTTTGCGCAATTTTCTGAAAAGGAAAATTCCACTTGCTGTTAGCAAAATGGCGTCGCCATGTGGCTTTTTCCCGGAAAGAAAATTGCTTCTCTAAGTGTTCCCAACGTAGAAAAATGGCGATATATTCGTACGCGAAATTTCTCATGATAGACTAAAAATTTCTCTACATTTTTCGTCCCGTTTTTCTTACCAAAACACTTTAAAAGCGCACAATATTTAGACACACTAATTGCGTAGAATCTTTGTAATTTCCGAACCTCGCATCAATCTCACGCTTTATTTTCGGTTCACTGCCATTTCAAAATTCTTACGAACTTTTATCTTGAATCATTTTATGCTTGCGAATTAAAAATTAGTTTGATATTCCAAATAAAATAAAATTAACAAAAATTTTTCCGAAAAATGTAAAATTTAACTTTTTTTTTATCAATTCAAATTTCTGCTTCGCTTTTAGAATTACGCATGTAAAATGACTATCTTAACAAAAACTTTGTTTATCAAATGCTTATGTATTTTTAATATTCTTGCGAATTCGATTACTTATTAATTGCTTATTGATAATTTACTATTGTTTATGAAAAATTTATCACGATTTTGTAATTATCTTGTGATAATTGCCATGGGTGACAAAATAATTTGTCAATTTAATTGAATTTCGAGTGGCCACATTTTTTCCCCTCGCCACAGTGAAACGCCAGACCTTTTGTTCGGGTAGCGAAAACGTAAACACGGCAGTGTTTACATCAGACCGTTATCTCTGTTTCTTGCCGGTCAATATCAAATTTAAATAAAATTCAAATTTAAAATATTTCTCGCCTTGAGAAAATAAAATTTAAAATCGACAAATTTATATTTCTAGAGAATACGTGATTTGAAATCGAAACTTTTCTCCACATTTTTTAAATTATGGTTTATATAAATCTAAGCGCTCCTTTTTTTTATTTTTTGGAAATTAAAATTAAATTTTCACTTTATTGAAAATTACAAAATTAATAATTGCGCCCTAAAATTCTTTAATTTTGATTAACATTTTTTACGAAATTTAATAATAATGACCATCATTAATTTTTCAGTTCACGAAAATTTTTCTTACATAGAATAAATTGAAAAATCAAATTGGTAAAATCGACTGAACTGATTATTTGAACTAATTTAATTATTTAATTGATTAAAGTAAACTAAATTTAAATTAAAAATTTTTTTTTTCTTTTATCATTTTTCCAAATTTAACAAAATTAAATATTTGCGTTTTCGAATCTTTTGATTCCGATTGCGCATCATTTACAAAAATTTATCCACAAAATAATTAATTAATAACCAGTTAATTTTTTCAATTTTTCTCAAATGACGAAAAATAAAAATAGGAATTCTGCTGAAAAAAGAAAAACCCAAGAAGCACGAACTCAACAGAACGTATTCAAACGCTCGAATATGATTCCTC
Source organism: Ganaspis brasiliensis (assembly GCA_037103525.1). Classification (NCBI taxonomy): domain Eukaryota; kingdom Metazoa; phylum Arthropoda; class Insecta; order Hymenoptera; family Figitidae; genus Ganaspis; species Ganaspis brasiliensis. The sequence goes on from JAZKLR010000350.1 coordinate 2,333,705, forward strand.
GATCACCCCCAACCGGCAACCAGCCCCCCCCACCAGTAGTTACAACCGCCAGTGAAACATCTTTCACTCAGCACCAACTATTTGGAAACCCCTGGCAAGGAAATGCCCCCGGCGGAACACAACCCCCCCCCCGGTCACAACGCAAAGCGCTGACCCGGGAACGCAAAGCGCTCCGAACAATGCGCAAAGCGCTCTAAATCAAGAACAAAACGGTTCCCAACGAAACAGAAATTTTCTTGATGAAACACTAAGCGATCTGGACGAAACGCAAAGCGTTCCGGACAACGCTACGGGTTATTCAACCGGGCAAATCCCCAAAATAACTATCGCAAAATATCGGGATTCACATCGCATTTTAAAAAGATCGGCAACTCCACTAACCTCGGGAAAAATTAGTAAAGCCATTTCCAATATTCAATCTTTTGCACAGGAACAAGCACACTACAATAATGAATTTAAAAATTCATTAAAAGATTTATTTGCCAACCATTTAGCGGAAACACAAAAAATAATTAAAACATTAATTTCGGAAAATTCTCGACAAATAGACGTGCTTCGATCCGAAACTAACCAAAATATTAATTGTTTTAAAAGCGAAATAATTTCAGCCATGAACAATTATCAAGTAAACACGAATCAGGAAATTTTGACACTCACGCGGAAAGTCACGGAGTTACACATGAGGCAAGCGCAATCTCCTTGGCATGATTCTCGATGGGAATCCATCGATCATGAATACACAAGAGACGAGCACCCCATTCAACTCACCTCGTTACCCCCCACTCTTGCTACCACTACGGTAACAACAACGAGTGCACAAACGAGCACTGCATGGAGCACGGGAATAAACGCTTCAAGCGCACCACCCCCACTCTCCTTCTTGACTCCGTCGGTGAGAGTCCCCCCTCCTGCTCGTACCCTTCAGTTTAATGACGCTCCTAATTATTATGAAGCGCCACAGAATTTGACAAACGATTACGAGTCACAAAATTTAATTCAATTCCCTACACCAAATCCGACCCCGAATCCAATATCAAGGCCATTACCTACGCAGAACCAAATAGCTAATATTCATAAAATCATTAAATCCTGGGAATTAAAATTCCCTGGAAAACTAGATGCAAATGATTTTATTGATGAATTTGAATGTAAATTAAGCGCATCAGCGATCAATCCCGATCATGCGCTCTCCGTACTTTCACAAATCCTCGCCGGTTCCGCGTACACGTGGTTTACGACTTTTCGTAATAACTGGACTTCGTGGCCCGAATTTGCAACAAAATTTCGCAAAACCTTCGGTGACACCAACGACGACCAGCAAATTACGAACAAGATTCAGCGCGCCATTCAAATGGCCAATGAATCAGGGATCGAATTTGTAATTCGCATAGGCGCACTTTACAATAAATTATATTGTAAAGTATCGGAAAAAAGTCAGCTTGACAAAATCTACTCGGGTTTGCACTCTGATTTGATTGCGCAATTTGATCGAGATACGTTCTCGTGTTACGACGAACTAATCGAGAAAATACGCAAATATCAAGAAAAATTAGAAATCATGCAAAACACCGACAGAATGCGCGAGCAAGACAACAAAAAGCCTCTTGCCTCGCGCAGAAAAAATCAGCTGAATGCGATTGAATCACAATCATCGCAAAACGACTTAACTTCCCCCGAAATGCCCGATAGCGAATTAAAACCGGAATTAAAATCTAAAAACAATAAAAACAATAACGGAAAAAAACAAGCCAACAGTGAACCGGAAACTAACCTAAATAAATTAGAAATTTATAAAAGACAAATGGATGTCTTACAAAAGAAAATACACGGTACCGACAACCGGAAGGAGAGCACATACGCTCAGGCTGCGCACGGCGCAACCCAGCCCCCCTCTCCTCCGGTAGCCACTCATGAACCGCGCGCCCCCTCCACTTCTGGTTTTTACCACTCCTCAGGCCCTGCTTCGTCGCAGAAGGGGGGAGGAGATAGTGAATCGACCGCGCAGTTCAATCGCGGCCCAGACAACCGCAATTTTGGCAACAGAGGGCGCAATAATGGTTTTAGGGGTGGTAATCGTTTTAATAACAACCGAGGTGGTAACAACAGAGGAAATTGGAACGGTTATAGTCGCAATTATGGTAATAATTACAATTACCAACACCAATTTCATGTACCCCCACCTAGTTGCCACATAGATTGCCAGTGCAAAGTAAGCCCACCAGCACAGCCATCTTGGCCGCCTCAAACGCAGCCACCTTGGCCGCCACTAGCGCCACCTACCCAGCACTCGCACCCCTGGCAAAATCCCTACGATAGCCACTATCACGATCAGCGTCCAAACGCTGGCAATACTAACCAGTCAAAAAACGACAGCAGCGCCAGGAGAGATTAGATCTTCCTGGCGAATCAAAAACTAAGTTAAGCAAAAATTCAAATACGGCTATCGATTCGAAGCACCTAAACTTAAATAAAAACGCCAATACCGATGATCGTGCAATTCCGAGTAGCAGTCATGACGCTCAGGACTCAACGTGTGTTTCTCAAAATGCATCAACGCTTAATCAAGCGTACGCCAGTAGAAACAACACTAGTGACTCCGAAAGCGACTACGACGATGTTTACTCGGAATCCGAGACGGAATATCCGGACTCTGACGAAGAGCCCTCCTCCACTGAACCAACGTGCTCAGTAGGACCGAGCTTATCTTCAGTCACGTCAATGCCTTTAGCTACTCCAACTACCTGCATAGTAGCAGCAGTCGAACAGCTTAGGTACCTAGCGGATAAAGGGCCAGCACCGCCCCTACCGTCGCAAAAACGGATCACGATAAGGGTATCAATAAAAATTGGCGATAATAAAATCACAGGCCTCCTCGACACAGGTAGCGATCGCACCTTTATGTCAGGAGAGCTATTTGATAAAATTAAAAGTTTAGCGAATGGCGAACCTTTAAAAGACGCAATAACACGCTCAGGCGTTCAACTCGCACAGCGAGGACATATCGCCTCGCCACGTTATTCTGCAAAATTCGATACTCAAATTAATGATTGTTACGGCGAACTGTGGTTCACAATTCTTGACGGACTTGCATCGCCAATTATCTTAGGAATGGATTTTATTTTCGCATGGGAAATCGTCATTGACGCAATCCGGCGTCATTGGTTTATAAACGGGTCTAAAGTTCGGCTACCTTTAAATTTCGTGAATGGTACGGAAAATGCACTCAACTCCATGCAATTAATAGAGCTAACGTCCGAACAGCGGAAAGCTTTGGACAATTTTATTAATAATAAATTATCAAATTTTACCTCGGGAACCGGTGTAACTGATTTGACTACCCACGTCATCGAATTGACCGATTCGACACCAATTAAATTAAAGCCATATCGCAGAAGTATCGAAGCTAATAAAATAATAAATGCTCAAATTGATTCTTATTTAGAAAAGAAATTTATCGTTCCGAGCAACGGTCGTTATGCTAGTCCCGTCGTGCTTACGTATCGTAAGGATGGCAGGCCAAGGGTTTGCATCGATTATCGTCAACTGAATAAAGTAACGAAAAAATCAGCATATCCCCTGCCGCGCATGGACAGCATATTAGACGCCTTATCAGAAGCTAATGTTATCAGCACTATCGATCTTACCGACGCATTCCACCACATACCGGTCGACCCGAAGTCACGTGAATACACTGCCTTTGTCGTCCCCGGTCGTGGACAATTCGAGTGGATTCGAATGCCTTTTGGCCTCACGAATGCGCCGGCCACTTTTCAGGCCTTGACCGATAGGTTAAAAGACAAATTCGTCGACTATGTCCGAAAAAACAAATTGCCCGAATGCTTCATCGATCAAGTCCATGCATATTTGGACGATTGGATTATTATATCCAAAACGTTTGAGGAGCACATCTTGCTGCTGGATATTGTATTTACAATATTACAAGATGCAGGCCTATCTATCAATCGAGATAAATCCCATTTTGCCAAATCATCGGTCGAATACTTAGGATTTCTTCTCGATCAAGATGGGCTCAAACCGAATCCGAAGCGTATCGAACCAATTTTAGAACGCCCCAGTCCACGTAACCGTAAAGAGTTACGCCAATTTAATGGTTCAGTTAATTGGTACCATAGACATTTGCGCAATATTGCGAGAGTACAGGGTCCACTAAATAAATTAGCAAGTCCCAAAATAGCATGGCAATGGACTGAGGAGCACGAGAATGCATTCCAGGAAGTTAAAGAGTCGTTAAAAAGCGCACTGACTCTAGTTGCACCCAAGCCAAACTTGCCGTTCATCCTTTATACCGATGCGAGCGATACTGGTCTTGGCGCAATCCTGACGCAAGAAGAAGGAGATAGGGAAAATCTCATCACGTGCTTAAGCAGACCTTTGAGAGGTGCTGAACTAAATTATACCACCACCAAGAAGGAATGCTTAGCCGTGATTTTTGCAATTAAGAAGTTGCGCTGCTACCTCGAAGCCACTGAGTTTACGGTAATAACCGATCACTCGAGTTTGACTTGGCTACAAGGTGTACAAGACCCTAGAGGTAGGCTCGCAAGATGGGCCTTAGAACTGTGTAACGAGTCGCTATTTTATTTAAAAACTTACACCCGACTCGAAACACTTGTTTCTCGATTTGAACTTTCACCCCGAAATAAGAATACCAAATCCAACGCTGAACCAAAGGGGAGATTCTTCAAATCCACGACTTGGTGTTGAAATCGTTGAGACACGAAAATTGATAAAATTCAACTTACCAACGGCTTTCCGCTGCAAAGAAAATCCAACACGTGTTGCCGGCCTCGGCAACGCAGAAAAATCAAAGTTCGGAAAATAAATCTCGGCAGAACAAACAGGTTTAACACTTTAAAAATCACCACACGTTTCAACAATTAAATTTTCCTTTATTTCGCCACTCACCCCTTTTACTACAATTTAACAAAAGAAAACTATCAAATCTAATATTTCCGCAAAACCCCGAACACGTGTTCTCTCAGAACGATCCAAATAATCAGTCCTGGCCGTGACCTAGTCCCGAAATTGATCAGCCGGTCGATCCCCCTTTCTGCGTCCTTCTTCCTATCGCTGTCCTTGTCCCTCAGTCCGTGATTGGTCCCTTGGTCCAAGAATCCGAAAACCTACGAAAAACGCTCGGAAAACGAAGCTGACCTCACGCAACTCATTTTTCATTGGACACTCAAGCCAACGACCAAAATCACACGCAGAAACGAATATGAAAACGACAGAATTCAAGGACGAAAGAGAAAAGAAATACTCTCTGCAACCTTGAATATTCTAACTCTACATTATCTTAAATATTAAATAAGTAACGATTCACAACGTTACAATTCCCCCCCCTAGGCCGATATTCAATTTTAAAATAAATTAATATCGCCGACATTAATTTAATACCCCTTATTTATAAAGAAAACATAAATGCACTGACCATTATGATCAAAAATAATTTTATTTTTCTCTCTCAATAAACTTATGTTTTTCCCGGGAACAAAGAAAAATAAAAACGGAATCACAACCCGCTTCCCGGGAAATAACAAAACAAAAAGAAAACTCAGAAAAATATTAAAAATAATCAATAAAAACTCCTCTCTCACACGCAGATATTCTTCCCCTTGACTTCACTTATTAATCTTCCCTCTTCCTCTCACGCAGAAATTGGGACATCGCTTCCTGGGCGATTTCGGGCGGATACTCCCTCAGGAGCTCCGTTAACTCACGGAGTTCAACCAAAAACTCCCTGGTTATCAGCCTCCGGAAGTGGCACCGCCAACTCAACGTTCACTTCCTCCACTTGAGGCGGAAGCTCCACGGATTGAATGCGAGGGATGTTATTCGCCTCCGCAAATTGTTCAAAATCCGCGAAAACCTCCGGACGTATATCAGGAAGAGAAAATTGGCCAACTTCCCCAATCTCCGGTATGATTGGCATAATCTCCTCCTCAACTCGTCTTGCTTTGGCCTCTTCTACTGGCTCGGGTAACACGTCAGGCGTCTGCTCCTTTTTCTCTCCAATCCTGCTCTGTTCTGGGCTGCTTTGGGGAGAACCTCCCTTCTGTGGCACGAAGGGCTGACCTTCAAGGCGATCGACTCTACTCGTTGATTCTTGGTCTCGTTTGGCTTGGTAAAACCTGGAACGCCTCTCCCGATGGCGGATCATCCGCTGAGAACCAAACCGAGCCTCCATATCCAGCCGATGACGCTCGGAGCATCGGATACACTGTTGCAGAGTTGCACCACGCCTCCCACAATTCCAGCAAAAAATACCGCTGACTGGATCAGGGCACTGCCTCCTATTATGGCCTTGGCGCCAGCAATTTTGGCAAGCACCAAACGGAGGATCTAGATCCGGATCAGTAGGGATAATGCGGAGATTGCCAAACATTACACCATGCCTGATCACCTGGAGATGGCGAGGCTTCTTCTCCACCTCCATTTCGCACGCAGAAACGGTCTCCTGTGATTCCGGAGGTCCTGGGGGAGTCACTGGCCTTGTTGGTGGAACTGGTGACTGGTCCCTCGGACTGACCAATTCCAATGCCGGTCTCCGACGGCGGTTAGATTCCCTGGCCTGCCTCTCACGCAAATGCCTTAGCTCTCTTCTAGCTCGTCTCTCTGACCGGCTCACCGTTCGCTCTAACTCCTCCACGGCTAGACGGCTTTGCCATTCTTCAATCGACTCCCCCGGCCGTTGAGGCGAAGGAGAATCATGACGCTTCTTCCTTGACCTTCCTTCCTGGTTCGCCCCAAAGGAAACTCTTTTTTGGATAGCTCCCCTTGAAGAGTGGCCTCGTACGACCTTCGGGTCCTCGTCTTCCGAGACGACAGGAGAGGGCGTAATCCGGTCCGCAGAAAAGTCTTCCTCCTCCGACATGGCCTCCTCTGGACGCTTTTCTTCATCCGCCATACCTCTCGCAGATACTAGAATCTGAAAATCACCAATAAAAAGAAAATAATTAAAACAACAAATTTACACTTTAACATTTCGAGGAGGCAGATAGCGTTTTAAGTCCGATACATGAACTTTCGCGACTCTACGCGTATTTTCCGCTCGAAGCATATAGACCGATGGTGAGAGTTTTTCAATTATCTCGAAAGGACCTTCAAATTTCGGTGCTAACTTCGCTGAAAATTTCTGACTCGCGTTTGATAGTTTATGAGATTTCCATAGAACTAAATCGCCAACGCTAAAATTTGCTTCACGCTTATTTTTATTATAACACCTCGTTTGTTTCTCACGCTCCTCATCGATAAATCGCGCAACTAAATCTCGTAACGCATCCAGTCTTTTAAGTCGATCCGCCCACACTTCCGGATCGATTTTAGTTACCGATGATTTGTTCTCGATCTCACGGCGCAAACTCTTCACAGGCTTAGGTTGTCTACCATAATTTAAAAATGCCGGAGACATTTTCGTGGTAGCCTGAGTTGCTGTATTGACAGCGTGCCTAAACTCGTGCACATTTTTGTCCCACTCTCTGTGGTCAGCGCCCACATAAGTCGCAATCATAGTCTTGAGAATCCGATTGCTTCTCTCGACCGGATTGGCTTGCGGATGATAGGGAGGAGTTGTTAGATGACGCACGCCATACTCTTCCAGAGTCTTTTTAAGAAACTGATTGTCGAACTCCTTCCCATTATCAGTGAGCAGAAAATTTGGAGTTTCCCACCTAAACAAAATCAACTCTTCGAACGCTCGTGCAATTGATTTGCCGTCAGCCCTTCTGAGTGGTTTGACTTCGATCCATCTAGAGAACAAGTCTTGAAATACCACCAGATACTTACACTGACTCTTACTCGGTGGAAACTCCATACAATCCGCTGCCACTACTACCCACGGTCTCTCTACGATTCTCTGACCCATTAATCCTTGCGCGCCCTCTTGTGACACTTTGTGGAGCTGACAGTTTGGACACGTTCTCACAAAATGGTGTACATCGTTCCAGACTCCTTGCCAATAGTACTCTCTCGCAACTCGGTAGTAGGTCTTCTCTATCCCAAGATGTCCCGCTGATTTTTCAGAATGTGCATCATTCATAATTCTCTCACGATATTCGGCTGGTACCACTAGTTTCCACCCATCTTCGTCTCCGATGAATGGTATTAATAGTGGATCACTTCGAAAATGGTACAGTCGGCCATCTTCCACTTTCCAGCCTGGAAATCGTTGCGGAAATTTCTCGACTAACTCACGCCTTTTTATATACCATCCGTCAGTGATGTCCTCAAACGCTGCTACGTCATCAGTTGTTTCCTCGAACATCCTGGACAATGCATCAGGGACATGATGTTGTGCTCCAGCTCTGTGGATAATATCGAAGTCCCACTGCTGCATTTCCAGGGCCCAACGCGCTAATCGACCAGAGGGTTCTTTCAAGTTTCTCAGCCATTTTAACGCACTGTGATCAGTGATCACTTTAAACTTGTATCCCTCTACATAAGGTCTTAGCTTTTTGATCGACCATAACAACGCTAAACATTCTTTCTCGGTCACGCTATAATTTTTCTCTGGCGCAGATAATGCTTTGCTAATAAAGACAATAGGATGTTCTCCATCCTCTGACTCTTGCGTTAGCACTGCGCCCATAGCAAACCCACTGGCATCACACTGAATGGTAAACGGCTTCGTAAAATCTAGTCGAGCCAACACTGGAGCTGAAGTAAGTTTCAATTTCAACGCTTGAAACGCTTCCTTTTGCTCTTCTCCCCATTCCCACGCTTTATCTTTTTTCAATAATTTTAATAAAGGTAATTTTAACTCACTATCATTTTCAATGAATCGTGAGTACCAACCGACCATTCCCAGAAAGCGTCTTAGTTCTTTTAGATTTTGAGGTGCAGGATAATCTAGAACTGGCGCTACTTTCTCTGGATCTGGTCTGAGACCTTCGCTATCGAGAACATACCCCAAATATGCTACTCTGGAACATCCAAACTCACACTTCTTAGGATTGACCACTAATCCTGCTGACGCTAATCTCTCTAATACGAGTTTGAGCCACTTCTTGTGTTCCTCAAAATCGTCAGTGACAATGATGATATCATCAAGATATCCGAACACTACGGGCTCAAATTCTGGACCAAACAGGGCATCTACCAAACGCTGAAACGTCATTGGAGCGTTTGTTAAACCAAATGGCATTCGCTTAAATTGCCACAGTCCTGACCCAGGAATGGCAAACGCTGTGTACTCTTTACTCTGTTCGGCCATTGGTACTTGATGATACGCCTGCTTCAAGTCTATTTTTGAGATAAACCGCGCTTTCCTGAGCTTGTCCAAAATTGAATCCATGCTCGGGATTGGATAAGCGTCCCGGACGGTCACTTTGTTAAGATCTCGGTAATCCACGCAAAATCTTAATGATCCGTCCGCCTTTTTCACAATAACTGGAACACTGCTCCAATCACTCGCTGAACGCTCTATAATCCCCTTCTCGTGCATTGTCTGGACTTCTTGTTTTGCCCAGTCAAGAATTGCAGGTGACATCCTTCTTGGTCGATGTTTGATCGGCCTGTGATCCGTAACGCAGATATTGTGTTCGGTCATAGATGTCAGTCCATGCTCTTCGGTTTGTGGCAGAATTAACTGATCAGTCATACGCTGAATTTCGGAACGCTGATCTCCGGTCAACTCCGAAATTCCTGCACATTCGGCTAGGATTTCCCCATCGTTGCTCTGATCAATGTCTGCAAACTTGTGCCATTCTTGTCCCTCTATTTTCCACAAACCTCTTTTAGGCCACAGCTGAATATCAATTTCACAGAAAAAATCATTACCCAGGATAATGTCCTGTTTTGTAGTGTCGACTGCTTTTAGTTCCAAGGAGCTCGGAATGCCATCAACATTGACCCACAAACGTAATTTCCCAAGAGCACCACTTACACCACCTAGTACACTCTCAATGGCGGAGTTCGCTGGTTTCATTCGATCTTTATAAAGTTCGAATAATTTTCTTCCGATAATGGAAACTGTGGCACCCGTATCCACCATCGCTAAATAAGAACAACCACCGATTGATATTCTCATATAGCGTCTATTTTCGTTGGATGTCCCATCTAGCATCTCACTCTCTACATTTTGATCAACTGCATTAGATGCAGTTTCTCTCCTCCCCTGGACTTCACGTGCTGATGCACCATCAGCACTGACTGTCCCACATGCTTCAGGACTCACTGTCCCATTCACACGCTCAGAAATTTCATCGTTTTCCCCTGATACAGGTAGCGTTCCATCGACTGACGTATCCAACGGCAGGCTCACGCTATCCTGAGTAACCTCTACAGGTGTCCCATCTGTCCCACCTGTCACTCTCCATGAAATCCTTTGAGTGGACTGTACGTTCACGTCATCATTGACCAACTCGTTCATTATCTCTTCATTAATCCCCTGGTCAACATTTTGTGAACTTGTCCCACTCTCTGGTTCAGTGGCCACACTCGCAGAAATTTGTCCCCGTTCAATAGTAGAAGGTTCATCTTCATTATTTTCGCTATATCTCATAACTACTAATGAAGTGAACGCTTCTCTCCGCCCGGTTGGGACATCTACTGTCCCGCCTGGGATTGGGGGGGAGGGTTGTTCTGTCCCCCCCCTATCTCGTTTCCCAACATCTCGCGGATCAGCACACAATTGGGACAGTATTTAAAAACCGCGCCTTGTGTCCCACACACTTGGCAATAGCGGTTGTTTGGCTGTCGAGTTCTAGGACACTCCGCCGCATAATGTCCCTGCTGATTGCAGCGTCTGCAAGTTCGCAGACTGCACTCAGCTGCACGGTGTCCCACTACGTTGCAATGGTAGCATGCGCCTAAAAATGGACGCTGACCTTGCACATTCACGCTGGGAACACTTGCTCGTGGCATCTGCTGCCGTGGCGGAAACACACGCTGATTTTGTCCCATATTGGGAACCACTGGAGGGACACTCCTCACCGCTTGAGCGTAGGTAACTGGCACGACAGGTGCTGGCTGGGATGGTCCCGGCTGAGAGGGCCCAGGTATTTCCGGTCTTGTCCCAGTTTGTCCCACACGCATCCCACTTGTCCCCACAGTTCTGAAAGCGTCAACACTTGCTTGTTTTGGTGGACCTGACGCTTTGGCATTGTTTTTGTTCCCCTTCTTACTTTTGGACTTTGTCCCACTCGCTTGTCCCGATACTCGCGGAGACTGGCTTGAATCTGAGGACGTCTCCTCGATCATAGCATCCAGTTTTATTACTCTCTCCGTTTTTGGAGCAGCGAATGGAACCTTCATCTTGTCCCTGGAGGGGGGTGGTGCGTAGCGTTTATCCACCTCCTTGATTTTCTCAAGGCGTCTCAACACACGCTCAAATTCAGCCACTGTGGACACACTTTGGTACACGAACTGACGCCGATATTCAGGAGTGAGTCCCTCGAATGCAATTTTTAAAAATTGCTCCTCTGATATGGGACACTTCATAAGTCCCATAATTGTGCGGAGCCCCAGCATGTACCCCGACACTTTTTCACCCTTTGCTTGCGTGCGCTGTTTTAACTCAACAAGCAACTCATCATCTCTCATGGACGCTGAGAACTCACGCTTAAACACACGCTTAAAATTTCTCAGCGACGAGATGTCCTTTTTGACAACGCGATACCACCTGCTAGCGGTACCACGCAAAACACTGGGCAAAGCCCCCAAAATTTCTCTATCCGATAAACGATAACAATCCTGGCAGTCATTTAGACGCTCCAGGAAATCGTCCGGATCCTCTCTCTCGCTCCCAGAAAATTTTATCTCCCATTCTTTGAGACATTTGACTGCTCTGTAGTCGATTCCTCGCAGGGGACCACGCTGGTACCGAGATTTTTCCCGGTCAGAGAAAAGGTCAGATTCTGACTGGTAATATGAGTCAGAATCACTCGACGAGAGCTGAAGTGGCGACCTTGGTCGACTCCGTGTAGTCTTTTCACTTACGTCACTTTTATTCCCCGAAGGTGACCTAGCACTGGGTCTTTTCTCTGAGGAAGCTCTTCGCTTAGTATTCTTCTGTTTATCGGGCGACCCCTTCTCTTCCCCACTCATTTTCGCCCATTCTTCTCTCTCAGGCGGCACCAATTTCACCTTTTGCTCAAGTGAGGGTGGGGGTGGACGTACTCTAGATTTGGTAGATGGAAGCTTTGATGACTTCTTGGAGGGCCCGGGGGGCAAGTTGTCAATGGGGTTTTTAAGGAGCCCGAGATTTTCGCTAGTGGCCATATTATAGCCTGCTTGCCGCTGCTGGTAAAGCAGTGACTGCAAATCCGTACTCAACTGCAAACGTGCCCTGATCTCACGCAAATCTTTCACGTTGGGGGACATCGTAGCGGACATTACCGACCCCCCTGGTCCTGAGAACACGGTCGAAGTAACCGCGCCCGAGGTATTTTGGCACATTCCCGACGTCACGGGAATCGTTGTGGTAAATGACGTCAATGGGAACGCACTTATTGTTCCTGTCATGTTAGATGACGTAACACACACGCTAGTCATCACAGACGTTGACGTCGTCATGGTACTCGGCCCCTGAGAAGTACTCGGTAGTGTCACATTTGCGGCTATTGACGTCACAGGCACATTGGCAATATTGATTTGCTCGCGAAACAAATCATTTAATTCCCCCTCTTGGGGTCCACTATTAGCCGATTCACTACCCGCATTCAGATCACTCGCCGATCCTAAGTCCAATTCCCCCACTCCCTCTCCGTTTAACGCTTCGATCAAAAAAATTGACTTTGACTCGGCTGAATCATACGTGTCATACCACGGCACGTTTAATGATTCCGGAAAAATCAATTTTATTTCCAACCGTAAAAGTCTTTCGCGGAGGACTTGGAGTGAGCCTCTGGTGCTGCACTCTTGAGCTGTCAATTCCGCGATCACTTGGTCCGGCGACATTCGCCTAATTCCCGTCCACACCTGACTTACTTGCTCGGTTGTTAAAAATTCTAATAATTTTCGCCGATACCCTTCCATTGCAACCGATTAAAAATTTCGAAAATTAAAATAATCAAAATGTCTGACACGACACTAAATTTCTCCACAAGAAAGAAAAATCTTTTAAAATCCTTGTAAATTACACACAAGTTAATAAACACCCGTTTTTGATTTTTAAATCGTTACACACGCAGAAATTCCAGTATTGAAATCAATGGTCAACTGGACTGGGGGAGGTAATCGTAAGTACCGCCCCTCAATAACCGAAATCTCAACTCCGAAATATTTTCGCGTTGGTTTAAAAATCAAATAAATTCCAATAATTCCGAAAAGGAAAACAAAATTCGAAAATTCACTTTGTTAATAATAATTTCCGACCGGTCACAAAAGAAGTCCGAACGAAAAAATCAAAATTTCACTCTTGAAAAAAAAAACGAAAGTTCCACGAGGTCTCACTCGCGCCAAAATTCTTCCGTTGCGGTGACGAAATATCGCGAAAACTGGGGGAGGTAACTACCGTTGGTTTCCACGATCACCTGTCACACGCTACATTCGCAGAAAGAAAATTTTTAAACACAAATTTCATTATTAAATTTCAAATTCAAAAATCAATTTAAACATATATAAACAATTTCCACAATTTAAAACAATATACAATTTATAAAATGTTTCTGTAAAAATAATTCTGCTTACAGAACTAATCAAATTCTCTTTGAGACAAATTTCTCACACGAAATCTACTCATTCGAGAATTTTCTGAGAAAAATGAAGAATTTCAGTTCTCAGACCTCGGCGAAATTTTCTGAATTTATTCAAAATCAGAAACTCGATTCGCCATAAATCAAGAATTTTTCACTAATTCGCGAACACGTGTTTAACAAAAAAAAAGAATCTTCACATTAATTAAAATGAATTTCTGAATTTATTCTCACACGCCTCGCGAACTAAGAATCTCGAAAATTTTCCACGGAACTAAGTTAAAACTTAACACAATTTCTCTACTCGAACGTTTTTCAATTTTAAATCGATCCGATTTAAAATCTAACGATCATTAACACTTTAAAATTTGTACTACTTAAAACTTTCTTTTGTTTAAAAATTTCGGCACTAAATTCATCTTAAAATCCAATAATCACTTTTTCGAAATTCTCAAATTTTTATAAATTATTAAAATTCTCAAGAATTTAAAATCATTTTCACACGCAGAAATTTCGAAAATTTAACGTCTGTCTGACGTCACTTCCGAGCACATGTTCGCGAAAATTTATGAAAAATCGGAATTTAATATATTTTCCGATTCTAAAATGAAATAAAATGCGCGGAACCCGACAGCTTGTTACACAAATTTATTTAAAAAAAAATTTTATTTAGTAAAAATTCACCAATAATGGCACATTTCCGTTTCGCGCACTTTTTTTTTTTTTCGAACACGTTTTCTGCGATTTAATATTCCGAAAAAAAAAATTCCAAATTTTAATAAAGAAATTTTCGCTTTTAATAAAAGAATATTTTTACTTATTATTTTTCAGAAAATTTTCTTTCTGAAATTTTACCGGCTCATTTGACCGGTACGCTATCTCTCTCCTCACAATTTATTTAATTTTATTTTAATTCCTCACGCAGAAAGTTGTGTCTCATGGATTTGAAGAATTTCCCCACAAGGGATGCCAATTGTAACGAGTCGCTATTTTATTTAAAAACTTACACCCGACTCGAAACACTTGTTTCTCGATTTGAACTTTCACCCCGAAATAAGAATACCAAATCCAACGCTGAACCAAAGGGGAGATTCTTCAAATCCACGACTTGGTGTTGAAATCGTTGAGACACGAAAATTGATAAAATTCAACTTACCAACGGCTTTCCGCTGCAAAGAAAATCCAACACGTGTTGCCGGCCTCGGCAACGCAGAAAAATCAAAGTTCGGAAAATAAATCTCGGCAGAACAAACAGGTTTAACACTTTAAAAATCACCACACGTTTCAACAATTAAATTTTCCTTTATTTCGCCACTCACCCCTTTTACTACAATTTAACAAAAGAAAACTATCAAATCTAATATTTCCGCAAAACCCCGAACACGTGTTCTCTCAGAACGATCCAAATAATCAGTCCTGGCCGTGACCTAGTCCCGAAATTGATCAGTCGGTCGATCCCCCTTTCTGCGTCCTTCTTCCTATCGCTGTCCTTGTCCCTCAGTCCGTGATTGGTCCCTTGGTCCAAGAATCCGAAAACCTACGAAAAACGCTCGGAAAACGAAGCTGACCTCACGCAACTCATTTTTCATTGGACACTCAAGCCAACGACCAAAATCACACGCAGAAACGAATATGAAAACGACAGAATTCAAGGACGAAAGAGAAAAGAAATACTCTCTGCAACCTTGAATATTCTAACTCTACATTATCTTAAATATTAAATAAGTAACGATTCACAACGTTACAACTGTCAGCAAACAAAGCGCACATAGTGCACCGAAAAGGTACCACTAATGAAGCGCCTGACACGCTCTCACGTTTATACGAGGATTCCCCTCTAGATACGTCCCCTCTAGACTTGAACCTTGTCCGTAAAAAGCCTTGGTACGAATCGGTAGTAGAACGCACAAGATTAAATCCTGAAAGTAACGAACGATATAAACTCGATTCCAACGGCGAATTATATTATTACAAACCTAACCTGATTAAAGAGAGCATCGGCGATAACAACGCCTGGAAAAAAGTATTAAAAGAGAAAGAAATAGTTCCCACAATATCGAAATACCATGACACCCCTCAGTCTGCTCATCAGGGCATTAATAAGACGTATTACGCAATCCTTGGCCATTATTATTGGCCGGGCATGCGTGAAGACGTAAAGCGTTACGTCAATCGCTGTGACGTGTGTCTCAGGTGCAAACCGGATAACTCACCGCCTCAAGGCCTAATGTTTCCCCGTAAGTTTGCCGAGCCTTGGGACACGGTTTCGTTAGATATAGTAGGCCCTCTTCCGAGATCCAAATCCGGAAAATGCTATATTCTCGTATGCGAAGATACGTTCACACGTTACATTGAGTGCTACGCCCTCTCGAAAGCAGACGGTCCTAAAATCTCAAAATGCCTAAATGTGTTAGTGAATAAATGGGGAACTCCGAGAACTTTCATTACGGATAACGGGACAGAATTTGTCAATCGCGTCATCGCAAAATTTATGGACAAAGTAGGATCTACACAGCGCACAACGCCCGTGTACCATCCCCAGTCGAATCCGGTAGAGCGGGTAAATCGTAATTTGAAAACGATGATTGCAAGCCTCCTCGGCGATGACCATCGTGAATGGGACATTCTACTCGATAAAATTCAATTTGCATACAACACCTCTGTACATTCCTCCCTAGGTGTTACCCCAGCGTTTCTAAATCTCACTCGTGAACCGCGACGAACGGGTAGACCTCTAACAGACGTAAACGCCACTGACGAAACTACCCCCGGTTCCACGAATGACTGGCTAGAGCGCATAAAGCGCATAGACGCACTTCGTGAAAAAGTAAAATCCGAGATGCAGAAAGCCAGTAAGAAACAGAGTAGAACGTATAATAAAAACCGTAAAAATAATATTACATTTGAAATAGGCGATCTGGTGTTTTACCCTAATAATACTTTATCAAGTGCCATCCGTGGCTTTAGTTCTAAACTGGCGCCACGTTATAAAGGCCCAGCAGTAATCTCAGAGAAATTGTCACCCACGGTAGTCGTCATCAACGACACGCTTGGGAAAAAGATTGGAAAATATTATGTAGGCGATTTAAAATCAGCAAGAAGAAGCCGTAGGCCCCATACTACGTTGTAAATTTGTTTCAGGTTTAACATCGACGTCATGGACTCAACTACCAGCAGCAACAACACGGCAATATCTCGCCTATCCGACATACCGATCTTACGCCTAGCTTCATCTTTGACAGAGAAACCTGACGCCCACGTCACTCTTGATTTCGTCGAGGAGCCACCCTCTGGCCTCGTCGCCCTACGCAAATCAGACCTAGAGAACCTCATCATAGCGCATCGATCCATATCAGATCAACTGGTCGACTCAAAAGGCGAAGTCAAGACCCTGAAAGAAGAGCTCGATGTTGCCAAATCAACGTCCCCCATTGCAACTCTGGGAGACGTCACGGCGCATTATAAAATGCTTATGGATTCAACCAAGGACCGCCAAGATTTTTCAGACCAGCTAGCGAAAGCCAAGGAGGAAATATCACGACTGACTGGAAAATGCGCTCGACTCCAAGATGACGTCAACTCATACGAGAAGGATTATGACGATCTAGCTCATGATTATTACTTCCTCGAAGATATATATACGCGCACGCGTAACCTCTTCAGGAAAACGGTCGAAGAAGTCTACCGTGCCCAAGTTGAACTGCGCGAGCCTCGATTACGCCATAGGGCCCCTGAAGGATGCGTCAACTGTGGCATAACCGGACACAGCTACCACACCTGCAATCAGGACTACAGTGGAAAGTTTTGTCAGAGATGCACCTCCACCGACTTTCCCACAAAGTACTGCCCGTGGCCACACTACGCCAAGGGACCACCACAGGTACCAGAAAATCGCCGATGTAAAATCTGCTGGAGGCCTAAGAACCTACCCGACGTAAACTGTGCCGAATGCCGGAAAAGGATGATCCAGGACGCCGTTGCTGAGCGTTATGATACAGCTCGTTCTATACCAGAACAAGTGGCGCGCTCTTCAACTCCAATAGATCCAAGGAAGTCACAATCAATCGTCCAGGCCGTCAGTAACGCTGTAGGATGTAAAAAATTAAAGGAGATCTCTGTCTCCCGAATAGTTATGCGCGATAATGCGCAATCACCAGGCCCGTACGACTTGCCTAGTTCACCTAAAGCTCAAAAGGACCTCGACGAGATCGGAGAAGCCTCCTCGGCTCCAACCATCGAAGGAAGCATAGAGACGCAGCAGTCGAGTTCCAAAGCAGAGGATACTGCTTTGTTAGGATTACCGGATGAAACTTCTCAACTCGATATTAACAAGGATGCCGAATAAATGCGCATTATGAAACTTTATTTGTTTACCTTTTTTGATTAAAATTATTCTTTTTCTTTATATGTCGACATATGTTTGACAATAGCACCGTTTGTTACTAGATCTAAAATTATCTTTCTTAATTTCGCGCAGAAGCGCTTTTTTTTCGTTTTTTGTACTTTACTAATCAGATATCGCAGCAGCGTACTGCGGGCCTTGTCCCAGTATCAGAAGCACGATAATTACTTAAGCGTGTTAACGCCAATTATTAAAATTAATAAAAATACTTTTCTCATAACCCCTCGTTTACTATTATTATTACATATTACTATAAGAAAAGAGAAAGCGATCAATGTTTTATTTGTCAGGTCATGATTTATATATTTTCTTAATCTTATGATTTCAAAATCGATTCGAATCCTAGTTTTCTCTCACTGCTTTTCAAAAAAAAAATTTTCTAATATTTTTATTATGATGCTATTATTTTATTTTTACAGTACCATAACCAGGTGAGATTACTAAATGCCAAGAGGGGCGAACTGGATCGAACCTGGAGGGTAACAGCGATCTAGAAGGGGGGAGTGTAACGATCTAAATCGTTTACTAATTTGGTAAATCGTTGTCTCCCTCCGAGTTCGCTCTTTTAATAATCGTGGCGTAAGTGCCACTGTAAGAATTCGAATCTGCGCGGTTTCCAGTTGCAGGTGGCGCGTCGAGCGTTAGCGCAGCAGACGATGTCGTCACCTGTTGCCGGCACCCGCCAGATTGATGCGAGCGACGCACGTGTAAACATTATTTCATAACGTTTAGTTAATATTAGCGTGATTATAGACTTATATCGTCAATAAATTGTGTTGATTTGTGCCAAATTGAGTGGTGGACTATTTTATTCACTCCTATAAAGGATTGCTGTCCAATAGCGCATTGCGCTAATAAATATTGTCGAGGGAGCAGAATTACGCCCAAGCCGCCGTTTCATCACTGGTAAGTTCGCCTCCTCTGATTTCTCTGGCTTTATTTTTCACCTGGTTTTTGCTCTCAATGGATTTGATCGCTTTCTCAACCTCTTCTACTTCATCGTAATTAACTCCTCAATAAAAGTGTGGTAAGTGTTGTGCGCGTATATTGTGTCTGCCGGTCGCGAGTCGAACCCCCTTTTCTCAATTTCTCTTGTTTGAATTCTCTTGTTAAATTATTAATTATTATTAAATTCTCGCGAGGGTGGTCACAGTGTCCTAAAGTATTAACTTTTTAATTTTTATGTTGATTTACATTATTTAGATATTTAAAATGTCAAGACATGAAGAGCAAAAAGTGTCCAGGACGGGGAGTACTTGCGGTTGACGGATCTTTTAAAGTTACAACACAACACATTGTCCATCCGAAAAGAACAAAGAAGTTAAACGTAGCTTCAATGAAAAACGAACTAATTAGAAGTGCGTAAACTCAGCAGATCCCACTGAGCCAGGTTTACACCAATATTAGTTCTATGTAAGATTATTATTATACCAGCAGCAACTTTCTTGACCACAGCGTAAGTTAATTATTTCTTTTTTTCAGGCATGGCAATACTTCACTTGATTTACCTTTCGAGAGTTTCAAAAAAACTATGTCAAGGAAGCGATAAGCAGCAGTGCCTCCCGAAGTCAATAACTTACGGAGTTTTTGCGAACATATCAATTTAGAAAATTACAGGCGACTGCTCGGGCCGAACGATGCAGCTCTGTCTTATGATTTACTTAGGGCATTTGAGTTCCAATCTGCACTAATCATTGATAAACCTTTTTTTCAAGGAATATCACCGGATGGTGATTTCTATATCCATATTTCAAAAAAATCAATTCCATCTGCAAATTGGTCGCACCAAATGATGACCCTTTTGAAAATTAAAGAAAATCACGTAAGTTTTTGATTCTTTTTAACTACTAATGTTTATAAAAAAAATTAATTCAATGGTTCATATTTTATCACGGAACTTTGTACAATATAATATTAATTAATATTGTCAGGTCAAAAAAAAAAAAATTAAATTTTTTATTATTTTTAGTCGATTGCCTAAGGCTTTTAAATAAATTTCGAAAATTTTCATTTTTTGAAAGACCCTAATTTGCACTGGGAGGCATGATAATCCCCCAGAACCCATTATTTCGAATTTTCAAGGAATCCAATTTTACAATCTAGAAAATCCATTTACCAAACAAAAAAAAAACTGAATCTTTTAAAATATAAATGTTAATTTAATAGACATTTTTGCTAACTGAAATTCCACTTGGACAAATTTTTGTTAAATAGACTGATCTTTTAATAAAAATTTTAAATCTAATTTTTGTACAGCAGCACTTTTACATAACCTTATTTTCTAATCTCAGAATTTTTATGTAAATGAATTACAGTCTGACAGATTTTATTTACCACCGAAATCTCATTTAACAGAATTTATATTTACATAGTTGAATTTACATATACCAGTATAACAATTTAATAGAAACACCATTTATCAGAATTTTTGTTAAGTAAACTATCTATTTAATAGAATGTTTATTTAATCAAATAATAGTTTTTTTATAATTGTAATATGACATAATTGTTATTTAACAGAATTTATATTTTTTAGACTTCATATATTGCAGAAACTATATTTAACCGAATTTATATTTTTCAGAACTTCTTTGTAAGATACAGGGTGTCTACTCACCGGGAATTCCGGGAAAACCGGGAATTTGCCGAGATTTTAGTTCGACCGGGAAAAACCTGGGAATTAATTATTAGTTTTAACATTTAAAAATTATTGTTATCAAATTTCAGTAATTATTTTTAATCTTTTTTTTTTTATGGTTATCAATTTCTCAATTTATTACACAGATTTATTTTTTTCTTCAAATTTCAGCAATTTTCTTCAATAATTTTATTATTATGTATCAATAATTTTTAAATACTTTACACTAATTAACAATTATTTTTTTTTCAAATTTCAATTTGTTTCTCAATTTTACATTCTTTTAATTATTTACACCAGTTATCAATCATTAATGTCATTATTCAATTATTTATCTCAAATTTTTATCATTTTTCTTATTTTTCATGTATTATCTTCAAATTTAAATTTTTTGTAATT
Organism: Ganaspis brasiliensis; assembly: GCA_037103525.1. NCBI lineage: Eukaryota > Metazoa > Arthropoda > Insecta > Hymenoptera > Figitidae > Ganaspis > Ganaspis brasiliensis. The sequence continues at coordinate 2,354,799 of JAZKLR010000350.1, forward strand.
TCTCAATTTATTTTCTTCAAATTTCAATTATTTTTGTCATTTCTCGACTAGTTTTTCCTATTTTCAATTAAATTGGTCATTTTTTTAATTTTTTAAAAATTTTCAATTAATTTAGTAATTTCTCAATTATTATCAATATTTTCGACGTTGTTTTATTACTTTCTGCAAATTTTGTATTTATTTTATTTATTTATTTATTTATTTAAATCAATAAAATTATTTTCTTATATCTTTAAATTACTATCATGAATTTTTTAATTTCTTACTTCATTTTTCATTTATTTTTGTCAATTCTCAATTTATTTTCAAATTTTAATTATTTTTATCATTTTTCAAGTCTTTTCTTTAAATTTTTTTTTTTTTACTTAATTTTTAATTAGTTTTGTCACTTTTCAATTATTTGTCTCAAATTTTTATTATGTTTGTTATTTTTCACATATTACCTTCAAATTTAAATTTTTTGCGATTTCTCAATTATTTTCTTCAAATTTCTGTTCTTTTTGTTATTTCTCGATTATTTTTCCTAGTATAATTATTTTTCTCATTTTTTAATTGCTTTTAAAATTTTCAAATAATTTAGTAATTTCTCAAGTATTATCAATATTTTCAACATTTTTTTTATTACTTTCTCCAAATTTAACTTATTTTCTTATATTTTTAAATTATTGTCATGGATTCTTTAATTTCTTACTTTAATTTACATTTAATTTTTTTATTTTTCAATTATTTTTGTCATTTATCAATTGCTTTATATTTTTAATTTTAATTATTTTTATCATTTTTCAAGTATTTTCTTCAAATTTCAAATTTTTTGGGATTTTGCAATTATTTTGTCATTATTTAATTATTTTCTTTAAACGTCAATTTATTTTTATCTCCAATTTTTCAATTATTGATTTCTAATTTTTTTTTGTTTCTCCATTTTTCAATTATTTATGTCTTTTTTACGTCTTTTTTCTCAAATCATAAATTTTTTACATAATTTTAAATTAGTTTTCTCATCTTTCATTTTTTTTAAGGTTCAATTATTTTTGCCATTTTGGAATTATTTTCTTCAAAGATCAATTTTACCTTAAAAACTTATATATTACGCAATTAATTTTTTTACTATTTTAATATTATAGCTATTAATCATACATAAAAGAAATCCGGGAAAAATGTGATTTTAGATCCGGGAAAACCGGAAATTTGCCGGGAATTTGAAAATCATGTTTCGGTAGACACCCTGAAGATAATAATTATTTGTCATCAATTTTATTTAATAGAATTTTAATATAAACGAATGTCCATGCAACCGAAATTTCGTTTGATAGACTGCTCACGAAATCGAATTTTAAATTAATAGAACCTTCACATGACATTCAACTTACCGACAAGGCACATGGCCGACCTTTCATTTAGCCGAACTTTTCTCCGCCATCTTTATCTCTTTCTTTTTCTTCCTTGTTTAACGCTTCGAGTTGGAAAAGAAAAGAGATAAAGATAGCGAAGAAAAGTTCGGCTACATGAAAGTTCGGCCATGTGACTTGACGGTAAGTTGAATGTTCTGTCATGTGAAGGTTCTATTAATTTAAAATTCGATTTCGTGAGCAGTCTATCAAACGAAATTTCGGTTGCATGGACATTCGTTAAATTAAAATTCTATTTAATAAAATTGATGACAAATAATTATTATCTTACATAGAAGTTCGGAAAAATATAAATTCGGTTAAATATAATTTCTGCAATATATGAAGTCTAAAAAATATAAATTCTGTTAAATAACAATTATGTCATATTAAAATTATAAAAAACTATTATTTGATTAAATAAACATTCTATTAAATAGATAGTTTGCTTAACAAAAATTCTGATAAATGGTGTTTCTGTTGAATTGTTATTCTGGTATATGTAAATTCAATAAAATATAAATTCTGTTAAATAAAATCTTTCAAACTGTAATTCATACGCATAAAAATTCTGAGATTAGAAAATAAGGTTATGTAAAAGTGCTGCTGTACAAAATTAGATTATTTAAAATTTTTATTAAAAGATTAAAAGTTTAACAAAGATTTGTTCAAGTTAAATTTCAGTTAGCAAAAATGTCTATTAAATTAACATTCATATTTTAAAAGATTCAGTTTACAATACAATATCTGTGGAGTAAAAATTCTTGTTTTCAAAAATTCTCACAAATTATAATTCGGCTAAAAATAGAAATACAAAATAAATTTTAAGTAGTTATTCTATATAAACTATAATTTATTATAAATTAAAATTCTGTCTCTTTCTAATAAAAATTTCTATTCTGCCCCGGCATGAAGCCCGAAATTGAAGAAAATTAAATTGAATTATTTTCAATTATACTTTACAGCTTTTAACAGAAAAAAATCCATCGGTGCGAAGGTTCGAACTCGAATTTTCAACGCACGAGACGGACACTCTGTCCACCCAACTACCTTTTTTTTCATTTATTTTATATTAACATGGTACAGATATATATATATGATGATAACAAATGAAACAACATCGTTAACAGTAGTGAGCAGTATCTCACCGGTGATAAGAAAAATAATTTATGCCAAAACGTGCCATTTTAGGCCACTCGTCAGCTCTACATCGTTTTTGAGAATGATCTCAAGATTAAAATACAAAGTGTCACCTATTTGTCTAATCTATTTCAGGAATTACATTTTTCCACTATAGTTTCTTTTTCTTATTAAAACGTTTTTTTGAGGCAAAAAGCAACCGGGGGCATCGATCGAAAAACTACCTGTAGACTTAGTTAACTATTTCTTCCCTGGTATTATTTTGGGAAGATGGGAAAGGTTACTTTGGAGGGATCCATTAAAGTTTCGAGATATTTAAGTTGTGACTCCTTTATTTTAAATGGAATTGAGAATAATTAAAAAGTTTGGTATACTAAAACACTAAAAGGGAATTGAAAATAATTAACAAATTATCGAAATATTAAAAGGGAATTGAAAGTTATTTTTTTTTCATAAAATTCTATTACAGCAGAGAATACAAAATAATAGGCAAGAAATAAAATTTTAAAAAATTGAATAATTCTTACTGTACTATTGACGCGATCCAAGTTTTCAAATTTTTTCAATTTTGGCCTTCTTGCCGGGTGCAGAAATCGTGTCAAATGAAAATTGAATTAAATAAATATTCTTCAGCATATTAATTTTGTTAAATACAAATTCTCTATAATGATAATTACTTTTAACAACTATTTGTTTCTAAAAGAATTCTTTCATGCAACTTGTACATTAATTAAAAATTCTTACTATTAAAAAATCAATTAACTAGCTACCATTTCTGTACTTTTCGATTCCTTATAGAGAAATAGTCTCACAAATAATCATTTGATTAAGCAAAAATTCGCTTTACTAAATATAGTATAAAGAAATAATTTGAAATAATGGAAATTCGGTTATACGAAAATTCTAATTTTTACATTTTTGGTAAATGGATTTTCTAGATTGTGAAATTGGATTCCTTGAAAATTCAAAATAATGGGTTTTGGAAGATTATCATGCGTCCCATATGCACTGCTTATAATTTACGAACATTTCTCTATTAATATTAAATTTTATTAGGTGATACCCTGTGTATTCGCTATAATGGAAGGGGAATCTGTGGAAGAATATAAAAATGTACTGGAAGGGGTAAAAGATATGATTCCACAGTTTAACATAAGTTCAGTCATCGTTGGCAGAAATCTCAATTTAACAGGAGCTGTCCTTACAGTATTCCCAGAAGCCGAACTGCAAATGGATTTACATAGTTATCAAGAGGTATTCATTCTAAAAAATAATAATTGTACAATTATCTGTTGGGATAAGTGGTTAAAATTAAATTAACACCAGATTTAAATTGGATAGTTAGGTTTTATTTTACTTCTTCTTATCTAACTAAGTCTCAATCTATCTTCTTCTTTTGTTTTGCCTATGTTATTTTTAAGTTTATTAAGGTTTATTTAAATTAAAATGTCGCGGTATATTAAGGTACTTCTCTTCTGGATGACAGGGTCAAATCGATCCTATTATGAAAACACGTTTTACGTAATAAGTATGCAATATTTATTTCTTATGCATATTATTTAGTGTTCTTTAGTGTTTTCTCTAAACAATAACCTTACTTTTGATTATTATTGTCTGATTTAAGGGGTAAATATAGTAACATTTAACTTTCCTTATTTTTTCAAAAACTCTTTTTCTAGGCGATTTTTTAAAAATGTTTCAATTTTAATTACTAATGGCTTATTTTATTAAGAAAAAGGTTTACTACAAATTGACCGTTTAAAATCTTTAGAAGAGTTTATAGTTTTTAAAATATAAATAATTGTTTATATAAAAAGAACTTTTTTTTACATATTTTTTTGTAAACAGATATTTATATTGAAGAAAGTTTAAACTTTTTTAAACATTTTAAACGGTGAATTTGTAGAGAATCTTTTTCTTAATAAAATAAGCCATTAATAATTAAAATTGAAACATTTTTAAAAAATCGCCTAGAAAAAGAGTTTTTGAAAAAATAAGGAAAGTTAAATGTTACTATATTTACCCCTTAAGGGAGTCTTCTACTCTCCAGGCCCGAAATTCAGTGGTTTTTTTGGGAATTAATTGTGAAGAAACTACTGAATATTTTTTGACAATTTTTTTTTTATTTTCAAGATACATCCTTTAACTTTGAAATTTTCTTATTCATGATTAAAAATAAAAATGGTGGTGATCTTGAAACGCCCTTGAGTAAACGCATTTCAGAAATGCAGAGGTCCCGCTTGAGTCACGGTTTTGGCATTGGGACAATCCAAAATCAAAAAACTAACTTTTTTCATGTGTATAGTTGCGTTGACTATTTTTTCCCGTGGCAGATTTTTTTTATTTTTTGATTTGTCAAAATTATGCGAAAATTCGCAAAAAATTTCATTTTTTTTCTTTTTTTTTGACCTTAAAGGGCTATAAAAAGAAAACGAAAAAAAATTTCAAAAATCGTACACGGAGAAAAATAGCTGCATCATTTCTGAATAATTTAAAAAAAAAAAATAAAAATCGGACCATTTTTACTATAAAAAGCGTGACTCAGCAGCTTAAAAAACACTACTTTCGGGGAAACGAGTTTAAAGTTAACACATGGAGTATAACTTGATTGTAGTAACTTGTGAGTTAATCTGCTAATATCGGGTCCGAACAAGGTTTTTTGTTTTTATAGGGGTCTTTGGACATCAGCAAAGATAAAAAAATTATAAATTGGTAATTTGTTGATAATGGAATCATTATAAATAAACAAATGTTACAAATGAACAAAAATTCGTGGGTTTTTTCGGTTCCCAGAAACATGCAAAAGAACGTGATTCTCACGAAATCCTTTCTGTAGCGTATTCTCAGATACATATAGATTGAAATAAAAAAGAAAAAAAAATTTTTTTTATTTGAAACCCCGAGAGTAGAAGACCCCCTTAAATCAGACAATAATAATCAAAAGTAAGCTTATTGGTTAGAGAAAACACTTAAGAACACTAAATAATATGCATAAGAAATAAATATTGCATACTTATTACGTAAAACGTGTTTTCATAATAGTATCAATTTGACCCTGTCATCCAGAAGAGAAGTACCTTAAAAATAAATAAAATTTATAACATATCATTACCACAATTTTTATTTTCTTACAGGATGTGTATAAATTAATGATCAAGCACAATGCTGAGGAATACGTGAATAGAGATGACGAGAATGACGAATTGAAAAACTTTTTGTTACTTCTAATGGCTTTGCCGCTTCTTCCATCAAATAAAATTAAAATCTGCTTTGAAAACTTAAAAACAGAAGCAACGGATGATGTTCTTAATGCACTGAATCCCTTTTTGGCAGAATTTGAGGAATTTTGGTTAGATGAGATTAACCGGGGTAAAATATCCGTTTATGAAAAAACTAACAGTTTAACTAACGTTTTAACAATTTATGGAAACTTATTACAAGTGAAAGTAAAAGATTTCCCATCTACTTGGGAATTCGCAGGTACGTTATATTAATAAATTGTGGTTTATGAAAGAATAACTTTCGGTTTCCCATTTCTTTTTTCTTCAGGGGAAAATAAAATTATTCCCACAAATTCTTAATAAAAATAAATTTTTAAATTACTATACGTAGCTTTTTCATATCAATTATAATATACAGTGCAACCTGGATAAGTGACAGCTTATAGATCGCTTATAGTAATTGTAGATGAATTTTTATCATACAGAATTTTCATTTAAGTGGGGGGGGGGGGAGGGTATGGTTTAAATAGCAAAAAAAAACCCTTTTTAAACATTTTTTTTTTTTTGACGAAACTACTAAATATTTTTTAAAAAAATAAATTTTTAAATTACTATACGTAGCTTTTTCATACCAATTATAATATTCAGTGCAACCTGGATAAGTGATAGCTTATAGATCACTTATAGAAATACATTAATTCGAACTAAATTGTAGATGAATTTTTATCATACAGAATTTTCATTTAAGGGGGGGGGGGTATGGTTTAAATAGCAAAAAAAACCTTTTTAAACATTTCTTTTTTAACGAAACTACTAAATATTTATTAATCCTTTTATTACTACATTATTTAGTAACTTTTAAAGTAACTTTTTGAATTTTTTAAGAAAAAATGTCCAGAAACAACGGAGTTGCAGCTACTTCCAGTAGGCCATGTCGAATTTTACGGTGTCCCGGATTTAGCATCGTAGAATCATCTGAAACACATGAGATTAAGAAAAATTAGTTATTTGGAAGTATACCTCTCAGTCAACGTTGCCCTTTTATTTTTTTTTTGCTTCTGATCGATTGTGCAGCCTTTTTTTAAAAAAAATGGCGTCTTTTTTAGGCTAAAAAACGTACTTTGACATTAAACGACCGTAAAAAAATAGAAAAAAATTTTTTTTTAATAAAAGCGCAACGTTGAGTGGGAGGTATACTTCCAAATAACTAATTTTTCTTAATCCCATGAGTTTCAGATGATTCTACGATTTTAAATCCGGGACACCGTAAAATGAAAAATTTTCGACATGGCCTACAGGAATAGCTGCAACTCCCTTGCTTCTGGACATTTTTTTCTTAAAAAATTCAAAAAGCTACTTTAAAAGTTACTAAATGTGTACGTCCATATGAAAAGGGACCAGGTTGTCGATTTTATTTATCGAGATATTCGCATTTTTCTAAAGAAGATTCAGATTTTCGAAATTTTTTTTATTGCTGAAAAACAAACTACGTAATGTCCTTTGTCGAATCATGCATTTACAATAACTTTATAGTAATTAAAAATACAAAGAAATCTTATTTTTAATTTTAAAAATGCATGGGCGCTAATGGAAATCTTGAACTTTAAACTCGTTTTTCTTAAAACTAGGATTTTGATACTTTTAACTTTGAATGCTTATAACTTTGTGAATTTTTCATCTAAAGGGGTCCAAGACCTCTCGAAATGTTCGAAATTTAATAAAGAATATGTTCATATAGATAAGTCCAATAGTGCCAAAGTGGGCCCTTTTCATATGGACGTACACAAATAATTTAGTAATAAAATGTGTTTAAAAAGGTTTTTTTTTGCTATTTAAACCATACCCCCCCCCCTTAATCGAATATTCATATAATTAAATTTTAATTCGTTCGTATTTTTATTTATAAAAATAATTATTTGAGTGAATTCCATTTTTTCGACTCTTCTGTTAAAAGAACAGCAAATGCAAAAACATCTTATTTTGCAGACATTCAATATGTAAGATGTTTATTTAAAGATAATTCAGAATTATAGAGGAATATTTAATTCTTAAAAATTTAAGGTTATGTAATTTTTATTTGATAGAAATTCAATTTAATGAATTTGAAGTAAGTAGGATTGATAATTAAGAGAAATTTTGAAAGGCTAAATTTAAACTTGACGTAACTTTTATTTGACACACTGATTAAAATGTAGAATTTATTTATGGCATAAATCTGACGAAATTTAATTTAAACTTGACAGAATTTCAATTTAGTCGAATATTCATTTAGTCTAATTTTTATCTCATAGAAGATTTATGTAACCGAACTGACACGGGTGCAGAAAATTTCCCAAAAACCCAAAAGGTCGAATATCCAAATGGTCGAATTTCAAAAAGTGGAATATCCAAATGGTCGAATTTCCAAATGATCGAATATCTAAATTGTCGAATTTCCAAAATGTCGAACATCCATTTGGTCGAATATCTATTTTGTCGAATTTCCAAATTGTCGAATATCTACTTTTTCGAATTTCTAAATTGTCGAATATTCAAATTTTCGAATTTCCAAATTGTCGAATATCCAAATTGTCGAACGTCCATTTTGTCGAATGTTCAAATTGTCGAATATCCATTTTGTCGAATCTCTAAATTGTCGAATATCCACTTTGTCGAATTTCCAAATGATCGAATATCCAAATAGTCGAATTTCCAAATTGTCGAATCTCCAAATTTTTAAATACCCATTTTGTCGAATCTCTAAATTGTCGAAAGTCCATTTTGTCGAATCTCTAAATTGTCGAATCTCTAAATTGTCGAAAGTCCATTTTGTCGAATCTCTAAATTGTCGAATATCCACTTTGTCGAATTTCCAAATTGTCGAATTTCCAAATGATCGAATATCCAAATAGTCGAATTTCCAAATTGTAGAATTTCCAAATTGTCGAATCTCCAAATGTTCGAATCTCCAAATGTTCGAGTGTCCAACAGGCTTGTGTCCGTAAATAGTCTGATTCACTATAAAAGTAAATTCTATAGTGAAGTAGACTATTTACGGACCCAAGCCTGGTGTCCAAATAGTCAAATATCCAAATTGTCGAATATCTATTTTGTCGAATTTCCAAATGATCGAATATCCATATAGTCGAATTTCCAAAGTGTCGAATTTCCAAATTGTCTAATCGCCAAATGTTCGAATCTCCAAATGTTCGAATGTCCAAATGTTCGAACTTTTTTTTTATGTGAGTTTCCTATCTATGAAATGCGTTGGTATAGTAGATTGGACAAGTGCGCGAAATTTAAAATCGTTATGGAAATTTTAAATTTTGCGCATTTGTCCAATCTACTATACCAACGATACCAACGCATTTCGTAGATAGGAAACTCACATAAAAAAAAGTTCGAACATTTGGACCAGCCCTATCTGACTGCTGTACAAACCACTGCGCCGTTCGTGATGCCTGGAAACTCGAAATTTTAGATGTCGCCACTTTCCTGTCCCCCTCAGAAATGCGTTGTTTCTAAGTAAATAAATTCTTTTTCAACAATTTAAAGTTATAAAATATTATTTTTTTATGAAAATATGTAATACAAAGGAGAGTAAATTTAAATATAGACTGATTTTCATAAGTGTAAAAGTGTGATTTCAGTGATAAATGGCAAAAATCAGGTGTTTTGTGTCCAATTGCAAGTCAGGTTATGTCACAATCCAGGAAAAAATTGCGGTTTTTCTGTGTCATGATGGCACAACCACTTTACCATGCTTTTAACCATAAAATTTATTCTGGCCATAGCATTTTGATACTTTTTAATTAATTCCTCATCCTTCCGCCCAGAAAAACCGTAATTTTTTTCCTGGATTGTGAGATAACCTGACTTGCAATTGGACACAAAACATTTGATTTTTGCCATTTATCACTGAAATCACACTTTTACACTTATGAAAATCAGTCTATATTTAAATTTACTCTCCTTTGTATTACATATTTTCAAAAAAAAAAAATATTTTATAACTTTAAATTGTTGAAAAAGAATTTATTTACTTAGAAACAACGCATTTCTGAGGGGGACAGGAAAGTGGCGACATCTAAAATTTCGAGTTTCCAGGCATCACGAACGGCGCACTGATTTCTTCTTCTTCTTTTTAGTGGCCTTTTGCAAAGCAGACAGCCATAACTTTTTGGTGAACTCTTAATGTCGTAACCCGCTTGGTATTATCTGGTCTGTGTTAACTGCACTGAAAATCAAGGATGGGCAAGTGAGAAAACTTACTTACTTTCGCCTCTCTGTACTAAAACGTAACTTTAGAGCTTAGAGCGGGAAATTCAAAAGCGTCAAGAAAGCAAATGAAAAAAAAAATATTCTCATTAATCGTAATTAAAAACAAATATTAACCCAAGCGTAAACAAAACCTCAATTAACAAACCAAAAAAATAATTATCAAATTCCTCTCATCAGCCCTCACCAGACCCCCCACTCGATCGCTTTAGACCCAGGCTACTAAGTTCACCCAGGGGGAGGGCGACCAGACGAGCCAGGCGAGAGAAGATGAGGTAACCTATCCAACCACCCACACTTACATACTCAAAACAGAATTCGTGCATCCAAATGCAAACATATAAACATCTATTAATAAAAATGACTTAAAATTAACTTAAAAATAAGCAGTAACCAAGGTCCAAAAATGCAACCCTACAACTAAGTTACATACTAATAATATAATATACTCTACTTTCTAGTAAAACACCTATCCTACCACTACAAAACCACATAGGGGCAGAAGAAAACCTTCCAAGACAGGAGATTCAAATTATAAATTTAAAGAGGGCCTGGCCAAAGAACGATGCCAGTGCCTTCACAAAATCCAGCCTAGGATCAAACACGTAGTCCATTGGCTCCAATATTTCCGGGTCTTCAACACCCATGGAGTGACACAGGAATCCAAAAAACTCAGGGCGACCTGGCGATAACATGGGGCACTCAGCGATCAAATGTCTCCATGTTCGATATTCTTCCCCACAGGGGCAAGCAAGATCCGTCATCCAGTTCATTCGCTCAAAGTGATCCTTTGTAACAATATGGCCCGTTCTCATTCGCGTGATTCGAACCACCGATGATCTAACAAGATCCAAGTGGAGGAACCAGGGTCTCTTACCATTCATAGGGAGCTTCTCAAAGTACCTTCCCCCCTTCGGTGGCTTTCCAAAGTGTGGCCAGTCCATCTTGACTCTATTTAAGAACTCCCCATTGGACATCCTTCGTACATCCTCAACTGGGATACCATAAGTAACTCTAAAGGGAGAACGTGCTGCATATTTAGCCACTGTATCTGCCACCATGTTCCCTCTAATGCCCCTATGCGCTGGGATCCACATCAATTTGATAGATAGCCCTTCTGACTCTGCACGCTTTATCTGTGCCTTGATATCCTGGATTAGGTGCGATTTTCCCCTGGAGAGAAAAAGGCACATCCAGCCCTATCTGGTCTGTTGAGATGCACTGATCCGTCCGTTAACAAAATCGAATGATCCGGGAACCTCTTAGCCAACACTCTCTCAAGTACTCGTTCAGCATGCTCCAGTGGAGTGGCCTCTTCATGAAATAGTCGGCCAAATGTAGGCACATTCCACAGAATAAAATTCCAAGGATAGTCAAAATCTAAGGGTCTAATCTTCCGACGCACTGACCTCAAGGTGACCTCGAGCTCTCTAAATGATCGCAACAAAAAAGTATCAGAAATAGATTTCCTTCTTAACCCCGTCTGAGCTTTTTCGGACAAATATTTCAGTCTAGGAACAAGTGGACTACCAGAATAACCATAATTTCGAGTGACAAATCTTTCCGTGAGCAACCTTCTCCTATAGGAGAGAGGAGGCTCGCCGGCCTCAGATAGCATGACCGCGATAGGCGTGGTTCTCATGACTCCGAGCGCAACTCTGAGGGCTGCATTTTGTTCTCTATCCAAAATACCCAGTGCACTAACCGAAGCTGATCCAAATAGCTGTTACCCCCATTCTAGATGAGCTCTGACCAATCCGCGGTAAACAATTAGTGCAAATTCGGGTCCAGATCCCCAGCTGACTTTCGAAATTACTTTCAAAACATTTGTCGCTCTGCTAGCCCTGGAGGCAACCATCTTAATATGCGGGATCCAAGTTAGTCTGCTGTCCAGAATCACTCCAAGGTATCTAACTTCGGCCGAGCAAGCAACCATCTGGTCATCAACTCTAATTTGAAGCAAACTAACATCTATGCTTTTAGGAGAGAAGTATGAGAAGACACATTTCGAAGGTTCAATTAATAGTCCCTTATCCCTCAGCCAACCAGACAACGGAACCACACTAGCCTGTAATCTGTCCCTAGCCTCCTCTAGCTCATTACCTCGAGAATATATAAAAATGTCATCAGCAAATTGTGTAATGCGAACCTCAGGAGCCAAGAGGTTATTGATTCCAACAAGATATATACTGAAGAGCAGAGGAGATAGAACTCCTCCCTGAGGAACTCCCACACAGCTCATCTGTCCCTCCGTCAGGTCAGAGAAAAACAATAATCGGTACTCCGTTAAAAAGGTAACAAAATTTATAATTTGACTGGGTACATTGAGTCGGATCAAAGTCTCGTTAAGGATCTTGGGACGAACATTATTAAAGGCCCCCTTAATATCAAGAGCCAGCGAAAGAGTGATCTTTCCCTGGCTGAAACCTTGAAGAATGTCCACATTGACCGAAGCAACGCAGTCCAGAGACGATCTGGACTTCCTGAAGCCATACTGGAAAGCCGGAATCAAATTGTTTGACTCCACAAAGTGCTCCAGCCTGCGATGTACAATCCTTTCCATTAGCTTGGAGACACATGAAGTCAGTGAAATGGGTCTGAATCCCCTACCTCCTGGTTTCGGGATGAAAATTACTCTGGTCGATCTCCATGCCTGAGGGTAACTAGACAGTGAAAAAAACAAGTTAAAAATCCTGAGAAGGAGCCTATGGGCCACTTCTGGCAGTCTCCTCACCCAGTCCAGTGTTACATAATCCATGCCCGGGGCGGAATTGGGTTTCCCTCTCCCTAGGGCAGCCCAGTACTCTTGTATCGAAATCGAATCATTCAATCCTTCCTCATTATGTGAAACGGGTAACATGTCAATAATAGTATGGGGAATATCTCGCCTGAGTAGATCCCCCTGCAATCGAGCCTCAGTATCCGAAGGAATATGTGTCGAATTGGGTCTACTACTCTGAGCAGAACCAGCCATAGATCTTATCAAGGACCAAGCCCTCGCAAGCCCGGTTGCTGGGTTGAGCTGCTCACACATTTGTCGGAAAGAGTCTCTTTTTTTATTTCTAAGAAACCATTTCACTTCTTGATCCACCCTTCTCGCATAAATTTCATTTTCCGCCGTCATATCGAGCCAGAATGTTTTACTTGCATCTCTTCTTTTCCTGATTGCCTCCTCACATTCGAGAGACCACCACAACGGTTTCACTCTACTGACTGTAGATTTATTAGCAGGCAAAAACGCACCACACCTCTGAATTGTCGAGTGAATAAGTTCTATAAAAGAGTCGTAGGTCTCCAATCCTGTAGACCCTCTATCCAAAGCATCCAGCAGATCCCTAGAGCCGGACTCAATAGCGGAACGAAAAGCTATCCAATCCACACCTTCTACGTTAAATCTAATTGCCGAAGGTCTGCAGAATTTGACTTCCCGGAACATCTCCACCTCTATCAAAACGTGATCCGAGCAAAAATTGTGATCAGTCACTTTGGTGTCAAACAAATGAGTGGCCACCGCGGGCACCAAGATAAGGTCGATATTAGACTGAGTACGATCATCTAACGGACGGAAAGTAGAGACATGATCATTGAGAACGACCCTACCCATTTCTCCAGAGACTGCGGACAATCTTCTGCCTCTGGCGTCAGCTCGTGACGCCCCCCAACTTTCGTGATGGGCATTAAAGTCTCCCAATACTATAGGAAAGTCATCCTCTCGAGCCCGGCCAAGTATTTTCGACCAGTCATCCAAGACCAACTCGAGGCCGGGGTGCACATAGACCCCTATAAAAGTTAGCCATCCTCTAGCTGTTTCAACAGCAATTGCCACTGCATCGATCTCCATGGGAAGATAAGGAGGAAGGGGTCTTACCTCCGTTCTAAGATTGTCTCTAACCAAAAACAAAGTTCCTCCCCCTCTACCGTCCCCCCGATCCTTTCTAAAAACAGAGTACCCCCATACCTTAAATTGGAGATCACTAGTCAACCAAGTCTCCGTTATACATAATATGTCCAGCTCGTACAAGAATAATAATGCTTCGATTTCATTCTTCTTATTACAAACGCTATGAGCGTTCCACAGACCAAATTTCAGATTCCTAGTCATATTTTTTTTTTAACTTCAAAACAACAAAAAGACAAAACAAAAGAACCATAGTTAAAAGGGGACCGGCAAACAATAAATCCTGAAAGATAGATGCACAGCATTCGTAATCCGCAGTTTTGATTACTGTTCTATCTCCACCTGCGGGCCCTTTTCCCTCCTCTGGAAATTCGATGACGCCCCCGAAAATAAATTCCGCAAAAATTCTGATCCAGATCGTCCCGATGTACTGGCTGAAGAGCCCGGATCAGCAGCACCCCCTGTACTAGTAGAAGTTCCAGGAGCCGTATTGGAGCCTCCTAGCTCACCTAACTGGCGCCTCGGCGCCCTGATGCTAGAAGCAGGAAAAAACGGCTTCAGGTATCCCCCTGCCTTCAAAAATTCCTCTGCTTCGTCGTATCCACAAAAGTTTTCACTTCTTATTCTCATGATATCTAACTCAAAAATGTATGTTGGGCACTCTCTAGAGGAGGCACTGTGTGAGCCTCCACAATTGGAACACAGGGCCGTTCTAAGTGCGTTCATACAACTTTTTGTATCGTGATATTCGGCGCAATGTTCACAGACAGATTTAGCACTTCTGCACTGCTTCCCCATGTGCCTAAATCTTTGACACTTGTAGCAACGAATTGGGAGAGACAGTATGGGGGTTGCCGCAAATGTGAGATCTGCAATAAAAACAGATATAGGTATATCTTTGGACGCAATTGTCATTTCGACATTTTCCGAGGGAACTGTGGTGGGCAGATCAGAACCCGAAATAGTGATTTCAGTAGTTCGCCTACGTATCTCGATTACATTATCTCTAAAATCTAAATCCAGAAGATCATATATCTCCGAAGCACTAAGACCAACATCCACCTCCCTAACCAGGATCTTCCTTTTAAATAAAGATTTAGGTATAAAAGCTCTGTATCCCTTCTCCTTCAGTAAGGTAGACCCCACCAGAAGATTGCCGTCCTTCCATTCCTCACAGAACACCCTTAATTGGTTCACTCCATTAGGAGTAACCCTTCGTTTACCAGTAATGACCTTTCCTAATAAAATGCCAATGGCTAGTTTATTCATTTTCCCAACATTGTTGTCCCCTGATGATTCAATCAGCACTATAAATGGTGGGGGGAGCATTCCGAGAACAGCTTCCCCTCCTCGAGATCCCTCCTTGACCACACAAGATCTAAGGGGACGGGAGAAATTCGCCCCTCAGACTCAGCGGAGAGAGGAGTCGACTTGGGATTCCGAGAGGGGTCCGATACCTGCTTGGAAAATGCAGGGTCGGAACTTTCAGTAGATAAGTCCATCCCAGGACTTGCAGAATCAACAGCGGGAGTTTGAAGAGAATCAGCCATTTGAGGAATATTGCCTCCAGTAGACCCACTAGCTGCTGGAGAAAAATCTTTAACCTTCTTAACTGTCAAGCGACTTAGGGAATCAAATTGGATATTTCCAAAGGATCTCTCTCTCTTCTTAGGGTCCTTAAGGTATTTGTGCTTGACTAAAATATTCGAGGAAGAGGATGATGAGGGAGCCGATGAGCCCTGAGAAGGTTCCTGGGTCGCCTTGTTCGGATCACCTCTACCTCTACCTCTATGGACCCACCCTCTGACGTTAGATCCCCCTCTGCCTCTATCTCCCATCAGAATTACCAAAATGTTAACCAAAAACAAAATTTTAAGGTTATATACAATTCAGATGGCTTAATTAATTTATTTTTAATTTTATTCTATTATCCTTTTTTTTTTTTTTTTTTTTTTTTATAAATAATTTATTTACTGTTTATTTATTTATTTTTATTAATCAATTGTTTGTCTGGTTTTTTCAAAAAATTACAATTAATAAAAATTTACAGTAGCCATCCAGACAAGGTCAAATGCGTTTAAACTCCAAAGAAAAAAAAAATTTTTTTTTTACAATATTACACCCATAGTGCACAGCAGCATAAGTTTATATAAACAAATAAATCAAAAATTACCACCAAAAACCGTTCGACACAGATGAACGGAATGCTATCAGTGGTAACATAAAGAGAAACACCTTAAAAATACATTTGCCAGTCCCCTAAAAATTTACTCTAATACATTAGCAACCAATGTACTATGAGCGAGAAAACTCATACCCATCAAATTTAGAGTACAACTATAAAACAACCTAGTAAAGAACAGAGCAAATAGCACCCATGAACCTAAATCCAGGGAAAAAAATAAAATAAACTCAAAGATATTTATCTGATATAAGAGCTGTCAGAATTCTTGCAACAAATCCAATTAGACCCAAATCATATTATCAAAAGGAGACTAACCAATAAAACTACAATGCATTAATACAATTATTATTCTACTAAAACTTTTCCAAAAACCATTAATAAGCAAAATAAATGGCAACTTGAAGTTAATAATCTTAAGGAAAAAAAACACTCTTGTTCACAAGCATTCTAACAGGTGAATTCGCCTTTGTTTATTCATTTATTTATTTTATTTTACTTATTTAATCATTTTATTTTATTTATTTATTTATTTATTTTTTTTTTTTTCTTCACACCAGAGAAAACTTTTAATAAAAGAAGGCACTCACCGTAAGCGAGCCAAATCACACCTTGAAGCAAAAAGGGAAAAGAAAATCCCAAGCAGTTGTCAATCGACTATACCTTAGAATCTTGGAGGTTATGTTACACATCAAGTCACTTTTACCAAGCTTTTATCATAAAGCGGAGAATGGGTATTGTTATTGCTTATAAACCAGCTAGAACCGTTCAATTACACTGTGATGAGGTTTCCCTCATAATATTCCCAAGGTATAGAAACGAACTTGCACACTTTTGAGTTAAGGAAATCGACTTAAACTTTTTGTTTCAAACCTTAAACAAGCCATATTATCATTTCCAAGGCTTGTAGAATCATTTTACTGATCCACCCATTAAGTAAACACTTCTTACACAAATCAAATTCACCTTTATAGTTAAGAAAAATTAGGTAAATTGCTATAGCAGTACATCAGCACATTGCACGTGCGAACCAAAAGTGCAAACTCAAAACCAGGGCCTCCAAGCCACAATGCATTTGTTTGAACCTTTCGGAATTTTTCAATCCTTGACTATCGCGGCGCCACAATCGCACGAAACATGGAGTTTACTTTCTATGGTGCGCAAAATTGGAGATGTCAAAAAAATTAACATAAACATAATAGAAAACAAACAATATTATTGTTCCCTTAAATGTATAAATTTATTGATTTAAAACATAATATTGTAATATATTGAAGCTTTAAGGAAACAAATAAAGTAAGTATACATTTTTACCTAATAAATATCTTGTCAATAAAGCAAAATTATGTATTATATTTAACCTAACCTTAACTCCCTGTTAAGATAATAATTATCTTATTACGTATATTATTATTTTTTAGTCAGTTGTTATTAATTAATTGAATTAAAAAATTTTATTTATAGGACCAACTTGTATTCTGGAATTTTTTCTGCAAATCCAAAGAAAGTTCGTTTTTTAAATTTCTTCAGTTCTACTAATAGAAAATAGAAATATGTTTACCAATAGATACAAATTCGAATCTTTTAAAAATTAATGGCCAAAATATACTTAAAGCTGGTTATATTAGGAACAAAGAAATGTGAACATTTACCAGATTCTCTGGAAGCAAAAGAATATTGATTTCAAATTCATGACTGAAATAGGTATATTTTGAAGCGTAAGTAACTGCTATTAATTTAATTTTTATTGTCATATTTTATTATTTTATAATAATTTTATATTTTATTATTATATTTTATGTTTTTTGTTTTTATATTCTTTGATTATTAAAATTTGTTAGTAATTTGAAAATATATATATATATTGGTTTCTATTATACAGAATATTTTTATTTAATTTTTTTTTAACTTTTTATATTAAATTTTGAAATTTTTAACTATTTTACACCATTTTTTATTATTTGATACTGATTATATTTTTTAAATTATTGTACTTTTCTATTCTTTCTTATTTTTTTACTTTTAATTATTTCTATTGTATTTTATTTCTTTTATTATTAAAATCTTTTGTAATTATTTTTTGTTATTTTTAATTATTTCTATTTAATTTTATTTCTTTGATTATTAAAATCTTTTGTAATTATTTTTTGTTATTTTTAATTATTTTTATTTTATTCTATACCTTTTATTATTAAAATCTTTTGTAATTAATTTTTTTATTTTCTATATTTGTTTTTATTGTTTCTTGAACTTTTAATACGAATTTCGTATTTATTTATTGATTTTGTTATTAGTTTAATTATATTTTTGTAAGTTCATATTTCTTTCTGAAATTTTTATTTAATTAATAATATTTTGTGTTTCAGTTTTAAGTTTTGCTCTTTTTTTAATTTTTTATATTATTTTATTACCGTATTCTTATTGAATAACTTTTTATTAATTTTTGTAATTGACTTTCCCACCAATTTGTATTTGTAAGCTGCAATGTTTTAATAAAAATAAGAAATGTACTGTAAATAGAGTATTGTAAAATTTTATTATTGTAATAAATTAAATTTTACATATCTATTGTTGTATTTTATTAAAGTCAACGTCTAACTTTTTTAACAACTTTAGTTTCGTTAGTGTTACTATTTTTTCGTTTTAAGCTTTTCTGCAGATTTGGTTCAACACAAACATTTTTTTCTTGATTAACTATCTTTGGCTTTTTTTTATACTTTTGACTACAATCATAAACTAAACTCATCAACTCGTCTTTTTTAGGTGGCAGATCGGAACCTTTTTCCAGTTTCTTTAGAAATGAAAAATAATTTTTTACCGCAATCTTTACGTACTTAGTAATAATTGTACTTTTTAATGTGTCAATATGTTGGCATATTTGAAAATCAAAACGTACGTTTTGCATCAAAAATTCCCTAACCTTTTCTAAAAAATTGTTTCTATGAGACACTAAAGGAAAATAGTGAAAACACACATTAACAATTTGGAGTACCGAATGATGGAATGCACTATCATTACAATAAGGAATGCAGTCTTCTCTTTCACAGGCTAACAATAAATTCTGATCGCATATAAAGCATTCATTGTTTAGGCTACTTAAGATTTCACTCATAAAAACATTGTCAAATAGATTTTTAGCTGAATCTGGGAATTCTTGCATAGGATTAAAATCAGGAGGTAGTTCAGGCAAAGTCCAAGTTTCGTTAGGATTTGATTGAGGTGGATGTTGAAAAAGTGATTTAATAGTTATGAGGAAACCAGATGTTTCATCGTTTTCGCAATTACTATTTTTTGACCCATTTGCTATAATAGTGTTAACTAAAACACTTTTGTAGTAGTCTCCGAAAGCTACAGTTGTCGGTTTATTATTTCTTAAGCCATGTTGCTTTATCTGACAAAAGAAATTTTCTACTGGATCCTG
The DNA here is from genome assembly GCA_037103525.1 of Ganaspis brasiliensis. NCBI lineage: Eukaryota > Metazoa > Arthropoda > Insecta > Hymenoptera > Figitidae > Ganaspis > Ganaspis brasiliensis. Next base: position 2,374,306 of record JAZKLR010000350.1, read on the forward strand.
GTTAAATTCTCTTCCTGAAAACTGCGCAAATCCATAATTTCTTAATTTCCTTCTAAGTATTTTAAATGATTTTAAAGTATGGACAAAATTTGATAGTACGTTTGGCCTTTCTCTGTCATTTGGTGTAATTTTAATATATTTCATATCTTGGAACATTACAATTGCCTTGTTCCACAAAATTTCGTGAAGACAATCATCCGACGTACTGATGAGGTTTTTATATTTATAGTCGTTATCAACTTGCGTCTGTAGATTAATTTTTTTCGGTCCATTAACATCGCAATTCAAGCTATCAAAGATATTGTCCATAACATGAAACAGTAGCGCTGTATGTAACCCATCTTCACCCATTTGTAATTTGCCATCAGGACTTGTAGCTTTATTAGTACACATGGACATCATGATTGATGATGTTGTATGGCTAAAGACCCGTTTACACAGATTTACTCGCATTTTTTGTTTATTATCGGGATGAATATGTGCTTCTGTTAAGTTCTTGAATAGCCTAAATATTCCACCGTGCTTGTCAATATTAAAAGCTTTTTCCAGTTGAGACCAAGAAGCTTTCCTTTTCTTTCCTTCCCACGAATACAGTAAATCTTTAGTTAACAAATTATTCCTTATACATTTCAACAAGTGAGGAGGATCAAAGATGTGTACTATTTCCTGGTCATCAACTTTTATAGTGTCATCATAATGCTCTTTTTCCTGCCTCAAAGTCTCTGCTTTTGTTTCTGCAATTAACTCTCTCACACCTTTTTCGTTACTAGAGCCCTGATCGCATACTGAAGCAATAACAGTAAATCCTATACCACGCAGGCGACGAACAATATCGAAATACATATTTTTAAAATCCAAGCAAGTTTGACTTGTTTTACAAAACGTGTAGACAAGAGATTGTTTCCAGGTTTTCTTCCGTTTCTTTGAATTAATGCCTTTGACAATCCATACAGTAGCATGATCAGCTATTTCTCGAGTCCGGTTTTTTCCATTGTCAACAAAGCCTTCCACTTTTTCTTTGCTTTCGTTGAAAAATAGAGATGGAGTAATTTCTGTATCATCGCACATTAAGACGCACAGACGATCTTTTGGGTCTTTCATTTTTTCACCCTGCTCTTCAAGACTTCGTAGAACTGATTCGGAAATACCTGGTTCTAAAGGAATTTCAACAGAAACTTTGCGTACAGTCTCAACACTGGGTAGACAAAATATATTTGATAAATATCGATAAGCCGCGGGACTTCGCTTATATAAAGCAAAAGCAAAAAGCTTGTCATCCGTGGTGAAAATACGATGAAATTTGTTTCTGTTGATGTTTCTCATGTAGCACTCGAAAAATGAGCGAGCTTCAGAAGAAAATTGAGCAAAAATATTCAGATCACCAGAGTCCAATAATTTTTCGGCTCGTCCCAATCTCTGTTTCAAAGATTCGTTTTTCTTCCTGCATTGCCTACTTTCTTTTGTAGCACTGCAAAGGGCGTTGTAAAGGCTCTCATCGCGTTCAGAAAGACGACTTTTCTTGTTCACTTTGAATAAAGTGAGAAGAGATCCTGAAAATAAAATTAAAATTACAACAGGTCATAAATGGGTCGAACTTTATGAAATTTCTATTACATAAAATATTCATAACAAAAAATTTGTACCAAATCGATTTATAATGTTAGGGGAATTCCTATTTTAAAATATTTAAGTATATAATAAAATGTTCATAATATAAAATTGTTATTAAGGGGAGGGTTCGGGTATAATTTCAATACAGTTTTACATTTTTATTCAAGAAAATAGGACATAACGGGAATTTCGGATATTTTACTGGGGCTTTTTTCAGTGTAGCGAATGGGTTTTGAAAATTTTGAATTAAAAAAAATAATTCTACAAGGATTAAAGAATTACATTTTTTTTTTATAATATAGTATAATTGAAGATAAAAAAGACGAAGAAAAAAATGGCATTTCTAAATAAGAGATTGAAATTTAATTTTTCATTGAGAAATAATCATAAAAATTTCAACTTCGCTAGGTAATATTTTTGCCGGATGTTTGTTCATACAAATGAAAATTCTACCAACTAAGAAATTAAGGTTGAAAGCAATCTATTAATAAACGCTCATATAAATAAAGATTCGATCAAACATAAGTTATATCAGTTAAAAATTCCGTTCAATAAAAAATATGTTTTCTGAAAATGTTGTTAATTAGAAATTCTATAGAGTGAAAAAAGTCGATAAAATAATAAATTTCCTGCTTAAAAAATTTTGTTTATTAAAAATTATTTTAAACAAGAATTGTCATAGGTATTAATTCTTTGGTATGAAAAATCGGGGCAATAGAAATTCTACGTCTTAAAATTTGACTTTTTAGTGATTACATTCTTACTGAAATGTCGAATTTTCTTTATTACTAACTTGTACATAATTAATTAAGTTATTCCAATTAATAATAAAATTTACTTACGTCTTTTATTTCTCACAGTTTTAGCAGTTTTCGTCGTCGTGGTCTTAATTTTATTTCTATTTGTAGGATTATTTTTTATTGAAGTCGAAGTTCCTTCTACAGTTGTCTTGTCAAAAGTCGCCGGATTTTCGAAGTTTTCTCTCTGAAGATTAGAGACAGTTTCATTCATTGAAACCACAGTTTCTTCAGAAGTATATTCTTCCCTCTGGAGAACAAACTCATTCGTCCTGATTAACTTCGAGGTTTCTTCAGAACTCGGCTTTTCCAAATGTGAAGGACTTTCGAAGCCTTCTTTTTGAAGAGAAGGATTACTGTTATTAACTGATGTTAAAGTTTCTTCAGAAATAGACGTTTTCGAAGGTGATGAATCTTCGAAGCCTTCCCTCTGAAGAGCAAAGTCCTTCTTTCTGACGTTGGTTAAATTTTCTTCAAGAGTAGGTTTTCCTACAGTCGGTGGATCCTTAAAGTCTTCTTTTTCAGCTATTGGATTAGATATCAGTAAAGACTTTGGATTTTTCGCCTTTGGCGAATTTGTTGGAGTTGACGTTGCTTTAGGAGAAGGCATTTCCGAAAGAAATACATTTTCAACAATTTCTTCTTCAAATGCAATAGGTTTTTCAGAAACAGTTTTTTGCTGTTTAAAAATTTCCCTCTGTTCGTTAACATCTAAAAATTAAAAAAGGAAATAAAAACCCTTCCAACATTTAAAATAATTCATATGGAATTTGCTCGGATTTCTCGAGAGGCGTTTTGAATCCTTTTACGTTCGGTTGTCTTTAGAAATTGAATGGATTTTGCAATAAATAATATCGGAAAATTATACAATAGTAAATATATTAATTTTAACCGATAATTCGACTAAAAATTAAGATAAAATTACACTAAACAGTTCACAGAAATCCGTGTAGAATTCCTGAATTTTAAAATATTCAATTGGCCTACTAATTGCATTTGGTAATTCCAAAGTAGGTATTGCCGCTGGTGTTAGTTTTTTTAAAAACAAACAGTCGATCGAAAAATGTTTTTTACAAACATAGTGATTTTTAAGTTTCTCCACTGGTACTTGCAGTAGTGAAACATTTCCACAAGCAGACAACCATTTTTCCCGACGTTGTTCGTCTCGAGGTTGGATAGGAAATGAATAAAAAGGACCATTCAAGGATTTGCAGGAGATAACGGAGCACTTCTTGACCATATTCTTCAAAATTTAAAAAGAACGAGAAATTAAAAAAAAAAATTTATATTTAAATAGCAAAACTTTATTTACAAAATAGAGAAATAATATTTTGTTACACTTTTGAATTAAGTGTTCTATTTACAAAAAGTTATTTTTAATTATAAATATTACAAAATTACTTAAAAAACGTTTTTTATAATAATCTTAAAAATAAAAAATAAAACTAAAAAATTTTGAGTACTTACCTCTTTTAAGAAGACATTGCTAAGAAAAAACAGAGTTTATACTTTTTAAAATATTTTTTAAAAATCTATTTTTAATTTTATGTGTCAAAAATCTTTTTTGATCCTCATTTGTTTTATAAAACTATATTGCTTTTCATGTATACTTTAAATTGTATTTTTTTAATAAAACAAATTAATATACTAAAAATTTTTATTTATTTCAATTAATAATTACTGTTATACTAAACAATTTTGTGAAATCTTTTTATTTATACATATTTCTTACAATTTTTATGTATTTAAATTAATACTTACTGTTTTTCTAATCATTTTTTGTGACACTTTTATTTAACACACGTTTATTTATACATATTTATTATATTAAACAACATTGTTTGTATTTTTTCTTTTGGTTTAAATTAATATATAATATTCGCTTTTTTAAATTTCCCTGACTTACATAGTATGTTCATTTGTTAACGCGATTGTGGCGCCGCGATAGTCAAGGATTGAAAAATTCCGAAAGGTTCAAACAAATGCATTGTGGCTTGGAGGCCCTGCTCAAAACTAGAAGCCATTCATTAAAAAAAGGAGCATTTCAAAGCTTATCTCTTAATTGCAGCTTTCCTACTTTATTGTACCTGAGGATGTTCAAAGATTATTCTTTCAATAAATTGATTTCTGAATAACCAGCTTTAACAAAGTGAGGTTATGCTCAACACAAATGAAGTAACCTTCATATAAACCAATTGTCCAATCCTAATATCGCAGTTAACACATCTTAGACCATTCACAATTTTAATCTTAACTTTAAAAAGGTTAACCAAGAGCACAATTTCTTTTTAATCGTGGAATTTCCACGACCGACATTAAAAACAAACGAACACTACAAGGTTCCAACATGGAATCCCTCCGCGCACTGATTTCAATGGGAATGACCAGTAGTCGGATAGGGCTGATTTGGACTTTCGAACATTTGGAGATTCGAACATTTCGAGATTCGACAATTTGGAAATTCGACAATTTGGAAATTCGACTATTTGGATATTCGATCATTTGGAAATTCGACAAAATAGATATTCGACAATTTGGATATTCGACTATTTGGACACTCGAACATTTGGAGATTCGAACATTTGGAGATTTGACAATTTGGAAATTCTACAATTTGGAAATTCGACTATTTGGATATTCGATCATTTGGAAATTCGACAATTTGGAAATTCGACAAAGTGGATATTCGACAATTTAGAGATTCGACAATTTAGAGATTCGACAAAATGGACTTTCGACAATTTAGAGATTCGACAAAATGGGTATTTGAAAATTTGGAGATTCGACAATTTGGAAATTCGACTATTTGGATATTCGATCATTTGGAAATTCGACAATTTGGAAATTCGACAAAGTGGATATTCGACAATTTAGAGATTCGACAAAATGGATATTCGACAATTTGAACATTCGACAATTTGGATATTCCACAATTTGGAAATTCGAAAATTTGAATATTCGACAATTTAGAAATTCGAAAAAGTAGATATTCGACAATTTGGAAATTCGAAAAAATAGATATTCGACCAAATGGATGTTCGACATTTTGGAAATTCGACAATTTAGATATTCGATCATTTGGAAATTCGACAAAATGGATATTCGACTATTTGGACACTCGAACATTTGGAGATTCGAACATTTGGTGATTCGACAATTTGGAAATTCTACAATTTGGAAATTCGACTATTTGGATATTCGATCATTTGGAAATTCGACAATTTGGAAATTCGACAAAGTGGATATTCGACAATTTAGAGATTCGACAATTTAGAGATTCGACAAAATGGACTTTCGACAATTTAGAGATTCGACAAAATGGATATTCGACAATTTGAACATTCGACAAAATGGACGTTCGACAATTTGGATATTCCACAATTTGGAAATTCGAAAATTTGAATATTCGACAATTTAGAAATTCGAAAAAGTAGATATTCGACAATTTGGAAATTCGACAAAATAGATATTCGACCAAATGGATGTTCGACATTTTGGAAATTCGACAATTTAGATATTCGATCATTTGGAAATTCGACAAAATGGATATTCGACCATTTGGATATTCGACCGTTTGAAGATTCGACTTTTTGAAATTCGACGATTTGGATATTCGACCTTTTGGGTTTTTGGAAAATTTCCTGCACCCGACCACGGGCTCCATTAGTAATAGATTTATGCCATAAATAAATTCGACATTTTAATCAATCTGTCAAATGAAAGTTACACCAAGTTTATTAAATTTAGCTCTTCAAAATGTCTTATAATTATCAATCCTACTTACTTCAAATTCATTAAACTGAATTTCTATAAAATGAAAATTACATAACCTTAAATTTTTAAGAATTAAATATTCTTCTATAATTCTAAATTATCTTTAAATAAATATCTGAAATGTTGAATGTCTGCAAAATGAGATGTTATTGCATTTGCTGTTCTTTTAACAGAGGAGTCGACAAAATGGAATTCATTCAAATAATTATTTTTGTAATTTTTATAAATAAAAATAAGAATGAATTAAAATTTAATTATATGAATATTTTATTAAATGAAAATTCTGTATGATAAAAATTCATCTACAATTTAGTTGGAATTAACGAATTTCTATAAAATAGAAATGCTGAGCTATGGATTTCGAAATATTGAAATTTCTAAAAAAAAAAACCGTTAATGGTATAATTATGCACTCCACAAAATTTACTGAAAGCATTTATTTTTTATTACAGAAAATCTAATGAAGTTTCATGGAACAATTGTGAAAGATTTTTTTGTAATGTATCACCCAAAAAAAAAATACCACGTAACAATTCCAACTTTATTCAATCAAGAATTAAGAAAAAAAGCCAAAGCCCTCTGGATTGATATTCAAAATAACAAACATAACATTGCTGAAATTCTAAATCATGCAGCTTACTGCTTTTCATTGCCAGCAGTTGAGCAATTATCTTTCAATATTGCGCTGCCAGATTTGGCACAAGGAATTGATGTTAATAATGCTGACGAGAATAATGAAAATTTATTATTTATGCCGGTGCATTTCATGGAAAGCGAGAATGACAACATTAGCGAAAGTGATCCACTTCAAAATAATTTCATGGTAGCAGATCGTGCAGAAACAACAATTACAGTGGGAGGTAATAATATTATTTTAAAAATTTCAAAAATTCTTTAGAATAATCTGTTTTTTATAATTCAACAATATTTAAAGCTTTGCTCAAAAACATTCTAAAATTTGTCATCCAGGGTGGCCACAAGCTCCAGTTCATCAATTTCCCTGTCATTTCCCTGACCTTTTACTGATATTACAACGAAATTCCCTAACAAAAAATTTTTTTATTTAGAGCAAAGACAAAAATCTGCCAACAACTCAAAAATGAACCAATTTGAATGTTATTTTTTTAAAATAATCATAAATGTTTGTACTATAACACTTAAGTTGGTACTAAAAAATCAAGACTTTTAATATTAACTGAAAGAAATGTTAATAACTTTCACAAATATAAATAATCATTTTTTTAGAGTGATTTCAAGGTATTTCGATATAATCACTTCAAAAGTAAAATTAATTCGTCACTATTGGCCTAGAGTCCTAATACAATTTAGAATGTTTACAAACAATTTTTAGATTGTCTAAACAATCTTAATTAATAAATGAATAACTTCGAAAATTTTTATTACTTAGATTTTTTTTCTTTTGTAAAATTATTTGATTATTATTGGCATAAGGTTTCATGGTAGTTTTGAATACTTACCAACGATTTTTAAATCGTTTAAACAGTTTTAGTTAACAATTAAATAACCTCAAAAGATTTCTTACTTATTACAGTAATTAATTAATTAATTAATTAATTTAAGGGGCACACCTAGTGTGAGTGACTGAAAAAAACGTCGATTTTTAGGAATTTTTTTCAGGGAAATTATTGCATATAATTTTTTTTAAAGTTTTGTACATGTATATTTGTATAAATAGTGAACATTTTGTAATTTTTGCAAAGAAAAATATCTTTTTTTTAAAGAGTTATTCGCTATATCCAAAAAAAAAACCAGTTTCTCCACTGCTGCAGTTATTGCGGCCTTCTGAGTGACTGAAATCAAAAAAACCAAAAAGATTATTAAACTAGAAGACATTTGCCGTACTATGACCCTCGGATGGAAAAAAATATTGAATTTCAAAAAAATGGCGGAGTTTTGAAAAAAATTATAAATTTCGACTAAAAAATTCGATAGTTTTTGGCATCCCAAAATTTTATTTTTCATCCAAAAAAAAACTGGAGCCTCATAGTACGGCAAATATCTTCTAGTTTAATAATCTTTTTGGTTTTTTTGATTTCAGTCACTCAGAAGGCCGCAATAACTGCAGCAGTGGAGAAACTGGTTTTTTTTGGATATAGCGAATAACTCTTTAAAAAAAAGATATTTTTCTTTGCAAAAATTACAAAATGTTCACTATTTATACAAATATACATGTACAAAACTTTAAAAAAAATTAGATGCAATAATTTCCCTGAAAAAAATTCCTAAAAATCGACGTTTTTTTCAGTCACTCACACTAGGTGTGCCCCTTAAAAAAAGAAACGAAATCTAAGTAAAGAAAGATTTTGGAGTTATGAATTTGTTTAACTTAGATTGTTTAAACAAATCAAAATTGTTGGTTAGTAACTAGAACTATTTAAAAATAGTTTAGATAAGTTTTGTGTACAAAATATATAATTTACTTTGGTGTAATTAGTTTCTAATATCAAAAAATCTTAAAATTACTTTCTCAAAAAATAATTTTTTACATTTTTAAAAGTTATTAATGTTTTTTTAGTTACTAACAAAAGTCTTGACTTTTTAGTAGTTAAGCATTATTGTACAAACATTTATGAGTATTTTCAAAAGGAGAGAATTGATGCATTTTTGAGTTGTCTAAAGATTTTTGTCAACAAAAAAGTAACTTTGACCGCACGATGGTTCGTCTTAATTTCTTTAATTTAGCTGACAAAAAACTTTTTTCCCTGTCATATCCCTGACTTTATTGACAAAATTTTTTTTTCCTGTCATTTCCCTGACTTTTCTGACTTTACTGACACGTGGCCACCCTGTCATCAATAACTCCGGCACACAAAAAAAATTGATGCTCTGAGCTCGAGATCTGATCATATGACCACTTTATTCTTGGGTCGCTAAAATCAAATCTGAAGTCCATTTAACCCAACCACGTCAGAATTTTAACATAACCTCAAAAACCCCTAATTTTGACTCAACAATTTTGAAATATTCAGAAAAATTCTGATCTCTTTAAGTCTTACTGTGACATGCTTTATGTTTTTGTGGTTGCTGAAGCCGAATCTAAAGTTTATTAATCCCTATCACGTCATACTTTTGACATAACCTAAAAAATAAACACAAAATTTGACGCAAAAATTTCAAAATCAAGAAAAATTCAGATTTTTAAGTCTGACTATGTCTGTTTTATGTTTTCGGGGTCACTGAAGGTGAATCTGATGCCCATTTAACACCACCACGTCATACTTTTGACATAACCTCAAAAAAACATCAAAATTTGACCTAAAAAATTTTAAATCAAGTAAAAACTAAAGCTGAATTTAAAGTCTATTTAACCCAGGGTGTCCACAAAACTCAATTTACAAATTTCACTGACACTTCCCTGACTTTATCCTGACATAAAATTTTTATTATAAATAATAAAGAAACAGCTAAATTAAAATAAAATTTTGCTTTAATCTTCAAAGCAGGGCTGATAACAATCGTGATCTTTTTATAAAAATTTAAAAAATTCGATTTTTTTTATATAAATCAAAAATAGATTTTTTTAAAATATAATCATGAAAATCTCCAAATGTTTATTTGTAATGAGTTTATTAAGAAATGAAAAAAAAATTAAAAAAACAACACAAGAATGAAACAGTGACATAAAAATATATAAAAAAAAAGTAGAAACTCTTTTAAAAAATTTAATTACTTACGGACATTTTTTTAAAATTAAAATAATAAATAAAAAGTTAATTAAAAAAACGGTAAAATATATTACTAAAAAGAACAAAATTTTAAAATTAAAAAAATGTAGAAAGGAAAGAAAATTTTTCGAAATAGAAGAACAAAGTTAACATGAGAATATTTAGTACAAGATTAAATTTACATAATATAAAATAAAAGAATAAAAGCTTTTAAAAAAGTAGAAAATTGAGAAATTTAAAAAATAAAGATAAAAGCATCAAATAAATTTTTTCAAAAATTAGTAATTATAAAATAAAAACTAAACAATTTAAGGAGGTTTATCCCAAAAATCGATTTTCTACAGATTCTTATAAAATTTTAATGACATATTAAATACATTATTCTACATGTAGGGGAGACCGGGGCTATTTGGGTCATTGCAATTTACTAAAATGTTATTAGTCGAATTATTTCCTTTCTACACAACAATTATTTAACATAGTGAGATGCAAGTTTATGTCAAGTTTCATTAATATATCATCATTAATGTGGAGTAAATGTAAGAAAAACTAATTTTGATTCTCCAAAGTTACTTTTTACCCACTTGGTTTTTTTGTTATATCTTCTTGAGTAATAGTTTTAGGAAAAGTTTAATTATCAAATTTTGATCTTTGAATAGTTCGTTTTAAAGAGCAATGAAGAGAATTTAATTTATATTTACAGTATCGATAGAAAAAAATCAAATATTTGAAACAAAAACCCTGCAAGTTTCCTGCAAGCTTGCCATGCAAGTTTTCTGCAAGCTTGCCCGAAATCACATTTAAAATGATTGTGCATATCAAGCTGGTGTGGTGTGTGTATAATAGGGTGGCCGTTAATAATGACATTTTGGAATTTTGTCCATTTCCGGGTCTAAATTTATCAGAAATTGAAAAAAAATAGATACGTATTTTTTCATTTTTTTTAAATTAACATTTAGTGGTGCCTGTAGGCTATTGAAAATTTGCATGTATTTTGCATGTGAAAAAAACTTTTTTTCGTAGATTTCCTGTAAAATCGTTGAAAATTAATATTTTTTGACCGGACTACTCTGTTTCTCTTCATAAATGTTCAAAGAATAATATGCAATTTTTAACTTATGAAATTTGTTAAGTTTACTATTTTTTACAGGACCCAAAAGTTGACCAAAAAAAAACTAAAATAGGTTATTTTTGGAAAAAAAATATTAATTCTAAAAAAAAACGAGAAATTTAAACTGCTAATTATGGTTCCTATTGTTTTTCAGGTCCCTAATTACAAATCGAAAGTCATATGTCAAAAATTCAAAATGGCAGATCCAATATGGCGGCCATGAAAATTTTAAAATTAATCAATTTCTAGAAAATTTCGTATCAGGGTGTTTTGGGGGTCTCTGATTACAAATTTGAAGTCAGATTTTAAAAATTAAAAATGGCGGATCCAATATGTCGGACATAAAAATTTTTAAATTAATCAATTTTTATGAAACTTGGTATCATAGGATTTTGGAGGTTTTTTAAAAATTGCAAACTCAAGGAAATATCAATTAAAAACTATTGTAAATGTTGAAACTAACGTTGGAGACACGTGAATTAATTCCTTTCAGGAGAATCACCCATCTATAAAATCGTGTCATCTAATTTGTAAACGAACCTTCTCTAGCTAATAAATACTAACCTTCTCATTTCTAATTAACAGTAATTAGCAGTCTAACTAGCCGATTTATTAGAAATATTAATTTTTGAATCAGTGATCGACGTTTTGTTTTTAAAATAGTTATTTCTAACTAATTTAAATTTAGATAGCACATTCAGAAAAATGTTGTTGGCTACTGGGATAAGATATTACATAATTAAGTTTATACAAAATTATTAAATTTTTAAACATTATGCCCGCCATATTGCATGCGGCAGTTTGAATTTATCAAATCTGACTTCAGATTTGTAACTAGGTGCCTCAAAAACCCTATGATACCAAGTATCATAAAAATTGTAATTTAACAATTTTTATGTCTGCCATATTGGATCCGACATTTTTAATTTTTGAAATCTGACTTCAAATTTGTAATCAGAGACCCCCAAAACACCCTGATACGTAATTTTCTAGAAATTGATTAATTTTAAAATTTTCCTGGCTGCCATATTGGATCCGACATTTTGAATTTTTGAAATATGACTTCAGATTTGTACTCAGGGACCTCAAAAATAATAGAAACCATAATTAGCAGTTTAAATTTCTCGTTTTTTTTTTAGAATTAATATTTTTTGCCAATGATAACCTATTTTAGTTTTTCTTGGTCAAATTTTGGGTCCTGTAAAAAATAGTAGACTTAACAAATTTCATAGGTTAAAAATTGCATATTATTCTTTGAACATTTATGAAGAGAAACAGAGAAGTTCGGTCAAAAAATATTAATTTTCAACGATTTTACAGGAAATCTACGAAAAAACTTTTTTTTCCCATGCAAAATACATGCAAATTTTCAATAACCTACAGGCACCACTAAATATTAATTTTAAAAAAAAATGAAAAAATACGTATCTATTTTTTTCAATTTGTGACAAAATGAGACCCAGAAATGGACAAAATTCCAAAATGTCATTATTAACGGCCACCCTAGTGTATAAAGAATTTATAATCTGTTACACTTTTTTTTACTTTATTCTCACGTGACAAGTTTGTAGAAAATTTTGCGCCAAGCTCACAGATAACTTACAAATTTTGTTTGCAAAAATCTTTCACAGAAAGCTTGCGATGCAAGTTTGCTGCAAGCTTGCCATGCAAGCTTACATTGGTTGGACATTTCACTACTTACAGCAAGCTTGCGTGCAAATTGGCTTATACAATTTGAATAAAAAACAAAGGTAGTTCCCGTAGGTCGAGGGATATCGTTTAGGCGATAGAGGCGGGATATAAGACCACTCCTGAAGGCGATACGTCAGTAAACTGGCTCTACCTGGGAGTGGTCTTAAGGTCCCAAATAAGGGTGTGTTTTTAGCGGGTCGGCAGAACATCGTCACCCCCGCATAACCCTGTAGTACGGGCTACAGGGTACCTGAAGGCAGGTTTTCACATCCTACAAAAAAAAAAAAAAAAAAAAAAAAAAAAAAAAGAAGAGAATATTTAGTACAAGATTAAATTTACATAATATAAAATAAAAGAATAAAAGCTTTCAATAAAGTAGAAAATTGAGAAATTTAAAAAATGTAGATATAAGATTCAAATAAATTTTTTGACAAATTCGTAAGTATGCAATAAAATCTAAACAGTTTAAAAAAAATAAAAAATGTTTTTAAGAAATGGAAAAATGATAACAAAAATTAAAGAATTAATTAAAATGCAAGGAAGGATTAAAAAATAGTGAAACATCAAGAAAATTAAATAAATAGGAAGAAAAGGGAGAAATGTTTCTTCCTTAATCTAACAAACTGAAAAAAATGTCAAAAGTACAAAAAATAATCAAATTTGGTTAGAATCTACAGGCAAACCTGTCATGAGAGAACCTGTCATGAGACAATTTTCCCCTATCGCGACCCCCTTCCACGAGTCATATATTTAAACTTGCGCCATGCGCAGTCGTGCCATAATGGCTGATGGTGTACCAATTTCTCCTCACGTGAAAAACCTGTAATGAGAGAAACCCCCACTACATTTCTCTCATGACAGGTTTGCATGTACTAAAAAATTAGAATTAATAAAAATAAAATTAAAAAATGTATTTCAAGATAAACAAAAGGTTCACAAAAAGTTCACCTTAAAAAATAAAAAAGTTTAAGAAAATTGAACCAAAAATATTTTTATAATATTACACTTAATAGCAGTTCAATAATAAATTTAGAAAAATATAGAAAATCTAAAAATTTTATGAAAGAATAAGTATGTTTGCAAAAAATCTCGGAAATCACCGAAAAAATAGTTTTAGAATGAAAGGATCATCTCACTTTGATGCGGATTCCTCTAAAAAAATAAGCGGAATCCTCTCAAGCTGAGAGGATCCTCCTCATTCTAAAACTATTTTTTTTTGTGTATTTTTCAATATATCTTCATACCAAAAATTTGTAAATCGTAGGTGTTTTGATCATCTGTATTAGCACGATTTTTTAATTTTATAAAGAACAAAATAATAATATTTAAATTTTCAAGATTTACCCATAAATTTGCTGGTTGATTTGCGATGTTTTACATGCAGTATTAGACATCCGGAGAATAATATAAAGTTGTTTTGATTTAAATCAATAACAGCCCTCACAAACGTTTATTTTCCCTGACATTTCCCTGACTTCCCTAACACTGTGGCAGGCCCGTAGCCAGAAAATTTTTTTCGGGGAGGGGCCTAAAATTCCATACCCGTAGCGCCCGTAGAAAAATTTTTTTTTCAACGAGTAAAAAAAAATTCGGGGGGGGGGGGGGCTGGGCCCCTTGGCAACGTGCCTGCACTGTGGCCACCCTGATTTAACCCAGCCACGTCATGCTTTTGACGTAACTTAAAAAAAGCCCAAAATTTGACCTCAAAGATTTGAAATATAAAAATTTCAGATTTGTAGGTATGACTATTACTACTTTATGTTTTTGTGCTCTCTAAAGCTGAATGTGATGTATATTTAACCCTGCCACGTCATACTTTTAACATAACTTTAAAAAAACCCAAAACTTGACCTTAAAATTTTAAAATAAAAAAAAAATTCAGATTTTTAATTCTTACTATAACTGCTTTATGTTTCTGAGGTCAAATTTTGGGGTTTTTATGTGGTTATGTCAAAAGTATTACGTATTGAGTTAAATAGACTTCATACTTGGCTTAAGCGACTCCAAAAACATAAATTAGTCATAGTCAGACTTAAAATCTGAATTTTTATTGATTTAAAAAATTTTGGGTCAAATTTTGGGTTTTTTTTAGGTTATGTCAAAAGTATGACGTGATGGGGTTAAATGAACTTTAGACTCGGCTTCAGCGACCACAAAAACATCAAGCAGTCATAGTAAGATTTAAAGATCAGAATTTTTGTGTATTTTAAAATTTTGGAGTCAAAATTTGGGGGTTTTTTGAGGTTATGTTAAAATCCTGACGTGATGGGCACTGAGAAAAATGCTAAAATGAAATTTATAAGTGGATTGTAAATTAGTAACAGTGCTTAACTCAATTTTTGTAACTTTACAACATTAGACGTAGTGAAAAACTGAAAGTTTAGTAACGTGTTAACAAATTTGTAAATATACCAGAAATTCGTAACTTTACTACGTCAGACGTGTGACATATTTCGAGTCATATTGACATGTTGAAGGATGTAAAGTTACAAATTTTAATATTTTTACAACGTGCAGCGTTGTTAATATACAGATTAAATGTAAAATTACAATCCATTTGTAATTTTCATTTCAGCATTTTTCTCACTGGGGTTAAATGGACTTCAGATTCGGTTTCAGAGACCCAAAAAACATAAAGTAGTTATATTCTGATCTCAAGCTCAGAGCATCAATTTCCGCTTCAGTTCTTGAAAAAAATTTTAATTATATTATATAAAAATAAGGAGATATGAAAATGTACACTCCCTTAATCTGAATTTCTAAAAAATCTGTAATTAATATTAAAAATTAGAGAAAATGCCTAATAATTTGTAGTCACTTTTCACTATTTCCTTTAGTAAATTAAACATTTTTAAAAAAAAGTAACTTAAAATATTAGAAATTGAAAATATATTACTTTAGAATAAGTAAGTAAAATATTAAAGAAAAAAGAAAAAAAAAAAATTTCTTATACGAAACGAAGTTATTTGGTTTATTAATAAACAGAGAGTTCCAATCTGGTACACATACGTATTTTCACGTGTAAATTACAGCAAAATTATGGAGAATATAATTGGAGAAATGGGTCATAAAGTTGCTAAGGAAATAAAATTGTTTTTATCAAAACTAAATTAAAAACAGACTAAACACCCACCTAGTAGGCAAACTATTTAATCTAGGGTATTGAAATTTGATGTACAGTCCTGGCAAGGTTTGCTTTAACATTTTTGTATACAAATTGACAACCAAAATGTTAAAACTTACTTTGCCAGGGCTGTAGTAATGTATTTTTACGTGAAGATAACAGGAAAATTATAGTAAAAAAATAAATGAATACAACGAATTTTAATATCCTAGGTCGAAAAATTTGAATGATAAGAAGGGGGGAAGGGGTGAGCATGGACCCTTATTTTTAATACATTTCTGCTAAAAAAAATCGTGTTATTTCCTTGACAATCCTATAATCTTCCAATGAAATCATGCTCTCTATGATTTTCGTGTAATCGACACGCAAAAATACATATGTATACCAAATTTGAACACTCGTCAAATATTTTGTCGGCTAGGGGAGGGTGGATACGAAATTCAACAAAGGCTTTCCAATATAGGGTTTTATGCGTACACTTATAGAGTACGGAACCCTAAAAGTGACACCATATTTAACTAGCAATCAACATTTAATTTATATTTAGTAATTTTCTCTTTATTCTATTTTCTTTTTTGTTTTCTCTAACAGGAAGAAAACTAGAATGTTGTACTTGCAAGTGTGACACACCAGTCTATTTATTGAAAAATTGTGGTCACATACCTCTTTGCGAAGACTGCTGGTCAGACTTTTATAATGTAAGAGAGCAAAGGCTGTGCCCCATTTGCAGACGAACATTTGACGAAAATGAGTGGTCAATGGTTAACTTTCCTCAAGGTAATGCTCAAAATTCCAAATAGAAAATATAATTCAATTATTGTGTTCCTTTTTTTTCGTATTGAACTGCCCTCTGATATCAGCACGAAGTGGATAAAAAAAGTAAACTTAATTCAAATCACGATATATTGGTCAAACAATGTAAAATATATACTTAAAACTGAAAAGTTTAAAAAACTTATAAAATTTTGCGTTTGATTATTTTTTATCGATGACTTTTATTTTATTTTTGACATTTCAAAATAATTATTACCGTTTATAAGTTGGAAACTGAAATTCTTGAATTATTAAATTACCGTTCAATATGTTAAGTTCGTTGCCTGATCAGAAAAAATTTAATAAAACAACTTGTAATCAACGCTACTTTATTTGCTAAAATGTCAGTGTTAATTTACGCCAAAAAAGTTTGAAAAAAATCGTATTTTTTAAAATTGTTTTCCTAAAACTGATACTGCTTTTTTAGGAAAACATGTTTCTACATTTTTAGTCATATCGCAGAAACTACTTATAATGTTTTTTTAAGTTTTCTTGTTTTAAATGTTAATAATTTTTTCAAATACAATGACGTTAGTTAAAAAATTGTTGGTATAATTTTTGCACAATAGGCAACGAGACTGAAGATATTTATCGATAACTTAAAAATTAAAGAATTTTTATTTGAAACTTATACAACAAAATAATATACATTTGAAAATGTGAATAAATGTTAATTTTTTTAGTTTAAGAGGGTTCTCTCCATTTACATAACCTTCAACTAGAAAGTCGTTTTTCACCCCAAATGAAAATATTATTGAAATCAATTTCAACAAATTTTAAAAGACCCAGTTGTACATTTTTCAGAAAAAATTAGGTTGAGCCAAACTTTGTTGTTAAATAATTAATTATTTAACTTTTTATATATATATTTTATTAAATTTTTAACATATTTTATTCTTTATCTTTAAATCAGATTGAAATTTGTGATTTTCATGGAATTTTAACAAATAATAGGTCATTTTTCTCTACAATTTTGTTTGTTGGGTTTAGCTAAAGAACAGTTTGTTGATAAGTTATTAGACAAATAAACTTTGTTCTTTACTTATTATTTAAACAAAATAATATTTAACAGAATATATAAAATTGCAGTGAATGTTTCAACGAGAAAAATGAGCTATTATTTGTCAAAATTGGATAAAAATAACCGATTTCAACTGACTTGAAAGGAAAAACATAAAATGTAAAATAATTACACTAGTTCACAGCCAAAATGTACATTTAATGCCACTATTTTTTTTCTTGTATTATGGTTCTCTAAACTTAAAAATGACATTAAGAAATTTTTCTATGGATAGGTTTCCGAAATATTAATTTTTAAAATTTTTTTACGTTTTTTTCGGAGGTGACTTCACGTTTTAGGCCGTATCTCGAGTTACAGACGTCCGATTAAGTTTTTCTGGGTGTCAAATTAAAGGTAATCAAATTCCAAACAATCGCTTTTAACATTATTTTTCAATCGGTTAAATATTTTAAGTGATATAGTCCCAAAAAAAATAGAAAATTTGAGTTTTTGGCCAAAAATCTGAAAAACAAATTCATTCTACCGCCATGCAAAAATAGAAAACGTCAAATTATGTCCAGTTTAAAATTTTTTACATATATGGCTCACTTTTAGGAAGAAAAAAATGTATGGATGAAAACAATCTATGGATAATTATTGAAGTTATAAGCCAGGGTACTGAAATTCTCGTTTTACGCCATTTCGGTATTTTACCTCCTTTTATAGTGTTTATGTTGATTAATTTAATGAATACAATATCTAATTAGAAAATGGACTTTTTTCACAGATTTCAAATAATTTTCATTGCTTTACTAATTCAAATTTGACTGAAAAATTTTTTGGAGTTTTTGACAAAAATTTCTGAAAAGCATAAATTGTATTATATTACACAAAGTAGTTAAGAATATTTATCTTTAATGGGAAATCAAAGAAAATTGATTCTTTTTTAATTTATAAGGAGAAAAACCATTGAGTTTCATCTGAGGGCTGATGCGGACATATTTTTAAAAAAAAAATAATTAATTTCATATTTCTATATCTAATTTCAAACTTTTTCATCTATTAACGAACAAAATTCAACAAATCTGTTTCAACTTGTCAAAAAAGCAGATTTTAATCAATTTATGCCTCTTCAGAAATTTTTGTCAAAAACTCCAAAACATTTTTCAGTCAAATATCATTTATTTTTCATATTTCTATATCTTATTTCAAACTTTTTCATCTATTAACGAACAAAATTCAACAAAAATTGAACCTCTGCGCATGTGATTCAACTTGTCCAAAAATGAGATTTTAATCAATTTATGCCACTTCAGAAATTTTTGTCAAAAACTCCAAAAAAATTTTAAGTCAAATTTGAATTAGTAAAGCACTGAAAATTATTTGAAATCTGTGAAAAAAGTCCATTTTCTAATTAGATATTGTATTCATTAAATTAATCAACATAAACACTATAAAAGGAGGTAAAATACCGAAATGGCGTAAAACGAGAATTTCAGTACCCTGGCTTATAACTTCAATAATTACCCATAGATTGTTTTCATCCATACATTTTTTTCTTCTTAAAAGTGAGCCATATATGTAAAAAATTTAAAACTGGACATAATTTGACGTTTTCTATTTTTGCATGGCAGTAGAATGAATTTGTTTTTCAGATTTTGGGCCAAAAACTCAAATTTTCTATTTTTTTTGGGACTATATCACTTAAAATATTTAACCGATTGAAAAATAATGTTAAAAGCGATTGTTACTTCTGTAACTCGAAATACGGTCTAAAACGTGAAGTCACCTCCGAAAAAAACGTAAAAAAAATTTAAAAATTCATATTTCGAAAACCTATTCATAGAAAAATTTCTTAATGTCATTTTTAAGTAACGAGAAGCTTAGTACATAAGAAAAAAATAGTGACATTGAATGTACATAAAATTTTTTTTTTTTTTTTTGTAAACTAGTGTTATTATTTGACAACAAAATTAACCTCAACCTAGTTTTTTCTGAAAAATGTAGAACCGGATCTTTCAAAATTTGATGAAATTGGTTTCAATAATATGTAACTTGGAAAGTTGAAAGGGACCTTACGTCAAAAAAATCGATTTTTTGGTGTTTAGTTAATTCCAAAGAGTAAACTTTTCTCTTTCAGAATCACCTATATCAGTAAAAAAAATCGATTTTTTGACGTAAAATCCCTTTAAACTTTCCAAGTCACATATTTTGATTTCAAACATTTAACAAGCTAGTGTTAGGTAAAGCAAAAAATTTTTTACTCCATCTCATGCCTTCCAGTTTCTAAACTTGAAAATTTAAAATAATAATATTTAATAATATTCTCCAATTTTGTGCAACAGGAGGAAATCTTCAATGCTGTTCGTGCAGAAATTGTATACCAGTGTACTGTTTGCATAAATGTGGTCATATAACCCACTGCGAATTATGTTGGGAGAATTATTTTATAACAGGAATGCAAAGAACATGCCCACTATGCGAGAGAGAATTTGATTCAAGTGACTGGACAAAAGTATTCTTTCAATAAGAGCAACGATTTGCGACTTTCAATGTAATGAGTTTGAATGTTTAAAAAATGTATGAATTACAGTTAAAAGCTTTCATTAATTATTAAAAAATATTATTTCTTATGAAAATTCAACAAAATTAAAAAAAAAAATTTCTTAATAAATTACTTTCACTTTAATCCGGTTCTAATATTACCTTATTTTAAAGAAATATCTCAAAAGAAAGAAAATGTACTAGATTGTGCTGTTTTTTACAAATGTACTTTTTCAGATGTACAATCAAAAAAAAAGATCTGGTTAAAGTTACCATATCTATCTGGTTAAAAAATTTCTAGTTATTTTAACCAGAAAAAATTATTAATAAGACTAGAAAGATTTGGTTAAATCATTCTGGTTGAATTTTCTGGTAAACAAAATTTCTGGTTCAAAATTTTGGTTAATAGTTTAAAAATTACACGGTATCAGAAAAAATCGAGATCTTAGCATATGGCATAGATGTTGTTTAAAGTTTTTCTTTTTTTATTTTCTGGGTAAAGATTTAAGTGTCAGTGACAGTGTTTTGTGAATTTTAAATAAAGAGTTAAAATAGAAACTGATAATAGCCTTTAAAGAAATACGTTTCTATTGGAATTAAAGGAGATTTTAACAGGTATTTACAAGTTTGCAGAAATTGTTGTATAAGTGTAAAAAGTGTATCCAAGACCAATTCCTCTTTTTTCTTATATTTTACTTTTCTGCTTTAAAGCTATTTATGACAATAGCCTCACAAGAAGTGGAATAATTATATAATAATTAATAACTACTAGAATATATATAATTGTCACAAATAACCTGAAATACTGCTAAGAAGAAAATTCTAGTATATATTTTGTAATACATCAGGGTGTCTACTTAGTCCTGGAATTTCATGAAATGTCCTGGAATTTTAATTTGTGTCCTTGATTTTTTTAATTTTTTGCGTTCAACTCAAAATTTTTGCTTCCATTCATAGGACATAATTATAATAAAAAATTGATATAAAATCTGTACAAATTCATATTATTTAATCCGCCAATCATATGTATTTCTCTTCAGAAATGTCAAAAAAATGAAACCCGATGCTTTATTTTTTAATAAATTATTTTAACTATTTTCATAACATCCTAAAAAGAATTGTAATTAACAATTATTAACAATTTTTAGTTCTTCCTTAGAGAATTGTAGTTTTTCTCCTTAGTTTGAGACTTTATATATTTATTAAAATAAAAAAAATGTATTAATATATTATTATATTATACTGTTTATATACAAATTATTGCTATTATTTCATAATGTTTTTTTTCTTAATTTGTAATTTTGTGTATTATTAAACAAAACAAAATAATGTATTAGTAGGTACATACATTACAAATTGTTTAAACAAATTATTGTTATTATTATTTAATTTTTTCTCAACTTTAAATTTAATTTTTTTTAGTATTTCTCTGGCACGCTGTACAAAAATTCAGAAAAATATAATTGTTTTGATACACATGTACAAAAATTAAAAAATAATAACAATAATTTATTTCACCATTTTTTAATGTAACTACTAATACATATTTTTTCCTTGTAGAAAAAAATACTAAATTATAACTTACTGAAAAAAGTACAACTGTCAATATAAGATTAAAGAAATACCTATTATTAATTAACAAACAGAAATTATTTACACAATTTTTAAATTGTAAATTATTAAAAATAATTAAAATAATTTGTTGCCAAATAAAGCATCAAGCTTCATTTTCTAGACATTTTTGAAAAGAAATATGATTTGCAGGTTAAATGTAATAAATTTTTATATTTTTTATATCAAATTGACGATAAAATGCACTTTTTCCACAAGAATTCAATTAATTTTCAAGGCCTCAGTGACCCTGGTAAGTATTAAATAAAAAAAAATATAAAAATACATGTCTCATTTTTTATTAAGAACAAAATTTGAGGGTAGTATCAGAAAAAAACAAATTTTTTTTACACCTCAATGAATATAATTTTTAGCTTTTTTTTAGTTTTATTGTAAAGGAAATGTAATTTCTATAAAAATCATTGAATTTAATGTGCTAGAGAAATAAAAAAAAATTGCCCTGAAAAAGTCCTGGTAATGTCCTGGAACTTTAAATCAGGTTTCCAGTAGACACCCTGTACATTTTTATGCATTCATCAAATATTTAAAATAATTTTAAAAAAGTCAAGGTTAAATTTTTATTATAGTCCAAATAGGTGATTCTCCTGAAAGGGATCACTTCACGTGTCTCCAACGAGAGTTTCAACAACATTTACAATAGTTTTTTATTGTAATTCCTTGAATTTACAAATTAAAAAAAAAATTTATTAATCTGTGTAGATTTTTGTATCTTTACATGTTGTTGTAAAAATTCCAGTTCAAGTTTTTCTTATTAAAAAAAATTGTTGTATTTTATTTTCTGGTTATGGTTACAACTACCAATCATTTTACGATTCTATTTTAACCTTATTTGAAAAACGGTAATTCAGTATTATTATATGGAAAAATTAAAGAACAGAATCTAACGTTTATTTTTCAATTATATTTGTTCCATATAAGAATGAAAATGACGTTTAAATTATTAATTAAAGTTGTATTAGGGGCCATCCATAAATTACGTGGCTCCAATTTTCGAACTTTTCGACCCCTCCCTCCCCCCATGTAGCTTAACGTAGCATTTGATAGACCCCCTCCCCCCCCCCTCATAAGGGAACGTAGCTTTTTTTTAAACGTCTTATAATGCCTAAATATATAATTTCTCGCGTAAAAATAATTGCTGTAATATTTAATTGTGAATTAAGTTTATTATTTTTTATTTTACTATTTATTAAATCATTGGTTTCAATAGAATTTTACCAATTACATTAGAATGCACTCTTCCATTAAAATATAACCTAATTAGAAAATACGTTATATAATAAACATTTTGTTATATTTTATCGCTTGACAGGGAGATCTTTGTTATATTGGTTTTGAGGGGAGACTGCATCAATATTTTCAGCTATGTAAAAGAATTAACTTAACTAATTGTCGCTACAATTTTTAAAATAATTTTTAATTTTAATCAGCCAAAAATTTTTTTGACAATCTTTGAATTTTTGTCTTTTGTCAAAATTAAAAGATTTTAAAATCCATGCTTAATTTTTTTAGATAAACATGTTTCTTTAATAGAAAAAAAATTTGCGACCCAAAATTTAAAATTTTACTATTTTTGAACCTTTTCTTTGGTAAAAAAATTATTTTATTTTTTTGGAGAAAAGGGTAAAAATATAAAAACTTCTGAAGATGTTTAGGAAATTAAAAAATCATTAAAGTTTTTTATCTTTTCACATTCATAATTAAATTAGTTATATTTCTACTAATCATCATTTAGTAAAAAATAACTATTAATTGGCTAAATTCACTTTTAGGTTATGTCAAATAACGAATAGTTTAATTAAATTCTGTTTGCTAATTTAATTAGTCAAATTTTACTTTTTATAATGAAGTTAATTTTTTACTAATAATTAGTCATATTTAACTGATTCAGATTTAATGACTATTATTTGATTTTTATATGTTAAATGCTTATGTAGATCTTATCCCAATGTGTTTTTTGTATGTTTTTTGAAAATTTAGTAATTTTTTGGAGTTCAAAATACGAAAACTTCAAGACAATAAAAAAATTTTAATAATAATTTTTTAACACGATATAAAATAGAGAGGGGAGGGGGTTCAAAAAATTGTGACATAACTTTAAAAGGGTGATTGACAAATGTGTGATAAGTTATGACAAGGGGCGGGGGGGGGGGGGTCGAAAAAAGAAAAAAAAAGATATCACGTTATTTGTGGACGCCCCCTAAATTGTATTGACTTTTCACTAAAATTTGAGTTAGAGGTAAAAACTACTAAATTAAGTAGTTAAATATTACAAAAAATTAGTGGTCCACTTTTCACTATCCAAATTTGGGGAGCTGTAAAATATAAATGAAATAAAACAAAAATGGCTTAGGAAAAACTTAACATATTGCAAAAGAAAACTTTTCTAAACTAATTATGCAGCTAAAATGACGGAAAATCGTAAATGATTTTTTAATTTCCTAAACATCTTCAAAAGTTTGTAAATTTTTTTTGATCTTATTTTTCAATAAGATTGTTAGATATAACCCTTTTCTACAGAAAAAAAAAATTTTTTACAGAAATAATGCTTCAAAAATTGTAAATTTAAATTTTTGGGTCCCCAATTTTTTTTCTATTAAAAAACATATTTTCAAAAAAATACGCATAGGTTTTAAAATCTTTTAATTTTGACAAAAATAAAAATTCGAATATAGTCAACAAATTTTTTGACCAATCTTTTTTATGGCCGTTGAATTCCTTGTAAAAAATTACTATAAAAATTATAATGACGATTAGTAAAGTGAATTCTTTCACATAGCTGAAAATGTCGCAGTCTCCCCTTCGAGGCGCATGAATATTCCCTAAATCTCATTTAGCCTAAATCCCATTAAGCCTAAAATCAAAAAGCCTAAAATGCATTCAGCCAAAATTCCATTTAATCTAAATTGCATTTAACCTAAATTTCATTTAACCTAAATCGCGTTTAACCTAAATTCCATTAAACCTAAATTTCATTTTACCTAAATCCCATTCAATCTAAATTCTATTTAACCTAAATCTCATTTTACCGAAATTCCATTTAACCTAAATTCCATTTAACCTAAATTCCATTTAACCTAAATCCCATTTAACCTAAATCCCATTTAACCTAAATTCCGTTTAACCTAAATCTCATTTAACCTAAATTCCATTTAACCTAAATCCCATTTAACCTAAAACGCATTTAGTATAAATTCCATTTAACCTAAAATGCATTCAGCCTAAATCTCACTTCACCTAAATCCCATTTAACCTAAATCTCATTTAACCTAAATTCCACTTAACGTAAATCCCATTTAACCTAAAACGCATTTAGTCTAAATTCCATTTAACCTAAAATGCATTCAGCCTAAATCCCATTTAACCTAAATTCCGTTTAACCTAAATCTCATTTAACCTAAATTCCACTTAACCTAAATCCCATTTAACCTAAAAAGCATTTAGTCTAAATTCCATTTAACCTAAAATGCATTCAGCCTAAATCTCACTTCACCTAAATCCCATTTAACCTAAATCTCATTTAACATAAATTCCACTTAACCTAAATCCCATTTAACCTAAATTCCATTTAACCTAAATCCCATTTAACCTAAATTCCATTTAACCTAAAACGCATTCAGCCAAATCTCACTTCACCTAAATCCCATTTAACCTAAATCTCATTTAACCTAAATTCCACTTAACCTAAATCCCATTTAACCTAAAACGCATTTAGTCTAAATTCCATTTAACCAAAAATGCATTCAGCCTAAATCTCACTTCACCTAAATCCCATTTAACCTAAATCTCATTTAACCTAAATTCCACTTAATCTAAATCCCATTTAACCTAAAACGCATTTAGTCTAAATTCCATTTAACCTAAATTCCATTTAACTTAAAACGCATTGAGCCTAAATCTCACTTCATCTAAATCCCATTTAACCTAAAACTATATTTGATTCAACTATATTTATCCTTAAATTAAAAAAATTTTTAGGTTCAATGGGATTTAGGTGAAGTGAGATTTAGGCTCAATGCGTTTTAGGTTAAATGGAATTTAGACTAAATGCGTTTTAGGTTAAATGGGATTTAGATTAAGTGGAATTTAGGTTAAATGAGATTTAGGTTAAATGGGATTTAGGTGAAGTGAGATTTAGGCTGAATGCATTTTAGGTTAAATGGAATATAGACTAAATGCGTTTTAGTTTAATGGGATTTAGGTTAAATGGAATTTAAGTTAAATGAGATTTAGGTTAAATGGGATTTAGGTAAAGTGAGATTTAGGCTGAATGCGTTTTAAGTTAAATGGAATTTAGGTTAAATGGGATTTAGGTTAAATGGAATTTAGGTTAAATAGGATTTAGGTTAAGTGGAATTTATGTTAAATGAGATTTAGGTTAAATGGGATTTAGGTGAAGTGAGATTTAGGCTGAATGCATTTTAGGTTAAATGGAATTTAGACTAAATGCTTTTTAGGTTAAATGGGATTTAGGTTAAGTGGAATTTAGGTTAAATGAGATTTAGGTTAAACGGAATTTAGGTTAAATGGGATTTAGGCTGAATGCATTTTAGGTTAAATGGAATTTAGACTAAATGCGTTTTAGGTTAAATGGGATTTCGGTTAAGTGGAATTTAGGTTAAATGAGATTTAGGTTAAATGGGATTTAGGTGAAGTGAGATTTAGGCTAAATGCATTTTGGGTTAAATGGAATTTATACTAAATGTGTTTTAGGTTAAATGGGATTTAGGTTAAATGGAATTTAGGTTAAATGAGATTTAGGTTAAACGGAATTTAGGTTGAATGGGATTTAGGTTCAATGGGATTTAGGTTAAATGAAATGTAGGTTAAATGGAATTTAGGTTAAATGGAATTTCGGTAAAATGAGATTTAGGTTAAATGAGATTTAGGTTAAATGGAATTTAGATTGAATGGGATTTAGGTAAAATGAAATTTAGGTTTAATGGAATTTAGGTTAAACGCGATTTAGGTTTAATGAAATTTAGGTTAAATGCAATTTAGGTTAAATGGAATTTTGGCTGAATGCGTTTTAGGCTTTTTGATTTTAGGCTTAATGGGATTTAGGCTAAATGAGATTTAGGTTAAATGGGATTTAGGTGAAGTGAGATTTAGGCTGAATGCATTTTAGGTTAAATGGAATTTAGACTAAATGCGTTTTAGGTTAAATGGGATTTAGGTTAAAGGGAATTTAAGTTAAATGAGATTTAGGTTAAATGGGATTTAGGTAAAGTGAGATTTAGGCTGAATGCGTTTTAGGTTAAATGGAATTTAGACTAAATGCGTTTTAGGTTAAATGGGATTTAGGTTAAATGGAATTTAGGTTAAATAGGATTTAGGTTAAGTGGAATTTATGTTAAATGAGATTTAGGTTAAATGGGATTTAGGTGAAGTGAGATTTAGGCTGAATGCATTTTAGGTTAAATGGAATTTAGACTAAATGCTTTTTAGGTTAAATGGGATTTAGGTTAAGTGGAATTTAGGTTAAATGAGATTTAGGTTAAACGGAATTTAGGTTAAATGGGATTTAGGCTGAATGCATTTTAGGTTGAATGGAATTTAGACTAAATGCGTTTTAGGTTAAAT
This sequence comes from Ganaspis brasiliensis, assembly GCA_037103525.1. Taxonomy (NCBI): domain Eukaryota; kingdom Metazoa; phylum Arthropoda; class Insecta; order Hymenoptera; family Figitidae; genus Ganaspis; species Ganaspis brasiliensis. The sequence goes on from JAZKLR010000350.1 coordinate 2,401,670, forward strand.
GGGATTTCGGTTAAGTGGAATTTAGGTTAAATGAGATTTAGGTTAAATGGGATTTAGGTGAAGTGAGATTTAGGCTAAATGCATTTTGGGTTAAATGGAATTTATACTAAATGTGTTTTAGGTTAAATGGGATTTAGGTTAAATGGAATTTAGGTTAAATGAGATTTAGGTTATACGGAATTTAGGTTGAATGGGATTTAGGTTCAATGGGATTTAGGTTAAATGGAATGTAGGTTAAATGGAATTTAGGTTAAATGGAATTTCGGTAAAATGAGATTTAGGTTAAATGAGATTTAGGTTAAATAGAATTTAGATTGAATGGGATTTAGGTAAAATGAAATTTAGGTTTAATGGAATTTAGGTTAAACGCGATTTAGGTTTAATGAAATTTAGGTTAAATGCAATTTAGGTTAAATGGAATTTTGGCTGAATGCGTTTTAGGCTTTTTGATTTTAGGCTTAATGGGATTTAGGCTAAATGAGATTTAGGGAATATTCATGCGCCTCTCCCCTTCATTCTTATTTTTAACAACTTCAAGGTTTTTTGGTAAGCATAGACTCGATTCAATCCAATTCTCTCGAAATGATTTTTGAGTTGCCAACGCTATTAAACAAAAAATATATGTGAAATTAAAATACAAAGCTACGTTGCTCTGACTCGAACCCCTTCCTCCCCCCATGTAGTCTAGCGTAGCATTTTGCCTGATCCCCCCTCCCCCCTAACAGACCACGTAATTTATGGATGACCCCTTATCAGTGCGAGTAAAAACTAAGATTCATCTCCGAAGCCTCCATTTCTCGTTAATAAAAGCATATTTTTAAAAGTTTGAAACATTATATGTAAGCTACTTTTAAAAAAAACGAAAATAATCATTATTTAATCATGTCTTAATATTTTTAAATATTTAAAAAAATATGCATTTTTCTTCTACGAAACTTTTCATCTCCGAAGCTTTTTTCAAATTTGTGAGATGATCTTGTTTTGTTTTTGACTTCTAGCAATATAATTATTTTGAAAAATCTAACCTTTGATCAAATGGTTTTCAGTTTATTTCAGTAAAAAAGGTAAAATATATCATTTATAATTCCAAAAAATTAATACCTATAAAAAATTTAAGCCTGAAAATTAAAAATAATGTTTGTTTAGTAAAATCTATTTTTTATACTCTTTCTAACCTTTAAGGTATGTGACAGTAAAATGTTTCTGTAGGTCGTAGATTTGCAAATTAATTTTGCGCAACTTATGTTTTTCCTTTTGAACCTCTTTGGAACTTATTTAACAAAAAATAATCCAGAAAATTAAAAAATTTTATCAAAGAAAAACAGGTTCTATTCAGGAGAATCACCCAAATATATTCCAACTCTCTACAAACTTAAATAATTAACACAATTAATACAATTTTCGTGAAGTTATAGTAAGATGTTATTCTGTGTGAGAAAGAAACTCTTATATCGTGGAAAGTTGATATATTAATATTCATTCAGAATTTATTTATCTAATGAAAATCAATTTTTAAAAGAATTTACGAAGTATCTAGACGTCCGTTTAGGCTTACGTTTAGTCATATTTGCTTCCTGAGCCTGAACGTCCGGATAGATGGACAAATTATTTTATCCGGCTAGCCGGACATACAGTCGCAGCCAAGAATTGAATATAAAAAAACTGTTTCAATTTTTTAATTTAAACAGGAAGTCTTGAGGCTCCTGGGACCTCTTGCAACTCGTGACCATGTATTAAGATTATGTTTGGGACAATTACTGCTATATTTTGAATTATAATGCTGATTTTAAACTTCATCAAGTAAAATACTTAACATAAGCTAACATTGTTTTAATATTGCTAATGTTTTCTGAATTGTTGATATTCAGAATATTGTAAATGAACATCAGAAAAATTGCAGAGATAATTTTATTTTAATTTATTTCCGCCGGTACGGAAAGCGTTCTGTTAATTCATTCATTCATTCATTTTATTATTATTATTAAATTTAGAAAAACTTCTTTTAATAATTTTGTTAATAAAAATAATTTAATGCATTTTTCTCTTGATTCAACATTTTATTAATGCACTGATGATATCTGCAGGTATTTTATATGCTGTAAATATAAAAAAGGACAGTGCCGTGGACGTGGTACATTGGTTGATGGGATTTTTAATGTAACGCAGCAACACAACCATGGGCCAAATATTCCTGAATTGCAGGATAGAGCATTCAAGAGAGAATTATTTGAAATGGTCACGACGACTTTCTTAAACCTTCGACAAATATATGATGAAGTTCGTATCTCGTAAGTTTCAGTTATATATAATTAATACTTACATTATTGCTTCCTCATAGAGAAAGTATTGTTTTACCCTCAAATTATCAATTCCAAAATTTTTGACATATTTCAAAATATTTGGGGCCCAGGATGTAGAAAATGATATTTTTAAAAAATATGCGTCTGTATATTAACATTATGTTTGGCTCTATGCATCGAGAACCATAATAGTTTAAACCCGAACGATCAATCTTAAATATCTTTTTTGTTTGTAAATGGTAATAAAATGGTTCCTTTTTTTTTACTTTGTGTATTTATTTATTTTTTGAAAACACATCGATTGACCTATTAACGAACTCTGTAATGCAATTTTATTCAAAGTCATTAACATTTCTAAATTCTAAAATTTTGAAAATCCTGTTTTTAATAATTTTATAATTGGATATTGTGTTTCTTGTTTCAATATATTTTTAACTTCTTGTATGTACTTAAGAAAACGTCGAATGAGCTATTTACAAACTTAGCCTGATTAGAGCGTGGTCGTATATCGCTCTTAAAAAATATAATAAATTAGTAAATGACAATTTATAATAAATATGCAATATTGGCAAAAATGCGGCAATTAAGAATTTTTTATTTTTAAAAGAGAGTAATATTTGTTTAAAAAAAATTTATTTATTTATTCATTTAGTTTAGTTTAAACGGGTGATAAAAACCCATTAAGAAAATGGGTTTTTATCAAAAAAATTAATCTCAATTGCAAAATACTCAACTTATAAGTGAGCCTAAATTAAAATTATTAAAAGTTTCAACAGTTGAAATTAAATTCTTTCTAAGTTTTAAAAAATGTAAATAACACTTTACTCAATTTTTAATAAAACTGCTATTAACATTGCAATTATTAACTTTTACCTTTCCTAACATTAGCCCTTTCGTGCCCCCGGGAAACCTAGCGGTTTGAAAAAATTTCAAAATTCAAAATGCCTGAGATTTTTTCGAAATTGCTCAAATTCGCTTAAAATTTGTTACTTGGGGGATTTCGGGGTCGATGATTACGAATACGATGTCAGATTTTCGAAAATCAAAATAGCGGGTTAAATATGGTGGACAGTTTTTATAGATGATCAATTCAATTCATTATACACGTTGAGACTCGAAAAAGTTTAACCCAAAATTCTTATCACTAAAAGTTTTTTTACAGGTCGTTTCCATTGGAATTCAGATAGGCTATATATGTTGAAGTTAGGGAATAATAATTATTTTTGGATCAATAATAAATTATTCTTGATCCAAGAATAATTATACTAGTTCCGATTATAATGATAATTCATGCTTGATCGAATGCATAAATGCATTGGTACAAGAAAACATTCCTCTCAGTGTATGTTATTTTTCAGACAATTGTAGACGACACGTATCTTCTCATTACGTTGAGAAAAATTATTCAACGAAATTATGCGGATTTGAATTTTGTAAGTTGGAAAGTGAGATAAAAGAAAATAACGTTAAAATATTTAAAATTAATATATCACTAGCAACATTAACGCGCGCCCAAGCGCGCGACAAACTGTCCATTGTTGTTGGTCATTTAAAACTATAAATTTTTGCAAATCCAAATAATGGAAATTACGAATTTGAAGAATATATCTAAAAAATGACAAAAATAATTGACAGTTGAAAAAAAATTCGAAAAATAACTACATAATTACACATTTGAAAGAAATAGTTTAAAAAAATTTAACAATAAATATTAAATTTAAACAATATAGTTGAAAAATTATAGAAATAACTGTTCAAAATAATTGCAAATTGAACAACTTTCGATTGGAAATCGAAAAAAAAATTTAAATTGAAAAAAATAATAAAAAGTTAAGAAAATAAATTGCCAATTTAAGAATTAAATTAAATATGGAAAAAATAGTTGGTAACTGGAACAAAAATTACAAAATGGCGAAAATATTGGACAATTTAAAACAAAATTTAAAAAATGTCTAGATTAATACACAACCGAACAAAATCATTTAAAAAATCAAAGAATAATTTAAAAATTTTAAGATAATTGAACATTGAAAAAATTGTAGAAAATATATGAAAATTGTGGAAAATAATTAATATTAGAAAATAAAAAAATAATTGAAAAATGACGAGAATAATTAAAAAATTGATGAAAATATGTGAAAATAAACGAAAATAACTGTCAATTGAAAACAAAATTCGAAAAATGACTAGATTAATAGAAAACTGAAAAAAATAATTGAAAAAATTAAACAAGAAATATTAAATTTAAATAAAAGAATTGCAAATTGAAAGAATTATTGTTGGAATTAATTGAACATTTAACAACTGGATTAAAAATCAAAAACAATAATAAAAAATTGAAGAAAGCAATTAAAAATTTAAGAATTGAATTTAATATTAAGTAATATTCTTAAAAATTGAAGAATGGAAATAAAAATTTAAGAAATTAATTAATCAATTAAATTTAAAATTGAAGAAACTTAATGATAATCGAAAGTTGAATAGAAAAAGGCGATAATAATAATAGTAGTAACAATTGAATTGAAATTATAAAACAATTTTGATAAGTGAAAAAATTAATTAAAAAAATGCGAGAATTATTGAATATTGAGGAATTAATGGAAAATCGATAAAAATAATTGAAAATTAAATAAAATATTTGAGAATTAAAGAAAATAATTAAAAATTGAAGAAATAAATTGAAAATTAAAGAATTAAATGGAAATATCAAGAAAATAATTGATAATTAAAAAATAAAATTACAATGTGACAAAAATAATTAACTATTAAAAAAAATAATTAACAATTGAAAAAAAAATCGAAGAATGGTGAGAATAATCGGGATTTGAATTTTTTTTTTAAATTAATGAATAATCATAAAATTGAAGGAGAATAATAAATTGTCAATTAAAAACTGATGAAAATTATGCATAAAATTGTAGAAAATAAATGAAAATTGAAGAATTGTATTGGAATTTCAATAAAATAATTGATAATTGAAAGGAAATTTACAAAATGACTAAAAATTTTAAATATTAAAAAAAAATTTATAAATGAGGAGAATAAATGACAAATGAAAGAAAAATGTCAAATCTGTAAAGAATAATCAATAACAGAACAAAATATATACAAAAATTAAAGAACAATTATAACATATAAAGAGAATTATAATTGTATATTGAAAACTGTTGAAAATTATAGCAACATAAACATTGAAAAACATTGAATTGTTTCTGGTCTTTTACAACTATAAATTTTTGCAAGTACAAATGAGATTAATAATTTCATGAAATTTGTTATTTAAATTGATTTTAACTTTAGTTAATATAGGAATTACAAAGTTACTCATATAGGAAAAGATCTTGAAAATAAGTCTCTTAATGTTCTTAATGTTCTTATTTTCAAGATCTTTTCCTATTAAATATTACAAGTCGAAACAAAACAATTACATCTTTTCTTTTTAAAGTTACTCATACTTTAATGTTAATAAACTTCAGTTATTTTAAACTTTTATTTCTTTAAATTTTAATTAATAAAAATTTTAATTAATAAAAATTGGAACTATTATAAACTTTACATATTTTTAAAATCTAATAATACATTTGGGGCAAAATTCCTGAACTGTCCAGGTCAAGAAATAAAATTTATTTAAACTTTGCTATAATGTTTCCATTGTTGGTGGAAGTGTAAATACCAAATATTTTCAAATTCCATAAAATAATTTTTGAGTTACACAGTTTTAAAATTTTGAATTTTTTTAAAATGTATTTTTTAAATTTAATATATTTCTAATTAAATTGCATAAAAGTTAACATATATATAGTGATTTTTAAAGCTTTTTTTACGGGCTATTCGATGATAATAAATGTTTTTTTGTAAAAAAAAAATTTGACCCTTAAGGAGGTTAGGTTCACGACGGTAGTCAAGATAACTATTTTTTTTTTAAATGTTCAAATATGAAATAAATTTTAATATGTAAATTAAAAGATCATTTTTGAAAATAATGTTGTGTACATTTTTATGTAAAAATCTGTAAATAATTAAAATTTAAAAAAAAAACAGTAATATTTTGAAGAACGTAGTGCTTTGCAGTTAGAGATCTGGCAACATGGCATGAACAGCTGATGCGAGCGCATGCGAATTAGTGTTGTTTTGGTCAAACGTTATTTATAACTAACCGTTGTTTTATATATTTAAAAGTTTTAAGTATAACTTTTCATTGAAGCTTTAATTAAAGTAATTATTAAAGTTTAAAAAGTTTTATGTTAAAGCGATTATGCTAAACAAATTGAAATATGTGATTTAAATACAGGACTTGTTCAGGTTGTATAAACAAGAAATATGAGCGTTGCGTTTTATTTGTTAAAAAGTTTTATGTATAGCTTTCAATTAAAGCGCATTTTTAATAAACTTTGTTTTGTGTTAAAAACCATTAAGAAAGTGATTACGCTAAAAAAATTAAAATATACGGTTTTGTATGTTCATGTTATAAAAGCAAAAAAAATCAAACTTTACTTTAAATATAAGCGTTGTTTTATGTATTAAAAACTTTTATGTCTAGTTTTTAATTCAAGCGTACTCTTAATAAACTTTATTTTATGTTTAAATCTTTATTTTAGCGATTACGCTAAAAAATTAAAAATATGTGATTTTGAATTAAAATTTCGGCTGTTAAATCCAAACATTAGCAAAATTATTTTTGAATAAAAGAATTATTAACTAAAAGGTATTATTATATTTTCAATTCATAAACTACAGTTTACACATTTCCAAAAATTCTGTCTGTTATAATAAAGTTTTGAAACCCAACTTTTTTAAAAATATTTTCTTAATCCGAAATATTATGCAATAATTATTGGATACACAGAGCTTTTCAAAACTTTTAATAATAACATATATACTTCAATGTGTAATCATAATGTAATATTTCATATTATTTAATTAATACCTTATTTATTTTCAAGATAAATATAAGATACTAAATGCATTAATATTTTTACGTAAAATGAAGAGACAATTTAATAAATTGTTTTTTTTTTCACTTTTTGAAATAGTGTATTTTTCAGTACTCAGCTTTATTTGAATTACCGCGTTACTCCGCTTCTCCCACCGCTCCTCCCACCGCTCTCAACAGTTGCGATGTTGCCACGCACTCCGCGTCACTCACGTCAAAAAAAAAATTACAAGTAACTTCAAGTTTTGGATAAATAATACTCTGCAACTAAACAGTCGATTTCGTTCTCTTTAAAGTATTATGTTCCTTAAACATTGAATTAATTTTGCTCTAATTTTGAGTTGAATCTCTCCGCTGTGTCAAAAGTTATTAACCAAGTTGTTATTTTTTTTTCAATTTTTTTTGCGGCCATTAGCTCAATGCTAAATACTGAGAAAAATAGTAAACTTTGGCCGTCAATATCTCGAAAACTATACAGTCAATTGGCTCAGATTTAACAATAATATGCATTAATATGTCATTTAATTTTGCTGCAAATTTCAAACGAATCTCTATGATTCATGATTTTGAACTAACCTCCTTAAATTCAAGGTCAAAGTGTTCATTTGATTGTATCTCGAAATCGGAGTTTTAAAAAAAAAATTAACCTATCTCAATGAAAAGCTTGACTTTTTTCCAATAAGATATGTAAAAATTAGAGTAGAACTCTAAATACTTTTGTCAAAAATACATCTGAAATACTCGCGCGTGCTCGAATAACGCGACCCGCGCGAGTAACTAGTGGTTTCTCGAGCGCGCGCGGGTATTTGAGATGTATTTTTGACTGAAGTATTTAGAGTTCCACTCTAATTTTTACATATCTTATAGGAAAAAAGTCAAGCTTTCCATTGAGATAGGTTAATTTTTTTTTAAAAACTCCGATTTCAAGATACAATCAAATTAACACTTTGACCTTGAATTTAAGGGTCAAATTTTTTTAAAAAAAAAAAAAAATTTATTATCATCGAATAGCCCGTAAAAAAAATCTTTAAAAATCACTATATAATATGTTAACTTTTATGCAATCTAATTAGAAATATAATAATTTTAAAAAAATACATTTTAAAAAAATTTAAAATTTTAAAACTGTGTAACTCAAAAACTATTTCATGGAATTTAAAAATATTTAGTATTTACACTTCTACTAACAATGGAAACATTTTAGCAAAGTTGAATAAATTCTATTTTTTGACCTTGACAGTTCAGGAATTTTGCCCCATATTTAAATTATTTTTAACATTAACCATTATATAAAAACTCCTAATTATACAAACAAGTTTCACTGTAACATCAAAGCTTTAATCAGTCCAAATTTTGAAAATAATAATTTAGACTATAATTTGAATCAATGAAAATTGGGCCTAATGGAATTTGAAATGAAGTGAAATTTATATTTACAAAAAAAAAAAAAAAAAATTGTGAAAAGTTTAAATGTTTAGTTATTGATAATCAGAATAATAAAAACGCAAGGATTGATTAAAATTTAGATAATTTAAAGCCTAATAACCTTAAAAAATTAATTAATTAATAAAGATTTTCATTAAAAATAATTATTTCAAAATTTTAATCATATCAATTTCCAATGATCTAAATATCAATTAATTTAATCACAAGAACATTTCAAGGTAATTTATATAGATAGAATTAAATTTTAATTTACTAAAAATTTTAGTATATAGAAATTTCAGTTAAATATTTTAGGGTAAACTGTATTTTAATTAATTTATTTTCTGTCAATTCAGTTAAATTAACTCTTATGAAAGTAGACTCTAATTTTAATTTAAAGGTTGTACATTTTTTTAAACGTAACTGATTTAAAACAAAAAAATATCTAAGTGACAAACTTCAGGTGCGGACAGACAAAAATGAATAAATCTTGCGAAGAATGAATGAATGAAAAATTTTATTATAGATTTTTGCCATTGTATATATATTAAAATGATCCTTTCTGTGTCTAATTAGGGCTTTCATGTTCTTTTTAATTCCATAAGTCAATTTGAAATCTTTTCAAATTTAACAAAATGTTGTCTTTTTTTGAAAAAAATCAAAATTTTTCAAAAAACCCATTGCACAGTGGTTTAAAATGAGAATTTACTGTTCAAAATTCTCCACAGCCCGCAATTCTTAATCAATTTTTTTTTTTTAATTTCTCAGTATAACATTATCTATAAAACTGTCATTTTCGATTTTTTACTTTCTGAAGGTATAACGATTATTTTCTATAAGAATTTATTAGAGCCCCACTTCCTGGGAAGAATAAAAAAAAAATTTTCATTTTAAGAAAGGGGTCGTCCACATATCACGTGATATCTTCAGGGGTGGGAGGGGGGTCGGCAAAATATCACGGTCCATGGAAATTTAATTTTTTATCAATAGAAAAAGTATCACGAGGAGGGGGGAGGGGGTTCATATTAGCTCAAATTTGTATCACGTGATATGTGAATGATCCCAAAAGAAAATTCATAGTTTTTTCAAACCCTCTACTAGATACAACAAAATTACAAATAAAAAAATGTTCCAATTAAAAAGTAGAGTAAAAAAGTCTAATTGCTTTTATCTCTAACTTGCGAATCTTTCGAATTATTAATTATAACAGGAATTAAATCTAAAGGCATACATTGTGTAATTTCAAATTTTTAAGAAATCATTATTTATTAACTTAATTGCTTATTATAATTTGTTAGTTTTTAGGCATTTAAGATTTTGTGCATTTCTGTGATGTATTGAAACTTTATTATAATTGCAAAAATGCAAAACTTAAGGATTTAATTCATGTTATAATTAATAATAACAATTTGAAAGATTCGCAAGTTAGAGATAAAAGCAATTACACTTTTTTACTCTACTTTTTAAAAGGAACATTTTTTCTATTTGGAATTTTGTTGTATCTAGTAGAGGGTTTGAAAAAACTTTGAATTTTCTTTTCTTAAAAAGAAGAAAAGTTTTTATTCTTCCCCAGAAAGCGGTACTTCAATAAATTCTTATAGAAAAGAATCGTTATACCTCCAGAAAGTAGTAAACAAATCAAGAGAAAAAGAAACGCTGGGGTTTTTGGTAAAATGTGATTTTTATTTTTTTCGAAAAACGCCGACATTTTGTTAAATTTGAAAATATTTTAAATTCACTTATGGAATTTAAAAGAACATGAAAGACCTAATTAGACACAGAAAGGATCATTTTAATATATACAATAGGAAAAAAGATATAAAAATTTCACAAAATTTTAACATTATGTTCTTTTAATCACACTTTTTAACTTAAAAAATTCGTTAGAATTTTTTTTTCACAAAAACGGAAAAAGACATGTCGTCTAAAATTGTCTAACAAATAACATATTTCGATGAGAAATGATTCCCTTACTTTAATATACATATCCTATATTTGAATTGAAATAGAAAGGACCTACATATATTTGTTCACTGATGAAATTAGAAGATTTCAAGCCTAAAATGAAAAAAATCTGTCGACGGATTTTTAAAATTAACTCGATTTTTCTCAATTTTTTTAAAGGTTAATTGCTCTTATTTTATTAAAAATTAAAGTTTTTAATTTTTTTTTTTGTTCTCTTGTTTGAGGTTTTGTAAACTATTTTCCATAGGTAAAGACATTTTTTTTGTTAATCTTCGCTCTCTAAGTCTGAATTAGTGGTTTTTCACTAAAAAATTAGAGAAAAATCGGTCACTATTAAATAGAGAATATTTCATTAATATAGAAAACTACTAGACTTCCGGTTGGAGATTGTAGTAGAAAACACGCGTACGGTATACGTTGGTGAAAATACCAAAAAGTAAAGCGGTTAAAGTGATTTGAGAAGTAAAGAGAGTGTAGAAGTAGAAGTGCTAAATACGAAGTGTTAAAATATAAAATAGGAGTCATCGATAAGTTGGTGATAAGTAAAGAAAGTGACGAGAAAAGAGTGATTATAATTTTGAGGTTAGAAAAGATGAAATATGGAGAAGTGAACATTTGACTAGGGTAGTGTGCCAAGTTTAGTGTTAGAGAGCGCTAGTGATAAAAGTGGGAAAATTCGAAAAATCAAAATGGGAAGACCGCCTCTAACTAACAGGAATAATAATGGAAGGGATGGAAGAGATAATACTTTGGATAAATTTGGAATAAACAAAAAAGATACAGAAGAATTGGAGGCAAAAATGGTTAAAACACTGAAAGAAATTGGAGATGAGATAAAAAACCAGATAAAAGAGCAACAAGAACAGATGATGACAGAATTTTACAATATGTTGAGAGAAAAAGAAAGAGAATGGGAAAAAGAAAGAAATAGTTGGAAAGAAGAAAAACAAGGACTGGAGGAAAGAATTAAAAGATTGGAATGGGAAAGGGAGAAATCAGAAAGAGAGAAAAGAAAGTTGAGTATAATTATAAAAGGAGAGGAATTTACAGAAGATAGTGAAGAAGAAAAATTAGAAGAAAAAGTAGAAAGCTTTCTAGAAAGAAATTTAAAAGAAAAAGTAAAAGTAGTAAATGCTTATATAATGAAAAAAGAAAAAGGAGACAGAAAGGGAAAAGTTGTCTTAGCTAAATTAGAAGATTGGAATATGAAAAAGCAAATAATGATGAAGAAGAAGAATCTTGAAAAGGGGACATATATAGATGATGATTTGACTATGACGGAAAGAAAAGTACAAGAGGAAGTCAGAAGAATAGCAAAAGATGAAAGAGAAAAAGGAAATATTACGAAAATTGGTTACATGAAATTACAAGTAAATGGCAAATGGATAAAGTGGAATGAATGGAAGGAAGATTTCATAGAAGAAACAGGCAAAAGAAGAAAGGAATAGGAAAAGAAAGAGGAAAGGAAGCGACAAGGTAGGGGAGTGAAAATTTGTGTGTGGAATATAGCTGGAGTATTGAATAAGGACAAAGAAACTTGGGAATATTTGTGTAATTTTGATATAGTAGGTTTAGTGGAAACGTGGTTGGAAAAGGAGAAGTGGGAAAAAATTAAAGAAAAGTTACCGAAGAAATTCAACTGGAAATGTGTATTTGCCGAACGAGAAAATAAAAAGGGAAGGGCAAAAGGGGGGATATTGATAGGGGTAAGTAAGAAAATAAAAGAAGAAGAATATCAAGAATGGAAAAGCAACATAGTTGAACAAAAAGTGAAATATAATGGGAAAGAATGGAGATTTGTGATTGTATATAGTCAAAATATTAAAGAAACATTAGAAACGATTACAAAAAAAAAATAAAAGAAGAAAATGAAGAAAGGTTGATATTGGGAGGAGATTGGAATGTGAGGACGGGGGAAGAAGGAGGTTTGACATATCAGGGGGTGGGAAATGAAGATGTAAGAATATCAAAAGATAAAATTATAAATAGGGAAGGAAAAATAATGATAAACGAATTGGAAGAAAGAGGATGGATAATAATTAATGGAAGCAAAGAAGAAAAAGGAGAATACACATATGTTGGAAAAAGGGGAGCTTCAGTGATAGACTATATAATTGGAAACCAAGAAGCAGTGGAAGAGATACGAAAGCTAAAAATAGGAGGAAGAACAGAATCAGATCATTTACCAATGGAGTTGGAAATAGAAGGAGAGGGAATTGAAGAAGAGAAAGTAGTAGATAACGAGAGCGCAGAAAGAAGAGATTGGTCAGAAGAAGGAATTAAAGAATATCATGAAAACTGTAAGGAATGGAAATGTAATGAGGAAATAATAGAAAAAATATGGGCAGAAATCAAGAAAAAGATAAATGAAGCAATTCCTAAAATACCAAGAAATAGAAGAAAATGGATAATCGGTGAAAAAGTATGGCATGATAAGGAATGGAAATTAAGAAAAAGAGAATTGAGAAAGGAATTACGAAAATACAAAAAAGGAAAAACGAAAAGAGAAGAATATATACAAAGGAAAAAGGAATATAAAGATTGGTGTAGTGAAAAAAGAAAGGAATATGAAAAAATCAAAGAAGAAAAAATAAGAAATATAAAAACGGAACAAGAAGCTTGGAATTACATAAATAAATTCAGAAAAAAAAGAAATGCAATCGATGATGGCATTGAAATGGAAGAGTGGCGAACTCACTTTAAAATGAGATTTGGAGGGAAAGATAATAAAGAAATACTAGAAGAGGAGGATGAAGATGAGGAGGAAAATGTTACTGAAGAAAGGGAGAAATCAGAAATTAGTAAAGAGGAAGTAATAGAACAAGTTAAAAAATTAAAAACAGGAAAAGCACCCGGGGAAGATAAAATAGAAAACCAAGTGTGGAAATTGATGCCAACATCAATAGGAGAAACTTTTTGGAAAATGATAGACACAATATGGAAAAAAGGAGGAATACCTGAAGAATGGAATATAGGCATTGTTAGTCCGATATATAAAAAGGGAGAGAAAAATAATGTGGAAAACTATAGGGGGGCGACATTGATGAATACAGCTTATAAAATATACGCTGGAATCCTGAATGAAAGATTGATAAAGGAAGTAGACCAAAAATTAACAGAAACACAATTTGGATTTAGAAAAGCAAGAGGAGTATCGGACGCAATATTTGTCTTAAATCATCTGATAGATAGGGAATTGGGAGTAAAGGGAGGCAAGGTTTTTGCATGTTTTGTTGATTTGACACAAGCATTCGATAGAGTGGATAGAAGTCTACTGAGAAAGGAATTACAAAAGATAGGAGTAAGCTATAGACTGCAGAAAAGGATTATGGAAACGTACAAGGAAACTGTGAATAAAGTAAAAGTTGGAGACACATATTCGAGAGAATTTTGGACGACAAGGGGAGTACGTCAGGGATGTCCATTAAGTCCAACCCTATTTAACATTTATTTAAATGACATGGAAGAAGAAATTAAAAAGGAACAAACAGGAGGCATAGTGATAGGAAAACAAAAAATCTGGACAATAACATATGCGGACGACATAGTTCTTGTGGCAGAGACAGAAGAAGATTTAAAGAATATGATAAAATGACTTAGGAAATATTTAAAGAAGAAAAATATGATTTTAAGTGCAGAAAAAACAAAGATAGTAGTTTTCGAGAATGGAAAGGGGAAAAAAAGAGTAGAGAATGGAAATGGGGCGAGGAAGAACTAGAGGAAGTTAATGAAATAAAATACTTAGGGTTTATTATGCAGAAGAATTTAGGGGTAGAGAGACAATTGAAAGAAAGAAAAAGAAAAGCAGTAATAGCAATGAAAGGGACTTGGAGCATTGGCGAAAGAATTTTTAGAGATAATTTCGAAAGAAGAATGAATATGTTTAAAGCATTGGTCGAGAGTGTTGGACTGTTTGGAGCGGAAAGCTGGGGATGGAAGAGCGACGACAGATTAAATGGCATAACCCGAAAATACATTAAATGGATCTTAGGACTGGACATGACAACACCCAATTATATTTTACTGGAAGAAACAAAAGTAGAAGAAATAAAAGAGAAAGCGTTAAGAAGAGCCATAAGATACGAAGACAAAGCAAGGAAATCAGAAAAGATATTAGTGAAAGAATGCATAAAGGAAAGAGAAAGTGAAGGAAGAAAGGGGGGAGAAGGGAAGTGGGCAAAGTTAAGAAGAAAAACATTAGAAGAGGCAATAGGAAGAACGGAGAAGAATACATTATTGGAAAAGGGGGAAGATTTAGAAGAAAAATGTATGGACAAGATTCAAAGGAAAGGAATAGAAGAAAGAAGAAAAAAAAAGAAGAATCACGATACAATAAAATGTATAAAGAAATATGGAAGGAAGAAAAACCAAGTTATTTAAAAGAAAATAGAAAGTTCAAGGATAGAAAAATTATTGCGAGGTATAGATGTGGAAATGAAGCAAGAGCGAAGGAATTCTGGAAGGAGAAAGAAGAAAAAGTATGTAGAATTTGTAGCAAGGAAGAAGAAAGTATAGAACATGTATTAAAGGAGTGTGAAGAAACAAAGGTAAATGAAGAGATAAATGAAGCACTAAAAGAAAATGGACAAGGAATAGAAATAATAAGAAAGTATAAAGTTAGAATGTAAGTTTAATGTTTTGTTTAAAGGAACTGATTTTAGATACGCAGAAAAATGTTTAATCGAAGAGTTTAGCTCAATAAGTTTAGATTTAGATTAAAATATTGAATCAAATTTTAATTCATAATTAAGGAAAATGTAAAAGAGTGTAAACACCGGAAGTTCGTCCGAAACCGAAAGGTGTGGACTATTAATAAATAATAAATAGAAAACTACTAAATAACTACTAAACATTAGTGAAATATTCACTATTTAATGATGACCGATTTTTCGCTAATTCATTAGTGGAAAACCACTAATTCAGATTAAGAGAGCGTTAAATTTAAGAAAAACCACTAAAAATCGTGTTTTTTTGTTGATATTTGTATTATTTGCCAAATACAATACTCTCTTGCAATAGCAAAGAGTTTCAAAGTACGTATTTTTATGTTTGAAATAAAAAAAATGTTTTAAATTTACTGCAATTGATCGGCAGTTACAGCATTCATAAACAAGAAAAATGAGGAGCCCAAAATGTTTCGAGGAGAACAAGTAGTTGCATGTACTTAAATATGCTTAGCGGATCACAAATTTTGACATATTGGAACACTTCATTAAAAAACAAACAAAATAAAAAAAAACGTTTTAAGAAATCTATTAATGGATTCAAGATAGGTATTCTCGAATGAATTTGAATCTCACCACTTGCTATTTGCAAAAATTAATAATATACCAAATTCATTCGAGAATATCTTGAACCCCTTATTTCTGCATTTGTTTCGAGAAATCATACAAAACTCGACAAAAAAATCCGGTTTTTGGTAGTTTTTCTTAAATTAACGACGATTAAAAAAAAAAAAATCTTTACACAAGGAAAGTTGAATCGAGAAAAATCGAGGTTAATTTTAAAAACCCTCGACATATTTTTTCATTCTAGGCTAGAAATCTTCTAATTTTATCTAATTTAATCAGTAATCAATATCCTCTTGTAAAAACAATTAATGTATAAACCAGTGTAATAAATATAATCAGTAATCAAATTTGGTCCACTGATAGATAATGGTTTTATAATAATGTAGTTAAACTTTTTGAGACCTTTTGCAAAAAAAGTTAAAGGCCTTATTTGTTTTTTACATTTTATATTGAATCTTATGGGAATTGAGTAGTTTGTTATGACCAAATTCATTTCAATTCAGACAGGCTGCACATGGTCGGAACTGAAATTCAATTTTATCTCCAAAATGTTGTTTTTCAAAGAATTTTATATGACACGTATTTTTATGTTTGGCTAAAAAAAAAGGTCCATGGAATTATAAAGATTTAAATTCTTAAAGTCGAAACTCTCGCTTATTTAAAAATTAGGAAAAGAATCCCTACAAGTGTAATAAATTTTGAAGTACTTGGGATATCTTATTATTTTTGTACGGCCTGAAAGAGTTATTTGTCCTCTTAAAAATCTATTGAAAAATTTGAAAAATGTTCTAAAATAATAAAATGGCAGCCGTTTTTATTAAAAAATTTTGAATAGCAATTATTCAAAAACCCTAACGGTTTTTTGGTCGAAAATTTTTTTTGGAAATCATCGCCATAGTGAAGATCATTTTTCATAAGAATGTAACTTGTGCCCGTTTTTGGTAGGAAAGAAAAAAATTATTTTTTATCTTTTTAATGGAAAATTTCATTTTTCTCAAAAAATATACTAGATATTAAAAACTTTCCACAAAAAAAGTTTTTCCTCTTCAAAATATACAAAACAAGTTTTTCCAAATATTTTTCTCTATTTATCGTTTTTCCAACAAATTTCGTCAAAATACAATAAAAAGCTAATTTTTCGAAAACTTTGCAGTGTATTTGGATGCAAATAAGCAAATAATTGTTAGAAAACGTGCAATTTATGAAAACCGTTTATGTTTTAAATATATCACATTTTTATTTTAATTGAATTTCTTATTTATATTTTTAAACTCTGTTCATTAGAAAATTTAAATTTAGGAGTGGTTTCTTAGTTAAATAAAAATATTATTTAAGTTAATTTCACTAAATTTAGAAATATCAAGTTTTACATTTCGCAAAAAAAAGTTATGTTGGATCAAAATTTATTGTCAAATAATAATTATTTAACAATTTATGTTTTTTCTTTGAATCTAGTGAAAATATTTAATTTTTATCCAATCTTGACAAATAATAGCTCATTTTTCTCTTTAAAACATTATTTACAATTTTATTTGTTGGCTTTTGTTAAATAACATTTTGTTTAAAAATATATCTAATTCCAATTTTGTTTATTCAATAACTTTTGTATAAAATATTTTAAAAAATCCAACCAATAAAATTGTAAAAAATGTTTCAACAAGTAAGATGAGCAATTATTTGTCAAAATAGGATGAAATTTTAACGAGATTTAACAAAAAAAAACACCAATTGTTAAATAATTATAATTTTACAACATTTTTTAGTTTAACCTAATTGTTTATGAACAATGTAAAGTTGCATATTTTAAATTTTGTTGAAATCAATTATAATAACATTTTTATTTGATGTGAAATGCTATTTTTAGTTTGAGGATATGTCAATGGAGAGAACCTCCTAAAACTGAAAATCTGACATGTTAAAAATATGAACTCTTCTGCTAAATTTCATTTTTTCTAACAGTTATTTGTTTCTTTGCATACAAATACACTGCGAATTTTTCGAAAAATGAGCTTTTTATCGAATTATGACGAAATTTGTTGAAAAAACGAGAAATAGAGAAAATTATCAAGAAAAACTTTTTTTATATTTTTTTAAGAGAAACAACTTTTATTTTGGAAATTTATTAATATCTATTAGTACAGTCGAACCTGAATAAGTGAGAACTCAAGGGTCTGACAAAATATTCCCACTTGAAGAAGTTTTGCACTTATCCAGTTCTTATCTTTTCTTCTTTTCTTTGTCTCTAGCCATAATACTTAGTTACAGAGGTTTTTTACTGACGTGTCTCAGTTACAGAGGTAAATTTTGCATTAGATTTTAAAACATGATTCTCAGTTAAAGAGGTCATTGGATTTTCCTAGTTACATAGATAAATACATGCAAAAATGACTGGACCTCAAAAATAATGTCAGTTATAGAGGTTCCACTTAACCAGGTTCGACTGTATATTTTTCAAAAGAAATGAAATTTACCTTTAAAAAAATAAAAAATTGTTTTTTTTTCTACCAAAATCGGACACAAGTTAAATTCTTATAGAAAATAATCTTTACTATGACGACGATTTCGGAAAAAAACGTTGGTGTATCTGAGTAATTGCAATTCAAAATTTTTTAGTAAAACGGACACCATTTTGTTATTTTAACCCATTAACGCCCAGACGGACGAAAAATTTCTGTTGACTTTGAGGACCTCCCTTTTAAAAAAAATGCCTACAAAAAAATTAGCACTTATCATTTTTAACGTAAAATTTACTCCTCTTTTAGATTCTGAAGTTAAAATTTGTTTATAACAAATCGTTAAAAAGTTATAAACAATTTTTTGCAAAAAAACACGATTTTTTGAGAAAAAATTTTCATTTTAGACATATTTTCACCGGAAAAAAGCAAGTAGATGCTCTCAAAAGCTCAAAATATCGCGTCCATGGACCTCCAGCTATAAGACCCTGAAGCAAAAAAATTTTTTTTTCAAAATGGCGGACGCCAATATGGCGGCTAAAACTAAAAAAATGGCTCAGATATGAAACAGGGTGCTCCAACTTTTTCATGTGACTGAAATCGCCTAAAACTCTTTATACGGGGGTTTTTGGGGTCGCTGATTACGAATATGATGTCAGTTTTTAAAAATTCAAAATGGCTGATCCAATATGGCGGACGAATTTTTAAAAAAATTTTGGATTCACTTGAAACTCTCCACTCAGGGGTTTTTGGGGTCGCTGATTACGAATATGATGTCAGTTTTTAAAAATTCAAAATGGAGTTGGCAAATTTTTTAAGTCTTATTATTTTTTTTGGTTATTTTTGTTTATTTGACGCTGATTTATTTGCTGTGGTGCTGTATAACTTTTAACTATGCTCACAACTAAGACGGTTTTGCGCTTGTTGTTTCCGCTAAGATCTGGCATTTCGAAGTCGGCGCATTACTAGTTTTGCAGAAAATGCAATGGCATGCAGTTATTACTGCTGTACTGCTTGTTGGCATTGTGCCAGAATTTGCTTGCAGCTCTGGCTATTGTTACTGAGCCAGCATTTGCTTCCACCACTGGTTGTCCTTACTGTGCCAGCGTTGCTTGCAGCTCTGATTATTGTTACTGCGCCAGCATTTGCTTCTACCACTGGTTGTCCCCTTACAAAAAAGAAGTATTAGAATGAGTATTGAATAATGAGTACTGCAGTGAGTATTGCAATGAGTATTGCAATGAGTACTGCATGAGTACTGCAATGAGTACTGCAATGAGTATTGGAAATTACAGTACTTTTTTCGCCACATGTATTTTTTAAGTACAGTAAACAATTTTTTTTAAAATTATAATGAAATTGTGATTTTGCGTTCCATGTATTTCTGTATATTTAGTTTACAACAAAAAAAGTAGTGCGCAGACGTAGGAGCCGTAGAAACTTAGTGCGCAACATATTATATTTTCAACAATGTTTGGCGAAAAAAGTACTGGAATTTTCAATACTCATTGCAGTACTCATTGTAATACTCATTGCAATACTCACTGCAGTACTCATTATTCAATACTCATTCTAATACTCTTTTTTTGTAAGGGTCGTTACTGTGTCAGCGTTGCTTGCAGCTCTGGTTATTGTTACTGTGCCAGCGTTGCTTGCAGCTCTGATTATTGTTACTGCGCCAGCATTTGCTTCAACCACTGGTTGTCGTTACTGTGTCAGCGTTGCTTGCAGCTCTGGTTATTGTTACTGTGCCAGCATTGCTTGCAGCTCTGGTTATTGTTACTGCCGAAGCATTTGCTTCCACCACTGGTTGTCGTTACTGTGCCAGCGTTGCTTGCAGCTCTTGTTATTGTTACTGCGCTAGCATTTGCTTCTACCACTGGTTGTTGTTACTGTGTCAGCATTTGCGTGCAGCTCAGGTTGTCGTAACTGTGCCAGCATTCGTTTGCAGCACTAGTTGTCGTCATTGTGCCAACATTCACGTGCACCACTGGTTGTCTGCACTGCGCCAGCATTCTTTTATTACTGGGTCGATTTTAAAAATGTCAACAAAGCGTAAGTCGAAACGGCAGAAAGTTGTAAATGACGCCGAGAGTTTCGAAGTTGAAGAACATGACGAACACCTAGATGTGCTAATGCTACCAAACTCGAATGATTCTGGCGAATCTGATTGTGAATCTGATTCAGATGATGATGCTATTCATGAAGAGCTAGAAAATTCGCTTAAGAATGAATGTGCCGATTTACCGCAAAATTCATACCAGACGATTCGAGAAAATTATACTTCAAATCAATCGAAGTTGGAGCCAGATCATATTTTTGAATGGGTTGATGGTGAACAGAAGTATGATCCTCAGTATAAAAATGAAACTTTTATACCTGATAGCGTTGCAAAAAAAATTCGGTCATCCTCGTCAACTGAACTATTTGAATTTTTCTTTTCCAAGGAGCTAAAAGAATTCATATTAGACGCAACACGTCTGAATGATTGTCAAATTTCGTTGACTGAATTAGACAAATTTCTTGGAATAATTATTTTGTCTATTTTCAACGAAAGGAAATCTCAACTAGATTATTGGTCTCAGAATCATCTTCTAGGTTGTGAAGCTGTAGCTGGAGCTATGAGTCGCAACAAGTTTGAAGATATCAAGTCCAAGCTAAAGCTATCCAAACCTGAAGATGAAAATGCTGATGATAGAGCTTGGCGAGTGAGAGGTCCTTTGGAGATTTTTAAGAAAAATGCGAGGCAGTTTGGGTATTTTTCATCAGCTTTGTCAGTTGACGAAATGATGGTAAAGTTTCGGGGAAGAACTATTTTGAAGCAGTTTATAAGAAACAAGCCTGTCCGTTTCGGTATCAAAATGTGGGCTCTTTGTAGTTCCGAAGGATTTTTATTCGATTGTGACATTTATTGTGGCAAGAATTCAAAAAGTTTTTTTTTTGGCAATGAAAAAAAGCTAAATAAATGTGCTTTAGGTAGCTGCATTGTCGTTGGTCTTCTCCAAAACCTTCTTTCTTCAGTTGTACCCAGAAATGTAGTGAAATATCACGTATATTTTGACAACTTTTTTACAAGTCCAGATTTACTGGTTCATTTGAAGAAAGTTGGTTTGCGGGCAACAGGGACAGTCAGAGCTAATCGAATTCAAGTAAAAAATCCGATTACGGAAAAGGATCCAAGAGGGACATTTATTGCCAAGCATGACAAATGCAGTGGTGTCAATTATGTCACAGTAAAAGATTCGAAAGTAGTGTCTATACTGTCAACACTGATAGGTGTTACACCAATTAGTTCAGTCAAAAGATATTCTTCGGAGACAAAGAGCAAAGTTGATATAGCATTTCCTAATGCTTTTACAACCTACAACAAGTTTATGGGCGGAGTAGACTCGCACGACGCACATTGCAGCAATTTGATGCCATGCATAAGGTCGAAGAAATGGACTTGGGTTATACTTATGAGACTCGTTCAAGCATCAATTGCAAATGCAACTGTTCTAAGAAACTTAGTTGTCCAAGAAAAAAAAATAGGTACTAAAGACATGGCTCTACAGATTGCAGAAGCATATCTAAAAAAATCTGAATCCATCAAAAACCACAAAGTTCAAAGAGTTGAACAAAAGAAAAACTGCTCTAATTTCTCCAAGTGCACCTGTAGAACGCAACGAAAGTGCGTGGAGTGTGATGCATATTTATGCGTTTCCTGCTTTCAGGATTTTCACACCTAAAATGTAAAAATGTAAAAAATATTAAAACAAAAAAAAAACAAAAAAAAATAAAATAAAAAACGAAAAAAACAAAAAAAAAATAAAATAAAAAACGAAAAAAAAAAAGACTCTTTATTGTCCACCTCCTCGCGGTAAGAGTCGGGCAACGGCGAATTATTCGACGGCAAACGGACCAAAAAATTCTTATTCATTGTATAATACTTATTGAAATTCAAACAATTTGACTCTGCTATTTTGTATTTTCAAGAATTGCCATCAGATTTGCAATTAGCGACCCAAAAAACCCCCGAATAGAGAGTTTCAAGTAAATCCAATAATTTTTTACAAAACTCGTCCGCCATATTGGATCCGCCATTTTGAATTTTTAAAAACTGGCATCATATTCGTAATCAGCGACCCCAAAAAGCCCTGAGTGGAGAGTTTCAAGTGAATCCAAAATTTTTTTAAAAATTCGTCCGCCATATTGGATCCGCCATTTTGAATTTTTAAAAACTGACATCATATTCGTAATCAGCGACCCCAAAAACCCCTGAGTGGAGAGTTTCAAGTGAATCCAAAATTTTTTTAAAAATTCGTCCGCCATATTGGATCCGCCATTTTGAATTTTTTAAAACTGACATCATATTCGTAATCAGCGACCCCAAAAACCCCCGTATAAAGAGTTTTAGGCGATTTCAGTCACATGAAAAAGTTGGAGCACCCTGTTTCATATCTGAGCCATTTTTTTAGTTTTAGCCGCCATATTGGCGTCCGCCATTTTGAAAAAAAAATTTTTTTGCTTCAGGGTCTTATAGCTGGGGGTCCATGGACGCGATATTTTGAGCTTTTGAGAGCATCTACTTGCTTTTTTCCGGTGAAAATATGTCTAAAATGAAAATTTTTTCTCAAAAAATCGTGTTTTTTTGCAAAAAATTGTTTATAACTTTTTAACGATTTGTTATAAACAAATTTTAACTTCAGAATCTAAAAGAGGAGTAAATTTTACGTTAAAAATGATAAGTGCTAATTTTTTTGTAGGCATTTTTTTTAAAAGGGAGGTCCTCAAAGTCAACAGAAATTTTTCGTCCGTCTGGGCGTTAATGGGTTAAAACATTTTAACAAAATTTCAATGGATTTTTAAAAAGGACAAACAAGTCTTTCAGGCCGTAGAAAAGGAATAAAATATCCTAATTACTTAAAAAGTTATTTCACTTGTAATAACTTTGTAAGGTATACAATTACTAAGTACTTTGTAAGGTTTTTTTCTTAATATTCAATAAGATATGTGACCTGGACAGTGAAAAGGGGGCTTACGTGTAAAAACAAGATTTCGAGAAAAACGATCTTAAAGTTAAAAAGTTAATATTGATACTTCTTCACGTTTTAATGGCTTTAAACTCCTTACTCGGGGGTTTTTGGGGTCGGTGATTGTAAATCCGGTGTTAGTTATTGAAAATTCAAAATGGCAAATCCAATATGTCAGCCAAAAATAAAAAAGTTCTCGGATTTGCTTAAAACTGGTTACTCGGAGGTTTTTGGGGTCGCTAATTACGAATCCGGTGTTAGTTTTTGAAAATTCAAAATGACGAATCCAATATGGCGGACAAATAAATTAAAATCTTATCGTATTCGCTTAAAACTGGCTACTCGGGGGTTTTTGGGGTCTCTGATTACGAATCCGGTGTTAGTTTTTGAAAATTCAAAATGGCGGATCCAACATGGCTGGCAAGAAAATTAAAAACTTATCGAATTCGCTGAAAACTGGCACCTCGGGGATTTTCGGGGTTGCTAATTACGAATCTAGCAAATTCAAAATGTCGAAGAAAATAAAAATTTTAACGAATTTATCTAAAACTGTTTTTAAGCGAATTCAATGAATTGTGTAATCTGCAACTTCAAATAAGTTTCAATTATCGAGTTTCAAGCGAATCTGTGCGATTGTAAAATTCTTCATTGTTATTGACACTCGTATTCAGTTTCTTATATTTTATCCTCACACTTAAAGGTTTTTCGCGTAAGTTGCTACTTTCGAATTACTAAACGAATAACACTAAATAAGTAAGTTTTTCAAATGTCACAATTATTATCGCGGTGGCCGTCTTCTGACATGACAACGTTTCACTCCGACTT
Source organism: Ganaspis brasiliensis (assembly GCA_037103525.1). Lineage (NCBI taxonomy): Eukaryota > Metazoa > Arthropoda > Insecta > Hymenoptera > Figitidae > Ganaspis > Ganaspis brasiliensis. The sequence goes on from JAZKLR010000350.1 coordinate 2,425,874, forward strand.
CAAGAAACTGGAGTACCGATAAGTTTTTAATTTTTTTGTCCGCCATGTTGGATCCGCCATTTTGGATTTTAAGAAACTGACACCGGATTCGTAAACAGCGACCCCAAAAACCCCCGAGCAAGGAGTTTTAAGCAATTTTAATCATTTTTTCCCCCTTTTTCTAGATTTTTAAAAAACACATTTTTTTAGTCGCAAAAGTCCTCTTCTTTAACTTTAGTTTAAATAAACTTTTTGATAAGTTATGACTTTTTGATTTGCACCACGTAAAAGAGCATCTCAAAATCTATCAGAATCGTCAAAAACGTGAAAAATGATTTTTTAACACGTAGCCCCCTTTTCACAGTCCTGGTCACATATATTAAAATGTTTTATACCGCATGAAAGTACAATATATTAGGTTACTTATGGCCATAGGGATCAAATTTTATTTTCAACATAAACGTTTTTTAAATCATTTTTTCTTATTGCTAAAATTTTCGATCTAAAGAAAAGTGGCCCCAAGATGCACACCTACTTAAAGCTCGCGGAAAAATGTGGTAAATAAAAAATAAACATCGTGCAACAACTCTTAAACTACTTTTTAATCATTTAACTGTATTTATCAAGAAATAACACATTTTTAAAAACTTTAATTTAATAGCTTAACAGTAACTGAATAATAAGATGTCAAAAAATATCGACATATCAAATTCTCTAACGATAACATCATATTTCATGGCGGAAAATAAAAAATTTCAATTAAGTGACTCAAAAAATTATTAAACACATTAAACCCCATGACTACTGAGGACTTAAAATATCTCCTAGAAAATGTAAATGATGACCTTGAAAATTTATCTCATAAGAAATCTATTCCAAGTCCTCGATAGCTGTGGGGTTTAATGCGTTGACGTTTAGATTCAGTAATTAGGTTAAATAGGTTCGAAACTCCTTGGCGTAAAATTTTTTTAATATTATGTTTAATGTCTTCGTGAATATGGTGAATTTCACAGAAATTGTCCTGCCCCAAAAATAAAATATGTCCAATCTATTGCAAATTTTTTTTATGAGTTGTCCTATTAGATAGTAATTTATCTTATAAATATTTTAAAATTTTTTTAAAAATTGGGGCAGTGGGAGGGGGAAAAAGTTTGCCGTTTTTTGGTAATTCACTCTTCTTTTCCTATTTCCACTGTTTTAATGAATGGATAAAAAAATTTTATGTGACATGATTTTTGTAGATTTTTGCATAATCTTTCGATTGAAAAGGTCCATTTTATATTTTTTAAATAATTTGACCTTGATTTTTAAAAATTAAAAACAAATTTGAGTTTTTCTCAAAGATGGGCCTTTTTAATTTTTTTAAAAATATTTTTAAACGAAAGCTGAGGTTTTTTCCTATATGAACCCAAAATTTTAGAAATGCATTTTTTTTTCGTTTTCGAGAAATTAAATGATGAATACCGCGCGACGCCGGATCGACTGTAAGGGCTCAAGTCGACGCGGCAATCCGACGTCGATCCGGCGTCGCGCGGTATTCATCATTTTATTTCTCGAAAACGAAAAAAAAAACGCATTTCTGACATTTTGTGTTCTTATAGGAAAAAACCTCAGCTTTCGTTTAAAAATATTTTTAGAAAAATTAAAAAGGCCCATCTTTGAGAAAAACTTAAATTTGTTTTTAATTTTGAAAAATCAAGGTCAAATTATTTAATAAATATAAAATGGACCTTTTCAATCGAAAGGTTATGCAAAAATCTACAAAAATCATTTCACATAAAATTTTTTTATCCATTCATTAAAACAGTGGAAGTAGGAAAAGAAGAGTGAATTACCAAAAAACGGCAAACTTTTTCCCCCTCCCACTGCCTCAATTTTTTAAAAAATTTAAAAATATTTAAAGGATAAATTACTATCTAATAGGACAACTCATAAAAAAAATTTGCAATAGATTGAACATATTTTATTTTTGAGGCAGGACATTTTCCGTGAAATCCACCATATGTGTAGTGATCATATTCTAAACGGCGTCTCAAAGAAGGGCGTTAATTCATTTTATTTTATTTAACAAGACAACTATACATCCAAAATACAGCTTACAAGAAACTTACGCTATAAGGCTATACCACAACCTTACACTATAAGCTTACAGTAACCTTATAAATGTATATTAATTTACTATTTTAATGAAATTGACAGGCATCGTGAAGCATCCTATTAGAATCACATTTGTAAAAATAGAGGCAAATCTGAATAATTGTCGAAGAAATTGTTCACCTCCACTTTCTTTCATCTTATGTAAAAACAATCAACTCAAATAAATGGGACTGAAATAAATCAGACTGAATGAATTTTAGGTTAAATGGGATTTTGGCTGAAAGCATTTTAGGTTTAATAGGATTTAGGTTAAATGAGATTTAGGTTAGGGGAGAGTGGCCATCAATGTACCAGTTTTTTCAATGATCCATTTCAATTTTCTCAGAAACAATTAAATAAAAATTCTCCTAATTTTAAATATAAATTAAGTTTGCGTAAACACACTACGTCCATAAATTTGAGACGTGTGGATTTATTCATTACAGAGAAAACTGGAAAAAACTGTTTTTGATGTACTGAAGAAAAAATTTACCTAAAATAAAAACACGTTTTTTAATTGAAATAAGGCCATTTAAAAATAAATGTACTTACGATTTATTTTGTTTTGGACCTTAACTACAATATTCTAATGAGATAAAGATTTTGAAATATTGGATTAAGTTATAAAAAACCATTTTTGTTGCAAATGTCATGTTGATTCAATGTACCAGGGAACAATGAACCACCTGGAATTTTAGTGTATTTTCGATTTCTAGAGTGGTATGCCTGATTATAAAACTAAGCATGCGTACAGCATGTTACAGCAATTGTTATCAGTACTTTTCTCAACATAGCAGAACTAAAATGCCATTTTAGATAGTTAACTTAAATTTGAGGTATATTTATGTTATACATTATCAATTAAAGGTGTTAAGTAATAATTTTTTATAGTATTTGATAGAAAATAAGTTTTTTTACAAAGTGAAAATTGCAATATTACTATTGTTAAACATTTTTAGTATTTTTATAGAGGTGGTTCATTGTGTACCCAGGTTGTTGAAAATGAAAATAGCTTGTTACTTTAGAAAAAACCTAAATTCTATTATTTAATCAAAATAAATCGTGTAAAATATGTGTGCATTACCTAGATAAGTGTTGTAGTTTTATATTGATGCAAAGAAGTGTTTGAAATTGGTGAAATTCAATAAGTACTATGACCTTGAAAAAAACCCGGTACATTGATAGCCACTCTCCCCTAAATGAATTTTCGGCTGAATGCACTTTAAGTTAAATGGGATTTAGGTTAAATAAGTTTTAGGCTAAATGCATTTTAGGTTAATTAGATTTTAGGTTGTGTGAATTTTAGGTTAAATGGGATTTAGGCTGATATTATTTTTTCATAATTTTTTTAAATTTCGAAAATTCTTTAAAAATAATATTTAATTTTTTTTTTGCAACAACCATGAAGTAGTAATAAGGAAGCCCCACTGCTATGTTTAACCTTGAAAAAGTTGAAGCTGGTTTCCCCGTTTCTCTTACAAATTAGCGATAGTGGAGAACCTAGCGGAAAAGCTTAGAATTATAAGCCAAACAATGTCATTTTTGTGTACATGCAATTACTAACACACTTGAAATACTTTTTGCAAATGGCTGCCTACAAACAGCTGAGTGATCAGGCGGGAAAAGTGACTAGCAAACGCATTGTAGCAGACGAAATTTCGAAGTTCCAAATTATCTCGCTTGGTTTTCCACTTTCGCTAATTTGTAAGAGAAACGGGGAAATCTGCTTCAAGTTTTCATGAGAGTGGGGCCTCCTTATACTACTTCATGGCAACATCATATTGAAGTTCTACCATTTGTGATACTCTATTATTTGATTTATTTCTGAAAAATAAACAGTAATTAATTTTTTTGTAATTTGTATATTAATTTTTTTTTCGCACACTGTTCCTAAAGTTAGCAGTTCTCGCACGCGAGAAGTCTTAGGGAGTTACGCTACAATGTACGCCTGAAAATTTAACGGTTTTTCAAAAATGTTTTTTGATGTAATTTTTAAGTATACAACGTTTTAATGATTCTTTTCTTAAAATGCAAGTAATTAAGTTTACAAAAAATATAGTAAGATTGAAAAATATTGAAGCTTGACGGAGATATATACGTGACGATTTCTGGTAAAAGGGACCTTACGCAACAGTAACATTGGACTCACTTTTCGTGCATTGTGCAACCGAATACTGAGCCCAAGGGGACATTAAAAAAATATGTAACGCTTTTTTTTATCTATTTTAACCCCCGCCCCCCTCCCCAACCTCTTTGTAATGAGATGGTACATGCTGTGCTCGGTATTACCCAGAAATACCGAGTCTTTTACCAGTAATTACCAGTAAATTTTTATTAGAACGAGAATTTAGTAAGTAATTACTGGTAATTTCAGATAATTACCGGTAATGTATTACTTTACCGCTGGGTAAGCGTCACAAACCTATCACTAGGTACATGCAAAAGATTATTTTTTGTGACCCCCCCCCCCCACCTATAAGCGTTACGTATTATTTGAACGGTTCCTAATGTTATTCTTGCATAAGGTCCCTTTCATCAGAAGAAACAAAATAACCTCGCTCAACGGTACTTTAAAAAATAAGGAAAATAATTCTGTATGAAAAGATATTGTAATTGTTAAAATTAAAACTGTAAAACAAGTCAAATGTTTTTTTTCAAATAAAAGTAAATTTACCCAATGAAGTGAATTTTTTTCCATGATTTTATTACTTTAAAAATATGATTTTCAAGCAAATAAATTTTTTTTATGCAAGAAAAAATTTTTTAAATGTGGAAAATTCTTCGATTAATTAATTTTTATATTTTTAACTTCTTTTGATTAGGAAATACTTATATTTGTATTTTAAAAAATGAATTTCATATTCATAAAAAATGTGTGCATCTCAGGGTCAATAGTACCTTAATAACTTGTCAAAATATTATCAAACTGTTATCATATTTTATAACACTTTAATTCAACTTATTCATTTGACTAAAATCATTGAAAGATTAATAATGTTTACAGTATTTATCAGTTTTATGTATTTTATAAATTGCTAAATATTTATCATTGTTTTTTTTAACGCATCTGTATTTTCTTTCCAGTTAAATTAAGAAATCATCAACAGGGCCTTCGTTACGACATAGCATCCTTAAGACGAGGAATTGAAATATCAAGATCCCCAAAAGCAGAGGATGTTTTGAAGCACATGCAAATTCTCGAATGGTGGGGAAAACTACAAGAAGAAGATAGGCCAACATCCATTGAATTTCTTGAAAAAATGATTTTAATATCGATTAATCCGATATACGAATTTTTCAACAATAGCGATTGAAGTTATTATACAAAATAACAAAAAATATTATTTTATTTGTTCAGGCGAGTATTTATAGCGGGTAGATTTTCATATGATAGAGAAAGTATCCATAACCTTCGTTTGGATCCACCTTTGTGTTTGCTAGTAGTTTAATGTAAAAAATAAACTACAAACTTATTTAAACATTATTACAAATTCTTATTTTTTGAATAAACCATTCTTCAAATTTTAATTTTTTCAAATTAAGAAATTTCCGCAACTTCTATCGATTCAGATTAAAATTATTTTAAAGTTCAGTTAATCAAAATTGTAATATAATCAAATTTTTAAGATTTTTAACTAATTTTTATTTTAATTATAAAAATTATTTCAATCTTTTATGTTTAGAATTTAAGAATTTTAAACTTTATTTTATTAATAGAAATTTAAATTAATTTGAACTTTACTTACTAGGAACTATCAATTATTCAAATTTTAATAATAATAAATTCCAATTAGGCATTTAAAACTTTTATTACCTCAGAGTTTTGTCAATTCACGTTTAAAACTCCTGTAAGAAGGCTTTAATTGGATATAATTAATTATTTCAAGGTTCTAAAGAAAATACGATGAAATTTAAATTATATTCAATGCTGCATTTGAATTATTAGATTTATGTCTCTGATGGTGAGAATTAATGAATAACATTTAATTCTAAATCTGGAAGTATTTACAATTATGGATATCTAAAATGTATTGAAAAAAAAGTTATAATTAAAGAAATGTCAGTGTATCTCGTAAATAGAGTGAGATATTAAAAAAGTAACATCAATTTTCAGTTTTAATTTACAAGTATGTAAAAAGAACATATGAATTATGAAAAATAAGTATAATATTAAAATATTATATATAAATTATTTAACCATTGTAAAAAAGAACAATATCTTAACATTTAGTAGCCGTAATTGAAACGGATAAGATTTCACGTTTTCCTTATTACTGATGGAAAATTGGGGTAAAAATTTAAATCTTTATTTTCAATTATATTCCATTACCGCCTTCTTATTGGGTTATTAACAACTTGAAATATTTTCATATTCTAACAATGCACATTTAAATGAAGTATTTTAAGTGTGAACCAATATATAAAAACTTCAAATTATAAATAATTTGCATTATATCGAAACTTTAAAAAGTCCAAATTCCATGATTAAAATTTCAACTATTATAAATTTAACTAAAATTGGTGTCAATACAAATTGTAATTAATATAATTTGAAATACATTGAAAATTTAAAAATTATTAAATTAACAAATTTCAAATCAATTCAAACTTAAATTTAATTCAAATTCTAATCAATTATTACTTGAATATATCGATTCTAAATTCTTTTATTGATTTAAACTTTCATCAATAAAGAGTTATTTTAAAAATTGTAAGATCTTAATTTTCCAAAACTCTAAATATTATTCAATTAAAACTTCTACCCATATACATTTTTTAAGAATCTTTATATCAATTGAATAAAATAATTTTAATTTCAAAAAATTTTAGTCTTTCCAAAAAAGAAAAAAAAAGTTATTTACACACAGAGAAAAATCTGATGCAATTATTGCTTGAAATCATTTGTGCATTTTTTCCATAATTCTATTGTATTATTAATGTGTTTTTGTGTTCAGCTTGTAAATATTTTGAATCAATTGATTTTAATGAATATTTCTAGATTAAAATTAGAATTGACCCTAATTAAAAAACCTGTAATCACGGGGCCCTGTCCATTTTGGGACCCACTCCCTTAAAAAAAATTATTATTTAAATAAAACATAAGTCATGAATTTTTACTCGGTACTGCTCCTTAGGATTAAAATGAAGAATGCAAGATTGCGCATATTGGTAAATTACTAGGTCAGAAATTCGTATAAAAATATATGAAACTATTAATAAGTTTTTAATATTTTACAACCTCAACGTTAAAATGACGTGAGTGAAAGCACCTTAGGCTTGTTGAATTACAATTTCATCTCCATTTTTAAAGAAAGGTTTACCTTACAATTAATAGGTTTTGAACAAATTTCCCTCTAAATTCCCATCAGGATTGTTTTAATGTGAAAACAAGAAATTTTCAATTAAATCAGCAATAACATTATAAACTAAATTATAAAAAGCGCTCTAGGGTAAGATAGAAATTTATACTATATTATAATTTTATTTATATTAAAATTAGAATACAAAATGGTGCCACGTGCCGGGGAAATTTGTTGACAGGGTTGCTACAAATATTTCATTTTCGTTTTCCCTGATTTCCAGACAATATTTTGTGTTTTTCCCTGGCAATTTTGTACCATATTTTTTTTTATTAAAAAAGAATTGTAAGAAATAAATTGTGTCAAAGAAAAGTTCAATCAAATAAAATTATGTTAAACAGAAGTTTTACGAAGAAATCTGTTAAATGATTATTTTGTTACATAAGATTATGTCTCATGTATGTGCAAAATATTTAATGTGAACAATAATATTTATTTCTTTACTTAAAAATACGTAAATTATGCCAAGGTGGCGGTAATTTTTATTATTGTAAATTCCCGGCCGTTTTTTTGCATTTCCCGTTCACATTTATTTGAATTGTTATTTCTTTGAGACAAACAAAGAAATTAGAATGCAAAAATAAGTTCTAAAACTCATTATAGTTTATTATTATTTTAATTTTTTATAATTTTATTAGATAAAATTTTTTTCTAAACGAATTATTATTATTGGAATGTCTTTCTAATCGAATTTTAATAGTTTTAATTTAGCAAAATTTTCTTTCAACAGAATTCTAAATAAAACTAATTATATTAGGAAATATACCCCAATATCAATTTTACCAACTCTTTATTTATCCGAATTGATATTTGATGGAATTCTTAAAATCTTCCATTTTTATTTCTTCAAAATTGCAAACGACCAATCAAACATCCGACATCCGGCCATTTGTGATTTCAGACACTTGGAGATTCGGTGTTTTAAAAATTATTTTAAATAACAATTGATGCTAATAAAATGTCGGACAACAGAAAAAGAATGATGTTAAATAAAAATCAGATTAAATTTGAATTCATTTAAACAAAAAGTAGGTTAAAAAGAAATTGAGTGGACTGTTTTGTTTTAAATGAATAAAAAGCAGGTTTAAACGTCTTCATAAATATAAAAATTTAATTTTTTTCTTATTTTATAAATAAAAAAAATTCCCAAAAAGAATGAGAATTCGGGTCGATCGAAATTTGAATCAATTGAAAATTGGATAAAGTTAAGTGCTAATTATTAGTATATTGGAATGAATTAATATTGAAAGAGGTAAAATAAAATATAAATAAAGCAATTGAAAATGAAGACCTAAAAAAGAACAAGGAATAGTGAAAATTAAACTACAAAATAAAAAACAATAAGAATAAAATAAGAAAATGTAAAAAGACGAATAAAAATTGTATAAAGGAAATGACAAATTTCTTTTAAAATGAAAAAGAATGTTTAAAAATAACTTCACAAAATAAAAGAAAGAAAATTTTTGTAACATCAGACACATTTTTAAAACAACTTTAAAAACAAATATTAATGAAAAGTCATAGAATCTAGGAATTCTATCCAAGGGTAAATAAATTTGCGAACAAATAGAAATAATATTAAAAAAATTTGAAATAATTTAATTAAAAACAAGCTAATGTAACTGAAATGATTAAAATCTAATATTTTTGAATATCTTTTTACCAGAAATTTTTAGATCGTACTCTAAACCATTTTCAATTCAATTTTTTTAAGTTACTGAAGAATACAAAATTAAAGTTAAATTTTTCTGTATATTTATCTACGAATTTCTTAAGAATGTTCTAATCTTTTTATAAATTCTCAGTTATGATCTTAATGTATAAAATTGAAAAAAATTTCTTGAATCACTAGACACTCTAACTTTAAATAGATTTTTTTAAAAATAGGGGATATTAGAGAAAAATTTCCAAATAGGGGACTTTCCTGGGTTAATCTTGAAGTACCTGAAATTATAAATAAAATCTAATTAGTATTAATATAAACTAAAATAACACATTAAAATTAATTTTAAAAGTACAATAGATCAAATATCTCTAGGTTTGTATTAAAGAAAATTTAAACAAAAAATAAGATATTACATTTAATATTGATACTTGTTGCAAATGTTTTGAATTTATATAAATTTAATTTATTAATTCTGTATCTGCGAACAATTAATCAGATAATTATTAGCATTATACTTAACAATAATGTGTAAAAAAATATATTAACCTCAAAATTATATATAAGAAATGCTTATTCATATTAAAGATTAAAAATCGAACAAAATACTTGAAAAGCAAAACATAATTTAATATACTTATTACTTAACATTACATTACAATAAAATAGTAATAATTACTTACCTACAGATTATCAAAAAAATATACAAAATTCATTTTATACACAATTTTAGTACTCCTAGATCCATCTCTCGGATAAACACTGAACCCTATCAACACTTGGAATAATTGATAATTTGAAACCATGAACAAGTACAACATAGAGAGTAAACTTATATGTCAAAAAAGATTCGTCCAAGTGTCGATTCGTCCAAATGTCCATTCGTTAAAATGTCGATTCGTCCAAATGTCACTTCGTCCAAATGTCGATTCGTCCAAATGTCCTTTCGTCAAAATGTCGATTCGTCCAAATGTCATTTCGTCAAAATGTCAGTTCGTCCAAATGTCTTTTCGTCAAAATGTCGATTCGTCCAAATGTCTTTTCGTCAAAATGTCGATTCGTCCAAATGTCCTTTCGTCAAAATGTCGATTCGTCCAAATGTCCTTTCGTCCAAATGACGATTCGTCCAAATGTCCTTTCGTCAAAATGTCGATTCGTCCAAATGTCATTTCGTCCAAATGTCGATTCGTCCAAATGTCGATTCGTCCAAATGTCGATTCGTCTAAATGTCCTTTCGTCAAAATGTCGATTCGTCCAAATGTCGATTCGTCCAAATGTCTTTTCGTCTAAATGTCGATTCGTCCAAATGTCTTTTCGTCAAAATGTCGATTCGTCCAAATGTCCTTTCGTCAAAATGTCGATTCGTCCAAATGTCCTTTCGTCCAAATGTCGATTCGTCCAAATGTCATTTCGTCCAAATATCGATTCGTCCAAATGTCGATTCGTCCAAATGTCCATTCGTTAAAATGTCGATTCGTCCGAATGTCACTTCGTCCAAATGTCGATTCTTCCAAATGTCGATTCGTCCAAATGTCGATTCGTCCAAATGTCGATTCGTCCAAATGTCTTTTCGTCTAAATGTCGATTCGTCCAAATGTTATTTCGTCCAAATGTCAAGTCGTCCAAACGCCCTTCGTCCAAATGTCCAGTCGATCAAATGTCAATCGGTATAAATTTATGCGTCCCTTGATTTTTAGGTTTTTAAATTTGTGAAAAATTATATGCTAAAACTTTTAATTGCACGATTTGAAAAAAGAAATAACTTTAAAATTGATTGAACTTAAATAAATGTGAAAAACTATTGTGCAAGCAATGAACGACAAGAAGGCGGTTCACGCAATTTACCATTTACTCTCTGTTAAATTATAAAATAGGCAGATAAAAATAAATAAAGAGATTTATTGTTTAGTGAAAAGAATAAAAATGGAACTTTAAAGTGTAGAAAAATAATTTTAATAAACGTCTTTTTTGTAATGAAAAAAAGCAAGGATTGCAACCCCTGTGCAATATCTTTTTCTAACTTTCTCTGTAAGTTGGGTTGCAAAGCGGGGTTCAGCTTTTTGGAACAAAATGCACTTTTCTACGTACATAATAATTTTCAAAAGGCATTCATTAGTTTATTTCTGGGCTATTATTCACAAATATCACAGTGTTAATTGTTTTTATTAATTTAAAGCGTAATTCCAGTTTTTTGATAATTTCAATTCCAAAATGTAATATTCCCGACATCCAATTAATCTTTATTAAATAAGATAATAGTTTTTTTGCAAAACATGTTGTTTCTCTTTCTTTAAAGAGGAGCAATTAGTAACTTTTTCATCTAAGATAGTTGTTTTTTTGCGGCAAGGTGAATTTCACTCTTTTTTTTTTAAAAAAAAAATGTTTTAAAAAATTTTTTAGATTAAAAAAAGTTGATTTTTTTCTTGAGTAGCAATTTGTAGTTATATGTCAAAAAGCATGAAAGTTTTGCTTAACATTTATTTGTATTATATCTAAAATGCTAATGAAAAGAATTGAGTTTAGCGACTTTTTTATCGATTTTTGAGGATAATAAAGATATGTCCCAAATGGCATAATTCCCAATCGACATAATTCCCTATGGACATAATTCCCAAATGACAAAATTCCTAAATGACAAAATTTCAAATGGACATAGTTCCCAAATGACATAATTCACAAATGACATTAAATTTTACTTATATAAAAAAAGGATTTTCCTATCTTACAGGAATTTTTGTTAACTTAATAAAATTTTATGTCCAATGGGAATTATGTCATTTGTTATTTATGGCCATTGGGAATTATGTCATTTGGGAATTATGTCATTTAAGTATGATGTCCAATTGAAATTAGGTCCATTGGAAATAATATCCATTAGGTATTATGTCATTTGGGAATTATGTCCATTGAGAATTATAACATCTGAAAATTATGTCATTTAGGAATTATATACTGTAGGAATTATGTCATTTGGGATTTATGTCATTTGGAAATTATGTCCATTGGGAATTATAACATTTGAAAATTATGTTATTTAAGAATTATGTCTAATTGGAATTAGGTCCATTGGCAATAATATCCATTAGGTATTATGTCATTTGGGAATTATGTCCATTGAGAATTATAACATCTGAAAATTATGTCATTTAGGAATTATATACTGTAGGAATTATGTCATTTGGGATTTATGTCATTTGGAAATTATGTCCATTGGGAATTATAACATTTGAAAATTATGTTATTTAAGAATTATGTCTAATTGGAATTAGGTCCATTGGCAATAATATCCAATAGGTATTATGTCATTTGGGAATTATGTCCATTGGGAAATATAATATCTGAAAATAATGTCATTTAGGAATTATATACTGTAGGAATTATGTCATTTGGGATTTATGTCATTTGGGAATTCTGTCATTTGGGAATTATGTTTTTAAGAATGATGTCCAATTGGAATTCGGTCCATTGGAAATAATATCCATTAGGTATTATGTAAATTGGGAATTAAGTCCACTGGGAAATATTACATCTGAAAATAATGTCATTTAGGAATTATATACTGTAGGAATTATGTCATTTGGGATTTAGGTCATTTGGGAATTATGTCCATTGGTAATTATGTCATTTGGAAATTATGTCCATTAAGAATTATGTCATTTGGCATTTATTTCATTTGAAAGTTATGTTCATTGGAAATTACGTCATTCAGTAATTATGTCATTTGGAAATTATGTTCATTGGAAATTATGTCATTTGGGTATTATGAAATTTGGGAATTATGTCCATTGGGATTTATGTCTTTTAGGAATTATGTCCATTGGGACTTATGCCCATTGGGAATTATGTCATTTATAAATTACGTCCTTTAGGAATTATGTCATTTGGGAATTATGTCATTTAAGAATGATGTCCAATTGGAATTCGGTCCATTGGAAATAATATCCATTAGGTATTATGTCATTTGGGAATTATGTCCACTGGGAAATATAACATCTGAAAATAATGTCATTTAGGAATTATATACTGTAGGAATTATGTCATTTGGGATTTATGTCATTTGGGAATTATGTCCATTGGGAATTATGTCATTTGGAAATTATGTCCATTAAGAATTATGTCATTTGGCATTCATTTCATTTGAAAGTTATGTTCATTGGAAATTACGTCATTCAGTAATTATGTCCATTGGAAAATATAACATCTGAAAATAATGTCATTTAGGAATTATATACTGTAGGAATTATATCATTTGGGATTTATGTCATTTGGGAATTATGTCCATTGGGAATTATGTCATTTGAAAATTATGTCCATTAAGAATTATGTCATTGGGCATTTATGTCATTTCAAAGTTATATTCATTGGAAATTACGTCATTTAGTAATTATGTCCATTGGGAATTATGTCATTTGAGAATTATGTCATTTGGGAATTATGTCATTTGGGAATTATGTTATTTAGGAATTATGTCCTTTAGGAATTATGTCATTTGGGAATTATGTTATTAAGAATGATGTCCAATTGGAATTCGGTCCATTGAAAATAATATCCATTAGGTATTATGTCATTTGGGAATTATGTCCACTGGGAAATATAACATCTGAAAATAATGTCATTTAGTAATTATATACTGTAGGAATTATGTCATTTGGGATTTATGTCATTTGGGAATTATGTCCATTGGGAATTATGTCATTTGGAAATTATGTTCATTGGAAATTATGTCATTTGGGTATTATGAAATTTGGGAATTATGTCCATTGGGAAATATAATATCTGAAAATAATGTCATTTAGGAATTATATACTGTAGGAATTATGTCATTTGGGATTTATGGCATTTGGGAATTATGTCCATTGGGAATTATGTCATTTGGAAATTATGTCATTTAAGAATGATGTCCAATTGGAATTAGGTCCATTGGAAATAATATCCATTAGGTATTATGTCATTTGGGAATTATGTCTATTGAGAATTATAACATTTAAAAAATTATGTTATTTAAGAATTATGTCTAATTGGAATTAGGTCCATTGGCAATAATATCCATTAGGTATTATGTCATTTGGGAATTATGTCCATTGGAAAATATAACATCTGAAAATAATGTCATTTAGGAATTATATACTGTAGGAATTATGTCATTTGGGATTTATGTCATTTGGGAATTATGTCCATTGGGAATTATGTCATTTGAAAATTATGTCCATTAAGAATTATGTCATTGGGCATTTATGTCATTTCAAAGTTATATTCATTGGAAATTACGTCATTTAGTAATTATGTCCATTGGGAATTATGTCATTTGAGAATTATGTCATTTGGGAATTATGTCATTTGGGAATTATGTTATTTAGGAATTATGTCCTTTAGGAATTATGTCATTTGGGAATTATGTTATTCTGAATGATGTCCAATTGGAATTCTTTCCATTGGAAATAATATCCATTAGGTATTATGTCATTTGGGAATTATGTCCACTAGGAAATATAACATCTGAAAATAATGTCATTTAGTAATTATATAATGTAGGAATTATGTCATTTGGGATTTATGTCATTTGGGAATTATGTCCATTGGGAATTATGTCATTTGGCATTTATGTCATTGCAAAGTTATGTTTATTGGAAATTACGTCATTTAGTAATTGTGTCCATTGGGAATTATGTCATTTGGCATTTATGTCATTCGAAAGTTATGTTCATTGGAAATTACGTCATTTAGTAATTATGTCTATTGGGAATTATGTCATTTGAAAATTATGTCATTTGGGAATTATGTCATTTGGGAATTATGTCATTTGGGAATTATGTCCTTTAGGAATTATGTCATTTGGGAATTATGTTATTAAGAATGATGTCCAATTGGAATTCGGTCCATTGGAAATAATATCCATTAGGTATTATGTCATTTGGTAATTATGTCCACTGGGAAATATAACATCTGAAAATAATGTCATTTAGGAATTATATACTGTAGGAATTATGTCATTTGGGATTTATGTCATTTGGGAATTATGTCCATTGGGAATTATGTCATTTGGCATTTATGTCATTGCAAAGTTATGTTTATTGGAAATTACGTCATTTAGTAATTATGTCCATTGGGAATTATGTCATTTGGCATTTATGTCATTCGAAAGTTATGTTCATTGGAAATTACGTCATTTAGTAATTATGTCCATTGGGAATTATGTGATTTGAGAATTATGTCATTTGGGAATTATGTCATTTGGGACTTATGCCCATTAGGAATTAAAACATTTGTGATTTATGTCCTTTAGGAAATATGTCATGTGGGAATTATCTCATTTAAGAATGATGTCCTAATTTAGGAATTAGGTCCATTGGAAATAATATCCATTAGGTATTATGTCATTTAGGAATTATGTTCATTAGGAATTATGTCCATTGTGAATTATAACATCTGAAAATTATGTCATTTAGGAATTATATACTGTAGGAATTATGTCATTTGGGATTTATGACATTTGGGAATTATGTCCATTGGGAATTGTGTCATTTGGGAATTATGTCATGAGGGATGTCCATTGAGAATTATGTCATTTGGCATTTATGTCACTTGAAAGTTATGTCCATGGGGAATTACGTCATTTGAGAATTATGTCATTAGGAATTTATGTTATTTGGGAATAATGTGATTTGGGAATTATGTTCATTGGAAATTGTGTCATTTGGGAACTATGTCGTTTGTGATTTATATCCATCGGGATCTATGTCAATTGGGACGTATGTTTATTGGGAATTCTGTCATTGGTGAATTATGTCCTTTAGGAATTATGTCATTTAGGAATTATGTCCTTTAGGAATTATGTCATTTGGGAATTATGTTATTAAGAATGATGTCCAATTGGAATTCGGTCCATTGGAAATAATATCCATTAGGTATTATGTCATTTGGGAATTATGTCCATTGGGAAATATAATATCTGAAAATAATGTCATTTAGGAATTATATACTGTAGGAATTATGTCATTTGGGATTTATGTCATTTGGGAATTATGTCATTTGGGAATTATGTTTTTAAGAATGATGTCCAATTGGAATTCGGTCCATTGGAAATAATATCCATTAGGTATTATGTCATTTGGGAATTATGTCCACTGGGAAATATAACATCTGAAAATAATGTCATTTAGGAATTATATACTGTAGGAATTATGTCATTTGGGATTTAGGTCATTTGGGAATTATGTCCATTGGTAATTATGTCATTTGGAAATTATGTCCATTAAGAATTATGTCATTTGGCATTCATTTCATTTGAAAGTTATGTTCATTGGAAATTACGTCATTCAGTAATTATATCCATTGGGAAATATAGCATCTGAAAATAATGTAATTTAGGAATTGTATACTGTAGGAATTATGTCATTTGGGATTTATGTCATTTGGGAATTATGTCCATTGGGAATTATGTCATTTGGAAATTATGTTCATTGGAAATTATGTCATTTGGGTATTATGAAATTTGGGAATTATGTCCATTGGGATTTATGTCTTTTAGGAATTATGTCCATTGGGACTTATGCCCATTGGGAATTATGTCATTTATGAATTACGTCCTTTAGGAATTATGTCATTTGGGAATTATGTCATTTAAGAATGATGTCCAATTGGAATTCGGTCCATTGGAAATAATATCCATTAGGTATTATGTCATTTGGGAATTATGTCCACTGGGAAATATAACATCTGAAAATAATGTCATTTAGGAATTATATACTGTAGGAATTATGTCATTTGGGATTTATGTCATTTGGGAATTATGTCCATTGGGAATTATGTCATTTGGAAATTATGTCCATTAAGAATTATGTCATTTGGCATTCATTTCATTTGAATGTTATGTTCATTGGAAATTACGTCATTCAGTAATTATGTCCATTGGAAAATATAACATCTGAAAATAATGTCATTTAGGAATTATATACTGTAGGAATTATGTCATTTGGGATTTATGTCATTTGGGAATTATGTCCATTGGGAATTATGTCATTTGAAAATTATGTCCATTAAGAATTATGTCATTGGGCATTTATGTCATTTCAAAGTTATATTCATTGGAAATTACGTCATTTAGTAATTATGTCCATTGGGAATTATGTCATTTGAGAATTATGTCATTTGGGAATTATGTCATTTGGGAATTATGTTATTTAGGAATTATGTCCTTTAGGAATTATGTCATTTGGGAATTATGTTATTAAGAATGATGTCCAATTGGAATTCGGTCCATTGGAAATAATATCCATTAGGTATTATGTTATTTGGGAATTATGTCCACTGGGAAATATAACATCTGAAAATAATGTCATTTAGTAATTATATACTGTAGGAATTATGTCATTTGGGATTTATGTCATTTAGGAATTATGTCCATTGGGAATTATGTCATTTGGAAATTATGTTCATTGGAAATTATGTCATTTGGGTATTATGAAATTTGGGAATTATGTCCATTGGGATTTATGTCTTTTAGGAATTATGTCTATTGGGACTTATGCCCATTGGGAATTATGTCATTTATGAATTACGTCTTTTAGGAATTATGTCATTTGGGAATTATGTCATTTAAGAATGATGTCCAATTGGAATTAGGTCCATTGGAAATAATATCCATTAAGTATTATGTCATTTGGGAATTATGTCTATTGAGAATTATAACATTTAAAAAATTATGTTATTTAAGAATTATGTCTAATTGGAATTAGGTCCATTGGCAATAATATCCATTAGGTATTATGTCATTTGGGAATTATGTCCATTGGGAAATATAATATCTGAAAATAATGTCATTTAGGAATTATATACTGTAGGAATTATGTCATTTGGGATTTATGTCATTTGGGAATTATGTCCTTTAGGAATTATGTCATTTGGGAATTATGTTATTAAGAATGATGTCCAATTGGAATTCGGTCCATTGGAAATAATATCCATTAGGTATTATGTCATTTGGGAATTATGTCTATTGAGAATTATAACATTTAAAAAATTATGTTATTTAAGAATTATGTCTAATTGGAATTAGGTCCATTGGCAATAATATCCATTAGGTATTATGTCATTTGGGAATTATGTCCATTGGGAAATATAATATCTGAAAATAATGTCATTTAGGAATTATATACTGTAGGAATTATGTCATTTGGGATTTATGTCATTTGGGAATTATGTCCATTGCGAATTATGTCATTTGGAAATTATGTCCATTAGGAATTATGTCATTTGGGAATTATGTCCTTTAGGAATTATGTCATTTGGGAATTATGTTACTAAGAATGATGTCCAATTGGAATTCGGTCCATTGTAAATAATATCCATTAGGTATTATGTCATTTGGGAATTATGTCCATTAAGAATTATGTCATTTGGCATTCGTTTCATTTGAAAGTTATGTTCATTGGAAATAACGTCATTCAGTAATTATGTCCATTGGAAAATATAACATCTGAAAATAATGTCATTTAGGAATTATATACTGTAGGAATTATGTCATTTGGGATTTATGTCATTTGAAAATTATGTCCATTAAGAATTATGTCATTGGGCATTTATGTCATTTCAAAGTTATATTCATTGGAAATTACGTCATTTAGTAATTATGTCTATTGGGAATTATGTCATTTGAGAATTATGTCATTTGGGAATTATGTCATTTGGGAATTATGTTATTTAGGAATTATGTCCTTTAGGAATTATGTCATTTGGGAAATATGTTATTAAGAATGATGTCCAATTGGAATTCGGTCCATTGGAAATAATATCCATTAGGTATTATGTCATTTGGGAATTATGTCCACTGGGAAATATAACATCTGAAAATAATGTCATTTAGTAATTATATACTGTAGGAATTATGTCATTTGGGATTTATGTCATTTGGGAATTATGTCCTTTGGGAATTATGTCATTTGGCATTTATGTCATTGCAAGGTTATGTTTATTGGAAATTACGTCATTTAGTAATTGTGTCCATTGGGAATTATGTCATTTGGCATTTATGTCATTCGAAAGTTATGTTCATTGGAAATTACGTCATTTAGTAATTATGTCTATTGGGAATTATGTCATTTGAAAATTATGTCACTTGGGAATTATGTCATTTGGGAATTATGTCATTTGGGAATTATGTCCTTTAGGAATTATGTCATTTGGGAATTATGTTATTAAGAATGATGTCCAATTGGAATTCGGTCCATTGGAAATAATATCCATTAGGTATTATGTCATTTGGTAATTATGTCCACTGGGAAATATAACATCTGAAAATTATGTCATTTAGGAATTATATACTGTAGGAATTATGTCATTTGGGATTTATGACATTTGGGAATTATGTCCATTGGGAATTGTGTCATTTGGGAATTATGTCATGAGGGATGTCCATTGAGAATTATGTCATTTGGCATTTATGTCACTTGAAAGTTATGTCCATGGGGAATTACGTCATTTGAGAATTATGTCATTAGGAATTTATGTTATTTGGGAATAATGTGATTTGGGAATTATGTTCATTGGAAATTGTGTCATTTGGGAACTATGTCGTTTGTGATTTATATCCATCGGGATGTATGTCAATTGGGACGTATGTTTATTGGGAATTCTGTCATTGGTGAATTATGTCCTTTAGGAATTATGTCATTTAGGAATTATGTCCTTTAGGAATTATGTCATTTGGGAATTATGTTATTAAGAATGATGTCCAATTGGAATTCGGTCCATTGGAAATAATATCCATTAGGTATTATGTCATTTGGGAATTATGTCCATTGGGAAATATAATATCTGAAAATAATGTCATTTAGGAATTATATACTGTAGGAATTATGTCATTTGGGATTTATGTCATTTGGGAATTATGTCATTTGGGAATTATGTTTTTAAGAATGATGTCCAATTGGAATTCGGTCCATTGGAAATAATATCCATTAGGTATTATGTCATTTGGGAATTATGTCCACTGGGAAATATAACATCTGAAAATAATGTCATTTAGGAATTATATACTGTAGGAATTATGTCATTTGGGATTTAGGTCATTTGGGAATTATGTCCATTGGTAATTATGTCATTTGGAAATTATGTCCATTAAGAATTATGTCATTTGGCATTCATTTCATTTGAAAGTTATGTTCATTGGAAATTACGTCATTCAGTAATTATATCCATTGGGAAATATAGCATCTGAAAATAATGTAATTTAGGAATTGTATACTGTAGGAATTATGTCATTTGGGATTTATGTCATTTGGGAATTATGTCCATTGGGAATTATGTCATTTGGAAATTATGTTCATTGGAAATTATGTCATTTGGGTATTATGAAATTTGGGAATTATGTCCATTGGGATTTATGTCTTTTAGGAATTATGTCCATTGGGACTTATGCCCATTGGGAATTATGTCATTTATGAATTACGTCCTTTAGGAATTATGTCATTTGGGAATTATGTCATTTAAGAATGATGTCCAATTGGAATTCGGTCCATTGGAAATAATATCCATTAGGTATTATGTCATTTGGGAATTATGTCCACTGGGAAATATAACATCTGAAAATAATGTCATTTAGGAATTATATACTGTAGGAATTATGTCATTTGGGATTTATGTCATTTGGGAATTATGTCCATTGGGAATTATGTCATTTGGAAATTATGTCCATTAAGAATTATGTCATTTGGCATTCATTTCATTTGAATGTTATGTTCATTGGAAATTACGTCATTCAGTAATTATGTCCATTGGAAAATATAACATCTGAAAATAATGTCATTTAGGAATTATATACTGTAGGAATTATGTCATTTGGGATTTATGTCATTTGGGAATTATGTCCATTGGGAATTATGTCATTTGAAAATTATGTCCATTAAGAATTATGTCATTGGGCATTTATGTCATTTCAAAGTTATATTCATTGGAAATTACGTCATTTAGTAATTATGTCCATTGGGAATTATGTCATTTGAGAATTATGTCATTTGGGAATTATGTCATTTGGGAATTATGTTATTTAGGAATTATGTCCTTTAGGAATTATGTCATTTGGGAATTATGTTATTAAGAATGATGTCCAATTGGAATTCGGTCCATTGGAAATAATATCCATTAGGTATTATGTTATTTGGGAATTATGTCCACTGGGAAATATAACATCTGAAAATAATGTCATTTAGTAATTATATACTGTAGGAATTATGTCATTTGGGATTTATGTCATTTAGGAATTATGTCCATTGGGAATTATGTCATTTGGAAATTATGTTCATTGGAAATTATGTCATTTGGGTATTATGAAATTTGGGAATTATGTCCATTGGGATTTATGTCTTTTAGGAATTATGTCTATTGGGACTTATGCCCATTGGGAATTATGTCATTTATGAATTACGTCTTTTAGGAATTATGTCATTTGGGAATTATGTCATTTAAGAATGATGTCCAATTGGAATTAGGTCCATTGGAAATAATATCCATTAAGTATTATGTCATTTGGGAATTATGTCTATTGAGAATTATAACATTTAAAAAATTATGTTATTTAAGAATTATGTCTAATTGGAATTAGGTCCATTGGCAATAATATCCATTAGGTATTATGTCATTTGGGAATTATGTCCATTGGGAAATATAATATCTGAAAATAATGTCATTTAGGAATTATATACTGTAGGAATTATGTCATTTGGGATTTATGTCATTTGGGAATTATGTCCTTTAGGAATTATGTCATTTGGGAATTATGTTATTAAGAATGATGTCCAATTGGAATTCGGTCCATTGGAAATAATATCCATTAGGTATTATGTCATTTGGGAATTATGTCTATTGAGAATTATAACATTTAAAAAATTATGTTATTTAAGAATTATGTCTAATTGGAATTAGGTCCATTGGCAATAATATCCATTAGGTATTATGTCATTTGGGAATTATGTCCATTGGGAAATATAATATCTGAAAATAATGTCATTTAGGAATTATATACTGTAGGAATTATGTCATTTGGGATTTATGTCATTTGGGAATTATGTCCATTGCGAATTATGTCATTTGGAAATTATGTCCATTAGGAATTATGTCATTTGGGAATTATGTCCTTTAGGAATTATGTCATTTGGGAATTATGTTACTAAGAATGATGTCCAATTGGAATTCGGTCCATTGTAAATAATATCCATTAGGTATTATGTCATTTGGGAATTATGTCCATTAAGAATTATGTCATTTGGCATTCGTTTCATTTGAAAGTTATGTTCATTGGAAATAACGTCATTCAGTAATTATGTCCATTGGAAAATATAACATCTGAAAATAATGTCATTTAGGAATTATATACTGTAGGAATTATGTCATTTGGGATTTATGTCATTTGAAAATTATGTCCATTAAGAATTATGTCATTGGGCATTTATGTCATTTCAAAGTTATATTCATTGGAAATTACGTCATTTAGTAATTATGTCTATTGGGAATTATGTCATTTGAGAATTATGTCATTTGGGAATTATGTCATTTGGGAATTATGTTATTTAGGAATTATGTCCTTTAGGAATTATGTCATTTGGGAAATATGTTATTAAGAATGATGTCCAATTGGAATTCGGTCCATTGGAAATAATATCCATTAGGTATTATGTCATTTGGGAATTATGTCCACTGGGAAATATAACATCTGAAAATAATGTCATTTAGTAATTATATACTGTAGGAATTATGTCATTTGGGATTTATGTCATTTGGGAATTATGTCCTTTGGGAATTATGTCATTTGGCATTTATGTCATTGCAAGGTTATGTTTATTGGAAATTACGTCATTTAGTAATTGTGTCCATTGGGAATTATGTCATTTGGCATTTATGTCATTCGAAAGTTATGTTCATTGGAAATTACGTCATTTAGTAATTATGTCTATTGGGAATTATGTCATTTGAAAATTATGTCACTTGGGAATTATGTCATTTGGGAATTATGTCATTTAGGAATTATGTCCTTTAGGAATTATGTCATTTGGGAATTATGTTATTAAGAATGATGTCCAATTGGAATTCGGTCCATTGGAAATAATATCCATTAGGTATTATGTCATTTGGTAATTATGTCCACTGGGAAATATAACATCTGAAAATAATGTCATTTAGGAATTATATACTGTAGGAATTATGTCATTTGGGATTTATGTCATTTGGGAATTATGTCCATTGGGAATTATGTCATTTGGAAATTATGTCCATTAAGAATTATGTCATTTGGCATTCATTTCATTTGAAAGTTATGTTCATTGGAAATTACGTCATTCAGTAATTATGTCCATTGGAAAATATAACACCTGAAAATAATGTCATTTAGGAATTATATACTGTAGGAATTATGTCATTTGGGATTTATGTCATTTGGGAATTATGTCCATTGGGAATAATGTCATTTGAAAATTATGTCCATTAAGAATTATGTCATTGGGCATTTATGTCATTTCAAAGTTATATTCATTGGAAATTACGTCATTTAGTAATTATGTCCATTGGGAATTATGTCATTTGAGAATTATGTCATTTGGGAATTATGTCATTTGGGAATTATGTTATTTAGGAATTATGTCCTTTAGGAATTATGTCCTTTGGGAATTATGTTATTAAGAATGATGTCCAATTGGAATTCGGTCCATTGGAAATAATATTCATTAGGTATTATGTCATTTGGGAATTATGTCCACTGGGATATATAACATCTGAAAATAATGTCATTTAGTAATTATATACTGTAGGAATTATGTCATTTGGGATTTATGTCATTTGGGAATTATGTCCATTGGGAATTATGTCATTTGGCATTTATGTCATTGCAAAGTTATGTTTATTGGAAATTACGTCATTTAGTAATTATGTCCATTGGGAATTATGTCATTTGGCATTTATGTCATTCGAAAGTTATGTTCATTGGAAATTACGTCATTTAGTAATTATGTCCATTGGGAATTATGTCATTTGAGAATTATGTCATTTGGGAATTATGTCATTTGGGACTTATGCCCATTAGGAATTAAAACATTTGTGATTTATGTCCTTTAGGAATTATGTCATGTGGGAATTATCTCATTTAAGAATGATGTCCTAATTTAGGAATTAGGTCCATTGGAAATAATATCCATTAGGTATTATGTCATTTAGGAATTATGTCCATTGGGAATTATGTCCATTGTGAATTATAACATCTGAAAATTATGTCATTTAGGAATTATATACTGTAGGAATTATGTCATTTGGGATTTATGACATTTGGGAATTATGTCCATTGGGAATTGTGTCATTTGGGAATTATGTCATGAGAGATGTCCATTGAGAATTATGTCATTTGGCATTTATGTCACTTGAAAGTTATGTCCATGGGGAATTACGTCATTTGAGAATTATGTCATTAGGAATTTATGTTATTTGGGAATAATGTGATTTGGGAATTATGTTCATTGGAAATTGTGTCATTTGGGAACTATGTCGTTTGTGATTTATGTCCATTGGGATCTATGTCAATTGGGACGTATGTTTATTGGGAATTCTGTCATTGGTGAATTATGTCCTTTAGGAATTATGTCATTTAGGAATTATGTCCTTTAGGAATTATGTCATTTGGGAATTATGTTATTAAAAATGATGTCCAATTGGAATTCGGTCCATTGGAAATAATATCCATTAGGTATTATGTCATTTGGGAATTATGTCCATTGGGAAATATAATATCTGAAAATAATGTCATTTAGAAATTATATACTGTAGGAATTATGTCATTTGGGATTTATGTCATTTGGGAATTATGTCATTTGGGAATTATGTTTTTAAGAATGATGTCCAATTGGAATTCGGTCCATTGGAAATAATATCCATTAGGTATTATGTCATTTGGGAATTATGTCCACTGGGAAATATAACATCTGAAAATAATGTCATTTAGGAATTATATACTGTAGGAATTATGTCATTTGGGATTTAGGTCATTTGGGAATTATGTCCATTGGTAATTATGTCATTTGGAAATTATGTCCATTAAGAATTATGTCATTTGGCATTCATTTCATTTGAAAGTTATGTTCATTGGAAATTACGTCATTCAGTAATTATATCCATTGGGAAATATAACATCTAAAAATAATGTCATTTAGGAATTGTATACTGTAGGAATTATGTCATTTGGGATGTATGTCATTTGGGAATTATGTCCATTGGGAATTATGTCATTTGGAAATTATGTTCATTGGAAATTATGTCATTTGGGTATTATGAAATTTGGGAATTATGTCCATTGGGATTTATGTCTTTTAGGAATTATGTCCATTGGGACTTATGCCCATTGGGAATTATGTCATTTATGAATTACGTCCTTTAGGAATTATGTCATTTGGGAATTATGTCATTTAAGAATGATGTCCAATTGGAATTCGGTCCATTGGAAATAATATCCATTAGGTATTATGTCATGTGGGAATTATGTCCACTGGGAAATATAACATCTGAAAATAATGTCATTTAGGAATTATATACTGTAGGAATTATGTCATTTGGGATTTATGTCATTTGGGAATTATGTCCATTGGGAATTATGTCATTTGAAAATTATGTCCATTAAGAATTATGTCATTTGGCATTCATTTCATTTGAGAGTTATGTTCATTGGAAATTACGTCATTCAGTAATTATGTCCATTGGAAAATATAACATCTGAAAATAATGTCATTTAGGAATTATATACTGTAGGAATTATGTCATTTGGGATTTATGTCATTTGGGAATTATGTCCATTGGGAATTATGTCATTTGAAAATTATGTCCATTAAGAATTATGTCATTGGGCATTTATGTCATTTCAAAGTTATATTCATTGGAAATTACGTCATTTAGTAATTATGTCCATTGGGAATTATGTCATTTGAGAATTATGTCATTTGGGAATTATGTCATTTGGGAATTATGTTATTTAGGAATTATGTCCTTTAGGAATTATGTCATTTGGGAATTATGTTATTAAGAATGATGTCCAATTGGAATTCGGTCCATTGGAAATAATATCTATTAGGTATTATGTCATTTGGGAATTATGTCCATTGGGAATTATGTCATTTGGAAATTATGTTCATTGGAAATTATGTCATTTGGGTATTATGAAATTTGGGAATTATGTCCATTGGGATTTATGTCTTTTAGGAATTATGTCTATTGGGACTTATGCCCATTGGGAATTATGTCATTTATGAATTACGTCCTTTAGGAATTATGTCATTTGGGAATTATGTCATTTAAGAATGATGTCCAATTGGAATTAGGTTCATTGGAAATAATATCCATTAGGTATTATGTCATTTGGGAATTATGTCTATTGAGAATTATAACATTTAAAAAATTATGTTATTTAAGAATTATGTCTAATTGGAATTAGGTCCATTTTCAATAATATCCATTAGGTATTATGTCATTTGGGAATTATGTCCATTGGGAAATATAATATCTGAAAATAATGTCATTTAGGAATTATATACTGTAGGAATTATGTCATTTGGGATTTATGTCATTTGGGAATTATGTCCATTGGGAATTATGTCATTTGGAAATTATGTCCATTAGGAATTATGTCATTTGGGAATTATGTCCTTTAGGAATTATGTCATTTGGGAATTATGTTACTAAGAATGATGTCCAATTGGAATTCGGTCCATTGTAAATAATATCCATTAGGTATTATGTCATTTGGGAATTATGTCCATTAAGAATTATGTCATTTGGCATTCGTTTCATTTGAAAGTTATGTTCATTGGAAATAACGTCATTCAGTAATTATGTCCATTGGAAAATATAACATCTGAAAATAATGTCATTTAGGAATTATATACTGTAGGAATTATGTCATTTGGGATTTATGTCATTTGAAAATTATGTCCATTAAGAATTATGTCATTGGGCATTTATGTCATTTCAAAGTTATATTCATTGGAAATTACGTCATTTAGTAATTATGTCTATTGGGAATTATGTCATTTGAGAATTATGTCATTTGGGAATTATGTCATTTGGGAATTATGTTATTTAGGAATTATGTCCTTTAGGAATTATGTCATTTGGGAAATATGTTATTAAGAATGATGTCCAATTGGAATTCGGTCCATTGGAAATAATATCCATTAGGTATTATGTCATTTGGGAATTATGTCCACTGGGAAATATAACATCTGAAAATAATGTCATTTAGTAATTATATACTGTAGGAATTATGTCATTTGGGATTTATGTCATTTGGGAATTATGTCCTTTGGGAATTATGTCATTTGGCATTTATGTCATTGCAAGGTTATGTTTATTGGAAATTACGTCATTTAGTAATTGTGTCCATTGGGAATTATGTCATTTGGCATTTATGTCATTCGAAAGTTATGTTCATTGGAAATTACGTCATTTAGTAATTATGTCTATTGGGAATTATGTCATTTGAAAATTATGTCACTTGGGAATTATGTCATTTGGGAATTATGTCATTTAGGAATTATGTCCTTTAGGAATTATGTCATTTGGGAATTATGTTATTAAGAATGATGTCCAATTGGAATTCGGTCCATTGGAAATAATATCCATTAGGTATTATGTCATTTGGTAATTATGTCCACTGGGAAATATAACATCTGAAAATAATGTCATTTAGGAATTATATACTGTAGGAATTATGTCATTTGGGATTTATGTCATTTGGGAATTATGTCCATTGGGAATTATGTCATTTGGAAATTATGTCCATTAAGAATTATGTCATTTGGCATTCATTTCATTTGAAAGTTATGTTCATTGGAAATTACGTCATTCAGTAATTATGTCCATTGGAAAATATAACACCTGAAAATAATGTCATTTAGGAATTATATACTGTAGGAATTATGTCATTTGGGATTTATGTCATTTGGGAATTATGTCCATTGGGAATAATGTCATTTGAAAATTATGTCCATTAAGAATTATGTCATTGGGCATTTATGTCATTTCAAAGTTATATTCATTGGAAATTACGTCATTTAGTAATTATGTCCATTGGGAATTATGTCATTTGAGAATTATGTCATTTGGGAATTATGTCATTTGGGAATTATGTTATTTAGGAATTATGTCCTTTAGGAATTATGTCCTTTGGGAATTATGTTATTAAGAATGATGTCCAATTGGAATTCGGTCCATTGGAAATAATATTCATTAGGTATTATGTCATTTGGGAATTATGTCCACTGGGATATATAACATCTGAAAATAATGTCATTTAGTAATTATATACTGTAGGAATTATGTCATTTGGGATTTATGTCATTTGGGAATTATGTCCATTGGGAATTATGTCATTTGGCATTTATGTCATTGCAAAGTTATGTTTATTGGAAATTACGTCATTTAGTAATTATGTCCATTGGGAATTATGTCATTTGGCATTTATGTCATTCGAAAGTTATGTTCATTGGAAATTACGTCATTTAGTAATTATGTCCATTGGGAATTATGTCATTTGAGAATTATGTCATTTGGGAATTATGTCATTTGGGACTTATGCCCATTAGGAATTAAAACATTTGTGATTTATGTCCTTTAGGAATTATGTCATGTGGGAATTATCTCATTTAAGAATGATGTCCTAATTTAGGAATTAGGTCCATTGGAAATAATATCCATTAGGTATTATGTCATTTAGGAATTATGTCCATTGGGAATTATGTCCATTGTGAATTATAACATCTGAAAATTATGTCATTTAGGAATTATATACTGTAGGAATTATGTCATTTGGGATTTATGACATTTGGGAATTATGTCCATTGGGAATTGTGTCATTTGGGAATTATGTCATGAGAGATGTCCATTGAGAATTATGTCATTTGGCATTTATGTCACTTGAAAGTTATGTCCATGGGGAATTACGTCATTTGAGAATTATGTCATTAGGAATTTATGTTATTTGGGAATAATGTGATTTGGGAATTATGTTCATTGGAAATTGTGTCATTTGGGAACTATGTCGTTTGTGATTTATGTCCATTGGGATCTATGTCAATTGGGACGTATGTTTATTGGGAATTCTGTCATTGGTGAATTATGTCCTTTAGGAATTATGTCATTTAGGAATTATGTCCTTTAGGAATTATGTCATTTGGGAATTATGTTATTAAAAATGATGTCCAATTGGAATTCGGTCCATTGGAAATAATATCCATTAGGTATTATGTCATTTGGGAATTATGTCCATTGGGAAATATAATATCTGAAAATAATGTCATTTAGAAATTATATACTGTAGGAATTATGTCATTTGGGATTTATGTCATTTGGGAATTATGTCATTTGGGAATTATGTTTTTAAGAATGATGTCCAATTGGAATTCGGTCCATTGGAAATAATATCCATTAGGTATTATGTCATTTGGGAATTATGTCCACTGGGAAATATAACATCTGAAAATAATGTCATTTAGGAATTATATACTGTAGGAATTATGTCATTTGGGATTTAGGTCATTTGGGAATTATGTCCATTGGTAATTATGTCATTTGGAAATTATGTCCATTAAGAATTATGTCATTTGGCATTCATTTCATTTGAAAGTTATGTTCATTGGAAATTACGTCATTCAGTAATTATATCCATTGGGAAATATAACATCTAAAAATAATGTCATTTAGGAATTGTATACTGTAGGAATTATGTCATTTGGGATGTATGTCATTTGGGAATTATGTCCATTGGGAATTATGTCATTTGGAAATTATGTTCATTGGAAATTATGTCATTTGGGTATTATGAAATTTGGGAATTATGTCCATTGGGATTTATGTCTTTTAGGAATTATGTCCATTGGGACTTATGCCCATTGGGAATTATGTCATTTATGAATTACGTCCTTTAGGAATTATGTCATTTGGGAATTATGTCATTTAAGAATGATGTCCAATTGGAATTCGGTCCATTGGAAATAATATCCATTAGGTATTATGTCATGTGGGAATTATGTCCACTGGGAAATATAACATCTGAAAATAATGTCATTTAGGAATTATATACTGTAGGAATTATGTCATTTGGGATTTATGTCATTTGGGAATTATGTCCATTGGGAATTATGTCATTTGAAAATTATGTCCATTAAGAATTATGTCATTTGGCATTCATTTCATTTGAGAGTTATGTTCATTGGAAATTACGTCATTCAGTAATTATGTCCATTGGAAAATATAACATCTGAAAATAATGTCATTTAGGAATTATATACTGTAGGAATTATGTCATTTGGGATTTATGTCATTTGGGAATTATGTCCATTGGGAATTATGTCATTTGAAAATTATGTCCATTAAGAATTATGTCATTGGGCATTTATGTCATTTCAAAGTTATATTCATTGGAAATTACGTCATTTAGTAATTATGTCCATTGGGAATTATGTCATTTGAGAATTATGTCATTTGGGAATTATGTCATTTGGGAATTATGTTATTTAGGAATTATGTCCTTTAGGAATTATGTCATTTGGGAATTATGTTATTAAGAATGATGTCCAATTGGAATTCGGTCCATTGGAAATAATATCTATTAGGTATTATGTCATTTGGGAATTATGTCCATTGGGAATTATGTCATTTGGAAATTATGTTCATTGGAAATTATGTCATTTGGGTATTATGAAATTTGGGAATTATGTCCATTGGGATTTATGTCTTTTAGGAATTATGTCTATTGGGACTTATGCCCATTGGGAATTATGTCATTTATGAATTACGTCCTTTAGGAATTATGTCATTTGGGAATTATGTCATTTAAGAATGATGTCCAATTGGAATTAGGTTCATTGGAAATAATATCCATTAGGTATTATGTCATTTGGGAATTATGTCTATTGAGAATTATAACATTTAAAAAATTATGTTATTTAAGAATTATGTCTAATTGGAATTAGGTCCATTTTCAATAATATCCATTAGGTATTATGTCATTTGGGAATTATGTCCATTGGGAAATATAATATCTGAAAATAATGTCATTTAGGAATTATATACTGTAGGAATTATGTCATTTGGGATTTATGTCATTTGGGAATTATGTCCATTGGGAATTATGTCATTTGGAAATTATGTCCATTAAGAATTATGTCATTTGGCATTTATGTCATTTCAAAGTTATGTTCATTGGAAATTACGTCATTTAGTAATTATGTCTATTGGGAATTATGTCATTTGAAAATTATGTCATTTGGGAATTATGTCATTTGGGAATTATGTCATTTGGGAATTATGTCCTTTAGTTATTATGTCATTTGGGAATTATGTTATTAAGAATGATGTCCAATTGGAATTCGGTCCATTGGAAATAATATCCATTAGGTATTATGTCATTTGGGAATTATGTCTATTGAGAATTATAACATTTAAAAAATTATGTTATTTAAGAATTATGTCTAATTGGAATTAGGTCCATTGGCAATAATATCCATTAGTTATTATGTCATTTGGGAATTATGTCCATTGGGAAATATAATATCTGAAAATAATGTCATTTAGGAATTATATACTGTAGGAATTATGTCATTTGGGATTTATGTCATTTGGGAATTATGTCCATTGGGAATTATGTCATTTGGAAATTATGTCCATTAAGAATTATGTCATTTGGCATTTATGTCATTTCAAAGTTATGTTCATTGGAAATTACGTCATTTAGTAATTATGTATATTGGGAATTATGTCATTTGAAAATTATGTCATTTGGGAATTATGTCATTTGGGAATTATGTCCTTTAGGAATTATGTCATTTGGGAATTATGTTATTAAGAATGATGTCCAATTGGAATTCGGTCCATTGGAAATAATATCCATTAGGTATTATGTCATTTGGGAATTATGTCCATTAAGAATTATGTCATTTGGCATTCATTTCATTTGAAAGTTATGTTCATTGGAAATAACGTCATTTAGTAATTACGTCCATTGGAAAATATAACATCTGAAAATAATGTCATTTAGGAATTATATACTGTAGGAATTATGTCATTTGGGATTTATGTCATTTGGGAATTATGTCCATTGGGAATAATGTCATTTGAAAATTATGTCCATTAAGAATTATGTCATTGGGCATTTATGTCATTTCAAAGTTATATTCATTGGAAATTACGTCATTTAGTAATTATGTCCATTGGGAATTATGTCATTTGAGAATTATGTCATTTGGGAATTATGTCATTTGGGAATTATGTTATTTAGGAATTATGTCCTTTAGGAATTATGTCATTTGGGAATTATGTTATTAAGAATGATGTCCAATTGGAATTCGGTCCATTGGAAATAATATCCATTAGGTATTATGTCATTTGGGAATTATGTCCACTGGGAAATATAACATCTGAAAATAATGTCATTTAGTAATTATATACTGTAGGAATTATGTCATTTGGGATTTATGTCATTTGGGAATTATGTCCATTGGGAATTATGTCATTTGGCATTTATGTCATTGCAAAGTTATGTTTATTGGAAATTACGTCATTTAGTAATTGTGTCCATTGGGAATTATGTCATTTGGCATTTATGTCATTCGAAAGTTATGTTCATTGGAAATTACGTCATTTAGTAATTATGTCTATTGGGAATTATGTCATTTGAAAATTATGTCGTTTGGGAATTATGTCATTTGGGAATTATGTCATTTGGGAATTATGTCCTTCAGGAATTATTTCATTTGGAAATTATGTTATTAAGAATGATGTCCAATTGGAATTCGGTCCATTGGAAATAATATCCATTAGGTATTATGTCATTTGGTAATTATGTCCACTGGGAAATATAACATCTGAAAATAATGTCATTTAGGAATTATATACTGTAGGAATTATGTCATTTGGGATTTATGTCATTTGGGAATTATGTCCATTGGGAATTATGTCATTTGGAAATTATGTCCATTAAGAATTATGTCATTTGGCATTCATTTCATTTGAAAGTTATGTTCATTGGAAATTACGTCATTCAGTAATTATGTCCATTGGAAAATATAACACCTGAAAATAATGTCATTTAGGAATTATATACTGTAGGAATTATGTCATTTGGGATTTATGTCATTTGGGAATTATGTCCATTGGGAATTATGTCATTTGGAAATTATGTCCATTAAGAATTATGTCATTTGGCATTTATGTCATTTCAAAGTTATGTTCATTGGAAATTACGTCATTTAGTAATTATGTATATTGGGAATTATGTCATTTGAAAATTATGTCATTTGGGAATTATGTCATTTGGGAATTATGTCCTTTAGGAATTATGTCATTTGGGAATTATGTTATTAAGAATGATGTCCAATTGGAATTCGGTCCATTGGAAATAATATCCATTAGGTATTATGTCATTTGGGAATTATGTCCATTAAGAATTATGTCATTTGGCATTCATTTCATTTGAAAGTTATGTTCATTGGAAATAACGTCATTTAGTAATTACGTCCATTGGAAAATATAACATCTGAAAATAATGTCATTTAGGAATTATATACTGTAGGAATTATGTCATTTGGGATTTATGTCATTTGGGAATTATGTCCATTGGGAATAATGTCATTTGAAAATTATGTCCATTAAGAATTATGTCATTGGGCATTTATGTCATTTCAAAGTTATATTCATTGGAAATTACGTCATTTAGTAATTATGTCCATTGGGAATTATGTCATTTGAGAATTATGTCATTTGGGAATTATGTCATTTGGGAATTATGTTATTTAGGAATTATGTCCTTTAGGAATTATGTCATTTGGGAATTATGTTATTAAGAATGATGTCCAATTGGAATTCGGTCCATTGGAAATAATATCCATTAGGTATTATGTCATTTGGTAATTATGTCCACTGGGAAATATAACATCTGAAAATAATGTCATTTAGTAATTATATACTGTAGGAATTATGTCATTTGGGATTTATGTCATTTGGGAATTATGTCCATTGGGAATTATGTCATTTGGCATTTATGTCATTGCAAAGTTATGTTTATTGGAAATTACGTCATTTAGTAATTGTGTCCATTGGGAATTATGTCATTTGGCATTTATGTCATTCGAAAGTTATGTTCATTGGAAATTACGTCATTTAGTAATTATGTCTATTGGGAATTATGTCATTTGAAAATTATGTCGTTTGGGAATTATGTCATTTGGGAATTATGTCATTTGGGAATTATGTCCTTCAGGAATTATTTCATTTGGAAATTATGTTATTAAGAATGATGTCCAATTGGAATTCGGTCCATTGGAAATAATATCCATTAGGTATTATGTCATTTGGTAATTATGTCCACTGGGAAATATAACATCTGAAAATAATGTCATTTAGGAATTATATACTGTAGGAATTATGTCATTTGGGATTTATGTCATTTGGGAATTATGTCCATTGGGAATTATGTCATTTGGAAATTATGTCCATTAAGAATTATGTCATTTGGCATTCATTTCATTTGAAAGTTATGTTCATTGGAAATTACGTCATTCAGTAATTATGTCCATTGGAAAATATAACACCTGAAAATAATGTCATTTAGGAATTATATACTGTAGGAATTATGTCATTTGGGATTTATGTCATTTGGGAATTATGTCCATTGGGAATTATGTCATTTGAAAATTATGTCCATTAAGAATTATGTCATTGGGCATTTATGTCATTTCAAAGTTATATTCATTGGAAATTACGTCATTTAGTAATTATGTCCATTGGGAATTATGTCATTTGAGAATTATGTCATTTGGGAATTATGTCATTTGGGAATTATGTCCATTGGGAATTATGTCATTTGGAAATTATGTCCATTAAGAATTATGTCATTTGGCATTTATGTCATTTCAAAGTTATGTTCATTGGAAATTACGTCATTTAGTAATTATGTATATTGGGAATTATGTCATTTGAAAATTATGTCATTTGGGAATTATGTCATTTGGGAATTATGTCCTTTAGGAATTATGTCATTTGGGAATTATGTTATTAAGAATGATGTCCAATTGGAATTCGGTCCATTGGAAATAATATCCATTAGGTATTATGTCATTTGGGAATTATGTCCATTAAGAATTATGTCATTTGGCATTCATTTCATTTGAAAGTTATGTTCATTGGAAATAACGTCATTTAGTAATTATGTCCATTGGAAAATATAACATCTGAAAATAATGTCATTTAGGAATTATATACTGTAGGAATTATGTCATTTGGGATTTATGTCATTTGGGAATTATGTCCATTGGGAATAATGTCATTTGAAAATTATGTCCATTAAGAATTATGTCATTGGGCATTTATGTCATTTCAAAGTTATATTCATTGGAAATTACGTCATTTAGTAATTATGTCCATTGGGAATTATGTCATTTGAGAATTATGTCATTTGGGAATTATGTCATTTGGGAATTATGTTATTTAGGAATTATGTCCTTTAGGAATTATGTCATTTGGGAATTATGTTATTAAGAATGATGTCCAATTGGAATTCGGTCCATTGGAAATAATATCCATTAGGTATTATGTCATTTGGTAATTATGTCCACTGGGAAATATAACATCTGAAAATAATGTCATTTAGGAATTATATACTGTAGGAATTATGTCATTTGGGATTTATGTCATTTGGGAATTATGTCCATTGGGAATTATGTCATTTGGAAATTATGTCCATTAAGAATTATGTCATTTGGCATTCATTTTATTTGAAAGTTATGTTCATTGGAAATTACGTCATTCAGTAATTATGTCCATTGGAAAATATAACACCTGAAAATAATGTCATTTAGGAATTATATACTGTAGGAATTATGTCATTTGGGATTTATGTCATTTGGGAATTATGTCCATTGGGAATTATGTCATTTGAAAATTATGTCCATTAAGAATTATGTCATTGGGCATTTATGTCATTTCAAAGTTATATTCATTGGAAATTACGTCATTTAGTAATTATGTCCATTGGGAATTATGTCATTTGAGAATTATGTCATTTGGGAATTATGTCATTTGGGAATTATGTTATTTAGGAATTATGTCCTTTAGGAATTATGTCATTTGGGAATTATGTTATTAAGAATGATGTCCAATTGGAATTCGGTCCATTGGAAATAATATTCATTAGGTATTATGTCATTTGGGAATTATGTCCACTGGGAAATATAACATCTGAAAATAATGTCATTTAGTAATTATATACTGTAGGAATTATGTCATTTGGGATTTATGTCATTTGGGAATTATGTCCATTGGGAATTATGTCATTTGGCATTTATGTCATTGCAAAGTTATGTTTATTGGAAATTACGTCATTTAGTAATTATGTTCATTGGGAATTATGTCATTTGGCATTTATGTCATTCGAAAGTTATGTTCATTGGAAATTACGTCATTTAGTAATTATGTCCATTGGGAATTATGTCATTTGAGAATTATGTCATTTGGGAATTATGTCATTTGGGACTTATGCCCATTAGGAATTAAAACATTTGTGATTTATGTCCTTTAGGAATTATGTCATGTGGAAATTATCTCATTTAAGAATGATGTCCTAATTTAGGAATTAGGTCCATTGGAAATAATATCCATTAGGTATTATGTCATTTAGGAATTATGTCCATTGTGAATTATAACATCTAAAAATTATGTCATTTAGGAATTATATACTGTAGGAATTATGTCATTGGGGATTTATGACATTTGGGAATTATGTCCATTGGGAATTGTGTCATTAGGAATTTATGTTATTTGGGAATAATGTGATTTGGGAATTATGTTCATTGGAAATTGTGTCATTTGGGAACTATGTCGTTTGGGATTTATGTCCATTGGGATCTATGTCAATTGGGACGTATGTTTATTGGGAATTCTGTCATTGGTGAATTATGTCCTTTAGGAATTATGTCATTTGGGAATTATGTCTATTGAGAATTATGTCTGTTGGGACTTATGTTTATTGTGAATTATGTTATTTATGAATTATGTCCAATTGGAATTAGGTCCATTGGAAATAATGTCCATTGTGAATTATGACATTTGGGAATTATGTCATTTGGCCCCCTAGATACAGGGGGTCAAAGTTTATTTTTTTTTGAAACGGTAATTTTTAAAAATTTTTGGCTCCAAAATTATTGTTCGTAGAAAAAAATGTTTTGAACATTTTTTGTAGCACATTAGTTGTAGTTTCCAAAAAAATTAGTATTTCTAGAAAAAAATTTTTTTTTTTTAAACATTATTAATTGTTTTAAACAATTAAGTTTTTTTTATGCTTTTTCCATCCTCATAAACATCTTCTTTTACATAAAAAAGTGTATTTGATATTTAAGTACAGAAATCAATAATAAAATTTAACTGCCCGACATTTGCATAAAAACAATCACAATTTGTTTCCTCCTATGGCAAGAACCTTGACGTGGTGGGAAGGCTTATGCGTTGAGTGATGTCTCGAATGAATGAGGTGAATCCTGGGCGCGCTATAAACGCGTTGTCCCAATGTTTGGAAAAGGAGAGCCAGAACCAAAGGGTTCGGCATGTATGGAGTATGAAAGAAGAAGGTGAAGCCTATAAACGGCTCCCTTCCTGTCTGGATGGCCTACTTTATATTTTATATTTTTTATAACTTTTTTTAAGGGAAAGCCAAAAGTGGGTTTGTTTGAGAGTATAAATGCGGAATAAGAGTAGCCTATAAACGGCCTATTCCTTGTATCAGTAGTCTCTTCGCCATAGGATTGCCGCTGCTCACCGTGGAAGGCGGGCCGAAAACTCGATTGCACGTGCCGAGGAAGCACCGGGAAAAGCGAGCCAGAAAACTCGTTTTCCCGAGTGTGTAGCTTTCTTGGGGAAAAGGAGACTAGTATAAATGTGGAAGTGCAGACTATAAACGTCTCCTTCTCTAATTGGATAGCTTACTCTTTCTAAGTATAACGCTATGAATGAGGTACGAGAGAGGAACCTTTAGGAAGGTTTATTCTCCTGTATGAATGTGGGGCACGTCCCCTTGAAAGGAAGGATTGATTGATTCAGAGAGACCAGTGTGAATGACGGAAAATAGAACTTGAGTGTAAGGGTATTTTATGAATAGTGAATGAGGATCTCAATGGGAGCATCATATACTCACGCGGAACAAATACTTGCGATCGGCGACGTATTGCAGGGCACTGGGAGTGACGTGTCCCTATATGGTTTTTTCCAGGCCATATAGGGGTCCCGTCTGATGTCCGTTCCGTCCGTGTTGTACCAGGAATGGCTAAGCGTAAGGGTTGGGCCTCAGGGAACTGGGGTAGGACCGTCGTGTCCGAGGGTACACCCGCTCCCAACCTAGGCGACCCCCCCTCTCCACACGATGCGCTGGTAACCTTAATTAAATGGATTTTTTAAAGCTTAATAAAAATGGAAACAGTGAGAGCTTGGAGACTGAGACAGATAAGTCGACGGATGCCCCATCAACATCCGCTTCTACTGCCCGGACAACGGAAACCCAGAGTAGAGAGGGGAGCGCTGCTCTTCTGAAGCTCGAGGGATGGGAAGCCATTATTCGGCTGTTGGAAAAGCAAGTGCTCGTCACTAAGGAGCTGACGAAGTCGCTATTGTTCGTGCAGTCGAAGCGGCTGGAGAACAATCCGAATCCCGTGAAGGAAACTATCGACAAGGTAGTGGAATGGAGTGGCTGCCTCGAAGAGTCCACAAAGGACTTGAAAGACGAGATGATAAAGAAACTAAAAGGCGCCTCCAAACCAAAGGGAATGGTGAAGGTCCCCTTTCGCCCAAAACCCGATGAGTTGAGGACGCCAGCATCTCAGAGAAAAGGCGAAAAACGAGGAGAAAAGAGAGAAGCTTCGAGTACCCCTGAACAGAGGTCCTCGAAGAAAGAGAAAAAGCCCGAGAAACCCCAGGGTGGGATTGAAAAATCCTTTGCTGGAGCAACCCGCGGGCTAAATGACCTTGTGGTCGATTTGAACAAGGAGTGGCAAGAAGATCAAGCCACTCAGAGAAAAAAGAAGAAGAAGAAAAAGATGGAGGAAAAAGCGGAAGCCGCTAAAAAGAAGGCGGAGTTGGCGGCCCAAAGGAAGGCCACCAACGCCAGGAAGCTGAGAAAAAATGACGCTATCAGGGTGACGTTAAAGGATAACGTTTCCTTTGCCGACGCCCTGAAGCATATGAAGTCGGTGGTCAACCCTGCCGAGACACAGACGGAGGTTCTAACGATCCGGAGGACAATGAGGAACGATATGCTTTTTGTCCTCAAGGGCAGGGAGGACCGATCGGGTTTAAGCAGGGCCTTGACTGCCGCCTTCGAGGAAAAAGGAGAGGTCACCACAGTGGTATCGAAAAGTTCCTTGGAAATCAAGGACCTGGACGAGAGCACTGAGGTGGAAGAAGTGGTGGAAGCACTAGAGAAAGCATTTGGCAGGACCAATTTAGAGGTGTCATGCCGCCTCTTCACTCTTCGAGCTGGAAACAGGCTAGCGGTGCTCCAACTCCATGAAGCATGCGCTGAAGCTTTGTTGAAAGCTGGCAAGGTGAAGGTTGGCTGGATCAACTGCAGAATCCGGGCCAGGTTGGAAGTAGAGAGGTGCTTTAAGTGCCTGGGCTACGGCTACCTGACAAGGACCTGCAAGGGCACGGATAGGATCTCATGTTTTTGACGGCCTTTCAGAGGGGGGTTGATATACTGTTTTTCAGTGAACAGTGTAGGAAACCGAACCACTCTGTCTGGTACCAGGATAAAACATGTAGATCTGGGATTCAAGTGTGCAACCCGGATCTGAGTGTAAGCGATTTCCTGGAAACCGATAGGGGGTTTGTTTGGATAGAGGTGGCAGGTATACGTATGTATAGCTGCTACTTCTCTCCGAACGATCGCCTTAAAGATTTCGAGGCCGAAATGCAATCTCTTGAAGAAAGCATAAAAGCTTTCGACGGAAGGACCCTCATAACGGGAGACTTCAATGGTAAGTGTCCTGAATGAGGAGAAACTCGTTTAGACAGGAGGGGCACTTTGATAAGCGAAATGGTGGACAGAAATGACCTGGTCGTAGCGAACCGGGGCCAGGAGTTTACATTTCGGCGAGGCAAATCAGGATCAATTTTGGATCTCACAATTGTCTCGCCTAGCTTGGCACGGAAAATCAGGGAGTGGGAGGTGCTCGATGAAACAACCTTGAGCGATCACCAGTATATTGAGTTCGTTATCTCGATGGAAGAGCTTTTGAGGGGCAAAAGACCCGGTAGTCTTAGTAAGAACCCCTCATGGAACGTCGGTAAGCTCGATCAGGATAAGGCAAGAAAGTACCTGGAAGAAGTCAAGCTGATCTCCGAACTTGGCTGGATAAGGGAACCGGAAACGGTTGAGGAGAGGGTGCGTGCCGCGAGACGTGAGGTGATTGCAGCTTGCAACTACTCCATGCCCTGACGTAGACGCGATTACTCCAGGAAGAGCTCAAATTACTGGTGGAACGACGAATTGGCAAAGCTAAAAACAGAGTGCAAAAAGCGAGACGGAGATATACCCGCTCAAAGGGGGATTCCTCGCTAGAGCAGGAATGGCACAAAGCCAGAAAGGCTTTTAAACAGGAAATAAGTCGTAGCCAACGGAAGTGCTGGAAAGACCTAATCAGTGACGTTGAAAACGAACCATGGGGACTGGCGTTTAAGATTGTGACCAAGAAATTGGTTATTAAACAACAGACCCCTGGTCTAGACAAACCTGATTGGGTCCGACAGATTATCAGAGCCTTATTCCCGTACGTGGAACCATGGTCTCGAGAGAACTATTCTTTTTGCCTAGTACGGAGCGAAGATCTTTTCACTCTTGAGGAGTTAAGAGCCGCGGAAAAGAAGTTGAAGACTGGCAAGGCGCCAGGAAGGGACGGAATACCCAACGAGATCCTGAAATTGGTGATCGATGTGTACCCTGAACTTCTTCTTAACCCTTTGAACGATTGCCTCAGGGCTGGAAGGTTCTTCATGGACTGGAAAAAGCAAAAGTTAGTTCTTCTCAGAAAAGGAGACAAGCCTCTAGAAAAGACGTCATCCTATAGACCCATATGTCTTCTGGGCGCAATAGGTAAACTTCTAGAGGGTATGGTTTTGCAGAGACTTCAGGGTCTTCTGACTGGTGAAAATGACCTATCAGAAAACCAGTACGGTTTTCGCAAAGGCCGATCCACCGTCGACGCTATTTCGGCGGTGGTAGAAGAGACAAAGAAGGCCAGAGAAGGCAAGGGGAGAAAGAAAGGATTTTGCGCATTAATAGCAATAGACGTACGTAATGCGTTTAATTCCGCGCGATGGAACATCTGCATCGAGTCGATGAAGACGAAAGGGATACCGACCTACCTGTTGCGAATAATGGATAACTCTCTTAGCGATCGGTGGATCGAGTATGAGGGCAAAACATTTCAGATTCGCCAGGAGATGACTTGTGGAGCCCCCAAGGGTCAAAGGTAGGGCCATTCGTGTGGAACGTCATGTATGATGCTTCCCTGCGGATGAAACTACCTACGGACACCAAATCATTC
Organism: Ganaspis brasiliensis; assembly: GCA_037103525.1. Classification (NCBI taxonomy): domain Eukaryota; kingdom Metazoa; phylum Arthropoda; class Insecta; order Hymenoptera; family Figitidae; genus Ganaspis; species Ganaspis brasiliensis. Next base: position 2,467,615 of record JAZKLR010000350.1, read on the forward strand.
GGCTTCGCGGACGACAAAATTATCGTATGCGGTGCGCAAACTACAGAAATCCTTGGCATAAGGGTCAATGAAACTCTGCGTCGAGTCAAGCGATGGATGGACGCCAATGGTCTGGAAATGGCTTTGGAAAAGACCGAAGCGCTGCTTGTCACGGACCGGAGATCCTTTGTTGCCTCGCCTATTGAGATTGATGGGACTGAAGTAAAATGGAGTAACACCATAAAGTACCTGGGCGTCGAGTTGGATAAGAAGCTTAGCTTCAACCAACATTTAACATCCGCAACGATCAAAGCTATCCAATGTGGAGGAAATATTTTCAGGCTTATGCCTAACATTGGTGGTCCCAGGGAAGCAAAAAGGAGATTAGTAGCGAGCGTGGTACACTCGAGATTGCTTTACGCAGCTCCAGTGTGGGCATCAGCCCTAGAAAAACACACCATCTCTATGAGACTACTTTCAGCCCAAAGAATAGTATTGTTGAGAATAGTCTAAAGACCCAGATTCGTGGAATTGCGAGGAGCAGATTAGTCGAGGAGTGGCAGGTGAGATGGAATGGGGAATCTACCGGAAGGTGGACTTACCGCCTTATTCCCCATCTCGCTAAATGGATACAAAGAAGGCACGGAGAAGTTAGCTACTACTTAACACAGGCGCTAACAGGTCATGGTTGTTTCAACGAGTATTTGAAACGTTTTAAATTAAGAAGAGAGGGATCGTGCTCTTATTGCGACGCCCCCGTGGACACCGCGGAACACACCCTCTTTGTTTGTAGATATTGGGAGGAGAAAAGGCAATACATGTTTCGGGTGGTGGGTACTGAAGTCACCCCCGACAACATGATTGACCTTATGTTAAGGAATGTGGACTCGTGGCAGCACGTTGAATCCTTCATTACCCAGGTAATGAAAACCAAAGACATCAATGGTCGCAGGGGAAGAAACCAGGGTTAAGCTGGAGACAAAGGAAAGTAAGAAGGTAAGGAAGAAATCCGTATAGAATCCTCCACCTGTCATCAGTTCGAAGCCCGCCGTTGATCGATGGGGGTTCTTACCCCCAACGGTTTGTCGACTGATCGAGATCTGATGCTAGGCTGAGGGATCTATGGGTATGGGTGGAGTTAGCACTCGGTGATGTTGGTTGCTTAGTTCAATCGTTCCGCTAAGTGTTAAGTACTCCTATAAAGCGAGGAAGGTTTAGTGGGTATTACCCAGAGATAAACTTGCCGGGGAATATTTATATTCCCTGATAAACTATACTCTGGGCTCGAGCCCCACACACGGAGAGCACCCACCTTAAATGATGCGTGCATCATTCATTGTAAGGTGTTCTTTATGGTGCGTAAATGCATTTTCCAAACCTCGTAATAAAAAAAAAAAAAATCACAATTTGTTTATTGTGGTGCGCGACGGTTATGCTGTTTTACCTGATGGCGCGTAACCTCGTAATGGTGCTAGGCAAAAGTTTGATTTATTATTGGTTTTCGATTAATTATATTCATAAAAAAACTAAAAGAAGCTTATAATTTCAAATTAATAAAGACTGAATTTCGTAAGAAAATTTTAATAATACATTTATTAACAGTTATTAATTTACATTTAAAATAAGGTCAAAATGGTTTTAACCATTTTAAATTTCGAAATTTTAACGATTTTTTAATAGTCATTAATTTGCATTTAAAATAAGATTAAAATAGGTTCTAAACATTATAAGATTAAGAAAATTTAACGATTTTTTAATAGTTATAAATAATTTTGCATTTAAAATAAGATTAAAATGGTTTTAAATATTATAAGATTTCAACATTTTAACGATTTTGCTTCAGTTTTTTGGTTTTACATTTTTTTACGGTTTGTTAGATTAAGGAAAAGAAAATTTTTCCATTTTTCTTCCTATTTATTTAATTTTCTTAATGTTTTATTATTTTTTAGTCCTTCCTTGCGTTTTAATTAATTCTTTAATTTTTGTTATCATTTTTCCTTCTTTTAAATTATTTAGTTTTTATTTTATAATTACGAATTTTTTAAGACATTTATTTGATGCTTTTTTCTTCATTTTTTAAATTTCTCAATTTTCTACTTTTTTGGAAGCTTTTATTCTTTTATTTTAAATTAGGTAAATTTAATCTTATATTAAATATTCTCATGTTAACATCGTTCTTCTATTTCATAGAATTTCTTTTCTTGTTCAATATTTTAAAATTTTGAAAAATTGTATTCATTTTTTTTATTTAATTTGTCAAATAATTCTCTAATTGTTTTAATTTTAAAATTTTGTTCTCTTTAGTAATATATTTTACCGTTTTTTTAAATTATCTTCTTATTTATTATTTTAATTTTATAAAAATGTTCAGAAATAATTTAATTTTTTTAAAAGAGTTTCTACTTTTTTATATATATTTTTATGTTACTGTTTCATTCTTGTGTTGTTTTTTTAATTTTTTCTTCATTTATTCAATAAACTCTTTATAAATAAACATTTGCAGATTTTACTGATTATATTTTAAAAAAATCAATTTTTGATTGATATAAAAAAAACATTCGATTTTTTAAATTTTTTAAAAAAGATTATAATTGTTATCAGCCCTACTTTTAAGAATATAGCAAAATTTTAATTTATTTTACCTAGCTATTATTAATAAATCGTTAAATTTTCTTAATCTTATAATGTTTAGAACCTTGTAACGTCGGAACTTGATTCAAACGCCACACATGTGTACCCTCTTTCAATATTTTTATTTTAGCGCGAATTATTTAAACCTGGAATAGAAATTCCATTAGTTTGGGAAATCGAATTCCGATTTAGATTTCTACGCCGACATGTCACTGATTTTTAATAATTGAAATAAAATATACATGAAATCTTGTATTAAAGATTATATATATATATATAATATATATATATATATTATATATATATATATTCGATTTGAGAAATTTTAATCAAGGTAAGGAAAATTTTAGGTTTTATTTTGGAATTAGTAAGGAATTCTAAATTATTTTCCCGTAGGGGTCACTTGCATACTTCGCGGACCCATATCTAAATTTCTCCTAGCTAATTTTAGGAAAGGAATAAAATAGGAAAGAAACATAAACCATTAATTTGGTCCCATATGTTTCTTTAAAAAGACACACAATAAATACAAATTGAAATAAGAGAAATATTGGAAATCATCAATATGTCATTTAGTTTCATTTGAAAAACATTTAATCAACAATAAATAAAGAAATTTCCATTAAAAATAAACCAATAATTCTCTCATTTTTCATTAAACATAGAATTAATTTTTCAAATTTATAATTTTTATTCACTTACTTTTGATTTCTTTTGTTGATTCTTACAGTTGAGTCGATAAATTGATTTTTGAAGTTGGTGGCAAAAGTGGCGAGAATTGGTCCAGGACTCAATATAACTCTTAGTTATTTTATTGTAGTTGGAAATAGTTTCTTAGATTTTTGGGGCGATTAATTTACAATTGGGACGTCCAGGAAATTCGAAATTTAGAACACAGATAAAACACAGGAAATTGGAACACGGATAAAAACAGATATTTTGAAGAAATTCGGAACTTGGATGAAACACGGATATTTGGAACAAGGATAAAAAAAACAGATATTTTGAAGAAATTCGGAACTTGGATGAAACACGGATATTTAGAATACGGATAAAACACAGATATTTGGAGAAATTCGGAACTTGGATGAAACACGGATATTTAGAATACGGATAAAACACAGATATTTGGAATACGGATAAAACACAGATATTTGGAGAAATTCGGAACTTGGATGACTTCCTAGAAGTCGGATAAATCGCGACTTGATTTGGTGGAGTCTCAGAAAAGAGTGATTTTTGGAAATCGTGGAGAGTAGCTCTTGGGGTAGGAAAAACGGGATATAGGAAGTAGTGGAGGCGTCGAGCTAATTTTCGGGGAGAAGGGGCTAATTTCGACAAGGAAGTGGAGAGGAACAAAAGGGCCAGTACTGCCCATTTTCCGTCCCCTAAGATAGTGGGAGTATAGCGGTTTTACGTTTGAATAACCGATGCCGCCACTTGTGCCTCCAGAGCTTTGATTTTGTAATTTCTAAATGTTATTGACAACCGAATTTTAAACAATACTATTTTACAATAAATGTTATTTTATATATATATAAACTATTCCTAAACTAAAATTTTCAGTTTTTCTAGGTTAAATCGTTATTTTCAATTAGTTTGAAATTTTAACATAATATTTCGGTTTTTAATAATAATACCAATTTTTATCTGAACAATTTCACTAATATAACCTATCAATATTATTGTAATTAGTATTTAAAATTTATTAACCTCAAAATTTGGGTATTATAACCTGAATATTAGAATATTATGATATTTAACATCTGAATACTATAAACTAAATATTAGAATATTATTAAACAAATGTTTGAATATTGTAAATTAAATCTTTAGAATATTATAATCTGAATATTAGAATATTATAATGTTATACATCTGAATATTAACACCAAACATCTGATCAAATAATCAAATATTAGTTAAATAATCGCTTTAATTTTCAAATCAATTATTTTCTAATTTTCTAAATTACTAATTTAATATTTCTAAATTAGTGGAATTTACAGAGTAGTTTAAAAATACTTACTCTGTAAATTTTTCTATAGCGAGCGCGCCATTCATTGTTATTTCATTTTCAAGGTAAGACCCGGGCGGAGAGCACACTCAAGGATCACTTAAACACGCATTATTTGGGGATTAGGCTCCGAGCGTCTTTTGTGCGGCGCACGGCCGATTTTTATCTTATTTAAACTTTTAGTCGAATCTTCATAAACCGATTCGTTTATGAGTTTTTCAGCCTTCGTATCTATAGTTGTTTAGAAAAATGGAGAAAACAACCATAAACACGAAGATACATTTTCACTCAAACTGTAGATATGGTTCTGGTGAGAGCAAATATTGATTTTTTTTTAAAAGCGCTGTTTTTGAAATTTCCAAGAGAGGAAATATCTTAAGCGGAAATAACTCATAAATTTGAGATATTTCTGCAGTCTAAAAACATCCCCGTTTCTAAGGTTCTTTTTTTTAAAATTTTATGATTTTATTTATATTTTAGATATTTATATACTTCCTTTTTCTATTTTTCAGACGACGTTACACCCCCATCGTGAAATGGTTACTGGTGAGTGTAAATGAAAACAGTTACCATACCTCTGTACTGAGAAAAGAGAAAAAGTCGGCTTTATGGCAACTTGCATTAGGAACTACCATTCATTTTTGTTTACTTATGTGTTAATTTCAGGGAATAAGAAAATCTGCAATTTTTAGGGAGTAGATCCATACTGTGAAACTAGACCATGGGATACAGACTATTTTGCTCAGGTGCACTTGCTTCTGGTTTCAGTTGTGTAGTAGCTACATCAACTACGACTGGTGCGGCTTCTTGTCTCTCAACGGCGACTTCTGTTAGAGGATGTTGGTCTTGTTGGTTTTGGTTAGGTGGTTCATCAGCGATGTGCATCAATAGGAAAGTTAAAGAACCCCAAAGTGCTCCAATAATATGGACAGACCATCCATATACAGAATGTAAAGCATATCCGTGTATAACAGTATCTACCACAAGTTTGATTAAATGAAAGATAGTTAGGATAGCTATCACTCCAGCACTAAAGGTTCCAAAGGTGATCATTTTTCCCCATATCCTTCCCCATGTACTTTCTACCAGTTTGTCGACTACATTGTCATTGAAGAGTTTCATAACGGAACCATCAGCATTAAGCACCGTATAACCCTTCATTTCCATAGCGAGATCGTTGATCATGGCAGGCTTCTCTATGGGGAACATAATTCTTTCTCTTAATTCTTCGATGTCCATTTCTGAATATATTCCGCTAGTGGCCAAGGATCCGGGACTTTGGTAGGTCCAAACTCCAACTTCTTCAGGTTTTAAATCATCAGGTTTTGTAGTTTTGACAGCCTTTGGTGTTAAACTGTACCAAGAATTTCCTATTTCATACATAACAGGGAGCAATGTACTGCATTTAACCTCAGTACCCTGTTTCTTTAGGAGATGAGTTCTGGGTGTTAGGAAGAATGTTTGATTATTCCTTGAGACTGGAAGTTCACTATAACAAACCTCCTTGACCTGGACCTTCACTTCCACTGGAACACATTTCACAATATGTACCACCTCACCTGCAATTACGGACATATATCCCGGTCCCTTCATAACATCATAAGCAAATTCATCAGGAGCTTGAGTGGCTAAAGACAAAGCATTTTTCAAAGTTTGCTTCTCCAGCAAGCATTTTTGGGTAAGTACATTTCTATATAAAGAAGTCATTTGGGTTCGAACATGCTTCTCTACATACACAAATTTAGAATTTATATAAGCAAAGATATCCATGTTAGATCCTGATACTTTTTTATTTGTTGCGAATGTATCTCCCTTCTGAGTTTCAAAAATGAATAGTTTGGGATGTTCAGTTTTCGTAATTACATAGCCACAAACCGACTGTCTTCCCCTCGCGGCAAGTGCAAAGGTTAAATCAGTTGTCGAGACTGAATAAACAGTCTGAGAATTTTCACTATCAGTGTCTACAATTTTATCGGCTTTACCCTCATACAGAATTCCAAATCGATTAAAATTACAAGAATCTACTGGTAATTGATTCCAAAAAGTGTACCCTCCCTCCTGGTCAATACAACTGCCACTGGAAAGGGGGCATACCGTTCCCGAACGCAAATGGATAGTATCCGAACTCGTTCTGACTCTGGCAAGTTGTTCGGTAAGTGTTACAGTAACAGTAGCTTGTACCACAACATCTTTCCAGGTTCCGAACGGATCAGAATAACCAGCTCCACTACAACTACCTTTCATATCATCACTTCCGGCTAGTGTCACTCCGTGACTTACAGTGTTATTGATTTTAAGGCCTTGCATTACATGAACATTATAAATATTAATCGACCCATGCAAGTGAGCGCCTTCGCAAGCCTGTTTACTAGTTTCCATGATATAGGAGTTGAAACCGCCTCTAACAGTCGAGACGTGCGAAAACATTCCACAATGAAATATTAAACGACTAATCTCTACTTTACATTGCTGGACCATCAGGTCCAGATAATCAGTAGCCTGTAACAGCTGTACATATTTTTCCGAGATGTTTGTAGATGGTTCTGGAAGATCGCAATCTCCCACGTGAAGTAGATTCAAAGTAGTAACATTGAGCTGTCGGGATCCACAATCAAATCCTATTAACCCAAACGTTGTAGAGCATAGAGTGACAAAGACAATCAAGTTTAGAATCATTTTCTGTAACAGAACAAAACCAATTTTAGATTTATTCATTTCCCATGGTTTCCTTTTCCAATCTGAAAAATAATAGCAATTCAAATTTTTATTTGGATGGTTTAGGATTAAGATGGGATATTCTTAGTCTATTCATATGAACAATTTTGCTAGACTTTCCGTTACTAATTTTGACATTTGTCTTTCCAATGATTTCTAGGATTTTGTGGGGACCAGTATAATGATCACCAAACTTTTTTGGCTTTGGACCCTTCAGGAGGAACACATAATCTCCCACCCTAAAGTTCCTAGGATTTAAGTTTTTATCATAGTATTTCTTAGAGCGTTCCTTGGAACTAACTAAATTATCATATACTAAACGTCTGATACCGGTTAGACGTGTAACTAAATCTATTAAGTATCCTTTGTAAGTAGGAGCCATGTCACTATCTCTCAGAGGTTCCCCTGACGGTAACCTAGCTAACCTGCCAAACACAATTTCAAAAGGGGTGTGTTTAGTGGATTCAGAAACGCAAGTGTTATAATTCAACATAGCTATATCGACCCATTCATCCCATTCGTTGTCAGCATTTGTATAATGCTTAAGGAATTCGCCAAGAGAGTGATGGGAACGTTCTAAAGATCCGTTTGACTGAGGATGAAAGGCAGTAGTTCTGATCTTTTTGATTTTGAAACGTTTCGAAACTCTTGTCATTAATTGACTAAGGAAATTCCTTCCTTGATCAGTCAGAACTACTCGAGGGGCTCCAAAGGTGCAAATAAATCGTTTAATGAATGCATCGGCGATGGCGATAGAGGAGGTTTCCTTGAGTGGGACAGCTAAGCAAAATTTTGACAATTGGTCTTGCATGGTGAGAATGTATTCGTTACCATTTTTTGTTTTTGTGAGAGGACCTACTATATCAAGAGCGATTTTGTCAAAAACCATTCCAGGAGTATCAGTAATGACCATTGGTTGTTTAGTTTTTAAACGAACCAATTTCTTCAATTGACAACCTATACATTGCTGGATTCTTCTTTGAATGTCATCTTTCAAATTTGGCCAATAGTATAATGGTCTAATTCTATTAAAAGTTTTTGAAACTCCCCTATGTCCTCCTATTGGCAAAGTATGAAATTCGTCAAAAATTCTATCTCTGTCTTTTACATCAACGAATTGTAATGTACTTTTACAGATTAGAACCTTAACCTCAATTTCGGAAAACACTATTCTCAAAATCTCTAAAACTTCAAACCAAGGCAATCCCTCTACAAATTCACTTTTTGCAATGCTAATTTCTTTAATTGATTTTTCTAGCAAAATCTCCTTTAATTTTTTTATTGTTTTGAAAATGTTTTCTTTAACAATTTGAAGAGACTCTGAATTATCACGTTTAATACAGAGAGAAAAGAGATAAGTTTTATTACTTCTTCTGAAACTATTTACAGACAAATAATCTAAATTAACATTTGACTCGATCTTTCCTGCTTCTAATAATTTGTTAGCACCTAAATCGCACGGACTACCATTTTGAGAAACAAAATAAAGGACATTGGTAGGAATGGATTGAATCATATCTTTGACTTCAACAAACTTATTATCTTTGGTGCTAGTGGATGACCTAGAATGCTTTTCAGAGATTTTTGATTCTTCGGTCGACTTATCAGATGAGGAAATTTCCGAGCTTCCTTCATCGGTTTTCATTTTCGATTTTCGGGATTTCGCTTGGGGATTAGGATCTGAGTAATTTGATTCATTTAGACTTAAAGAAGATGAAAAATCTGAGACTATACGTTTATTGTTACTATCAAACATGTTGTCCCCAATTTCATGTAAATAAGAAGGAAATTCTAAGTTATCATTGCCAACTAAAGTATTTGAATTTTCGTCTTCAGATGCAATTTCCTTGTAATTGACTTTAGGTCGATTGCGTTTTGTACTGTTAAATTGATCGATTTTTCCAATAGGAACTTTCAAATTTTCTTTTTGAGTCTGTGAATACTCGGTAGACATCTTTTGAGTGGACTCACAAGATTCTAGATCAGGGATTTCGCAAATTTTGGTTAGTACTTCATTGCTTTCAGTTGTTTTCATTGGAACAGTACTACAGTTATTAGAATTTTTTTCAGATTCTTTAGGTTGATTAGCTTTATTTAATAGTTGTTTACGCGTAACAACATTACACACTAATTCCTCAATGGGTTCAATTGGATTTCTTGATAAAGCATCGGCATTAAGATTAATTTTGCCCGGCTTATAAAGGACTTCATAATCAAAGTCTGATAATTTAAATCTCCACTTTTGCACTCGAGTATTGCAATCAGCTGTTTTAAACCACGTGAGAGGTTTATGATCGGTTACGATTGTTAATTTCTTTCCATAGATATAATCTCGGAAATTTTTAACTGCTTCAACCATGGCTAAAGCTTCTTTCTCATAAACCTCATATGCTAATTCTGGACCTCTAAGTACACGAGAGAAAAAGGAAATAGGTAAATCTTTTCCAATTTCACCTTGTGATAAGATAGCTCCTATAGCATATCCGGAAGCATCAGTTGTTATTACAAATGGTTTGGAGAAATCAGGGTACTGTAGGATGGGTGATTTGCATAGCTCATCACGAAGCAAAGAAAATGCTTTCTCAGTTTTTTCATCCCATAGAAAATCCACATCCTTTTGCAATAACCTACTTAATGGTTTAGATAACTGAGAAAAGTTTTGAATGAACCTCCTGTAATATCCTGCCAAGCCTAAAAACTGTCGAATATTTTTAATATTCTTAGGACGGGGAAAGTTCATAACAGCAGTGATTTTGTTTGGATCAAGGGTGATTCCGTCCCTGCTTAAAATGTGACCAAGATAAATTACTTTATCTTTTAAAAATTCACATTTGTCTGGATTTAATTTAAGATTTGCTTGTCTTAAACGTTCCATTACCAATTTGAGTTTTTCCTCCATTTCTTCTAGAGTATCTCCAAAGATAATAACATCATCTATAAAAGTGAATATTATTTTACCTTGAAGGCCTTTAAAAGTGTTGTCAATATACCTTTGAAATGTAGGAGGGGCGTTTTTTAATCCAAAAGTCATTCGTACATATTCGTAATGTCCGAACGGAGTGCTAAAAGCGGTTTTATGAGCATCTTGAGGATCCATTGGAATTTGAAGGAAACCTTTTGCTAGATCCAATGTGGTATAGTATTTATGGCCACCAATCTGATTAATAAATTGATTTATATCAGGGATAGGATAACGGTCAGCAATTGTCTTTTCATTTAAAGCACGAAAGTCAGATACAAGTCTCCATTTTTGTTTGCCACTAGAATCAAGTTTCTTAGGCACTATCCACAAGGGTGAATTGTAGGGAGAACAGGAATCCTTAATGATGCCATCTTTCAGCATTTCTTGTACCTGTCTCTCAACTTCATCCTGTAGGGATACTGGAATTTTGTACTGCTTTATGTTAACAGGTTCGTCATCAGTAGTTGGAATTCGGTGTGATATAGAAGTTGCCATTTGCAAAGGTTGTCCTTCCATATAAAAGAGATCATGATTCTCATTAACTAATTTAGATACATGCTCCCTTTCTTCCGAATTTAAATGATCTAGATTTAAACAATCAGATACATCAACTGAACTAGATGAATTAATCTGATAACATGCTTTCGTTTCAAGGAAATCCTCACAAATCTCTGAGATATCCTCTGGTGTGTAATCTTCAATGTGCAACTCTTCAGTCAAACTTGACAAATCTTTCTGGAGTGCAATATTGAAAGTTGGATTATCGAAACCGGGGTTGAAATCATTGGACTGGGAAAACTCCTGAATGTCTGATATGTTGTCAAAATTTTCCTCGTAATTACCCTGTATAGAATAATCGAGGAGATTTCTAGGAACATTACAAATCATTTGTTTTTGGGCCGTAGTCATTTCACAAAAGTTTAGTTTCGATATTAGATCACCCATATGGATTTCTTTTTTTTCAAAATTGATTAATGCCTGGATTTCAGTGAGGTAAGTGGAACCTAAAATACCTTCACAAGGGATATCAAATTCGTCAGGAATCACATAAAATTTTGAAGTATGATTATGAACAGTTAATTCGATGGAACCTAAAGTCAAATACCTATCATAGCCAATACCTTTCAGCAAAACAGAGGTATAGTTATCCATGTCAAGTTCGGTGGGTAAAATACTTTCTTTAATTAAATTTACCTCGGATCCGGTATCAATAAGTAATTGACCTAATTGACCGGATGGTGGGAGAAAAATATCAATATACGGCAAATTTCGTTCAATTGATTTTGATTTCCAATCTCTAATACCACCTATTAAATTCTCGAAATTTATAGTTTTATTCTGGGAAAAAGGTAGACTTCCATTCTTATTATATATACATTTCTGGCGGAAATCAAACGAAACACCATACCCCTTGAAATAGTCCGACCCAATTATTCCTTCATAATCTAAATCCGTAGTATCTGGTACAATGGCAAAGGTAATAACATTTCCTAATAACATCATTTTTGCACTACCTAATGAAGGAATAATATCCGGATCAATTCCTTTTATATACGTAATATCCATATTATCAATAATTAGTCCACTATGGACAGACTTTTGTTTTAAAATACTTACTTCGGCACCCGTGTCTAACAGAAAATTTAGTCGCGAACCAGTTGTGGAATTCCCTAAATTTAAATAGGGCATTAAATTACCTTTTTCTGGTAATTTTATGGTAGCAACTCTGTTAAAAAGTTTGTTGTTGCTTCCTTCATCTCGGGTTCCGTTTGTTTCGGTTCGGAGTGGGGGAAGAATGGGCGGGCATTCTGGTTCATGGGTCTCTGATAATTGTTTCGGTAATTGTTCCGAAAATTGTCCCCAGTTGCTACGGGTAACTGGGGAGTTCGGAAGTTTCCCGAATTCTCATTATACCACTTTCTTTTGTGACAATCGCTTATTAAATGTCCAGGCTTTTTGCAATATAAACAAATACGCCTTGTATAACAATTTGCTTCATCATGCCCAATACCTTGGCATTTACTACATCTTATTTGAGAATTTGGTTGCCTCATGAAATTATTGCCCAACTGAAAACATCTGTCGGCCGTATGACCCGATCTGTCACAGTATTGGCAAGTGAGGTTAGTTTTCATAGGTTTAGGGCAAGTTTTTGCATTATGCCCTTTTTGTTGGCAAATCTGGCAAGATTCGATTTGCGGGCAATCTTTTGCAGAGTGACTTGTTTTATTACATATTTGACATGTAACTGCTACAGCCACAGCGTGTACCTTTTTAGTACAGTTTTGGGAAGTATGCCCAGGTTTACTGCAAATAGTGCATTTTTTATAAAGGGGACAATTTGATGCTTCGTGTCCCATGTCTTTACATATTTGGCATAGGTTTACTTTAAGAGGATTACCTTGTTGTCGTAAGGCCTGCTTAGCTAAAAGACTTTTTTCGATTTTAATAGCATTTTTAAAAACTTCGTTAATGTCTGCGTTATCAATGATTCGTTGTTCAATCTCTGGTTTAAGACCGCGTTTAAAGGCTTCAATTAGGACAGCATTAGTTGCTGTTTTATATTCTTGGGTGACCGCTACCCCAGTTTCAATTCTTTTAGCTTCGTAAATTCGAGTACCGATATCCCTGATTCGATTAGCATATGCTATTACTAACTCTCTGTCCTTTTGATATTCGCTACCTAACTCACCTAAAAGTTGATTAACTGATTTTACTGGAGCATAAATGGACTTAATATAAGAAGTCAAAGCGTCAATTGTAGCAAACTCCGAACCTAAAATAGCCTGACGGGCTTCTCCTGATATTTTACTGCGAATTAATTTTACTAAAAATGCTTCGGACGCATCTTCAACCATAGCCTTAGCTTCATTACAGCCTTCGACAAATAGGCTGCAATTATTTTTCGTACCGTCAAATTCAGGTACCACCATCAAAGCATCTCGAATAGATACACCCTGATTACCTTCCGCCATTTTTGGTGGATTAAAGTTACCTGACTTATTTGAAATTAAAGACTCTACACTAGGTGTTTTTTCTAAAGTTTTCTCTAAACTATCTACTACCGTGGATTCTAAATCAGAAGGATTTGAGCTATTTAATGAATCTTCGGATATATTAGATTCACTATCTTCGCTAATTATTTCCAAAACCTTATGATCCTTAGGGCTTGCAGCATCTAATGGGGGTACTTTTCCTTTTACAGGACTCCTACCAAGTTTCTCATTTTTTTTAAAAGGATCATTAAGTTCTTCAAAATCCTCGGGATCAAATAACCCTCTGGTTTGACTTCTAGTCAATGGTCTTTTATCAGACATAAATTTGATAAAAAAAAACTAGACAATTACAACGAGAATTTTATTAATAAACTTTGACCTTCGAAATTTAATGTAAGATTATCAATTTTACAAACAATTAAAAGACAATGTTAAACAAATAAAACGAAATAGAAAATAATTTTAAAGTCAAAACAAAAGACTATTAACTTTAATTAGTTAAAATATCAAGACCACTAAGACCTAAAAAACCAGCTTGAAAGTGAGATGGTAGTGGAGTCGCAGAAGACACAACCTCGAAGTTTAACAACTTACCAAAAATTTTGATGGGTAACTCTCCAATTGTAAAAAAAGAAAATCCTGCGTAACGATAAGATCTTGGTTCAGCAAATCGCCTAATGCCTACTCTTAAGAAATTTTCTTGAATGCAATTTTCTTCTGACTCTTTAAATATTGTTAAATTTACATTATTATTAATAAATAAATCTGATTCTACATTAAATTCAAAAGAATTAATTTCATTTAATGACATTTTGTCTTTGAAAGTTAAACCATATTAAGATTATTACTTTTCTAAATAATAAAAAAAAAGGAATTGAAAATTTTAATTTAACTGAAAGACAATACTCAAAAGTATAAAAGTTCTACAAAATTTCTAACCTGAAAAAGTAAAATAATTGAGGAAGTAAATACAAGGTAAACTCAAGGTTTTGAACATTAAATAGACATGATTTTTACACAAGATAAATAAAATTTATTAAATTAACATAAATGAAAAAAAAATTTTACAGAAATTTAATGAGGAAAGAAATGGGAAACACAAATTTTAATTTTTGCATAAGAATAAACAAAACGATGTACAAAGACTAATACTCAAGATAGTAATGCCACAAGTAATCCCTAAGAATTTAATTTTTTCATTTTGCCGTTTTAAAATTAAATATAAGTCCTCATTCTCGTTTTTCAACAACTCTAATTCCTCTGTAATTTGATTTTCAGAGTTTTTGGATGACTCCAATTCTCGCTGGAGTCTTTTGATTTCTTGAGCTTGACACTGAGAAATCTGCTGTTGAGTATCTTTAACGGATTTCCACTCAGAAATAGTAGAAAGTTGGGATTTGTTTTGCCATTGGACAGTCCTCAATTGATACTCGAGCTTCGAGTAATCCATTAAACCGGGATTTTCTGGTTTTTCGGTTCTGAGTTTCTCCAAATCTTCCCTAGTGTTGTTTGAAAACTCAGCTATTTCTGCTAACTTTTCAACCAATTGTTGAGAAAAAACGGTAAAGGTTAATTTATCTATGTACATAGAGTTTCCAAAGTTAGTCTCATCATCTGATTCGGATTCGAAATTCATCTACAAAAAGAACAAAAAGAATGAGGGAAACATGTTGCTTGGAACTTGATAACTAATTAAAACAATAACTACCAAAAGTATGTAAAAAAAAATAAAAGGAAGTAAAATTTTATTACCCAATAGGGGAATAGGAAGTAATAATAGGTGTTAGTTTTTTTTTGGGATTCTAAATCCTGGTTTGTGGATTTCAAAACAGGCAAGGCACATTTCCTTAAAACCTGTTTCTAAACAATTTTTACAGAGGGAAACTCTGAATCTATCAATTTTCTCCTTAAATGTTAAAGGAGGAAGTGGTGGGGGTAAAGGGGGATCTTCCTTCGGTAGTGGCGGAGGTCTGTTTTCAAAGGCTTCATACGCCCAATTTTTTATTTCATCATTTTTCCTCTCTCTCAATTTTTTTGCAAAATTTTTCCTATGTCGCTTATTAGGGCGATTTCTCCGGTAAACTTTGTACCCTGGATGTACCACTAAGAGAAAACAAAACGCAAAATAGATTCTTTAATGAGAAAAAAAAACAATATCTTTATTTAGTATTATTATCTGATTTAGCGAAATTTCCTAGCAAAATTGTTCACACTTCTCGGATTTGGATAGATATTCCCTATACAAGATGCATCAGAGAGAATAATCTAAATAAAAAAAAAATATTCCTTTTTCTTTATTTATTAGCATACACAAGCTGTTGTTAGTTAAAAAATCAACTTATTCTAAAGTTTACCCTTTTACATTCAACCGTTTGAATGCTTCATTTAATTCTTCAACTTCCGTTTTAATTTTTGAATTGTCTACTAGTGGAATAAGTTTGGAAGCTAGGGCATAAAGGGCTCGATTTTGAATGGTAAGGGTAATACAGGCTTTTTTTATTATTTCTACTTCATCGCATAAACCGGCAACAGTATGCCAACGATCCTCATCTAAACCTTCTAAACGATTTATCTTATTCTCTATTCCCGCAATTAGTGAGGCTAAACCATACTGGGGATCGTGGATTGGGAACAACATTTTTTTTTTTTTTTTACAACGATAATTAAATCATAATGGTCATAAGAAACATAAGTTTAGATTTATAATACATATATCCCAAATTTTTAAATAGTGAAACCCGTGACTTTATTAAATATGTATTAGATATGTTGTATAAATAAAAATATAATATTGGTAAAACACAAAAATCGATACAAAAATTGAGATTGATAAATGATTAGCAATATATCGAGCTTGAATCAGGCGGTAACGCGAGCTATAATTCGCGAGAGAGAGTCATGGTGGGGGCTCACCGAACGGCATTCAGTAAAGAAAGAGCTGGCAATCCACAGTCTACGGAAAAGACAGTATATAGTGCATAGACTTCAGGTCTGTGGAGAGTATAGATGGTGCGACTTTTCAAATCCGCGGGGACGCGAATTATTTTAATTAAACATTATAATATTGATCTATGGTATTCCACGGATTTCCTAAAACACAAAAATCGATATTAGAACCGCGAGGGACGAGTCCTTCTATCTTTTTACGCTCGAGATTTTTTCAGGCAGCGCGATAGCGGGTAGCACGGGTGAGAGAGCCAGCCGATACGGCGTTCAGTGCAGAGTCCCAGAGTGGTGGGGGTAGTACCACGGATATTCCCTCTCGGTTAGTTTTCGTTTCCAGCTGACGTACCAATCATGAAAGATTTATTTTATTCTTTTATTTTTAAATGATACAAAAATTAACATTTAAACAATACTACTTTCAAATGAGGAGAAAAAAAAAATTCTTTTGGTTAACGCTCAGGTTTCGCGGTGGCGCGAACTATATTACACAAGAGCGAGAAAGAATATGTTGCGACGTCAGTAAGACATTATAAATGGCGTATAATTTAATGCCCAAGGAGAAAAAAAAATTTTTAATTCTCTCTGATGTTCCTGCTCCAAAATTAATTTCTCCCGAGTAAGAGAAAGTCAGTTCGAAATACACATATGATAGAAACACTATACACAAAAATACCCTTTAACAAATCTAGTGACACGCCCGTGCAAAAACCCAATCAAGAATATCCAATCCGGGGGCCTCCAATTTAAAATAGGGTCATATGTAACGTCGGAACTTGATTCAAACGCCACACATGTGTACCCTCTTTCAATATTTTTATTTTAGCGCGAATTATTTAAACCTGGAATAGAAATTCCATTAGTTTGGGAAATCGAATTCCGATTTAGATTTCTACGCCGACATGTCACTGATTTTTAATAATTGAAATAAAATATACATGAAATCTTGTATTAAAGATTATATATATATATATAATATATATATATATATTATATATATATATATTCGATTTGAGAAATTTTAATCAAGGTAAGGAAAATTTTAGGTTTTATTTTGGAATTAGTAAGGAATTCTAAATTATTTTCCCGTAGGGGTCACTTGCATACTTCGCGGACCCATATCTAAATTTCTCCTAGCTAATTTTAGGAAAGGAATAAAATAGGAAAGAAACATAAACCATTAATTTGGTCCCATATGTTTCTTTAAAAAGACACACAATAAATACAAATTGAAATAAGAGAAATATTGGAAATCATCAATATGTCATTTAGTTTCATTTGAAAAACATTTAATCAACAATAAATAAAGAAATTTCCATTAAAAATAAACCAATAATTCTCTCATTTTTCATTAAACATAGAATTAATTTTTCAAATTTATAATTTTTATTCACTTACTTTTGATTTCTTTTGTTGATTCTTACAGTTGAGTCGATAAATTGATTTTTGAAGTTGGTGGCAAAAGTGGCGAGAATTGGTCCAGGACTCAATATAACTCTTAGTTATTTTATTGTAGTTGGAAATAGTTTCTTAGATTTTTGGGGCGATTAATTTACAATTGGGACGTCCAGGAAATTCGAAATTTAGAACACAGATAAAACACAGGAAATTGGAACACGGATAAAAACAGATATTTTGAAGAAATTCGGAACTTGGATGAAACACGGATATTTGGAACAAGGATAAAAAAAACAGATATTTTGAAGAAATTCGGAACTTGGATGAAACACGGATATTTAGAATACGGATAAAACACAGATATTTGGAGAAATTCGGAACTTGGATGAAACACGGATATTTAGAATACGGATAAAACACAGATATTTGGAATACGGATAAAACACAGATATTTGGAGAAATTCGGAACTTGGATGACTTCCTAGAAGTCGGATAAATCGCGACTTGATTTGGTGGAGTCTCAGAAAAGAGTGATTTTTGGAAATCGTGGAGAGTAGCTCTTGGGGTAGGAAAAACGGGATATAGGAAGTAGTGGAGGCGTCGAGCTAATTTTCGGGGAGAAGGGGCTAATTTCGACAAGGAAGTGGAGAGGAACAAAAGGGCCAGTACTGCCCATTTTCCGTCCCCTAAGATAGTGGGAGTATAGCGGTTTTACGTTTGAATAACCGATGCCGCCACTTGTGCCTCCAGAGCTTTGATTTTGTAATTTCTAAATGTTATTGACAACCGAATTTTAAACAATACTATTTTACAATAAATGTTATTTTATATATATATAAACTATTCCTAAACTAAAATTTTCAGTTTTTCTAGGTTAAATCGTTATTTTCAATTAGTTTGAAATTTTAACATAATATTTCGGTTTTTAATAATAATACCAATTTTTATCTGAACAATTTCACTAATATAACCTATCAATATTATTGTAATTAGTATTTAAAATTTATTAACCTCAAAATTTGGGTATTATAACCTGAATATTAGAATATTATGATATTTAACATCTGAATACTATAAACTAAATATTAGAATATTATTAAACAAATGTTTGAATATTGTAAATTAAATCTTTAGAATATTATAATCTGAATATTAGAATATTATAATGTTATACATCTGAATATTAACACCAAACATCTGATCAAATAATCAAATATTAGTTAAATAATCGCTTTAATTTTCAAATCAATTATTTTCTAATTTTCTAAATTACTAATTTAATATTTCTAAATTAGTGGAATTTACAGAGTAGTTTAAAAATACTTACTCTGTAAATTTTTCTATAGCGAGCGCGCCATTCATTGTTATTTCATTTTCAAGGTAAGACCCGGGCGGAGAGCACACTCAAGGATCACTTAAACACGCATTATTTGGGGATTAGGCTCCGAGCGTCTTTTGTGCGGCGCACGGCCGATTTTTATCTTATTTAAACTTTTAGTCGAATCTTCATAAACCGATTCGTTTATGAGTTTTTCAGCCTTCGTATCTATAGTTGTTTAGAAAAATGGAGAAAACAACCATAAACACGAAGATACATTTTCACTCAAACTGTAGATATGGTTCTGGTGAGAGCAAATATTGATTTTTTTTTAAAAGCGCTGTTTTTGAAATTTCCAAGAGAGGAAATATCTTAAGCGGAAATAACTCATAAATTTGAGATATTTCTGCAGTCTAAAAACATCCCCGTTTCTAAGGTTCTTTTTTTTAAAATTTTATGATTTTATTTATATTTTAGATATTTATATACTTCCTTTTTCTATTTTTCAGACGACGTTACATTAACATAGATTTATCGGTATCAATTACATTATTTTTAAACAAAGTATTTAAACAAAAAACGAAAAGCTGTACGTTTTATTTAACAAACGAGAAAGGTTAGTCAACATTGTTTAAATTGTTTTATAATGTGAGATATAATCTTAAAACTGTAAAAATTACCGACTTCAGAGTAAACATCTGTTTAAAAACTACTGTATTATAATTCTGTAAATGTAAATTTAAAAAATACGTAATTACTTTATCATTTATTACAGTATCTATATATTAAATTAATTTTGGTATACAAAAATCCATTATTTTTACAGTAAAACTTAATTTTTTTTAAATCGGCCACGTAAAAGGATTTTAAAACTTATTGAAAAATGTTTGTTTTTCATCTGAGAATCATAATCAAAAAGAATTTTCAAGTTCCAACTAATTTTTATTTAAACTTCCTTCTGACGCACCGTGCTAAAATTTCAAAGAAAGTCTATGAAATTTTCGTTGACTGTCAAATTCTTTTATTTGTGACTGTCAACCAACGGAGGTAGCTCAGTTGGATAAAGCGCTGGCTCTGCGGCCGCGTCGAGCCAAACATAGCTGATTCGCGCCCCGTTAGCCTAGGTTTTTTCCGACTTATGAGGTAATCCGAGTGGAAGGTTTGACGTCGAGGGTCAACGATTTGCGCTGTCGATAATTTATCCGGCACACACCCTTGAAACCCGACTGTCGGTAACCGGTTGTACTCTGGGGTGGTTTTGCCACAGTTTTCCAGCCCCACTGGCGAGCAAGCCTATTACAGGCGGTCCAGGAAAATGCGAGTACTCCTAATAAAAGTCGTTCTGTGGACGCAAGTTGAGGTTGAGGAACGAGGCTTGAAAAAGGTGGTACCCCTTGGGACGTAGAAAAAGACGTCAGCAAGGGGTACAGTAGGGAGAAAGGCTAGAAGAAGGAAAAAGGAGAAGGCTATGGGTGTTTCACCCCCGACTTGAAGCCAAAAATGGCAAAGTCAAAAGACCCTCAACCTCGCCCCTAACTTTAACTTTTATTTGTGACTGTTCAAGAGAAAACGTGCCTTAGCTCCCTAACGTCATCTTTACAGGGTGAGAGTTTAAAGTTGCAGCAATGCATTGAAATCAATGCAACGATCCTACGCTTCTTACTTAATAAGACCACTATTTCTTTAAAACAATAATTTTTTATTTTTGGAAATGAAAGAGCAAATAAAAATCTGTCAATTGTCATTAAAAAATAAAAATTTATTTTTTGGAGCTAAGGCACGTTTTGTCATGGACAGTCACATTTGTGCAAAAAAAAATTAATTTTTGTGATTTACACTAATCACAATATTATTTATTTAACAGATTCGTACCCAGGATCATTTAATACACTATCGTATACTATTAACACAATTAGAAAATTAATTCATTATTTCAAAGTTTCGAACCTATGTACCTAGACCTACACGAACGCGAAACCGAACACTTAAACACCACGGCCACCTCGCACTTGAAATCAATTTTTGTTTTCGTTTATGTGACTTACCGATCAAAATTAGAGAAACATAAAAATTCCTTTCCCGCACCATTTTAAGATCAGTGTTTTTATACAAAAACAAATATAATGCGCTTCTTTTATGACATACGACGACATTTTGCTGTGAAAGCAATAAAGTTTATTGCATAAAATAAATAAAGTTTTACTTAAAATTCTCCATGCTGCTTCTACTGGACCGACATATCTATTTTCTTCATAATGACTGATTTCATTATGATTAATAGTAGCTTCACCATTACTTTTAGTAATGATAATTGATGCAGCATCATGACCCGTATAAATATATTTATACAAACATTTTACGGACTTAATACTCGATACAATTTTAACATTAATATGTCAATTGAATGTTTGTGACAATTTAGGTGAATAGGGTACAACAAAACGATTGTCAACAATATCTTCATAAGGTCTTGTATACGTTTTACCGCTATTTTGTCTTCTATATAATACATAACAGTTTTCTTCTACAGTAGTGTCTTCTTGTAAAGGTTTAGGAAAATTTTTCAAACATTTTCCATTACCGAAACACCAATCTCCACAAGGACCATGTATATTATTCGCCATAATAATTTCATGTAATCTAGGATTAACCAATTTATCTGGTATTTCAGCTGAAATATGCCGATCAACACTTTTTGGTGTTAATATTTTTGAATTTGACGTCAATATAATCAACAAATGAATATGTGGTAATCCTATTTTTTGAAACTCTATAACATAGACATACGACTTGACATCTCCAAAACATTTCTTCTTAACTATACATTCTATTAAATGTTTTACTTTAAAAAAAAGACTCTCGCGACAATATCAGGTCTATCAGCTACTGTTTGATGAGGTAATACATTTTGTATTATTTCTTTCCACTGTGGATTGCATGTCATTGTTATAAATAAATCTGGTTTACCATGTTTTGACACAATAGCCATTGAATCTTGATATAGTTCCATCATATTTATTTATTTATTTATTTATTTATTCATCAAAAGTTCCTAGGGCTAATTAGCCCTTAATAGAACAAAATTTACAATAACAAAAATATAATGCACATGGCCTTAAACCTGAAGAGTAATATAACAAACAAAGTATTTTCTTTAAATTTAACACAATTTTTTTTTTTAACACATTTTCATTAATATACTACTATCCCTCTCTAAACTAGTAGATGTAATCTCAATTACCAATAAGTAATATCATACACAGTACCACCTGAGTTAAATAAGAATCTAAATAATAATTTTTTAAATATAAATTGCGACGATACATTCCTAAGACTATCCGGGATTTTATTCCACAAACGTGTACCTCTTACAATAAAGGAACGCTGCAATTTACATGTACGGTGCGGAGGTACTTTAAGTACTGAATTTCTTCCACGAAGATATTACGAGGTGAACCAAGAAATGTTGACGGTAACACAACTAATTTCCCTAAAGGTGTATCATTCCTTTGAGCTACATCATTAATGTGATCTATTAACCCTCTGTAACTTTCACTTCGCAATTCTGTTTGATGATTTGAACAATACTGAAGTCTATCTTTTCCCACACAGCACAATTCCTTGCCTGAAGTTTGAGCGAAGTTGGCACTGCAAACTTCGCAAGTTTGCATTTGACATTTATGAAAACTTGACCCAACCAACAAAATGTCCGCTTGTGCAGAAAGTTTGACGTTTAAAACTTGCTAGAAACTTTCACTGCAAATTTCAACTTGAGGCCTTGCGCAGTTAATTTCTATAATAGCTAGGGCTGCGCAATAGATTTTTTTAAACCTCCCATAGGGGTCACAATGATGTGTTACAAATTCATTCAATCCACACAAAAAAATTTTTTTACCTTTTAATCGAACTTTTCTAGAACCTTTCCTGAAACTTGCGAGGAAAGTTTTCAATTACCAACCAGGTTATACTTGCCGCAAGCTTCAAACGTCAAACTTTCTGCACAAGCGGACATTTTGTTGGTTAGGTCAAGTTTTCATAAATGTCAACTCAAACTTCAGGCAAGGAATTGTGCTGTGTGGGTTTCTATTTTAACATAATTGTCAACCAACCATTGTTGACATAAACTTCTACCGTATAAAAACTGATTAAATATGTCATCTCTAATAACCATTTTATATTTTACATAAGATGCCCTAGAAATTCTATGTTTCTTCAATCTTTTATCTGTATCATTTCGAAGCATATCAATGCAATAACCTTTTTCTCCAAAAGGATAAAATAAAGGATATATAAAAGTTTCTACACACGGTTCCAAACTACTTACTAATTGTAATTCTTTACTTATTTTGTTGTACACAGTGATATAAGAATCGGTTATTTCACCTTCTGAATTTGTGTTAAAAATAGCAGCTACTTCATTCACTTGTTGAAAATTAAATCGCCGTGAATCTTGTCCTTTTTTTAAAGTAAATAATAATTTTAATTGTGGAATTTTTTAATTATTTTTGGTCGCCAACTCTGTTTCTATTTCTATAACTTCTTTTATCATCCTAAATGATTGAGTGAACGTACTATTTACTCTCATAAAATTTTCAATTCCTCCTACAAAATCTCTATCCAATCTATCATTTTTATCCAACCTGTATTCAATTGCATCATCAGGATCGTAAATAAACAATTGTCCATAAGACGGATCATCATTGTTTTCCGGGTATAAAGCTTTATTCATTTGATAATATATTTAACCTTGGATTTTAAAGCAATATGGTCCTCTTCATCTACCATTAAAATTAATGACATTAGCATTGAAGGATGCAAAAGCAAATGAACATCTTATATTTTGTTGAAAATTGCTTAATTTCTCATTTGAACCATCTAACAACACTTTTAATTGAGATGGATAGTTTAAGGCCTTTAATTTAATACCTCCGTGGCTAAAATTATCAGCGTAAGAATAAATTTTAATCATCTTTTTTCTCCTTTGAGCGTTTAGCATCTTAATGAGTAACTTTGGTACTAACTTTTTCATTTTTGAAGTGTTTAGCATCACAATGCGTACAATGAAATCACATTTTACCTAGATAATCCTCTGCATAAGTACTTAAATGCAATTTATTTAATTCTAAATTGTCAGGACAATTACATAATGTACTCAATACATTTTCCTCATTTACATTGAAATGGAGAATGGATGAAGAAACATCATCCTCAATGGAATCTTCATAACTTATTTCTACATTTTCTGACTGTGAAAATGAATGAAAGGATGTTGATGGTATTGAATTAACAATTAAACTTTGAGAATCTGCATTACATATTGGTTTTTTTACCTTTTTTGATACAATACTTTGCAATCCCTTCTTTTCTTTTAATTTAGAACGATAACACTTTTTTTTCTTTCCAAGTTTTGAATTTATTTTTTTTTCTACAGTTAAATTCGCACGACGATTCTTAATTCTTTGCGTACTAATAGTATTGTGATTAAGTTTTTTTAATTGCTCTATTTCTGCCTAGGTCAAAATTTGTTTTTCTTCAAATCGTTTCCCATCTGTTGAACTGGTGCTACAATTTTGAATATTTTTCTTTGACAAATTATAAATTTCTTTATTTTGTTGTTGTGATACTTTGTCGTTTCTAATTCGTTTATGGCATGCTACATAGAGAAAGGTTTTTTTTTCTGCAATGACAGATGTCTGTAAATTAATCATTTTTCTTTTACTTGCTTTCCTTATTTCACTATCTTTTAATTCGTGTCTTATTGATTTATTGGGATTTATTGGAGTTCAATTCATTTTGAATCGAATGTTGATAATTTATTTGCACATGTTGAGAATGTGAAAGTGTCTGAATGGATGTGGATGGTAATGAATTCTCAATAAAAGTTTCAGAATTTACATTGCAAGTTTGTGTTTTTACCTCTTTTAATATATTACTTTGCAATTCTTTTTTTTTTTTTAATTTCGCACGATAGGACCTCATTCTGTCTCTTTGCAATTGTAGAACTTCCACTTTTTTCTCTACACTTAAATTACAACGATAAAGTTTTACCCTTTCTGTGCTAACATTTTTTTTTATCATTGTGCGGTTTCTCCATTTTATTTCAAATTGTGATCAATATAATAATAGTATCTAAAATTTAGGAAAATAAATTTAAAACTGTCCAATAATTTTCGAATATACCAATTTACCAATTTACTAATTTTTCAACGTACCAATTTTTTAAAGTACCAACTTTATAATTAACCAACTTTCAAAAATACAAATTTCACTGTTTAACAGACACGAACTGAAAGTTGAATAAATACTGATTTCTTAAATCTGGTATTTCTTTTTCAGAAATAACTTTAAGAAATATAATGATTTGAAAATTTAATGGTGTAATTAAGACACAAAACTACCTGCTATTTGTTATTTGTAAAGTAGTCCGTTTGTCTACCTGAAACTAAGTTACTTTTCTCTCTCTCTCTCTCTCTTTCTCTTTCTCTTTCCACTTATCTATCTATCTATCCATCTATCCAGTGGCGTAGCTAAACAAAATATAGGTATGGGCAATATAACCTTCGCGAGCACAGTGGTCCGAAAGTCGAATTCACTGCTCATAATTGTCAGCAGGCTACAACCGCTTCACTGATCCTTACCAAATTTAGTAGGTAGTCTTTTTTACACATTAACAGTGGCGTAGCAAGGGGGGTGCGGGGGTGCGGTCCGCCCCGGGTGACACCATTTAAGGGATGATACCCTTGACGGTTCTTTCTTGTAAAATTAAAAAAAATATATTTTGGTTCCTAAGGGTGAAATCAAATAGGAGCGTCAAACGCAAAGATTTTTCTGCTTTTGATGAGAGTGACAGCGCTAGTGATATCTCTCTGTCTCTCTTACTTTCTTGCAAAGCAGAAAACGTTTTACGTTTGACGCTCCCATGACAGGGATGTAAAGTTACGCGTAACTCGAGATTGTGATTTCAGGGCGAAGTCCATTGCGCAGGGTTGGGTAATGACGCGACACTCGAGGTTTTCTACGTATGTTACCGGTATGTTACATCAAGTAACATACCTATTTTAGGTATATTACCCCCCACTACCAAAAAAATGCATTATGTAACAAATTTGGTAGGTAACTTACCTTGGTACCCTACTGAAAAATCCTATATAGGATCCTACATAGGATCCTATATAGAATCCATATGGATTCCTATGAGAATCCACGTAGGATCCTATATAGGATCCTATATAGGTATTGTCCTATAGGAATCCATGTGGATTCTCATAGGAATCTATATGGATTCCTATAGGTCGCCTATAGGACACGTCCTATATAGGATCCTATGTGGACTCTCCTATAGGAATACATGTAGGATCTCATATAGGATCCTACATAGGCGTCCCAAAAAATTTTTTGTAAACCCCCCTACATAGGATCCTACGTAGGTTCCCATATAGGATCCTATATAGGATCTTTTATGGGCGCCCAAAAAAAATTATGTAAACAGAATTAATTGTTTTTTTTAGCAACTTTATTCAAATATACATTAAGCACCATTATAAGGACGAAAAATATTTACTGCGCAGGCGTAAGTATTGTAGAATACGTAAAAGACGACTGCGCATGAGGAAGGGGTACAAAAAATTTTTTTGGGGGTACCCATGTAGGATCTTATATGGGTTCCCATATAGGATCCTACATGGGAACCTACGTAGGATCATATGTAGGAGGGTGTACAAAAATTTTTTGGGACGCCTATGCAGGATACTATATGAGATCCTACATGTATTCCTATAGGAGAGTCCACATAGGATCCTATATAGGACTTGTCCTATAGGCGACCTATAGGAATCCACATAGATTCCTATGAGAATCCACGTGGATTCCTATAGGACAATACCTATATAGGATCCTATATAGGATCCTACGTGGATTCTCATAGGAATCCATATGGATTCTATATAGGATCCTATGTAGGATCCTATATAGGATTTTTCAGTAGGGTAACATACAGTAACAAACTATGTAACATACCTCTGGTATGTTACGTACACAACCCTGCCCTTGCGTTCGTTGTGCGTTGCGTTGTAATGAGATAGAAAAGGACAAAGTATGTGTGTGTCCTACTCTTTCTCATTACTACGCAACGCACAACGGTCGCATATAGATGGGGGGTGAGGGTGAAATCACATGGATCCGTATGTTTGCCTGCGCATCCGGCATTAGATAGAGTAGGACAGAAATCTATTTCTGTTTTACTCTAGCTTAAGTCGGTTGAAGAAGGAGGCAGGCACACGCCAAGGTGGGATCGTACCATTAATTGACATGACTTCACCCTCATAAGAGTGAGAGGGACAAGATATCAGTATTCTGTCTTTCTTACTCTTACTCTTTGGAGGGAAGCCAGCTCCTTGCCTCCAGAGGTGTGCCCGTACATTTATGTTTTGCGTTGTAATAAGAGAAAGAATAGGGCACACATATACTTTGTCATATGTTACTTTGCAATACGCACTTATGACCATGGGACGGAAACTTTATTAAATAATTTCTTATTCTTGTGTGTATGCATATTTATGAATGTTATGGGCCGTTTCCAAGTTATCGATTGCAGCTCCATCTCCTGTAGTTCAATTTTAGCAAGGCGACTATGCCCTTCTATGTATGCAGTCTCAATGCCACAGATTCGTTTGATAAACTTTGACAGTTCGAGTTGTGCTGTGCATAAACTGTTTTACATTTGTTTTTTTCTTTTTGATAAACATAGAAATTCTAAATATGAAAAGCAATTATTTATGAGAGATTATAATTTATTTAATAATTTTGTTATTATTGTGAATATTTTAGTGAGTAATACTGGTTCCAACTTGGAGATGAAATTTCTGTAAATGTCACGGATATCAAAGTTAAAATTGAAATGGTTTTAACAGGATTTTTCTAATTTGTGGAATAAATATTTCATTTTTAACTAGTTGCAACGTGGACTTTCAATCTGACAAAATCTACTTGGATTTACAAGTTCATTTTTAACAAGTATCAGTTTGTAAATCCAAATAAAAAAATCATAATTTATGACACAGTTTAAATGTCATCTTGGCTCAACTTGGATTATAAGTCTATGTATTCTACTTGGTATTCCAATTCATTATTGACAAGTTTGAGTTTGTATTTTCCAGTCAAGATTCAGAGAATAAGATTAAGACATAATTTCATCTTGGCTCAACTTGGATTATAAGTCTATGTCTTCCACTTGGTATTCCAACCCAAGATTTAACAAGTTTGAGTTTGTCTTTTCCAACTTAAAATTTTGAGAATAACACTATTTCAGAATTTCATCTTGACTCAACTTGGATTATAAGTCTATGTATTCTACTTGGTATTCCAATTCAACATTTAACAAGTTTGAGTTTGTCTTTTCCAACTTAAAACTTTAAGAATAACACTATGTCAGAATTTCATCTTGGCTCAAATTGAATATATTTTACATAATTTAGTTATATTTATTAATAGTCATAAAATAATAATAGATGGTACAAATTATTAGTAAACAATTATTTGTTAAGTACCCCCACAGCAAAAGCCTATCCTTAGGACATCCTATGGATATTCTATGAGGATCTGGGACATCCAGAAAACGTCCTCATTACATCCTGGGATAGCCCCGGGACGTCATATGGATGTCCTAATTTCCGCACTAAAGGATATTCTCTCACAAGCAAAGGATATCTCTAGGTCATCCCAGGGATATCCTTGAGATATCCTAGGTAAATCTTCAGGATATCCCTAATATGTATTTAGGATATCCCTAGGATGTTCTCAGGATATCCCTGGATACCCTAAGGATATCCCTAGGATGTTCTCAGGATATCCCTAGGATTTCCTCAGGATATCCGTAGAATATCCTTAGGATATCCCTAGGATGTTCTAAGGATATCCTGGATGCCCTCAGGATATCCCTAGGATTTCCTCAGGATATCCCTAGAATGTCCTTAGGATACCCATAGGATGTTCTCAGGATATCCCTAATATGTCCTTAGGATATCCCTAGAATGTCCTTAGGATGTTCTCAGGATATCCCTAGGATGTCCTCAGGATATCCCTAGGATGTCCTCAGGATATCCCTAGGATGTCCTCAGGATATCCCTAGGATGTCCTCAGGATATCCCTAGAATGTCCTTAGGACATCGATAGGATGTTCTCAGGATATCCCTAATATGTCCTTAGGATATCCCTAGGATGTTCTTAGGATATCCCTGGATACCCTCAGGATATCCCTGGATACCCTCAGGATATCCCCGGATACCCTCAGGATATCCCTGGATACCCTCAGGATATCCCCGGATACCCTCAGGATATCCCTGGATACCCTCAGGATATCCCTGGATACCCTCAGGATATCCCTGGATACCCTCAGGATATCCCTGGATACCCTCAGGATATCCCTGGATACCCTCAGGATATCCCTGGATACCCTCAGGATATCCCTGGATACCCTCAGGATATCCATAGGATGTTCTAAGGATATCCCTGGATGCCCTCAGGATTTCCCTTGGTTATCTTAAGGATGTCCTCAGGATTTCCCTTGGTTATCCTTAGGATGTCCTCAGGATATCCCTAGGTTTTCCTAAGAATGCCTTTAGGATGTCCCAAGGATGTCCCAAGGATGTCCCAGGAATATTCTTGAAAAACAATTTTATAATAAAGTTTTATTTATTTGGAAAAATCTTATGCGGATACGGAGATCGAATCTCTAACTTTTGAATGTGAATCTAACCCGCTCAATTAAGGCTCTCGGCTATCTTAATACTTGATATTGAAAATGTTATAAATCATTCTTACTCATCCGTAAAGTTTAGTGGCATTACTCACAAACAAAGGATATCCTCAGGATATCCAGACGTTTTTCGAATCTTCAGGATATCCATGGCATATTCCTTCTTTCGGATATCCTTAAAATATTTATTCATTTTTATATATTCATTTGAATAATATAGTGATTTCACATAAAGCTTTAAATCATTTTATGTAGAAAAGAATAAAATACAATTAAAATAAAATAATTAGATGTATTTGCAAAATACTGATACTGACTGATACTGATTCATACTGATTTGAATTAGTGATAGACGACTGACAATCAATGAATATTACCAATTCCCAGTGGCTGGATTTTCTTTATTTCAATCAGTTGAATTTAACTGACAATTAGTCCTTTATCACTGATTGACCAGTAGATTTTAACTGATAATCAGTAACTTTGTTTACTTAATTAACTCTGTGAAATAAAGTTGTTGATTATACCGAAAGTATAAAAACATTTGATGATAAACACTAGTTAAAATTCGCAGATTGACGAAATGCGGAAAAAGCGCGTGGCTCCTGTCTACGAGTTAGACTCGTTAACTCAAACTTGAAACCGGTTTTCTAACTGAAACTGCGGAAGAAAACATGTGCGGCTCTGAATTTTCACACGGACCTTTTCCTTTATGCTCTTTCGCTAAGGGCATATTTATTTATTTATTTATTTATTTAATTCATACGGGACATGCCCCTTCGTACAATGTACTCCTAGAAAACTAAAAAGCTGCAAAACCGCAACTTACATTTCAAACTTGAATAAAGCCCTAGGTAAGCATTAACATTCATTCTATTTCAAATATTTTACATTCAAAGTTGAATTCGGGGTTAAATAAAAATAATCAACTAAATATATAATGTTTTTAAAAGAAAACTTAACAAAAATGTGTTCAATCAGATTTAAAATAGACGACATTAAAGAACGTTTAAGTATCTGTTGGTGTGCGTTCGTTGCATACGCAGCCTCCTATGATGTGAGAGATACTTCAATTGAAGGAGCAAGGCCTTTGATTAAAGCGGGAACACCTCGACGATACACCAGCCTCAAGTCCGTTTCTCCCTCTTGACGACGAGTTGACAATTGAGTTTTCAATAATTTGATCTCCTCCAGCTGCATTTTTGTGCGATCACTCGCCATCCACATATCTTTGAGATCGTGGGTATAATTTGGATTTTTTTTGGCAACCACAAACATTTTCAATACTGCTTGTGCCCTCTCCACCGTCGCACAAATAATTTTGACAGGCCGTGGTCTCGTCTGTTTTACCTGCGCATGATTACCCACTCTAAATACTTTAATATTCTCTAAGCTCTCTGACAACATATATTTCCCCAAATCCTCAGTAATTTTTTGACATAAGTCACCTTGACTGCTATTTTTATCACCACCGTCTTGCACCTCATGCTCTGGGTAACCAAACAGGATTAAATTATTTTTCCTATCAATACGTCTATTTATTTCATCGACACAATTACATGCTAGTGTATTAGTATTGACGGACATATCAGATCGTGCTTCAAGCTCCTTAATTTTATTTTCAGCAGTAAGGAGACGATTAGACAAGTCAACAACCTTTGCCTCTGTATTACCTAGTCGAATTAAAGCATCCTCAAATTTAGCATTCATGGCATCCAATTTTTTATTCAATGAGCTGTCCAGGTTCATTATAGCCCTCAGAATCGGATCCTGATCTCCTGAAGTAGAGGAAGCAGGGGACAATGACCTTTGCTTACAACACCTTGCGAACGCTCCATTAGACAAAATAGTCAAGAGTCGAGCACATCCAGGATGATAAGGTGTCTGACATCCACTACACATTTCAGGAGTAGCCTTTTTTATATCACCACCACACATGGCACATACAACATTGGCGTCCGACATGACTCAGAACCCGTAGTACTTATAGGTTATACTTAGAAAAATGAAAATAGATTATTATATTCAAATACTGCACCAACATACACTAATTTAATCCAAGAATGCACCAGATCACTTTGACAATCCTTAGATGCATATGTTAATTCACAAAACAATGTTTTATAATTTTGATTATGAACACGTGGAGATCATAGGTTAGAATCCGAGATGAGAGATTCATATAATCATTACGCAGGAATAATTACTCAGTTTATCCAGCACGCACAGTATTAATTCGACTATTATTTGATGTATAATAAAATAAATGTTTAACACATGTTATTAATAAATAAACCAAAAGAATTAGAGAGCGAGCAAAATACACGTGTTCTACGGTAGCCCCCTAGCGTGATATTGTCAGTTTCTTTTTGACTTTCGAATAGTTGAGATCGTATATGTTTTACATTTTTATCTATTTTGCTGGAATGTTATATAAAATCATTTTCTTGCAAAATCATGCGATCTAGTGAGTTCTTTTAGTTCAAAGTGCACATGTGTTTTAAATTAAGTTATCTGAATTAGTGATTAAGAAATCAGTGACTAGTAAATAGTGAATATTTCGATAATGTTTAGTAGAAAACTACTATTTGAAAAGTAAAATATCTACTAATTGAAAAATTGAATTTTACTATATTTCAATTATTAGTAGATTTTTCACTTTCAAATTAGTAGTTTTCTACTAAACATTAGTAAAACATTCACTATTTAATAGTGACCAATTTTTTGCTAATTCATTAGTGTAAAATGACTAATTCAGATTAAGACAGTTCATTTATGCATAAGTAATTAAGTATATATCCAAACAGAAAATAAAATTTTGTTTATTATTAGTGTGTTATTATTATTATTAATATAATATATTATAATTAATATAATCCGAGGAATAATCAGAAATAATTTGTGTTTTCTTCTACAGAGCTGTCATCGATTTAAATCACATTGATTTAAATCATCATTTAATTCAAAAATCTTTACAATTATCCGAATGTCTAATACTGCATGTAAAACATCGCAAATCATAAACAAAACCCACAAATTTGTCGATAAATGTTAAAAATTTGAATTTTAATATTTTAATCTTTATAAAATTTAAAAAATTGTGCTAATACAGATGATCAAAATACCTACGATTTACAAATTTGTGGCATTTTAAGAAAGCAGAAAAAGGTATTCAATTTTTATATCTTTAACTCATAAATTAAATAAAATCCAAACGCCAATTAACTCATATTCTAATTTCATATAACTTTTAAATTTCAATTAAATCAAATTTTAATGCATAATAATTAATGCAAAATAATTAATTAATATTATTAATTCTTTTCCACATTCACAATAATATTTTTTTAATTCTTGCAATATTTCTAAAAGATTTCACTTCTTCGAAACTGATTAATTTTAATCTTATAATTTCTTGTTTTTACAAAATATTATTATTATTTTTTTAAAAATAAATAGGGTAGAGTCAGGTGTTGTGGGACAGTTCGGGTGGTGGTACATTGAAATTTTCTGACAAACTACTGAAAAAAAATGTTCTGAATTGTAGATATAATCGAGGTGTGCGAAAACACATGACGTCCAAAAGTTTGAGCCATATTGATTGATTCATTAATTATAAAGGAAATAGAAAAAAAACTGTTTTTGACGTAGCGAGGAAAAAATTTGCTTGACATACAACATTGATTTTTAAAGAAATAGAACACTTTTAAACATAAGTATATTGTGATTTATATTATTTAGGTGTGTCATAAAATTTATTTTTTTTTTAATTTTTTTAAATTTTCCAAAATTTTATTCATTTTTTTTTTATTCAATTTGTAAGATAATTTTCTAGTTTTTCTAATTTTAAAATTGTGTTCTCTTTAGTAATATTTTTTAATTTTTTGTTATTTATCATCTTATTTCTTATTTTAATTTTCAAAAAATGTCCGTGAATAGTTTAATTTTTTGAAAAAAGTGTTTACTTTTTTGTATATTTTTATGTCAGTGCTTCATTCTTGTGTTGTTTTTTTTCAATTTTTTCTTTATTTATTTAATAACCCGGACGAGAAAAACTAATGCTGACGCTGAGTTGAGTCTTGATTCTAGCTTTAACGCCCAGACTGGGTAACCGAGACTGACAGCAGTCCTTAAATCACTGTCGTTCAATATTAGTTCAAAATTAGACACCAATGTTCGTTCTACGCTTAATTTAAGACTGTTTGAATCCTCATGCGCCAAGCTTGAACGTCCAATCTAAATTCAAGCTGGAATCAACTGTGACACAATCTTTCAACTTATCCTATAGTATATATTTTTTGTATATATTAAAGTATACATACATATGTAAATAAATATTAATTAAATAATAAATATAAATATTTCAACTACTGGAGATTTAGTAATTTTATTAATATTTAATATTAATTTTGCAATAAATTAACTATAAATAAACAAACAAAAAATAATGTAATTTTATTTCATCGGACATCCTAGGGATATTCTCGGGATGTCCCCCGAATATCCCTAGGATATCCTACGGATATTTCTAGAATATCCTGAGGATATCCCTGGGATGTCCTCAGGATATCAGGATATCCTGAGGATATCCTGAGGACATCCTTTGTTTGTGAGTAATGCCACTTAACTTTACGGAAGAGTAAGAATGATTCATAACCATTTCAATATCAAGTATTATGGTAGCCGAGGAGCTTCGTTGAGCGGGTTAGATTCACGTTCAATGGTTAGAGGATCGATCCCCGTATACTTATAAGATTTTTCCGAATAAATTAAACTCTATTAAATAAATTTGTTTCAAGAATATTCCTGGGACATCCTAGAGACATCCTTGGGATATCCGTGACAAATCCTGGGGACATCCTTTGGATATCCTATAAACATCCTTGTTATATCCTGAGGACATCCTATGGTATCCTAAGGACATCCTAGGGATATCTCAAGGATGTCCCTGGGATGTCCTAGGGATATCCTTTTCTTGTAAGAGAATATCCTTTAATGCAGAAATTAGGATATCCATAATACGTCCTAGGAATATCCCAGATCCTCATAGTATATCCAATCCAAGTTGACACTAGATCATCTTCTAATCGGAAGTACAAACTGAGCCAAGCAGGAATCTGAAAACTCGTTGAAACCAGTTGATGTCCTGTTTGCAATTCCAAACAGATCCAAGAATATCACAATCCACAAAATGTATCCTACTTGGAATGTCAAATTTGAACAGAGTTCAAGATGAAACAAGTTGACTTGCAAATTGAAATTCCAAGTAGATCCAAGTAAGTTTTAAGCATACATTGTAACCACCTTGGATTTTCAATTCTATATCTGTATCCAAGTTGACACTAGTTCATTCTCCAATCGGAAATACAAACTGCGCCAAGTAAGAATCTGAAAACTCTTAGAAACCAGTTCATTTCATACTCGCAATTCCAAACAGATCCAAGAATGTCACAGTCCACTAAATGTACTCTACTTGGAATGTCCATTAGACTGTAAGATTCCAACTGAAACCAGTTCATCTTCTACTTGTCTTTCCAACTTCAGTCAAGCTGAAAACTTTATCCTACTTGTTTAAAATTGGAACTTACGTGACAATAACCAACTTGAAACCAGTAGAGTTCTACTTCTACCTGGATCTACTGGTTCTTTAATGTAGGGAACCCCGTTTCGACATGTTGATCTGTTTTACTAGAAAAATAGTAGTTTGTTTAGATAAACTTACATATTAGCGAGAAATATATAATGAATGATGCTACTTTAAGGTTACATCAAAAGTGAATTTTTTCTTTAAAAGTTAACTGTGAAAAAAGGTGTACGAATTGCAGAAAAATTGGGAAACTAATTTTGAATTACCAAATTAACGAATCAAATGCAAAAACCAAAAAAGTTTGTTAAAAAAACATTGTTTGTTTTTAAAGAAAATAATGTGTTAATAAATTAATAAATGTTTGTATTGAAATCCAGCAATAAAATTTACGTTAGACGTTACCATGTATAACTTTTTTACAACTATTTATTAAAATTTTAATATTAAACCTCCAATTGTATTTAATTTTATAAATTTCTTTCTTATAGAAAGTATTTTTTCCATTTATATGGCACTTTCGTTGTCAAAATATAATTTTTTCAATTTCTTTGAAGTTATTTACACATCATTATCCACTTTGCGCATCTATTGTTTTTCAATTGATTTGTGATTGTAGGTAAAAATTTATGCATTTGTGATTTTAATTTTGTTTAAAAATTAGTTTAAAAACTCAATTTAAAACAGAATCCTTTTCCAAAAAAGTCTTTTCTTGTCTGTCAGAAATGAGCCAGCACTTTTTACTGGGCTTTTAATTAAAAGATTTTAGTAATTTTAGGATTATTGCACTAATTAAGAAATAGAAAAAGAAAACAAAAACTATTCATCAATAATCCTAGCAGATTTCCAGTGCAGAATAGTGTTGCACGTCGGTCGACTATCGATCGACAAATGATCGTGAATAACGAGAATCTCGTCCAAAATGCATTAAAAACAAACGTACTATTTCTATCTTTTTTCTTTTATGAAAGGATAGATGCTCGACATGCAACACTAGTGCAGAATCACAGTAAAATTTGAATTGATGAAGTTGAAACGTAGCCGCTACTTTCTAGCCTCGATTTTATTATTGAACCGTTCATTAATAATTAAATAATTTACATTTGAATTATTTTTACATTATTTTGTATCTAGATTTAAACATTTTAGGCCTTTATTAATTATATAATACATTTAATGATTTAAGGAAATAACAAAAAGTGGTGGCTAAAAAGTGCCGTCTAGCTTCAGCTTTATTTTGATTTGAACCCTCTGCGATCAAAAGAGCTTACGCGTGATTTTCGGTGGCCTCCCGTACAGCGAGTCTACGACTGCGCCAGGGGACCTGCGCACTAATTCATAAGCCCTTTTGATCGCAGACCGTTTAATTGTTTTTAATTTTTACAGTAAGTAGATCATGCCTCACGGAGTTCACACGTCTAAAAAGAAAAGTGGTTTTCAGCAAAGAAAAGCAAAAAAAGCAAAACTTAAGGAAGTAGAAAGTATTTCTGGATCTCTTCTTAAATATGTCAAAAAAGAAGAGTATGAAAACATTACTAAAATTTCGCCTGATGTGAATGTTTCTGACAGTAGTGAAATATCGATTGATGGTAAAGAAGAACAAAGTAATAAAAGTGTTATAGAAAATGATAAATGCGAAACGGAAAATTTTGATTGCAATGAGAATAAAAGTGAGAGATTACAAGGTAATGAAAGTGTTATAGAAAATGATAAAGGCGAAAGGGAAAATTTTAATTGCAATGCAAATAAAAGTGAGAGATTACAAGTTAATAAAATTGTTATAGTAGAAAATGATAAAGGCGAAGGGGAAAATTTTGATTGCAATGAGATTAATGATGACGAATTAAGTAATACTAATCACTTCTTGGCTGATGTTTCGAATTGGAGAATACCACTTTCATCAAATTGCCGCGTGGCAATAATTCATAAAGGAAGCGGTTCTTTCCAAAACAAAAATGGACCATTTGAGTCGGTATTACGCAAAGGAATAGGCGTAAAAGGAGAAATGCGTCACCTTTCTGAAAAGTGGTTTTTTAAAGAAATGCCTAATGGTGAAAAAATTCTGAGAAAATGGATGGTTTATTCGACAATTAACCATCAGTTATATTGTTTTTGTTGTCGTCTATTTGCTAGCAGCACCGTAAACGCATCTTCTTTTGTAAATGGATTTTTAAATTGGTGGAAATTAAGTCCTAAAGTGGTACATCATGAAAACTCAGAAGAACATTTTCAAAATTTAGAAAAGTGGAAAACATTAGAAATCAGTTTAAAATTACAAAAAACTATAGACAGTGAATCTATCAAAATTATGGATTTAGAAAAGAAAAAGTGGAGAAATATCTTGACAAGGTTACTAGATATAACTTTATTTCTGTGTAAGCAAAATTTATCGTTTCGTGGTCACGATGAAAGTGACAATTCAACAAATAAAGGAAACTTTCTTGAAATGGTAGAGTTTCTTTCTAAGTATGATGCTGTATTGAAAGAACACATGATGAGATTGAATCAACATGTATCATACCTGTCCCTGGAAACACAGAACGAATTTATAGGGGTTCTAGGAGGTCATGTTAGAAATACTCTTATAGAAGAAATTAAATCTGCTGGCTACTTTGGGATGATGTTCGATAGTACTCCTGATTCTTCACATGTAGATCAAATGTCTGAAATAATTCGGTACGTTAAAATCGAAGACGGAGAAATTGAAATTAAAGAAGTTTTCTTACGATTTTTTCCGTTGAAAGGGAAAAAGGCTATAGATTTAAGTACTGATATTTTAGACAATCTTCAGAATGATGGTCTAGATATAATGATGTGTCGTTCTCAGGGTTATGATAACGCTGCTACTATGAGTGGAGTGCATACGGGAGTCCAAACCAAAATAAAATCTAACAATAAAAAAGCTGTTTTCAATGGTTGTGTGAATCATTCTGTCAACTTATGTGGAGTACACTCTTTTGCCCAAAATGCAACATGTGTTTTATTCTTCGGAACTTTGGAGCAAATTTATGTTTTCTTCGCAGCGTCCACTCATCGATGGGATGTATTGTTAAAACACTGCGGTTCTACTGTAAAAAAATTATCAATAACGCGTTGGAGTGCACATTATGCTGCTGTAAAAGTCGTCGAAGAAAATTTTGATAAGGTTATTGCAGCAATTAAAGAACTCTGTGATCCTCAAGAAAATTTAGACACCAGAGGTTCTGCGCAAAACCTCTTACCCGCTGTCTGCAATTTTACTTTTCTTTTCTATATTTTTGGACGGATGTTCTAAAACAAATTGATTGTACGCAAGTGTATTTACAAACGAAAGGCTTGAGTCTTGAAAAAGTTGTAACAAAACTGGAAGCGCTTCGACTTTTCATCCATGAAGAACGTGATGCAGTTGTTGAAAAGTCCATTAAAAATGCTATATCTAAATCTAATGAGTATAATATTAAAACTGACAGAAGAATTCGGTTTAAGAAACGGTTAGCTGGTGAGCAAGAAAGAGATGTAGGACTTACATTGCAGGAAGAAAACAAAAGATCCATGCTTGAATGTATGGATAGATTTCATCTTGAACTCAAAACAAGATCAAAATCTATTCAGGATATAGCATCTACATTTGAAGCTATTTTAACAGAAAATCTTTTGTTTACGAGTGAGGATAAACTAAAACCGTTAGTGCAAAAATTGACTGATTTTTATGACGAGGTAGTAGAAGTTGAGCTTTTGCTAAAAATACCAAGGCTTCGAAGACATTTAAAAGCAGCAAAAATAAATTTAGCAGAAACAAAAGGTTGGAATGCTTTAGACTTTTTAAAGTTTATCGTAAAATGGGATTTCATTGAATCTCTACCCAATTTATCCTTGGCGTTAAAGTTATTGTTAACAATTTGTGTTTCAGTTGCTTCTTGTGAAAGAAGCTTTTCCAAATTAAAATTAATTAAAAACTATTTGCGATCCACAATGTCTCAAACTCGGCTAAACGATTTAGCTATATTATCAATTGAAAAAGAAACATCTCAAAACTTAGACTTTGATGAAATAATTAATGACTTTGCATCTCTTAAAGCTATAAAAGTGCAATTTAATTAAATAATCACATTTTCTACTAAAAGTTAACAAATAAAATACCTATTGACAGTATTTTCATATATAAATTTATATTTATTCTCTGTACATACACATAATATTTTTAGCATAGTTTTTTGTTTAACCTTTTCAATAAAACAACTTTACCCAATGTATAATTCAGAGAAAAAATAAATATTATGTTTAAAGCTTATATTGCCTCATCTGTTAGTTGTTTACAGTGCAAAATAGTAATAGTACAAAATTCAAACCTGTGACTAAAAAAAAAAAAAAAAGATAATTAGCAAGAATGGCTCTCAGATTTTGGGGTGACACCAGCCACACTCGCCCCGGGTGACACCCGGCCTAGCTACGCCCCTGCACATTAAAAAGCAGTTCTTAATCAAAGGATTTTTTATTTTCATAAAATCTAACTTACTTATTAACAATGAAACAGAAAAATAATTTCTTCAAATTACAATAATATTCTTCCATTTATGTCATTGAAGTAATCAAAACGTAATAATTAATAATATTTTTCAATTATTTTTGGCAGACTTCAGTTATCATTATCATTAAAATCATTCATTGTTAATTATTTCTATTTTATTAAGTTTTTTCTTCAATTCTTAATTATTTTAATAATCTTTCAATACATTTTTCAACTTTAAACAATTTTCATGATTTTGTAATTAATTTCTTAAATTTCTAATTATTTATGTCAAATATCAATTATTTATTTAAATTTTCAATTTTTAACATACTTTTTCAATTAATTACCTATTTTAATGTTTAATTTTTTAATTATCTTTCTATTAATTTCACGGATTGGTAATTATTTATATTATTTCTGAAATAAGTACCACAATTTTCATTGTTTTTATTATTTAAATTTTTTATTTAATGTCATGAATTTTTAATTATTTTTATTATTTTTAAATTGTTTTCTTTAATTCTCAATAATTTTAATCGTTTTTGAATTAGTTGTCTCATTTTTAAAGTTCTTAATTATTTGCTTCCATTTTTATTTTATTTTTTTCATTTTTAAATTAATTCTTTCAATTTCATATTATTTTTCAATTAATGTCATAAACTTCCGATAATTTAATGCTTACTTTTAGGCACATATGTAAGATAAAAAGCTGTAAAATGTAAGATTTAAAGTTTGATACTTAAGTTTAGTTATATCATATATGAAAAGTAACAAAATTATAAAAAAAACTGCAAGTCTCTAACTTTATTTTTACAAAAGTTGATAACCTTGTTTGAACAATGATTATAAACAAACTTCAAGTTTAATGCTTACTTTTGCGCACATATGAAAGATAAAAAGCTGTAAAATGTAAAAAAATCGCAGGTTTCTAACTTTCTTTTTTAAAAAGTTACTTATAAATGCTAAATTACTTATAAATGAACAAGGGTGCTTAGAATTTTTACACCGCACCGCTCTAAAATCTCTTTTCTTATTCTTATTCCCTCTCTCTTTCTCTCTCTCTTTTTTAGAACCACAACTGTGAACTCACCTTGCGTTTCGCACAGTATTAGTTCAGTTACGGACACTATTAAGTGTCCTATTCTAACCCAGGTATATTCTATACCTTATTCTCTCTTACTTGCTGAGAAAGCATAGCAGTATATCTATAGCTATGACTAACTGATTTCTTATACATATAGGATATTTTAAAATCTGAAACATAAAAATCCGAAGCTGGAAGATTCGAACTCGCGACCCCTCACTCTAAAGGCGCCCGCTGTATCCACTAGGCCACTGACGCAGTTACAAGTCTTTACATATACGTTATATATAAACTACGGCTTGCAGTGAACTACAAGCCAGTAAGCGTAAAGCCACGCCTCCTAATGTATAAAAGTCAGGAACCAGTTCAGTAGTATTTACTAAAATATAAAGTACTAAACCATATTTTAGTTTCTACATTACAGTTTTGGGATTTCTTCTGAATTTTCGTTAATTGTTAATAAAATCTCATCAAGAATCGTCCAATTTTCTCTATTGCCCAAACTTATGAATAAATTCCGTATTTATTCATGAATATTTTTTTTCCGTGCGGGGTAATATTACAATGATGTATGGAAAAAAAATATTCATGAATAAATACGGAATTTATTCATAAGTTTGGGCAATAGAGAAAATTGGACGATTATTGATGAGCTTTTATTAACAATTAACGAAAATTCAGAAGAAATCCCAAAACTGTAATGTAGAAACTAAAATATGGTTCAGTACTTTATATTTCTGTAAATACTACTGAACTGGTTCCTGACTTTTATACATTAGGAGGCGTGGCTTCACGCTTACTGGCTTGTAGCGCACTGCTA
This sequence comes from Ganaspis brasiliensis, assembly GCA_037103525.1. Taxonomy (NCBI): domain Eukaryota; kingdom Metazoa; phylum Arthropoda; class Insecta; order Hymenoptera; family Figitidae; genus Ganaspis; species Ganaspis brasiliensis. The sequence goes on from JAZKLR010000350.1 coordinate 2,509,304, forward strand.
GCCGTTGCTCGTATATAACGTATATGGTGGATTTCACGTCAGCTGTCCAGCCAAAAAAAAAAAATTTTGTTTAATCCTTTCCCAATTTTTGTTATGAGTTGTGTGACGAAGCAGTTCGTCACAGACGAGGTGATTTAAAGAATAAGTTTTGTTCATTAGTATTTTAGATTATTTGAGGTTGTTCAGAAGTCGAAGCAGCCAGGGTGCCTTGTTTGTGTTACGGCCCCTTAATTGCGCCCGACTTCCGTTTCGTCGCAGTCCCCGTATATTTTCAAATTATAAATTCGTTGGTAATAAATAAGGCAATACAGTTTCGAGTGGGGTGTTTGCGCGGCTTTTCCGTTTTTCCCGCGTCAAAGCAGAGCCCTCTTTTCTTTTTCAGGTTTGATTTCGCGGGAAATTGGGGCGTGAGGTTCGACCCAGGTCGTGATACTGAGGGAGAGGCCAGTACTTGAGGGGCGAAGCCCCCACCCCTTTCTAATCTACGAGCCGGCTCGATCAGCCGGTCAAGGCAGATTACCTTTCCGGGCGTGATTAAGGAAACACGTGCGTTTTGTGTGGATCTAAGTTCTTGTGATTCTTTTGGAAAATTATAGTGGATACGAGGCTGTTTTGAATATTTTACGAAAGGAAGTGTTTCCTTTAGTACGTCGTGTACTTTCTGTAAAGCCCTGTAAACTTGAAGTAGTGGAATAAATTGATTATTAGTGAGTTCGCGCAATTATTTAGCGCCCATCTGAGTGCTTCCTTTTGTCCCATCCCAGGATCGCGTCGACGAGACCGAAGTCGGAGTTCATCGAACAAGTGGTAAGTTGAGATTTAAAACTTCTTATCAGCCAAATATTTTTGGATTATATAAAAAATTTCCCGAGAGGGAGGGGGTTAAAGTTTGGAACTTTTTGTTAAGACGCTCTCATTTGTTTACTTATTGAGCTTAAAAAAAGTGCTAAAAAAATTTTTTGGTACATGATTTTTCTAGATTTTTTTATCAGCTTTCGATTGGCGTGGTCTATTTTAAATTTTTTTTTTGTTTTGACCAAAATTTTTGAAAATTAAAAATAAATTTCACTTTTTTTCGTCTTTGGGCTCGTTTTATTTTTTTTTATTTTTTTTTTAAAGAAAGCTGAGATTTTTTCCTACAAAATATGTAATTTTCAAAAAACCGTTTTTTCTTGTTTTTAAGAAATTTAATGTTAAAGTTAGCGCGCCACGTCAAGGCGAAGTCTCACTCTACCGTCCAGCTTGTTGCTTTGTGCTGTTTGCATTATTACGTGAATATTTAATTATTCTAATCCTCAATTGAACTCTTCTCTGCATTTCACAGTGCTGAGACTGACATAAAAAGAATTAAGTGCCTGCACTATAGTTCTATTATTTATTTTTTTATGTTCAAATTTTGTTGGCAATTTTTTGATATTGCTTTCTCATAGAGAAAGTATTGTTTTACCTCCACAGGATCGATTGAGATTTTCTGAAATATCATGACATATTTTGAACTCAGGATGTCAAAAATGATGTTTATAAAAAATGTCTTGCTTATGTGTGTAGGTAGTTATATGTGTTAAGATAACTCTGAATTTTTTTTATGTCAGTCTCAGCACTGTAAAATGCAAAGAAAAGTTCAATTAAGGGTTAGAATAATTAAATATCCACGTAATAATGCAAACAGCGCACAGCAACAAGCTGGGCGGTAGAGTGAGTCTTCGCCTTGACGTGGCGCGCTAACTTCAACATTAAATTTCTCAAAAACCAGAAAAAACGGTTTTTTGAAAATTACATATTTTGTAGGAAAAAATTTTAGCTTTCTTTTAAAAATAAAATAAAAAAAATAAAACGAGCCCGAAGGCGAAAAAAAGTGAATTTATTTTTAATTTTCAAAAATTTTGGTCAAAACAAAAAAAAAATTTAAAATAGACCACGCCAATCGAAAGCTGATAAAAAAATCTAGAAAAATCATGTACCAAAAAATTTTTTTAGCACTTTTTTTAAGCTCAATAAGTAAACAAATGAGAGCGTCTTAACAAAAAGTTCCAAACTTTAACCCCCTCCCTCTCGGGAAATTTTTTATATAATCCAAAAATATTTGGCTGATAAATTACTTTCCTATAAGACAACTCATTACAAAAATTGGGAAAGGATTAAACAAAAAATTTTTTTTTTTGGCTGGACAGTTGACGTGAAATGCATCATATGTAAAGACTTGTAACTGCGTCAGTGGCCTAGTGGATACAGCGGGCGGCTTTAGAGTGAGAGGTCGCGAGTTCGAGTCTTCTAGCTTCGGATTTTTCTGTTTCAGATTTTTAAATATTTGATTTAAATCACCAATCTACAGGTAAATTGTACGTTTAAAATCAGACCAAAAGAAGTCAAAATATAAATTTAATTTTTCATCTAATCTTTAAGAATTTTTCAGGAACTAGCTCATTGTTTACCTAAAATATTTAGGTTTGTATTAGTACTAAATTTCCTTCCTTGCCCCAAACTGAAGAACAAAATTCATGAATATTTAAGAAATTATTTTTTTGCGTGCATAATATAACTAATATTACAATATGATATCGCTTTGATATTTATGTAATATTACGTGCTGTTTGAATAATATTTCTAATAATATCTTACAGAATAATTACCATTCAACTCAATAAATATTAATGTCTCATTAACTATTTTAGAGGATTCATCTATTCTAAATAAGCAACAAATGTTTTAAGCAAATATAATGCAAAACTTAAATCTGAGTATTTTTGGAGTCTCTGATGCCTTCCAGGACTATGTTGCCAGAAGCCTGAACAAAATATTAGAAAAGTAAGTTCTTTTAATATTTAATTTATAAAATTAAAAATGGGTTTTGAATGAAGTATGTTAGAATTTACAGTCTTTGCTTCCTCATAGAGAATAAGCTTTGTGATCGCTAAGATTTTTGATTTTCCAAAAACAGTTTAAATCGATTTATTAATTTAAGCACCTTTTTTCATCGAGAAAAATCGATTTTGCCAAAATATTCTTTCATGCTAAAAATAGAACTTAATGAATTGGAAAATCATGTCCCTCGTCTAAAAACGAATTGATAAGACCTGTATAGAGTAGGGTAGAGTCAGGGGTAAAGGGCCAGTTCAGGTAGTGGTACATTGTAATTTTCTGACAAACTACTGAAAAAAAGTTACAAATTGGAACACCGGGAGTGATGGTACTATTGCTCTATCTTATAAAATAATTTATTAAATTTAATTTTAACTTCGTATGTAATTATCTAACAGTACATCAAAAACATATAAAATGTATATTTGTCACTAGCAAAATTACAAAAAAATTTATAATCTATCGTTAAAAATATCGAGCGTTTTTAGCTTAATATTACATGTATGTTTTTTTTTAATTCACGGATTTTAATTCAGTTCGTGTGAATTTAGGCAAGTTTGGACATATTTTTATGCTCTCTAAATATGAAATAGCGAAATTCCACTAATTTGCAGCGAATAGTCGCTTTTTCAAAAAGCTATAAGTATACCACTGTGAATTAGCAAATATTCACTTTTTCAATCAGTGAAAAATAAATTCACTTATCTAATAAGCGAATATTCACTTTTCTAATCAGTGACAGATAAATTCACTGATTCAATAAGTGAAAATATCACTCATTCAATCAGTGAAAACTAAATTGAGACAATAAGCGTAAATTTATAACTTAAATTTGAATTTTTTCACAAAAGTACTAATTTAAATTATGTAGTACTTTTATCATTGGAAATTAAGTTTTTAAGTGCGTTTACAAATTTTCAATATCGTACAAAGAAAGGAATTTTTAATACAGAAGATATCTACAATTATTTAAAATTATTATTTAATAAATTGTTTTAAATGAATTTTACAAAATTATACTTAAAAAGTAACACGTTTTTCTTTCTACAACATATTAATATTACCCAGAGACAGTATTAAAATCTAAATATATAATACGCACGATTAAAATATAAAATAACACTTTTGATTGAAAGTAATAGTTTCTTTAAAGCTTAAGATGAATCAATAAAGAAAGAACATTATTTAAAAGATAAATAATAATAATAATCTTTGAACGAATTATATTAATTTCTTTAAAGTTTTAAATTAACTATATATTAAAGAAAGAACATCTTATAGACGATAATATTTAATAATCTTTGAAGTGAATGAGCATCAGTTAATATTTTCGTCTGTAACGGCATCGTCATCCAATTCCAGGTTACACAGATTTATGTGAAGAGATGTTACAACTCCACGAGTTTCAGCATCCAAATTATATACATAGGTTTCAATAAAATTGAAAAAATTTTGCAAACCTGCAGGGTAGCATAGATTTAAGGCGAAATAAGTCTTGAACAATAAGTCAAAAGCATTGACAGGATCATCGTTAAGCGGTTTAAGGAACCAACCATCTCTTTGTACAAAACAAGTTTTATTTCCGTTTTGACCTTCCGTACAAATGATGTAGGGTTGCACATTTGTATTAGCCATTGACGCTGTTTGCTTGCTATCGTTGGGCAAGTTTGTACCTTCCTAAAAGGCATCAAAAAGTTGTGTTATAATTATTTATAAATAATTTAAAATTTAATACTATATAAATCTTAATATTATCATTATCAGCTATTTTATATTTTAATCTGAAATAGTTTATATGAAAAAACTCTTACAGGTACAAATTTGATAAAAGAAGAACTCGAGTCTTTAGGAATTTGATCTTTTACAGCATCCGTTTCATCCTCAATCCTTGGCTGTAAAAAATATTTAAATAAACAAAAAATTCAGAGTTGTTTCAGATATTATAAAAAGAAATATTGTTTTTTACTCTTTTATTTTTATTTTCCTTTCTTTTTTTTCTGTGCTTATGGTATTTCTTTTCACAGATGCATTATTCATCGGCAACAAACTTGCAAGAATCACAAGGGCTCTTAGACTTTCTGTAAAAAAGTATTTTAAATATTTTAGGTCTGTCAAAAATTGTTTTTAATACTAAAATGGATATAAAAGAAACACATATAACAGAATATGACAATTAACGTAACCCGTCTAGATTATGACTTTTAAACTAATGGTAGTTTTTTTAGCTTTTTATAGTCTGTTAAGAACGTTTAAGGATTTTTTACTTCAATGGTCTGAAAATATTTTTAGAATTTATTTCGAAACTAATTTTATAAACTTCCGCAAAATCAGAAAAGTTTTACAAAATTAATTTAAAGACAAAATTTAAACAGATACTTTGTAGATGATATATTAAGTAATCTATAAAGTTTCTTCTGAGATAACATTCAATTTTTCTGTTTTACCATTAGTAGTGATGATATTTTAGGTAATTATATAAAGTTTCATGAAAAAACGTATAATTTTTCTTATTTACCATTAGTAATGTGCTGAAATCTTTTATACAAATCATAACTATTTATTTTTGAATAATTTAAAATTCTTAAGCAATAATAGGAGGGAAATTTTGATATGAAGTTATCTCCTTTACTTCCAAAAAGTCCTTCAAATTCCCTATCAATCTGAAAACAATTTTGATTATAATAACAGGTTCATAAAATTTATTTGTTAATTTAAGGGGCCGTCCATAAATTACGTAAGGTCTTTTGGGTAGGGGGGTGGGTGAAACATTTTTCTATGCTAACTTACATAGGTGGGTACCTGGTCAAATAAATTTCTTACGTAAGATATATTTTTTATTTTTACTCAATAAATTTTGGAAATATTCAAGCCGTGTAAAAAACACCAAACATTTATTTATTAAACAATTTTTTTAAATTAATTTCATTAAACAGGCATCACAGTACCCTTTATATTAAAAAGAGATGAAATCTTTCCCTGGAAAAGGTGACAAAAAATAAAAGAAAAAAAAATGTAAGAAAATAATACAAAATTGAAGAAATAAATTAAAATTGGAAAAAATAATCAATAATTGAAAAAAAATTACAAACTGACGAAAATAATTGACAATTGAAAACAAAATTCGAAAAATGGCTAGCATAATACACTGCCAAACAAAATAATTGAGAAAATTTAAGAATAATTATAAAATTTTAAAAGAATAACTGAAATTTCAGAACATTGTTGGAAATTATTGAAAATTGCCAAAAATAACTGATAATTGAATGAAATAATTGCAAAATGACGAGAATAACAAAAAATTGAAGAGAATATTAAAAAAATGATGAAAATATTTGACAATTAAAAAAGTAATTTAAAAAATGTCAAGATTAATAGACAACGGAAAAAATAATTTAAAAAATTAAACAAAAATTATTAAATTTAAAGAAAATAATTTTAAATTGAAAAATTATAGAAATAATTGTTGGGAATAATTGCACATTTAACACCTGGATTGAAAATATAAATAAATAATTAGGGACCATTGAACAAAATAATTAAAAGTTAAAAATTGAAGAAAATGATTAAAAATAGAAGAATGGAATTGGAATTTAAAGAATATAATTGAGAATTGAAAAAAGTGACCTAAAAAAGCCGAGAATTATTGAATACATAAAAAAATAATTAAAAACTAAAAAATGGAATTAAAATTTGAAAAAAATTGTAAATTGAAGAAAAAAATTAAACAATTGAATTTAAAATTAAAAAAAGTAAATAATAATAAAAAATAAATTTTTAAAAAAAGTTAAGAATTTTTTAATAATTAAGAAATTAAATAAAAAAATAAAAAAAAAGTAAATAAAATTTGAAGAAAATAATTCAAAACTGAAAAAAAATTCAAACATTGAATCTGAATTTTATGAACAATACTTCGAAAAAATTATATATTTTTGACCCCAAAGAAGTGAAAAAGGTGTTAAATCATCAAAATAAGTGAAAAAGGTGACAAAATTGCAAAAAGGTGACAAAATCGAAAAAAGGTTTAAAGGTGACTGTCTGTGATGCCTGCACTAATTACTCAATTTTTAATTACTCAATTAATTAATTAATTCTTAATAATTAATAATAATAATTAATAATTAATTCTTTAATTACTAATTACACAATTCTCGTAAAAAAATATATATACAAAAAAATTACGTAAGAAAAAAGGGGGAGGGGGTGGATTAAATACTTACGGAGCCTTACAGACGTGGGTGCATGGGTCAAAATCTATGAAAAATGCCTTACGTAATTTAAGGATGGCCCCTAACTAGTTAGCAATATTCAATTTACCATCTCGCCATTGAAATCTAACAAACGTGGATACTCCTTAAAAATGAGTGATATTGTAGGCCCTGTCTTCAGAATCCACTCTCGTCTATTTGGCATAGTTTCCATTAAATGTTTTTCTATATCACTTCTGTTTTGGTTTGAAGGATGCTTAAATTTCATCCAAGCGATCTAATATTAAAGAAACATAAAATAAACCGCTTTATAAATCTTTTTTTTTTCATAAATAAAAAACATAATATTTTCAATAATAAGACAAACCTTTGATGACAATTCTTCTTTTGACAACAAATTTGTCAAAACGCAAGATGATTTCTTGTTGACACTTGCTTTTTGAGTTTTGCCTTTATATTTTTTTTGTAGAAGGACTGAGATTTGTACGCATAGTCAACAATAGGTATCCTATAAATCCTTTTTTGGTTTCTTCACAATAATAATGTTCCTAAAAAAAAAATTTCTAATTTATCTATTTAGTTATACATTAATAAAGAATTGATTGTTATTTAATATTATTTTGTTTAAGATATAAAAAATGAGTTTAATTACACGAACACATATAAAAAGTAAAATACTCAGGTCTGGGTACAAAAAAACTCATATATTCTCATGTATTTTGATGAATTAAATCTACATTCTTCATCAAAATTGGACCTGCATGTCTAGGTTTTCTCCTGATTTCAGAAACACTTAAAAATCGCTAAAATTGCACTTTTTTGTTATTAAAAGTCGGGTTCAATTTCTAACGTATAAAAATGCCGGTTTAGCGAGTTTTAGGTTTTCCTAAAGTCAGAACCAAGCCTAGATGTGCTATACCAATTCTGATAACAAATTCGGATTTAGTGCATCAAAATACATAGGAATATATATACGAGTCTCATACCCAGACCTGGATTTTTTTATGTTGCTGCGTTATTTGCTTAAATTAAGCAAAATATTCAAAAAATAAAAAAATTCTGTTTATTGGAACTATTTGCTTTAGTTAGTTCTTCTATAAAAATAATATGCTTACGTATCCTTTTTTAGCTTTCAAATCTTTTAGAAGAGGAAACTCTGTCACTATCGCCTTTGCTAATGCGGCTTTCGATTCTTCAGAAAGATAACTGAAAATAATAGAATATTGTTTATTTAAACCTTAGAAACATGTATTTTAAGGGTGAATTCAATTTTAAATTAATTCACTTTGAGTATATAAGAGGAACATTTTTTAAATTAAATTTTCTCTTATTTGAGAAAACCAAATTACCTTTGTTATAATTAGCAAGTTTGAAAGGAATTTTTCTAAACTTTATGACGGTAAAAGAATTGTTTTTTAATTATATAGTTTGAATTGAATACAAAATTAAGTTTCAAAAATAAACTTCTAAAACACGTTTCGCATTTTGGTCAAATTTATGTTCAGAGAAAAGCCTACATATTTTTTTTTTTTTTTAAATTTTAAACTGCATTTGGTATTCAAAAGCTGAAGGTAAAGTTAAGTCAAATTAAAGTTTTTTTTAAATATTTTTTATTATAATCAAATTTGTGTTTTGCTTTTCAAAACTGCTAACAAGAAAAATAATCCTATTTTATTGAATAAAGGGGAATTTTATTTGAAAATGGTCTCAAATTGTCAACTGTTTTGGGTTTTAAATAGAATTTCTCAATTTTTGTTAAACCAACTTATAAATTGAACTTACCAGTCACCCTGAACTTTCACAAGCTCGTTGACGAGTATTCGAATAGAATTATGAGAGAAAATTAAATTATGCTTAAGTTTTTTCTAATCTTCAAGGGCTTTGGGTTTTAAATTTTCTAATTAAAAAATATAAACTAAGCGCTAACCCTTGCTTTTTAGTATGACACTAAACAATAATATATCGAAGAGTAGTAAACAATTCATTGGAGGTAGGTTTCGTCCAGCAACAAAACGGTTTAAAATGTGCAAGGTTAGATACCTGTATAAATCGTCGAGGACATTCATCATCATCTGGTAAAATGCAATAAGTGTTTAAGTTTGCATCAAAAAAAGATGTTGAACAGACTGAAATTTTAAAGAAGACTTCAGTTTCATGTAAAATAACAATTTCTTTAATACGGCCAAAAAAAGGTAAGTCTTCCTCTTGAGTAAATGAAACCTCAAGACACACTTATAAACCTGTTCGGTACTCAGTTCCATTTACACGAACGGAAGAGGCACGGAAAACTCCATCTGTATCAATATACCCGAGATCATGTAAGTCTTCTCTACTAATGACATTTTCTACAAAATCTGGAGTAAATGATAATAACTGAAATCTATTCAATTGCACATCACCAGCGGCCCATTTTGAGCTTTGAGTGCACTGTGAGACTCTTATGACTGTTTTTGGAGGATTTTTAAAATTATGGACATTTTGACCACGACGTTTTATTTGTGCGTGCTTTGCTTCGAACCTAATGCAGTTATAGAGAGACATTGGACCCGACCATATGTTGCAATCTGCATAGTGATCCATATGATGGAACTTATTTATAAGATTGACATCGGGGAAACATCTACGGAAGTTCATTACAAAATCCTTGACAAGAACTCTTAGATAAGGGATCATCGACTCGTGTACTTTTGGAGCGAATACTATCTCCATGATTCTAAGTAAACAAATAATAGGGTCCAAGAACTTATTATCAGCCTCAACTTTATCAGCAATTAGAAAAGGAAACGCGCGCAACAAAAGCCACATCTGCATGCCCTATTGACTTAATTTATTTTCTTTTTTTTTAATCATAGCTGCAGTGAAATTGGCTGACGGTTTATTCGGCATCTCTACAGAACCGTAATTAAAGGAACATATTCTTCCATTAAAAAATTCAACATCAAATTTGCCTTGTACGAATATAAGTTCATTAAGCACCAGTTTTAGAACCATAGGACCAACTCCTTGTAGAATGTCGTGAAAAATATCGAAAACTTTGTTCCGAGAAGTATGAAAAAATCTCGATTCATTTAAATAACATTCTCCCCTCATTCCTGTTTTTTTCATTGAGTCAGGTGAAAAGTTATTTCTTTTTAAAGATGCTAGATGCTGATGATAGAGGTTCTCACTTCTTTCTTCTGATGCTTCAATGGACCCAGCATGCAAATCTCCTCGTGAATACATGCACATTCGACAAAAATGATGAGCCGATGGACCTAAAAGATTATAAACTTGATGCACTGCGAGTCCATCACCACAAAATGCGGATACAGAAGCTCTTTATATAAAATCTTTTCCTCCTATCTGCACAATAACTCCTTCGCTGCTTTCTAGTTTTAATAAATCGTGCATAAAAGGAGCAAGTATTGTTTCGAATCCATACTTTTTGACATCCACGTCACAACAAAGTAAAAGAACGTGAATGTCACTAACTTCCGAGTTCATTTGTGGAGGCAAATTATCAACCATGAAATAAAAAGCGCCTAGTTTATGCACTCCTGCCTTTGAACCCAGAGGGTTTACAATTTCCAGCTCATCATAATAGATCTTCAGTCTTAAGGCTTGTGGAAATCGAGAAAAGAATGGGTGAATTTTAAAATGTTCCCCGTCGATAAAAGATGCTTTTATTCCTTCTGGCGATTTCTGTTCATCAAGAATATATTCCCTAACAGCATCGTTCGACATCACTAGAGTTAATATTTTTATAATCGGCAAATATTGGAATGTTTCCATAACCATTTTAGGAATATATGAACAAGTCTCAGAATTAAATCTACTGTCGATTCTATAACCTAAAGGTATTTCTTCTGCATCGATATACCCACAATTAATTCGAAGAGTGTCAATTTGTTCTTCTAAAGTTCTAATTCCACCAAAAGGATTTTCAAAGTCAAAAGCTTTCATCAAGTCTTTTATATTATTCTCATTTAACAATTGTTGATCTCTTAAGCGCCTAGAAACTTTTTCTTTTAAAAAATCACGCAAATAAAATGAGAAATCTTCTAATTTGTCTAAAATAGACGTCATCATACTTCCAATCATTGACCCATTACAATAAAATTCACCGATCATTCGAGTGATGAAAGTTTTCAAATCATATCTAATCTCATCATTAACTTCATTTTCATCTATTTCAATATCAACATGATCATTATTACCATCTAGGTTGTTCTAATTGTTATGCTCGTTAAAATAATTATTATCTATTTGTAATAAGTTTATGGGAACTGGTTAATGACGTTCAGGTCTATCTGCTCTTTCTTCAGTATGGAAATCTCTAATGTGTTTTCTAAGCGAGTAAAAATGCATAAATCTACGCTGACAACCATTCTGACCAAACAAGAAACCTCTATTGCCTATTCCCTGACTTAAGGACGTTGGAACCCGAAGCTGAGAGTGGCGTAGAAACACTTTTTCCTCCTTTGCTCGAAAATTTCCCTTTTATGAATTTTTTTTAAAAACACTGGACACTTTTTCAAAAAAGGGCTATGGTAGACAAAAGTATTTGCGATAATGAATTTTTTTAACATTTGTTTTGTGCAAACAAATGTGCCTACGAGCGTCAAAATTAACTCCCGTTTTGACATTGCAAGATTTTCTGTAAAAGATGGCCGCCGCTTGTCAGCTGGGCACGGGCTACGTGACATGGGCCTCAAGTGAGATGGCGGCGGCCATCTTTTACGGAAAATCTTGCAATGTCAAAACGGGAGTTAATTTTGACGCTCGTAGGCACATTTGTTTGCAAAAAACAAATGTTTAAAAAAGTCCTTATCTGAAATACTTTTGTCTACCATAGCCCTTTTTTTGAAAAAGTGTCCAGTGTTTTTAAAAAAAATTCATAAAAGGGAAATTTTCGAGCAAAGGAGGAAAAAGTGTTTCTACGCCACTCTCAGCTTCGGGTTCCAACGTCCTTAATGCCAATCCATGTTGATTAACTAAATGAGTGCTTAAACCATTTAACCCATCAGGAACATTATCTTGACATAAAAAACAGTTTAATCGTTCCATCTTAATGCCTTATCTGGCGCTTTAATATTGCAATATTAATAATAGGTAAAATTATTAAACGAACTCAATTTCTGAAAAACAAAATTTAATACATAAGGGTCAAACTATTGACTTTCGTCTGAGGGCTACCGCTGACATATTTTTTGAAGAAAAATAAGTTTCAGAAAATACGAAACTTCAAACTTTTCTGAATATATTGTAGTGTTATAGTGTAAAATTTTATTTCTTTAAGAGTTATTATTAATTAAAAGTAGAAGGTTCACGATGTGATTTTGTAACCTTAAATTTGGAACTTTTTAAAAACACGTTATATTTAAAAAATTATTAAATATTAGAAATTAAAAGTTAGCAGAAATATTAATCCCGTTATTTTAATCCTAAAAATAATAGAAATTTTATTTAAATACATTATTTTAAAATAATAATATAATTTGAAAAATTTGAACTTGTGAAAATTTTCATGATTTTTATAAGCTTATAACTATTTTTTTAGAGCTTCCAATAGTTTAAGGATTTGAATATATTTTATTATTAATATAACTTACTTGCTATTAAAATTTGTCGAAAGCCTTTTTGCTTCGTTTAGGAAATAATTAAAATTGAAAATTGTCTTTTTAAAAATGTTAAGGACGTTGGAACCCGAAGCTGAGAGTGGCGTAGAAACACTTTTTCCTCCTTTGCTCGAAAATTTCCCTTTTATGAATTTTTTTTAAAAACACTGGACACTTTTTCAAAAAAAGGGCTATGGTAGACAAAAGTATTTGAGATAAGGAATTTTTTAAACATTTGTTTTATGCAAACAAATGTGCCTACGAGCGTCAAAATTAACTCCCGTTTTGACATTGCAAGATTTTTCGTAAAAGATGGTTGCCGCCATCTCACTTGAGGCCTATGTCACGTAGCCTGTGCCCAGCTGACGAGCGGCGGCCATCTTTTACAGAAAATCTTGCAATGTCAAAACGGGAGTTAATTTTGACGCTCGTAGGCACATTTGTTTGCATAAAACAAATGTTTAAAAAATTCATTATCTTAAATACTTTTGTCTATCTTAGCCCTTTTTTTGAAAAAGTGTCCAGTGTTCCTAAAAAAAATTCATAAAAAGGAAATTTTCGAGCAAAGGAGGAAAAAGTGTTTCTACGCCACTCTCAGCTTTCAGGTTCCAACGTCCTTAATTCTGGTACTTGAAGTAAACAAACCAATTTCACATTGCTGTATTTAAATTAAATTTTAACTTTTTTAAATAGACAAAAAAATTTTTTTTAAACAAAGCAAAACGCCTTAGCCAAATTTTAATAGCAAGAAAGTTATATTAATAATAAAATATATTCAAATCCTTAAATTATTAGGAGCTCCCAAAAAAAGTTATAAGCTTAAAAAAATCATGAACATTTTAACAAGTAAAAATGTTTCAAATTATATTATTATTTTAAAATAATGTATTTTAATAAGATTCTTATTATTTTAAGGATTAAAATAACGGGATTAATATTTCTGGTAAGTTTTGATTTCTAATATTTAATAATTTTTTAAATATAACGTGTTTTTAAAAAGTGCTAAATTTATGGTTACGAAATTACATCGTGAACCTTCTACTTTTAATTAATAATAACTCTTAAAGAAATAAAATTTTACACTATAACACTATAATATATTCAGAAAAGTTTGAAATTTCGTATTTTCTGAAATTAATTCTTTTTTAAAAAAATATGCCAGCGACAGCCCTCAGACGAAAGTCAATTGTTTTAACCCATAATTAATCTATAATTATGTATCTAGTACAAATTTATCTTATTTATCTATTTTAATTTATTTAAAACAAAAATTTTAATTTTTACTTCCGTTTTTGGTTAAAACTTTATTTTAAATATTTTATGCGATTATATTTTAACGTAATTAAAAAAATTTAATAGAGTCTTGTATGAAATATAAAATTAAAGTTCAAAATCTAATGTTTATTTTTTACTTGTATGAGTTTATTCTATATAAAACAAAAAATTTGGATCCAATTATTAATTAAAGTTAGATTATAAGTGCGAGTAAACATAACCTCAAAATATGAGTGGAGCACCGCTACTACCAAATAGATTATTGAATTGAATAAGTACTATCGTTTTAAAACAAGGTGTCATACTACAAAATATTTACAACAATTTATGTAAAGAGTGATTCTATAAAATTATTATTTAAGTTCGACAGAACTTTTTGGCTAATATAATAGGTACACAATTAAACTGTGTTTAAGGATTTTTACTAATAGTTTTATATTTAAATTTATTATAAACTATTACTTCAGGAATGAATTACACAGGCCGACAAAATTAAACCTAACTTCAGAACCAAGAACCGGACTATGATTTTCCGAAGGTTTTTGACGCGCTGAATTCGAATCTGACGTCAGAATAGCCCCATTACCTCAGGTTTTAGAGATATCTTAACCTAAATGTGCAAAAATCACGTTTTTTGCTAGATTGAAGGTCTTATAACATCGGGAGGAAAATTTTTTTCAAAAGGATAGGAATTGTTTTTAAGAGTACTACTCTTGACCTTTAAAATGCACTTTGGAAACTTAAAATATCTTAATTCGTCTCCTAAGTAAAGGCCTGTTGAATTTACTGAGTTTGGCAAATTTTACGACATTGAGTAACTAAGTATTATAAAGAGTAAATTCGAAAATAGAGAAGAATATGAGTACATACACTTGAATTTCCAACGGCTTATTAGATTTTAGGTTTCGGAGATTACATACTTGAAAATTGATTTGCAAAATTCAAAATGGCGGATCTAACATGTCGGGTTCTAAATTTCTAAAGTCACCCGCCATGTTAGATCCGCCATTTTGAATTTTGCAATTCTATTTTCAAGTACGTAATCTCCGACACCTAAAATCTAATAAGCCGTTGGAAATTCAAGTGTATGGACTCATATTCTTCTCTATTTTCGAATTTACTCTTTATCATACTTAGTTACTCAATGTCGTAAAATTTGCCAAACTAAGTAAATTCAACAGGCCTTTACTTAGAGACGAATTAAGATATTTTAAGTTTCCAAAGTGCATTTTAAAGGTCAAGAGTAGTACTCTTAAAAACAATTCCTATCCTTTTGAAAAAAATTTTCCTCCCGATGTTATAAGACCTTAAATCTAGTAAAAAAACGTGATTTTTGCACTTTTAGATTAAGATATCTCTAAAACCTGAGGTGATGGGGCTATTCTGACGTCAGATTCGAATTCAGTGCGTCAAAAACCTTCGGAAAATCATAGTCCGGTTCTTGGTTCAAAATTTTGTCGGCCTGTGTTATTATTTATTAAAGGCTTTATTTTTTAGTCAATTTATTTTTTATTTGAGTAATTTTTAAAAGTATTTAAGTTTTAAAAAATTATGATCACTTAAACGTTGACATCATTGTAATTGAATTTAAACTACTTCAACTATAAATACACCTTTTAAATTTCCTTAACTTGTAAAATTCATCTTAAAAAGACAAAATAAAATTTACTTTTGCATCAGAATTATGCACAGTGAAAAAATAATATATATTTTAGTCTGATAGAAAATATACCTTTCAAAATCAAAAACGTGTCTTCCGTAACGCCAAACGATTTCAGTTTGTTTTCGTAGTCTTCCATATCGTGTATAGGCAAAAAAAAATATTTTTTAATACGATGTTAATTCTGTTGATTTAATTTGTCAACATAAAATCCTAAAAAAGAAAAATACATTGTTACAAAAAAGTTCATTTTAGGTTAGGTTTCTGAATCGAGAATCGGATATTACTTAACGCACGAAGTATATAACATTAGCGTCATTGTTGAAAATTCTAAATCGTTATAACTAACTTACCTTATTTCATAAGAATAATTGTAAATGTTTCTGCTACATTAGAACAAGAAGGATTTCAATTTAATATGTGAATTATAAATGTGCAGTTCATCCAAGTTCATCTTCTATTTTCACGAAATACGAATAGCATAGATGCATTAGTGCGCACTCGCATTGTGCAGACGGCAAGTTCGTTAGTTTGAAAGTGATGTTCACTGTTTCGCAGTGACATCTGCGTTCACTGATTCAATTAGCGACATTTTCGCTTATTCAAACCAAACCAAACCAAATTTAGAGAGTGTGTATGTATAAGTTACAATTTTTATTGAAACCGGAAATATATATATATATTAGTTTTATCTTTCTCGGACAATCAGGAGAGACCAAACAATTTTTTCCTGGTGAGATGGAACAGTTATATAAAAACAAAAGCATCAAGCTTCTAACCAAATATGTTTGTTTACGTTTATAATTTACGGGTTAAAATTGAATTACGTCAAATTTTACGGATAAGTAATTAATTACAAATTAATTTAATCAGTAATTTAAGTTCTGAGTGTCTTTTTGAAAGTTTATTGGAAGTATTGAATTGAATTCTTACGCGTAAAAAAAGTTGCGAAATGTCTTACAGTGCAAACGACAAAGTTCACGCTATACTACACGTGTCAATTTGAGAAGAAAATCGCGAAAATTGATTCGAATTATCAACTTTGTAAAATAAGGAAATTTTCATGTATTTAAAGAAACTTATCTATAATTCCTTAGAATTTTCAGTGGTTTAAAAAAAGGTGTTCCAACTCTCCCGGACTTAACCTAATTGAGGTATGCGAAAACACACGACGTCTAAAAGTTTTAGCCATATTGATTTATTAATTACAAATAGTATAGAAAAAAAAACTGTTTTTGACGTAGCGGAGAACAAATTTGGTTAACATACGACATTGATTTTTATAGAAATAGAACTCTTTTAAGCATAAGAATATTGTAATTTATTTTGTTCAGGGTCATTACTAAAACATTCCGATAATTTAAAGTTTTCAAAAATATTATTAATATTGTAAACCACGTACCGGGAATGAGTTACATTTAACTCAATTAATATACGGTTTATAGGAATTCTTTTGAAGAAGGTTGTTTAGGGAATATTTTTAAATTATTTATTAATGGTTAGCACAGATGTAGGCTCCGGAAGCTAGGACCACGAAAATTCCTTAGAATTTCCGATCCCCTCGCAACTGGAGGTGTACGTTTATTTATCCATCCAACAACACCAGAAGGATTCTTTTATTTTAATTACTTAAAGGTTATGGGGGCTCAAGGAACTTGAATAAACTTCAATAACAACTTTAATTAAGATAATTTTAACAAACCGTATTTGGTCCCTTAGAAAGCCATCTCTGCTCTCCTGATTCACCTTATACCTTATCCTTATTCTTATCCTTATCCTTATCTTTATCCACATCCTTATCCTTTGGTTAAGAATGCCTCCTTGTCCAATTGAAAACTGTCCACTTCGCTGACGGCAAACTATCACACACTCGCGCACAAATTCCATTTTCTATTTTGATGTTCTTCTCTTCACTCTCAATTTCCAACTGAACTTTTCTTATCTGTCTAGCCCTCTCATTCTCCATCCTTTTCTTCTATTCATCTGAAACACCTTTTCTCCGCCTTTCATGGTCATTGTCCCAAAACCTTGACGCCAGGTTGTTATGTCAACAAATAGTCATTGTCTCAGAGTAAACTTGAAACTCGAGTTCAAATCATAAGGCATTAAATAAAGACATTATTTTAATCTCTCAAATATTACATTTATTTTGGTCGGCAACAAATATATTATAACCCAAGCAGCACGTAATATTACATGAATATCACAGTGACATCATATTGTAATATTCGTAATATTACGGGGTGATATTGACGTGATATTGAAATGTCCGCCTAAATACAGTGATATTAAGGTAATATGACGATGATATTAAGGTAATATTACAAATATTTATTTAACATTTGTTAAAATATTTTTAAAAAATTTGGCTTACACGGGGTTCGAATACGCAACGTTCGACACGACGTAAATACGCCTTGTACCTCTCGGCCATCATAGTTCTTGGAATGTATTTCAGAAAGTGTTCTTCAAGTAGTACCTTAAATTCTCTTTGGTACAATATGAAGAACACTTTCTGAACTATATTCCAAGAGCTAAAAGGCCGAGAGGTACAAGGCGTATTCACGTTGTGTTGAACGTTGCGTGTTCCAACCCCATGTGCGCCGAATTTTTTTGAAATATTTTATTTAATGTAAAATAAATATTGAAATAAATAAATATTTGTAATATTACCTCAATATCATCGTAATATTACTTGTAATATTGCATCAATATCACTGTAATATTACTTGTAATATTACCTTGAGGCGGACATTTCAATATCACGTCAATATCACTGTAATATCACCCCGTAATATTACGAATATCTTTCGAGCCCGCCTTCGGCGGGCATCGAAATCTAGTGGCGTGCCATAAACAGTATTTTTTGACCAAAAGTATTTTCTGACAGAAAGTAATTTTTGTCCAAAAGTATTTTTTGTCCAAAAGTATTTTCTGACAGAAAGTATTTTTTGACCAAATGTATTTTTTGACCAAAAGTATTTTCTGACAGAAAGTATTTTTTGCCAAAAAATATATTCTGACAAAAATTATTTTCATGCAGAGTGTTTGAAACAAACTTTTTTAAGCAACATAGGTCTCTTCAAAAAATTATTAAATTGAAATATCCATTATTGAATATACATCCGATTAGCACATATTCTAGATTTATTTTAAACTTCTTTACTTACATATTTTGATGTGCTAATTACGATTATCATAGTGAAAATTGGCACCTAGAAAGATTCCCTTGGAAACATCCCGGAAACACTCCCTCGGAAACTTCCCGTAAACACACCTTGGAAACTTCCTGGGAACTTCCCGGAAACATTCCTTGAAAACTTATTGGAAACTTTTCAAAAACTTCCCTTGGAGACTTCCTGTACATTTCCCGGAGACTTCGTTTGGAAACTTCTCTAAAATATCCCTTGTTAACTTCCCGGAAACTTTCTTTGGTAACTTCCCTAAAACATATCTTGTAAAATTCCTGAAAACTTTCCGGAAACATTCCTCGGGAACTTCCTGGAAATTTCTCAGAGACTTCGTTTGGAAACTTCTCTAAAACATCCCTTAAAAATTTCCTGGAAACTTCATGGGAACTTTCTTTGGTAACTTCTCTAAAACATCCCTTGAAAACTTCCTGAAAACTTTCCGGAAACATTCCTTGGAATTTTCCAGAAGACCTGCTTTGGAAACTTGACGAAAACATTCCTTAGGAACTTCCTAAAAACTTCTCGGAGACTTCCTTTGAAAACTTTCAGGAAACATCCCTTGAAAACTTTCCAGAAACTTCCATTGGAAACTTCCTAGAAACTTCCTTTGAAAACTTCTCTGAAACATCCCTTGAAAACTTCCTGTAAATTTCCCGGAAACATTTTTTAAAATGTTCCTGAAAACACCCCTTGGAAACTTTCAGTTATTTTTTTTAACTTAAATGATAAATAATTTTTTAAAAAAGAGTTGTTAATTTTTCTTTAGAAAGCTGACAATTTAACAGTGAGGTGTAATATTAAATAATTTAATAATTAAAGCGCCATAATAAGTATAATCAGCGCCTAATACAGGGTGGTTATAGGGTGTCATACAAAGTATAAAATGCTTTTAAATCAAAAGACATTTGGGTATAACATTTTTTTCAATAATCAGATTATTGTTCATTGTTTATTATTAGTATAGAGGCTATTTTCATCGTCATTGACACGTTTTTTATTTTTTAAAGAAAAGTATTAACTTTTTGTGAAAAATATATACAACATAAAATGTTTATTTTTATTAGATCTAAAATTTCTATCTAAAATATTTTTTATAATCCTTGTAAAAAAATTCTGATTATTTTATGAAATTCTAACAAAAACCGTAAATTTTTATGGTATTTTAATGGTTTTTACCTCGATAACCTAATTTACGCTAATTTTCACTATTATTTTCGTAGTCTGTGGATCAAGATACAGAAGTATACCAAATTTCATTAAAATCAAAGGTATGAAGTTTTCGTAAGTACACCCTTAACCCTTTACTTGTTTACTGATGTTTTATAATATTTTGTACATTATAATTTTGCAGAAATAATTTATTTATCTTGGGCCCTATATAATGCCTAATTTTTATTTTCGCACAAAGAGTGAACAGCTGAATTATTATTAACCACTTTGGCGGTATGACGCCAATTTTGGCCGCCAAATTGGCGTCATACCGCCGAAGGGGTTAACAAACTTTCTTATATTTTAAACGATTTTCTAAAAAAAACTGTACAAAATTAATTTTTTTTTATTTTGGGCCTTATAATGCCCAATTTTTATTTCTGATAAAATCTGAGTCACCGACCTATAATAATACACCCCTCTACCAATTTTAAATGTAATATTTTTGATTAACTGATTTTTCATTTTTTTAAATAAAAAGAATTCAGATTCAAAAATTGATATTTTCTATTATTTCATCTAAAATCGATTTTGATATTAATTTTTTAAAATGTATAGCAAAATATGTTGTAAGAAACAAAAAAAAATTATTAAAAAAAGATTAGAAGTAATCTAACAGAAAGTCAGTAATATAGAAAAATATGGGGTTTTCAAATTTTTTGAAAAATTGGCATATCTTCCGTTCTAATTAAAATTTTTGAACTTTCTAAGCTTATAAACCTAACTTGGGTCAAAACATAATATACCACCAAATTGTATTTAAATCGGTTAATTCGTTTAAATGTGATTGGCGTACAAACTTTTGTGACATACAGACAGATAGACAGACAGATAGACAGACAGACAGACATGACATTTTTATTGACACTTTTGAATTCCTTGATGCTCAAAACGAAAGTTTATGTTAAAAATTTGAGATTTTAAACAATATACAGACAAAACTCTGATTTTATTTAAAAGAATTATACGTAAATAGTAGTTACAGTCTATCAAAAAATAAATAAATTTAGAATTTTTTTATTTTTAACATTTTTTGAAAAATTGATCAATCTTCCTTTACAATGAACATTTTTTTAACTAAGTTAATTTATAATTTAAATAAAAAAATCTGAATTGAAGACCTGAAAAATAAACCAGTGTTTTGAATTTTAAATTTTTCTATTTGACGATAAAATTTTAATCAGAAACAATAAAAATAACCATGTAATAAGTTTAAGTCAAATTGATTAAAATATAACAAAAAATCAAAATTCTTGGGTTTTTGAATTTTTCAAAAAAATGTCATAACTTCAGTTCATATTAATATTTTTTAATCTAATATGCATAGAATTTTGAGGTAGGCTAATACCTAAAAGACTGCCAAGTTTTACTTAAATCGGTCAATAAGTTTTTACGTGATGCCTGGTCGAAGTTTTGACGACATACATACATACATACATACAGACATATTTTTGTCGATAGTATTTTCGGAAAATTTAAAGTATAGAAAGAAAAAATGTAACAGAAATTTTCAATTCTGTGCAAAGTACACACAAAACTCTGATTTTATTTATAAAGATATCACAATATGATGTCACTGTGATATTCATGTAATATTATGTGCTGCTTGGGAATAGGTAAACAATTTTGTTGCGTATGACGTGTTTTAGTGTAACTGGGGTACTACCAATGAGACAACTTCTTAAAGAAAGCTTGCTAAGTACCGCAGTTGAGCGCATTTCTGTTGTAAGGTTACAATATTGCATAAAATTTTTTTAAGTATCTACACCTAATGTAATATTATTATTACTAGAACAACAAAAATGCGCGCTACGCGCGCCAAGTGATGGATACAATTGTGTAGAATAAGATTGGTATAAACATTTATTGGCGACTCCAAGAACCTGCGAGGTACAACTTGCACGCGAATGTAAAATGTTTTAAAAATGCGTAAATTTTAACAATTTAATAAAAATTTATTAAATTCAATGTGGTAACATTTTTATTTTATTATCAATAGCAAGAATAACCCTTTAAGATAAAAAAGTGTTTATTATATATCATTATTATTATTATAATCTCATAATTTTATGTTTTCAGATACTTGTTGTTTTTATGTTCGTTAACTTCACTCTTTGAACAAGATCAACCTTCTATATATAATAAATTGACATTTTTCAAGATAAATTTTCCTTACAAGACTTATTTTTACAATGAACCATATTGCTTGATCATTAAAAAAAATCCAAAAACACTGTTCTAAAAGAAAACTACAACTGTTTTCGGAACTTTTTTTTTATAATCAAAGCTGAGATGTCAAGCAAAGTTTTTGTACAATACCCAAGCAGCACGTAATATTACATGAATATCACAGTGACATCATATTGTGATATTCGTAATATTACGGGGTGATATTACAGTGATATTGAGGTGATATTAAAATGTCCGCTTCAAGGTAATATTACAAGTAATATTACAGTGATATTGATGTAATATTACAAGTAATATTACGATGATATAGAGGTAATATTACAATTATTTATTTCAATATTTATTTAACATTAAATAAAATACTTTAAAAAAATTTGGCTCACACGGGGTTCGAACACGCAACGTTCGACACGACGTGAATACGCCTTGTACCTCTCGGCCTTTTAGCTCTTGGAATGTAGTTCAGAAAGTGTTCTTCATATTGTACCAAAGAGAATTTAAGGTACTACATGAAGAACACTTTCTGAATTACATTCCAAGAACTATGATGGCCGAGAGGTACAAGGCGTATTCACGTTGTGTCGAACGTTGCGTGTTCAAACCCCGTGTGAGCCAAATTTTTTTTTAATATTTTATTTAATGTTAAATAAATATTGAAATAAATAAATGTAATATTACCTTAATATCATCGTAATATTACTTTAATATCACTGTAATATTACTTGTAATATTACATCAATGTCACCTGTAATATTACTTGTAATATTACCTTGAGGCGGACATTTCAATATCGCGTCAATATCACTGTAATATCACCCCGTAATATTACCAATATTACAATATGATGTCTCTGTGATATTTATTTAATATTACGTGCTGCTTGGGTATAGTTTTAATTTATACAAAATTGACAGAGCCAATCAACAAAGAGTGAAAAGTGCGTCAAGTAGCCCCGGTCTCCCCTAGTATATGTAGTGTTCTCCATCTTGTCTAACATGCACATTTTTAATAACGTTAATTTTTCTATTATCCCACTATCCCATCTTAAATCACCTTCCTCTATTTATAAAACAATTATTCAAAATTGTTGCTTTTAATAAGATTAAAATAAATTGTCATTAAGAAGAATAATTTTTTCAAAATGTTTTTAATAGAAGTCACAAATGTATAAATACATTATTTACATTATAATATTTTTTTGAAACAAACATGTACAAAATAATGTAAATATAAAAATAATCTATAATCTCTATGATTATAAAAAATTGTGTACATTATTATATTACACTGTAAGACAATGAAAAATTACTTTAAATCGGACCCAACGTCACTTTTTCTTCATGGAAAAGTGAAGAAAATAATGTATATTAAAATTGTCCCCCTCCCCCTACAATTTCATTTTAGAAATACACTACAAATATTCAAGCACAGGAAAAAGCACCCTAAATAAAATGAATCCGTAAATCATTGCCGAAGTGGAAAAGAGTCCAAAAAAAATGACAATTTGTAAGATTTTTTATTTATTTTCTACCGTAAAGTCTCTAAATCTGAATTTGTCAAAAACTACTAATGAAATCGTGAGAAGTCGTCCACCAATTAAATTAATAGAAATTTCTACTAAGAATTAGTGAAACATCACTAATTTTCGGGGTCGGGTTAAACTGTAATATAAATTTTTTTTTTTAGTTTTTCATGACAAACAACATACACTAAGTCTGATTCGAAGTAATTTTTCTTCGTTATTTTTTGTAACACAGTGTTATTAAAGATTAGAAAAAGAAGAAAAATGAGAAGAAATTATTGACGTTCTTCAGCTCTTTGTAATTCTTCTTCGGCAACACGTTTTAAATCTCTCGTGCCGTTAAGGACTTGGCACAATGGTAATAATTGTTCTTCAAGAATTTGTACGTAATCTTCAGTCTGCACTTGCAATTACAGTCTTCCTCCTACAAAAAGTATACTATTACATATATTTATCACTTACTTTACGATTGTTGTGAATATTGATGTTCTATAGAATTAAAAAATCGAAGATCATCATAATATAATACTTATGGATCAAAGCATGCCTAAAATATCAAAGTTGTTCCCTAAGTCTTCAATTTTCATGAAACTTGGTAAAAGTGTATAGAAATATATACAAAAGAAAAATCTGAAAACAATTTTCAAAATTTTAGAAAATTATTAAAAAATTTTCGATTCACATGTATTTAATATTTTTTTTTTTTTTTTGAAATTTTTAAAACGTGATAACTCATCTGACAATAATAATTCGATTTAACTAATTTTTTCAGGGATAACTTATTATTTGGTAAAATGAAAAAAAAAAATTATGACAAAAAATTTTTTTTATTTAACGTAAAAAAATTAAACAAATAATTTAAATAAATTTTTCGTAAAAAAAAGGATATTTCTTTTTCTTTTTAATATTCATTTTTAAATGCCTTATGATTTCACGATTATTTAAAACAAAAAATTGCTAGAGGGTCTTAAACTTTCGGAGGTATTGAATTTATTATATCTGCTGACCGCTCCCCTGAATGCGACTTAGCGCGTAGACGTACAATGAGGAAGAGAAGCTTCTGTGGACAAGTTAACATAGGGCCCAGAAATATTAAGTGATTTAGATGTTTTTTTTTTAACTTGAAGGTAACAAAATTTTGCATAATACCTCTCATTTTTTTTTAAATTTTTTTTCCAATTGTTTATTAAATGTTAACTTGAAAAAAAAAATTTTTTTCCTATTGAAACCAGTTTAATTTTTTATGAAATACATAACTTTTACTAACAATAACGAAAATGTATATTTAATGATTTGAAAACAAATTCTTATAATATACTAATTGTTTAAAATTTTTTTGTATTTGTTATAAACAAAGTAATGGACAAAAGATGTCTTGATGTTTTACTTGTTATTTACCAATTTAATTCTATCTGTTATTCAATATTTGTAACCAATTAGTAATTAGAATTACAAAAAATTATTATAAATGAATGATTTTGGTTTTTTATAAACAAATTCTATAAACAATTTTTCTTGTCTAGTTCCTTATCCTGAAATAATTGAAATTTTGTACACAATATACAATATTAATGCTACAGATAGTTGAATAAAGCACAAGTTATTTTATTTTCAACATTAGCTTTTTTTAAAAAATTATTAATCAACAAATACATAGCTTTATTATTTTTAGTTATATAGGTTTTGTTCTTTTTGCATATCTTCTTAAATTTGAAATATTTTAAACAAAAATTAAAAACTATTAATAATTATTATTTTTATTAATAATTTTATAAACAAGTTTACCTGTTTAATTATTAGAAACTATATTTTAAGAATAATATAAGATATAAAATAACATTAAATATAGAAGTTGATCGCTTAAATCTATTTAAAGAACAAGAATAAAAAAGTTATTGTTTAAACATTTTAATTAAAAAAGATCTTTTTTCAGTAAACTTCAATAAATTAACAATATGTTACAAAATAATTTAAATTTTGAAAAAGACTTGGATGGCCTTGAAAAACATTCTTGAAGGTATTAAATGCCTGATACTCTTCACAACTTGTAGGGGAATGTCTTAATGAGTGGGCCACCTTTTGATAAAGGTACATAAAATATGTTTAAAGAAGCTTTAGAAGAATTTATATACTATGTTATTTAGGTAAAGGTGTCAGCTAACCATTACACGTTGGCAGATATTTTTATAACTTTACTGGAAGAACTTATGTTCGATTTTCAAAAACGCTTTTTTTAACCGCAAATAATTTTGTATCAATGCGTGGATCACTTGAAAAAAACTTATAAAAATAGTTAAATACTTATAAAGAAATATTCCCGAATTTGAATATTAATAATATTTATTGAAAAGATATTATCGATTTCACTGAGTCAAATAAAACGAAAAAAATCTTCACTTTTGAAACGTTTAATAATATTTATTTTAAGAAACTGTGAAGTATATTCTAAATTATTAATAATTAAAATTTGTAAACAAAGCTAAATTGTAACTAAAAAAATGTCAAAATAATAGACGAAAAGCAAAAAGAAGCACCTTATTGATTATAAGAAATGCTATCGACAAATAAAAAATTATAAGCACAGAGGCTCACACATCAATAAAAATAGTGGTTCACTCATTCAAAATTAGTCATGTTTAATTATTACACAAATTTTAAGTTAACATCAAAATACTTGTCTGTCCCTTTTGTATGATAAATATTAATGTCTGAAATTAACAGTACAATAAAAATTACCTCAAAAGTCTATTGTTAACCATCCTTTTTTAATTTTTGAAAATAACACAAACAAATTTTTTCCATTGTTTACAAGTCCTTTATTTATCTATTCGACTTCTTGACAACGTATAAACAAATTTTTTCTTAAGAATGTAACTAAAAACTGTTTCGTGATAATATCAAACTATCAATAGCAACATTTTACCATTTCCTTTTTGATACAATAAAAATACAGGAAGTTGACCATTCATTAAGATGGTCCGCTCAGAAGACATTCCCCTAACAATTACAAATATCAAAGGAAATTACCTTCAGATAGGATTTTCCCTGTTATTAAAATTGGCTGTCCTTTTGCAAGTTGCAAAAGACCGTCATAGGAAGCTATCCTTACTTCCAATTTGTGCGTTCCATTGGTTATAGATCCACATCCATAACCAAAATTGTCACTTAAACTATGAGGTTGAAATTTCACGAACGACATTTTTATAAAACCTCCAACTTCTGCAGAAAATAAAAATAAGAATTAATTTTAATTTCTAATTTTTATTTTAATTTTTATATTTAGATATATTTATATATATTTATTATTATTATTATTATTATATTATTATATATATATATTTATATGTATATTTTTAATTTTAATGCTCTCACTTCATAGGATTGTTCTACATTAAAAAAATAGATACCCCAATTTTTTTTTTAATCAAAAAATATTTATAGGTCGCTGAAAGTGCTCTAAGTTTCCCATGTAAAATGCATGGGGAAAAAACAATTTTTCGTACATTTGTTATAGAATCCTTGAAACTGGATATTTTTCATTCAGCAAACTTTCTTTCTCTTCAGAAAACTGCAAAGAATAGTACTAAATTTTTTATTTAATTATTTTTTAATATTGACTGTTTTTTATAGTGCCCCCAAAAAATACCCATAAATTGTAAAATTACGAGAAAATCGTTGAATAAGTATTTTTTAATATTTTTATCAAAGTTCTTTTTTAGATTTTGGATAAATAACACAAATATTGATTTTTAAACATTGTACCATATATGAAGTGTCAGTTTTTGTGGATTTGTGTATGTTAAATAAAAAACAAGTTTTAGGTCATTAATTCCACAAAATTTACAATATTTTATAACGACGTTTCGGCAGCTACCGCTAAGTACCCTTATCAAGTTTATTATTTTTTGTTTGTTTCATAAAATGCTAAAAATAAAAATAAAATTCTTTTTAGATTAAATTTACATAAGTGTATATGTGTAATTTTGCCACCTTAAATCAAAATGTAGGAAAAGCCGTACTTACATTTTGAAAATCACTAAAGCTGTCATATTAAAAAAAAAAATTCTTTTCTTTCATTTTTTTTTTCGTAATATTAAAAATCATGAAATAGATCAATTAAAAGATTTTTATACATAATGATAATTTTATTCATCATCATGTCTTAACTGTATGACACTGTATGATTTAAATTCTAATACTATATTATTTGCAATTTATAATGTCGATAATTTTGTGCGTTATATTACCAAATTAATGTATATTATTGAAAAATCCCTGATAAATACTACCCAGCCTTTCAACGTCTGTTTTAAAATTTATTGCTTTATTTTCTTTTGTGATATAAATCATTTCTAAAAATTTTCTTTTAAACCAATTTTCCTCTACATTCAGAATTGTTACTTTATTAAAATCAAAATTGTGTTTATTTTCGGTAGCGTGTGTTGATATAGCTGTGTTTGTTTTTTTATTTTTTATGTCTCTAGCATGTTCCTTCATTCTAGTTTGTAGGTGTCTGGATGTTTCACTAATATATATATTATTACAATTAAAGCAAGGTATTTTATATATTGTATTGATTTGTTGATTTTTTTCTGTTTTATCTTTAGTTGAGTGTAGGATATTTTTCTCTAATGTGTTTTCTATTGATTGTACTACTTTGATATTGAATTTGTTAAATAAATTGTAAAAAATGTTTTCTAATTCTTTAATATATGGTAGTGAAATAATTGTTTTAATATTACTTTCGGATGGTACTTTATTACTATTTGAAATGATGTAATTGTATCTTTCTTTAATTTTTTTATTTAGAATGCTAGTTGGAAAACCGTTTTTTAAAAGAGTTTCTTTAACTATTTTTAGATTTTCTGCATGGAATTTTTTGTCTGATAATTTAATAGCACGATCTGTTAGAGCGATAATAACACTTAATTTATATTTTAGACATTGTTCAGAATCTAAATTTATATAACGGCCAGACCAAATAGGTTTTCTGAACTAATTAGTAATTATTTTGTTATTTTCTATATACAGAGTTAGATCTAGAAAATTTATACTATTGTTTATTGATTCTTCCAAAGTGAATTTTATTCTGTCAGAATCTTTCATAGAGTTAAATGTTTTGTAAAAATGGTCTATTTTATTAATTGGTAGACACATTAGAGTGGCATCAATATATCTAACATAAAAGATAATTTGGGTGTACTTCCGAATAGCGCGGACCTCCGATTTTGTTGCCACTAGGTATACCTACGTATTTTGGTGCGCTGATTACGAAAATAATAGTGAAAATTGGCGACTAGCTCATTTTCATGGTAAAAAAGAGGTATAAAAAATCATGAAAAATGTGGTTTTTTGCATTTATCTCTTTAAATATTGCAAATATAAAAAAAAGTTTCATACAAAAAATGTAGACCTCATCAAAATACACATTTTATGTATAATGCATTTTTTACTAAAATCAATTATTTTACGAACTAATTGCAAAAAACATAAATCACCATAAATGTGACTATAAATAGCTACATTATACCAATATTTTACTACCTACAGCCGTAATTACGTTATTAAATTACGTAACATTACATCCATTATGTGCTATCAGTACTATTACGTAATAACGTAAAATTACGTATTTACGTTGAGTTACGTACACTTATGTAATAACGTAAAATTACGTATCTTACGTAATTTTATGCACTAATTACGAAAATCATTTTTAAAAAAATTTACAACTTCATCATTTTTACGATTCATACTATAAAAACCAAAAAAAACTATTCGTTTTCCGACCGTTGTCTATATTCCACGTTCAGTGGGCACCCCAATCCCCCGGTATTTTGTATTTCGGGGGGCGAAGCCCCCCAAATTGTCAATTTCAACATTTTTACAATAAACACTATAAAAATTAACAAAACTATTGGTTTTCCACCGTTGTCTATATTCCACGTTCAGTGGGCACCCCAAACCCCCGGTATTTTGTATTTTGGGGGGCGAAGCCCCCCAAATTGTCAATTTCAACATTTTTACAATAAACACTATAAAAATTAACAAAACTATTGGTTTTCCACCGTTGTCTATATTCCACGTTCAGTGGGCACCCCAAACCCCCGGTATTTTGTATTTTGGGGGGCAAAGCCCCCCAAATTGTCAATTTCAACATTTTTACAATAAACACTATAAAAATTAACAAAACTATTGGTTTTCCACCGTTGTCTATATTCCACGTTCAGTGGGCACCCCAAACCCCCGGTATTTTGTATTTTGGGGGGCGAAGCCCCCCAAATTGTCAATTTCAACATTTTTACGATAAATACTATAAAAATTAACAAAACTTTTGTATGAAACAATTTTTCATATTTTCAATATTTACAGAGTAAAAAGCAAAAAACCATAATTTTAATGGTTTTTTATGGTTTTCACCATGAAAATGAGCTAGTCGCCAATTTTCACTATTATTTTCGTAATCAGCGTACCAAAATACGTAGGTATACCTAGTGGCAACAAAATCGGAGGTCCGCGCTATTCGGAAGTATATCCCAATAGTAATTTGTTTAAACAATTGGAAAAATTATTTTTTCTAGTTTGTTGTTGGTAACTGGTTACATTCGACTTGAAAAGTTGCAAACTTGAGAAAAAATAGCAACTCTGCAGCTTTATTTGAGAAAAATTAAAGTTAAACAATAGTAATTACTTTAAATAATTAGTAAAATTATTATTCATAGTTTCTTGTTACTAACTGCTTACATTCGGCACTGCAAAGTTTCTAAATTAAGGAAAACTCGTAACTTTATAACTCACTTTGATAAATAGTTGAAGTTAAAGAATAGTAATTTGTTTAAACAATTATTAAAATTATTATCCTTCATTTGTTGTTAGTAACTGGTTACATTTAGTTTGAAAATTTGCAAAATTCAGAAAAAACGCAACTCTGTAGCTCCTTTTGATAAAAAGATGAAATTAAACAATAGCAATTTGTTTAAAACATTGATACAATGATTCTTTATATTTTCTTGTTAATAAACAATTGGGCTTAAAAAGTGTCAAAATTGATAAAAAATTGCCATACTTTAGCTAAATTG
Source organism: Ganaspis brasiliensis (assembly GCA_037103525.1). Lineage (NCBI taxonomy): Eukaryota > Metazoa > Arthropoda > Insecta > Hymenoptera > Figitidae > Ganaspis > Ganaspis brasiliensis. The sequence goes on from JAZKLR010000350.1 coordinate 2,540,091, forward strand.
GATAAAAAATTGAATTAAAATGCAATAATTTGTTTAAGAAATTCATAAAATTATTATTCTTAGTTTCTTGTTAATAACTGGTTACATTCGACTTGAAAAGTTACAAAATTGAAAGAAATTGCAATTCTGTAGCTCAATTTGATAAAAAATTGAAGTTAATCAATATTGATTTGTTTAAACAATTAGTAAAATTATTATTCATTATTTATTTTTAATAACTGATTACATTCGTCTTGAAAAATTGCAACATTAACAAGAACGCAACTCTGTAGTTCAATTTGATAAAAAATTGAAATTAAATAATAATAATAATTTGCAAATAAACAATAATAATTTATTTAAACAAATACTCAATTACATGGAATAATGTTTAAAAATAAGTATTTGTGTTATTTATTCAAAATTGAGGAAAAAACTTTAATGAAAATAGTAAACAATATGTTTTTATGATTTTTTCGAAATTTTGAAATTTATGGGATTTTTTTGAAGCACTATAAAAAATACTTAATATTAAAAAATGATTAAATAAGCAATTTAGTACTATTCTTTGAACTCTTGAAACAGAGTTTGCTGAACTAAAAATATTCATTTTCAAGGATTTTATACCGATTCTAAAAAAAACTTTTTTTCCTCATGTATTTTACATAGGATTTTTTGAGCGCTGTCAACCACCTTTAAATATTTTTTTATTTAAAAAAAATAGGAGGTCTTTTTTCGATATAGAACAATCCTAGGGGGTAAGAGCATTAAAATTCCAATTTTAATGTTTTAGCATGCATTTTTTGACCACTCTAATATTCATTGATGAAAAATTAAATTCATTTTTATGGGAAGTGTAAATATTCATAATTTCAATATATTATCGTAATAACAAACAGATAATAATTTTATATATTTATAATATTGCAAAAAAAATTTGTTTTATTAAAATCAAAGAAATAACGGAAATAAGAAAGCAGTTTTTTAATTTTTTTATTGAACATTGTTTTTCAATTTTATACAATTGTATGCTTTCTCACAATTTTCATGTTCCTCGCATTTTTTAGATATAAATTTTTTATAAATTTTCGAAGAAATTACTATAAATTTTGATAAATTACAATATCCCTTGTGTACATAAACTTTTTAAATTTTGAATTTTGTTTAGATAATTGTTATAAATTACCTTAATATTTCTATATATAACTGCATAAATTAACACCACAGATTTATTCATTTCATTTTAGAGATTTCATCAAAAAAATTATTCCTCAAAATAAAAAATGACCATTACAAAATTTTTCTAATTTTATTTGTAGATATGATTGTCATCTTGTTGTTTGGGAGAAGAACTCTGCCATTTCGATATACATCTGAAGGCAAAACCAAGTGGGAAAAGCTCTGAAAACTACGTCGTTTCGAAAAAGTGTTGAAAACTGCGCCATTCTAATTAACATTTGAAGAAAGTACCATTTCGAAATTGACAGATTTTATTTTTAAATTTAGGTTGGCAACGCGAAGCATTTTTATTAAGTTAAGAATGTCTAAATAAAATACAAGCTTAGGTGATGAATACCCTGGCAAATAAGTCATTGTCATTGTATCACTCTTCATAGAAATTACTTCAATGATATATTTTTCACAATTATCATTTTCTTTGCAACTAAGTTCAACAAAAATGATTTTAATTTTAACAAATTTATATTCCTCTTAATTATAGAAAATAATAAACGTGATTCAAATTTGTTTCTACCTTTCTGGTAAAATTAACAAATTATAATTGCAATATAATTAATTTTTTTTAATAATAAGATACAAAAATACAATTAAGCCAGTCACAAATGATATCCGAAATAATAAAGCAATATTTTAATAATGTACTTACTTATTAAGCCTTTCCCTTCCCAATGAATGACATCTATTAAATCGACAGTCAAAATGTTATTAAGAACTTCATTGGCAGGAACATGTCTTCCTAATGTCGAAATTACAGTTGTCTCCAAAATCTGTAATTCATAAGGCACATTGCCCCGATTGTATTCCGGTCTAGAAGTTGCTTTGGCAAAACAACCATCAATATGCAAAATCTATAAAAAATTGAAAACATTCTTGTACTATAGAATACATGATGAAGAAAAGACATAATTAAAAAGTTTGAAATAAAGGATAAAAAAGAATTTGTAAAAATACAGATAAATTCAAAATAACCAAATCATCGTGTTCATGTGAGTGTTTTAAAACAGCGTAGATATACTGATGATTAAGTGAATTTCACTTTTAATCACTGGAAAAATTACTTATCATCAGTGTATCACTTATGATCAGTTATATACGCTCTTTTGAAAGAGATGTATAATTTGCGCTGCTTCAAATTAAGAGAGTTCTCCCTGACCAACTATAAATTAAAAATGGAAGGATAAGCACAACCTGAATTAAGTAGGGGAGACCGGGGGCTGGTTGGGCCATTTTTCATTCTTCGTTGTTTAACTTCGTTAATATCCAATTTATGAAAACCTTATCGTACAGAAAACCTGCTCTGACATTTCAGCTTTCATTTAAAAAAGAAAATGTCCCGTTATTATTTTTAGTTTTTTTTTTAGAACATTGTTTTTGGAGAAATCCAAAGTGACCCAACCTGCCCCGGCCCGGGGCATATTGGGTCATGATTAAAATGTTACTGTTTAAATGTTAAAACATTAATTTTTATAATAAACTTAGTTTTTAGGGTTATTTTACAATAAAGGGAATTGAAAAGTAAATATATTTAAATTAGAACAGAGAAAGTATAAGATTATAAAATAAAAAATTTGCTCATATTGAAAAAACGTATTTTTTAATTGCTAATTGCTAAAAAGTATTATCATTAGTGGTAAATGACTGAAATAAATTACTCCTAGTGAAATTTAATTAAATTAATGTAATTTATTTATGTTGTATAAGTATTGAGTAGATTGCTCATGCATTTGGGCGACCCAACTAACTCCGGTCAAAACAACCCCACTGACCCCGCCTGTGTTTTTCAAATATTTGATTTTTTTCTATCGATATTGCAAATATAAATTAAAATCTCTTCATTGTCTTTTAAAAGGAACTATTCAAAGAGCAAAATTTGATAATTAAACTTTTTCTAAAACTAATACTCAGGAAGATATAACAAAAAAACTAAATGGGTAAAAATTTACTTTGGAGTATCTAAATTAGTTTTTCTTACATATACTCCACATAAATGATGATATAATAATGAAACTTAGCACAAACTTGCATCTCACTATGTAACATAATTTTTGGGTAGAGAGGAATTTATTCCACTAAAAGCCTTTGAGTAAACTGCAATGACCCACTCTACCCGTGACCCAACAAGCCCCGGTCTCCCCTAAACATTCGAAATAGAACAATATTAATTCTTATCAGGGTAAGACTCTGTTAAAAGAGAAGCGATATGCTAATGGTTTTTCCATTTCTTTGAAAATGTGGGAAATAATAGTGTTAGGTATGATTGTTAAAACCTAAAAAGGATTTGCGAAAAATTTGCAAATAGCGTCCACTACGCCATGATGATTAAGCCAATTAATGACAATTGCAGACAAAATAGATAAATTAACATACTTTATAATACTCATATAATAAACAAAAAAATTCAAAATTTTTACCCAAAGAAATTGTTTTTAATTTTTCCAGGTACTTTTTAGTTCATTTAGCTACTTTTTTGGATTTTCTAATATGCATATTCTAATTCCTTATGAGATATTAAAATTGTAGTGAATAACAACTTATAAGAAAATTTCAACTCATGTTGCTATAATTGAATAATATAAACTAAAAACTATTTCAACATGCACCTAGAGTACTACCTGATAATGTAAAAAAGAATACACATGTGAAAACATGAATTTTATAAATAAATTATCTTAACAAATAATGAAGCTTACAAAATTTATTAACGGAGATAAATGCTTCGTTACATTTTGATGAAATTATTGACTCGCAGTTTTTTTAAACCACAGATGACAAATCCATAATCATTTGTTCCAAGTTCAAAATGGCAGACCCAATATGGCGGATAACTTTACTTAAAATCATTCCAATTTGCTGCAACTTTATTACTCAGGAATTATTGGAGTCATTTATAACGAATCTGTTATTAGTTTTTAAAAATTGAAAATGGCGGATCCAATAAGTCGAATGAAAACGGATTCGTAATTAGCGACCCACACAGCACAATTCCTTGCCTGAAGTTTGAGCGAAGTTGGCCCTGCAAACTTCGCAAGTTTGCATTTGACATTTATGAAAACTTGACCTAACCAACAAAATGTCCGCTGGTGCAGAAAGTTTGACGTTTGAAACTTGCTGGAAACTTTCACTGCAAATTTAAACTTTAGGCTTTGCGCAGTTGATTTCTATGATAGCTAGAGCTGCGCAATAGATTTTTTTAAACCCCCTACAGGGGTCACAATGATGTGTTACAAATTCATTCAATCCACAAAAAAAAAAAATTTTTTACCTTTAATTCGAACTTTTCTAGAAGTTTTCCTGAAACTTGCGAGGAAAGTTTTCAATTACCAACCAGGTTATACTTGCCACAAGTTGTCCCGTCAAGCTTTCTGCACAAGCAGACATTTTGTTGGTTAGGTCAAGTTTTCATAAATGTCAAATGCAAACTTGCGAAGTTTGCAGTGCCAACTTCGCTCAAACTTCAGGCAAGGAATTGTGCTGTGTGGGGACCACAAAGACCTCCCAATAATAAATTTGAAGAAATTTCAATTGACTTTAAAAGAATTCGTCTGTCATATTGGATCCGCCATTTTTAATTCTGTAAAACTGATAACGGATTCGTACCCAGCAACCCCAAGGACACTCGAGTAACAAATTAGAACCAAATTTGATTGATTTTTAAAAAAGTCGTACGCCATATTAGATCCATCATTTAGAATTTTGAAAAAGTAATAATGAATTCATAATTAACGACTATGAAAACCTCGAAGTTCAGAATTTCAAGCAATTTAAATTGATTTAAAATAAATAATTTCATCAAAATCTAATGAAGTCTTTATCTCTACATAAATTTGTTATAATCTACATTATTTGTTAAGATAATTTATTTATAAAATACAAATTTCCACATGTGTCATTTCTTTTACAGTTTAGGGAATAGAAGGTAGTTATTTTTTATTATTTTTTAACATGAATCACTCAATGAAAGCAACTGAAGGTAACATTTTTCTTTAAAATTGTTACTTTTGCTAAACTTTACAATAAAGAAATGAATATGAACAAACAAAAATTTAAAAATTGGGCTCGAAAAATCTCTTCCACATTTTCTAATCTTTCACTTAAGATAAAAAAATCTCAAAACTATTCAAGTCTCAAAAATTCTTTGTTTCTTAAAATAAAGGTGAAATCATAAGGAATCAGAATAGTCAAAATAGTCAAAATTTTGAATTTTTTTGTTTATTACATTATTATTATAATTATATATGAATAATTAAATATTGTTGCCCATCAACAATAATTATTATTTTTAATATTTTTTGAGTATTTGATTGCACAGAGCTTTAAAAGTTACCTTTATTGAAAAAGAATTGCAACTCTGTATCTTATTTTCATTGAAACCTAATTTAATTTAATTTTCATTTTAGCCTAATTTATAAGAAATTTGAAATAAATAATGTTGATAATGTCATTAAAAGTTTTAGACAATTTATGTTTACTTTCTTGATAGTATCTATTACACAGGCCTGCAAAATTTTACGTTCCTGTCTGTTACAAAACTTTTTAACGCGGAATTAGAATCTGACCTTAAAAATGGCCCATCACGCAATAATTTTTTAAATATAAGCTTAAATGGACAAAAAATGTCTACTTTACCCAATTTCGTGACTTTGTTGTAACTTACAAAATTTTCTATGTTTATTTTCATAACTGGTGCAGTATAGTACTACTCGCTTAAGCTTCAAACAGGGGCGGATCTACGTGGGGAGCACTGGGAGCAATCGCCCCCCCCCCCCCCGAGAATCTTACATTTGTATAAGTGAGAGAGAGAGATAACAATATGGTGCTATCTCTTTCTATCCCATATATCGCCCCTTCCGAAAACTTTGCCTGGATCCGCCCCTGCCTTCAAAACCCATTTTGAAAATTCATTTACTTTATTTTAAAAAACAAGCTATGTAGATTTGTAATTTCTAAGTCTAGGGCTACTGTAGTCTCTCTATATTTCTGGGAGTGAGTTTTCCCTCTACGAAGAATGAAAATTCAGCCATTCCAATCAGAGTGAGAAACTTATTCTGAAAGGGTGTGAGAAGAGTTAATACAGTGAATTTTTACTACAATTAGAGTGTAAATTTACTCCAAAATTAGATGGGGTATTCATTTTTTGCTAAAAATGAATTTCCACCCGAATTTGAGTGAAAAGTTAATCAAATTAGAGTGAAAATTCACTCTTGTTACACTCTTTTCAAGTGACTTTCTTATTCTGTTTAGAGTGGATCAATTTTCACTGGCCCTGAAGTGAAAATCCACTCCCAAAAATCTAGAGGGACTATAGCTCTTAGTTGAGAAACTTCAAATCTGCATAACTTCTTTTTTGCAGGCCTATGTATTATCATTTAACCTCAAAAATATTAGATTTCAAAAACTTGTAACTCTGCAACTTCATGTCATAAATAATTGTAAATAAAAGAATAATAATTTGCTTCAAAAATTATCAATTATATGAAACAGTTCTTAACATTCTATATTTAGGCTAATTCTTGAAAATTCTGAAAAAAATAGTAAGAAATAGGAAACTTTGAATTCTAGGAATGCCCTCTCAATATTTTGTAATGAAAATAAATAAGAAGAGTATCTTTTTTTCAATAAGATGTTAAGCCTTGTAGTAATTTTCAACAATTTTAGAAATAAACAAAATAACCATAAAAAGTAATATTATATAATAAATTTTTCATATACCATATTTACGGAGATAAGTGCCTCAAACTTCTCAATAACGGTTTTCCCCCAAATGATGCATTGCACATTTTTCCCGGAACTGTTGCTCACATAGAACTTGAAGAATTCTGATTCACGCACCTTTTTACGTGGAAAAATTGATTCCACGAAAACAATTATTTCTCTGTAACAAAAATTATACATAACTTATGCATTTTTTAAAGAAATAAAGATAATTTACTTTAAATCACAATTATAAATTTAACTTACACAGTTTTGTCCCACAATTGTACATCATCCAGAACATTGTTGCTGGAGTAGGAGAATTGATTATTCATTTTCTCTAAAAGATAAGAATTATGTAATTCCTACGATTTATTATTAAACAATATTAATATTTTACAATGAATGAAATCTTCATTTTTAGTAATATAATCAAAGTTATTTTATAAAAACTTCAAACACTTTTAGAAATATGTTATATGAAAATTAAAGAAAATAAATTGCAATTTTCAAATTGTCAAAAAATTAAAATTTGGAAATATAAAAACATTACTTCATCCAAGATGATTTTGCAATAATTATAAAGTAAGGAAATAATACATAAACTTACTTATTGAAGAAAAGAGCACGTTCAACGATTCAACTTCTTCTGACTTATCCAAATTTGATACTGAGATCAACAGTCCTTAAACTATACTTAAACTGATAATTCTGTCTCTCTCTCTCTCTTTCTCTCGCTCTCTTTCTTTTTTATTTTCTCTCTCTTTCTTTCCCCTTTTTTCCCTCCCTCTCTCTTTCTCTCTCTCTCTCTCTCTCTCTCTCTCTCTCTCTCTCTCTCTCTCTCTCTCTCTCTCTCTCTCTCTCTCTTTCTCTCTCTTTCTGTCTTTCTCTTCCTCTCTTTCTTTCTTACTTTCTCTCTCTTTTTTTCCCCTTTTTTCCCTTTCTCACACTTTCTCACCTTCACCTTCACTCTCTCTCTCTCTCTTTTCTCTTGCAATAGGCGTTTCCACGTGAAATTTTCGTATCAAAATTTTGAAATCAAGTTAATACATTTTTTTTTAATTGTTTGCAAAAAAATAATATACACGTATTAATTTTAAGAAGGAAATTCCCGGTCGGTTTGTAATTGAAAAGAAGATTTCGACCTTACCGGTAAAGCGACATCTATTACTCGATGCCTATTACGCTCTTGTTGGCAAGGTGCACTAATAGGGTATAAGTCCCCGGATAGGCATCCATTGGCAGGGGTTCGAGTGCTCTCGGTTGCACGGTGTGCTCTTCCACGGCTTATTTTTTCAGAACAAAATTTTAAAGTATAATTCAAATTCGAAAAACCAATCGAATTTAAAATTTAAATTTACCACCAAAAGCTCGAACCAAGAGCGTAATAGGCATCGAGTAATAGATGTCGCTTTACCGGTAAGGTCGAAATCTTCTTTTCAATTACAAACCGACCGGGAATTTCCTTCTTAAAATTAAAGATAGCCTTTGACGTCAGTATGGGCTTGTTCTGGAAGAATGAGAAAGTGGAGAGTCATGTCGTGTTGGCAAGGTGCACTAATAGGGTATAAGTCCCCGGATAGGCATCCATTTGCAGGGGTTCGAGTCCTCTCGGTTGCACGGTGTGCTCTTCCACGGCTTATTTTTTCAGAACAAATTTTTAAAGTATAATTTAAATTCGAAAAACCAATCGAATTTAAAGTTTAAATTTACCACCAAAAGCTCGAACCAAGAGCGTAATAGGCATCGAGTAATATACACGTACATTTTTAATTTTGATACATGAGTTCCCGTTTTTGAGTTATGCATTTTTTAAATTTTGATTCTGAAGAAATATACCTTTTTTTAATTGGTTATAACTCGTAAGATACTGAAGTTACAAATTTTATGTAATAGATGAAATGTTCAGTTTTTCCTAGGCTTTTGAGTTATTTAACAAAAAGTCCTATTTTTTTATGAGAAATAAATAAATTTTATAAACAAATTAAATTTTTTTTACTTTGGTCAGTAAAAAATGTAGGTTTTTTTAAATAAACATCTGAATATTACAAGTACAACAATATAAGAACTATTATGGGGCGACTTTTACCTTTGTTTAAATGAATTTTCAAAGTTCAACGTATAATCTCCAAAAGTATTACACTTTACGCCGCACAATGTCTGAATTTGGAAATTATAGTTCAAAATAACGTAAAGCACGCAATTCTTATCCGATTTTTATATTCTTTTTACAGAAATATTCTTCATTTGATTTTTTAAGAGAACGCTCGAGGCCGATTTTTTAAATAAAGTTTCTTCATTTTTTTATTTATTTATAAATATTGGAAAAAAAAAATTTTCTTAAAAGAAGTGCTTCTTTGTTAAATAATAGTCAACTTCATAGAAAACAGAAATAAATTTATGAATAGCTTCTTTAATAATATTATTGATCAGTGCGAAAAAAAAAATTTTTGCATTTGTTATAAACAAATTATTGAACAAATACTTTATTTTAAATACATTACTGTAATTCATAGTTTTAAAATTATATTCATGAAAAAGGGAATATTTTACAACATTTTGCATTCATGTATTGCACAAACAATAATTAATTATTAATTATTCTTATTAATTAAACAATTTTAATAAACAATTAAATAGTAGATTTTCTTTTGAACAACCCTACCTTCCAAATATTCTATGTTCCTAAAATAACAACAATGAAACACGGTTATTAATTGCTCAAACAATCTTCAATTATAAATGTACATCTTTCTTATATTTTGTGAGAAACTGCACGTTTCTTCTACAAAATCATTTTATAATAAACAATTTGCGATTGAAATTAACAAAAAAATATTATAATGAATTATTAGTCAATTGTTTAAACACTCTTATTTAACAAATGGATAACTTTTTAATTTTAGTAACAAAGCATCAATATAATATATGTGTACGTCTATACATTTTGAGAGGTCAGCACTCTTTTAGATGAAAAATTCACAAAGTTATAAGTATTCAAAGTTACACTGAGAAAAATATTTTCTTGACTTAAATATAAGTATTTCTTTGAATGATTTTGATTGAATGAATATTGTTTTCAAGTTTAATTTCAATATATCAGAAATTTCTGAAGTTTTGATTGCAATATATATATATATGTGTGGAAGTGTTATTATTTTATCGAAAAAATGCTGTATATCTGAAGTGATTTAAAGTTTTGTGCACAAGTGAGTTTACTATAAATATTGTCTTTTTTATACATTTTTTTTTTAAATTAGATTAATTCGAAGTCTTGTATTTCCTCACAATTGTGTGCAGTTAATGAAAAGTATAATTTTCTTCGGCTTTTCACAGTTTGTGCATATATAAATCAAACATAAAAGATCAACTAAAAAATTTGTTTAAATCAAACTTAATTATGTTTGACTTTATAACAAAGTGATATTAAGTTTGAATCAAACATATTATGTTTGATTCAAACAAAATTTTTTCTTAGTGTAAAAGTGTTAAAATCCTAGTTTTGAGAAAACAGAATTTAAGGTTTCAGATTTCCATTAACACCCATGCATTTTAAAAATTAAAAATTAGATTTTTTGTGTTTTTAATTACAATGAAGTTATTGTTAATGCATGATTTAACGTGGGGCATTAGGTAGTTTGTTTTTCAACAATAAGAAAATTTTAAAAATCTGAATCTTCTTTAGAAAAATGTGAATATCTCAATAAATAAAATCGACAACATAGGCGCTTTTTATTTAGACGTACACATATAAGTATAAATATAATTTTAAAACTATGAAATACAACAATTTATTAAAAATAAAATATTTGGTCAATAACTTGTTTCTTACAAATGCAAGACATTTATTTTTCTTCGCATTGATGAATAATATTTTTGAAGAAGCTATTAACTAATTCATTTCTTTTGTCAATAAATTTAACTATTATTTAACAAAGAAACACTACTTTAAAGAAAACACTTTTTTTCAATATTTATAAATAAAAAAATAATAATTTAGAAGCTTTATTTGAAAAATCGGCCTCCAGCTATCTTTTAAATATTTAATAAAAAATATTTCTGAAAAAAGAAATTAAGAATGAGATAAAAATTACGTGCTTTACGCTATTTTATCTATAATTTCCAAATGCACACAATGTGCAACGTAAGGTGGAATAGGCTTTGAGCTTGCACGCTAAAATTGTAAAATTCATTTAAACAAAACTAAAAGTCGCTCCATAATAGTTGTTATATGTTTGTACTCGTAACATTTAGATGTTTATTTAAGAAAGAAAACATAAATTTTTTTCCGCCAAAAATTGAAAAAAAATTAATTTGTTTATAAAACTTATTTGTTTTTTATAAAAGAAACAAGTATTATTTTACTTTTTTGTTAAAAGAACTCAGAAGCTTAGAGAAAACTGAACATTTCAAATTTTTCCATGTTATAAACAATTAAAGAAAGATTTATTTTCTCGAAATCAAAATTTTAAAAATTCATAACTCGAAAACAGGACCTCATATTTCAAAATAAACAAAATACATATGTATTACTTTTCTGCAAAGAATTTGAAAATATGTATTAAATTGAATTAATAATTTCCGATCATCACATACGTCTGAATTGTTTCAAATTATGTATAATTAAGTATTTACATGCATTGATAACATTTTTCATATGAAAATTATCGCTAATTATAGATAATCTTGTCCTGTTGAAAATCAGATAAAAAATTCCATAATAATTAACGATTTTTTAGTTCCTTCTCATAAAATTTTCAAAATTGAAAACAATATTTCAAGCAAAAATTATAATTTTTATAGAAATACATATCTTACACGGAAAGACTTTTGATTTTGATACTTAATATTATAGTATTTATTTTTACAAAATTCCAATAAAAAACAAGGTTATAACGTCATATTTTAAGAGTTTACTATTTTTCGTATTTAATCTAAACTGTATCAAATAAATCATAAAATAGCGGACTTAGTACTTTAAAAAAATTAATTTTACAAATTTCAATAGGAAATGTTAAAAGAAACTTGAATCGTCAATTTCTTTTGAAAATTACTATCCAATTTTGGATATAGTAAAATATTCTAAAATAGGTGCGCCACTATCGATTTTACCTAACCTTACAATGTAAATCGCGATTTCTCAAATGTCAAGTGCTCCATCACACAGTCGAATGGCTAAAATACAAAGAAGTGTGGCAGCTCTCAAATCAGCAATAAAATATAGCCAGTCTGTCAATAATTATTGTAATTCCACGGAAATATTTTCTTCAATTTAAACTTAAACTTTATTTACAACAATTGTGTAAACAAATTATTGTCATTATTTATTAACTTTTTGAACAATAAAGGTAGAGACTTGCTATTTTTTTTCATTTTACTACTTTTCATGTATGATATAACCAAATCTAAGCATTAAATATAAAATATATTTAAAATAATTGTTTAAACAAAGTATTGTTTTTATTTTTCACCTTTATATAAATAACGCTCTAAACTTCCAGTTTCTTTTACAATTCACAACTTTTTAAATATGATGTCACCAAACCTACATAAGTATCAAACTTAAAATTTATTTATAACCATTGTTTTAGTAATTCATTGTTATTTGTTATTCAGTTACTGAATTTGTAATGTAAAGGTGCGTTTATGAGAATAAGATACAATAACTTAATTTACTAATGAGTATAATTTTTTTTCCAAGAGACGTGCTTTTTATATTTCATATTTATAAAATAATTGAAAAATAAAACAATCAAATATACAAATAATAATTAATTACATTCAAATAGAATACAATTACATTTTATTTATGATACACATCCTTAGCTACTCCAAACATAAAAAATTGCCAATCCTAAAATAACACAGAAATATAGCTTTACTTAATACATAACTCTTTTTTACATTATTTCTAGAGTTTCATAATGAAAATACTATGACTTTAGTCATTTATGGAACATATTATAATTATCAATCTATTTTCCTTTAAATGCTTAATAATATTAAGACATACATTTGAAATGTATTTTTTAACAACATTTTTAAATATGCTCCTTCTTCTGAATCAGAGTATTACAAGAAATATCTGCTTCTTATTGCAGTAAAAGAATTTATATTTCCATAATAATCATTCAAAAATTTCTTTGTAAACATAATTCTTAACAGAATTTCCACTCCGTTGATCGCCTAAATAAACTTTAACCGAATCAAATGAACGAACCCTTGATAATGCAACATAAAGTTGTCCATGATTAAAAACATCTTTTCTTAAATCAATAGCAATTCTGTTAAATGTCTGACCTTGGGATTTATTTATAGTCATTGCAAAAGCTAGTTTTATTGGAAATTGTTTTCTCTTAAATGTAAATGGATAAATATTTTCACAGTATAACAATACACGATGTATAAATACTACATTGCCACATTTATCTCCCGACAATATTTGACATTTAATAACGTGATTTAATAAATCTAAAACAAGTAATCTTGTTCCATTGCATAAACCTTCATTGATACTAAGATTCCTTATAAGCATCACAACAGAATTTATTCTTAAATGTAGTATATGTGGTGGTAACCCAGGTGGTGATAAAGTGTTTAAATATTCTGGTAAAATCACTTCATGTTCATTAATATCATCACGATTATCTATACAGTCTATACTCCGATATACTTTTTCTCTATCATTATCTAATAACTGTACTACTCGATTATTAATGTCATCAACATCAATGTTTCTAGGAGCTAAAATTGCACATAATGCCAACTCCTTGAATCTTTTTTCATTAATCAAGTTTTTATACATATCTTCAACAATATCTTTATTTTCTTCTTGAATTATTTTCTGTGGCAATTGAATACAATCTTTTTCATCATTAAGTATACCATCTCCTATTTTTAATAAAAACTCTATAAATTCTATTTCATCCGGCAATGCTCGCATATTTTCAGACAATTTAAATTTTGTAAAATTGTTCCATAATCTACAATTTTTAATTGATAGATTAATAATCTCTGATCTTGTACCTCTTTCTTTTATAGGTAATACTTGTGTTAGAAACGTTTTAACTGGAGTCAGAGTCTTCGAAACTTTATAACTAGATTTAGTTGGCAATACTGTGTGGTTGGTAAGAGCGTTTGATGCGCGGGCGATGGCGCTGTGGTCGGTGCGCGAGATGCGCGAGAGAAGATTCAGATTGAACCCGTCTGTCGAACAGAGAGGTTGTATTCGAGCGCGAAGTCTAAGCTCAGCTAAGAGTAGCGTGCCTTGAGAGGCGTTTAATATTTATACTTAAAAACTAATGATGTGTGTTGTGTGTTTCGAAGACCTTAAATAGTATTTGTTGAGAAACAATAAATTTATATCTATACTCTTTTCATTCTTTAACTTAAGTGTTTCATTCATTCCTTTCTGTGCCCACGAGAGACTCATGTGTTAGCTTTTAGTTAGATTAAGTTTTTGATAAATCTCTAACAATTCAGAAGTGGGATTGAACAGGTGTCATTGTGTTTTATTAAGTGTATAAATTCAGAATCTTTAAAAAAAGAAAGAACAGTGATTAAGTGCGGTAGAAGTGCGTGTCTGTAAAGTTCAATATGGCGTCCATGCCTGTTCGGACGCGTTGAACGTGTCGACGCCGCGCACGAGCACGCGCGCATGCACTATTGTTGCCCAATGAGACAATTAGAAACGATTTTTTTTTTCTCTCTCATTTTCAAAGTCCGATAGTATCTGATTAGAAGATGAATGAAGAGGCGAGAGCGGCAGAGGCTCTGCTGAACATGGGCAGAGATGGACCTCAAGATCCCGGCGGGAATCAAAATAATCAAAACGGTCCAGGTTTGAATAACAATGATCAACAACAGAATCAAGTACCACCTGCTCCGGCAAATGAGATGCAGGCGCTGATCTTGGCAATGACCCAGATGATGCAACAAAACGCAGCGTTGTTGGCAGCGGTGCGACAACCTCCACCGCAACAACAATTGTACAACGTGCTTCCGGACTTGTCGCACAACATTGCTGAATTCGATGGGCTGTCAGGTCCTGCTAACGCAAAAGTGTGGCTGAAACAGTTGGAGACTACTGCAAACTTACATCGATGGACGCAACCAATTGCTTTTGAGACGGCTAGAAGCCATTTGACCAGGGCCGCCAAAAACTGGTATCTGGCGAACATCGACACAATTTCTGATTGGCAGTCCTTTAGACAAGCATTCGCGAACACCTTCATGATCGAAAAATCCTTGACGGAAAAGTGGCAGGAAATGCAGAACCGCATTTAGAACTTTGGTGAAAATACCAAGGAATACTTTTTCGACAAAGTGAGGCTGTGCAAAGCTTTGAACATGGGATTCGATGAGACGAAAACACAAGTTGCAGTGGGACTGTGGTCAAGGGAGATTAGTACAGCTATCTTGTCTCGTACTCACTTTGATATTGATGACGTCTTGCGGAGTATTGTGGAATTGGAAAGCCTAGAAGAAACAAGGAAACAGCGGATTAAACAGACACGAGAGTCGAGAAATTTTAAAGAACATCGTACATTTTCAAAAGAGGGAGAACGTCGAGAGCAACCAACACGGAACAGGAGTGACCAGCAAGAGTGTTCAAAAAGTAAGGACTTTAGTGTAGAATATAAGGAACGAAAATGCTTTAGATGCGAAGCCGTAGGTCACATCGCCAAGGAATGTCCACAACAAAGAGAGGTAAAATGTTTTAATTGCAAACTAGTCGGACATATCGCGCGAAATTGTAACAAACCAAAACAAATGTCGAAAATCGAAGTTAATGAAATAAAATCTAATATCAATATCAACGATTACAACGCAAAGTACGAGAAAAAAATTTTCGTTGGAGGTAAAGAAATTTCCGCGATCATTGATCAGGGGAGTTCTGATTGCTTGATTAAGGCCTCCGCGGTGTTAAATTTTGCTTTTCGATTTATTTCGTCTGCTAGTATTTTAGTGGGATTCGGAGGAGCTGAAACGCGTTCAGGTGGGATGATTTATGAGAGTTTGAAAATTGACGATTGCATCGTAGACAATATACGCTTTAGAGTTGTGCCCGACGATGCACAACAAAGTGATGTAATAATAGGACGCAATTTTACTGAACTTCCACAAATCGCGTACTTTAAAATCGACAATAGGTTAGAATTCTTGTATAAAAATGATTTTACTTTCCAAGTGTATCCCGAAGCGGAAAAACGTAATCTATCTTGTGAGAATCCGGAAATAACTGACAGTGTAAATATCCTCGCGGGAACAGTTAATTTTGTTCGCGTAAAAATTGATGAAAGTGAACTTAAATTACCAATACGAAATTCAAGTAAATCTCGAGCAGAATTAAAATCTGGAGACAAATTAGACGGTTTAATATTGTCAGTCGAAGGTAGTGCACCTGTTTTAGAACAACGTAGAATTCCAATTGCTGACAATGATATTATAACTCATGATTCGATTAGTTCTGAACAAAAAGAAACCCTTAAAGAACTGCTTAATAAATATCGCGTCTGTATAGCAATGAACGTAGCCGAATTGGGATGTACCCATTTAATTAAAATGGATATTATTGAAAAACCGGGAAGTGTCCATCCTTACGCAAAACCATATAAAACAAGCGCCGCGCAAAGGGCTTTAATGACCGAGAAAGTTGAGGAGTGGAAATCAGCTGGCCTGGTCAAAGAGACTACGTCGTCATACGCGAGTCCCTGTCTTTTAGTAAAGAAATCCGATGGAACGTCAAGGATGGTCGTAGACTATCGCCGATTGAATAGTAATACGATTAGGATGAATTTTTCACTCCCCAACATAGATGATGGGATTGAAGAATTACATGATGCAGTTGTATTCGCGGTTCTTGATTTAGCTCAGGGCTACCTCCAAATACCTTTTACTGAAAATGCTAAAGAGAAGACTGCTTTCATTACGCCGGACGGGACGGGTCAGTTTGAGCGGCCAATGTTCGGCCTAATGAACGCACCATTCTACTTCGCGAAATTGATGAAGATAATTTTTGGTCCACTTGGTCATAAATTGGCCTTGACGTATTTCGACGATATTTTAGTGCATGCACGTTCGTGGGAGGAACTTTTGAGTAAATTGGAGAAAATTTTAATTTTATTAAAGAACGCGGGTCTCACATTAAATCTAAAAAAGTGTAAATTCGGGCTCGATCAAGTCGAATATTTGGGATTTTTATTTGCAGAAAAAGGAATGAGACCTGGTTCCCAAACGTTGCGCGCAATTGAAGATTTTCGGACGTCTTTAAACATTCATGAGGCGCGTAGATTTCACGGGTTGGCCAGTTACTTTCGAAGGTTCATTCCGGGATTTGCAATGATCATGGCACCTATTATAGAGCTGTTTAAAGAAAATAGCAGTTTTTCTTGGAATGAACGTCAGGCCAAAGCCTTTGAAACGATCAAACGGTTATTGGTCTCTCGTCCGGTTCTAACATATTATAATCCGAATGCAAAACACACGGAACTACACACAGACGCCTCAGCCGAAGGATTAGGCGCGATGCTCTTTCAAAAAGACCAAAAGGGTGAAATGCATCTAGTTTACGCGATCAGCAAGCGAACATCAGACGTAGAACGATCGTATCACTCAAGTAAACTTGAGCTGATGGCTATTGTTTGGGCTTTGGGTAGATTGAAACCATTTTTGATAGGGTTACATTTTGAAATTTATACAGATTGTCAAGCTTTAATACATATGCACACACTAAGTACACAAAACCCGCAAATGATTCGTTGGCTTAATATAATTTCAGAGTTTGATTTCGATATTTATCACCGGAAAGGAGAACGAATGAGGCACGTAGATGCACTTTCACGTGCTCCGGTCGAGGAATGCGACGAAATCCTCAACACAGGATTAGTCCTTAATGTGTCGGTGCGAGAGGACGAGATCCTCATGTTCCAACGCAGCGACGAAAATTTAGCGAGAAAAATCGATATTTTAGAAAAAGCTGAAAACGATCGCTCACGTAGAGAAATCAGTGAAATTAAAGATTATGTTTTACGTCAGGGACTATTATATAAATTAGTGGATAACATCGAACGATATGTAATACCTAAAGCCATGCGTAAGGCCATTGTGATTAAAAATCATGACCTTAGTAGTCACTTCGGTGTTGATAGAACGATGTCTCGAATCTCACAATTTTATTTTTTCCCGGGTATGCGAAATTATATAAAACGTCATATAAGCTTCTGTGTAGAATGTCTTTTCGCGAAAAGAAAAGCGGGAAAGCAGACTGGGGAACTTCACCCCATTCCACCAGGATCAAGACCATTCGAGATTGTTAACATAGATCATCTTGGTCCATTCATTTCGTCTGGAAAAGGGAATAAATATATATTGGCATTGATATGTAACTTAACAAAGTTTGTACATTTATTCGCGGTGCGCGACGAAAAGGCGACGACAACTGTTCGCAAAGTAGACGTCTTCGTGGAACGTTTTGGAGCTCCCAAACGTTTCATGACAGACCGAGGCACTACCTTTACTTCTAATGAGTTTAAACGATTCTGTGAACGTCACGGTATCAAACACACTTTGAATTCTAGCCGCCACCCCCAAGCGAACGGACAGGTTGAACGTTTGAATAAGACAATTCTCCCCGCGTTAATAACTAGTTTGACGGATATGGAGGGCCTTCGTTGGGACCTAGGAATCAGAAAATTGGAACGGGATATAAATTCATCAATGTCTAAAACTACTGGTCGAACACCGTTTGAAATGGTTTACGGATATATTCCTCGTTTCCAAGAAGGTCTGTCCAGACAGTTAACCGAGGGTTCGGAGTGTTATCGTTTCCCAGCAGAATTTTGGTCAGAGATTAGGGACAAAATTGAAGTAGAGCAGA
Organism: Ganaspis brasiliensis; assembly: GCA_037103525.1. Taxonomy (NCBI): domain Eukaryota; kingdom Metazoa; phylum Arthropoda; class Insecta; order Hymenoptera; family Figitidae; genus Ganaspis; species Ganaspis brasiliensis. The sequence continues at coordinate 2,558,878 of JAZKLR010000350.1, forward strand.
AAATCTCAAAAGAGAGATATGATTTAGCGCGTATTAAGAATGTCACGTACAATATTGGAGATATCGTGTTTATCAGTAGAAACGCTGAAAGTACCGGTCAATCAACGAAACTGCAGCCGCGTAACAAGGGCCCATTAGTTATCACGCAAATCCTCCCTTCAGATACATACAGGGTGCAAGCTTTAGTTTCAAAAGGGAAACAATCACGTACGAATACAACTGCACACGTAAGCCAGCTTCGAATCTGGAGAGGGTTTAAAAATGCTAGCGACGATGACACAGAGAGCGAAGATGAGGATCATGTTTCTGTAAACGAAAATTTTGTAAATGATAGCGAACCGCAGAGCGTATCAAATCAAAATCACGACGATATAAAAGATTCAAATGTAAATTCTACGGCAAATCAACAGTATGACAGTTCTGTAAGGCGAAGTACAAGGTCACGAAAAGCACCTAGACGATATGACGATATGAATATGTAAGTTTAATTAAAGGTTTCTTTAAATATGTTCTTTAAATGTGAATAACGTTTTACTTATCTTAATCATTACTCCTCTTGTTTTAAGATTGTTAAATAATTTTGATGTGTATTATTTTACTTGTAAATGTAAATGTAAACATTTCAGCAACTTGAATGAAAGAAATAAAAGAGAAAATTACTTGGAGGCCAAGTAATCTGTAGGATGGCCGAATGTTAGAAACGTTTTAACTGGAGTCAGAGTCTTCGAAACTTTATAACTAGATTTAGTTGGCAATACTGTGTGGTTGGTAAGAGCGTTTGATGCGCGGGCGATGGCGCTGTGGTCGGTGCGCGAGATGCGCGAGAGAAGATTCAGATTGAACCCGTCTGTCGAACAGAGAGGTTGTATTCGAGCGCGAAGTCTAAGCTCAGCTAAGAGTAGCGTGCCTTGAGAGGCGTTTAATATTTATACTTAAAAACTAATGATGTGTGTTGTGTGTTTCGAAGACCTTAAATAGTATTTGTTGAGAAACAATAAATTTATATCTATACTCTTTTCATTCTTTAACTTAAGTGTTTCATTCATTCCTTTCTGTGCCCACGAGAGACTCATGTGTTAGCTTTTAGTTAGATTAAGTTTTTGATAAATCTCTAACACTTGTCTGAAATCGCCTCCTAAAATTATGATTTTACCACCAAATGGAACATCTACTTGCATAATATCTCTTAAAGTTCTATCCATAATTTCTAGGGCGTATCTCGGTGACATTGGAGCTTCATCCCAAATGAAAATATCAACATCTTTTAAAAACAATCCTTCTGTAGACTGCAATTTGATACTGGATGATGAATCACTATATAATGGGACAGGTAAACCAAACGCTTTATGAACTGTTTTACCCATGGGAAGTAAAGTAGCGGCTATCCCTGTAAAAGCCATATTACAAACTTTTTTACCTTCACTTCTTAATAAATGCCATAAAGTGACGTACAAAAATGTTTTTCCTGATCCTCCAGGTCCATCGACATAGAAGCATCGACAAGTATTGTCGCTGCAATCATTTAATGTATTGAAAACAAGATCAACAATATCTTTTTGTTTAATATTTAATTTATTATACTTTTCCAGTCCTAATCTTCTTTCTTCGTTAACGTTCACAAAATCTACAATTTCAAAATTGGAAAATTTATCTTCAATAATAGGCAATCCAGGGAAATCACATAACTGGTATCCTTCTGCAGATAACAGTTTTCTTATATTCATGTATGCCTTCTGTTCGGCTGCATTATTTTCAACATTTCTATAATCTTCAGACATAGAAGCTTTGAATTTTTCCCAAAGTTCTCCTGCATTTATTGGATGGCAATGAATCAAAATTCTTACAAATAGTCGTCGAAGTGATTGAGGCATCATCCACACAGTAGCCTCTTTTAACGTCTCCTTCCACTCATTATCATCTTCTATAAGTCCTAATACTAAACAAGTTGACGTAAATGTTTCATGTGTCACTCCATTAACAGTTCTTAATGTCTGAAAAGAAATTGCACCTTTAATTGTGAGTAATAATAATCTAAGATGAAATAACTCTATATCACATGGACTAACGGAATACATTCTTCCTACTACATTTTCTTTACGCTCCCGCTTGTGCCATTTACATTGCTTTTTATCCCATGAATAGTATTCAGGTATCTGAGTGTAGAAATATTTACGAGCATTAATATCACGTACATTTGATTGAAAGTAATCTAATAATTTAGTTTTCTTTTTTAAATCAAATGACATTCCATTATCTACTCGTCCTTGTCGAATTAAAATATTCTGCTCATTTGGCAAATGTATAGGTAAGCGATATACGCTATGACTTCTTTTTGATAAAGGTTTACTCAAAATTCTCCATGCTGCTTCGACTGGACCAACATATCTATTCTCTTCATAATGATTGATTTCATTATGATTAATAGTGGTTTCACCATTACCATTTGTAATAATAATTGATGCTGAATCATGACCCTTATAGATGTATTTATATATATATTTTACAGACTTTATACTCGAAACAACTTCTACATTTATGTGACAATTAAATGTTTGTGAAAGTTTAGGACAATAAGGTACAACAAAACGATTATCAACGATATAACCATCAGACAACTCATAAATTTTGTCTGTATTCCTTCTCCGATATGAAACATAAGAATTATCTTCCATTATCGTCTCATCCTGTAAATTTTTTGGAAAATTTTTCGAACATTTACCATCAACTAAACACCAATCTGCACAAGGACCATGTATATTATTCGATATTATAATGTCATGTAATGATGTATTAATATTTTTGTCAGGAATCTGTGCTGAAATATAACGGTCAACACTTTCTGGCGATAAAATTTTTGAATTAGAAGTCAATATCAACAACAAATGAATGTGTGGTAATCCTCTTTTTTGGAATTCTATAACAGAAACATACGATCTAACATCTCCAAAACATTTCTTTTTAATGATAAGCTTCAACAAACGACTTACTTAAAAAAAAAAACTCTAGCAACAATGTCAGGCCTATCTGAAACAGTTTGATTGGGTAATAAATTTTCTATTATTTCTTTCCATTGTGGATTACATGTCATTGTTATAAATAAATCCGGTTTACCGTGTTTACACACAATAGCCATAGCATCTTGATATTGTTGCATCATATTGCGAGGAGAATTAATAAATGTTGATGGTAATACAACTAACTTCCCAACAGTTGTTCTATTTTTTTGCGCTGCATCATTAATATGATCAATAAGACCTTTATATGTTTCAGATTGTAATTCTGTTTGATGATTTGCACAATATTGAAGTCGATCTTTCTCAACTTTTACGTAATTATCTACTAACCTTATGGTTAGTAGATACTACTCTTATGGCCATCTTATATCTAAGGTATTCTGCTCTCGAAATGTTTTTTTTTTTTTTCGTTTATCTTTGTCGCTTCGAGGCATACCAATGCGATAACCTTTATCTCCAAAGGGATGAAATATGGGATAAATAAAAGCTTCTACAGAAGGGTCCAGACTGCTAACTAATTGCAGTTCTTTACTTGCTTTATTATAAACTGTGACATAGGATTCAGATATTTCACCATCAGAATTTGGATTAAAAATAGCTGCAACTTCACTAACTTTCTGAAAATTAAATCTTTTTGGATCCATTCCTTTCTTTAATGTAAATAATAACTGTAATTCTGGAATTTCTTCATTCCTTTCTTTTGCCAACGCTGCTTCAATTTCTATAACTTCCTTCATCATATTAAATGATTTCGTAAATACATTATGTGTTCTCATTACATTTTCTATTTCCCGTAAAATATTTCTATTCAACCTTTCATTTTTATGAATTCTATAATCAATTGCATCATCAGGATCGTAAATAAATAACTGTCCATATGATGGATCTTCACCACTTTCAGGATATAAAGCACTATTCATTTGGTAATATATTTGACCCTGAATTTTAAAGCAATATGGTCCTCTTCTTCTGCCACTGAAATTAATAACCTTAGCATTAAATGACGCAAATGCAAATGAGTTATTGTAACCTCTTATATTCTGATGAAAATGCTTTGATTCTTTATGTGAACCATCTAACAATTATTTCAATTCAGTTGGATAATCTAATGTTTTCAACTTGACACCACCATGACTACAACAATCATTAAAGGAAGCAGATTTCTGAGCAACTTGTTCATCTTCAAAATGAAATGCTTTACAAGAACCACATTTAAATGTCATTTTACCAAGATAATCTTCTGTATAAGTAGGGAAATGTATATTATTACACAATAATTTATTATGAGAAATATTTTGTTTATTCTCCCCTTTCAATTTGATGTATTCTGATTCTTTCTCTATATCCCGTTGTTTCTTTTTTGCACGATGACGCTTAACTCTTTCTTTGGTCAGACCTTTTTTGCGAATATTTTGCAAATCTTTCTCATTAGGTTCGGATAATTTGTTATTTTCTGTTTCATCTATTGTATGTAATAAACATCGAGATTTTTTAATTTTCATCGTAGTAGGTGGTACATGAATAATTTTTCTTTTATTCGGTTTACCTATAATTATCTCTTTTACTTCTTTATTTTCCGATGCATTTTGCTGTAATGAAATATTCAAATGAAATGAATCATCATCCTGAACATAAAGTTGATAATCTTGTTGTATATTTTGAAAATCAGAAACAGTCTGATAGGATGTTGATGGCAATGTATTGACAGAACAATTTTTAAAACTTCTAATAGAATTTGTTTCCTCCACTTTTTTAAAATTCTTTTTATTGTTTAATTTCGCTTGATCACACTTCATTCGTTCGCTTAATAAATCATTACACTTTATTCCCTTCTCCTCTCTTAAAATAACATTCGATTCATTCATTCTCATCCTTTTCAAATTATTAACCTCTATTTTTTTATCTTTTGTTAAAGTTCGACGATAGCGCTTAATTTTTTCTGGGCTAATAGTTTTGGATTTTTCTACTACCTTTTCATTACAAACATTTTTTAATATTGTTTCTTTTCCGTTAGATGTGGAAAGGAATCCTACTTTATCACTAATATTAAAAACTTTTGAATTTGAATTTGTGTTATTAATATCAGTAAGTAATGTAGATGCCATTGAAGACGAAAGTCTAATATCTTTATCATGTTGACGATTTTCATCGAATTCAATAGAAGTATGCAAATTTGATCCATCTGGTGGAGTTACTCCTTTATTCTTCTCATCAGAAGACATACATTCAGATTTATCGCTTTGGCTTTGAATACAAACTTCGTTTGTCAATTTACAATGCTTTATTCCGTCAAGAATCAAATCGTTTGAAGCAATGCGCTTTATACTCTGTATTTTATCTTTTTTTAAACGATTCAAACCTTCTTTTCCTATCTTATACTCATTGCAAATAGTTGGACAATCAACCTTAATACAATTTGGATTATTTATTTTTAAATTCTGTGAATGAGAAACATTGTCAAATGATGTTGATAGCATCGAAATCATTAAAGAATTATCAAAATGTGCGTTACAAGTTTTTAAATTATTCTTTTGCTTAAAATTCGCAATAGAGCACTTCCTTTTTTCTCGTCTTAAATCATTTAACTTTGCTCGTTGTTCCTCCGTTAAACTTGCACGATAATTTCTCATTCTTATCTTTGATGAATTGTTAATCTCTATTTTTTTCTCTTCAGTTAAGCTTGCACGATAACGCTTCATCCTTTTTGAAGTTTTAATATTTTTATCAATAATTTTAGAATGTTCTACTTCTTTTCCAGTAGAAACATTAGTTTTTAATGTGTCTGTGTCATGTGATTTTGAAAGCAGCATTTTTTCATCCTTATCATGACAAACTTGTTCATTTGTAGATGATGATATTCCTGATTTTTACCGAAATTAAAAACATTTTGCATTTTTGATTCATCTACTGGACTCTTTATTTTCTCCATATTTAATTCATATAATGTAAATATGTTAATAAAAAAACTGTAGGTATAAAATTATCTTAATTTTTTAATAAATAATAAATTATAGCGAAGTAATTAATAACAATTGCATACAATACTTACAATTATTATAAGAACTACAAAGTAATTACTGTTACTGACATTTACATATTTTCTATTAAACAGTTTTTTTTAACAAAATAGCTAAAGAAATATAAAAAATTATCCAAGAAACTTAACTTTTTGGAACATTTATTAATTTCATAATTTCTCAATTAATTAATATGTTGTGTTCATATGTTAGTTAATTCATATGGAATAACCAACTTATTATAAAATAAATTGACTAATTTTTCAATTCTTGAATTTCACAGTTTATAAATTTTTGCAATTTTCAAATTTTCATACTTGCCTTTCCAATTAACCAATTTCCCAATTCACCAATTTTATAGTTTTTAAATTTTGCAATTTTATAGTTTTCAGATTTGTCTTTCCAATTAAACCAATTTACCAATTCCAAATTTCTCAGTTTCTTTTTTTACCGATTTACCATTTCATCAATTTACCATTTCATTAATTTATTATTTTGCCACTTCACAAATTCTCTAATACTACAATTAAAGATGTTCCAATTTTTCTATCTTCTAATATTCCTTTTCCAATTCACTAATTTACCAATTTTTATCATTAAACATTTGCCATTTTGCCAATTTACCAATATGCCAATTTACTATTTTACAAATTTTATCAACTTACAAATGTTTAATTAATAGTTAACAAAAGAACAATTTGTAACTAAATCCTAGTTTTTAATTACAAAATTGAAAAAGGATAAGAAAATAAACATGGAAGAGAGAGCAAGAACGTCAACATCAACTGAACATTGAAGAAAGATTGAGTTATTGCATAGTTCTTGAATAAAAATGACTTTAGTTAATAATCAATGTTAAAGATGCCACCAAAAGTACTTCTATAGCTCTCACTACTTGCCTTTGTTTATATCCTAAAGAATATTCTTATCTATAGCCCTCAACACAATATAACTTTACATCAACAAATCGTAAAATTTTCGATCGTAAGAATGAGATAGAACAAAGCAAGTAGGAGTAGGACAAGCGTCAGTTTGCTCCCGGGGCAGATATCACTTGGACGCCGAAAGGGGAATTGGAGAACCCCCACTTACTCAAATTTAAATTCGTCTTACTACCGGTGGCTCGGTCTGGGTTATAAGTTGTAGTGTAGTGGGAGTACATCCAAAACCCCTTTCGGCGGCTAAGTGATAATCCCCCCGCTCCTAATACTTGCGGAAGCTTCCCTCTCTCTCATACGCTGCGTTCGAACTCATTTTGAAAATCTTTAAATAGCTACCTGTCATAAATTCTGTTCTATGGAAATTTACTACAGAATTTAAATACCTTTTCTTGGATTTAAAAATTAAAATAACAAAACTTATTTTCTTTATGACAATGAAAATTATTTTATTATTGTAAATATTCAAATTTTCTTCCTGTAAAACTATATTTTAATTAAAATTAGAAAAAAAAAATTGAGAATTGAACAAAATAATTTAAAATTAAGGAAAGTTATTGATAATCTAGAAATACAATTGCTAAAGGCAAGCATTTTTAAATATTACAGATAATAATTGAAAAATGGAAATAACATTTTAAGAAATTAATTGACAGTGAAGAAAATAGTTGTAGAATTGAACAATTAATTTCAACTTTATAAAACAATTTTATGATTGAAAAAATAATTGAAATAGCCTAAAATTATTGGATATTGAAGAATTAATTGAAAATTAAAGAAAATAACTGGAAATTAAGAGAAATAAACAGAAATAAAAAAAAAATAAATTGAAAATTTAAGAATTACATGTAAACTATAAGAAAATAATTGACAATTATAAGAAAACGTACAAAATGACGAAATAATTAAACATTAAAGAAAATAATTCAAAAATGATGAAAATAATTGACAATTTCAAAAAAATTGACAAATGATTATACTGTGTATAGATTAATACACAATTGGAAATAGTAATTCAAAACGGTAAAGAATAATTATAAAATTTTAAAAGAACAAATAAATATTTTAAATGTTGTAGAAAATAACATAAAACTGAAGGTTTTTATTGTTTTCATTTACATGAATGAAAAATAACAAGATTAACTCAGAGAATAATAACAAAATTTAAAAAGATATCTGAAAAATGAAGAAAAAAATAATTGAGAATTAAAACTAAAATTCGAAAAATGGCTAAATTAATAACAACTGGAAAAAATAATTTAAAAATTAAAAAAAAGATATTGAATTTAAGAAAACAATTGAAACTTGAGAAATTAAGAAAATTATAGAAATGAGGTGTAAGCGAACAAAACCTGATAAATCTAGGCTTCCAGCATAGACAATTAGATCATATTGAAACAAAACTTAAAAAATCGTTAATTCTGTATTTTTTTAAAGCACATTTACAATTATTAGATTTATAAATCTAAGAACTTGTATGCATAAAAATAAAAGATCATAGTACAGATTTTTATGTTTTTTAAAAGTTTTAATGTTTTATTTGTTCAATTCCTTTAATTTAGTGATTAAAAATTACATGAAAAAATATATAGTACTGTGAAGTCATTATTTTCTAAAAAAAATATTCAATTGTTTGCAAGTATATTGGTTATCTAAAAAATTTTTAAACATGTTTTGATGTTTATAAAAATAAATATTTTTGTTTATAAAAATAAATAAAAGAATGGAAACATCCGTAAAAGATGTTAATCAAGGCACCAGAAAGTATGGAACTGCTCAAAGTAAAAGATATGAATTTTTTTTTTTTTTTAACATAAAAGCGTAAGGTTATTATTAAATTTCAGATTTCGTGATAAAAATATTTTTAAGCAATCAAAAGTTGGTAAATCCACACCTGTCAAAAATCAAAAGTTGATAAATCCAGACTGTTGAAACAAAAGTGGATAAATCCATTTTTCTTTTTTAAATAACAAAAATAACAAGTAAAATAAAATTATTTGCAACATTGCAAATAAATATATTTGGTTGCTTTAATCTTAAACTACTTTCATTTTTGTTTTATCTTTCTTAGTTAAGAATATATAACATTTATTCATTTTTCTCAAAATTAACTCGAATGGATTTATCAAGTTTTGTTCGCTTACTCCTCAAATAATGGTTGGAAATAATTGCTAATTGATCAACTGTACTAAAAATCGAAAATAATTGAAATTGAAGAAGAAATTCGAAAAATGTTCAGAATAATAGGCAACACCAAATAGCTAGTAAAAAATATTAAATAGGCCAATGAATATATTTTTGAATTGTCTACAAAACGAGCAAAAATTACAGAGCCATACAAAAAAAATAAAGTTCCCTAGCCTGGGTATGAAACCCTTATTCTTGTAAACTTTACCACAATTTCCGGTTAAAATAACCGGAAAATAATATTTAAGGCTTAACCACAATTCCTGTTGTTTTAACCGAACTGTTTTTTCAGTATACTATATACTTATAGTATATTAAATCAACTACATTAGTTTAATTACATTTAACTGAATTGTCTACAAAACGAGCAAAAATTACAGAGCCATATAAAAAAAATAAAGTTCCCTAGCCTAGGCATGAAACCCTTATTCTTGTAAACTTTACCACAATTTCCGGTTAAAATAACCGGAAAATAATATTTAAGGCTTAACCACAATTCCTGTTGTTTTAACCGAACTGTTTTTTCAGTATACTATATACTTATAGTATATTAAATAAACTACATTAGTTTAATTACATTTAACTATCGGCAAATTCTTTCAACCAATTAACACTAATGATAATACTTTTTAACAATTTGGAATAAATAAATACATATTTTCAATATGAACAATTATCCTATTTTATGGTCTTATATTTTCACTATTTTACTTTAAATATATTTATTTTTGATTTATTTTATTATCAAATTATCCTAAAACTCCAAAAACAATGTTCCAAAAAAAAAATGAAAATGATAACGGGTTTTTTCCTTTTTTAAATGAAAGCTAAAATATTAAAGCAAGTTTTCATAAAATACCATATAAATAATTTAAAAATTTGAAAATTAAAAAAAAAAGAATATAAATAGTAATTGTAAAGTGAAGAAAATAGTTTAATTTTTGATAAAATACTTTAAAAGCTAGAAATTAATTTGGAAAAAAATGAGAAAAATTAAAAATTTAGGTAAGTAATTGAAAAATAATTTAAAAAATTATAAATTGAAGAAAATAATTAAAATCTGAGAAATTGAATTGAATAGTAAGTGCAATTTGAGAGAAACAATTAAAAAAATGTCAGAATATATGTTAAATAATAGAAAATTTATTCCAAAAAACATTTTAAAAAATTTTAATTTAAGAAAAGTTTTGAAATATAAGAAAAAAATAATTAAAATTGAAGATCATTATTCCAATCATTAAAAATTACAGTTAACGTTTTAATTTAATAAATAATATATAATAAAAATTAAAGCATCAAAATATTTTTTTGATATCGAGGAATATTGGAAGAATGATCATAGAAAAAAATGATTGCAAAATTATGTCAAAAATTGAAAACATAAGACAATAATTTAAATTTGAGTTAATAACTAAAAATTTAGAAAGTTAATTGGAAAATAATAATTTAAATAATTTAAAATTAGCTAAAATAACTGCAAGATAATAAAAAAAAATTTTAAAAAAATAAAAAATTGAAAGTAATAATTAAAAATTGAGATAAATAATTGAAATTTTAAAAGGTTATTGAAAATTAATAAAAATAGTAGAACATTAAGTAAAAAAGTAATTAAAAATTGAAGAACATGATTTCAATAATTAAAAAATACAATGATCGTTTAAAATAAATAATATATAATAAAAATTGAAGCAACAAAATATTTTTTAATGGTGAAGAATATTTGATAAATGATTATTATAGAAAAAAATAATTGAAAATATTGAAAAGGATAATTAAATTTGCATTTATGATTTAATACTGAAAAATTTAATTGTAATTTAAAAAACTTATTTAATGTTGAAGATAAGAATTAAAATTAAAACTAATTATATTAAAAAAATTAAAGAAAATAATTGAAATTTGCAGAAAGTATATAATATTATATATAATATAAATTTAATAGTTATAGGAAAACAATGAACAAATAATTAAAATAACTTAAGATTGTAAAATATAATTATAAAGTAATAAGAATAACTGAAAATTGTTGTTCATAATTGAAATTATAGTCGAAGAAAATTATTAAATAATGAAGAATTTTCTTAAAAACTTCGAAGTTAAGTAAGTTTATTTAAAGCGTAGATTAATTGAATTTTTAATCAAGAGCAAGTGATGGAGTCTGACTAACAGAAAAATAAACAACCTTCTTGATAGAAATATACACGACAAAAAAGCCGGATAAAATGGCTGCAATATTTCCGGCACATTGCAGGCACACGCGGGCTAAGCATTTATTAGGCGACACAAAAGGAGCGAGAACGCTGTCACGCGGTCCGCCGCCCGTCGTGCCTGTAACGTGCCAGTCACGTTTGTTATCTGGGAAGCATTGCGTTAGCGTACTTCTTTTTTTGTAAATGAAGTTATTTAAAGAAAAAAATTTGGGCATGTCTGAAATGAAGTACCTCCAGTAGGTATATTTATTAAATATAATTAACTTCTTTATCAATGTATACTCTACAATTATCACTATTCATAAAATATCACAAAATAAAGGAAAAGTTTAAACAATTGTTATTCAAACTGCTGATCCCAGAAGACTAAATTCAAAGAATGCCATGTTAAGCAATACTAAAATTTGCTAATTTAATTTAACAGAATGCTTCTAAGAAATTATAGAAAATACTTTACAATATACACACCTAGTTTAACACAGTTCAAACTAATGAAGAAAAAATATATGGGCGATTCTTACGTAAGTGCCCTACTTAGCGGCGTTAAAAAAATACACCTTAATTAAAAATATATTCTGAAGTGTATTAGTGAATTTTAAAGGTATATATGAGAGTAACTGAAAACCAAATATAAATAAATATATTTATTATAACTTCTATTATATTGCCCTATAACTGCTGAAATTTCAGCTCCGTGGCGTGTCCCTTTTCCAAAATGTTAACTTTAGTTGAATAATTTTCGGTAAAAATATTATTATTATAACTCAGCCTTTTTCAAGAATAAAGTGTCTATATTTATGAACAATTTAGGTTTATATTGAACTTCATAACACCTTTTTCATACTTAGAATCTGTAAAAATGTTTTGTACCTTAATTTATCCAATTTTTGAACGCAATCTGTAGACTTATAATTAAGGTGTCATGTGTTTAGTTATTACGCCTTCTAATAAGTTAAATCTCAATTTTGATCCATTAGCACTAAATCACATGTGAAAAAAGTTTCAAAAAAGAAAAATTTTTGCTTAAAAAAAAATTATTTTTGTGAAAATCGCATGGTACAAAAAAAGCGTTCAGTTCCATGTCATTACTATTATATTACTGTAACAACTATTTGATAGTACTGTTACCATTTTCTTTAAGTTTTCATGTAAAACAAGCGATCTGCAAAAAGAATAGATTTATTTTGCAATATTGTAGAAGTGAGATTAGAATAAATGTCAAATTTCAGCTCCATGGTATCACGTAAAATTTCAGCTCCATGGCCTATATGAAGTGTTCAGTGTGCTTCATGCAAAGAAACTTTTTTATCTGTGGTGGTTATTATAAAATATTATTCTATAAAGTAGTTTAGCAATGCCGGATTACACTGCTCCATCTCCAATTCAAATTATCCAAAAAATAAAACGAAATATTCATTATTAAATATTGTATTTGCTGTTCTTTTATAAAATTTTATATATGTTAACTAATATCTAAAATACTGTTAGAATATTAAATAATTTATTAATTTATTATTTATTTTCGTTTTAGCAAAATATCAAGAAGACATTTTTATTTTGTACAATATATTGACAATAAAAGGATGCGGTTCAGCTCCACATGGCAGCCAATTTTTAAAAATTTCCTATTATTTTCGTAGAAATATAGTTGTAGTAAAATCGTTTAAAATATACTTATATTACACCCTAATAAGAAAAATAAGTGCAGCGAAATATCTCTTAAACAAAGTAGAAGGTTTAGGTACGTTTAATGAAAATACAAATAAAATGAACTCTAAAATCATTTTTAATTGTTTACAAAGAAAAGTATGAATATTACAAATATTTATAACAATAATAAGAAAACAAAAACTGCTCATCTCATGAAGCTCCATGAACATATACAATTATCACAATTAGTATACTTTGCAGAAATGTATACTTTGCAGAAATGTGTACTTTGTGAATCTGAATAAGTTCATGTTTACTTATTGATGACTATAAGTCATAGTCTTATTCAAAGAAGCGCTTATGCATTTACACACAAGTGCATATTCCATTATTGAAATTATATGTATATACCCAGTGGGCAAAAATCCATGTTAGTTTTAAGAATTAAAACTATTGAAGAACGTTTTTAGAACGAACATGGACTTTTGCCCACTGGGTATATATGCACTTATAATTATACAATCTCTGTAAATATGAATTAGTAGTTTTCTATAAAACAATTAGCGAGAAGTGAGCCACTACTAAATAATAAGATTTTTACTAATTATTTAGTAGGAAACTACTAATTTTTAGTAGAAAAATACTAATTTCTAGTAAAAAAGTACTAATAGAAATAGTAGAAAAGTAATAATGGAAATTGTAGAAAATAACTAATTGAAATATTGAAATTTCACTATTTGAATTAATAGTTTACTACAAAACAATTAGTAAAAATCGTACTCTTATTATTATACATTATTTTATAATGACAATAATTAGAAAAGATGGAAACAAAATTAGGAATGTTTGTCACCTCCTCTTAAAACTTCGTCAGAAATACGTTGTAAATCTTTTGTTGCAGTGAGGACTTTAGATAATGGCAAGATCACTTCATCAAGAACTTGAACATAGTCCTCTGTAGGCACTTGCATAAACAGCTTTTCTCCTATAAATTTGAAGTACAATGTCATAAATAAATAATTGTTTCTCAATTGCAGTAAATAAACTTTTACAATTTACATTTAAACCATATTTAAAGAGTACATTTAAAAATACAAATAGTTTATTAAGAACTACTAAACTTTACAATAAATAAATAATATTACCTTGAGACAAGATTTTTCCAGTTACAATAACTGGTTGTCCTTTTTGTAAGCGTAAAGCACCGTCAAAAGAAGTAATTCTCTTATTCTAACTTATGAATGCCATTAGTTATTGAGCCACATCCATAGGCAACACTATCGCTCAAACCATGAAGCTGATATCTTACAAATACCATTTTAATGAAACCTTGAACTTCTAAACAAATTAAAAATATTATATTTTTAACAATGATTAACATAACATTACTATTTCACGTGTAAATATATTATTTTAAACCGTTCAATACAAATTACACAAGAAAATTGAATAAGGGAGACCGAGGAGGGAAGTAACAGAGATGGAAAGTAACAACGCTTATAACTTCTAACCCAATCAGCGGACAGATATGGTCCTAAAGTAATTTTTAGTAGGTTTTACCCCCTCTACCTCTTTCCTACTCTTTTTTTTTTGTTACTTTCCACTTTAGGGGTGAAGAGCAAACTAACAAACATGTAACAAACGCTTATAAATTCTAAACCAATCAGCGGACAGACATGGTCCTAAATTAATTTTTAATCAGTTTTACCCACTCTACCTCCCCCATACCATGCGCAAGCTAGTTCAGGAACCGTATGTCCGTATGTTACTTTTTCCTTTCTTCTGTTACTTACCACCTCAGGGGTGAGCAGAAAAGTAAAAAACAAAAAGATTATTAAAAAGTTCTGCTGTTGTCTATCTAATTATTATTTATGTTTAATTCCAATTTTATTTAATAGGTCAAAGTCAAAGCATTCGATTAGTATATTTACAGAACCTATCCGACAAATAGTTTCGACGCTATCATCCAAAAAATGACTTTTGTTACTTTCCTCCTCGATCTCCCCTATACATTTTCCACGTGAACATAAAACATTCAAATATAACTATATTATATTATTTTTAAAAATTATGAAAAATCACAAAATTAGAAATAAAAACTAATAATAATAGTAAAAAATAACTAATTATTAGTCAAATTCATTTTTAGGTTATGTCAAAATAACTAATATTTTAGTAAAAATTCGTGTACTAATTCAATTAGTCAAATTTTAACTATCTTTAAGTTACCTTTTTACTAACAATTAGTTAGAAAATGACTCAATTTTCAATAATTTTCAATCACAGATTGGCCAATGGAAAATAACTGCCATTTTCAGTACCTGTTACTGAAATTATCAGTTGTTTTTCTACTGGTCAATTAGTAAAAAATTACTAAAAATTTCGTTAAAAATGTTCTAAAAACAAAAAAAACAAAAATAGAAAGCTTCTACCGATTTCAATTGAAAAGTCACTTATTCATATCGCCACAAAGAATTCACTGAAAATCAATGAAATTTTTACTGATTCAGTTTTAGATAGTATAATATTTCAATTCCTTGCATTTTTTTTACTCACTTTAGCCTCAGGAAAAATCTAAGAAATAAATTGAACACCAATACTTATAAACTTTTTAAAATGTATAGAAAATTTTCTTGAAAATCAGACCAAGGACATATAGAAATCTTTATTATTTTAAAAGTTATTTCAAATTTTAAAAAAATGCAAATTACACTTTTTTACATTAAATTCTTTTCAAATAGACAAATCGTCAAATAGACTGCATCATGGACTTACTTTATTCAAAATTCCGTTCATTTTAATTTCATTTTAAAATTATATAAAAGAAAATTCATAAATCTGAATCACTCAAAACAGGTAGCCACATACTACACTGAGAAAAAAATACCTTCGAATCCATAGCACGCTCATTTGAATACATTCAAAAGTATATTTGTTTGATTCTACAATATACCTTTTGAAATAAAGACATTAGCTTTCATTTAGTTGAATACATATACTGTAGAATCAAACAAATATACTTTTGAACATATTCAAATATGCGTGCTATGGATTTAAAGAAATTTTTTTCTCAGTGTACTGGCGAGTACCGCACATTCTGAAAATATTAGGATAATGTACTTACTTATTAACCCTTTGTCTTCTCAGTGGATAATATCGTTGAAATTGATATTCAAAATGTCACTCACAATGTCCTCTGAAGGAACGTGTCTTCCTAATGTTATGATTGCGGTTGTTTCAAAAATTTGCAATTCATAAGGTACATTGCCCCTATTATATTCGGGTTTAGATGGCGCTCTGGCAAAACATCCATCTATATGTAGAATCTAAAATCATGACAAAAATGTTGACAGTATGTAATGCATTTACAAGAAAAGAAACAGTTAATGAGAAAAATAATTGAAACTTGACGACAATAATTGAGGGTCTCGATTCCATAAGGGGTTACGCGTGACTTTCGTTGGCCCCTTGTTCAGTGAGTTCTCGCTGAACGAGGGGCCTACGTTAAATACGCGTAACACCTTATGGAATCGAGACCCTCAATTGGAAATTGAAAAATAACTGAAAATTCAATTGGATTCTAAAAAAAACTAAAATGGATTGAAAATTGAAATAAATAATTGAAAATAAAAGAAAATAATGGAAAATTTACGAAAATTATTGAAAGTTAAAGAAAATAATCAAAAATTTACAAATCACGAATATAATTGAAAATTATAGAAAAGAATTAAAAAATTTATTGGATCCTAGGAAATGAAGTCGATTAAGGAATCAAAGAAATTAATTAAAATTCGAAGAAAACATTGAAAATTAAAGATAATAATTGAATACCGAAAAAAATAATTGAAAATTCAAGAAAATAATAGAAAATTATCAAACATAATTTGAAATTTAAAAAAATTGAAAACTTAATTGAATTCTAAAAAATTAAACCTGATTAAAAATTGAAGAAATTTAATTTAAAATTGACGAACAAAATTAAAAAATGTAGAAAATAATTGAAAACCTTATTCCATTCTATAAAAGTAAACCAGATAAAGTATTGAAGAAAACAACTGAAAATCGACAAAAACAGTTGGAAATTAAAGATAATTGAAAATAAGGAAAATAATTGAAAATTGAAGAAAATTGTTGAAAATTTAAAAACATAATTCAATCAACATAATTGAAAATTGATGAATTAAATTGAAAATTAAAAAAAAAATTAAAAACCTGGTTGAATACTAAAAAATTAAATCTGATCAAAAATCGAAGAAATTTAATTCAAAATTGAAGAAAATAATTGGAAACTTCATTCCATTCTATAAAAGTAAACCGGATTAAGAATCTAATAACATAATTAAAATTTGAAGAAAACACGTGAAAACTAAAGACAATAATTGGAAATGTCAATTAAAGGAAATAATTGAAAATTAAAGGAATTAATTGAAAATTCAAATATGTAATTGAAAACTGATGTTTGGATTCTAATACATTAAACCAGTTTGAAATTCGAAGAAAACAATTAAAAAAACCGCTGCAAAGTTCTACATCGGGTATTTACTTTCGTAGTTTATTTTTTTCATTTGAGTTCATTTTTTGAACACATTGCTTCCTCATAGAAAAATAATAAATCTCTCTTATTTAAAATTGGATAAGAAAATGGTCAAAAAAGAAAATTGTATACAAAATGGATAAAAAGTACTTTCTTTTAATATTTTTATGTTAATATGTTAATATAAGTTGAAAACAAAAAAATATTTTTTACAGGACTACGCTATTAAGTGAGCAAACGGTTTATTAATAATAAAAAATAATATAAAAAATATAAATAAGATAATATAAAAAAGTAAAAAAATTATTTAAATAATCAAAAACAAAAAGCATTTTTTATCTATGTGGAAGAAATATTTAAATTTCAACTTTTCTTTTTAAACATTAAAATACAAAATGTGTCCTTTTATAAAAGGACTAAACTAAAATATCTAAGACGCATGTGGGACTTGAAAAAAAGAAAATTGTACTGTAAGGTTCGTAAATAGGTCAATCGATGCGTTTTTAAAAAATAAAAAGGATAAAAAGCTTACATTTTAACTTTCTTGAATATTTGTTTATAATATTGCCAAAAAACGATTTTTTGAAAATTTTAAAATCTAAAAAAATATATTTGGAACTAATCGATCGGATTCAAACATATGGCAAAATTTGTCCCCCTGAGAGACTTATTATTTGGTAAAAAAAGATGCTTCTAACTATAACGGTTCTCGAGATATTGGGCCAAACGTAATGTTAATACACACACACACACACCCGGACATCTTTTCTAAACATCATTTTCGATA
Source organism: Ganaspis brasiliensis (assembly GCA_037103525.1). Classification (NCBI taxonomy): domain Eukaryota; kingdom Metazoa; phylum Arthropoda; class Insecta; order Hymenoptera; family Figitidae; genus Ganaspis; species Ganaspis brasiliensis. The sequence continues at coordinate 2,577,215 of JAZKLR010000350.1, forward strand.
TCCTGGGGTCGAATTATGTCGAGAAATGTCAAAAAATTGCAATTGAGGATTTGAGGGTAAAACAATACTTCCTCTATGAGGAAGGAATTAATGTAAATAATTGAAAATTGAAAAAGGAATAAGTTACTTTATTAATTCTAGAAAATAGATGAAAATCTAGTTCGATTATAAAAAATTAAACTAAATTCAAAAAAGAAAAAAAATAAATAAAAATATGAGTAAAATAATTGAACATTGATGAAAATTATTAAATATTGACAAATGACTAAAATAATTGAAAATGAAAAGAAATAATTGACATTGAAAATTTTTAAAGGTAAATTGATGAAAATAAATGAAAACTAAAGAAAACAATTGTTAATTGAAGAGAATAAAGAATCATTCTAACCATGGGGAAGGTTTTAATTTAGAGCCGTTTTTGTGTAAATTAATTTGTAAATTACTAACTTCTTAAAAACTATGTTATATATTTTGTTAATACTTTGAGTATATTTAAAAAGTGTGGTACATTTGGGGATTATGGTACGGGACGGATGATTCAATACTCGTATTCCGAGACCTCAAGAAACCTGGAGTAACCATTTTCAGCAAATTAAGAGTTTTTGTTTACGAGACTTCAAGAAACCTGGAATAACCATTTTCAGCAAATTAAGAGTTTTTGTTTAATTTTTGTCCTCCATCTAGAATCAGACATTTTTAATTTTTAAATTTAACAAGCGTATTCGAACTCAGAGACCCCAAAAAACCCAAGAATAACCATTTTCAGCCAATTGAAAGAATTTCTAAAATTTTTCTCCGCTATCTTGAATCCGCCATTTCGTATTTTTCAAAACTGACACCGGATTCGTGATCAGAACCCCCAAAAACCCCAAAAAACCATTTTTAAAATTTTTTCCGCCATCTTGAATCCACCATTTTTAATTTTTAAATTCAGTAAATCGTAATCAGAACCCCTAAAAACCCCCAGAAACCATTTTTAAAATTATTTTCCGCCATCTTCAATCCACCATTTTTAATTTTTAAATTCAGCAAACATATTCGAAGTCAGAGAACCCAAAAACCGCAGAGTGACCATTTTCAGGCAATTTAGAGAATTTTAAAAATTTTTGTCCGACATTTTGAATTTTTGAAAACTGACATCAGATTCGTAATCAAAACCCCCAAAACCTGCCACAAATCATTTTCAGTTAATTTAGAATATTTTTAAAATTTTTGTCCAACATGTTCAATTTATTATTTTCAAAAAGAGACCCCAGAAACCCTCGAGTAACCATATTCAGCCAATTTAACGAATTTCAAAATTTTTTTTCCGCCATCTTCAATTTTTTATTAAATATGTTTAAACATTTGTTGAAATTGTTTTTAATATAATTTTTTTATCAAATATGCTTTGTTTAAACAATTGTTGAAATTATTGTTTTTAAAATTATTTTTTTATTAAATATACTTTGTTTAAACAATTGTTGAAATTAATAAGTAAACTTGCAAAATTGATTCTTCATAAGTAAACAATTGTTAAAATATAATTTATTTAGAAAATTTTTGAAATTAATTATTTAATTCTAATTTTTTAATTCTAATTTATATAAATCTATTTCAAAAATTAATTATTTAATTCTAATTTTTTAATTCTAGTTTATATAAATTTATTTCAAATCTAAGAACAAATCTAAAAACTTATCTAACAAAGAAAGTCAAATATACCTTACCATGTTTACTGAAATTAGTGACTCAAATTTGTCAATCGTGGGTTTTCCCCAAATTACGCATTGTACCATCTTCCCAGAATCATTTGAAACGTAGAATTTTAAAAATTCACTCTCAGCCGTTTTGCGTCGAGGACAAATCGTTTCCACAAATACAACTATTTCGCTGCAATAAAATATATTTTTCAATTTTAAATTAATTCTATAAATAATATAATTAATTCTATTAAATTATCTTATTTCAAATAATATAATGAATTTAACTTACACAGTCCTGTCCCATAATTTAATGCCATCAAAAACATCATTGGTGGAATAACACACTTGATTCTCCATTGTTCTGTAATTAATAAAAAAGGTAAACATAAAGATTTAAATTCTCAAATACAATTAAAAAATATAAATTAACTAAGACTTACCTATTGTAAGAAAATAAATGCACGTTCCAAAACACGTTTCACCATACACAAATTCTATTCAATACTGACATGAGCAGTCCTTAAACTAATATTCAATCTCTCCCTCTCTTGTTCCTCTATCTCGCTCTGTCTTACGCTATTTCTATTGTCTCTCGCTCTATTTCGCTCTTTCTTACACTCTCTCTATCCCTACTAATATGTCTCTCCCTCTCTTGTATTCAATCTCTCACTCTCTTGATTTCCCTGTCACTATTCCTCACTCTGTTTCTCGCTCTCTCTATCCCTCTCCCTAATATTTAATCTTTCCCTCTCTTGCTCTTCTATTTCGCTCTGTCTTACGCTGTCTCTATCCCTCTTCTGTCATTTCTCAACCAATCATGGATATTTGCTATAATTATCTCTGTCTAACTCAAGCAACCCTCTCTCTTAGCGTAACAAACACCAACTTCCCCATCTCTCTTTTTCGACCAGCGTTACATTCTCAACTCTAACTGATTTCTTATATAGGATAATAAATTCCAAAATTATTATTCTTGGAAATTAATATTTTGCATAGAGCAGGTCAAGAGCTTTCCAAAACACCCTAATAAAAGGATTTTCCGGTGGGTCTAGGGCTGGTGATCCATCAAAGTTTGAGTAATATTCGTATACAAGAATTACATTATGTGAGGAAATTGATGAAAGCATGACAATAAGAAGTAAGTAGACCTTTTTAAAGAATGTCTACATATTTTTGAGTCTGTAAGTGTGTCTTCATCTATGTTCACTTATATATTTAGAGGAACTTGAACATATAAATGTGTGTTTCTATGTACCCTCCTCTTCAAAAATACGAGCTTGGGACCGTCAATGTCAGTGTTACTTTTTTTTATGTTTTTAACTTTTTAATTATATTTTTATGTTATTATTCTTTAATTTTTTCTTAATTTTTTAATAATTTTTTTTAAAAAGTGTTTTCTTAAACGAAACTTTGAATTTCTCAGTGAAACAGTCCGAAGAATTTTCGCAGTCGCTACTCTACAGAAAGTCTACAGAAAAACTGCAGAAACTCTGCGGAAAGTCTGCAAAAGCATGCGCAAAAGTCTGCAGAAAGTCTACGGACTTGAAAATTTTTTCACTGAATAAAAATTTCGAAAAAAGTGACTCCAAATGTTTTTTTCCAAAAGGCCTTAACCACAAATCCCGGTAGGGGAATAGCGTCTACGAACATTCTTTGAACTGTTTCACTTGGGAATTAAAATAGTTTGGTTTGAGTAAACATTTTTAAAAGATTATAATATATTAAGAAAAAGTTAATAAACAATAACAAAAATATACTTAACATAAAAAGTTAAAAACATAAAACAAAAAAAAAAAGACTGGAAGGTCTACGGAAAGTCCGCAAAACATGCCGAAAGTTTGCTGGAAGACAGCTGGAAGTATCTTAAAAGACAACAGAAAGTCTGCAGAAAGTCTACGAAATGTCCACAAAAGCGTGCGAAAGTCTGCAGAAAGACTGCACAAGGTTTACGGAGAATCCGCAAAAACGTGCGGAAAGACTGCAGGAAGACTACGGAAAGTCTACAAAAAGTCTGCAGGAACTCTGCAAATAGCCCAAGTGATACAGCCCGCAGATTTTCTGCAGACTATCAGCTGACTTTAAGCGGACTAGAGTCTGCGAAAAGTCTGCAGAACGTCTGCAAAAATGTGCAGAATGACTGCAGAAAGTCTGCAAAAAGTCCGCAGGAATAAGATTACAGAAAGTTTGCGGAAAGTTTTCTGGATGACTGCTGGAAGTCTCTTGAGGGGGAAGGGGGTATAGTTAATTCGGTAAAAAAGGCATGTTTTTATGAATTTTTTTTGGCGATGCGGAGTGTATTAGTTTATTCAAGGGGGGGGGGGGGTAAGGTTTGACAACTTTTTTCCATTTTTCCATTTTTTTTTTTTTTTTTTTTTTTGAATGAGCAACATTTAAAGAATATTGTATTAAACTTTTAAGTCATTCGGAGCAAAACTAATGAAATTACAGTCGGTTGAATTAACCGTATCTCTAATTTAGTTTTGCGCGCCTATTTAGCTCGCGAGACGAAAGAAGGCAGAGTTTTACGTAGACAGGAGCAAAAAATGACTTAGATAACGTAGATTATAGTGATGTACTGTATGGGCCCGGCATTGCTGATGACATGTACGTATTTTGTAAGAAAATTCAGTTTTTTTCAAGATATTTTCATTTTTTCAGTGTACAAAACAAATCGATTTTCCCAAACTTGTTATTTTGAAAGTCGGTGACTAGCCTACTGAAAAAACTACTGAACCGATCGTTTTGAAATTTTGTACACTTATTCTACATATAAATAGCTCTCCAGTGACGTCGAGTTTTTTAAAATTTTTAAATTATTCACAATTTTACAATAACAAATAGGTCGATTTTTTCGTCAAAAATCGTCATTTTGGCTTCAAAATGGTGCCAAAAATTGAAAAATTGAAAAATAAAAAAAAACTCGACGTCCTGGAGAGATAAAGTAATAAACTGAAAAAATCATTTTGGTTTGTTGGTTTCGGATGATCCAGTGATGCTGTAGGCTAGTCACCGCACAAACACTTTTTTTCTAGGGGCCTGCGGAGATCAACAATAGCTTTGTTATTTATCTCTATTTTTCAACGAAATTTTTTTTGAACATTCTTTAAATATCATACTTTTATATAATAATATGTAAAATAAATCCACAGTAATAATTTCTTCTAAAAAAATGCATGAAAAAAGGTCTTTTTTAGACAAACAAACCTTATCCCCTCCCCCCTTAATCAATTTTCGTACAATAGAGCAACATTTGAACAATTTTTGGGTAAATTCTCATTCAAAAATATTTAAAATTGAGCGAGTAAATGTGAATTTCCTGACGCGCTTCGAAAAAAGTTGTTTTGTGGTGCGCAGCGTAACTCGCAACAGAATCATTAGAAACAAAAAATCAAAATGCATTTGTTAAAGGAGATGTTATCCATGTAACATCGAGGGGATTTTTAGTTTTTTAAGTTTTGAATTTTTGGTAGCACTTGGAAGTCAAAAACCCGATTTTCGCCCAAAAAATCGACTTACTTGTTATTGTAAAATGAACAATTATTTAAAAAAACCGACTTAAGGGGTTACGTACAATTAGGGCTTCAAAAACAAGCTGCTTCTTTAGAAATTTTTTGTGGCCACCATTAAAATAATTAATAACAAATCTTTTTTGACATGAAATATATATATTTCAAGAAAATATTCTGAAATTATAAGAAGTAAATATTAAGAAACACGTGAATGACACAACATTTGCGTAAGCTTCTTAAAAAAATGGTTCCTCTGTGATCACTGTAACTTGAGAACGGCTTCACCGATCGGTTTGAAATTTATACCACTTATTTTATATATAATTGTCCGGTACTTGAAAAAAGGAATTTGAAGAATTTCGGTTTTTCTTAAAATGGCGGATGTTGAAAGTCAAAAACAGTTTTTTAACCAAAATGCTAAACTCACATTTTCGGCTAAAAAAAAAATGTAATTGTCCACAAAAAAAATCCTTCGTTCAAGTACCGGACAATTATATATAAAGTAAGTGGTATAAATTCCAAACCTATCAGTAAAGCCGTTCTCAAGTTACAGTGATCACGGCAAAACCATTTTTTTTAAGAAGCTCACGCAAATGTAGTGTCAGTCACCTGTTTCTTCATATTAACATCTTATAATTTCAGAATATTTTCTTAAAATATATATATTTCATGAGAAAAAAGATTTGTTATTAATTATTTTTATGTGTGGCCACAAAAAATGACTAAAAAACAGCTTATTTTTGAAGCTCTAACTGTACGTAACCCCTTAAAAATTGCACTTTTCAGTAGGGCGCTTTAAAGTTTTACACACTAAGAAATTCAAAAAAAAATTCAATAATTCTGTAATGCTCATAGAGTCGTCAATGCCAGGTGCATAGAGTAAAGGTTTTTCGTCTAGATACATTATAGTTCAGAATACTAAAAAACAACGAACGCGAATGAAAGGAAATTTAATCTTTTGTCTACCTTTGCTTCTGCTCAGCACGGCGCGGCATAGAAACGGTTCCAAGGAACGGTCACTCAAATACCCAATGAAAAATTGACAACTGGCGCGGTACCGCGCCAGTACTGGCCAGTATTATGCGAGGCTGGCGCAGTACTGTAACCCAGTACTGGCGCAGTATTGACCTAACTCTGGGATAATAACGACGATCGGTACTGACTGCCATGGCTGGCGCAATACAGCCCTGCCAGGGCTAACGCATTGATGGTGAACAGTATAAGCGTATTGTCAAGGAGAAATTTGAGCGGAAAAGTGGAATCAAATAACCCAAGGGGAAAAAAGTCACTGTCGCAGTACAATTTTGTTATTAATTTACTATTTATCATTATTACCCAGATAGCACCGAAACTTCCAGGAAGTTTCCTGGAAGTTACCCGTGGCAAACTGGGTAGTTACCCGTGGTTACTTCCTGGAAACTTCTCTTATGTACAACAATGTCCGCGCTTGGAAACTTTATAAAAAACCATTGGTTTTACTTGAAAAATGAATTATTATTCGTTTCTTTGGTAATTAGAGAAGTATTAGTTTGTTAAAATCCCTAAAAAACTCATACGAATACGAGAGATTATTATCCCGTTCATCTGCAACGACTCATGTAATTGTGTATTTATTCCGTATAAGGAATTATATATTATACGAATCATTAAACCTCGTATATTTATCTTTTGTAATATGCCTCTCAGAAAAATAGATTTTTTGTTTCTGGGTATCAATTGGTTTCATGTAAACTGTTGTCAGTGGCGATTTGGTCGAACGCGTTAAGGCGCATCCCAGCAGCTGCTCGAAACCTCGAGTTTACCCTCCCGCTGGGTGCCCTACTGAAAAATCCTATATAGGATCCTACATAGGATCCTATATAGAATCCATATGGATTCCTATGAGAATCCACGTAGGATCCTATATAGGTATTGTCCTATAGGAATCCATGTGGATTCTCATAGGAATCTATGTGGATTCCTATAGGTCGCCTATAGGACACGTCCTATATAGGATCCTATGTGGACTCTCCTATAGGAATACATGTAGGATCTCATATAGGATCCTACATAGGCGTCCCAAAAAATTTTTGTACACCCCCCTACATAGGATCCTACGTAGGTTCCCATATAGGATCCTATATAGGATCTTTTATGGGCGCCCAAAAAAAATTATGAACACAGAATTAATTGTTTTTTTTTAACAACTTTATTCAAATATACATTAAGCACCATTATAAGGACGAAAAATATTTACTGCGCAGGCGTAAGTATTGTAGAATACGTAAAAGACGACTGCGCATGAGGAAGGGGTAGGAGGGTGTACAAAAATTTTTTGGGACGCCTATGCAGGATCCTATATGAGATCCTACATGTATTCCTATAGGAGAGTCCACATAGGATCCTATATAGGACTTGTCCTATAGGCGACCTATAGGAATCCACATAGATTCCTATGAGAATCCACATGGATTCCTATAGGACAATACCTATATAGGATCCTATATAGGATCCTACGTGGATTCTCATAGGAATCCATATGGATTCTATATAGGATCCTATGTAGGATCCTATATAGGATTTTTCAGTAGGGTGGACAAGGGTTCGAGTCCGCTGACCTTCAACCGACCGGGTTTTTTTTTTATATTTAATTTTTTATTTAACGACAAAGCAAAATATAAAGATCCCTTTATTTTTTTAACCTTTTTAAACAATAATTTTATTCGAAAAAAATTAAATAATTTTTGGAAACTTCAGGCTAACTTCCTGGAAGTTTCCACGAAAACTTCATGGACCTTACCACGGGAAGTTTCCAGGAAGTCTTAATTGGAAGTTTCCAGGAAATCTCCAGGAAAGTTTCCAGGAAGTTACCAGGAAGATACCAAGGGTAGTTTCCAAGCGCGGACATTGTTGTACATAAGAGAAGTTTCCAGGAAGTTACCACGGGTAACTACCCAGTTTGCCACGGGTAACTTCCAGGAAACTTCCTGGAAGTTTCGGTGCTATCTGGGTTATTGCTTATTTGAGCAAATAAAAAATAAAATTTATATTTTAGGAATGCAACTACTATTATGTACAATTATTTCATTAATCGAATTAAAACTTCGTCTTGCAAATTTTATTTTGAGATTTTATTGGTTAATTTAATTAGTTTAAACAAATTTTAACATATATGATTAATATTCGCTATACCTAAACAATTGAAACTATTATATAAAACGAAAAATCGCACGCTGGTTCGGATCGAACCCGGGACCCTTCGGACGCAAGTTATACGCTTAAACCCCACAGCCGCGCTGGCTTAGTTTAATATTTACAAAAACCAATATTTGAATTTCAGATCAGTTATGGAGAGGACCATTTACTTTTTTTAATAAATATTTTTTAAACTGTAGTAAACTCTGCCTAAATAATTAATAAAAAAAATTGTTTGAATAATATTCATAAAAATGTACTATTGGTGCAGTACACATACAGCGTTACAGCCAGTACCGAGCCGGCTCTGGCAAGCCAACACTTGGCAGAAATAAGAAGCGCGGTACCGCGCCAGCATTGGGCTGGTACTGACTGCCAATAGTGGACATCAATATTGGCGCAGTACTGATACAGCGTTGCAGCCAATTCTGCACCGACTCTGTCAAGAAATTTTATTACAGACCTTAGCAAAAACAACAGCCGCTTTATTGCGCCAGTATTGGGTCGATATTTACTGCCAATACTGGGTATCAGTATTTGCGCAGTAATGATATAGCTTTATAGCCAGCACCGACTTTGTTAAGAAATTTTTTTGACCGACCTTGGCAGAAACAACAATCGCAGTACCGCACCAGCATTGGGCTGGTACTGACTGCCAATACTGGAAATCAATATGGGCGCAGTACTGAAACAGCTTTACAGCCAGTACCGTACCGACTCTGTTAAAAAATTTCTATGGCAGACCTTGGCAGAAACAACAGCCGCGGTACCGCGCCAGCATTGGGCTTATACTGACTGCCAATACTGGAAATCAATATGGGCGCAGTACTGAAACAGCTTTACAGCCAGTACCGTACCGACTCTGTTAAAAAATTTCTATGGCAGACCTTGGCAGAAACAACAGCCGCGGTACCGCGCCAGCATTGGGCTTATACTGACTGCAATACTGGACATCAATATTGGCGCAGTACTGATACAGCGTTACAGCCAGTACCGCGCCGACTCTGGCAAGCCAATCCTTAGCAGAAACAACAGGCGCGGTAACGCGCCAGTTGTAAGCGTCGGCATAACCCAGAAATTTTTCATTGGGTACTCGTAACTTCTACAATTTTGCTCCGATCGACTTAAAATTTGGACACAATATGCTTGAAATTTTTGGGTACTTTCCGTAGATCTTCTGCGGGCTTTCCGCAGATTTGCTGCATGTTTTTGCGGAATTTCCGTTGAATTTTTGCATGCTTTCGCGAACTTTCCATAGACCTTCTGCAGACCTTCCGCACGCATTTGCGGACTTTCCGTAGACTTCACAAGAAAAATAAAAGGCAAAATTTCCACCGATATCGGTATAAAATTTTACTGCAACAAAGTTTCTCTAGGAAGGAGAAAGTTTACCTCAAATAGGGAGAAAAAGTGTCGTCTGCTTCTAGTGTGTTAAAATTTCAGAGACAAGTTTCTTAAAAAATATAAATGCTCATTAAATTATAGGCAAAAATAAAAAAAGGCAAAATTTCATTTTAAGTAAATCAATAATTTTGTACATCACCTCTTCTCGAAATATTCAAATAATAAAACACTTTACCATTTTGACACCTTGATATTTGTGTCATTCTCAAACGCATACAAAGAAACATAAAATAGAAGAAGACAAGAAGAGGAACATCACAAAGTAAATATTAGAATCAGGGTTCTGTAGTAAAGCATCACTATTATTGCAAATGAATAATAGATGCCTTCTCTATTAGATTGCACTTGCACCATCTTAAAAAATTGTCAAATTAATAATAAAAAATCTGACATCGCGCTTCGCGCTCTGTCACATTCTCATCGCGCGCTTCGCGCGCAGGGCTCGCTTCGCTCGCTAGTTTCAGCGCGCCTCGGGGCGCGCGAGGGTCGTCGTCGCGCTTCGCGCTCCGAAGTTTTAGTAATCGTCGCGCTACGCGCTCCGTATTTGGAATGAACGTCGTGCTTCGCACTCCGATCATTATTAATCTTCTCGTCAGGCTGCACGCTTCGACCATGTAATGCATGCTTGTCGTTATCGAAATTAAATACTCTCCCTACGACATGAGCCAGTTTAATCTGGCCTGTTTAGCGCTATTCTAAATTGGGTTTTCACTTAAAATGTAAAACTTTTTTTGTCTTAAAGTTCTACGCCTTTAAGGAATACATTCTCATCACGGCACTCGCGCTTCGCGCTCGATACTAATACTTTCCGGAATATTTGCGATTTACTGGAGAGAAAAGAAAAATCTCAGTTACTTAAATCTTCAAAGCAAAGGGTTGTTGCACCTAAATGTCATTAAAAAACACTACAATTTCTGTTTGAACTTATTGATATTAGTTGACTTCTGCCTCGATACAATTCCATGATTGAGTAAGACTAGTCTTCAAATCAATATAGTATTAAACTCAAATTTAGAATACAATTAAGAGCAATGTCTAACAAACAGAAATTGTACGTTAACACAATATGTCAGTAAGTATTAATACTTTAAACACGCTTTTTTTCCTCAAATTATTACTATGTATTTTTTTTATTTTTAAAATAATATAGACACTTTATTTGCGTGCAGTATAATAAATTACAAAAGCACCCAAAAAAAGTGTCATAGACAAGACACTACACTAGTGTATTGCTATGTAATTTTTCGCACTAATACACTGAAAAAAATGTTTAGTCATATCAACAAAAATCTGTTTGAGCCAACCAAATTTTTGTTGCTATGACTAAAAATTTGGTTAAGCCAACAAAATTTTTGTTCATATGACTAAACATTTTTTTCAGTGTACCTAATGTGGAGTTAGAATTGTCAGATTGGCTTGATTTGTTGAGTTTAGATCCAACACTGCAAAAAAAGGTGTCTTGTTAACGTCTTACGGTAAGACGGTTTTGGTGTCTAAGACGTGAAAAACGTCTTCACACAAGACATCTTTGCCGTCTAAGACACCGAAAGTGTCTTACCGTAAGACGCCTCTTTTTGCAGTGAAGTGCTCAAGAACACGAATATAAGCAAAAATAGGAAAATGAAATCGCCGAGATAGTACACTGCCGTACTAAGGAAAAACTTAGGGAAATGACATTTTGGTAGAACTGAGAAAATCAAGAAAAATTGTTAGCATTAAGTACCCGGATAAAAATTAAAAAATTGTTGAATTTAAATTCACATTGTGTATAAAATGATAATTTTCTATTTAATTATGAAATCAAAAGTTCATTGTTTAAACAAATTATATGAAAAAAAAGGGAAATGCGAGTTTTTCTAAATGCAAGCATGGCGTTTGCGTAGTTTTTATTTCGTATACAGCGCTCAGCTTTGACCACGTTTTTGATACAAATAACGCGCGAGTAACTTTGCCTAAGTTTTTTCTTCTGATCTTATACCCGAGCTCGAAGCCTTGTACGATTTTTGGACTACGCAAAGCACTTTGCTTAAGTTTTTATCAAGTATTCTTTCATTTTCTGGAGTTTCTAAGATTTTACTAATAATTTTTTACAACAAACACAAAAAAAAATTATCTCGTTAGCAAAGGAATATTCCTCTTCTATTATTACTCAATTTGTAAGAGAATTTTGCGAGAGCAAAAGGATTTTTGACACATAGCCACTCTTTTGTTTAACTTCAACCTAATTTAATAGTATAAAGAATTAAAAAATAATAAAAAATTCTGATACTTGAGATATATTCGGGAAATTATATACTCTAATTTTAAAATGGGTAAATTTTTTATGTAAAAAAATATCAAGTTTGTGACAAATTATGAATTTTACAATAATATGTGAAATTTGTAAATTTGACAAAAGAAGAAAGAAAAGGAAAATCCTCTCAAATAGAAAGGGATAATTTAGTGACCATATAGAAGAGGTCAAATTGCATCAAAATGAGAGGCATCCGTTACTCTTAGAATTTTTTTTTTTGTAAATAATTTTAAAAAATGATTTAAACTATAACTATTACACTGCAAAATAGGTGTCTTAAATTGTTCAAAAATGTCTTAAAATAAGACGAATCTATTGATACCCAAATAGAGACAATTCTCACTTTAGATTAAGATGCAGAAGGAAAAAATACATTGGAATAATTCAATTCGTTTATTTCCATTTAATGGAATCAAATTCGTGTTATTGAGCAAATTTTTGAGGTATTTTCAAAAAATTTTGCCAATCCAAAACTTCTGACTTCAAATTCGAATTCAGCACCCAAAATCAAAAAGAAATACACTATTGTAGTGTCTAAGCGAATTTTTTTTTTGAAATTTGCTCTAATTCGTGTTTATCAACAGTTTTTAAGTTTAACCCAAAAAATTTTGTCAATCTAAAACTTCTGACTTCAGATTTGGATTCAGCACAAAAAATCAGATAGAAATACACTAGTGTGTATTTCTATTGTGTGCCTGTCTCATTATTTCTTTTATGCCAAAAATGTGATCTTAAAATATTCATTACTTAAAATTTATTCTTAATATATTACTAATAACCACATAATATTACTTATTCACAAATGTTTTAAATTTAAAAGAACTTCAATTTAGTCAAATATTTAAATTTCAAAATATTAAAACTGTTTCTAAAGGCTGAGAGGCGAATTTCAAATTTTCCATTCAACCAAGACGAATGTGGCACTTATGAGGCATTCTCTGAGCAAAAAGCCACCCTAAAAAAAAAGTTGCCTAATGTTTTGGTCAATGATATGTAGTCAAAAAACAAAAATTTTAAGTAGGTTCTTAGGTCTGTGTAATGCGTGGTTGCCATGTTATCAGGGGCCCAATATTATTGCAGCGTAATTTTCAACTGCCAATAACGTTTAACCGGATAAATGGATTTAAAAATCTTATGGGTGTTTTTTGTGCAGAATTTCCTAAACTTTCAAATAAAATTACTCATTATTTTCATAATATTATTTTTGACAAGAAAAATGCAAAAAAATGTTTGTTTTTTAATTTTTGACCAACACTCCCCCCTAGGAACTTTTTCATAGCTACCTAGAAATGATCCTTATTTTATAAGCTTTTCAACCTCCTAAATGCCATTTTGGGAGAGCAAGATTCGTAGAAGCTATAGGTGAATGTGTGTTACAGTACACCTTACAAAATTTGCATCCAGTTTTCTTTTAAACAGTCTTAAATGATTTTAATGTTACCAACTTTCTATACTTGAACAAAAAAGTGAAAAAATAGTATATATTGTTTTTTCTACAACAAAAAGACCGACTTGTAAGGTGTACTGTAGCACACATTCACCTATAGCTTCTACGAATCTTGCTCTCCCAAAATGGCATTTAGGGGGTTGAGAAGCTTATAAAATAAAGATCATTTCTAGGTAGCTATGAAAAAGTTCCTAGGGGGGAGTGTTGGTCAAAAATTAAAAAACAAACATTTTTTTGCATTTTTCTTGTCAAAAATAAAATTATGAAAATAATGAGTAATTTTATTTGAAAGTTTAGGAAATTCTGCACAAAAAACACCCATAAGATTTTTAAATCCATTTATCCGGTTAAAAGTTATTGGCAGTGCAAAATTACGCTGCAATAAAATTGGGCCCCTGATAACATGGCAACCACGCATTACACAGACCTAAGAACACACTTAAAATTTTTGTTTTTTGACTACATATCATTGACCAAAACATTAGGCAACTGTTTTTTTAGGGTGGCTTTTTGCTCAGAGAATGCCTCATATATGCAAAAAATAGAACATAATATGGGAAAATCATATACAGAAACACTATTATTTTTCAAAAAAATAAAAAAACTCCCGGTTTTTTCTTCCTGTTAACTACCATTGATCACAACGAGTAAAACTGCTTAAAAAAAAATTGACTTTTCTAAAAATTTTTGGAAATTTTGAATAAATTCATTTTTACATTCTCATCCTCAATGAGAAAGTCTTCAATTTGTGCGATTTTGAACTGTTAAGTAATATTCAAATCGAGCCCGCCCTTATGTATACTGTGCTGCCATCTACTCTTTCCCTTTTTCTATCTAGTAATTATTAACCAGAGTCAGTTGTCTGGTTCTCACCAAGTCGTTCGAAACCTTTTTGTAACTTTATGTATCCATTTTACTTAATCATCATTATAATAAATTCACAGTTTAATTAATCGCGTGTGTAATATCATTTCGCGATCCCTGGAACCTCTTTAATAGGTTATGGGCCCAGGCTACGAAATAAAGTAGTGAAATTAAACTGAATTGCGAAAGTGGGATTGCTCGTTCTCGAACAAAATGGCGACGCAAGCGGTAACGCGCATTGAAATGCTTAACAAAGACAATTTTGATACGTGGAAAATCCACATGAGAGCATTACTTATAAAAAATGACGCGTGGTTCTATGTAAGCGGCGTGAAAGTGAAACCTGAACGAGGTGAGAACAACGCAAACGTGGCTGCTATAGCAGAATGGGAACTCGAAGACAGTAAAGCTATGTCGGACATACTTCTGGGAATTTCTTCTACCGAATTAAAACAAGTGAAAGAGTGCGCGACGTCTAAAGAACTTTGCCAAAAATTGGAAAGTGTATATCAGTCCAAAGGGCCCGCAAGAAAAGCAAACTTGCTGAAACAAATAGTGCTTCAACGCATGAGCGAGGGCGAAGACGTTCGCAATCATCTTCGAAAATTTTTCGACGCTGTCGATCGACTCAGTGAAATGGAAGTGCCGATAAACGATGACTTGCTATCGATATTGTTGCTATATAGCTTGCCGGCAAGCTTCGACAGTTTTCGTATTGCGATCGAGTCACGTGACGATCTCCCGAAACCCGAAACGCTTCGCATCAAGATCGTCGAGGAAAGTGACGCGCGATTGAGCAATCGGAGGAATTCTGTTCAAAACGCGATGTTAGCACAAAAATCGAATAATCGGTACAATGAAAAATCGAATAATCGGTACAATGAAAAGTCGGATAAATACAATAGTGGAAATAAAATAAAATGTTACGAGTGCGGAAAACTGGGTCACAAGTCGTCAAAGTGTTGGTCGAAAGTGAGAAGTGAACAAAATAGAAATAAAGCAGAAAATACGACCTTATACGCCACTTCTGTTTCAAATAAGGATTGTAATGCAAGTACCGCGCTGGTCTGTTCGACAAGTGAAAAACGATGGTGCTTAGATAGCGGATGCACCGCACATATGGCCAAGCACATTAAGAATTTTAAGTGCTTCGATGAGGACATTTCCGAAACACTGAACTTGGCGAATTCAAGTTCGACGAAAATAAGTGCGAAAGGCTCCGTACAGTTGGTGACACGTGTAAACGAGTGCGAAAAGACGATTGATTTGTGTGAAGTATTGCACGTTCCGGACTTACGAACAAATCTTCTCTCGGTCGGGAAGATAGTCGACAAAGGTTACCAAGTGACATTTGATAAGTATAAAGCGGAGGTTATAAACAAATCTAACCATAGTGTTATTTTGCGTGCGGATCGGGTCGACGGACTTTATTTCGTGAACGATTCAAGCGCTAGTGGAACACAAAATGCTGCACTAGTGAGCTGTGAGCAGAAGAAAACCTTACTCGACTGGCACAGGAAGATGGGGCACTTGAACATCAAGGATCTTCGCGAGGCAGCGAAAAATCACACAATTCAAGGGCTGGAAATAAGCGATACTAATTCCACCATCGAATGTGAAGTTTGCCTTCAAGGCAAAATGACGCGTCAACCTTTTCCAAAGTCTTCTTCGAGGAAGTCTGCCCCAGGTGAACTGATTCACACAGACGTGTGTGGACCAATGAAGGTCAAATCAAAGGGTCATGCCAGATATTTCATAACGTTTACTGATGATTCTACTCGCTGGACCGAAGTTCGTTTTCTACGACAGAAGAGCGAAGCATTCAATGAACTCAAGGCTTTCAAAGCAATGATCGAGACGCAACATAATAGAAAAATAAAGTTCGTGCAATCAGATAACGGAACGGAGTACATCAACGGCCTCTTTGATGACTTGTTAAAGGATTGCGGCATCAAGCGTCGATTGACAGTTCCTAATAACCCGGAACAGAATGGTGTAGCCGAGCGGAAAAACCGCACTTTAGTTGAGATGGCTCGCTGTCTACTGATCCAGTCTGGACTCTCTCCTTCATTTTGGGCAGAAGCAGTATCTACTGCAAACTTCATCAGAAATCGTTGCCCTACTGCTCCATTGGACGGAAAAACCCCCTACGAGAAGTGGATGGGAGAGACACCCAACGTCAGTGATTTTCAAGAATTTGGTTCATCTGTTTACTGTTTGAATCGAACCAAGAACACCGGCAAGTTCGAACCACGTGCGCGAAAAGGTGTATTTCTGGGCTTTGCTACGGATTCTAAGGCTTTCAGAATTTGGATCCCCGAGGAACACCGCGTGGAAATTTCGCGCGATGTGCAATTCCTGAAAGAGTCTAAAAGGATAGAAAAATATCAATATGAAGATTTTTGTTCAAAGAAAATGAGTGATATCGTCGAAACATGCGAGGTCCTGGAAGTTGACAGTGAATTCGAAGAACATATGTCAACGAAAGATGCTATTGACGTCATACTAAACAACAAGGAACCATCAGAAACTGAAAATATTCAAGCTAATGAGGCACCGGATTCGATGGATGTTTCAGACGCTGATGAGATGCCCTTCGAGGATGCTTCGAGTGAGTATGAACCTTTCTTGGGCTTTGACGCGAATTCAGTTCCAGTTCCTACAGCAGTTTCAACTCCTGAAGTTGAAAGTTCGACGAAACGTGGACCAGGCAGACCGAAAAAGATCCTGACGGGAAATCCAGGCCGACCTAAAAAGCACCCGGTCGTTAAAAAGCATGTGGAAGGTGATCCAAATATTGCATGCACTGCAGAAATTCCAGTTAAATCTGCAACATCTGGTCCGGACACAAATCAATGGATGGAGGCGATGGCCGACGAGTTTTGTTCGATATTAAAGAACGATGTCTGGTGTCTGGTAGAACGTCCGGGAAATCGGTCGATCGTAGGAAGCCGAATAGTCCTGAGGAATAAATATGGGGCCGATGGTTCTATAACCAAACGAAAAGCCAGGGTAGTAGCAAAGGGATTTTCCCAACGTCCTGGAATGGATTACGACGAGACCTACGCTCCCGTCGCACGATTCAGCTCCATTCGTCTTGTCGCGGCTCTCGCGGCACAGCGTGGGATGCACATAAAACAATTTGACGTCTCTACTGCATTTCTGAACGGAGTGATCGAAGAAGAAATTCATATGGAGGTCCCGGAGTACACTGAACAAATTTTGAAGTTTATCGTTGAAAAGAAATACGGATCTAAGAACATTGTCAATAAAGCTGAGGAGATGTTGTCCGAGTTGCATTTAGGAAAAAGAGTGTGCCATCTAAAGAAATCCTTATATGGATTAAAACAAGCTGGACGTTGTTGGCATAAACGTCTAGACGAAGAGTTACGCAATTTCGGAGCAAAGCCAACTTTCGGGGATGCAAGTATCTACGTAAGTGGAGAAGGCGATGATTTGCTTATAATCATTGTCTATGTTGATGACATCATCGTGCTTTCAATAAATCGCAAGAAAATTGACGATTTCTATGAATTTTTGAGAAAGTCATTTCAGATTAATGACTTAGGTGACATATCCTATTGTTTGGGAGTCGAGTTTTCTCGCAGCGCGTCAACGATCACCATGAGTCAACGAGGATATATCTTAGATATACTAAACCGATTTGGAATGTCATCGTGTCATCCAGTAAGTACGCCCCTTGATCCAGAAATGAAGCTGTCCAAGGCCGACGTTTGGACCACCAAGGATGGAGAGAAACCGCCATACAGAGAACTCGTAGGTGCACTAATGTACTTATCAGTCGCAACTCGTCCTGATATAACACATGCCGCCAGCGTGTTGAGTCAGTTTAATGACTGTTTTGGGACTAGTCATTGGCAAGCTGCGAAACGTGTACTACGTTATCTCAAGGGTACATTGGACCTGGGCATCACTTTTGGAACGAAAGGAGGTAGCCTGGAAGGTTACGTCGACGCTGATTGGGCCACCTGCATCGATGACAGAAGGTCATACACTGGCTACGTTTTCACAATGAGTGGGAGTCCTGTTTCTTGGGAGTCAAGAAAACAGCGCACCGTAGCGCTCTCTTCTACAGAGTCAGAATACATGGCTCTGAGCGATGCTTCCAAGGAAGCAATTCATTTGCGACGATTGTTTGAAGAGATTAGTACTCAAACCCTGCCAACCATCACGGTACACATCGACAATCAAGGAGCGAAGAAATTGGCAGAAAATCCTGTGTACCACTCACGCACCAAACATATTCACGTGCGTCATCACTTTGTGAGGGAAGTCTTATCAACGGAGGAAATCAACCTAAAGTACCTTGCGACGGAGGAAATGCCTGCGGATGTGCTTACAAAGGGGCTGCCTAGATTAAAGCATTGGAAATGCTTAAACGACCTCGGAATAGGGATATAAACTTGAAGGGGCATCACTTTGAGAGGGGGTGTTAAGTAATATTCAAATCGAGCCCGCCCTTATGTATACTGTGCTGCCATCTACTCTTTCCCTTTTTCTATCTAGTAATTATTAACCAGAGTCAGTTGTCTGGTTCTCACCAAGTCGTTCGAAACCTTTTTGTAACTTTATGTATCCATTTTACTTAATCATCATTATAATAAATTCACAGTTTAATTAATCGCGTGTGTAATATCATTTCGCGATCCCTGGAACCTCTTTAATATGAACTTTTGCTAAAACATACATTTCTCGACGTTTTGAGACCTCCTGATTCTAAAAAAAATGGGTTTTACGAAGATGTCTGTCTGTCTGTCTGTCTGTCTGTCTGTATCAAAATTTTGAAATCGGATAACTTGAGTAAAAATTGTCGTATCAACTTCAACTTTGGTATACTTTTTTTTGGTACCAAAATACAGGTCGGTTCGTTAGCCAGCAATTTTCGTCCAAAATTATCAAAAATAGAATATTTTCAAAATTCAAAAAAAAAAAAATTTTCAAAAAAAAATTTTCTACAATTTTTTTCTTAAACTACAAGTAAAATCGAACAAATTTTGTTTATAAAAGTTTCCGATATAATGCAACCCCACAAAGCTATGAATTTTTTAAGTTTACATGTGCAAAAAGGGGTACTGAAAGTGGATAAATCCTATACAAAAACTCTATTATTTTAAAAAAAAATGAAAAAACTTCCGGTTTTTTCTTCCTGTTTACTTCCATTGATCACAACTAATAAAACTGAATCAAAAAATATTGACTTTTCTAAAAATTTTTGGAAATTTTGAATAAATTCATTTTTACATTCTCATCCTAAATGAGAAAGTCTTCAATTTGTGCGATTTTGAACTTTTGCTAAAACATACATTTCTCGACGTTTTGAGATCTCCTGATTCCAAAAAAATGGGTTTTACGAAGATGTCTGTCTGTCTGTATCAAAATTTTGAAATCGGATAACTTGAGTAAAAATTGTCGTATCAACTTCAACTTTGGTATACTTTTTTTTGGTACCAAAATACAGGTCGAGTTCGTTAGCCAGCCATTTTGGACCAAAAATTTTAAAAATAAAACATTTTCAAACTTCAAAAAAAAAAAATAAAAATAAAAAAAAATTTTCTCTATTTTTTTTCTTAAAGTACAAGAAAAAACAAACAAATTTCATTTATAAAAGTTTTTGATATAATGCAAACCCAAAAAGATATGAATTTTTTAAGTTTTACAATTGTGTAAAAGTCTTGTTTGAGGAGAAGAGGGGGGGGGGGGGGGAAGTGTAAATCTGTTAGCAAACTGTTGACTCATTCTCATCTTACTAAACTCAAGTAGAAATTAACAAGAAACTAACTATTTAACTGCTAAAAACCTTTAAAATCAAAATACACGTTATAACGTGTATTTTGAGGATTTTAAAGGTTTTTAGCAGTTAAATAGTTAGTTTCTTGTTAATTTCTACTTGAGTTTAGTAAGATGAGAATGAGTCAACAGTTTGCTAACAGTTTGCTGACAGACAGACAGACAGACAGACAAACATCTTCGTAAAACCCATTTTTTGGAATCAGGAGGTCTCAAAACGTCGAGAAATGTATGTTTTAGCAAAAGTTCAAAATCGCACAAATTGAAGACTTTCTCATTTAGGATGAGAATGTAAAAATGAATTTATTCAAAATTTCCAAAAATTTTTAGAAAAGTCAATATTTTTTGATGCAGTTTTATTAGTTGTGATCAATGGAAGAAAACAGGAAGAAAAAACCGAAAGTTTTTTCATTTTTTTTTAAAATAATAGAGTTTTTGTATAGGATTTATCCACTTTCAGTACCCCTTTTTGCACATGTAAATTTAAAAAATTCATAGCTTTGTGGGGTTGCATTATATCGGAAACTTTTATAAACAAAATTTGTTCGATTTTACTTGTAGTTTAAGAAAAAAATTAGAGAAAATTTTTTTTTGAAAATTTTTTTTTTTTTGAATTTTGAAAATATTCTATTTTTGATAATTTTGGACGAAAATTGCTGGCTAAGGAACTCGACCTGTATTTTGGTACCAAAAAAAAGTATACCAAAGTTGAAGTTGATACGACAATTTTTACTCAAGTTACCCGATTTCAAAATTTTGATACAGAAAGACAGACAGACAGACAGACAGACATCTTCGTAAAACCCATTTTTTTAGAATCAGGAGGTCTCAAAACGTCGAGAAATGTATGTTTTAGCAAAAGTTCAAAATCGCACAAATTGAAGACTTTCTCATTTAGGATGAGAATGTAAAAATGAATTTATTCAAAATTTCCAAAAATTTTTAGAAAAGTCAATATTTTTTGATGCAGTTTTATTAGTTGTGATCAATGGAAGAAAACAGGAAGAAAAAACCGAAAGTTTTTTCATTTTTTTTTAAAATAATAGAGTTTTTGTATAGGATTTATCCACTTTCAGTACCCCTTTTTGCACATGTAAATTTAAAAAATTCATAGCTTTGTGGGGTTGCATTATATCGGAAACTTTTATAAACAAAATTTGTTCGATTTTACTTGTAGTTTAAGAAAAAAATTAGAGAACATTTTTTTTTGAAAATTTTTTTTTTTTTGAATTTTGAAAATATTCTATTTTTGATAATTTTGGACGAAAATTGCTGGCTAAGGAACTCGACCTGTATTTTGGTACCAAAAAAAAGTATACCAAAGTTGAAGTTGATACGACAATTTTTACTCAAGTTACCCGATTTCAAAATTTTGATACAGACAGACAGACAGACAGACAGATATCTTCGTAAAACCCATTTTTTTGGAATCAGGAGGTCTCAAAACGTCGAGAAATGTATGTTTTAGCAAAAGTTCAAAATCGCACAAATTGAAGACTTTCTCATTTAGGATGAGAATGTAAAAATGAATTTATTCAAAATTTCCAAAAATTTTTAGAAAAGTCAATATTTTTTGATGCAGTTTTATTAGTTGTGATCAATGGAAGAAAACAGGAAAAAAAAACCAGAAGTTTTTTCATTTTTTTTTAAAATAATAGAGTTTTTGTATAGGATTTATCCACTTTCAGTACCCCTTTTTGCACATGTAAACTTAAAAACTTCATAGCTTTGGGGGGTTGCATTATATCGGAAACTTTTATAAAAAAATTTGTTCGATTTTACTTGTAGTTTAAGAAAAAAATTAGAGAAAATTTTTTTTTGAAAAAATTTTTTTTTTTGAATTTTGAAAATATTCTATTTTTGATAATTTTGGACGAAAATTGCTGGCTAACGAACTCGACCTGTATTTTGGTACCAAAAAAAAGTATACCAAAGTTGAAGTTGATACGACAATTTTTACTCAAGTTATCCGATTTCAAAATTTTGATACAGACAGACAGACAGACAGACAGACAGACATCTTCGTAAAACCCATTTTTTTGGAATCAGGAGGTCTCAAAACGTCGAGAAATGTATGTTTTAGCAAAAGTTCAAAATCGCACAAATTGAAGACTTTCTCATTTAGGATGAGAATGTAAAAATGAATTTATTTAAAATTTCCAAAAATTTTTAGAAAAGTCAATATTTTTTGATGCAGTTTTATTAGCTGTGATCAATGGAAGTAAACAGGAAGAAAAAACCGAAAGTTTCTTCATTTTTTTTTAAAATAATAGAGTTTTTGTATAGGATTTATCCACTTTCAGTACCCCTTTTTGCACATGTAAACTTAAAAAATTCATAGCTTTGTGGGGTTGCATTATATCGGAAACTTTTATAAACAAAATTTGTTCGATTTTACTTGTAGTTTAAGAAAGAAATTAGAGAAAATTTTTTTTTGAAAATTTTTTTTTTTTTGAATTTTGAAAATATTCTATTTTTGATAATTTTCGACGAAAATTGGTGGCTAACGAATTTGACCTGTATTTTGGTACCAAAAAAAAGTATACCAAAGTTGAAGTTGATACGACAATTTTTAATCAAGTTATCCGATTTCAAAATTTTGATACAGACAGAAATCTTCGTAAAACCCATTTTTTTAGAATCAGGAGGTCTCAAAACGTCGTGAAATGTATGTTTTAGCAAAAGTTTAAAATCGCACAAATTGAAGACTTTCTCATTTAGGATGAGAATGTAAAAATGAATTTATTCAAAATTTCCAAAAATTTTTAGATAAGTCAATATTTTTTGATGCAGTTTTATTAGTTGTGATCAATGGAAGTAAACAGGAAGAAAAAACCGGAAATTTTTTCATTTTTTTTTTAAATAATAGAGTTTTTGTATAGGGTTTATCCACTTTCAGTACCCCTTTTTGCACATGTAAACTTAAAAAATTCATAGCTTTGTGGGGTTGCATTATATCGGAAACTTTTATAAACAAAATTTGTTCGATTTTACTTGTAGTTTAAGAAAAAAATTAGAGAAAATTTTTTTTTGAAAAATTTTTTTTTTTGAATTTTGAAAATATTCTATTTTTGATAATTTTGGACGAAAATTGCTGGCTAACGAACTCGACCTGTATTTTGGTACCAAAAAAAAGTATACCAAAGTTGAAGTTGATACGACAATTTTTACTCAAGTTATCCGATTTCAAAATTTTGATACAGACAGACAGACAGACAGACATCTTCGTAAAACCCATTTTTTTGGAATCAGGAGGTCTTAAAACGTCGAGAAATGTATGTTTTAGCAAAAGTTCAAAATCGCACAAATTGAAGACTTTCTCATGTAGGATGAGAATGTAAAAAAGCGAAAATAAGTAATTTGTTAAAGCCAACTAACCTTCAAAGATTGACCACCATTCAGACGGGGTCACGTGCTTTTCCGCACGAAAATCAAATCATTCTTGTTGAGTTAAAGACTATATATGTACATACAAGTACAAAAATCAAAAGTTTAAATAAAAATAATCGATTAATAATCGTACACACAGGGTTGTGCAGTGACGCGTCAATCGAGCTTTTTACATATACCTTTCCCATCCAAATATCAAGTGCAAACAAATGTACACCGAGAAACATAAATGCTGTCTTTCCAAATCCCACTCCAGTAACCTCCCTTCATCTTTTTAAAGCTAATATAATATAAAAGACTGTTTAAATAATAGCCATTTTTACATTTTAGCTAAAAATCTAATGAAAATAAAAAAATTACTGTATAATATTGGTTAGCCTGCAAAAAGACTAAATTTTCAAAAAATCAAACGGATTTTTTACAAACAAATGTAAATTGCAGCTAGAAATAAAGCACTTTTGTTGCTTTTACTAAAAAAATTAAATGACAAATTTTGATTTAGAGACAGGCTTGAAAATATCATTGAAAATGTGTATTTTACCAAATACCAAATTTTGATGCCTAAAGACAAAGTTTTTAATAAATCAGTAGGATTTTTTGCAAACAAGTTTAACTTGGAGCTAGGAATAAAGCACTTTTGTTGCTTTTACTAAAAAAATTTAATGACAAATTTTGATTTTTAGACAGGCTTGAAAATATCATTGAAATTGTGTACTATACAAAAACCCAAATTTTGATGCCTAAAGACAAACTTTTTAATAAATCAGTCTGATTTTTTGCAAACAAGTATAACTTGCAGCTAGGAATAAAGCACTTTTGTTGCTTTTACTAAAAAAATTAAATGACAAATTTTGATTTAGAGACAGGCTTGAAATTATCTTTGAAAATGTGTACTATACACGGAAAGAAATATTTTGCATTTTTAGCATGAGAACACTTCATGCTCTTTCTGTAAAGGCGTTTGCTTACCTATAAAAGTAAAAATTTATGCATTTTAAGTATTAAGTGCTACCATAGAAAAAATGTATGGTAGACTTATTCTTAGTCTAAAATCATTTTACATAAAACGCAAAGGTATTTTACTCAAAAAGTAAGAAACATCGTTTTACGAAAATAGCAAAGAGACTTATAGACTTAGTCGGTGAGTCCGATGGAACCAGTGATTTGTCTCCGCCTATTTACCCTCTCCAACCGTTTGACATGTGTGTTAGTTGAGCCCGTGTCCGTGTTTTGTTGTTGTAATCTTGTGCGCGCATCAATATTTCTGATTCGATTTTGTTAGATTTTAATGATTTTCTTTGGTAAGTATTAAAAAAATGCAAAAATACACTTAAGGCGTTTTATTAATGTTATTTGAAACATGTTATATGCAATGTCAACTTATTTAAAAGGAATTAATTTTTGGTCAGGCGCTTTTACTATAAGTTAACCTTTTTACATTTTTAAACACAAATTATTACACTGTAAACAGTCATTGCTAATTGTGAGCTGAATTTATTTTTTAAAAGAATGTTTAGTGCCGTAATAAAGTACAGTAAAGCAATTTGTATCATTAATGTAATTAATTTCTAAAAATGTGACAGCTGATGCAGACATAACCTCAAAAATGTGCGATTCACTGACGTCTTCGTTGAATTCTCGTGCTGTAAGTGGTTTGTTAAGTTTTTAGTACATATTTAAACAATGAAGTAAATATATAAATATTTCAATAAATCTAAGTTTTTAATAACAAACAAAAAACAACATTATAGTTTTATATTTTAACAGATATTACAAATACTTACTTCGTACATGAATCACACATACGTCAAACGGTTGGAGAGGGTAAATAGGCGGAGACAAATCACTGGTTCCAGCGGACTGACCGACTAAGTCTATAAGTCTCTTTGCTATTTTCGTAAAACGATGTTTCTTACTTTTTGAGTAAAATACCTTTGCGTTTTATGTAAAATGATTTTAGACTAAGAGTAAGTCTACCATACATTTTTTCTATGGTAGCACTTAATACTTAAAATGCATAAATTTTTACTTTTATAGGTAAGCAAACGCCTTTACAGAAAGAGCATGAAGTGTTCTCATGCTAAAAATGCAAAATATTTCTTTCCGTGTATAGTACACATTTTCAAAGATATTTTCAAGCCTGTCTCTAAATCAAAATTTGTCATTTAATTTTTTTAGTAAAAGCAACAAAAGTGCTTTATTCCTAGCTCCAAGTTACACTTGTTTGCAAAAAATCCTACTGATTTATTAAAAACTTTGTCTTTAGGCATCAAAATTTGGTATTTTGTAAAATACACATTTTCAATGATATTTTATTTAATTTTTTTAGTAAAAGCAACAAAAGTGCTTTATTTCTAGCTGCAATTTACATTTGTTTGTAAAAAATCCGTTTGATTTTTTGAAAATTTAGTCTTTTTGCAGGCTAACCAATATTATAAAGTAATTTTTTTATTTTCATTAGATTTTTAGCTGAAATGTAAAAATGGCTATTATTTAAACAGTTTTTTATATTATATTAGCTTTAAAAAGATGAAGGGAGGTTACTGGAGTGGGATTTGGAAAGACAGCATTTATGTTTCTCGGTATACATTTGTTTGCACTTGATATTTGGATGGGAAAGGTATATGTAAAAAGCTCGATTGACGCGTCACTGCACAACCCTGTGTGTACGATTATTAATCGATTATTTTTATTTAAACTTTTGATTTTTGTACTTGTATGTACATATATAGTCTTTAACTCAACAAGAATGATTTGATTTTCGTGCGGAAAAGCACGTGACCCCGTCTGATTAGTGGTCAATCTTTGAAGGTTAGTTGGCTTTAACAAATTACTTATTTTCGCTTTTTTTATTATTAATTTGACAATTTTTTAAGATTGTGCAAGTGCAATCTAGTAGTAGAGCTATACCGGTCCGGGAACAGTTACCGACCGTGAAAATTGCTAAATCTGTAATCCTGCAGAAATCTGTTTTACCGACCGAGCGTAGGAATCTGCATTACCCTAGTTACCGACTTTGGCCGGTAGGTGGCGCTGTTTTGGGGGATTCCCCTGAATTTGCATATCATTTGCATACCACCCACCTAATTTGCATACCTCCCACCTAATTTGCATACGCTGTGTATTGTTCGAGGGCTAATTTGCATACCACCCACACCCCACTCACCTAATTTGCATACGCTGTGAATTCTTTTTAACCCTTTCCTGCAGACTAATTTGCATACCACCCACCGCCACCCACCTTACTTGCATACACATTGAATTTTGGCCTCATTTTGCGATTTGCGCATGCACGTTTTCAAATTTTACCCACACTTTTTAGGTTGTTGTACGCGGGGTTAGCGAGGAATCTGTTTTACCATGGTTACCAACATTTTACCGACATTTTCCAACAGATGGCGCTGTTGGTGGGGAATCCCCTGCTTTTTGAAATTGTAGCATCAGTTGATGTTTTACGCATGCGCTTTTTTAAATTTTTCTTTCATTTTCAGCCATCTTGTTGGAGGGGATTTCAAATTTTACCCCCACTTTTTTACAGCAAATCGCGCCAAGTTTAACTTAAAATGCTAACCCTTTTAATTTGCATAAAGTGTTATGTAAGAACTAATTTGCATATCATTAGCAGTCTCAAAAGTGAAAGGTGCGCAGCAAAGATGCGCGTGCGGTTAACGGGGTCCAGTGTGAGTGGATAGACTTGTGAAAGAGGAGTTGCGCGCGCAACATCAAAGTGGGGATAAGAAGAGTGGGAAATTGGAGAAGGAGTGGGGTTCAAGAGATATAAGAAGGATTTGAAGCCAAGTGGAGACATATCTGTTACAGACTACATCAGCAGCTGAAGCAGCATCAGGAGCAGCTCCGAATCCTCTACTAGGTAAGCCCTCTTCAACCTTAAAGTCTATTTTTGATTTTAGCTTAATATTATATTTTGATTTAACAGCTCTATTTGGATTTGCTTACAGATATTCAAAAGAATGGACGCCACCTTAAGCAAAATCAACTCTCTTGGACGTTTGCAGCATCTACTACCCACGAAGCCGCTTGCTGAGTTGAATGTCAACGCCCTCTATACCGTAACTAGTATAAAGAGGATGTCAACCAAGTATGGATTAAAATTTGCAGTTGATTTGGATGGTGAATTCCGGGCATTCCTGCCAGCAAGGTTTACGAACCTGTTTGAGAAGGAGCCAGACAACTTCAAGGTGCTCGACGAAGCCGTGGATTCCAACAAGTTAAAATTAAAATATGTTGGTGGAAAATATAATATTATAGAATTTGAATTTATCTAATAAATGTTGTAATAAAGAGAATTGTAATATACAGTAAATATTCAAACTATGTGTTTAAATAAAAGCAAAAATTTACTTATAAATTGTTTCTTTTTATTCTACCTTTATATTTTAGAAATGTAAAAAATAAAAAAAGAGAAAAAATATAATGAAAAAAAAAATTATAAAAAAAAATAAAAAAAAAAAAAAAAAATTGAGAAAACAATAAAAAAGAAAATAGAGAAAACAATAAAAAAATATAAAAAAACAGAGAAAACAATTTAAAAATATAAGGTAAAGCAATGAAGACACTTTGATCTTTAGTGTACGATTTTAGCAGAACAAGCGTGTACACACAAGTTTCAACTTGCTTTTTAAACAGAACAAAGACATCGTCTAAGAATTTATTTATAAAGTTTTTCTATTATAATACTAATAATTTGCATGAAAGAGTGAAGTTGCGTTGCTCGTGAGACTAAGTGAAAGTAAAGTTGCTCGCACAACAACAGAGAAGTGCTTACTGCGCATGCGTACTATATTTTCGTTTAACTTGCATAAACTGTATACTGTTTTTAAACTGATTTCTTTGGGGTCAGCATTGTTAATGTATTGAAATATCGATAGTAAGTTACCTTCAAATGCTATGTTAATTGGATTAAATATTTTCTAAACATCAACTTTAACTTTTCCAAAAGTTACCTTTAACTTTTCTGAAAGTTAACTTTAACTTTTCTAATAGTTAACTTAAACTTTTCAAAAAGTTACCTTTAACTTTTCAGAAAGTTACCTTTAACTTTTCCTAAAGTTAACTTTAACTTTTCCAATAGTTAACTTTAACATTTCCAAAAGTTAACTTCACCTCTTATGGGATTTACATGTTAATTGGATTTAACTTTTCTAAAAGTTAACTTTAACTTTTCCAAAAGTTACCTTTAACTTTTCCGAAAGTTAAGTTTAACTTTTCTAATAGTTAACTTTAACTTTTCCGAAAGTTAACTTTAACTTTTCCAAAAGTTACCTTTAACATTTTCGATAGTTAACTGTAACATTTTCAAAAGTTAACTTCATCTCTTATAGGATTTACATGTTAATTGGGTTTAACTTTTCTAAAAGTTAACTCTAACTTTTCCGAAAGTTAACTTTAACTTTTCCAAAAGTTACCTTTAACTTTTCCGAAAGTTAACTTTAACTTTTCCAATAGTTAACCTTAACTTTTCCAATAGTTAACTTTAACTTTTCCAAAACTTAACTTTAACTTTTCCAAAAGTTAACTTTAACTTTTTCAAAAGTTACCTTTAACTTTTTCGATAGTTTACTTTAACTTTTCTGAAAGTTAACTTCATATCTTATGGGATTCACATGTTAATTTGGTTTAACTTTTCTAAAAGTTAACTTTAACTTTTCCAAAAGTTAGCATTAACTTTTCCGAAAGTTAACTTTAACATTTCCAAAAGTTACCATTAACTTTTTCGATAGTTTACTTTAACTTTTCCAAAAGTTTACTTTAACTTTTCCGAAAGTTAACTTTAACTTTTCCGAAAGTTAACTTTAACATTTCCAATAGTTAACTTTAACTTTTCCGAAAGTCAACTTTAACTTTTCCAATAGTTAACCTTAACTTTTCCAATAGTTAACTTTAACTTTTCCAAAAGTTAACTTTAACTTTTCCAAAAGTTTACTTTAACTTTTTCAAAAGTTACCTTTAACTTTTTCGATAGTTTACTTTAACTTTTCTGAAAGTTAACTTCATATCTTATGGGATTCACATTTTAATTTGGTTTAACTTTTCTAAAAGTTAACTTTAACTTTTCCAAAATTTAGCATTATCTTTTCCAAAAGTTAACTTTAACATTTCCAAAATTTACCTTGAACTTTTCCGAAAGTTAACTTTAACTTTTCCAAAAGTTACCTTTAACTTTTCCGAAAGTTAACTTTAACTTTTCCAATAGTTAACCTTAACTTTTCCAATAGTTAACTTTAACTTTTCCAAAACTTAACTTTAACTTTTCCAAAAGTTAACTTTAACTTTTTCAAAAGTTACCTTTAACTTTTTCGATAGTTTACTTTAACTTTTCTGAAAGTTAACTTCATATCTTATGGGATTCACATGTTAATTTGGTTTAACTTTTCTAAAAGTTAACTTTAACTTTTCCAAAAGTTAGCATTAACTTTTCCGAAAGTTAACTTTAACATTTCCAAAAGTTACCATTAACTTTTTCGATAGTTTACTTTAACTTTTCCAAAAGTTTACTTTAACTTTTCCGAAAGTTAACTTTAACTTTTCCGAAAGTTAACTTTAACATTTCCAATAGTTAACTTTAACTTTTCCGAAAGTCAACTTTAACTTTTCCAATAGTTAACCTTAACTTTTCCAATAGTTAACTTTAACTTTTCCAAAAGTTAACTTTAACTTTTCCAAAAGTTTACTTTAACTTTTTCAAAAGTTACCTTTAACTTTTTCGATAGTTTACTTTAACTTTTCTGAAAGTTAACTTCATATCTTATGGGATTCACATGTTAATTTGGTTTAACTTTTCTAAAAGTTAACTTTAACTTTTCCAAAAGTTAGCATTATCTTTTCCAAAAGTTAACTTTAACATTTCCAAAAGTTACCTTGAACTTTTCCGAAAGTTAACTTTAACTTTTCCAATAGTTAACCTTAACTTTTCCAATAGTTAACTTTAACTTTTCCAAAAGTTAACTTTAACTTTTCCAAAAGTTAACTTTAACTTTTTCAAAAGTTACCTTTAACTTTTCTGAAAGTTAACTTCACCTCTTATGGGATTTACATGTTAATTGGATTTAACTTTTCTAAAAGTTAACTTTAACTTTTCCAAAAGTTTACTTTAACTTTTCCGAAAGTTAACTTTAACTTTTCCGAAAGTTAACTTTAACATTTCCAGTAGTTAACTTTAACTTTTCCGAAAGTCAACTTTAACTTTTCCAATAGTTAACTTTAACTTTTCCAAAAGTTACCTTTAACTTTTCCGAAAGTTACCTTTAACTTTTCCAATAGTTAACTTTAACTTTTCCGAAAGTTAACTTTAACTTTTCCGAAAGTTAACTTTAACTTTTCCGAAAGTTAACTTTAACATTTCCAATAGTTAACTTTAACTTTTCCGAAAGTCAACTTTAACTTTTCCAATAGTTAACTTTAACTTTTCCAAAAGTTAACTTTAACTTTTCCAAAAGTTTACTTTAACTTTTTCAAAAGTTACCTTTAACATTTTCGATAGTTCACTTTAACTTTTCTGAAAGTTAACTTCATATCTTATGGGATTCACATGTTAATTTGGTTTAACTTTTCTAAAAGTTAACTTTAACTTTTCCAAAAGTTAGCATTATCTTTTCCAAAAGTTAACTTTAACATTTCCAAAAGTTACCTTGAAATTTTCCGAAAGTTAACTTTAACTTTTCCAAAAGTTACCTTTAACTTTTCCGAAAGTTAACTTTAACTTTTCCAATAGTTAACCTTAACTTTTCCAATAGTTAACTTTAACTTTTCCAAAAGTTAACTTTAACTTTTCCAAAAGTTTACTTTAACTTTTCCGAAAGTTAACTTTAACTTTTCCGAAAGTTAACTTTAACATTTCCAATAGTTAACTTTAACTTTTTCGAAAGTCAACTTTAACTTTTCCAATAGTTAACTTTAACTTTTCCAAAAGTTAACTTTAACTTTTCCAAAAGTTTACTTTAACTTTTTCAAAAGTTACCTTTAACTTTTTCGATAGTTTACTTTAACTTTTCTGAAAGTTAACTTCATATCTTATGGGATTCACATGTTAATTTGGTTTAACTTTTCTAAAAGTTAACTTTAACTTTTCCAAAAGTTAGCATTATCTTTTCCAAAAGTTAACTTTAACATTTCCAAAATTTACGTTGAACTTTTCCGGAAGTTAACTTTAACTTTTCCAAAAGTTACCTTTAACTTTTCCGAAAGTTAACTTTAACTTTTCCAATAGTTAACCTTAACTTTTCCAATAGTTAACTTTAACTTTTCCAAAACTTAACTTTAACTTTTCCAAAAGTTAACTTTAACTTTTTCAAAAGTTACCTTTAACTTTTTCGATAGTTTACTTTAACTTTTCTGAAAGTTAACTTCATATCTTATGGGATTCACATGTTAATTTGATTTAACTTTTCTAAAAGTTAACTTTAACTTTTCCAAAAGTTAGCATTAACTTTTCCGAAAGTTAACTTTAACATTTCCAAAAGTTACCATTAACTTTTTCAATAGTTTACTTTAACTTTTCCAAAAGTTAACTTCATCTCTTATGGGATTTACATGTCAATTGGGTTTAACTTTTCTAAAAGTTCACTTTAACTTTTTCGAAAGTTACCTTTAACTTTTTTGATAGTTAACTTTAACTTTTTCGAAAGTTAACTTTATCTCTTATGGGATTTACATGTTAATTGGGTTTTAGTTTTCTAAAAGTTAACTTTAACTTTTCCAAAATATTTTTACAATCACCTTCCATGACTGTTAAATTCAACCTTTTTAAACTTTTCTAAAAGTTATTTTTTACTTTTTTAAAAGTTAACTTTAACGCTTATTAGTTAACTTACACATTTAACTTGAGTGAACCTAGCCTAACTTGTTCTAACTCGCAGAGAGGTATTTTACATCATGCTGAGAAGTGTTGAATATAAATGTAATGTTCATTGGGTTTATTTTTTTATTTATTCATTTATTTATTTAACATTCTCTCCCGCAGTCCAATTTGGACCATACATGGGTAACCAAATTGTATTTAAATATATAAATCGAATTATATCTATAATGTAGTCGATACTATTAACAACAGTTATGACTATGTGGCGGTACTATGAAATACATCGTAGGTAATAAAAGAAAGAAACAAAGAAACAAACGTTTTGTATAATTAATGTTAATTGCATGTAGCAATATACTCATCAAGTGTCGCAATGAAGTATGATTTCGAAGAAAAAAATTTTTCAAGATCAGGTTTGATCCTTGATAACAAATCATTAACGTGGTGACATGCGAAAAAAATGGGAGCAACATCACCGATAGTAATACGTGGAGGGTCCAAATAAAATACAAATTATACTGACATACCAATACTATTGCTAGTGCATAACACGTCATCGTATATAATCATGTGGTATAGTATGAACCAATCAGCGATGAAATTAGGATGTGGGGGGGGCGGTGGAGGGGTGGAGGGTTACAGTTTGGTATATAAGATGTTGCCTTGGCTTTAAATTTCATTTATTGTCTAAGATGGATTTTATTGTAGACATCCAAGGTTTTAAACAGAGCTGTAACGAATTTGTCTTTAAGGAGTTGGCTATTCTTCCACTTGAAGCAGATGCTCAACCTCGAGTTTATCTCTTTGAACCACCATATAGTTGGAATTATTTACCTGGACGATACAAAAGTGAGAACCGTTGGTTGACCAATAATTGTCATGGAATCCAATGGATAGCTGGAGATGTATCTTATGATGAACTACGTATCGTTCTTCAAGAAACACTACGAGGTGCAAAGACTATTTACACAAAAGGTAGTGAAAAAAAAGTGTGGTTAGAAAAATACTTGTTAAATGTGCAAAATTTAGAAGAAATAGACTGTCCATCAATTAAAAATATTAAAACTGACTGCTTGTTAACTACATGTACACATCATATGGCACCAACTGTAAATTGTGCTGCCAGTAATGTATTAACTCTTCGCAATTGGTTTCTCAGTGCACCAAGTGAAGTGAAAAATGTTTTTGTAGACGTCGATGAAATTGATTGTACTTCTACTACTTTGAAATCCTTTTACAAACAATGTGAATCTTTTCTGTAATAAATTTTAAAGATTTTATAGAAATAAATGAATTCAATACTTTCAAAAATCAATGTGTCTTTACTGCTTTACCTATAATCTTAGAACAATAATAAGTAACTTAATAAAAATTTAATTTTTTTAATGAAATTATTAACTTGAATTTTTTTTTTTGTGATTACATTAAATTATATAAAACAAAGGTAGAAAAAAAGAGAACAAATTTAAAAGCCAACTTTTGTTTTTATTTAAACCATATTTTAAATTTTTACAGTAAATTATAGTTTTTGTCTCTTAATACCTCTCTCTCTCACACACACACACACACACATACGTAAACACACTTTCTTGAATATTTACAAATTTCAAATAGAAATTAAAATTTGCACTTCTGCTTATTTACAATATATTATAAACAGTTTGCTTAAACTAGTGTCATTTCTACATCATTAGAATCTAAATTGTTTATATTATAATGCCCCCAAGCGAGGGTGTCCGTGCTATTTTTTATTAAATATCTTTTATCATCAAACGGACTTAAAGCTATTTTTGTCTGTTTTAATGTGTGTACATTATGGAGTTTTGACTGGATACAATATTGTGTTCTAGCTAGCATTTCAACATTTTTTAAGCAGTAGACATAGTCATCAAAGGTAATTGTCTTCTTCACAACTACCTCCTTAACACCTTTAGCCTTTTTTATAAAGTCCTGATCCTCTACTCGAATACTATACATTTTACTCCGCAAGCCAACAAATTCTGTAATAATTCTCCCATTACACTCATCTTTCATGAGACCTAAAACTTTTTTATTGACTTGCGGCATTCCATGTATATTATCAGCAGGATAATCAGAAGTGTCAAATTTGCAAATATCTGCTTTCATATCAGAATAGATATTTTCACATTTAAAGTGATAAACAAGACTATCGGTGTCAGTATAGAGCAATTTACAGTTATCATTATACTTTTTTCGCATGTAATCGTAATGAAAATCATACATAAGTGTTTTGGAAATGTCTAAAACGCTAAGACCAATATAGATTGGTTTATTCATAAGCACTTTCGTTTTTCTAAGCTCCACCGCAACTAAATTTTCGCTAAAGATAGCTCGCGAGTGGAAGTTAGGTTTAGATATAAGAGCTTCAGCTCCATACCTACCCCCCCACTTTGTTACAAGTTTAACGTCTACACGTTTCCGTACGTTTTCCATTGTCTTACCGTACACTGCATTATTCATGAGTTTAAATAGATTTTTTTCAAAATCATTTGTAGCATTCGTTCGCATCATGGTATTAAAATCCACATAATTTTTCAACCAAGCAGATTGTTTGAATTGTAAAATTCTGTGAATATGTGTAAGTTTAATACCATGTGCCAAAGCTTGCTTCAGTGCACGGTAATGGATAACGTATTTTTGTTTCGGTAGAAGAGTAGTTAGTAACTTTGTCTCTTTTGATCCTGGTGGTTTTAAGTGTTCAGGACAGAATTTTAAATCACTATGTTTATCATGTAATTCATCAGGATAGTCTAAATCGACTTCTAAAATATAACCAATAGGTGCATCATCTTCAACGTTAAACTTAAAATTATTATTTACGTTCGGCACCCACTTAAAACCACCACAGGGAAGTGCTTGAACCATAGCCCAACCATACAGGTTATTAGCGTCCAAGTACATAATGTAAGTTGACTCTTCTTCTTCTTCTTTATATTTCTCTATATACTGATTGTTAGCTCTGGCATATCTATTTGAACACTGGCTCACTCCACCTCTAATACCACGTTCAATAAACATAACCATATCTATATCAGTCAGAAGTTCCAACTTTACATTAGTATACTTTAACATTGCATCCCAGCTCAATCCAGGTGTTGTATAATAATGAGCTGGATCTAAACCATACGCAATAAGACATTGGTTTCTAAAATTTTTAAAAATATCTGCGAGTAATAAAATATCTATTTTCATATACAAATATACATAATCACAGAGATTTTTACAATTAAATGAATTCCAGACTTTTTGCGCATGTGAATAATCTTCATTACTTACATTCGAATCGTTTAATGTACTATAAAATTTGTCTATAGGAGGTAGTTGTACCTCATCAAGTTTTGCTCTGCAGTCCAAATACTCATATGGAAAAATACCTTTTCGCGTTAAAAGTTCAATTTTATCTTTGGGATAGGCGGAAAATTCAGAATTTACTATAATATGCTGAGGAAGATAAGATGCCAATTTATCCAAAGACGATGCCATAAATTTGAATGAATCTATGAACCGAAAATTGATGATACTCCCTTGAACATGTTTGGTGAAGCTAATATATCTTTCTTTGTTAACGGGGAGGAGGTGAACTTTACCCTCAAACTCAGTGGCAATGGATTTTATAATGAAATGCGCATCGTATCCACTTAAATTGTGGAATACTACAGGAATAGTTCTTGAATCCTGATAGTTGATGTTACAATCCTGATGCGCTACCCCCCTGTACTTTCCAGTTATATGACAATGATCTTTTACTTTCACAGCCCCATGCGCGATAGACTTTTTACAGATGTGGCAAATGTTAGTGCTTCGAAAAGCAGCTTGTTGACTTGCATTTAGTTTCTCCATCGGAATGGTGACCATAAATACAGTCTCAATATTCTCTGCCAACTGTTTTAACTCTTTAGCAAACCATTTTGCAGGATCTTCTTCATCCTTAGGTGATGCTTTGTATACTGATAAAGTATCATCATAACACTTTAAATAGTATCCAATGCTCAGAAGTTTATGGTTTTGAAATACTTCTGTGCAATCACCTAAGGTTGAGGATTCCGTTTCAGGAAGCAATAAGCTCTCGCAGTCTGCATATATGATAAATGGAGCACGCTCCTTATTATTGAAATTTTTGAATTGAATTACGTTGTTATTAGGCTGTGGTAAAATTACTTTAGTTTTATTCAATTTGTTACAATCTTCGGTGTGTTCAATAAGTTTTTCTTCACTATTAAAGTAATGCAAACAGCGATCGCAAATATGCATTTTATGATTATATTTAGACAATTGAGAACTTACAAGTCGCGATAAATTCTTAATCCAAACGTAATGATAGTTGAATGAAAGAATTGTTTTATCAGCAGAAGCATCTTCCTCAACACTCAAACTTTCATCAATGTAGTAATCTTCAATGCGTAAAAGATTCACATGAGAAGTTCTTTTGTGTGATGTAAGGTGTAACGGTGTTACACTAAAATCATTTTTACACTTTTGAAGACCATATACATTGACTGAAATTTTATTTAATGTTTCGAATTTCACAATGTTATTTAGAGCTACAGGAAATTCAATTCCTGTAAAATCTAAGACATCTTTAAAGTTTTCGTACTTCGATAAACGATGTGCATTAGAAGAAGCTGGGTATAGTGCTGATAGAATCGACCACTTGAAGCATTGATTATCTAAATTATGAACATTAATGCAGGCCTCTCTTTGTTTAATAACTGGTGGAAGATCGATATAAGAGCCAGCACACATAGGGTTGTATTTGCTTATATTAACATCTAGTCTTTGGATAGAGTCAAGAATCCAATTAGATTCTTTTTCCTGAAACTCTTCCATTTTTCTAAGTGTTAACTGTTTTACATTAACATTATAAAATTCATCTAACTGAGTTGAAGGTAAAATGTCACTCGCTTTAACTGCAAAGTTTTTTAAATCGAATTCTTCTGAACCGTCAGGTAGGGTTTTCTTAAATTTGGCGTACAATACCGTATACGTTTTTACCGGACCAAGCGTGTTCAAACAAGTCTCGACATGATTTTTGAAGAGGACAAAGGCATCGTCTAAGAACTGATTAACATCTATATGCGTTAAATTTACTATTGTTCCCGACTGTAATTGATTATTAAAGGCTGTATCCGTGTCAACCCACTTAATTGTTTCATTTGAGTGATTGAGACCGGCGCCGCTCTTCTCTAATAAATTAAAATGACATTTCAAGTAGTGCACTCTGTTTAATAAACTTAAGATTTTTTGTTTCTGAGGAACCGTAAAGCTATATCTATTAAAGAATTTTTTTAAAATAGCGTATTGCTGTTTACATTTATGCTGCCATTCGAATGCACTAATAAGACGAGCGTCAGCCGGCTTGGACTTTACAGAGCATAACTTTAATTCAGCAGTGTCAATGAAATTGGCGGAACATTCACAAATTTCATCTACACTGTCAGCAGAGGCAAAACGTTTTTGTACACTGTTTCTACACCGGGGCATTTTGACAAATTTTTTCTAAAATCTGAAAAAAGAAAACTGAAAAAAGCCTGAAAAAATGCTGAAAAAATGCTGAAAAAGAAGGCTGAAAGAGAAGCTGAAAAAATAGAAGTGGAACGAGCTGCGTTGTTTTCACTGAAGTCGGGCTGAATTTTGCTAAATTTTCATATCAGAGGAAATTAGGCTCAGACTAGAACTGTGTACCTAAAACATAAGAAGAGAAAAATGTTGTAAACAATGAATTGTTATTTACTACTAACTTTTCAAAATTATTAAAAATAGTAATACTTACGGAACTTAGTGCTGATGCCTAGTGTATTTGTATATCCTATCCAAGTAGGCAGTGTAACAAGTGTATGCAAATTAGGTGGGAGGTATGCAAATTAGGTGGGTGGTATGCAAATTAGGTGGGTGGTATGCAAATTAGGTGGGTGGTATGCAAATGATATGCAAATTCAGGGGAATCCCCCAAAACAGCGCCACCTACCGGCCAAAGTCGGTAACTAGGTTAATGCAGATTCCTACGCTCGGTCGGTAAAACAGATTTCTGCAGGATTACAGATTTAGCCATTTTCACGGTCGGTAACTGTTCCCGGACCGGTATAGCTCTACTACTCAATCTATTATTCATTTGCAATAGTAGTGATGCTTTACTACAGAACCCTGATTCTGATATTTACTTTGTGATGTTCCTCTTCTTGTCTTCTTCTATTTTATGTTTCTTTGTATGCGTTTGAGAAAGACACAAATATCAAGGTGTCAAAATGGTAAAGTGTTTTATTATTTGAATATTTCCAGAAGAGGTGATGTACAAAATTATTTATTTACTTAAAATGAAATATTGTTTTTTTTTATTTTTGCCTATAATTTAATGAGCATTTATATTTTCTGAGAAACTTTTATCTTTAATTTCAACACACTAGAAGCAGACGACACTCTTTCTCCCTATTTGAGGTAAATATTATCTCCTCAAGAGAGAAATTTTAGCTCCCAAAATTTTTCACTGCAACGAATTTTCCTTCATGTTTTTCTTGTGTTTTTGCAGACTTTCGGGAACTTTACGTAGACTTTCTACAGACTTTCCGCAGACTTCCTGCAATCTTCCTGCATGCTTTTGCAAACTTTCCATAGAGTATTTAAATAGCATTTAAAAAGAAGAGGTACATAGAAACACTCATTCATATGTTTAAATTCCTCTAAATATACAAGTTTACAAAATGACGACACACTTACAGACCCAAAAATATGTAGATACTCTCTAAAGAAAGTCTATACTTACTTCTTATTCTCATGCTTGTATCATTTTTCTCACATAATGTAATTTATATATAAGATATGACTCAAACTTTGATGAATCTTAGCTACCTATCCCTAGACCAATCGGAAAAACCGCTTTTATTAAGGATGAATTCCATGTCAGTTCAACACACAAATTTTGGTGACCTTTGGGGATTTGGTTGCTTTTTGGTATAAACTATCCTTTGATTGTTCCAAACAAAATCCCCAAGTATTTTTGAAAAATTCAAAAAATTGCCCGATTTATTGAATTTTGAAATTTTGTGTACCTTTTTTTGGAAAATGCGATATCTTCGGTTCTAATTAATCGATTTTAGTTTTTAAACTCTTAATTTATTTGTACTGAAATATACTTTTATTTAAAAAATAAAGATAAAAAAATTGTTTAAATTAATGTTTTAAATAATTAATTAAAATTTTTGAAACACCCTTGTAAAAAACTTTTAGCTCCAAATTTTTTCATATTTATACTAAATGAAGCCACAAATGTGTTTTACATGTCCTGTAAGTTTCATCTTAGGACCGCCAGTAGTTTTCGAGAAAAAAAATAAAACGTAATCCCGCGCGCTGCAGTTTATAGCATTAGTATAAACAGTGCCTACTGTGTGCCTAGAAGGACTTTAATTAAAAGTGTTTTGTATATGGGATTTTTTTATTTCTTCTAGTTCCCTTATTTACTACAAACTTTTTAAGACCAAAAATTTAATTATTCGTCGGGCAGTTTTTAAGAAAAGTGAATTTTATTTTTTAAATTTTACAAAATTTTGAATTTGTTTGATCATATGTATATTTTCAGTGTTGTTAACAATAAAATATTTTTTTCATACACTAGAATTATTTTTATATTAAAAATGAGATAATTCTTTATGCGATTTTTGAAGAAAATTATATAAAAAATGTCTTTAACATTGATTCTTTACAATCTAGTGTAATATGTTAAAACGAGCTTTTTCAAAATTTTAGATTAAATAATTTTTACATTTTAATAGTAAAATATATTTTATATAACAGGAGCATTTCCTCTAAAATTTTAAAAAAGCTCATTTTAACATATTACACTATAGATTGTAAAGAATCAATGTTTAAGACATTTTTTATATAATTTTCTTCAAAAATCGCATAAAGAATTATCTCATTTTAAATATAAAAACATTTCTAGTACATGAGAAAAATGTTTTATTGTTAAGGCTGATCAAACCTGTGAAGAAATATGCTCTCACCTGATTTCAATGTTGACGTCTCTCGGTCTTAAAAAATGAAATAAATTAGGTAATGTTGATTTATTAGAAGTAATAGAATGGCACATGTTGGGGAACTTCAATTTTATTGCTATAAAACAAGCTAAATATTATTTTTTAATAATTTTTAAAATTTTCGAAAATTATGTAAAAATAATATTTAGCTCTTTTTTATAGCAACAAAATTGAAATTCCCCCACTTGTACCACTCTATTATTTCCAATAAATCAACATTAACTAATTTATTTCATTTTTTGAGACCGAAAGACATCAAAATAGAAACAGGTGAGAGTATTTTTCTTC
Organism: Ganaspis brasiliensis; assembly: GCA_037103525.1. NCBI lineage: Eukaryota > Metazoa > Arthropoda > Insecta > Hymenoptera > Figitidae > Ganaspis > Ganaspis brasiliensis. Next base: position 2,617,943 of record JAZKLR010000350.1, read on the forward strand.
ATAGGTTTGATCAGCCTTTCCAACACTGAAAATATACATATGCTCAAACAAATTCAAAATTTTGTAAAATTTAAAAAATAAAATTCACTTTTTTTAAAAACTGCCCGACGAATAATTAAGTTTTTGGTCTTAAAAAGTTTGTAGTAAATAAGGGAACTAGAAGAAATAAAAAAATCCCATATACAAAACACTTTTAATTAAAGTCCTTCTAGGCACACAGTGGGCACTGTTTTTACTAATGCTATAAACTGCAGCGCGCGGGATTACGTTTTATTTTTTTTCTCGAAAACTACTGGCGGTCCCAAGATAAAACTTACAGGACATGTAAAACACATTTGTGGCTTCATTTAGTATAAATATGAAAAAATTTGGAGCTAACAGTTTTTTACAAGGGTGTTTCAAAAATTTTAATTAATTATTTAAACAATTAATTTAAACAATTTTTTTTATCTTTATTTTTTAAATAAAAGTATATTTCAGTACAAATAAATTAAGAGTTTAAAAACTAAAATCGATTAATTAGAACCGAAGATATCGCATTTTCCAAAAAAAGGTACACAAAATTTCAAAATTCAATAAATCGGGCAATTTTTTGAATTTTTCAAAAATACTTGGGGATTTTGTTTGGAACAATCAAAGGATAGTTTATACCAAAAAGCAACCAAATCCCCAAAGGTCACCAAAATTTGTGTGTTGAACTGACATGGAATTCATCTAAGGTGTTCTGGAAAGCTCTTGACCTGCTCTAAGCGAAAATATGACTGAGAATGTGCGATGTTCTGGGCTTTAAAACCGGACTTATTGGTCCCCCTTCATTTTAAAGTTATATAGATTGTATTTAAATCACGCGCTAAATATTTGTAGGTTAGTAAATTTGGTTCTTAAAGGTACCAATTTCACTTACGTGTTTCATGATAACCGAACATCAGAATATATTAATATAAAATATTTAATAATTAGTGAGTTTTTTACAACATTTAAAAATGTTTTCTACGTTTATTAACAATCTGTAAATAAAAATATTACCATTGAAATATTCATTAGGTGTTTTAATAGCAGTGTACCATGATCCGACCACAGAGTAAATAATCAATTATTGTACTATGTTACAAAAATCTTAAATTTTTTATATTTAATAAGGTAGCCCTTATGGAAAAGTGTGACATGAAAATAATGACACGGATGCGTGTCATTACTTTCGTGTCATTGCGTGTCATCATTTCGCGACCACACGAAAAAAATTACACGGGAGAAAATTACACGGCAAAGCATACATAAAAATGCCAGGATGCCCAGACGTATTCTACTTATTCTACAGCACCTACGGCTGCGCAGTAAATTTTTTTCCTTCCCAAAATGGTGCACAATGTATGTTTATACGAAATTATTATAAAACTAATAATAATAAAAAGTTTTTTAAGGGTGCATTCTTTGCCATGTGATTTTTTTCGTGTCATTTTTTTCGTGTTGTCGCGAAATGATGACACGCAATGACATTATGAAGTAATGACACGCATCTGTGTCATTATTTTTATGTTACACTTTTTCATAAGGGAGGAACTGTACATGACGTGTGAATTATTATAGTGAACATCATAAGTTTTTTACTACTGCAAAAAAATTATTAAAAATTAGGGAAATTGAAGTTTTAATATGAACTTAAAAAAGGTGGCCCACTAACCCTGACACTACCCTATATATAATTTGGGTAAGAATATTTCAAAAATATCACACTCTGCAACTATTCTTTTAAATATTCTGTAATCTTATAAGATAAGATGGCCGACCGTTAAGTATCGCCTTGCTCAACGCTCAGTCTTTCGATTGTTTTTTATACGTTTATTGACACTACGACTAGCAGTTTTTTGTGTTTTCTCGTGGTGTGTTTGTTGCATAACTATTTATTAATTGAAGTTCTCCGGTACAGTGGATTTTTCTGTGTTTGTGACCAAGTGTTTCTTTCCGTGTCATTCTGGATCACGGATCGATATTCACAATGCCGGTAAAGAAAATTTGTACTTGGTGTAAGAAAGAGATTACTAGTCGTTCTACTCGTTGTCCTAAATGCAATTCTCCTTATCACAAAGAATGCACATTGCTGGTTGAGAAGTTGGATAATGGTGCTTTTGTAAAGTGCTGTAAAGAACGTGCTCATTCATCTAGTGACATTGGTTCTTCCGCCTTTTCTACCGATGAACACCCTCTGACTGCGCTTGATATCGATAGAATTGTAAGGGTTGCTAATGAAGATTGGCATAAGAAATTTTCTGAAACGTTAAATACTGCAATCTCTGGTATTTGCACGCAGATAGGAACCCTAACCTCTAAATTGGGAGAGGCTGTTATTTCGATTACGAAGACGGACGAAAGGGTGGACAACCTCTCTGCTCGTGTCACGTCCATAGAAGAAAATATGTCTAAGTTACCGGAGAACGTGACAATTGCTGCTCAACCGGATGTCAACACCTTAATGAATACCTGCATGAAGGAAATAGAGGAGAGAGATTACCGTAAGAGAAATCTAATTCTGTTTGGCTTTTCTGAGTCTGATCCTGGCCTAGATAAAAGCATGCATGTTATCGCTCAATCCAATGCTTTTAATAATTTCTTTAAATCGTTTGTCTCTCCCTCTGACTTAACGTCACTTAAATTTAGTCGTCTTGGTTCATTCCAGGAACAAAACAAGCCCAGGCCAATAAGAATTGTTTTTCCATCGGAGACATTGGCGAGAGACAATCACTTTAGTGCCAGACAGAACGAAGTCCCAGCAGAGAGAGATTGCCTTATTAAAGAAGGAGATACAAGATCGACGAATGAAAGGGGAATCGAATTTACTACTGACTCATCGACGTGGCAAACCAACGATTGTCACCTTGCACGGGAGACCCCCTCAGCAAGATGCTTCCCCTCCGTCTCAGATTCCACCACAGCTCCCACTACCAGTTACCATCACTCAACACCAGCAGTAGGCATGAATACACACTATTCGCATCGTCTTAGCCAGTGTAAGAAAGCTATTTTGTCTGTCTATTATCAGAATATTAGGGGAATGCGCTCTAAATTAAAACAAATCGCTATAACTCTTCCCTTATTGTCTTTTGTAGTTTTTGCATTATCAGAAACCTGGCTGAACGACAACATACATAATTCTGAAATTGGCTTTTTTAATTACGATATATTTAGATGTGACAGAGGTAGTATTTTGGCAAATTCCAATGTGATAAGGGCAGGAGGTGGTGTTCTCATAGCCACAAATAAAGTTTTAGATGCTTCGCTTATCGAAACAGTGAATACCTCTTTTGAACATGTTTTTGTTTACTTTAATTATCGATCTACTAATTTTGTAATAGGTACATTTTATTTACCTCCTAATAGTAGCTTAGGTTTATACTGATTTTTGCAATATAGTTGAATATGCAATATAGTTTTTTTCTGTCTCCTCTTGTTCTTATGCTTCCGGAGCGTCTCGTCAACAAAGATTGATCACTGATATATTGTCTGATATGATGGATTATTTAAATATTAATCAAATTAATTTTATTCAAAATCACATGGGAAGATTGTTGGACTTATTTTTTGTTAATTTTACAAATTTTATAATAAATTTGGCGACCGACATATTGTTGCCAGTGGACGATTATCACCCACCGTTGTGTTTTGAATACAATTTTTTCGAGATAAACAGTAATAATAAAAATGACAGCATTGCGCCTGGTGCTAAATTTGACTTCTCTAAGGCTGTTTTCAGTTCCATCAATACATTTTTGTTATCTACTGATTGGACCAATTTATTTGCTAATAAGGATGTTGATTCCGCGGTTTCCATTTTCTATGATTATTTACTGTTATCTTTTGACACTTTTGTCCCTTTAAAATTTTTTCATCCCTCTAAGTTTCCGCCTTGGTTCTCCAAAGAACTAATGGTTTGTGTACGGGGAAAAAAAATTGCACATCTTAATTATAAAATTAGATCTACTCAAGCCAATTATGACACTTTTTCTTCGCTTAGAGCAAAATGTAAAGCGCTGTCTATTAGGTGTTATAGAGATTACTTACGCCGTGTTGAAGCTAATTTAATTAATAACCCGAAACATTTTTGGTCTTACGTGAATAGGAAGCGGAAGAGAAGTCGCATACCGGCATCTATGTTTTTAAAGGACAACATATCCTCGTCTAATTTGGAATCCGCAAATCTTTTTGCGAAGCATTTTAATACTGTTTTTGATAATAATACTTACAACGGATATGATTTAAACTTTTATCAGAATGCTGTTGACATGGAAAATATAGTAATTGGGCAAAATGATGTTAAAAATAAGATTCTCAAATTGGATGTAAATACTGGTCCGGGTCCTGACGGTATCCCACCATTACTAGTACGCAATTGCTGTTCATCTATGATTATTCCTTTAACTTTACTTTTTAACATGTCACTGTCTCAGTGCTTTTTTCCAACAATCTGGAAAAAATCAACCATTACACCAATTCATAAAGCCGGTAATGTTACAGACGTGGAAAATTATAGACCAATATCCATTCTTAATGTTTTTTCAAAATTGATCGAGAGTATCATTTACGACAGATTGTACAATTCTTTTCGGAATATACTTATCGATGAACAGCATGGTTTTGTCAGGTCAAGATCAGTTTTTACTAACTTAACTACGTTTATGCTCACTCTTTTTCCGAATTTAAGCTCTGGACATCAAGTCGACACGGTTTACACCGATATTTCAAAGGCATTTAATAGAGTTAATCACGATTTGTTGCTGTTTAAGCTGAAATTTTACGGTGTGGGTCACCATGAGATTACTTGGCTTGAATCTTATTTGTCTGATAGATATCAGTCCGTGCGTGTTGGCTGCGACTTTTCTTCCGACTTTCTCTTAGTCTCCGGTGTTCCACAAGGGTCCAACCTAGGCCCTTTACTATTCGTGTTGTACATGAATGATATCAAAACGGTTATACACTTCTGTCATTTTTTGTTTTATGCGGACGATTTAAAGTTGTACTACGTGATAAGAAATATTTATGATTGTTTAAAACTTCAATCTGATCTAAACAGAGTTGCTGATTGGTGTATGTACAATGGTATGTCGTTAAATATTAAAAAGTGTTTGGTTATGTCTTATTCACGTAAAAAACTTCCGTTTTGTAGTGATTACGCAATTAATGGTATTATGATTGATCGTGTGGATGCTATCAAGGATCTTGGTGTTATTTTTTGCAAAGATCTTAATTTCAATGATCATGTTTCCTACACTGTCAGTAAGGCTCTACGATCGCTTGGCTTTATTAAGCGTAACGCTTCTGGATTCAAAAGCTTGACAACTCTCAGAGTTTTATATTTTTCGTTTGTGCGCTCGACTCTTGAGTTTGGGTCTGTGGTATGGTGTCCGTATTACAGTCTCCACACTCTCAGACTCGAGCGTGTACAAAATCGATTTTTAAGGTTTGCTGCGTCTCAATTACATATTAACTTTGATTACTTTATGCACGACTATTCTGAACTGAGACGTAGCTTTGATATACCCAGTTTACGATCTAGATTGCTTTTCAACGACATGCTGTTCTTTTATAAGATAATGCATAATTACATTGATGCACCTAATTTATTATTTGCAATTAATTTTCACGCGTCACAAAGGTCCTTGCGTAGCATCTCTCCGTTCTACGAATCGTGCAATAAGACTAATTTTAGTAGAAATGCGACTTTAGCAGATTATTAAATCGGGCAAATCTCTTTAGTGACGAGGTGGGTTTTTTTAATAAAAATTTACAATTATACATTTCATCGCTGAAAAAAGTAACTTTTGGAACTAGGCCTCTTAATTGTTAATTTAATTTTATATGGCTTTTCTTATCTTATCTTATGTTTATGTATTGGGTTTATACCCGTTTTTATTTGATGTAAATAAATTTGACAAAATTAAAGTCTTAGACAACAGACTTATAGATATCAAAGGATTTTTAAATATTTTCAAATTTGTATTTTCTTACTAAAAAAAAGAACTTGATTTGACTACTTTTTAACTCCCCGGAGTAATCCCAGAAAGAAGGCCAACATTGAAAAAGATTAAAAAATATAATAATTTTAATGATTTCGCAAATTATTTAATCTTTCTTAATTCATTTTTCCGACTCGACTTTTGAATCCCGTGATGATAACTAGTTTTATCGTAAAAAGAATCCCAGCGAATCCCATTATGAATTTGCGTACATTTTAGAAATGATTTTCAATCCGACAATTTCAATATACTTTCCAAGTCAGTTCCGCGTGGTTCCGCGTCGTTCGCGTTTGACGCGATGTTTAACATTTCGTGCTTTTGTGGTTTTGAAAGAAGTTCACCGGTTATTAGTATATATACTAGCAATAAAGAAATTTATGAGCACTTGAATATTCTATTATATAATTAGAATACTTTAATTTCCGAACTGGAATACAGGTCATACTGGTTACTTTACAATCAGAGTTTTTAGGTTATACTAGAACGCCAAAAGCGCGCTACGCGTGCGCAATTCTGTTGTACTTCAATTTTCTTTATTTTTCAATTGTCCAATTTAATATTTTACTAATTTCTGATAATTGCTAATTTACCTATAATGAAATCTGCAATGTCTCCATTTACCAGTTTACCAAATACTCTATTGCGCTAATTTTCTTAATTAAAAATTTCTTTACTTCTCTAATTTTGTAGTAAACAAATTTCCAATTTCCTAATATGCCAATTTTCCAATAACTAAGCTCAGATTTCTCTATTTATTATTTCACAAAATTTTCCAATTCTCGATTTTATCAATGTTTATATTTTGACAAATTTCTCAATAGAAATTTCTTTTTTTAATATTTTGTAATTCCTTTTCCACTTTCGTAAAAGACATTTAAAATAAATTAAAATAATGAGCTACCTGCTATTATATTATACCTTTCTTTGTTGTCTCTGTCTCTGTCTCTGTCAGCGTTAGTGAGATATTATAGCAGTTGCAGGATACGGTTATTTTTTTTTGGGAAAAATGCTTTTAATTTGTACCATTCCTGCACCCTACCCTGGCAATTTAGCGAGAATCGGTTTGGAAGCGGATTTGATTCCGTTTTGATTCACTTTGATTCCGGGTAGAATTTGGCTATTAATTAATGAAATTTAATTAAATAAACCATTGATAATAAAAAAATATTAATATTTAATTGTTTTTTAGAAGAATGTTAAAATTGAGCTTTAATAAAGCTTTAGAAGAATTGAGTTAAATTGAGCTTTAATAAAGCTCAATTCTAAAAAACAATTGAAATATTAATATTTTTCATTACCCACACAGCACAATATCTCACACGAGGCTGACCTGAAGCTTACATTGAAGATTCGGAAGCTTACATCGTAGGCCTCAAGTAAGCCTCAGGTGAGTTTTACATGTCCGCCATACAGCGAGCTTCCAGATGAAGTTCACGTGAAGCTTACCTCGTAAGGTTATGGTAAGCTAACACCACTAGTTTGCCTCAAGCTTACACAGCAACTCCACGGCAAGCTCCTAGTAAGCTTACACAAAAAAAAACCTAGGTTAAAACAACTTATCGATCGATTGTTCAACTATTTAAATGAAATAAACAATTTAATTTCAAATTGGAAATAAGAAGGAGAGTACTACATTTTTAATCATTTTTATTTATTAAAAAATATAATTGTACATAAATTTTCATTTTTAAAATTTACATTTGAAAAAATGACGCAAGTCACATTTTAAAAACACAAGAATTACATTTTTTCTTTTGTTAATTAAAGAAATGTTATGTTTAAACATATTAACGTATTTAAAAAAAATTTTGTTTCTTTTCATACAAAAAATTTGTGGCATTCTACGTAAAGTACATCACCTAAAATTTTCAGTCTATTTTAAGGCATCCTTTAATGGTTTAGATACTATTATTAATTTGAAATTCGTGCCCATTACTGAATTGAATTAATCACGTACGTTTTTTTACATTGTCGTTAACGCTGTTGCGAGCAGCGTTAGTGACAAATACAACCCATTAATTCAGGGTTGCCACAAATATTTTATTACAATTTGCCCTGATTTTCCGATAAATTTTTTTCTTTTTCTCTGACCTTTTTTGTGTTCTTAAAAATAATTTTTTGTATATCTACTTTAGAATTGAGAAGAATAAATATTTTTCAGATTGCAAACATTAATTGTATTTACAAATTTTTAAAATATGACTTCCAAAACTTAATTTAGTCAATTTTTATACTTAGTAAATTCCAGAAAAATAGAATTTTTCATCAAATTTAAAGATTTTTTTCCATTTTTCCACTACTTTTGATGAAAATACCTGACTTTTCCCTGACCCATTTCAGTTTCCCTGACTTTTTCCTGAATTCTGTGACAACCCTGTAATTGGCATACGTTCCCTTTTACGTAAGAATAAATTAAAGCACTTTAAAATAAATAGTTTTTAAACCAATAAAGATTGTGTTGTAAAATTTGGGATGCATATTTTGTACGCTTTAAAATACATTTTAACATAATTTTTAACATTTTAAAAATGATTGAAGTGCATGAAAAGTAAGTAATATATTATTTTAATTTAAATTTTAATTTAACAAAAATCAATGTAATTTTATAATTCAAGTCCAGAAAAATATTTTCAATATAAATTTTCAAGTCCATTACATAATTTTTGTGAATTTATAAAACAACCATCAGTTCTTGAAATTTAACTTAAAAAAGATAAAAAAATTGAAGTATTCCGCTTCAGGTAAGATGCCCTATATGTGACGTTGTCAAGAATTAAAAAATTTTACATTTTTTGTATGGAAAAATATTATTTTCAAAATTTAATAACACAAAAATTTTAATCAATTAAGCATTTACAATATTCGGTATATCTGAACGGTTTTTAATGTAATATTTATTGATTACGAAATGAAAAAAGATTTTTTAGTTAAATTAAACAAGTAAACTTCATACGCTTCACAAGGTGCTGAAAGAAAAGAGAGAATATTGAAATTAATTTAAATAATTTTAAGTACTACAGAAACGCGAATAATTATTAAACGTTTCTTTTTATTGACCTTGCAAACAATTATCATTTCACGTGAACAATGTAGAAACTAAATTTTTTTTTACTTTATAAAATCTATTAAAATTCAGAAAAGATTGGTGCTAAAAAAAAAGATTGTGCTAATTTTTAGTTGAGTTTTTAGAAACGTTATAATTTTTCAATATTTTCACGCTGTTGAAAATTGTTATACTGGTAGAATTGTTTCATTAGTCTGGTGTTCTGTCTTCTAATGAACGAAATCTTGCATTTTCTATTTCAATCTACAATTAATCCTTCTTCTTTGTACCTAAGTTTTTGTCCTTTGAGCAAAATTGTTCCATCTGAAAGAAAATTTATTTTTAATGATATTGATATTTTTAAAAATTAATTAAAGAAAAATTTTGTGACTTTAATGCAGAACGAGCCTAAGAATAAAAATTTTTTTCCTGATTTTCATCTTTTCATATCTACATTTTAAAAGACAAAATTAATTCAAACAAATAAGTATTTATTAAAAATAGAAGATTAGCACTATTGTATTTCCATAATCTTTTTGTCGTAAAAAAATAATTTTAAAAAATTATTTATAAATAATATGTAGATCATTTGTAACGAGTCTCAATTATTTAAAACTTACACCAGACTCGAAACGCGAAACTCTTATTCTGACTTTTCACCCCGAAAGAAACACAAGAAATCCAACGCTGGACCAAAGGGGAGATCCTCCAAATCCACGGATTGGTGTAACATCCGCTCGAGACACAACGAAGTTTGAAAAATAAACTTACCAACGGTTTTCTGCTGCAGAGAAAATTCACCTGTTGCCGGCCTTGGCAACGCAGAAAATCACCTCCGGGAAATAACGCTTGAATTTCAATAAGAAACCAACAAAAAGTTTACAAATGCCACTAGATTTTCTTTATTAAATTCACACCCTTTCTCTTACACAAAATAGTCTCACCATTCAATTTCCCCACTAAACTAAACTTTCCCGAACACCTGTTCGTAGCGCGTGGTTCTCTCGAAAGATTAAGTAATAATGGCCGTGACCCAGTCCCGAAATTGATCAGCCGGTCGTTCCCCTTTCCTGCGTCCTTCTTCCTATCGCTGTCCTTGTCCCGCTGTCCGGTGATTGGTCCCTTGGTCCAAGAATCCGAAAACCTACGAAAAACGCTCGGAAAACGAAGCTGACCTCACGCAACTCATTATTCATTGGACACTCGAGCCAACGACCAAAATCACACGCAGAAACGAATAAGGGAAATGATAGAATTCGAAGACTAAAGAGAAAAGAATACTCGTCTCAAGACTTGAATATCTTAACACTAAATTATATCTTAAAAATTAAATAAGTAACGATTCACAACGTTACAATTCCCCCCCCCCCCCTAGGCTGATAATGATTTGAAACTAAATCAAGATCGCCGAAACATTTCATACTCCTTATTTAATAAGGAAAATATAAACTCTAGTAAAACAAAACAATATACGCTGATCATTATGATCGAAAATAACTTTATTTTTCTCTCTCAATAGAACTTATGTTTTTCCCGGTCAAAAAAAAAATAAAAACGGAATCACAACCCGCTTCCCGAGAAATAACAAAACAAAAAGAAACTTCAAACCAAAAATGGAAAGAAAAATATCAAAAAAATAAAAGAAAACTTCTCTCTCACACGCAGATAATCTTAATCACCACATCACTTATTTTCCTTCTCTCTTCTTTTCACTCAAAAATTGGGCCACCGCCTTCTCTGACGGCTTCCCTTCGTCCGACATTACTCACGCAGATACTCTAAAAACAGAAATCAACACATTAAATAAAACAATTCTTATTTTTCAGTAGCTCGTGGAGGGAGATAGCGTTTCAAGTCCGAAACGTAAACTTTAGCGACTCGTCGCGTATTTTCCGCTCGAAGCACATATACCGATTGAGAGATATTTCAATTATCTCGAAAGGACCTTCCAATTTCGGTGCTAACTTCGCTGAAAATTTCTGACTCGCGTTTGATAGTTTATGAGATTTCCATAGAACTAAATCGCCAACGCTAAAATTTGCCTCACGCTTATTTTTATTATAACACCTCGTTTGTTTCTCACGCTCCTCATCGATAAATCGCGCAACTAAATCTCGTAACGCATCCAGTCTTTTTAGTCGATCCGCCCACACTTCCGGATCGATTTTAGTCACCGATGATTTGTTTTCAACCTCTCTGCGCAAACTCTTTACAGGCTTAGGGTGTCTACCATAATTTAAAAATGCCGGAGACATTTTCGTGGTATCCTGAGTTGCTGTATTGACAGCGTGCCTAAACTCGTGCACATTTTTATCCCACTCTCTGTGGTCAGCGCCCACATAAGTCGCAATCATAGTCTTGAGAATCCGAGTGCTTCTCTCGACCAGATTGGCTTGCGGATGATAGGGAGGAGTTGTTAGATGACGCACGCCATACTCTTCCAGAGTCTTTTTAAGAAACTGATTATCGAACTCCTTCCCATTATCAGTGAGCAGGAAATTAGGAGTTTCCCACCTAAACAAAATCAATTCTTCGAACGCTCGTGCAATTGATTTGCCGTCAGCCTTTCTGAGTGGTTTGACTTCGATCCATCTGCAGAACAAGTCTTGAAAAACCACCAGATACTTACACTGACTCTTACTCGGCGGAAACTCCATACAATCCGATGCCGCTACTACCCACGGTCTCTCTACGATTCTCTGACCCATTAATCCTTGCGCGCCCTCTTGTGACACTTTGTGGAGCTGACAGTTTGGACACGTTCTCACGAAATGGTGTACATCGTTCCAGACTCCCTGCCAGTAATACTCTCTCGCAACTCGGTAGTAAGTCTTCTCGATCCCAAGATGTCCCGCTGATTTTTCTGAATGCGCATCACTTATAATTCTATCACGATATTCCGCTGGTACCACTAGTTTCCACCCATCTTCGTCTCCGATGAATGGCATTAACAATGGATCGCTTCGAAAATGGTACAGTCGGCCATCTTCCACTTTCCAGCCTGGAAATCTTTGAAGAAATTTTTCGACTAACTCACGCCTTTTTATATACCATCCGTCAGTGATGTCCTCAAACGCTGCTACGTCATCAGTTGTTTCCTCGAACATCCTGGACAATGCATCAGGGACATGATGTTGTGCTCCAGCTCTGTGGATGATATCAAAGTCCCACTGCTGCATTTCCAGGGCCCAACGCGCTAATCGACCAGAGGGTTCTTTCAAGTTTCTAAGCCATTTTAACGCACTGTGATCAGTGATCACTTTAAACTTGTATCCCTCTACATAAGGTCTTAGCTTTTTGATCGACCATAACAACACTAAACACTCTTTCTCGGTCACGCTATAATTTTTCTCTGGCGCAGATAGTGCTTTACTGATAAAGACAATAGGATGCTCTCCATCCTCTGCCTCTTGCGTTAGCACAAAGCCCATAGCAAACTCACTGGCATCACACTGAATGGTAAACGGCTTCGTAAAATCTGGTCGAGCCAACACTGGAGCTGAAGTAAGTTTCAATTTCAACGCTTGAAACGCTTCCTCTTGCTCTTTTCCCCATTCCCACGCTTTATCTTTTTTCAATAATTTTAACAAAGGTAATTTTAATTAACTATCATTTTCAATGAAACGTGAGTACCATCCGACCATTCCCAGAAATCGTCTTAATTGTTTTAGATTTTGAGGTGCAGGATAATCTAAAACCGGTGCTACTTTCTCTGGATCTGGTCTGAGACCTTCGCTATCGAGAACATACCCCAAATACGCTACTCTGGAACATCTGAACTCACACTTCTTAGGATTGACCACTCATCCGGCTGACGCTAATCTCTCTAATACGAGTTTGAGCCACTTCTTGTGTTCCTCAAAATCGTCAGTGACAATGATGATATCATCAAGATATCCGAACACTACGGGCTCAAATTCTGGACCAAACAGGACATCTACCAAACGCTGAAACGTCATTGGAGCGTTTGTTAAACCAAATGGCATTCGCTTAAATTGCCACAGTCCTGACCCAGGCATGGCAAACGCTGTATACTTTTTACTCTGTTCGGCCATTGGTACTTGATGATACGCCTGCTTCAAGTCTATTTTTGAGATAAAACGCGCCTTCCTGAGCTTGTCCAAAATTGAATCCATGCTCGGGATTGGATAAGCGTCCCGGACGGTCACTTTGTTAAGATCTCTATAATCTACGCAAAATCTTAATGATCTGTCCGCCTTTTTCACAATTACTGGAGCGCTGCTCCAATCACTCGCTGAACGCTCTATAATCCCCTTCTCGTGCATTGTCTGGACTTCTTGTTTTGCCCAGTCAAGAATTGCAGGTGACATCCTTCTTGGTCGATGTTTGATCGGCCTGTGATCCGTAACGCAGATATTATGTTCGGTCATAGATGTCAGTCCATGCTCTACGGTTTGTGGTAGAATTAACTGATCAGTCATACGCTGAATTTCGGAACGCTGATCTCCGGTCAACTCCGAAATTCCTGCACACTCGGCTAGGATATCCCCATCGTTACTCTGATCAATGTCTGAAAACTTGTGCCATTCTTGTTCGTTTATTCTCCACAACCCTCTTTTGGGCCACAGCTGGATATCCAATTTGCGGAAGAAATCACTACCCAGGATAATGTCCTGTTTCGTTGTGTCGACCGCTTTTAATTCCAAAGAACTTGAAATGCCATCAACATTAACCCACAAACGTAATTTCCCAAGAGCACCACTTATACCACCAAGTAGACTCTCAATGGCGGAAATCGCTGGTTTCATTCCATCTTTATACAGTTCGAAAACTTTTCGTCCGATAATGAAAACTGTGGCACCCGTATCCACCATCGCTAAATAAGAGCAACCGCCGATTGCTATTCTCATATAGCGTCTATTTTCATTGGTTGTCCCATCTAGCATCTCTCTCTCTCTTCATTTTGATCAACTGCATTAGATGCAGTTTCTTTCCTCCCCTGGACTTCACGTGCTGATGCACCATCAGCACTGACTGTCCCACACGCTTCAGGACTCACCGCCCCGTTCTCACGCTCAAAAATTTCATTATTTACCCCTGATGCAGGAAGCGTTTTATCGACTGACGTATCCAATGGCAGGCTCACGCTATCCTGAGTAACCTCTGCAGGTGTCCCATCTGTCCCACCTGTCACTGTCCATGAAATCCTTTGAGTGGACTGTACGTTCACGTCATCATTGACCAACTCGTTCACTATCTCTTGATTAATCCCCTGGTCAAGATTTTGTGAACTTGTTCCACTCTCTGGTTCAATGGCCACACTCGCAGAAATTTGTCCCCGTTTATTAGTAGAAGGTTCATCTTCATTATTTTCACTATATTTTATAGCTACTAATGAAGTGAATGCTTCTCTCTCCCCGGTTGGGACATCTACTGTCCCGCCTGGGATTGGGGGGGAGGGTTGTTCTGCCCCCCCCCCCTGTTTCGTTTCCCAACATCTCACGGATTACCACAGAATTGGGACAGTATTTGAAAACCGCGCCTTGTGTCCCACACACTTGGCAATAGCGGTTGTTTGGCTGTCGAGTTCTGGGACACTCCGCTGCATAATGTCCCTGTTGATTGCAGCATCTGCAAGTTCGAAAACTGCACTCAGCTGCACGGTGTCCCACTACGTTGCAATGGTAGCATGCGCCTAAAAATGGACGCTAACCTTGCACGTTCACACTGGGAACACTTACTCGCGGCATCTGCTGCCGTGGCGGAAACACACGCTGATTTTGTCCCATATTGGGAACAGCTGGAGGGACACTCCTTACCGCTTGTGCGTAGGTAACTGGCACGATAGGTGCTGGCTGGGATGGTCCCGGCTGAGACGGCCCAGGTATTTCCATTCTTGTCCCAGTTTGTCCCATACGCATCATACTTGTCCCCACAGTTCTGAAAGCGTCAACACTTGCTTGTTTTGGTGGACCTGACGCTTTGGCATTGTTTTTGTTCCCCTTCTTACTTTTGGACTTTGTCCCACTCGCTTGTTCCGATTCTCGCGGAGACTGGCTGGAATCTGAGGAAGTCTCCTCGATCAAAGCATCCAGCTTTATTACTCTCTCCGTTTTAGGAGCAGCGAACGGAACCTTCATCTTGTCCCTGGAGGGGGGTGGTGCGTAGCGTTTGTCCACCTCCTTGGTTTGTTAGGGGTTTTTTTAGCAAACCGAGATTTTCCCCAGTGGCCATATTATAACCTGCTTGCCGGTGTTGGTAAAGCATCGACTGTAAATCCGTGCTTAACTGCAAACGTGCCCCCATCTCACGCAATTCTCTCACGTTGGGGGACATCATGGCAGACATTACCGACCCTCCTGGTCCTGAGAACATGGTCGAAGTAATCGCGCCCGGCGTATTTTGCCACATTCTCGACGTCACTGACGTCGTCACGGGAATCGTTGTGGTAAATGACGTCATTGGGAACGCACGTTAGATGACGTAACACACACGCTAGTCATCACAGACGTTGACGTCGTCATGGTACTCGGCCCCGGAAAAGTACTCGGTAGTGTCACATTTACGGCTATTGACGTCACGGGCACATTGCCAATATTGATTTGCTCGCGAAACAAATCATTTAATTCCCCCTCTGGGGTCCACTATTCGTCGATTCACCACCCGCATTCAGATCACTCGCCGATCCTAAGTCCAGTTCCCCCACTCCCTCTCCGTTCAACGCTTCGATCAGAAAAATTGATTTTGACTCGGCCGAATCATACGTGTCATACCACGGCACGTTTAATGATTCTGGGAAAATCAATTTTATTTCCAATCTCAAAAGTCTCTCGCGAAGGACCTGGAGTGAGCCTCTGGTGCTGCACTCTTGAGCTGTCAATTCCGCGATCACTTGGTCCGGCAACATTCGCCTAATCCCCGTCCATACCTGACTCACTTGATCGGTTGTTAAAAATTCTAATAATTTTCTTCGTAACCCTCCATTGCGAACGATCGAAAATTTCGAAAAAAAAAATAACTAAAATGTCTGACACGGCACTATTATTTTCCCACGAAAAAGAAAAATCTTTAAAGTCCTCGTAAAATAAACACAAGTTCATAAGCAACCGTTTTTGATTTTTAAATCGTTACACACGCAGAAATTCCAGTATTGAAATCAATGGTCAACTGGACTGGGGGAGGTAATCATGAGTACCGCCCTTCAATAACCGAAATCTCAACTCGGAAATATTTTCGCGTTGGTTCAAAAATCAAATAAATCCCAATAATTCCGAAAAGAAAAACAAAATTCGAAAATTCACTTTGTTAATAAATAATTTCCGACCGGTCACAAAGAAGTCCGAACGAAAAATCAAAATTCCACTCTTGAAGAAAAACGAAAAATTACACGAGGTCTCACTCGCGCTAAAATTCTTCCGTTGCGGTGACGAAATATCGCGAAAACTGGGGGAAGTAACTACCGTTGGTTTCCACGATCAACTGTCACACGCTAATTTCGCAGAAAGAAAATTTTAAACACAAATTTCATTAATAAATTTTCAAATTTTCAATTCAAAAATCAACTTAAACATAATAAACAATTTCCACAATTTTAAAAACAATATACACTTTATAAAATGTTCCTGGTAATAATAATTCTGCTTACAGAACTATTTGAATTCTCTTTGAGAAAAATTTTTCACACAAAATCTACTCATTCGAGAATTTTCTGAGAAAAATGAGAAAAATCACTTCTCAGACCTCGGCGAAATTTTCTGAAATTCTGAAATTCGTTCACGTCAATTGAACGGAATTTCTGAATTTATTCTCACACGCTTCGCGAACTAAAAATCTCGAAAATTTTCCACGGAACCAAGTTAAAACTTAACACAATTTCTCTACTTGAACGTTTTTCATTTTTAACTCAATCAGATTTAAAATCTAACGATCATTAAAACTTGAAATTTGCATTTTTTTAAAATTCTTTAGCGATTTTCAATTACTTTGATTTCTTTAAAATCTCGGCACTAAATTTTATTTTAAAATTCACTAATCACTTTTTCTAAAGTCTCAGTTTTAATAAATTATTAAAGTCTCGTTACTTTAAAATAATTTTCTCACGCAGAAATTTCGAAAATTTAACGTCCATTTGACGTCACTTCCGAGCACATGTTCGCGAAAAATGTCTAAAAATCGGAATTTAATATATTTTCCAATTCTAAAATTATGAAAAATGCGCGAAAATCGAGAAGCTTATTACAAAAAAATTTATTTAAAAAGGGTTTTTTTTTGTTTTATTTAATGAAAATTCACCACAATAGCACACTTTCGTTTCGCGCACTTTTTCCCGAACACGTTTTCTGCGATTTCTATATTCCGAAAAAAAAAATTTAATTTTTAATGAAGAAATTTTCACTTTCGACTTTTCAAAAAATTCTCTTTCTTAAATTGTACCGGCTCATTTTACCAGTACGCTATCTCTCTCCTCAATTACTTTTATTTTATTTTAATTCCTCACGCAGAAAGTTGTGTCTCATGGATTTAGTAACGATACTCAATTAAGACTCAATTGTAACGAGTCTCAATTATTTAAAACTTACACCAGACTCGAAACGCGAAACTCTTATTCTGACTTTTCACCCCGAAAGAAACACAAGAAATCCAACGCTGGACCAAAGGGGAGATCCTCCAAATCCACGGATTGGTGTAACATCCGCTCGAGACACAACGAAGTTTGAAAAATAAACTTACCAACGGTTTTCTGCTGCAGAGAAAATTCACCTGTTGCCGGCCTCGGCAACGCAGAAAATCACCTCCGGGAAATAACGCTTGAATTTCAATAAGAAACCAACAAAAAGTTTACAAATGCCACTAGATTTTCTTTATTAAATTCACACCCTTTCTCTTACACAAAATAGTCTCACCATTCAATTTCCCCACTAAACTAAACTTTCCCGAACACCTGTTCGTAGCGCGTGGTTCTCTCGAAAGATTAAGTAATAATGGCCGTGACCCAGTCCCGAAATTGATCAGCCGGTCGTTCCCCTTTCCTGCGTCCTTCTTCCTATCGCTGTCCTTGTCCCGCTGTCCGGTGATTGGTCCCTTGGTCCAAGAATCCGAAAACCTACGAAAAACGCTCGGAAAACGAAGCTGACCTCACGCAACTCATTATTCATTGGACACTCGAGCCAACGACCAAAATCACACGCAGAAACGAATAAGGGAAATGATAGAATTCGAAGACTAAAGAGAAAAGAATACTCGTCTCAAGACTTGAATATCTTAACACTAAATTATATATCTTAAAAATTAAATAAGTAACGAATCACAACGTTACACATTTCTAAAATAAGAACATTAAAAAGGAATTACTCGTTTCATTATTCTATTTTTAATAAAACGACATTTGATAACTCATGTTCTATTTAAGAAAAAACAATTTGAAGAAAAGAAGAATTTAGAAAAAATCCTAAATTCTAACATTTTTAAAAAATCAAGAAGTACTAGAAATTCAATAAACAAAACAATAAAAATGTAAAAAATTGGAGAAAATCTTTAATGAAATAAATAAATTCAAAAATAAATCAGAAAATTCAAAGATTGAAGAAAAAGTTTAAAGCCTAGCTCCAGGGCTGCAAACATACTTGTAGATTGTAAGTAGTTAGAAAAGTGTTATTTTAATTTAAAAACGTGAGTAAATAGTGAGTTTTAAAGTGAAAAATTTGAGTAAATATTAGTTTTTACAGTAAAAAAGTAAGTAAATAGTAAGTAATTATTAAGGGGAGGGTCCACCACCTTTTTTAGCTGTCTATAATAATAATCTGCAAGATTTATTTATTCTTTCATTTCTTCTTTCAGTCTGTCCGCACCTGAAGTTTGTCACTTAGATATATTTTTATTTTAAATCAGTTACGTTTGAAAAAAATGTATCTTTAAATTAAAATTAGAGTCTACTTTGATAAGAATCAATTTAACTGAATTGACAGAAAATAAATTAATTAAAATATAGTTCACCCTAAAATATTAAACTAAAATTTCCATATTCTAAAATTTTTAGTAAATTAAAATTTAATTCTATCAATATAAATTGACTTGAAATCTTCGTGTGATTAATTTAGTTGATATTTAGATCATTGAAAATTAAGATAATTAAAATTTAAAAATATTTATTTTTAATGAATCTAAATTAGAGGAAGAATGAATATATATTTAAGTTTTAATTTATTGAAGTTAGAAATCATTTACTTATTTATACATAGACGGGCAAAAAACACAAAAAAGCGCCCTTTTGTACAGTAAGTACTTATAATGTTAAAATTAATTTGAATAAGATGTATAATATAATATATATTAACATAACAATCAATAAGTGCCAAAGTGATAGCAAAAGATCAAACAAAAAATTAGCTTAAAAAATAGCCGGAACGCTTGAACCATCATCTACAAAAACGCGTAGATTTCGAAATCATCTAAATTTTTATTGGTTGTAAGTTTTTGAATTATCTCAATTTTAATTAATCCTTGCGTTTTTATTATTCTGAATATTAATGGGCTCATTGAAGCTTCAATAAACCTCGCAAATTTTTTGTATAATTAGAAGTTTTTATATAATGGTTAATGTTTAAAATAATTTAAATATACATTATTAGATATTAAAAATATGTAAAGTTTATAATATAGTTCGAATTAGAATTAATTAAAATTTTGATTATTTAAAATTTAAAAAATTAAAAGTTTAAAATAACTGAAGTTTATTAATATTACAATATGAGTAACTTTGTAATTTATATACTACCTAATTAAAGTTTAAATCAATTTAAGACCGTATAAATAAAATTAAGTTTATATATGTTAGTTTGTAAATGTAGTAGATTAAAATAATTAGGTAATTAAGAAAAAAATTAAATATAAATCTTAAGACTTTAATCAATAAAAATTTGAATTAATCGAAATTAACATAGATTTGAGTCAACATTTCGTTGAAACTGTTTTAAGTTTGGAACCATTTAAAATCTGAAAAAATTAAAACTTGAGTTGTTATAACTTTTGAAGAATAGAAATTTTCCTCAATAGAAGTTAGGAACGATTCAAGTTCGTATGAATTATAGAAGTTTGAATACACTTTCCTCAAGAAACTATTCTTTCAACTGTGATAAATGACCCAACTTGACTTAATATTAAAAAAAAAAAGAAAAATCAAATCATTATTATTTTACCATTTTATTCTATATTCCCCCCCCCCCCCACTCAATTATTCCAACAAAGGGAGATTCCGCTGCAGTGCTTAGACCTTCTTCAAGAGATTGGACAGACATCCACCCCGGAAAATTCGAGATCGACTTACCAAATTGACGACAACGGAGACGACGAACTGGACCAATATCCCAGACACGACAGTCGAGAAATCGAGGGCAGCAATTACGGACACTAACACTCGGGAAATGGGAAATAAAAGAAAATCAACAAGGGAGTTCACAATAACGTCTTTTAATCGCTTAATCAACACCTCTCACACTTGATACAATCACCAATGTTAATATTCTCGTCGAAAATGATCTCGTAACTATCTATATACTTCTGATCACAAAAACGTCCGCACGACACGAGGGAAATCGGTTTTTCTTCTCTGCTGACGGACGCACACCTGTTCGTTTCCGCACGCTGCATACCACTCATCGAACGGTTGATCGACCGCCGAATTCGTCGCCAAAATTAGGGGCGGACGCCCCGCCCCTAGTTACACGTACTGCGTCTCCCTCACTCCTTCGTCCATAACGTCGGTCTCCCTCGGTCGCACTGGAAATACGAGCTGAAACAAATAAAAGAGGGCTCTGCTTCACGCGTGAAAAGACGGAAAAACCCCGCGCAAACACCTCACTCAAAATATAATTGGCTAATTTGCCAATAACGAATTATAAATTCAAATCTCAGGGGATTGCGACGAAGCAGAAGTCGAGCTCAATTCAGGGCCGTAATGACAACAAAGCACCCTTGCGGCATTGACTTACAGATAAATTTTAAAATAAACTTAAAGACTAATCAACCACTTAAATAATTACTATTTTAAAAATCACTTCGTCCGTGACGAACTGCTTCGTCACAATCCCCTCCCCTAGGCCGATACTACCCCATAGTATCGCCTACTCAAAAAAAAAATAAACAACAAAAAAAAACTTCTTTACGAATGAACAACAAAAAAAAAAACAATTTTACTCACCCTCGTCACCCCTCAAGAATATTAACTCCTTCTAATTTCCAGAACCACCACCTCCACGACGTTCCTCAAAAAACCTCACGATTACGGCGTCTATGATGTGTTGTGGCGAATTCCGCAACATCTCCAACAAGCGGCCCCACTGGAATTCCGGGCAATTCTGGTGGTATTCCCATCACTTCCGGAACGTCCATTTGCTCCTGATGGTCGTCCGGCGCCTCCACTGGCAATTCGACCACTTCCAGTATCTCTGATCTACTCTCTCCCCCTCTGGATACACTCCTCTCGCTCCCTGAACCTCCGCACCTGCCACGGCCGACGAATCTCGTGAACGTTGAGCCCGTCGTTCGAGGTCACGCTGGTGCTGCCACAAAATATACGCATCTTCACAACGGGGACAGCGGTTGATTTTAGCCCCTCTTCTACCACAGTTGTTACAAAAAACACCCCACTTAGGGTGGGGGCAATTTATCCGTAGATGCCCACGGCGCCAACAGTTGAAGCAACAACCAGGCGGAGGATCTAAGGACGGGACAGTCGGGCTCGGTTTCAACCCACCAAACCAAACCCCCTGGGTTTTAATGCGCAATGGCGCTCGTACAACCACCGCAAATTGGAACTCCTCTTCGCCTTGAACTGGATGCAGCTCATCACCAGATGGGCCAGGAACAGGTGGAGGGCCCGGCGGCGTAATTGGACGAGGTGGGGGAGCCGGGGACTCATCCCTCGGACTCACAAAATCGTCTTTATTCAGGTGGCTTTGTCGGATTCCCCTCCTTGCCTCTTCTCGCTTGCGCTTCAACTCGGCGATTAAGGCCTGACTGCACCTCTCCTCCTCCCGAAGATGCCGATCCAGGTCCGCGACTGCCCCACTGCTATCAGCCTCCACCACTGAATCCTCCTCCTCCATATGCAAAGACAACGACTCGGACTCTTCAGTGGTGGAAACCACCATACTAGGACACGCTCGATTCTGGTCCTTCTCACCCCAACCATCTCCTCCTCCTTCAGGAACTTCCAAAAGAGGTTCAACGAGAATCCCTCCGACTGCCCCCTCTTCTTCCTTCTCATTGGCATTTTCGTCCAATTTTCCCATTTCCCCGTAACTTTTCTCTACGATTTCCACCTTCTTAGCTTCCTTTTTCCCCTCCTGAACTGCTCTCTTCCCCTCCAGATTCTCCTCTCTTTCCTCCTCCTTATTCCTCAATTCCTTATCCACCTTCTTTGATTTCCTTTCATTTCGGACCCTTTCCCGGCTTCGATTCTGCGGAGCCAGATCCATTTGAGGAGGGAAAGGTGGAGGAAATTCCTCCCTATTTGCCTTCCTTGTTCGCTGCTTCCGCAAGCTCGGCAAATCCGAGGCCCGAGTCCTTGGTGGCGTCATTGAAGAAAAATCTATAAGAAAAAGAAAACATTGACTATTACTCAAGAAATCAATTTCCTGGACGGTATAAAACGTTTCAGATCAGACACATGCACTTTCGTCACGCGGCGATTCTCATTTGTTCGTAACACATATACCGAATCCGACCGCTTCTTTACGATTTCAAACGGTCCTTCGTATTTCGGTGCTAGCTTCGCCGAAAATTTTTTCGTCGCGTTTGACAATTTATGTGTCCGCCATAACACTAGATCCCCCACGTGAAATTCCGCCACTCTCTTGTTCCGATTATAGTATACTGTTTGTTTCTCTCTCTCTTTATCAATAAAACGCGCCACCAGATCTCTCAACGCATCTAACTTTTTTAATCGATCGTTCCACACTCCCGGATCAATTCTCTCAACCAGTTTTCTCCTCTTTACCTCTCTACGCAGACTTTTGACCGGTTTAGGATTCCGTCCGTAATTAAGGAATGCGGGCGAGAACTTAGTTGTCGACTGGACGGCAGTGTTCATGGCATGACGAAACTCATGAACATGCTTGTCCCACTCTCGATGATCCTCCCCTATAAACGTCGCGACCATAGTCTTGAACACTCGGTTACTCCTCTCGACAGGATTGGCCTGCGGATGATAAGGTGGCGTGGTGAGATGCTGGACTCCATAATCATTCAAAACTGATTTTAGGAATTTATTATCAAATTCCTTACCATTATCTGTCAACAAAAACTCGGGAGTCTCCCACCTGAACAAAATTAACTCCTCAAACGCCCGTGCAATTGCCTTGCCATCCGCAGATCTCAAAGGCTTGACCTCCACCCAGCGAGAAAATAAGTCTTGAAACACTACCAGATAGCGACACCGACTCTTACTTGGAGGAAATTCCATGCAGTCAGCTGCCACTACCACCCAGGGTCTCTCAACTATCCTCTGTCCCATAAGGCCTTGAGGACCTTCCTGTGAGACCTTATGATACTGACATTGAGGACACGCTCGCACGAATTGTTGCACATCGTGCCACACACCCTGCCAATAATATTCTCTCGCTACTCGGTCATAGGTCTTCTCAATTCCCAAATGTCCTGACGAGAACTCTGAGTGCGCACTTTTGAGCACTCTTTCGTGATACTCTAGAGGCACGACTAACTTCCATCCCTCTTCATCCCCTGTGTACGGCAATAATAATGGATCATCTCTAAATCGATATAAACTCCCCTCTAGAACCTTCCAACCTGGAAATCGGTTAGGGAACTTTACCACCAAATCGAGTCTTTTTAAGTACCACGGGTCTGAAATTGTTTCAAACGCCGCCACCTCTTCGAACTCATCCTCGTACATCCTCGATAAGGCATCCGGAACATGGTGGTGAATTCCTCTACGGTGAACAATCTCGAAATCCCACTGCTGCATCTCCAGGACCCAACGTGCAATCGGCCTGTCGGCTCTTTTAAATTGCGCAACCATTTTAGAGCACTATGGTCCGTAATGGCTGTGAATTTATATCCCTCGATATATGGCCTCAATTTCTTGATCGACCACAGCAGTGCTAAACACTCTTTCTCTGTTACACTATAATTCCTCTCGTGTACAGAGAGTGTTTTACTCACAAACACAATTGGATGTTCACCGTCTTCCCCCTCCTGAGTCAAAACCGCCCCTATTGCGTAACCACTCGCGTCGCATTGAATCGTAAATGGCTTCGTAAAGTCTGGTCTTGCCAAGACCGGTGCCGAAGTCAATTTATTCTTCAATGCTGGAAACGCCTCTTGTTGTTCTTCTCCCCGCTCCCAAGCTCGGCCTTTTTGTAATAACCTCAACAGTGGTATCTTTAATTCGCTATCATGTTCTATGAAACGCGCATACCACCCCACCATACCTAAAAAACGACGGAGCTGTTTTATATTAGTTGGTGCCGGATAATCAACCACTGGTGCGATTTTCTCTGGGTCCGGTCTCAATCCTTGACTGTCGAGTACATAACCTAAATATGAAACTCTCGAACACCCAAATTCGCACTTATCCGGATTTACCACCAACCCAGCCTCCGCCAATTTTCTCAAAACAATCTCTAACCACTCAAGATGTTTCTCATAATCGTCAGTAACGATGATTATGTCATCTAAATACCCAAACACGTAAGGCTCGAACTCAGGTCCAAATAACGAATCAATTAATCGCTGGAATGTCATCGGGGCATTTGTGAGTCCAAATGGCATTCATTTAAACTGCCACAACCCAGAACCAAGAATAGCAAACGCTGTATATTTCCGACTCTCAGGGGACATTGGCACTTGATGGTAAGCCTGCTTGAGATCGATTTTTGAAATATATCGTGCTTTCCGTAATTTATCCAAAATGGAGTCAATGGAGGGGATAGGATATGCGTCTCTTACAGTTACTTTATTTAAGTCTCTGTAATCAATGCAGAAACGCAATGAACCATCTCCCTTTTTCACGATAACTGGAGCACTGCTCCACTCACTGGCCGATCTTTCTATTACTCCCCTCTCCAACATCTTCTGTACTTCCTGGTTAGCCCATTCTAATATCATAGGCGACATTCTACGAGAACGATGTTTAATTGGTGTTGGATCAGTGACTTGTATGCTATGTTCAGTCAAAGATGTCATACCATGTTCCACCTCCTGTGGGGTCGGGGACATTTCCACTAAAACCCAATTAACCGAATTTGTAATTAGCCGAAATTTAATTGTCCGAATTTGTAATTCTACAAACTTGCATTTGTCAGAATTTGCAATTCCCCGAACTTGCGTTTTTCCAAGCTATTAACTTCCCGAATTTGTATTTGTCATAACTTTCAAATCATCAAACTGACATTTGCCAAAACATTTAAATCGACGAAATTGCATTTGTTAAAATTTTTAACTCCTCGAACTCGTATTCGTCTGAACTTTTAAATCCACGAACTTGCATTTGCCCGAAATTTGAAATCACCGAACTTGCATTTGTCAAAATATTCAATTACCAGAATTAGCATTTGTCTGAACTTTGAAATCACCAAATTTGCATTTTTCCGAACTTTGAAATCACCGAACTCGCATTTAGCAGAATATTCAACTCTCCAAATTTGCAACTGTCAGAACTTCTAAATCCCTGAATTTACATTTGTCCAAACTTTAAAATCACCGAACTTACATTCGCCCAAATTTTGAAATCTCCGAATTTGTAATTGTCCGAACTTTGAAATCACCGAACTCACGTTTGGCCGAACTCTTAAGTCTCCGAATTTGCATTTGGCCGAACTTTTAAATTACCGAATTTGCATTTTTCCGAATTTTTAAATAACCCAACTTGCATTTGTCAAACTCCTTAAGTCACCGACTACTCGTGTCCCCGAATTTGCATTTGTCCGACCATCGGAAAGTAGGTTTTCTAAAGGAGTCTTTTGATTGGCTGGTAATGTTACCGGTCCAAGTCCGCCGCTCGATGAAAATCCTGACCCAAGAGCATGTCATGGGACAAATTATCTACTACTCGTAAGTTGAATGGTTGGGAAAAACCATCCACCGTTAACCATAACCTTAATTTCCCCAATGCTGCTGTTGATCCGCCAAGCGCGCTCCCAATCGCTATATTCGCTTTCGTCAGTCTATCCCGAAATTTTTCTGCTTATTCCGGCCCAACCAGCGAAACCGTCGCGCCCGGATCAAACAGCGCTATGTACGGCTTGTCTGCGATCACCACTTTCAGAAAATAGCGATTTTCCATAGATGAGGCATCTATCCTCTCCTCTGTAACTTCAGGAGCTGCTGTATTCTCTACAGCATCACCCCCCCCCCCCTTGGACTGAACATGCTGATGGGACATCAGTAGATTCAGTCCCAACACCCGCTTGCAGAAACCCCTCATTACTAAATTGCGTCCCCTGTACTGAGAGTTCCGTCCCGGATTGCTCTTCAGTGGGTTGCGTCCCAGGGTTCACAACTTCCGTCCGGACTTCCGGGGACTGGCTTTTGGACTCACAGGATTGCGTCCCAGACCCCGTAGGCTGTGTCCGAACATCTCGAAGTTGCGTCCCAACACGTTCCGTCCCCTCACTACTGGATTGCGTCCCAGCTTAAATAATTACTATTTTAGAAATCACTTCGTCCGTGACGAACTGCTTCGTCACAAAACAAAAATATTTTAACTTTTTGTAATGTATCTATCTACGCTATTTACTCCTTTTATTTTATTTTATTTTTAATTTTTTCTTTTTTTAATATAAAATTTGAAAATTCGTGCTTTTTTAAAACATTTTTTATTTACTTTTACTTATTTGCCTATTTCTTGAAGTCGTCAGAGATTTTATTTTGCATAAAATGAAATTTATATTTATTTAAAATATTAAGTTTATTTGAATAACGAATTTCAATAAATTATTTATCTTATTTGTATTTGCAAAAATTTATAAAAATTTATAAATCACCAGAAACAATGCAATGTTTTTAGCGCGTCGGCACGCGTATGTGTTGCTATAAGTTTCATCAGTTTTCAATATACAAGTATTCTTTTTAATTTTTATAATTATTCTTTAAGGGGGTCACCCCATATGACGGGCCGTTTTTTAAGCGTTTTTTCTTAAATTTTTTTTTCCAGAACAATGAAAACTTAGAACTTTGGACTTTTTTCCATATATTTAGTTATATTTTAACTACAAATACAAATTTTTTCAATTAAAAATATTTCAATATTTACGACTTATAACACTGTAAAATGGCTTTGGTGATAAAAGAGTGGTCCATCGGCAACCACGATTCCAAATAATTGGCTAAACAGAAATCAAAAAATGAAATAGCATTTTAATCTGTGGTTATGTGGCTATCGCCGGAACCAGGATATTTTTAAAATATTAAAAATTGAATTTTTTACGCGGGTTTGAATTTTTTTTTTAAAAAACGCGATTTTTTGCGTCTATTTTCTTGTATATAAAAAAAAATGACTTGACCTTTTTCAATTATCCTGGTTCGGGCGATAGCCACACATAATCTGAATATACTCTATAAATTTGAACGAAATCAGTTAAGTCGTTTTTGAGAAATCATGGTCGCCAGTTCGAAAAATGTGGTTTCGAGAAAAACGCGTTTCAAAGTTCAAGTACGAATAAAGCCATGAATTCCAAACTATTACTAAAACAGCCGTTTTATTCGAAAATATAGTTTAGGAAACTAAAGTTTTTCTAAATGCATTTATTTTTTACTTATATATATGTGTATGTAATAATAAAATTCGCGGATAAAAAACAGAAGCGACACAAAAGGTTCAGTGACACGCTTCGTTGAAAGCTTTACCGCGCGCTCGAACATCTTGCCTTCTCACTGTAAAAATTTTTTAACAGCAACGAATATGTTTAAATCACTTTACCCACATATTCTGCATATGTTATAGGTGCGATATATGACGAAAAAAAAAATTTGATTTTTCGAACCTATCACATGGGGTGACCCCCTTAATTTTTTTCGATATTTTGTTAGAATGACGATTATTCTCACCATTTTATGAAATTTGTTCCAGTTGTCTATTATTCTAGTCATTTTTCGAATTATGTTTTCAATTCGTAGTAATTTTTCTTATTTTTCTTATATTTTCTTCAATTCTTTTAATTATTCTCGTCATTTTTCAACTATTTACTTTAATTATTAATTACTTTCCACAATTTTCAATTATTCCCACGATTTTTTCAAATTTCAATTATTATCTCAAAATTTTATAATTACTCTTTGATTTTTAAAATTTTATTTTCAATTGTCAATTATTTTCGTCATATTATAATTTTTCTTTCAATTATCAAATATTTTTTAAAATTTTAATGTAATTCTTAAATTTTTAATTTATTTCCTCAACTATTTATTATTTTTTTTAATTTCAATTATTTTTTTCGATTTCCAATCCAGTTGTTCAATTTGCAATTATTTCGAACAGCTATTTCTATAATTTTTTAACTATTTTCTTTAAATTTAATATTCATTGTTTAATTTTTTAAACTATTTCTTTCAATTCTGTAATTATGTAGTCATTTCTCGAATTTTTTTTTAACTGTCAATTATTTTCGTCATTTTTCAGATATATTATTTTAATTTCATTATTTGAATTTGCAAAAATTTATAGTTTTAAAAGACCAACAACAATGGGAAGTTTGTCGCGCGCTTGCTAATATATTAAATAATCAAGGTAGCCAGTTTTATATAAAATTAAAATCCCGATCATTTTCTGGTTTCTCCCGGTAACAAATTTTCGAAAAAATAAAACAGTATTTTTAATTTTGCGAAATTCGCTTTTATATTTTAAATATAACTTTATATTCAAATTTAAAATTTACAGATTCTTATAATCTTATTAATTATGTTTAGAGATTAAAAATTATTATTATGACAAAAAATTTAAATTAAATTTTTTGGAAACTGAGAATTTTTGATAATAATTTATCTTGAACATTTAAAAAGAATTAAGTATTATAATTTCAACAGCAACATCAACGTGCGCCTGGGCTCTCGAGATACTTTGCCAACTAAAAATAAAGAAAATTACGAGAATAAATTGAAAAATTAAAGAAAATATCGGAGAAATAACGAACACAATTAACAATTGAAAACAACATCTATATTAATAAAATCAGACTTTTGTCTGTACATTGCTTAGAACTTTAAATTTCATGCATAATTTTTCGTTTTGAGCATCAAGGATTTCAAATATACCAAAAAAAAATTTCGTGTCTGTATGTATGTATGTATGTTTGTCTGTATGTCACAAAACTTTTGTTCGCGAATCACATAAAAACGGCTTAACCGCTTGAAACTAAATTTGTCAGAGTCTTAGGTCTTGACCTAAGTAAGGTTTATAAATTTACAGATTTGAAAAATATTGATAAGAACGGGAGATATACCATTTTTTTCAAAAACTGAAAATATCTAAAATTTTCAAATTTTACATATTTGTTGATGGACTACTTTTAAACTTTCTATAATTAAGCATTACATGTTATTTCATTACATTTCAGCATAAGTTTGTGGAAAATATTGTCTTATTACCGAGATATATAAGTATGTATAAAATTGTTTTATATAAAAAAAAAAAATCTAAAAAATTATAATCTTAATTCAGTGATATCTATATTAATAAAATCAGAATTTTGTCTGTACATTGCTTAGAACTTTAAATTTCATGCATAATTTTTCGTTTTAAGCATCAAGGAATTCAAATATACCCATACAAAATTTCATGTCTGTATGTATGTATGTATGTATGTATGTATGTATGTATGTATGTCACAGAACCTTTGTTCGCGCATCACTTAGAAACAGCTTAACCGTTTGAAACCAAATTTGTCAGAGCGTTAGGTCTTGACCCAAGTTAGGTTTATAAATTTACATACTTAAAAAATATAGATAAGAAAGGAAGATATACATTTTTTTTCAAAAAATCGAAAATTTTTAAATTATGCATTTTTTTATTAACTGCTGATAAACTTTCTATAAGTTTAAAAAAAATGTTGAATCTGAATTTTTTGGGGTAAAAAAATAAAAACCAGAAAATCTAATAGATTAAATTTAAATCCTATTTAACCTAAATCCCATTTAACCTAAAAAGCATTCTGCCTAAAACCCATTAAACATAATAAATATTATTTAACCTAATTTTCATTTAGCCTAAATTCCATTAAACCTAAAATGCATTAAGCCTACATCCTATTTAACCTAAATCTCATTCAACCTAAAATGCATTTAAACTATAAACCATTAAATCCAAAAAGGCATTCAGCCTAAAATTATTTGTCCTAAATCCCGTTTAGCCTAAATTTTACATTATAAATTTCGTTCAATGGGATTTAGGCCAAATTTTTTTAAGCCTAATGCATTTTAGGTAAAAAAGAAATTAGGCTGATTGCATTTTGGGTTAAATTGGATTTAGGCGAAATGCATTTTTGGTGAAATAGGATTTAGGCTGAATGCATTTTAGATTAAATGGGATGTAGGTTGAATGCATTTAAGGTTAAATGGGACTTAAGTTTAATGGGATTAAGGTTAAATTGGGATTTAGGATGAATGCATTTGAGATTAAATAGAATTTGGGCTAAATGCATGTTAGGTTAAAAGGGTTTTAGAATAAAAGCGATTTTGTTTAGATGGGATTTAGGCTGATGCATTTTAGGTTAAATGGGATTTATACTGAATTCATTTTAGGTTAAATGAGATGTATGATAAATGCTTCTGGGGATAAATGGGATTTAGTCTAAATGCGTTTTAGGATAAATGGGTTTTAATCTGTGAATGCATTTTAGGTTAAATGGGATGTAGGATGTATGCATTTTAGGTTTAATGGGATTAAAGTCAAATGGGTTTTAGGCTGAATGAATTTTAGGTTAAATGGGTTTCTTGATAAATGTATTTTAGATTAAAGGGGAATTAGGCTTAATACAATTTAGGGTAAATAGGATTTGGCTGAATGCATTTTCGGCAAGATGGTTTTAGGCTGAATGGGATGCAGGCTAATTTGGTTCTAGGTTTTTCTCGAAAAATACTTAATTTGATGAAAAAAAATTTTACAACATGAAATGCGTATTTTTATCAGATCAACAACTTGGCAAGGTTGAGGCAAAGTAAAAATGCCTTGCCTCAACATTGCCAATATTGCTGGAACATCCGGTGCTGTTTTGGTATGTGCTAATGGGAAGTATATCTAATAAAATATATTAGAATTTAATAATTTTTGGAAGAGAATTATGTTGCTTTTAGAAAATTCTTTTTTAAATAATTTCTGTCATAAAATACTTATTGGCAAAAAATACTTTCTGTCAGAAAATCATTTTTGTCAGAAAATCATTTTTGTCAAAAAATAGTATCTGTAAGGAAATACCTTTTAACAAAAAATTCTTTCTGTCAAAAAATACTTTTTATAAAAAAATACTGTTGATGGCACGCCACTAGATTTCGTGTCCGCCGAAGGCGGGCTCGAAAGCTAGTTTAAAATATGACTAGATTACACAGCCCCACAAAAAAAAAAAGTGTCATGTACTTTTGACTGGAATATCTTAGTCCTATGTATTTTGACGCGCTGAACACGAATCCGAAGTCCATTTTGCTCCATCACGTCAGGATTTTTTTCTAACCTCAAAAAACATGTCGAATTTTGAGAGGTAGGCGATTTTTTAAAAAAATTTATGGATTTACTTCAAACTTGGTATCTGGAGGTTTTTTGGGTCGCTGATTATGAATCTGAAGTTAGATTTTCAAAATTCGAAATGGCGGATCCAATATGGCGGACGAATTTTGAAAAAATTTGAAGATTCACTTCAAACTTGGTATCTGGGGGTTTTTTGGGTGATTACGAATCTGAAGTTAGATTTTCAAAATTCAAAATGGCGGATCCAATATGGATGACGAATTTTGAAAAAAATCGAAGATTTACTTCAAACTTGGTATCTGGGGGTTTTTTGGGTCGCTGATTACGAATCCAAAGTTAAATTTTCTAAATTTAAAATGGCGGATCCAATATGGCGGCCGAATTAAAAAACATATTAAGATTTACTTGGCGGCAAGAATATGGCTGATGAATTTTTTTAAAATATTAAAATTTACATAAAATTTGGTATCTAGTGGTTTGTGGGGTGACTGATTGCAAATCTGAAAACAGATTGTCAAAATTCAATATGTCAGTTCTGAAGTATATAATTTTCCTTTATTCCTTTTTATGGTAGCGCACTCTTTTGTTTTCGAAAGATCTGTGTAGCGGTTTTCTCTTTAAGTTCACACTACCTGGTACAACATCCCTTTTCAGCATCCAGCAAAAGTCGGCCATCATATTTACGCCCCACCTTCCTTGATAACGACGTTCCATTTCTTTAAGGTCTTGATGAAATCGCTCTCCCTGTTCCTCACTGTAGTCTCCTAAATTTTCGGGGAAGTACTTTAGATGTGATTCTAAGGAATGTAGCTTCAAGCTCATCAAGCATCCTTGCTTTCCGAAGTTTGTTATCATATTATTTGCCATTTCTTCCCAATTCTCGCTTTTGTTATTCCCCAGAAAATTTTCAACAATTAGTTTAAAACTAATCCATGCATTTTTCTCAGTTTTACTCATGTTTCTGACAAATTTCTCATCTTTTAATAATTTTCGAATTTGTGGGTTATCAAAAACTCCCTCATTTAGTTTCCCAGGTACGAATTGTTCGTCGGCCCACGGTCGGGCCAACCTTGCGGCAGTTGGTCCGACTCTGCATGCCGTAAGTCGGGCCAACTAGCAAAATGATAACGGTTCGCCGACCAACGGTACTGATAGTCGGCCCAACTACTGAGCCCAAAGTCGGGCCGACTACTGTTCCCAAAGTTGGCCCAACTATTCATCCCAAAGTTGGGCCAACCAGCAAAATGATAACGGTTCGCCGACCAACAGTATTCATAGTTGGGCCAACTACTCATCCCAAAGTTAGGCCAACCTACTACTTTATCTTAATTTTAACATTAATTAAAGTACATATAATTACATAATACAATTTATAAATTCAATTACATAAATATTAATAGTTTAAATTACATATAATATCAGAACCTGAAACAGAAAAACTTTTGTAGTCACGAAGATTCGAACCCTGGTCCTCCAGCTGACAGTCCAGTACGCTATGCACCGTAGTATCACTGATTGCAATAAGAAATTATAAATCAACTATATAGCTTAACTCATTACCGCCTATTCTTAGAGAGACTCAGATATTAAATAATTGAATACTGGAATGATGACCATGGACCAAATAATGATTTTTGACGTTAATAATTGTTTAAAAAATAATTTGTTTAAACAAATTGTTATAAACATATAGAAATAAGATGAAAATTATTAAAAATAATTCGCGGCAATTGATAGTAAAGAAAAAATTACAAAAGGAACAAAGTGATTTTTTAAAATTTTCAATTCTGTATATTTTAAATAGTTAATAAATAATGACAATGACTCTGTACTCATCTCAGCTTACGCTTAGGAATACATTGATATTAAAAAACGATTATTGGAAAGAGGAGAGTGGAATAAATGATGACTTTGAAGTTAAAAATTGTTTGAAAATTAATTTGTTTAAACAAATTTTTATAAACAAATGGAAGAAAAATAAAAAAATCAGGACTACTACTGACTTATCACTTTGATTTAAATCATCGCATCATCATTTGCTATAAGATTACAACATTCAATAAATAAATGTCTATTTCTTTGTAAACTTAATTATTCTTTCCTAAACATTTTTAATTGTCAACAATTTTTTAAAATTGATTTTAGAAGTGTTTTAAGATTATTATTATTAAAATCTTTTGGTTTAATTTTCCTAAACTTTTTATTGTTGAAAGATTTTTACATTTCTTCTGTAGACTTATTTTTTATCTATTTAAATTGAAAAAAAAAAT
Source organism: Ganaspis brasiliensis (assembly GCA_037103525.1). NCBI lineage: Eukaryota > Metazoa > Arthropoda > Insecta > Hymenoptera > Figitidae > Ganaspis > Ganaspis brasiliensis. The sequence continues at coordinate 2,651,918 of JAZKLR010000350.1, forward strand.
TTTGCTACTTTTTAATTATGCTAAATGAATTAATAAATGACATTTTTGATGTTTCTAAGAGAAATCAATGAGTTTCCCCAACGGTCGGGGAAACTCTGGGCAAGGTTTGGCCGACGGTCGGGAAAACTGCGAGTGCCACAGTTGGCTTGCAGAGTCGGACCAACTTTGGGAACTTGAAAAAAAATATAGTTGGGCCAACTCTGGCAGACGTAACTACGCATGCCAGAGTTGTGCCGACCTTGGCCCGACGGACAAACTCTGGCTGCCGACCAAAATTCGCACCTGGGTTGGCATCAGAGACCTCAGGGAATTTTTGTTCTAGGTATTTAAAACATTTTCCATTTTTATCTAAACTCTTAACAAACTGTTTTGCTGCTCCTAGTTTAATGTGCAATGGTGGAAGCAATACCTTTGAGGGATGAATCAATGGCTTCTTAATGATATTTTTCGATCCTGGTTTAAAAGATTTTCTTCTTGGCCATTCCTTTTTTTTTTATGATTCTTTCTATCTCTACTATCCCACAGACACAAAAAACAGGGCGTTTTTGTGAAACCTGTTTGTTGTCCAAGCATAATACTTAAGATCTTAAAATCCCCACAAATTTGCCAGTTATGTTCTTGATATTTTATTTTATCTAAAACTAGTTTTACAGATTCATAGCTTTCTTTAAGTTCTGTAGAATGAGCCATAGGAATCGAACCATAAATATTAGTATTATGAAGTAATACTGCTTTTAAACTTCTTTTAGAAGAGTCTATGAATAACCTCCAATCTTCATCTTTGTATACGCCAGGTTTTAATTGATCCATTAACCCATTAATGTCAGAACAATATACCAATGACTGCTTTTTGCCTTCTGTAAAATATTTTCTGAATTCCTTTTCCCTATCGCGATAAAAGGAAGATGTAGTTCCTTTCGATAGCATTTTTTTCTTCTTAAGAACTGATGCAAGATATTCTGCAACATCTTTTGGTAGTTTTAAATCTCTGATGAGATTGCTGAGTTCTTCTTGTGTGAACTTTTCAGGTATTTCTTCTTCCTGTTCACCAGTTGGAATGTAATAGTCATCTTTGTCATCAATACTCATGTCGTCATCTATGTCACTAAATACATCTTCTACTTTTGAACAGTCGATTTCAAAATTTTTTGAAGAAGAGGGTGTATCACAAAAAATTTCTGGTTTTGTTACAGTTGTCACATCAGCGTACAATATTTTTCCTTTATTCTTGTTATTATAACCTTCTACATTGGTCATGCAAAAGTAACAATCTTCTTGTTTCAATGGTTTCTCCACAGCATTGGTTTTTTAAATTTAAAGTACTTATCCTCCTTAGTATTATTCCAACGAGTTAACATTATGTGACAGGATAAGCAAATTTTGTGTGGAACCCAATTTTCATTTTGATCGGCTATCTCTAAATCAAAGCAATCTTTGTAAATTTGTCTAATATTGTCATTGATTGGTTTACAATTCTTTGGAATATCGAACTGTCCACATATATAACAAAATGCATCTGCATTGCTATTGCATGTGTTTTGATCTTAATGCTTTAAAATTAATTTTTGAAGCATTTGAAGTTTTTGTGTTGTTTTGATTTTGAAAAGCCATGATTTATTGAATAACCCGCACGTTAGGGATCCTGGTCCGATCGCAGGCGAGTCTACCGTCCTAGGGGTGATAACTCTCATACCTCCCCAGGCCTAAGTATGAGAGCTATCCGACTTTGACGAGGGCAATGTCAACTACATTTATCGAAGCAGCAGGATTTAAATTGTGCCAAAGCTCAATAAGAACGTTAGACATAGAATGACAATGATATGTCCATCAGGAATAAGATGCAGAATGGAACAATGTACTTTCTTATTTGGCTTCTGCACCAAACATATCCAATCTGTTACCAAGGAATATTTTATGATAAAATTGTAATAGAAGTCATATTTGAAAATGTGAGAAACTCGCTTCGAAATCACACTCAGCAACTTAAAAACCTGAAGATACCAAATTTCATAAAAATTTCCAAAATATGACGTCAGATTCGCAATCAGCGACCCAAAAAAACCCCAGATACCAAGTTTGAAGTAAATCTTCAAATTTTTTCAAAATTCGTCCGCCATATTGGATCCGCCATTTTGAATTTTGAAAATCTAACTTCAGATTCGTAATCAGCGACCCAAAAAACCCCCAGATACCAAGTTTGAAGTAAATCCATAATTTTTTTTAAAAAATCGCCTACCTCTCAAAATTCGACATGTTTTTTGAGGTTAGAAAAAAATCCTGACGTGATGGAGCAAAATGGACTTCGGATTCGTGTTCAGCGCGTCAAAATACATAGGGCTAGGGCATTCCGGTCAAAAGTACATGACACTTTTTTCTTTGTAGGGCTGTGTTATCAAACAACTGAAAAAAATAATTGAAAAGATTAAACAAGAAATATTATATATAAAGAAATAAGTAGGTGCAAATTGACAAATTAAGAAAATTATTCCAATAATTGTTGGAGAATAAATTCAATTGCACATTGAACAACTGGATTGAAAATCGGAAAAATTATTAAAATTAAAGAAAATAATTAAAAATTGTAGAATGGAATTGAAATTCAAAGAACATACTTAAAAATTTAAAAAATTATTTGCAAGAAGCCGAAAATTATGTAATGTAGAAGAAAATAATGAAATTTGAAGAATAGAATTGAAAATTAAACTTTTGTATTTAAAATTAAAAAAACTTATTAATAATAAAAAATAAATAAATAAATGGAAAATAATTTAAAAGAGCCGAAAATTATTTAATATTAAAGAATTAATTTGGAATCTAAAAAATAATTTAAAATTTAAGAAAGTAATTGAAAATTTAGGCAAGTAATTACACTAGAACTCCTATCGAGCGGACTCATATCCAGCGGAAGCAGTAGGCAATCGAAGGGACGAAGGGAGAAGGAAGTAGTTGAGCTCCATTCACTTAACACGTCAAGGTGACCTTCCATATCGAGCGGACACTCACCTGAGCTGTCCGCTCGATAGGAGTTCCACTGTAAAAATTGAAAAAAATAATTGAACAGTTGAACTTAAAATTGAAGAACTTACCGTTAATCAAAAAAAAATACTTGAAAACTTGCAAAAAATATTGAATTTTAAAGAAAATATTAGGAAATTGAAAAATGCAATTGAAATTTGAAGAAAATAATTCAGAACTGAAGTAAATTGAACAATCGAATGGGATTTTAAAACAATTTTTATAAGTGGAAAAAATAATTGAAAAATTTGGGAATTATTGAATGTTGACGTATCAATTGAAAATCAATAAAAATAATTGTAAATTAAAGAAAATAATTTGAAATTGAAGGAAGAAATTGAAAATTAAAGAATTAAATTGATACTTTATGAATATAATTGAAAAAAGTGGAAACCAATTAACAATTGAAAAAAGAATTCGAAAACTGGCGATCATAATCGACAACAGAACAAAATAATTGAAAAAATTAAAGAATATTATAATTATATAATTTAAGGACAATAATTGTAAATTAGAAACTGTTGAATATTATTGAAAAAATTGTAAATTTAGTTATTGATAAAATTAAAATTATTTTAATTAAAACTTATAAATTGAAATTTAACTCAATTTAAATAAATTTTTAAAAGTAGCTGATTTAAAACAAAAAATATCAAAGTGACAAACTTCAGGTGTGTCTAAGGAAATATAACAAATAATATAGCTATAAAAAAATAACAATAATGACAACAATAAAAAAATGTAAAAAAATAACAGAATCATAAGAAAGGTTTATATGCAGTTTAAAAAATTAAGCAAATAAATAAATTAACGAAAATATTTAAAAATTTTAAATCTATAATAGATCCTTATTTGTTAAGTCTTATAAAAAACAGTAAAAAAGTTTTTCTTTTCTGAACACATTCAATATTTGACATTCTTTTTAAAATGTGCATTTCAAGGTTTAAATTATTTAAAAAATTGAAAGTTAGAAATCAAATATTGAATCCATTTCAAATCATGCAGACTGACTAACTTGGAGTAGTAGATTTAACTGCCGCTAAAATATGTTATTCTATATCCTATAAAAGAAACGAGTACTGAAGGTCAGCGTGAAACGGAAAAGCGTTAACAGTTTACGAAAAAGGATATTTTATACCTGGTTCCTTGGTTAGGGAGAGAAGGTATTTGTTAAAAGTTTACGGAAAAGGAAACTCTCTGCTCATTATACAAATTACCTTGAAATTTTAATTTTATTTCTTAATACAAACAATAGACTACCTGCAGGGAGTCATCATCATTAGAGCAAACTCTTGTATAATGAGGGTTGATGGCTTTTAGGAAGAGAGATAAAATTTTCGAGTATTATTGAAAAGAGAGAAAATAAATTATATTCTGAAATTTTACCTCATTACTCAAATATTCTTCAAATTTAAAATTTTCTTTCTAAATACGAACAATAGACTAAATAAGTTTTCGAATAAGGTTTTCGAGTCAACCCTTGCATAATGAGTGTTATAATTGGTTTTGAAAAAGAGAAACAATTTTCGAGCTTTAACGAAAAGAGAGGTAAATACATTAGTGCGTGGTATAGAAGTGCATGGTAGTGAAAGTTATTAATGAATAGAACCTGAGTGTGTATAATGTGGAAGCGAATAATGCTAATTATTGTGTATTTTTTATTAAGTGTTTGTTTAATGTGAAAGTGTATAGTATTAATATGCTTATTGTTTATTAAGAGTTTGTGTTGAATAGTACTTAATACGGTGAACAAAAAGTGTTTATTTAAGAAATGAACTGTCAGTGTTTAATAATAAATAATAAAGTAACTCTAATAGTAAATACCCACATAACACGTAATATTCCAGGGACATTCCTGGAATATTTTTTTGTGACATTCGGAACATTCCAATGGAATATTGCAGTGACGTTACTGGAACGTTGCTATGTCCGACTCAGGGAATATTTCAGTGGAACATTCCATGAATATTAAATTGTAATGTCTCTGGAACATTACAATATTGGAATATTCATAAGTTTTTTGAAGCAAAAAAATTTTAGTTTTTAAATTTATTAATTTTTATTAGAATTATTTATCATTTTATTTTTTTCGTCTTAAAACAAATTAAAAATTCCAAACGCGACGAGAGGATTCGAACCCTAAACCTAAGACCTATCTAACGATTAACGCTCGCAGCTATTATCGGTATGAAAATAAGAATCTAAACCGAGTAGATATAGTTTTAATACATATCTAAAATAGTTGAAGTTCATCCAGCTTTATTGTAGAATTTTCATACCGATAAAATAGCCGCGAGCGTTAATCGTTAGATAGGTCTTAGGTTTAGGGATCGAATCCTCCCGTCGCGTTTAGAATTTTTAATTTGTTTTAAGATGTAAAAATAAAATGATAAATAATTCTAATAAGAACTAATAAATTTAAAGACTAAATTTTTTTTTGCTTTAAAAAACTTATGAATATTCCAATGGAATATTCCTGCAATGTTATATTGTAATGTTCCAGAGACATTACAATTTAATATTCATGGAATGTTCCACTGAAATATTCCCTGAGTCGGGCATAGCAACGTTCCAGTAACGTCACTGCAATATTCCTTTGGAATATTCCGAATGTCACAAAAAAATATTCCAGGAATATCCCTGGAATATTACGTGTTATGTGGGTATACAGTAAAAATAAAATGTGAAAAGTTACAGTGATTTAAATGAAAGTGTGCAAAATGTGTTGACTAAAGTAACAATATTTATAAAGTGTTTAAATTTTTTATTTTCAATAAAGTTAGTGTTATGAAATGCTAAAAGTGTCCATAAAATGGGATTGTGTATTCATTAAACAAGTGATTGATAACTGTTTAATAAATAAATTAATTGCAAATGTTTAATAAATAATAAAGTGATTATAATGTTTTTAAAGAGTCGTTTACAGTGTAAGATAAGTGTTAATAATATAATTATATAAAAGAGGTGAGATAAAGATATAAGACAATAACATAAGACAATAACATGAGACAATTACATGAGACAATGATATGAAATAAACAGATAAAAGAATGAGAGAAATGAGGTAAAAATATAAGATAATAGCATGAGACAATGTGATGAGATAAACATGTGAAACAATAAGAGAGATCAGGTAAAGAGATGGGATAATGAGATGAGATAAATAGTTATGAGATAAACATATGAGATATAGAAACAAAAAAACATTAAGACTTGAAATATAAAGATACTTTATTGACATGTAGACTAAAGAGGTGATTATGGAGTTAGATCGTGAGGAATAAAAAATAAGATTCATTTTTTGTTAATTTTTTTTTTTTTTTTGAAGTTGTTTTTGAAAAATAATTCTTAGTTAAAGAAGAGATATTTCAATTTAAATGATAAAGATTAGGATATTCGTAATTGGGGAATGCTAAATGACAATTACATATGTATAAGTTTCAGGAATTACTGAATCTTTATTCAAGTGGTACTTTCCAAAAACAAATTACAGTATATTTAGAAAAAATGTTAGATGAAATTAAAGCAATTAATGAGAATAAATCACATATTCAAATATTGTTTAATGGAAATCGACTTTTGGGTCACTGGATTTGCACTTACTATGATGGAAATGAACTTTTTGTTTATGATAGTCTTATTGAAGGATGTTTAAATGAAGATCAAAGAGAATATTTATGCAGGTTATATCCATTTAAACCTAATGTAGTTTTATAAGAGTACAACAACCAAATTTTGTTGATTGTGGTGTATACGCCATTGAGTTTGATGTTTCTTTATATTTTAATATTAAACCTGAAAATATTGTATACAATTATGCTTTAATAAGAATTCATTTGTATATGATGTTTGAAAAAAATGTGTCATCTCATTTTCGGATAATTTTACAAAATTATATAAACTTGGAATTAGCAACATCGATTAAATAAAAAACAATAATTTACATGTAAGGAATGTAAAAGATGCGACACAGAAAAGAAAATTAGATTATTAAACTAATGACGGCTTTACAGAAATGAAAGGAAATAATAGTAGTCCTTCATTACATACAAAAATAGAACAGAAAAAAGTTGTTAATATTCCTGACTAAGAAACTAGAAAAAGCAGTACCAAATATGAAAAAATGTATTGTAAAAGACCTAAGTTAAAAGGAGAGATGGAAAAGAGAGACAAATAACAAATTTTGAAAGTGTAAATAGTGACAGAATATCAATGTTTGTAAGAAAAAACATGTGGAAAGTGCGTCAAATTCTATTGAAGTAGTAAAAGAAGGTAATAATTATAAAATATTAGAAACAATAGTAGTAAGAAGATATTTTTTAGCAATTCTAATGATAAGAGTAGAAAAACTAGAGCAAAATATCAGAAAGAATATAGTAAAATGATGAACAGATTTAAATTTTTCTAAAAATAACACATAAATAGTGCTGTTCAAGAAGAAAAGAGAGATAATAATTCTGACAAATTAATAATTTCTAGCGATTGTAATTAGACAAGTAAAAAAAGTCGTGCAGAATATCAAAGAATGTTGAAAGTCAGTTAAAGTATCTTAAAGAAGTAGGAGGAGATGATAAGAATGAGAAATTACAAAGAATAGTGAGCCAGACAAAAATTGTTAACACCTCTAATCAGAAAATTAAAAAAAAGTAGAGCAGAATGTAAAAAAGCTATCGTCAAAGTTTGAAATTGAAACAGAAGATGTGCCATGATAAGGATGAAAATAATGAAATACTATATTCAAAAGATATACAGGAGAAAGATGTAAGGATTTGTGATGAGAAAATAAAAAAAGTCACACAAAATAACAAAAACAATAACGTAAAAGATTAAAATTAAAAAGAAACGTAATCGATGAGGAAAAAATAGATGTTTCGGATTATGAGGTAAAAAATGGAGTCATTTATGGAAATGAAAACAACATTAATGTTCGTGATTTTGCTTATGCAGAAAAAAATATTAATAGCATACATGTTCCAAGTTATAACGAACATTATCTTGATAAAATGTCGTGTTTTTGCAAAAGATGTAAGGCTAAACATTTTGAGAAAGAAAAATTCAAAAGAAATTAACTTATAATTATTGTTGCAGTCATTGTGGTGTATCGTTGCCTTTATAAAAATACCCTCATGAATTAAAAAAATTGTAATGAAATTACTATTTTTAATATGAATGCTGAAGGTTTAATACCAGAGTCTTATGTAACGGTTTATAATACATCGATTAAACAATTGCAATTGGTTAGTCATTTAGATCCAAATGTTGAACCTTGGATATATCCTATACTTTATCCCCTAGGAAGCAAGGGTTATAGTCTCGATATGATTCGTACTCATAGTGACAAACCAACTAGAAATCAAACTGTACCCAGATCTGCTTATATAAAATATAAAATAGGAGTAAGAGGTCATACCTTCAATCAATTCGTACATGGTGGAAGATGTTGGCAAGATGTTGATACTGCCTTCAACATTTATAGGATCACCTCATAACATGTTAAAACAATATTAATCTGCAATGACCATTATGTAGCTTTTCGTGGTAGACCAGATTTATTTATTACAATGACATGTGGTTCAAAATGGAAAGAAATTTATGAAAATTTATTACTTAATCAGTCAGCTTCTAATAAACCTGACACGGTTGCAAGATTTTTTCATTTAAAAGTAAAAAAATTAATGGAAACTATAGTAGATGATAAACTATTTGGACAAGTAAAGTCCTATGTGTATGTTATTAAATTTCAAAAGCGCGGTTTACCTCACATTCATTTATTGGTTATATTGGAAGAAGGTTCTAAAATATTAAGAGCAGAGAGTGTTAATCGGTAAACTTTTTAAAGTAAAGTTTTTAAATTGTATTAGGTATATCATAATTTTTTATAATTATTCTTGATATTCTTGATTTTATTCTTCATCTTTTTTTTATTTAATTAATTTTTAATTAATCAAAATTTGCAAATTGATATACACGATGGATCAAAGATCACATCATTTTAAATTTATTGCAATGTCTTCTTATCATTAATTTTCTTTTTTTATTATATTATGTATTTCTTTTATTTCACATAATTATACACAAATGAAATATTGTTTTAAGAGGGAAACATCAGTTGCAATTTTCGAAAAATCGTTTTTTCTTTTTTTGCATTTTCTTTAAGTATAGGTACATATTTAAAAATGTGTTTGTAAATTTCTAAGTTGATCATGGCTATTCGTCTTTTGTTTTACGCTTAGATTTACAGTTTTTGTACCCTTTCTTCATAATTTTGAGGACAGAAAGAATAATATGAGAAGCAATGGTCATTTCAAGTATTTAACAAAAAATTACGTTGAAACTTTAAATGCGTTTTTCTCAAAATGACTTTTTCAAAGTCGGTGATCATGATTACTCGAAAACCATTAAACCGATTTACTTGAAATTTGGTATATTTAATTTACACATCTAAGTCGAGTAAGTGATCGAAGGATTTTTTTTTATGCGAAACTTTTTTTTATATAGCTGAAAATCGACGGTTTATTTTAACGAAAATCATACTGTTGACTTTGATAGGTCACCATTTTGTCGAATATTTTTGTTTTTCTTCAAATCCTTCGATCACTAACAGAATAATTTTATTATAAATGTAAATCAATTTCATTTTTTCATTTGATACGAAGCATACTGGCAGAATCCTGATCACAGCGAAACACCTTTTTTCAGATGGCGTCGCTTCAATGACTCACATCTTCAAAAATTTTGGTTGAAAAACACTTTTATTTTTTTTTAATTACAGTTTTTAACATGTGCTTTTAACTAATAAATAGTATTCTTCAAAAAGTTTCATGGTTTTCTAGGAAAAAATTCTTGAAAAAAGCACTTTTTTATTGTTACAACTGGTGTTCTCCCCTTAAGAAACAATAAAATTTGGCGCGCGCTTTTTTTTCTAGTGAAAAATAAAAGGACACGTATTTTTTTATTTTCCATGAAACATATTTTTAACGAAGTTACGAGCACTTGAATTTTGAATGGTAAAACTAAAAAAACAGGCCCGTATCATTTTGACTCAATAAATAAAATATAAAGTATAGTCTCCAGACCAAGTCCATTTAATAAAATTAAACGATCATCACATAACTAAAAACGTCAACGTTTCGCCAACTAATAAGAAGGCCTCCTCAGGACATAAAACTAAAAATTATAAACATTGTTACATAATTAAAATTCATAATACAGTTATTTTAGGTTAAAAACAAGACATAAAACGAATTAAATTAAACCACAAAACAATAATGAACTTACTTATTTCAAGCATAAAATTGCCATGAACATTCAAAACAAAAACAATACAGTCAACAATAAAATATAAATAGTAATAAATAAACATAAAAAGTATTGTCTTTTTTCAACGATAAAAATCGGGGTCGGGGACATTTCCACTAAAACCCAATTGACCGAATTTGTAATTGGCTGAAATTTAATTGTCCGAATTTGTAAGTCTACAAACTTGCATTTGTCAGAATTTGCAATTCCCCGAACTTGCGTTTGTCCGAGCTATTAACTTCCCGAATTTGTATTTGTCATAACTTTCAAATCATCAAACTGACATTTGCCAAAACATTTAAATCGACGAAATTGCATTTGTTAAAATTTTTAACTCCTTGAACTCGTATTCGTCTGAACTTTTAAATCCACGAACTTGCATTTGCCCGAACTTTGAAATCACCGAACTTGCATTTGTCAAAATATTCAATTACCAGAATTTGCATTTGTCTGAACTTTGAAATCACCAAATTTGCATTTTTCCGAACTTTGAAATCACCGAACTCGCATTTAGCAGAATATTCAACTCTCCAAATTTGCAACTGTCAGAACTTCTAAATCCCTGAATTTGCATTTGTCCAAACTTTAAAATCACCGAACTTACATTCGCCCGAATTTTGAAATCTCCGAATTTGTAATAGTCCGAACTTTGAAATCACCGAACTCACGTTTGGCCTAACTCTTAAGTCTCCGAATTTGCATTTCGCCGAACTTTTAAATTACCGAATTTGCATTTTTCCGAATTTTTAAATAACCGAACTTGCATTTGTCAAACTCCTTAAGTCACCGACTACTCGTGTCCCCGAATTTGCATTTGACCGACCATCGGAAAGTAGGTTTTCTAAAGGAGTCTTTTGATTGGCTGGTAATGTTACCGGGAAATTTACCATCCAATCATAAGACTCCTTTAGAAAACATACTTTCCGATGGTCGGACAAATGCAAATTCGGGGACACGAGTAGTCGGTGACTTAAGGAGTTTGACAAAAGCAAGTTCGGTGATTTAAAAGTTCGGAAAAATGCAAGTTCGGTAATTTAAAAGTTCGGCCAAATGCAAATTCGGAGACTTAAGAGTTCGGCCAAACGTGAGGTCGGTGATTTCAAAGTTCGGACAATTACAAATTCGGAGATTTCAAAATTCGGGCGAATGTAAGTTCGGTGATTTTAAAGTTTGGACAAATGCAAATTCAGGGATTTAGAAGTTCTGACAGTTGCAAATTTGGAGAGTTGAATATTCTGCTAAATGCGAGTTCGGTGATTTCAAAGTTCGGAAAAATGCAAATTTGGTGATTTCAAAGTTCAGACAAATGCAAATTCTGGTAATTGAATATTTTGACAAATACAAATTCGGGAAGTTAATAGCTCAGACAAACGCAAGTTCGGGGAATTGCAAATTCTGACAAATGCAAGTTTGTAGAATTACAAATTCGGACAATTAAATTTCGGCCAATTACAAATTCGGTCAATTGGGTTTTGGTGGAAATGTCCCCGACCCAAAAATCGTAGTCACATTTTTAAAAACAGTCAAAATTAAAATAGGTTAGAATGATCACACAACAAAATTCAATTACTATGCAGATAAAGTAGAACACTATTTTGTCTATCAGTATTTAAAATTAATATGTTTTATCAAATTAATCAATATTCATCTAGAATCACATTATATAACTCATTATAATTATTCAGATCCGTTATCAAATTTAAACTATTCTCTTTTTCTTTTTTTATAAAAAACATTTCACCTACTTTTCGTTTATAATCATTATTTTCTTTGTGAACTATTTTAATATTATCAAAATCAAAATCATGAGTGAAATTATCATTAACCTTATGTAGAACTTCATGTTGAGAAATGACATTGTGATATTTCTCATTTAAACTAATATTATCTCGATGTTCATCACGTCTTTTCCATAAATATCTTTGTGTTTGACCAATATACGTCTTGGGACAACTCTGACATGTTAACTTATAAATCACATTAGTCTGTTCCTCTGGATTTATACCATCCTTGTCTAACGTTATAATATTATCAAAAGCAGCACAAGATCTAAAAACAGTACCAACATTATAACTATTTAATATTCATTTTATTGTCTAGGAATATTTACCCACAAATGGAAGAGAAACAATATGTTTTTCAAACGATTTACATTGTGCTATAGGACTTAAATTATTAACATTTTTTAAACACTCCAATCTATTTTTTATGTGTTTAACAATAAATTCTGATGGATAAGAATTTAACAATAAATCAAAAATAATTCTTTTTATATTATTAAAATGAAAAGTAGTATCTGACAGTTTAATAGCATAATCTACTAAATTTTTTATTATAGCACTTTTTTGTTGTATAGGATTATTTGAGTAAAAATTTAAATATCTACCAGAATATGTATTTTTTGTATACCAATCTGTAATTAATCTTCCATCAGGAATCTAATAACTTTGACATTTAAAAAGGACAATTCATTATTGTTCTCCACTTCATGAGTAAATTTCAATCTAGGATGAAAGGAATTAAACTTATCCACTAATTTAATCAAATCATTTTTTTTCTATTTGATTTTTTTTTTATTCCTGGACAATAAAAAGAATATTAAATAGTTATAATGTTGGTACTGTTTTTAGATCTTGTGCTGCTTTTGATAATATTATAACGTTAGACAAGGATGGTATAAATCCAGAGGAACAGACTAATGTGATTTATAAGTTAACATGTCAGAGTTGTCCCAAGACGTATATTGGTCAAACACAAAGATATTTATGGAAAAGACGTGATGAACATCGAGATAATATTAGTTTAAATGAGAAATATCACAATGTCATTTCTCAACATGAAATTCTACATAAGGTTAATGATAATTTCACTCATGATTTTGATTTTGATAATATTAAAATAGTTCACAAAGAAAATAATGATTATAAACGAAAAGTAGGTGAAATGTTTTTTATAAAAAAAGAAAAAGAGAATAGTTTAAATTTGATAACGGATCTGAATAATTATAATGAGTTATACAATGTGATTCTAGATGAATATTGATTAATTTGATAAAACATATTAATTTTAAATACTGATAGACAAAATAGTGTTCTACTTTATCTGCATAGTAATTGAATTTTGTTGTGTGATCATTCTAACCTATTTTAATTTTGACTGTTTTTAAAAATGTGACTACGATTTTTATCGTTGAAAAAAGACAATACTTTTTATGTTTATTTATTACTATTTATATTTTATTGTTGACTGTATTGTTTTTGTTTTGAATGTTCATGGCAATTTTATGCTTGAAATAAGTAAGTTCATTATTGTTTTGTGGTTTAATTTAATTCGTTTTATGTCTTGTTTTTAACCTAAAATAACTGTATTATGAATTTTAATTATGTAACAATGTTTATAATTTTTAGTTTTATGTCCTGAGGGGGCCTTCTTATTAGTTGGCGAAACGTTGACGTTTTTAGTTATGTGATGATCGTTTAATTTTATTAAATGGACTTGGTCTGGAGACTATACGTTATATTTTATTTATTGATATTTATTCCCAGACGTTAAAAAAACAATTTTTGGATATTTTGACACAAATTTTTTTGTGCAACTTGTTATATTGTTCTCCGGAAGATGCATCTTATATTTTACATCTACTAAAATCAAAGATTTTTAAGTTTTAATTATTCAATAATTGAACTTACTGGATTAATTAAGTCTTTTAATATTAATTTAATGTATTAGAATTAATTACTTAATAAATAAGACTTAAAAATCTTTTGATTTCAGAAGAAGTAAAATATAACATTCATCTTTGGGACTACAATATAACAAGTTACTCGAAAAAACTTGTAAAAAAAATTTGTTTCACTTGTTACTTTTTTCCTAATTATCATAACCAAATTTTGTTTTTTAAATCTTTTAGGTGGTCTTTTCTTCTTCAAAATGCCGTTTGAAAATTTTAAAAAGCTTAGAAATTGACAAAATTAATTATGATTTTCCAAAAATAAATAAGGTCTATTTTTTCAAAAACCCCAGCTTTTTTTTATTTAAAATTTTGACTTTAAATTTTTATCAACATTATCAAATGTTCCTATAAATTTCAAGCTTGCTAAACCATACTGGCAGCCAGGAGAATTTTTTTCTAAAAAGTTTTTTGCTTTAAATTTGAGATTGTTGGCATGCAACTTTACGAACAAATGAAGTGTAATAAATTCAACTGAAGTGAGTCCTTTTATATAGAATCAATAATAATTATTGCACACTAACAATCTCAAATTTAAAGCAAAAATTTTTTTAGAAAATAAATTCTCCTGGCTGCCAGTATGGTTTAGCAAGCTTGAAATTTATAGGAACATTTGATAATGTTGATAAGAATTTATGGTCAAAATTTTAAACAAAAAAAAGCTGGATATTTTGGAAAAATAGACCTTATTTTTTTTGGAAAATCATCATTAATTTTTCAATTTTTAAGCTTTTTAAAATTTTCAAACGGCATTTTGAAGAAGAGAAGACCACCTAAAGAATCCAAAAAACAAAATTTGATTACAATAATTAGGAAAAAAAATTACAAGTGAAACAATTTTTTTTCACTGTTTTTTTAGTTTTAACATTCAAAATTCAAGTGCTCGTAACTTCGTTAAAAATAACTTTTATCGAAAATAAAAAAATACGAGTCCTTTTATTTTTCATATAGAATAACATATTTTAGCGGTAGTTAAATCTAAAACTTGAAGTTAGTCAGTCTGCATGATTTGAAATGGATTCAACCCAAAGATATTATAAATATATTTTTCTAATTAGACATTCAAATTCTTGCTTGTCCGTTTCTTTCAGCTCTATAATTAACAAGATTACTGCAGGAAAGAAAACATTTTGTATTCAATAGATAAGAAATTAATACGCACACTACCTACTTTTAGCGAATCCTTAAATTTTGAACCACCGAAGGACTTGACTGCCTCTTTATAAATTTCTATTCCTACTTTTAATTTTAACGTGCATTTAAATATATCCTCCAAGAAAACATCAAAGAATAAGTTAGGAAGTTTTATTTTTAAGAGCTTGAATCTGTTTTATTCTTTACTCCAATTTCAAAAGATAATAGCCGCTTCATGAATCGAAAAGAAAATTTGTTGATTCGATAAAACATCAGTTGGAATATCTGGAATTCATTATTAAAAATTAATTAAATAAAGAGAAATGACAAAAATTTAATAAGATTCCAAATCAAAAGTAAGAGTGCAAGAGTAAAAAATGTGAATAAATGTTTGGCTTCAAATATTTCTGCAAAACAATGGGTCCAGCATACAATAAAAAGTTTCTGAATTCGGTCGACTTCCAATACTTGAAGTCAACTAGTCCTCGAGGTTTTCTTGAGAATTCTAATTGAGTGCTACAACGTAACTTTTATAATTTTTTAGAAATCTCATTCACTTTATCACTTGACAACCTCACTTGCAGAGGTCCTATTAACCAAAGAGTTATTAATCTCTTCATGACACCTAGCAACACAAGGTGCATATAGTCCAATGGGACTGAAGACACTGGACCAAAGCCGGGAATATCATTTAAAATTGACCTAGCCTCGTTCTCCCCGTCTCTTGCAAAATCTTCGTCTTTTCTTAATCTGTGAGGCCTAATTCCTGGGAAGCAAATTCGACCTTTTCCTTTCGCATATTTTCTATTCTTTTTATTTTTAAGTTTTAAGTATTTTCCTTCTATATGGCACTTTCTGCAGCTGTCATAACCAGTGTGACCTTTCGAATATAAAACGAAAGCTTTTGCAGGAGTATCACATGTCAAACAATCCAGTGATATTGTAACATTTTTATTATTCACTCCAAAATTTGCCATTGAAATAGCTTCTTCAAAAAATTGATTCAGAAATTCATTGGCGTCTGGTGGTTTACCTCTACCAAAATAAACTCCAATAGGATATCCTTTTTTTGAATTAACTTGTGAACATAAGATAAGCCAAAATCCCTCTTTTAATGCTTTAAAGATAGGCAAACCATCAATATTGATAATTAATTTCAAATGTTGCGAGTCTTTTCCTTTCCGTCGGTTTTCTTCAATCATTGACAATACAGTTCTTTTTAATCCAAAGTGGTGATATTCACCTTCAACCATTGCTACAGTTTCTGTGAATCTTTCTGTTTTTAATAAAGTTCGAGCATCCATAGGCAGTTCCCTATCAGTAAATAACCTTAAAATCAAAAACAGAGCCGTTAGAGCAACCAGAGTTATTTTAAATTTAATGGCCCAGGCACGTAAAGAAACAATCAGAGTATTTTTTCTTCTGTTTTATTAATATTTGCAACGATTTCTTCGTTTTCAAAGCCTTGTCTTGAAAATGTTCTACTGGAACATGAGGAATCTTCTAATTCCGATGCTTCGAAATTGGATAAGTCACTGTTGGTATCATCATCGGAATCTATGTACACCTCATCAACGGTTGAGTTTGGTGTATCTAAGTTACAAAAATGTTGCTCCTCCATTTGCAGTTCTATTCCCAAATTATTTTCTGTTATAGTTGAAAGGTCATCTGGTCCACTAAACGTCAACGAATTGTCGATGGAAAAATCTTCTGCTGCACTTAAAGCAACGTCGTCCAGTTCACTATCCGTTGACAAGTAGTCGAAAGAAGATTGTTTTTTCCAATATTTTACTGCTGTTGCATTTTTGAATATCAACGTTTTCTTTTTTAGGAGATAATAAATTCGTTAATGATTTGTTTTTTCTTTGACAAGCTAATAAATCTTGCACATCTTGAGCTACTGCAGAATCTACAAGCCTTGCTGAATATTTGCGATATTTTGATTTATGCCACATTTTATTTTTTTCATCAAATTAGTGAAAACTAAAAAAGAAAGTAAATACTTATAAAACAGATAATTTAACTTTTAAAAAGTTTACGAAAAATTACAATAAATATCTAAAAATAAACAAAATAATAATATAATAATAATAACTAAAAATTCAGAGTAACCAAAAATTGATTAAAAATTTTATTTCGAAGTTAATATTTTAATAATTAAAAGAAAACAAGAACATGAATATTTTTACCACTGACAAATATTCTTAAGACATTTAAAAATTGAGGATTTCAGCGAACAAAACAGAAATGTAAAAGAGATTAAAAATTTTTTGTTGAAATATAGTAGAACATTATTCTTTATTTGTCTGTTTAAATGATTTTCTAATTTTTTTTAATATTTAATAAATATTTTAAATTTATAAGCAACTTTCAGAAACTTTATTAAATTTATTTACTTAACACTCGTTTCTTAAACTTTTAATTATCTCGTTAAATTAACATTTGAGCGATTCTACCGTCCTTTTACATTTTACATTATTTCGGAGAAACCAAATCAAATATGATAACACTTTGGAAATTTGTAATAGACATTTAAAGTAACAAAATCTATGTAATATTTAATCAAAATATGCATTTGTTTATGACATGTCAACATTTTGAAAAAAGATGCAAATCCTTATATCTTCTGTTCTATGTAAAGTATTGGGTTAATTTTTTTTAAATGTTCGTTAAAAAAAGACGAATTTTTCTGTTTTAACACTTTTTTAAATTGTTTATAAATTAAACTTTTTAAATAAATAAATATTTCTACCTTTTAAACCGCTGAACCGATTTTGCTGTTTCCAAGAGAGAATTAATCTACAACAACTGATTAATATTGCACATAAAGTGCGTCCAAGTATTGTAAATTATGAAGATTTTTAATAATTTCTGAATGTAAAAAATGACTCATGAAACATAACAAGCACTCCAAAATTACTGTCGGATATTGCGCATCTGCTCAAACTCTCTAAAAAGTCGTATCATTGGTGCAAGTGAGCTATTTCAAACATCCTGCTCATTTCAACCAATGATACGACTTTCTAGAGAGTTGCGCAAATGCGCAATATCCGACAGTAATTTTTGTCTGCTTGTTTAGTATCACGCGTCATTTTTGAAATTTAGAAATTATTAAAAATCGACATAATTTACAATACTTGCACGAATTTTTTTGTGCAATATTAATAAGTTATTGTAGATTAATTCTCTCTTTGAAACATCAAAATCGGTTCAGCTGTTCAAAAGGTAGAAATATTCATTTAATAAAAAAGTTTAATTTATAAACAATTTAAAGAAGTGTTAAAATAAAAAATTTTAGTCTTTTTTTAAGAAACATTTAAAAAAAATCTACCCAATTCGTTACTTAGAACAAAAGATACAGGGATTTGCATCTTTTTTTAAAATTTTGACATTTCATGAACAAATGCATATTTTGATTAAATATTACATAGATTTTATTACTTAAAATGTCTATTACAAATTTCCAAATAATCATCATATTCAGTTTGGTTACTGCGAAATAATGTAAAAGAACGGTGGAATCGCTCATTTAATTTTAAACATTTATTTTGTACATTTTTTACCTGACTTGTTAAGTTTCCAAAATTTTTTGTGTAATTGAAATTATGTAAAAAACCAACAAATTGTTGCGAGGCACGGAAAAAACTTGTAGAACATAAACAAGCAGGGACGTAACTACAAATGTCGAGGCCCCCCGCAAATTTTTTCAGGAGGTCTCCCCTCCAATATTTTTTAAAATAGTGTATAAATAATTTCGGTCAATATTTTCTATTTTTAATTATTTTTTTTTTAAATTTTTTTGCATTAGGGTTATTGGGCTCGGGGCCCCCAGCAAGCCGAGGCCCCCCGCAAGACGGGGTTTCGCTGTATGGTAGTTACG
This sequence comes from Ganaspis brasiliensis, assembly GCA_037103525.1. Taxonomy (NCBI): domain Eukaryota; kingdom Metazoa; phylum Arthropoda; class Insecta; order Hymenoptera; family Figitidae; genus Ganaspis; species Ganaspis brasiliensis. Next base: position 2,670,976 of record JAZKLR010000350.1, read on the forward strand.
TCCCTGTAAACAAGATTGAATTTTTGTAGAAGAAGATTTAACCCTCCTGCTCATGAGTTTCCGCTAGACTAGACGCACGTATTTTGGACAAGGGAAGTAGAAACTGAGAATCTTAAAAACTTTATTTTTAAATAAATTTTAATTTTTTTTAAGATCAGTAACATTTCAAATTTATGTTTTAAAAGTTTATAAAATAGATTAATCGACGCGTTTCTTAGATGAAAATTGTTTACCAAAAACTAACAAAAATCCTTAATTTTGAAAAATGATACATTTTTAAATGTTTATAACTTTGTATATATTGACAGTAGAAATTTCACTAAAAAAGGTTTCCAATTGAATCAAACACATTTATAGCCGCCGGTACATTTTTTTCAAGATGTCGACAAAAAATGTTTTTTACAAAAATTTTAAATTACAAAATATATAGTTAACAACAATAAACTAGCTTAGAAGACAAAAATTATTATATCCGACAAAGAGATCTAAAGATTAAAAAATTAAACTCAATAGCTCTTATAAATGAAATTTTTGAACCTCTAATGCAAAAAGATATCAAAATAAAAAAAAATTTGATATTGAAAATTTTTGGTGAAACAATACTTTCTCTTTGAGGAAGCAAAATAATAAAATTTTGAAAATAACTAATATTACTTTATATTTAAATAGTACTACAGTAACAAAAGAAAACTTCTAAAATTAAAAATATTATTTTACAATTTCTTAAGAAAATAATATGCAAAATTGTTTTAAAAAAATTGTAAAATACTTTTATGACAACGGTCGTAAAAAAGTACTGGAGATTTATAAGAGATACGTCAAATTATTGAATCCTATTTAACATTATTATTTTTCACCTGTCAAAAAATTAGTTAACATTCAAATCAGAAAATTTTTATTTCGTTTCGTAATAAAAACTATAAAATTTGTTTTTGGTAAAAATTCAAGATTTTCAAAGAGTCTTTCTTAAAAATAGGAGAAATGTACGGATAATTTCCTAAATAGTGTATTTTTAGGGGTCAAAACTAAAAAATTTGCATTAATAATTGTTCAAATAATATACACATAAATTTCTGTTTACACATAGTATTATTTTAAGGAACAAAGATGCAAAACAAAAATTATTAATAACACAATTTTCTAATGAAACTTTTTTTATTTGGGGGAGGGGGGCATAATAAATATTATAAACTGCAAATTTTAGTATAAATACCACTTCCTGTTAAATTTTTGTTTAAGAATTAAGCAGAATATTTACCGAAAAGAAATTGCATTTAGAAAACAGTAAAATTACGAAATATTTTTATACAAATATAATAAGTGCCATTTTTGTAAAGCGTGCACTCATCCCGTACTTGTCCATTCGAATTATAATTTAACAATTTTTTATTCATTAACAGGCAATATCATTAAAAAAAAAAAAATAATAATAACTTTAATTCAAGACAAATAGAAAATTTATGATAGAAATTTTATTGTATATTTGATTTAAACATTATTATTTTTAGGTTATGAATCAGCTTTTATGCATAAGGTAATTTATGTATCTCATATATACTAAAATTGTAGTATTTACCTAATGTAGGTTCTGCGTTCTTCTTTTTAAGAGTTTTTAGCATATACAATAACAGAGGATTCCACTGAATAATAAAAATTATTAAACGAATAAATGAAACGATTTTATCACGTTTTCTAAGACATGCTTATAACGTGAAGAACAGTGGAGATTATGGCTAATTTGCAAGACCTGACGTATGTTGTATTCTCATGTGTCCACAAATCTTATTGGTTAAAAAGGACAAGTTTTATTTTATCTTACTTAATGAACCAATTAGATTTGTGAATACGTACCGCCAATAGACGTATTATGTAAATTCGTCTTAATATTTGTCGTTATCAGGGTTGTGCTAGTAAAATACCTTAGGTAAATTACATCACTGTAAAAACAAGTGTCTTATTTTAAGACATTTTTGTCCTCACTTTTAAGACGTTTCAAGGTGTCTTAATTTTAAACCAATGAGAAAGCATCTTTCAAAATTATTAACCAATGAAATAGCTTGAAATAACAGTAAGACGCTTTCTTAATGTCTTGTGTCTTAAAATAAGACACTTAGAAAAAAGGAGTTTTTGCAGTGATGGTACTTTACAGTAAAATACCTAGTAAATTACCTCAAAAATATTTTTCATAATGTATTTTTCGGGAGTGGGGGGTAAAATACCTGTAAATTACGTAAAAAACCTCGAAAATTGTTTTTTTAAATTAGTTTAGAAACGTTTTTTATACGGTTGTGTACGAATCGTATGCGTTGGAGAAAATCGAAATTCCAATTAAACGTTCTTCATCCGGTTTCAACCGTCATCATACGTTTTTATCCGAAAGTTATACGTTTTTAATCCGAAAGTTATAGGTTATTAATCCGACTTCTGTACGATCTTATCCGAAATGTAATCTGGTTTTTGTGTCCGATTTCTATCCGTCATTTTAATCAGGGTTATCATTTAAAAAAAAAATTTCGTTGACCGTTTTGTATATTCGTTTTGAAGTTTAAGTTTATATTCACAATAATAATTTATTACTTTCTGCTTTCAATTTACGGTTTATTAAAGTAATAATTTATACTTTAATATCGCTTAACTGTTTTTTCATGAATAACCTTACTATTTTGTACCTAATTGTTTAAAATTTGATAATTTCTTCTTTTGGCTATCAAACATATTTTCACACATATTTTATAATAATCATATATCATCTTGAAATACTAATATCATTATCATTAATAAAAAGAATAATAAACTCACTTATTTTCAGTTAATACTTGAAATTGTTTTGACGTTTCTAAAAATAATTTTATGTTTCTTATGTGTTTTCTAAATTCTAATGGTGTAAAATTTGGTATTTTTCAAACTCATAAATTTAAAAATATTTGAAAAGAAATAATATAATTTTTAACATAATTCTCCTTATTTCGTTCTCTTTTATGAAAATATTAATTATCTTTTTTTTTAAATTAATACTCAACAACTTTAATTAAAAGATAGTAGATTAATACAGTATTATTTCTTTCCGAAAATATTTTACTGAATCAAAAAATTTAAATTATGACCTTCGACTTACCTCCGTTTGCCATTGTGCAAGTCGATGATGAAAAAGAGACTGTTGAAATAATTCGAACAAATTGGGCACGTTTTAACAGTGAAAATGTTATTAATGCAAGTTTATTTCCGGACTCAGATGAGGTAAAAGTTGTACATGACAGTCTTAGAAATGATCCAATACCCGACGCCTCTTAGACAACAGAGACTGGTAAACCATGGCCAGTTAAAAGAACGTATCGTTACGCATGTAAGTACTGTTTACTTAAATTATTAATTGTGTAAACTTTCAAAAATAAATTTTATCTATGCAGTCAACGTCTCCGGCGTATTGGGAAAACCAAAATCTGACCGACTTTCGTCCAGTTTTGGTCGGGTTCGGTCCGAGACAATTTATTGTAGATAATTCATATAAAATGTTAAAATAAACTATTTGAAATGATAAATTGGTATTTCTAAAGTTTATTTGTGCAATAATTGAAAAAAATTAATTTATTTAATTATTATTACTTATTTAAAGTTTAATTTCTGATTTTACATCAATTTATAATAATAAGTTGCCACGAACAATTTTGCAAAAGTTGTAACACATTTAATGACACAATATTTTTATATTTTCGTAAAAAAATAAGTTAATTGATATAGTCTTGATAACATTTTTTAATTTAAATTTTTTTTTCTATCATTGCTGAGAAAGCGATAAAATACTTATTTTATTGTAAGGTTTTTTTTCATTATTCGATCGCATATCTCTTTTGTAGAAAAACGAAATAATTTAGAGTTTCTCGCACTGCTTCAGCTATTTTTTGTTAATCTAGTTAAAAAATTAATTTGTTTCCAAGTAGAATTTTAATCCTTTAAGGACGTTGGAACCCGAAGCTGAGAGTGGCGTAGAAACAATTTTTCCTCCTTTGCTAAAAAATTTCCCTTTTATGAATTTTTTTTTAAAACACTGGACACTTTTTCAAAAAAAGGGCTATGGTAGACAAAAGTATTTGAGATAAGGAATTTTTTAAATATTTGGTTTTTGCAAACAAATGTGCCTACAAGCGTCAAAGTTAACTCCCGTTTTGACATTGCACGATTTTCCGTAAAAGATGGCCGCCGCCATCTCACTTGAGGCCCATGTCACGTATCCCGTGCCCAGCTGACGAGCGGCGGCCATCTTTTACGGAAAATCTTGCAATGTCAAAACGGGAGTTAATTTTGACGCTCGTAGGCACATTTGTTTGCATAAAACAAATGTTTAAAAAATTCCTTATCTCAAATACTTTTGTCTACCATAGCCCTTTTTTTGAAAAAGTGTCAAGTGTTTTTAAAAAAAATCCATAAAAGGGAAATTTTCGAGCAAAGGAGGAAAAGTGTTTCTACGCCACTCTCAGCTTTCGGGTTCCAACGTCCTTAAACCTTATTAGTGCACAAGCTTAACAGTAAAAGAAACTATAAATTATTTTATTGTAATATTATGAATTTATTTCCATAATATTATGAATTTATCCCTCAGTTAATAATTATTGAATAATATCTTTTCAATAATTATTAACTGAGGGATAAATTCATAATATTATGGAAATAAATTCATAATATTACAATAATTATAAATTATTTTGTTTCCTCAAAAAAATTTATTTGCATTTAAGGAGGTTAGTTCAAAATCATGAATCATAGAGATTCGTTTGAAATTTGCAGCAAAATTAAATGACATATTAATGCATATTATTGTTAAATCTGAGCCAATTTGACTGTATAGTTTTCGAGATATTGACGGCCAAAGTTCACTATTTTTCTTAGTATTTAGCATTGAGCTAATGGCCGCAAAAAAAAAAAGAAAAAAAAATAACAACTTGGTTAATAACTTTTGACACAGCGGAGAGATTCAACTCAAAATTAGAGCAAAATTAATTCAATGTTTAAGGAACATAATACTTCAAAGAGAACGAAATCGACTGTTTAGATGCAGAGTATTATTTATCCAAAACTTAAAGTTACTTGTAATTTTTTTTTTGACGTGAGTGACGCGAAGTGCGTGGCAACATCGCAACTGTTGAGAGCGGTAAGAAGAGAACGGTGGGAGAAGCGGAGTAGCGCGGTAATTCAAATAAAGCTGAGTACTGAAAAATACACTATTTCAAAAAGTGAAAAAAAAACAATTTATTAAATTGTCTCTTCATTTTACGTAAAAATATTAATGCATTTAGTATCTTATATTTATCTTTAAAATAAATAAGTTATTAATTAAATAATATGAAATATTACATTATGATTACACATTGAAGTATATATTTTCTTATTAAAAGTTTTGAAAAGCTCTGTGTATCCAATAATTATTGCATAATATTTCGGATTAAGAAAATATTTTTAAAAAAGTTGGGTTTCAAAACTTTATTATAACAGACAGAATTTTTGGAAATGAGTAAACTGTAGTTTATGAATTGAAAATATAATAATACCTTTTAGTTAATAATTCTTTTATTCAAAAATAATTTTGCTAATGTTTGTTATTAAGAGTACGCTTGAATTAAAAACTAGACATAAAAGTTTTTAATACATAAAACAACGCTTATATTTAAAGTAAAGTTTGATTTTTTTTGCTTTTATAACATGAACATACAAAATCGTATATTTTAATTTTTTTAGCGTAATCACTTTCTTAATGGTTTTTAACACAAAACAAAGTTTATTAAAAATGCGCTTAAATTGAAAGCTATACATAAAACTTTTTAACAAATAAAACGCAACGCTTATATTAGTTTAAATTAACGTTTGATTTTTCTTGTTTATACAACCTGAACTAAGTCCTGTATTTAAATCACATATTTCAATTTGTTTAGCATAATCGCTTTAACATAAAACTTTTTAAACTTTAATAATTACTTTAATTAAAGCTTCAATGAAAAGTTATACTTAAAACTTTTAAATATATAAAACAACACTAATTCGCATGCGCTCGCATCAGCTGTTCATGCCATGTTGCCAGATCTCTAACTGCAAAGCACTACGTTCTTCAAAATATTACTGTTTTTTCTTAAAATTTTAATTATTTACAGATTTTTACATAAAAATGTACACAACATTATTTTAAAAAATGATCTTTTCATTTACATATTAAAATTTATTTCATATTTAAACATAAAAAAAAAATAGTTATCTTGACTACCGTCGTGAACCTATCCTCCTTAATATTAAAAAAAAATTCAAGATAAAATAATAATTTTACGCTTTATTTTCAATAGTACCCACTTGCAGAATTAATTGCTTACTTAAAGATTGTTGAGTTGTTGATACTTTTTTAAATTTGTAGATACTGTTACGTCCGTAACCAATACATTTATTATATTATATTATTCAATTATTATATTATATTACTATATTATATTATATTATATTGTCATGGTATCGTGTTGTATTATAACATCATATGAATTTCTTGCTATATGTATTCTCAACAAGTCATTCTTATATTTGACTTCCGAATATTGGGCTTGCTTAAGTGAGAACGATTATACGAGTCAACACCCAGCTTGGACATAGAAATTCCACGCTCTATGTGCTCCCTGCATCCACCTGCGAGGCAGAATGCGAGAAGCTAGAACAAATACAGCCGCATTTTTAGAACCTAGTCGTTATGCATGAGAAACCAAGCGGCACCGCGATAACGCTCGAAGACCAAAGTCACGACACGGTAATCCAAAGATGCCACCAAAAACAAGGAGGCAGAGTTGATTTAGAATCAAGAGTTAGTTCAGAAGCAACAGTTAATTCAGAAGCAGAGTTACTTCAGTACCAAGTGTTAAGAATTAGACCAAAACCGCTACCAGTGTTTAGTCACCAATCTTAGTGTTCGGTCTCTAATTATCAAAGTCAGTGGCAGTATCTTTAACATGAAGTTCAACTAAACATAAATCAGTTCATCGAGGAAGTTATCCTTCAACTCATTTTTATATCAAATCACGTTTCACGATTTTGATATTGTTTTGCTGCCTAACCAGAAACCGAGAAACGCAACTAGCACTTGCCACCTGCAAATCCTTCTTTCGGAAACAACGAACATTGTGCACCTTGTGTCAATATTCTACTGGCGGACATACTACTGATAAAGATCAGCTTCATCAAGTTCCTGCCTAATTGTTTACTCAAGAGTCTTAACGCATTTCTCTGTTTGAAATCTTCAGCAAGGGTCAACCACCACATCTTTCTTCAAACTCAGCATATAATCGTTTCTCATTCAAAGTAAGGTTCAATTTCGAGATTTAACTATTGTTACTGTTTCAACTCTCATTTATCTTTTATAAATAAATATTCTCTAAAGTTAGATTACTCATTGACTTATCCTCATCCCAAATCCAATTCTTAATTGAATTCGATTTAAAAGGAGGAATTTAGGGTATATTTGAGAAGGGTTTTTGTCTCCAACGTAACAATACAGTAGAAGAGGCTTTTAAAGCTTATGAATATTACTTGAAACTAACTGATGTCGATTCAGATGACGAAGTCAATGATAAAAAATTAAAGAAAAGCAGACACAAAAGATATTTAAAAAAAATGACGGACACTGAAGATGAGGAAACTGAAAGTTCTCATTTACAAACCAAAAGTAAATTTACTCCAAAAATTGCAGTAAAACATTTTGCATCAGTGAAATTAGAAACAAATGTAGATAATGAGAATTATCTACCGGTTGTACAGGATAACTCTGGTAAGATATAAATATGTAATATAAAGTAATATGTTTTCCAATTATAATTAGAGATAGGAACTTTGTGCTTTTTTAATAGGTCGAATTATGCTAAAATAAAATGCCTAATTGTGCTAAAATTATGCTTTTATTGGCTATCATATGTGCTTTAAATGTGTAATGATAGGACTTTTTCTTAATTTAAAAAGTTGCTCCGGATTATGCTCGTCAGATTGTCCAGCGTCCATAACCTCAAAATTAAATGAAATTTTCAACCCAACGAAGACTATTGACTTAATTTCTAGCTGAAAATTAAAAGAAAGAAAGCAAATTGCAAATGAATCTTAGCCTGCTGGCTGACATTTAACGTTTACTTAATTTTCTTAAGAATAAGGATGGGATTAGTCAGAGAAAACTAAATATTCTTATTTTAAGAATTTCAAATAGAAAATATATTTAACAAAAATAAAAGGTAAATTATACAAATAGAAAAATATAAAAATATAAATGAATTTTCAATAAATCAACAAATTATAATAAAAATCCGACAATATTATTCGACAATAAATTTTTCCTGGTGAATTTAAACATTTTGTACCAAGTTGACGGACGCTTCTAGCCATCTTCTTTGTTATCGATTTTTTTAAGCTTGGATCTGTAACAAAATTATTTCGCCTAGTCTTAACTAAAAATAATTACAAAATTTTCCCGATATATTAAATTTCCCTATTCTCAGTTTTCTGGTTAATACATTCTATACTTTCGACTAAATTAAATTTCACAAATTTTAAAATGCAATATTTCTAAATAATTATATATTACAATTTAAACCACCACCACCCTCTACCGCCTATTTTCAACAAATCCCTCCAAGGGAAGAGTTGAGTCTATTCTTTGGGTAGAGAGAAAGCAAACAGGGGCACCTATATTTTTCTCTCTCTAGCCAAGAAACTGAGAACCTAGAAGAACACGAATTACAACGTCACGGGAGCACCCATAGACGTTGCAAGTCTCCATTTCCGTTCGCCAATCCGAAGAGGAGCACCTCTATCAGTTTGGTGAACGCCTAGGAAATCCTTCACCTCAAGGGTTCCGGATTTTACGTATGAGTTTTGAGAGAGGAGCACCTCTACTCAACCCCCACACGCTCTCAGCAGTCTATCTGACTTTACTAGTCACTCAAGGTAGTGGGGGAATGCGGCGGGTGCACCCACACGCATATCTCCGTTTACCTGAGCTTCCTAGCATGGGACCGAGGAGCACCTCGAGTCCCGATAGCCAGAAGACTAATTAATCGGCAGCGCAGGCCGACTAATATAATCGCAGCCCCATCACCTGTGCCGGTAAGCACACGGGTGGGGAGCGGTACAAGCGGTAGGTAGGGAGCGGCACAGCTTGGTCGCATTGACGCGATTTCACAGCCGTCTAGAATTAAAATATATAGTAATGGCATGAATTAAAATATAATTCCCAATTTTCACGCCATTACAAATGTGCTACTGAATTTTAAGGCAATTTGCTTGTTTTTACTAAAATTATGTACGGAAGGTTAGTAGTTATTAAAATTTTAACACTCCAGTTTATTTATATATAGAAAAATTGATTTATTTTTAGTCTAAATTATACTTTGAGGTATTAAAATTTTTTGTTCTATAATACTCGACGTTTCTATCTAGTAGGGTGGTTCAAAAAATGAAAAATTTGAAATATGGTTTAATGGCGCTCGAGAGTTGACTACAAATAAAAGAAAGAAATTTACCCCTATTTTTTTTAATTTGATCCAACAATATTGAGTGGTACCGTCACTTTTTCTCATAAGAAATACAAGGAAAAATTGTACTTCTTTAAGAAAATTGCGAAAAATTGTTCTTAATTTTATCGAAAAAGGTTCAGAAGTTTATGAGACCTCGACAAATGTTCAAAATTGAAGAAACTGTCGAATATTATTATTTTTTTGCAAATAAACACTCTCTAGGAGTGCCTTAAAGAACGAATAAACACAAATTCAGCATTTATAAGTAAATAGGTATAAAATATTATTTTCTTATGTCATTTTTTTTATAATTTTTTTTACTTAACAAAATACAAGGCTTGCTACATTTTAAATTTATTTTTAATTGTTTAAACAATAGTTATCATATTTTTTACTTTAATTAAATAGGTATTTTAAAAGCTTACAACTTTTTAAATAGCGAAAGGAAAAACAGTTTAGGTAGTTGATTTAATTTAATTGATTGTTTAAACTCAAATTTTTATTAAATTCAGCTAGAATTATCTAGTCTTTTGAAATTTTCAATAAAGAACTAAAAAAAAGTTATTGATTCGTAATTCGCAATCTACATTCCATTGTTTAAACAATTTATTTTTCTTATACAACACCGTCGGGAATTGTCAGTCCACCTATTTTTTAAGGTTTGAAAAACGTCTTTAAACGTACAAAGTGTAATTATTAAAATTTTTCTGTGTTTATTTCCTTAAAGTAGATAAAATTTTGAGGAAAATAAGGCCTGAGTGAAGTGATTTAGTCAATTTTTCATTGAAATATGTTAAAAAATGTGGAATTTTTAATGTTTTACAAAAATTGAAATTACTCTTGAAATAATAAAGGTTTTTTAAATTTCCTATGCTTGTTTTAAAGGGAATTTACTAGAAAATAACATTGTTGTTTAAGCATTAATATGTAATTTTTTTCCTAGCATATGCAAGGCTCGGAATTTCTAACAAAAAATTTATAAAATTTTGAAGACATTATTTTGACATAAAAATAATTTTTAAAATTCCAATATATATATTATATTACTTCCTTCCAAAAGTTATTGACAATTATGACCTTGGTATATTTTATATAGCTGTATTTGATATCAAGATATAAACAATAATTTTTATATATATTTTGGTCCAACTTCCGAGCCTTGCATATGCTAGGAAAAAAATTGCACATTAATGTCTAAGCAACAGTCTTATTCTCCAGAAAATTCCCTTTAAAATAAGCATAGAAACTTTAAAAAACCTATATTATTTTGAGAGTAATTTCAATTTTTCTAAAACATTAAAAATTCCACATTTTTTAACATATTTCAAAGAAAAATTGACTATATCACTTCACTCAGGCCTTATTTTCCTCAAAATTTTATCTACTTTAAGGAAATAAACACAGAAAAATTTTAATATTTGTACTTTGTACGTTTAAAGATGTTTTTCAAACCTTAAAAAATGGGTGGACTGACAATTCCCGACGGTACTGTATTTTCGAATTTAAATAATTTTTTTAATAGCTGGCGATTCTTTAGTAACGATTGACAGAAAATTTTTTGATGACATTTTTTGTTTATTTGTTTAAACAATTTGAAATGTTTAAAATAAAATTTTATTTAATTCTCCTAGAAGCATTTCGTTTTTTGCTTTCTTCATTAAAGAAATACCAAAAATTTTTCGTCTGCAATTTTCAAGACTTTTTAATTATTTAGACAATTTATATTTGTGTAAACAATTTATTTTTCTCATATTTTTGTATCGAAACCGACAAATCGCAAGAATGAGATAGAAAAGGCAGACATATTTATGTATGTCCTTTTCTATCTCACTCCTTATGATTTCAAATTTTCATTCTGCTAAGGCCCTTTTATATTCTTTTATACGAATCTGCTTCAAAACATAAACAACGGAAATTTCCTGAAATTTTTATATGAATATTTCGTTAATAATCAATATAAATTTTTACGAATTGTGCTAAATATGTGCTGAATATATGCTGAAAATCGCTAATTATGCGGCACAATTACCTGAACAAAATTATGCTGCTTAAATGACAAAATTGTGCTTTTTTGTGCTGATTTAATTTAAAGAAATTTCTATTTAAAAACATGTTTTATATGGTTTTTAGACGTTTTATAACATTTAAAAATTTTCGAGCAAAATTGTGCTGATATGCTAAAGCACAAAGTTCCTATCTCTAATTATAATTATTTTTTATCTCGCAAGTATCGTCGTTTATTCACATTTCAGACAAATAAAATTTTTTAAAAATATTATTTTGCAATTTCTGTAGAAACTATGGTCAACCCAACGGCGGATGATGACTCTGTGAAGACAGTTTCAGAAAAGAGTAAAAATCAAGTTAAATTAACGGTGCGAAAGAATGCAGCAGAGACTGTTTCAGAAAGAAAGAAAACCCTTTTTAAATCTAAGGAGCGAGGGAAGGCAGTAGGTGCTGCTTCAGGAATGGGGAAACCAATGGTCACTTCAATTGTGCGACTTAATGCAGGAACTGTTTCCGAAAATATTTGTTCTGAAGTTAGGGATACAACATCAGGGAAACCCCGTTTGCAGAACAAAAGTAATGTTGTAAATGGTGTCAGACTTTCAAAAAGAACTTATCCAACAACATATCACGATGCAGAAGAGTCGTTAGAAAACTGTAAGTTATTCATGATACTTTTATACGAACATCATATTTTATATTATGTTGAAAACATTAATATTTTTGTATTACGGGTACCCTTTGAAGTGTTAAACTTTTATTTTCTGACTTCTTAAAATTATTAAATTTTCAAAAAATATATAACAAATTTTGAAAAACAAGTTCTATGTAAACATTTAAAACATAAAAACCATAAATAGTCTGATGCCACACTACAATTGACCCTCGCTTCTTATCACAGATTGCCACAAAACCAGCAACCTCTCCCCCCTAACGTGTGACGTAATTTTTGAACAACCCTCAAACTAATTTAATTTTTTAAAAATGGCACCTGAACAAGTCGTTAAATTTTAGCTGAAAATATTTTAAGTAGGCGAGTTTGAAATTGACGATTCAAACAGCTAAAGCTGCGCCTCTATCGGCCGACTTTGAACTAATATTGGTGTGACAGCATGAAATTCAATGTGTTTTGTGTTTTGGCAGTGTTTTTATGTTTATTATTTCGATTTTTAAAGCATGTGTAATATTTTATTATAAATAATTTTACAACTACCGAATAAATATCTATATAAAATTACAAATGAACATAAATTTTCGCGGAAAAAGGAAAAAAGAGACCCACACAATTGTTGCGTTTCCACAGTGCTCCGTGTTAAAAAATAGAGAAAATCTTTTTTACCAAATTCTAATTGATCTTTCAAGACACCAATAATAGGAATAAAAAGGATAAAAGTTTAAATGATAATGTATGTGTTTGCAATAATATTTTAAACTCAAGGATTAAAATCACGACACGTAAGTCTGTATTGATCATGGTATTGATATGTTTTGGGTATATTATAATTTATAATTGGAATTCTAAATCTTATTTATCTTTAACAAATAAGCAGTAAATAAAAAAACATTATTAGAAACGTGTAGTATAAGACATAACCAAAAAATATCACAATATCACAGAACTTGCGAGCCTTGCGAGTCGTGATTTTAATCCTAGGGTTTAAAATATTATTGCAAACTCATACATTATCATTTAAGCTTTTATCGTTTTTATTCCTATTATTGGCGTCTTGAAAGATCAATTAGAATTTGGTAAATATGATTTTCTCTATTTTTTAACACGGAGCACTGTGGAAACGCAACAATTGTATGGGTCTCTTTTTTCCTTTTTCCGATAATATTTATGTTCATTTGTAATTTTATATAGATATTTATTCGGTAGTTGTAAAATTATTTAAAATAAAATACCCAGTAAAAAAAAAATAATTCGGCACACACGAAAATAATTGGGTATGAACGAGATCTGTACTCGGTCTGGCGTATAGACCGAACTGTGATGTTTTCCCGTATTATTTCCGATTGTGTGGAATTCAATTCTGTTGCTGTGATTAAATTGAGGTTATATGAGCAGAGTTTATGATGTTATTTGAAAGCAGTGGTGTTTTGACGTGTAGAAATGGCGGTTAGGAAAATAATTTTGATAGTTTGTTAAAATATTAAAAAGTAAAATGTGACAGAAACGACTGGATTTACCATGCGATCAAGTCAGGTTCTTATGGTAAATCCAGCCATTCGAATCACATTTACCATACGAACCTGACTTGATCGCATGGTAAATCCAGTCGTTCCTGTCAGATTTTACTTTTTAATATTTTAACAAACTATCAAAATTATTTTCATAACCGCCATTTTTACATGTCAAAACACCCCTGCTTTCAAATTACATCATAAACACTGCTCATATAACCTCAATTCAATCGCGGCAACAAAATTGAATTCCACACAATCGGAAATAATACGGGAAAACATCACAGTTCGGTCTATACACCAGACCGAGTACAGGTCTTGTTCATACCCAATTATTTTCGTGTGTGCCGAATTATTTTTTTTTACTCGGTATTACACATGCTCTAAAAATCGAAATAATAAACATAAAAACACTGCCAAAACACAAAACACATGGCATTTCATGCAGTCACACCAATATTAGTTCAAAGTCGGCAGCTTTAGCTGTTTGAATCGCCAATATATGTGGATTTTTAAAATTTATAGATTTATAAAAAAAACAGTTTATATTTTTTAACATTATTGAGGTTATTTTAATTGTTATTTCGTTTTAAATTAAACCTTTTTAGTAATATTTACTTAAAAGTTTTATTTTAAAACTTGTGACTAGCGGATCTTAGGTTTAAAAGAATAAAAAAAAATAATTGTTATAAAATAATTAATTAAAAAAAAAAAAAATTCAGAACCATTTTTTGCGCTGATAAAATGAACAGAATTATTCCTCATAAACGTTACTTGCTATTTTTATGTACACAATTAATTTATTTCTTAAGAGATTTGGAACAACTTTTTAAGAAGGCAAGAACAAAAAATAAATAAAATAATTATAAAACCAAATTTCTTGCAAATTTTTCATTTTAAAAATGTTGATAACAGTTATAATAGAATAACTCTAGGAAATTCGTAGATATAGATAATTTGACATGTATTTAAAATGTAAAGAAATTTATGTTTATTTCAGTGGACCCTTACCAGTGTAAAGTTTTAAAAAAACTAAATGGCATTGGAGTCGTAGTGAATTTGATTCACAAAGGAGTTAATGGGGATGTCGCGGTAGATTATCAACTCCAAGATTCTTTCCGACATAAGGACGATGATTTAAAGTACTTTCTTCTTGATAGTATTGAGTCGTTCATTTTAATGGAAGAAAAGTTACTAGATACCGCAATGTACGCTAAAGTGGTACGTAAATACTCTGTAATATCTATTTAATTTTTTAAATATATCGAGGGTGTTAATTATAATTTCTATAAAATATACAATCATACTTAATAAACCTCGCTTATTAACAACGAAATTTTTGAGTCGAATTTTTGAAGCTCCACTTCAATGGGTACGACGAATTTTTAATCCATATTTTTGATTCTACTGTCAAGTTTTCAGTATCGTAAATTTTTTAACAATGGTTTTACTTTTAAAAAAACCTTCAATTCATAACATATAATTATACGTTTGCAGTTTTTTTTTATTTTTCTAATTTTTAACAGGTTCGTGCCCTTCAAAATGTGAGAAAATTCAATAAACCAAGTTTAACTGTGACTGCCCTAATGAACCAATTACTCACTTTCAAATTGGGTGAGGAGTTTTCACTTCTTGGAAGATCAGGGAAAAAAGAGTGTTTTAATGGAACATTACTGTATGATGCTTTAACGTGTAAGCGCTTTATTCAAAATAATTAAAGTATAGTACATATCGACGGCCTCCGTTTATATAATGCCAGAATATCTAGTGATCCTGAGAATCTGTGAAATTGACAGGAGTTTAGTTCATCAAGAAAAAACCGGGAAATTGTAAAGAAATCCGGGAACTTGCAGAAATTATCAGAAATTTGTTGATAAATTCCGAAACTTTTTAATTTAAATTATATATTTTTTAAATTTAAATAAGATTTCAGTTTACTTAATTCAATTTCTTTTTCTTCTTTGACTATACTGTTTATTAATAAAAATAAACTCAACTTTTTTGCGTTTTTTTCAAATGCCATGCGCCTAAAGCGGCTTTTTTATGAGTTATAGACGATCCGAGGCCTGAATGTACGATATTATTTTTTAGATTTGCTAAAATTTTAAGTATTTCTTGCAAATATTAAAATCTTCAGGCTCTTCGTGCAGCACAAGAAAACTCTTCTTCAACTCACGTATAAAATAATTTTTATTCAATGTTCAAAATAACAATTCATTTTACAGGGAGTGTTGGGCACAAACTTTTTTGCACTGCATATTTAATAATTATTAACAACACGTGTCCCAATAAACTTTATAATATAAACAGGATAACCGCCAATATTGTTATTTTTCTTAAATACTCTAGTATTGTGTTCATATAGATTACGATTTATAATTGTTATACTTACAGAAGCACTGCTGAAAATATATCCACATGAAACAACTAAATCTATCAACGATGATATTAGTTTCTGGTTGTCAAATGCTAAGGGCCGGGATCAGAGAGAAATAGCGTAATTTTTCAAATAGCTTTACTTCAGTAATATATTTTTATTTTTTTGGCTAATCTAATTTTATTTTTTCATAGAAAAGCAAATAAAACCCAAGACAACGAACAACCTATCGATGGAAACAGAAATTAGAACTAAAGGAATTTGAAATATTCAACATTGATCTCAACAGACTTAGGGTCTAACTATTAAGTTATTTTCTGCTCTAAAGGTAAAGGTAAAACTAAATTGTTTTAACAGACGGTTTTTTCTAGTACTTTTAAGACAAGTATGAGTTTCATGTGTACATTTATTATTGAATTTCGTAAAAGAAATTCTGCATAAATATCTTTTTAAAATTATTTATTTTATAAAAATATTCAATACTAGGTGCCTATAACTAAAAATATATAAATAAAATTAAAATTTTTTTAAATTATTAGAACTGTACACCCGGATGAAATTATATTGATCAAAGATAAGATACTATCATGCAAAATTATGAAACAACTTCTTTTTCTGCTAATTAAAAAACAACTTTAAACGTAAAAAGTATCAGCCTAAATTTATTCTATTTTATTATATCATGCAAGCGGATAAATTTTGAAATGAATAGCTTCTAAATCAAAAGGTTAATTTTTTAAAATATGTTTTAAATATTTCTTTGATTAGGTACTTCTTACACAATTAATTCAATATCTAAAGGAAAAAGACATTAACTAAATTGATTTTATTAATTTGTGAGAATAATATTTCGCAAATAGTGGAATTTACTATGTTAAAATATTGAAAAATTAGCACGTCCCTACAAACGTAACTGGAAAATTAGCATAATCTCTTTCTTTTAGTGCTATTTTTTTCTGAATTTTCATGAATTTTATAAAGTAAAAAAAAAACTTTAATTTTTATTTTGTTTTCGTTTTATAATTGTTTCGGCGAACAATTAAAAGAAGACGTTTAATAATTATTCAAGATACTGTAATACTTAAAATTGTTTAAACTAATTGCAATATTTTCTTTTTTCTTACAGAACCTTGTGAAGCGCATGAAGTTTACCTGCTTAATTTATCTAAACATTTTCTTCTTTATTTTACAATCACTGGTTATCATTAAATTAAATCATTACATTAAAGGTAATTCAGATTTAACGAAAATTCTAAAATTTTAATTAATCACAATTTTGTTTCTTATTAATTGTTGAAAATAATATTGTATTTTCAAAAAGTGTAAAAAATTAAGACTTCTTGATAACGCTACATATGTGGCATCCCTACGTGAAATGGAGCTCTTAAAATTTTTCGTCTATTTTATAGTATATTGCGAGAATTAGTAGTTTTAAAAATGCACTGGATTAATAAAGTTATGGACTTTTCTTGTCGTGAATTTGTTGCACTTTTACATGGTAGACTTACATTATAAAATTTAATTAGTTTTTGTTTAACGACATTAAAACAATACATTTTTTATAGGATTCGACCATTTTTAAAATGTTCAAAAATGTTTATTAGTTTAGAAATTATTTATTTTAAAGTACCTTAATTTTTTTTTACATAAAAAAAAAGATAATTAATAGGTTGCTTTTTGTCGGTAACGCTGCTTGCAACACTGTTAAAGGCAATGTAAGAACAATTTACGTGACTAATTCAATTCAGTAATGAGCATGTACTTCAACTTAAAAATAATATTTAAAACATTAAAGAATGCCATTTTCATATTTTTCATATGTAAGCCACGTAATTTTACATATTTTAAACCACTTTTAAATATTCGATTTTCATGAAAAACAAACTTGAAAATACAATTTTTATTGTATTATTATTATTATTATTATTATTGTTATTTTATTAAATGAAAGTTAATTCAATTTAATAAATTAAATTCACCACGTGAAAAGTAATTGAATTCACTGCAACAAAAGCCTACAACGTTTTTTTATTAAAATATTGAAATATTTTACTTAGTAAATATACTTTACTTAGTATGTCCCATATATATATAAGTTTTTTAAAATGTTTAACGCTCAATTGAAAAAAAATTTAAAATTCATCATAATATGTAATTTTTTAAAAATGTTTTATGAATCAGTGAACAAATTTTTTGTATGAAAAGAAACAAAAAATTATTTAAATACGTTAATGCGTTTAAACATAACTTTTCTTTAATTAACAAAAAAAAAATGTAATTCTTGTGTTTTGAAAATGTGACTTTCGTCATTTTTTCAAATGTGAATTTTAAAAATAAAAATTTATGTACAATTATATTTTTTAGTAAATAAAAATGATTAAAAATGTAGTACTCTCCTTCTTATTTCCAATTTGAAATTAAACTTTTTATTTCATTTAAGTAGTTGAACAATCGATCGATAAGTTGTTTTAGCCTAGGTTTTTTTTGTAAGCTTACTATGAGCTTGCCGTGGAGTTGCTGTGTAAGCTTGAGGCAAACTAGTGGTGTAAGCTTACCATAACCTTACGAGGTAAGCTTCCCGCGAACTTCATCTGGAAGCTCGCTGTGTGGCGGACATATAAAACTCACCTGAGGCTTACCTGAGGCCTACGATGTAAGCTTCTGAATCTTCAATGTAAGCTTCAGGTCAGCCTCGTGTGAGATATTGTGCAACAATGGTTTATTTCATTAAATTTCATTAATTGATAGCAAAATTCTACCCGGAATCAAAGTCAATCAAAACGGAATCAAATCCGGTTCCCAACAGATTCTCGCTAAATCGCCAGGGTATCCATCAAATTCTTGTAATGCGATATCTGAAATTTGCTAGACTTTTGTAATTTGAAATTAAATTGCAGAAAAAATGTAGAAAACTTTGTTGGAAGCTATTATCATACTGTTTTTAAGAAAGAAACTCCACAATTTTTAAATAAAAATAATGCTCAAAAATAAAATAATTTTACAAATGTAAAAAATGTAAAGTGTGTGTTATGATCGCACTAACTTCTTTCTTGGAATACAAAAATTTTACAAAAGTGACGAATGTAAATTGTGTGTTATGATCGCACTAACTTTCTTCTTAGAATACAAAATCAAACGAACATCTTTGCTTTTTACTGTCAATAAATAAATATTTTGACAAGTCAAAATGGAGATTAATTTTTTTCTAGGCTTCCGTTTCCGGTACCGTACAGTAGTGCACGCTTTTGTGAAGGGTAAATTGTTTTTTGGAAAATTTGGTTATTATTAGTTAAGGGTGGGTAGTGGTGTGAGTGAAAAGTGATGTGCAAAGTAAGGTGAATGGTTAAAAAAGAATGTAAGTAGAAAATAGAGTGAATGGGAAAGATAAAGAAGGTAAAAGGAAAGCGTGAATTGTGAGGTTAGGTGGAAAGAGTGGGGCGTGAGTGCGAGAGATAGAGTGAATGACGAGGAGAGCGAATGAACTGTTGGTAAGGTAGGAATTTAGAATGGCGAAATTTGACTCAAGTAGTATAAGCGGGAAAATATCGGAGATACGAAATATTATAGGCGAAATAAGAAAGGGAAAAGACGGGGAAATTATGAAGTGTCAGGACTGCATCGACTTACTTGAGTTTGTCAAGTTGTTGGTAAAAAGGTTCGATAAAGAATGGATAGAGGTGTGGGACAGAATAGAGATTGATAGGGACATAGAAGAAAAAAGAGATAAGCAGACGGAGGTAATAAAAAAGGAGATAGAAGGGATGGAAAGGAATTTAAAAAAGTGGGAGGAAAATTGGAAAATGGAAAAAGAAAATATGTGGAAGAGAATGAATAAGTTAGAGAAAGAAATATCGGATTGGAGTGAGGGAGATGGAAAGAATGAGAAGGGCGGATTGGAGGTTGTAGAGATAAGGGAAAAGGAAGAAAGTAGAGAGAAGAATGGAGAAGTAAGGGATCATAATTTAGAAAGGAAAATGAAAGAGTTAGCGAGTCAGGTTGAGTTGCTTGAAAGGGAAAAAAGAAAGCTGAACATCGTGATTAGAGGTTTGGAAGTAGGGTGTAGGGAAGGCAAAGAGGAAGTAGAAAGATTGCTTACAGGAATTGGGGCCAAAGTAAAAATTAAAAAGGTTACGGGAATTAGAGGAGTAGATCAGGGGACAATAAAATTGTGGATAGTGGAGTTGGAAAATGAGGAGGACAAATATGAAGTCATGAAATTAAGGGGAAGGTTGAGAGGGAGTGGGAAGAGGATAGATGAAGATAGAACATGGAGAGAGAGAAGGATAAGGTGGTTCTTGGAAGAGAAAACGTGGACAGAAAGAAGAAAAGGGGGTGAGGTAAGGATGGGGAGAGATTGTGTCTGGGTGGATGGAATAAGATGGAGAGTGAGGGAAGAGACAGGAGAGGTTATAAAAGTGTGATTGTGTGTAGGTATGGAGTGCATGGGTATGTTAGGAATGGAAGAAAGTGTGGGGGTAAATGACGAAAGTGGAATAAATGGAGAAGTGAGAAAAAAGAGTGGATAGTAAGGAGTGAGTGAGAGAGTATAGTAAAAGGTAAAAGGGTGGTCGATAAAAGGGATAAAGACAGATTTGTCAAAAGGAACGGGAAATGGAAGCCCAGGCACATGGCGAATAATAGGTTAAAATAAGTTAAGATGGCGTTTAGATTTAAGTAGATTAAGATTGTAAAAAGGTAGTTGTAAGAAATATATTGTATTAAAAATGTAAAGGAAGTGGAGCCCTCGAACCCGTTAAAGGGAGAGTAAATAAAGTATATATAAAGTATATTAATTTTTTTCTAACTCTTTTTAAAAGTCATAGAAATAGAAATAGAAACATTATATTAACTATTCCATATATCACCAATTTCAAAAGTTCCTGATTTTTTAAATTCCCATTTAACCAAATAAAAAATCCACCGAAATTGTCATGTCAAATGTAGCAATTATGAATGTTTGAATTTAAGATGAATCTCAGAATTTTAAAAGAAAAATTTTGTTTATTAAATGTTTAATTAACAAATGATTTGCCATTAAAAAATAGTTTTAAGCAACAGTGTTTATTTGAAAAATTTTTTTGATTTTGTTATTAACAAATAAATAAAAAGTTACATTGTAAACGTTTTAAATTTAGATTTAAATAATTATGTAATGTTCAATTTCAACATCCTAAATTTTTTTTAAATTAAAGGTAGACAAATTTGACTACGAATCTTCTTCTCGAAAATTTAAAAGAAAAATTTTGTTTATTAAATATTTAATTAACAAATTGAACAAAAAAATTTTCTACTTTCAAAGAGTACCATTTTCTTAAATTTACAAAGTTTTGTTTAAAAATGATTTGTACTACTTAAGCACTTATTAAAAAATAGTTTTAAGATACAGTGTTATTTGAAAATTTTATTTGATTTTGTTAACAAATAAATAAAAAGTTACATTGAAGTCGTTTTCGGCAATGTTTATAAAATCGTTTTGATCCTAGTTTGACAAAATTGGAATTATTTAAAGTTTCAAAGTTTAGTTTTAAAAAATCCATTTATGGTTTATAAAATAATTAATAATTAATCATAAAATAATTAACCATATTTAAATAATTTTGTAATTTTCAATTTCAACATCCTAAATTTTTTTTAAATTAAAGGTAGACAAATTTGACCTTGAATCTTCTTCTCGAAAATTTAAAAAAAAATTTTGTTTATTAAATATTTAATAAATAAATTGAACAAAAAAATTTTCCACTTTCAAAAAGTACTTTTTTTTTAAAATTTACAAAATTTTGTTGAAAAATGATTTGTAATACTTAAGCATCTATAAAAAAAAGTTTTGAGCAACAGTGTTTATTTGAAAAAATTTTTTGATTTTGTTATTAACAAATAATTAAAAAGCTAGCTGATTTCTTATATAGGAAGGATTGTGCTTCTTGTGTAAATCATTATCTTTTCATCAATTACTCCGACTGCTCCGACTTTACAAATAAAAGAATAATTGGTGTTTATTTTCCTGACTCTGAATAATATATATATTTGTTTGTTCTCTTCTTTCGAGAGAAATGATAAGTGTTGTAGATTAATTGTTGACGTTTTTCTTTTCAGTTATTCGAAAGTGCATAAAGTTCAATAAATGAATTTTCACTTATAATTATGTATTCAGATTCAGAGACTATTTACCAAATTTCATATTCATTATACTAAATGAAAAATTTATTTTTATATACTGCACTGCAAAATATTATTTAACCTCTATTCAATACCTTTCTATTCGAATCTTCTTAACAAAATTTAAAATGGTATTGCCAGGATTAAATTTGGCTAGTTTTTGTCTGCTATCAACGGATTGAAAAGTGCTGTCGGAAAAAGGGATTCAATAATATAATAAATTTTCAATCCTTTTTAATGTTGTCCTTCTTGCTGGGATTCAATAGGTCCTCAACCAACTTTAAAAAATATATTGACTTTGAAAAAGTAGTTGTTACTACTTAGAAAGTAGCTGGTAAAAAATGATTTTGTAGTTGTCTTTAAAATTTAATTACTGAAAGTAGTACATTAAACTACTAATGTTTAACTACAAGAAAAGTAGTAAAATAAAAAACCCAAACACAATAAGATTAACTAAAAAAGTAATTACTTAAACTGTTTTGCACTTAACTACCTTGGTTAGAACGACGGATACAAACCGGACAAAAACCGGATACAAATCGCTTTTTGTCCGTTTTTAGTGTAAATCGTATAAGGTTTTTGTGTCCGCTTTTCATCCGAAGCTTAACCGGAATCATTCCAATTTAATCCGTTTCTTATCTGTCAAAGTAATTAAAAATTCTTGATACATTAGAAACAGATATAACCGGAGCAATTTTGAGTGTCAATATGTAATCCGTTTTATATCCGTTTTTGTCTGACATAACCGATGCAATTTTGAATGTCAATATGTAGTCCGTTTTCTATCCGTTTTTTCTCCGTTTTCTGTTCGTTTTTGTCTGACATAACCGGAGCAATTTTGAGTGTCTATATGTAGTCCGTTTTCTATCCGTTTTTTCTCCGTTTTCTGTCCGTTTTTGTCTGACATAACCGAAGGATTTTTGAGTGTCAATATGTAATCTGTTTTCTATCCGTTTTCTATCCGTCTTTGTCTGTCATTGCAAAAAAAATAGAAACATTTTTTTCCCCACATTGTTTATTGATTTTTTAATGTCTATCTATTCCTAGTACCTTTATTTAGTGTCAATAGACATAAACGCACTTCTATAACGCAATGAAAATTATGAATACCATTGGAGGATTCGAACCCTAAACCTAATACCTAACGCAACGCTTAATAACGACCGCGGCTAATAACCCGAATGAGATTTCTAAACAAAGTGTTGAACATATCATTTAAATGTGGCTGAAGTTTCGTTCGAACAATGAACACACAACATTTTTTTTTTTATTATAGCTCAAAACAAATGAAAACTAAAGGAAAACGTATTCCGCGCCAAACTTCAGACGTTACATGATTTGTCAAAAATTTTTTTTTTACTTCTGTAAAAATTCAATTTCTAATGCCTTTCAGAAACGACATACATTCCCAGCTTTTTTCAGATACTCTAGTATATCCGCAAAAAATTTCTCAACAAATAATAATGTGCTCTAAGGATATATTTGGTTGCTGGAAGAAATTTAAATGTCAGTTTTTGGCAATTTTTGGAAAAATTAATTTTTTTAAAGCTGATCCGAGAGGAATTTTATCTCGAGCTTTTTTTAACAGACTCTAGACCAATTCCAAAGACATGTCTAAAAATATGGAGGTGGTGTATAGCTCCATTTGGATGCTGGAACAAATTAAAATGTCCATTTTTGACAATTTTGTGATAAATGAATTTTTTTAAAGCTGATCCGAGAGGAATGTTATCTCGAGTTTTTTTTAATAGACTCTAGACCAATTCCAAAGAATTGTCTAAAAATATGGAGGTGGTGTATAGCTCCATTTGGATGCTGGGACAAATTTAAATGTCCATTTTTGACAATTTTGTGATAAATGAATTTTTTTAAAGCTGATCCGAGAGAAATTTTATCTTGAGCTTTTTTTAACAGACTCTAGACCAATTCCAAAAAATTGTCTAAAAATATGGAGGTGGTGTATAGCTCCATTTGGATGCTGGAACAAATTTAAATGTCCATTTTTGACAATTTTGTGATAAATGAATTTTTTTAAAGCTGATCCGAGAGGAATTTTATCTTAAGCTTTTTTTAACAGACTCTAGACCAATTCCAAAGAATTGTCTAAAAATATGGAGGTGGTGTATAGCTCTATTTGGATGCTGGGACAAATTTAAATGTCCATTTTTGACAATTTTCTGATAAATGATTTTTTTTAAAGCTGATCCGAGAGGAATTTTATCTTGAGCTTTTTTTAACAGACTCTAGACCAATTCCAAAGAATTGTCTAAAAATATGGAGGTGGTGTATTGCTCCATTTGGATGCTGGAACAAATTAAAATGTCCATTTTTGACAAGTCTGTGAAAAATGAATTTTTTTAAAGCTGATCCGAGAGGAATGTTATCTCGAGTTTTTTTCAACAGACTCTAGACCAATTCCAAAGAATTGTCTAAAAATATGGAGGTGGTGTATAGCTCCATTTGGATGCTGGAACAAATTTAAATGTCCATTTTTGACAATTTTGTGATAAATGAATTTTTTTAAAGCTGATCCGAAAGGAATTTCGTCTCGAGTTTTTTTTAACAGACTCTAGACCAATTCCAAAGAATTGTCTAAAAATATGGAGGTGGTGTATAGCTCCATTTGGATGCTGGAACAAATTAAAATGTCCATTTTTGACAAGTCTGTGAAAAATGAATTTTTTTAAAGCTGATCCGAGAAGAATGTTATCTCGAGTTTTTTTTAACAGACTCTAGACCAATTCCAAAAAATTGTCTAAAAATATGGAGGTGGTGTATAGCTCCATTTGGATGCTGGGACAAATTTAAATGTCCATTTTTGACAATTTTGTGATAAATGAATTTTTTTAAAGCTGATCCGAGAGGAATTTTTTTTCGAGCTTTTTTTAACAGACTCTAGACCAATTCCAAAGACCTGTCTAAAAATATGGAGGTGGTGTAAAGCTCCATTTGGATGCTGGAACAAATTTAAATGTCAGTTTTTGACAATTTTGGGAAAAATGAATTTTTTTAAAGCTGATCCGAGAGGAATTTTTTTTCGAGCTTTTTTTAACAGACTCTAGACCAATTCCAAAGACCTGTCTAAAAATATGGAGGTGGTGTAAAGCTCCATTTGGATGCTGGAACAAATTAAAATGTCAGTTTCTGACAATTTTGGGAAAAATGAATTTTTTTAAAGCTGATCCGAGAGGAATTTTTTTTCGAGTTTTTTTTAACAGACTCTAGACCAATTTGAAAGACCTGTCTAAAAATATGGAGGTGGTGTAAAGCTCCATTTGGATGCTGGAATAAATTTAAATGTCAGTTTTTGACAATTTTGGGAAAAATGAATTTTTTTAAAGCTGATCCGAGAGGAATGTTATCTCGAGTTTTTTTTAACAGACTCTAGACCAATTCCAAAGAATTGTCTAAAAATATGGAGGTGGTGTATAGCTCCATTTGGATGCTGGAACAAATTTAAATGTCCATTTTTGACAATTTTGTGATAAATGAATTTTTTTAAAGCTGATCCGAGAGGAATTTTTTTTCGAGCTTTTTTTAACAGACTCTAGACCAATTCCAAAGACCTGTCTAAAAATATGGAGGTGGTGTAAAGCAACATTTGGATGCTGGAACAAATTTAAATGTCAGTTTTTGACAATTTTGGGAAAAATGAATTTTTTTAAAGCTGATCCGAGAGGAATTTTTTTTCGAGCTTTTTTTAACAGACTCTAGACCAATTCCAAAAAATTGTCTAAAAATATGGAGGTGGTGTATAGCTCCATTTGGATGCTGGGACAAATTTAAATGTCCATTTTTGACAATTTTGTGATAAATGAATTTTTTTAAAGCTTATCCGAGAGGAATTTTTTTTCGAGCTTTTTTTAACAGACTCTAGACCAATTCCAAAGACCTGTCTAAAAATATGGAGGTGGTGTAAAGCTCCATTTGGATGCTGGAACAAATTTAAATGTCAGTTTTTGACAATTTTGGGAAAAATGAATTTTTTTAAAGCTGATCCGAGAGGAATTTTATCTTGAGCTTTTTTTAACAGACTCTAGACCAATTCCAAAGAATTGTCTAAAAATATGGAGGTGGTGTATTGCTCCATTTGGATGCTGGAACAAATTAAAATGTCCATTTTTGACAAGTCTGTGAAAAATGAATTTTTTTAAAGCTGATCCGAGAGGAATGTTATCTCGAGTTTTTTTTAACAGACTCTAGACCAATTCCAAAGAATTGTCTAAAAATATGGAGGTGGTGTATAGCTCCATTTGGATGCTGGAACAAATTTAAATGTCCATTTTTGACAATTTTGTGATAAATGAATTTTTTTAAAGCTGATCCGAAAGGAATTTCGTCTCGAGTTTTTTTTAACAGACTCTAGACCAATTCCAAAGAATTGTCTAAAAATATGGAGGTGGTGTATAGCTCCATTTGGATGCTGGAACAAATTAAAATGTCCATTTTTGACAAGTCTGTGAAAAATGAATTTTTTTAAAGCTGATCCGAGAGGAATGTTATCTCGAGTTTTTTTTAACAGACTCTAGACCAATTCCAAAAAATTGTCTAAAAATATGGAGGTGGTGTATAGCTCCATTTGGATGCTGGGACAAATTTAAATGTCCATTTTTGACAATTTTGTGATAAATGAATTTTTTTAAAGCTGATCCGAGAGGAATTTTTTTTCGAGCTTTTTTTAACAGACTCTAGACCAATTCCAAAGACCTGTCTAAAAATATGGAGGTGGTGTAAAGCAACATTTGGATGCTGGAACAAATTTAAATGTCAGTTTTTGACAATTTTGGGAAAAATGAATTTTTTTAAAGCTGATCCGAGAGGAATTTTTTTTCGAGCTTTTTTTAACAGACTCTAGACCAATTCCAAAGACCTGTCTAAAAATATGGAGGTGGTGTAAAGCTCCATTTGGATGCTGGAACAAATTTAAATGTCAGTTTCTGACAATTTTGGGAAAAATGAATTTTTTTAAAGCTGATCCGAGAGGAATTTTTTTTCGAGTTTTTTTTAACAGACTCTAGACCAATCTGAAAGACCTGTCTAAAAATATGGAGGTGGTGTAAAGCTCCATTTGGATGCTGGAATAAATTTAAATGTCAGTTTTTGACAATTTTGGGAAAAATGAATTTTTTTAAAGCTGATCCGAGAGGAATGTTATCTCGAGTTTTTTTTAACAGACTCTAGACCAATTCCAAAGAATTGTCTAAAAATATGGAGGTGGTGTATAGCTCCATTTGGATGCTGGAACAAATTTAAAGGTCCATTTTTGACAATTTTGTGAAAAATGAATTTTTTTAAAGCTGATCCGAGAGGAATGTTATCTCGAGTTTTTTTTAACAGACTCTAGACCAATTCCAAAGAATTGTCTAAAAATATGGAGGTGGTGTATAGCTCCATTTGGATGCTGGAACAAATTTAAAGGTCCATTTTTGACAATTTTGTGATAAATGAATTTTTCTAAAGCTGATCCGAAAGGAATTTCGTCTCGATTTTTTTTTAACAGACTCTAGACCAATTCCAAAAAATTGTCTAAAAATATGGAGGTGGTGTATAGCTCCATTTGGATGCTGGGACAAATTTAAATGTCCATTTTTGACAATTTTGTGATAAATGAATTTTTTTAAAGCTGATCCGAGAGGAATTTTTTTTCGAGCTTTTTTTAACAGACTCTAGACCAATTCCAAAGACCTGTCTAAAAATATGGAGGTGGTGTAAAGCTCCATTTGGATGCTGGAACAAATTTAAATGTCAGTTTTTGACAATTTTGGGAAAAATGAATTTTTTTAAAGCTGATCCGAGAGGAATTTTTTTTCGAGTTTTTTTTAACAGACTCTAGACCAATTTCAAAGACCTGTCTAAAAATATGGCGGTGGTGTAAAGCTCCATTTGGATGCTGGAATAAATTTAAATGTCAGTTTTTGACAATTTTGGGAAAAATGAATTTTTTTAAAGCTAATCCGAGAGGAATTTTTTTTCGAGCTTTTTTTAACAGACTCTAGACCAATTCCAAAGACCTGTCTAAAAATATGGAGGTGGTGTAAAGCTCCATTTGGATGCTGGAACAAATTTAAATGTCAGTTTTTGACAATTTTGGGAAAAATGAATTTTTTTAAAGCTGATCCGAGAGGAATTTTTTTTGAGCTTTTTTTAACAGTCTCTAGACAAATTTCAAAGACTTGTCTAAAAATATGGAGGTGGTGTAAAGCTCCATTTGGATGCTGGAACAAATTTAAATGTCCATTTTTGACAATTTTGTGATAAATGAATTTTTTTAAAGCTGATCCGAGAGGAATGTTATCTCGAGTTTTTTTTAACAGACTCTAGACCAATTCCAAAGAATTGTCTAAAAATATGGAGGTGGTGTATAGCTCCATTTGGATGCTGGAACAAATTTAAAGGTCCATTTTTGACAATTTTGTGAAAAATGAATTTTTTTAAAGCTGATCCGAGAGGAATGTTATCTCGAGTTTTTTTTAACAGACTCTAGACCAATTCCAAAGAATTGTCTAAAAATATGGAGGTGGTGTATAGCTCCATTTGGATGCTGGAACAAATTTAAAGGTCCATTTTTGACAATTTTGTGAAAAATGAATTTTTTTAAAGCTGATCCGAGAGGAATGTTATCTCGAGTTTTTTTTAACAGACTCTAGACCAATTCCAAAGAATTGTCTAAAAATATGGAGGTGGTGTATAGCTCCATTTGGATGCTGGAACAAATTTAAAGGTCCATTTTTGACAATTTTGTGATAAATGAATTTTTCTAAAGCTGATCCGAAAGGAATTTCGTCTCGATTTTTTTTTAACAGACTCTAGACCAATTTCAAAAAATTGTCTAAAAATATGGAGGTGGTGTATAGCTCCATTTGGATGCTGGGACAAATTTAAATGTCCATTTTTGACAATTTTGTGATAAATGAATTTTTTTAAAGCTGATCCGAGAGGAATTTTTTTTCGAGCTTTTTTTAACAGACTCTAGACCAATTCCAAAGACCTGTCTAAAAATATGGAGGTGGTGTAAAGCTCCATTTGGATGCTGGAACAAATTTAAATGTCAGTTTTTGACAATTTTGGGAAAAATGAATTTTTTTAAAGCTGATCCGAGAGGAATTTTTTTTTGAGCTTTTTTTAACAGACTCTAGACAAATTCCAAAGACTTGTCTAAAAATATAGAGGTGGTGTAAAGCTCCATTTGGATGCTGGAACAAATTTAAATGTCAGTTTTTGACAATTTTGGGAAAAATGTATTTTTTTAAAGCTGATCCGAGAGGAATTTTTTTCGAGCTTTTTTTAACAGACTCTAGACCAATTCCAAAGACCTGTCTAAAAATATGGAGGTGGTGTAAAGCTCCATTTGGATGCTGGAACAAATTTAAATGTCAGTTTTTGACAATTTTGGGAAAAATGAATTTTTTTAAAGCTGATCCGAGAGGAATTTTTTTTCGAGTTTTTTTTAACAGACTCTAGACCAATTTCAAAGACCTGTCTAAAAATATGGAGGTGGTGTAAAGCTCCATTTGGATGCTGGAACAAATTTAAATGTCCATTTTTGACAATTTTGTGATAAATGAATTTTTTTAAAGCTGATCCGAAAGGAATTTCGTCTCGAGTTTTTTTTAACAGACTCTAGACCAATTCCAAAGAATTGTCTAAAAATATGGAGGTGGTGTATAGCTCCATTTGGATGCTGGAACAAATTAAAATGTCCATTTTTGACAAGTCTGTGAAAAATGAATTTTTTTAAAGCTGATCCGAGAGGAATGTTATCTCGAGTTTTTTTTAACAGACTCTAGACCAATTCCAAAAAATTGTCTAAAAATATGGAGGTGGTGTATAGCTCCATTTGGATGCTGGGACAAATTTAAATGTCCATTTTTGACAATTTTGTGATAAATGAATTTTTTTAAAGCTGATCCGAGAGGAATTTTTTTTCGAGCTTTTTTTAACAGACTCTAGACCAATTCCAAAGACCTGTCTAAAAATATGGAGGTGGTGTAAAGCAACATTTGGATGCTGGAACAAATTTAAATGTCAGTTTTTGACAATTTTGGGAAAAATGAATTTTTTTAAAGCTGATCCGAGAGGAATTTTTTTTCGAGCTTTTTTTAACAGACTCTAGACCAATTCCAAAGACCTGTCTAAAAATATGGAGGTGGTGTAAAGCTCCATTTGGATGCTGGAACAAATTTAAATGTCAGTTTCTGACAATTTTGGGAAAAATGAATTTTTTTAAAGCTGATCCGAGAGGAATTTTTTTTCGAGTTTTTTTTAACAGACTCTAGACCAATCTGAAAGACCTGTCTAAAAATATGGAGGTGGTGTAAAGCTCCATTTGGATGCTGGAATAAATTTAAATGTCAGTTTTTGACAATTTTGGGAAAAATGAATTTTTTTAAAGCTGATCCGAGAGGAATGTTATCTCGAGTTTTTTTTAACAGACTCTAGACCAATTCCAAAGAATTGTCTAAAAATATGGAGGTGGTGTATAGCTCCATTTGGATGCTGGAACAAATTTAAAGGTCCATTTTTGACAATTTTGTGAAAAATGAATTTTTTTAAAGCTGATCCGAGAGGAATGTTATCTCGAGTTTTTTTTAACAGACTCTAGACCAATTCCAAAGAATTGTCTAAAAATATGGAGGTGGTGTATAGCTCCATTTGGATGCTGGAACAAATTAAAATGTCCATTTTTGACAAGTCTGTGAAAAATGAATTTTTTTAAAGCTGATCCGAGAGGAATGTTATCTCGATTTTTTTTTAACAGACTCTAGACCAATTTCAAAAAATTGTCTAAAAATATGGAGGTGGTGTATAGCTCCATTTGGATGCTGGGACAAAAATAAATGTCCATTTTTGACAATTTTGTGATAAATGAATTTTTTTAAAGCTGATCCGAGAGGAATTTTTTTTCGAGCTTTTTTTAACAGACTCTAGACCAATTCCAAAGACCTGTCTAAAAATATGGAGGTGGTGTAAAGCTCCATTTGGATGCTGGAACAAATTTAAATGTCAGTTTTTGACAATTTTGGGAAAAATGAATTTTTTTAAAGCTGATCCGAGAGGAATTTTTTTTTGAGCTTTTTTTAACAGACTCTAGACAAATTCCAAAGACTTGTCTAAAAATATAGAGGTGGTGTAAAGCTCCATTTGGATGCTGGAACAAATTTAAATGTCAGTTTTTGACAATTTTGGGAAAAATGAATTTTTTTAAAGCTGATCCGAGAGGAATTTTTTTTCGAGCTTTTTTTAACAGACTCTAGACCAATTCCAAAGACCTGTCTAAAAATATGGAGGTGGTGTAAAGCTCCATTTGGATGCTGGAACAAATTTAAATGTCAGTTTTTGACAATTTTGGGAAAAATGAATTTTTTTAAAGCTGATCCGAGAGGAATTTTTTTTCGAGTTTTTTTTAACAGACTCTAGACCAATTTCAAAGACCTGTCTAAAAATATGGAGGTGGTGTAAAGCTCCATTTGGATGCTGGAACAAATTTAAATGTCAGTTTTTGACAATTTTGGGAAAAATGAATTTTTTTAAAGCTGATCCGAGAGGAATTTTTTTTTGAGCTTTTTTTAACAGACTCTAGACAAATTCCAAAGACTTGTCTAAAAATATAGAGGTGGTGTAAAGCTCCATTTGGATGCTGGAACAAATTTAAATGTCAGTTTTTGACAATTTTGGGAAAAATGAATTTTTTTAAAGCTGATCCGAGAGGAATGTTATCTCGAGTTTTTTTTAACAGACTCTAGACCAATTCCAAAGAATTGTCTAAAAATATGGAGGTGGTGTATAGCTCCATTTGGATGCTGGAACAAATTTAAAGGTCCATTTTTGACAATTTTGTGATAAATGAATTTTTCTAAAGCTGATCCGAAAGGAATTTCGTCTCGATTTTTTTTTAACAGACTCTAGACCAATTCCAAAAAATTGTCTAAAAATATGGAGGTGGTGTATAGCTCCATTTGGATGCTGGGACAAATTTAAATGTCCATTTTTGACAATTTTGTGATAAATGAATTTTTTTAAAGCTGATCCGAGAGGAATTTTTTTTCGAGCTTTTTTTAACAGACTCTAGACCAATTCCAAAGACCTGTCTAAAAATATGGAGGTGGTGTAAAGCTCCATTTGGATGCTGGAACAAATTTAAATGTCAGTTTTTGACAATTTTGGGAAAAATGAATTTTTTTAAAGCTGATCCGAGAGGAATTTTTTTTCGAGTTTTTTTTAACAGACTCTAGACCAATTTCAAAGACCTGTCTAAAAATATGGAGGTGGTGTAAAGCTCCATTTGGATGCTGGAATAAATTTAAATGTCAGTTTTTGACAATTTTGGGAAAAATGAATTTTTTTAAAGCTAATCCGAGAGGAATTTTTTTTCGAGCTTTTTTTAACAGACTCTAGACCAATTCCAAAGACCTGTCTAAAAATATGGAGGTGGTGTAAAGCTCCATTTGGATGCTGGAACAAATTTAAATGTCAGTTTTTGACAATTTTGGGAAAAATGAATTTTTTTAAAGCTGATCCGAGAGGAATTTTTTTTGAGCTTTTTTTAACAGTCTCTAGACAAATTTCAAAGACTTGTCTAAAAATATGGAGGTGGTGTAAAGCTCCATTTGGATGCTGGAACAAATTTAAATGTCCATTTTTGACAATTTTGTGATAAATGAATTTTTTTAAAGCTGATCCGAGAGGAATGTTATCTCGAGTTTTTTTTAACAGACTCTAGACCAATTCCAAAGAATTGTCTAAAAATATGGAGGTGGTGTATAGCTCCATTTGGATGCTGGAACAAATTTAAAGGTCCATTTTTGACAATTTTGTGAAAAATGAATTTTTTTAAAGCTGATCCGAGAGGAATGTTATCTCGAGTTTTTTTTAACAGACTCTAGACCAATTCCAAAGAATTGTCTAAAAATATGGAGGTGGTGTATAGCTCCATTTGGATGCTGGAACAAATTTAAAGGTCCATTTTTGACAATTTTGTGAAAAATGAATTTTTTTAAAGCTGATCCGAGAGGAATGTTATCTCGAGTTTTTTTTAACAGACTCTAGGCCAATTCCAAAGAATTGTCTAAAAATATGGAGGTGGTGTATAGCTCCATTTGGATGCTGGAACAAATTTAAAGGTCCATTTTTGACAATTTTGTGATAAATGAATTTTTCTAAAGCTGATCCGAAAGGAATTTCGTCTCGATTTTTTTTTAACAGACTCTAGACCAATTTCAAAAAATTGTCTAAAAATATGGAGGTGGTGTATAGCTCCATTTGGATGCTGGGACAAATTTAAATGTCCATTTTTGACAATTTTGTGATAAATGAATTTTTTTAAAGCTGATCCGAGAGGAATTTTTTTTCGAGCTTTTTTTAACAGACTCTAGACCAATTCCAAAGACCTGTCTAAAAATATGGAGGTGGTGTAAAGCTCCATTTGGATGCTGGAACAAATTTAAATGTCAGTTTTTGACAATTTTGGGAAAAATGAATTTTTTTTTGAGCTTTTTTTAACAGACTCTAGACAAATTCCAAAGACTTGTCTAAAAATATAGAGGTGGTGTAAAGCTCCATTTGGATGCTGGAACAAATTTAAATGTCAGTTTTTGACAATTTTGGGAAAAATGAATTTTTTTAAAGCTGATCCGAGAGGAATTTTTTTTCGAGCTTTTTTTAACAGACTCTAGACCAATTCCAAAGACCTGTCTAAAAATATGGAGGTGGTGTAAAGCTCCATTTGGATGCTGGAACAAATTTAAATGTCAGTTTTTGACAATTTTGGGAAAAATGAATTTTTTTAAAGCTGATCCGAGAGGAATTTTTTTTCGAGTTTTTTTTAACAGACTCTAGACCAATTTCAAAGACCTGTCTAAAAATATGGAGGTGGTGTAAAGCTCCATTTGGATGCTGGAATAAATTTAAATGTCAGTTTTTGACAATTTTGGGAAAAATGAATTTTTTTAAAGCTAATCCGAGAGGAATTTTTTTTGAGCTTTTTTTAACAGTCTCTAGACAAATTTCAAAGACTTGTCTAAAAATATGGAGGTGGTGTAAAGCTCCATTTGGATGCTGGAACAAATTTAAATGTCCATTTTTGACAATTTTGTGATAAATGAATTTTTTTAAAGCTGATCCGAAAGGAATTTCGTCTCGAGTTTTTTTTAACAGACTCTAGACCAATTCCAAAGAATTGTCTAAAAATATGGAGGTGGTGTATAGCTCCATTTGGATGCTGGAACAAATTAAAATGTCCATTTTTGACAAGTCTGTGAAAAATGAATTTTTTTAAAGCTGATCCGAGAGGAATGTTATCTCGAGTTTTTTTTAACAGACTCTAGACCAATTCCAAAGACCTGTCTAAAAATATGGAGGTGGTGTAAAGCAACATTTGGATGCTGGAACAAATTTAAATGTCAGTTTTTGACAATTTTGGGAAAAATGAATTTTTTTAAAGCTGATCCGAGAGGAATTTTTTTTCGAGCTTTTTTTAACAGACTCTAGACCAATTCCAAAGACCTGTCTAAAAATATGGAGGTGGTGTAAAGCAACATTTGGATGCTGGAACAAATTTAAATGTCAGTTTTTGACAATTTTGGGAAAAATGAATTTTTTTAAAGCTGATCCGAAAGGAATTTCGTCTCGATTTTTTTTTAACAGACTCTAGACCAATTCCAAAAAATTGTCTAAAAATATGGAGGTGGTGTATAGCTCCATTTGGATGCTGGGACAAATTTAAATGTCCATTTTTGACAATTTTGTGATAAATGAATTTTTTTAAAGCTGATCCGAGAGGAATTTTTTTTCGAGCTTTTTTTAACAGACTCTAGACCAATTCCAAAGACCTGTCTAAAAATATGGAGGTGGTGTAAAGCTCCATTTGGATGCTGGAACAAATTTAAATGTCAGTTTTTGACAATTTTGGGAAAAATGAATTTTTTTAAAGCTGATCCGAGAGGAATTTTTTTTCGAGTTTTTTTTAACAGACTCTAGACCAATTTCAAAGACCTGTCTAAAAATATGGAGGTGGTGTAAAGCTCCATTTGGATGCTGGAATAAATTTAAATGTCAGTTTTTGACAATTTTGGGAAAAATGAATTTTTTTAAAGCTAATCCGAGAGGAATTTTTTTTCGAGCTTTTTTTAACAGACTCTAGACCAATTCCAAAGACCTGTCTAAAAATATGGAGGTGGTGTAAAGCTCCATTTGGATGCTGGAACAAATTTAAATGTCAGTTTTTGACAATTTTGGGAAAAATGAATTTTTTTAAAGCTGATCCGAGAGGAATTTTTTTTGAGCTTTTTTTAACAGTCTCTAGACAAATTTCAAAGACTTGTCTAAAAATATGGAGGTGGTGTAAAGCTCCATTTGGATGCTGGAACAAATTTAAATGTCCATTTTTGACAATTTTGTGATAAATGAATTTTTTTAAAGCTGATCCGAGAGGAATGTTATCTCGAGTTTTTTTTAACAGACTCTAGACCAATTCCAAAGAATTGTCTAAAAATATGGAGGTGGTGTATAGCTCCATTTGGATGCTGGAACAAATTTAAAGGTCCATTTTTGACAATTTTGTGAAAAATGAATTTTTTTAAAGCTGATCCGAGAGGAATGTTATCTCGAGTTTTTTTTAACAGACTCTAGACCAATTCCAAAGAATTGTCTAAAAATATGGAGGTGGTGTATAGCTCCATTTGGATGCTGGAACAAATTTAAAGGTCCATTTTTGACAATTTTGTGAAAAATGAATTTTTTTAAAGCTGATCCGAGAGGAATGTTATCTCGAGTTTTTTTTAACAGACTCTAGACCAATTCCAAAGAATTGTCTAAAAATATGGAGGTGGTGTATAGCTCCATTTGGATGCTGGAACAAATTTAAAGGTCCATTTTTGACAATTTTGTGA
This sequence comes from Ganaspis brasiliensis, assembly GCA_037103525.1. NCBI lineage: Eukaryota > Metazoa > Arthropoda > Insecta > Hymenoptera > Figitidae > Ganaspis > Ganaspis brasiliensis. The sequence continues at coordinate 2,707,107 of JAZKLR010000350.1, forward strand.
TAAATGAATTTTTCTAAAGCTGATCCGAAAGGAATTTCGTCTCGATTTTTTTTTAACAGACTCTAGACCAATTTCAAAAAATTGTCTAAAAATATGGAGGTGGTGTATAGCTCCATTTGGATGCTGGGACAAAAATAAATGTCCATTTTTGACAATTTTGTGATAAATGAATTTTTTTAAAGCTGATCCGAGAGGAATTTTTTTTCGAGCTTTTTTTAACAGACTCTAGACCAATTCCAAAGACCTGTCTAAAAATATGGAGGTGGTCTAAAGCTCCATTTGGATGCTGGAACAAATTTAAATGTCAGTTTTTGACAATTTTGGGAAAAATGAATTTTTTTAAAGCTGATCCGAGAGGAATTTTTTTTTGAGCTTTTTTTAACAGACTCTAGACAAATTCCAAAGACTTGTCTAAAAATATAGAGGTGGTGTAAAGCTCCATTTGGATGCTGGAACAAATTTAAATGTCAGTTTTTGACAATTTTGGGAAAAATGAATTTTTTTAAAGCTGATCCGAGAGGAATTTTTTTTCGAGCTTTTTTTAACAGACTCTAGACCAATTCCAAAGACCTGTCTAAAAATATGGAGGTGGTGTAAAGCTCCATTTGGATGCTGGAACAAATTTAAATGTCAGTTTTTGACAATTTTGGGAAAAATGAATTTTTTTAAAGCTGATCCGAGAGGAATTTTTTTTCGAGTTTTTTTTAACAGACTCTAGACCAATTTCAAAGACCTGTCTAAAAATATGGAGGTGGTGTAAAGCTCCATTTGGATGCTGGAACAAATTTAAATGTCAGTTTTTGACAATTTTGGGAAAAATGAATTTTTTTAAAGCTGATCCGAGAGGAATTTTTTTTTGAGCTTTTTTTAACAGACTCTAGACAAATTCCAAAGACTTGTCTAAAAATATAGAGGTGGTGTAAAGCTCCATTTGGATGCTGGAACAAATTTAAATGTCAGTTTTTGACAATTTTGGGAAAAATGAATTTTTTTAAAGCTGATCCGAGAGGAATGTTATCTCGAGTTTTTTTTAACAGACTCTAGACCAATTCCAAAGAATTGTCTAAAAATATGGAGGTGGTGTATAGCTCCATTTGGATGCTGGAACAAATTTAAAGGTCCATTTTTGACAATTTTGTGATAAATGAATTTTTCTAAAGCTGATCCGAAAGGAATTTCGTCTCGATTTTTTTTTAACAGACTCTAGACCAATTCCAAAAAATTGTCTAAAAATATGGAGGTGGTGTATAGCTCCATTTGGATGCTGGGACAAATTTAAATGTCCATTTTTGACAATTTTGTGATAAATGAATTTTTTTAAAGCTGATCCGAGAGGAATTTTTTTTCGAGCTTTTTTTAACAGACTCTAGACCAATTCCAAAGACCTGTCTAAAAATATGGAGGTGGTGTAAAGCTCCATTTGGATGCTGGAACAAATTTAAATGTCAGTTTTTGACAATTTTGGGAAAAATGAATTTTTTTAAAGCTGATCCGAGAGGAATTTTTTTTCGAGTTTTTTTTAACAGACTCTAGACCAATTTCAAAGACCTGTCTAAAAATATGGAGGTGGTGTAAAGCTCCATTTGGATGCTGGAATAAATTTAAATGTCAGTTTTTGACAATTTTGGGAAAAATGAATTTTTTTAAAGCTAATCCGAGAGGAATTTTTTTTCGAGCTTTTTTTAACAGACTCTAGACCAATTCCAAAGACCTGTCTAAAAATATGGAGGTGGTGTAAAGCTCCATTTGGATGCTGGAACAAATTTAAATGTCAGTTTTTGACAATTTTGGGAAAAATGAATTTTTTTAAAGCTGATCCGAGAGGAATTTTTTTTGAGCTTTTTTTAACAGTCTCTAGACAAATTTCAAAGACTTGTCTAAAAATATGGAGGTGGTGTAAAGCTCCATTTGGATGCTGGAACAAATTTAAATGTCCATTTTTGACAATTTTGTGATAAATGAATTTTTTTAAAGCTGATCCGAGAGGAATGTTATCTCGAGTTTTTTTTAACAGACTCTAGACCAATTCCAAAGAATTGTCTAAAAATATGGAGGTGGTGTATAGCTCCATTTGGATGCTGGAACAAATTTAAAGGTCCATTTTTGACAATTTTGTGAAAAATGAATTTTTTTAAAGCTGATCCGAGAGGAATGTTATCTCGAGTTTTTTTTAACAGACTCTAGACCAATTCCAAAGAATTGTCTAAAAATATGGAGGTGGTGTATAGCTCCATTTGGATGCTGGAACAAATTTAAAGGTCCATTTTTGACAATTTTGTGAAAAATGAATTTTTTTAAAGCTGATCCGAGAGGAATGTTATCTCGAGTTTTTTTTAACAGACTCTAGACCAATTCCAAAGAATTGTCTAAAAATATGGAGGTGGTGTATAGCTCCATTTGGATGCTGGAACAAATTTAAAGGTCCATTTTTGACAATTTTGTGATAAATGAATTTTTCTAAAGCTGATCCGAAAGGAATTTCGTCTCGATTTTTTTTTAACAGACTCTAGACCAATTTCAAAAAATTGTCTAAAAATATGGAGGTGGTGTATAGCTCCATTTGGATGCTGGGACAAATTTAAATGTCCATTTTTGACAATTTTGTGATAAATGAATTTTTTTAAAGCTGATCCGAGAGGAATTTTTTTTCGAGCTTTTTTTAACAGACTCTAGACCAATTCCAAAGACCTGTCTAAAAATATGGAGGTGGTGTAAAGCTCCATTTGGATGCTGGAACAAATTTAAATGTCAGTTTTTGACAATTTTGGGAAAAATGAATTTTTTTAAAGCTGATCCGAGAGGAATTTTTTTTTGAGCTTTTTTTAACAGACTCTAGACAAATTCCAAAGACTTGTCTAAAAATATAGAGGTGGTGTAAAGCTCCATTTGAATGCTGGAACAAATTTAAATGTCAGTTTTTGACAATTTTGGGAAAAATGAATTTTTTTAAAGCTGATCCGAGAGGAATTTTTTTTCGAGCTTTTTTTAACAGACTCTAGACCAATTCCAAAGACCTGTCTAAAAATATGGAGGTGGTGTAAAGCTCCATTTGGATGCTGGAACAAATTTAAATGTCAGTTTTTGACAATTTTGGGAAAAATGAATTTTTTTAAAGCTGATCCGAGAGGAATTTTTTTTCGAGTTTTTTTTAACAGACTCTAGACCAATTTCAAAGACCTGTCTAAAAATATGGAGGTGGTGTAAAGCTCCATTTGGATGCTGGAATAAATTTAAATGTCAGTTTTTGACAATTTTGGGAAAAATGAATTTTTTTAAAGCTAATCCGAGAGGAATTTTTTTTCGAGCTTTTTTTAACAGACTCTAGACCAATTCCAAAGACCTGTCTAAAAATATGGAGGTGGTGTAAAGCTCCATTTGGATGCTGGAACAAATTTAAATGTCAGTTTTTGACAATTTTGGGAAAAATGAATTTTTTTAAAGCTGATCCGAGAGGAATTTTTTTTGAGCTTTTTTTAACAGTCTCTAGACAAATTTCAAAGACTTGTCTAAAAATATGGAGGTGGTGTAAAGCTCCATTTGGATGCTGGAACAAATTTAAATGTCCATTTTTGACAATTTTGTGATAAATGAATTTTTTTAAAGCTGATCCGAAAGGAATTTCGTCTCGAGTTTTTTTTAACAGACTCTAGACCAATTCCAAAGAATTGTCTAAAAATATGGAGGTGGTGTATAGCTCCATTTGGATGCTGGGACAAATTTAAATGTCCATTTTTGACAAGTCTGTGAAAAATGAATTTTTTTAAAGCTGATCCGAGAGGAATGTTATCTCGAGATTTTTTTAACAGACTCTAGACCAATTCCAAAGAATTGTCTAAAAAGATGGAGGTGGTGTATAGCTCCATTTGGATGCTGGGACAAATTTAAATGTCCATTTTTGACAATTTTGTGATAAATGAATTTTTTTAAAGCTGATCCGATAGGAATTTTATCTTGAGCTTTTTTTAACAGACTCTAGACCAATTCCAAAGAATTGTCTTAAAATATGGAGGTGGTGTATAGCTCCATTTGGATGCTGGAACAAATTTAAATGTCCATTTTTGACAAGTCTGTGAAAAATGAATTTTTTTAAAGCTGATCCGAGAGGAATGTTATCTCGAGTTTTTTTTAACAGACTCTAGACCAATTCCAAAGAATTGTCCAAAAATATGGAGGTAGTGTATAGCTCCATTTGGATGCTGGGACAAATTTAAATGTCCATTTTTGACAATTTTGTGATAAATGAATTTTTATAAAGCTGATCCGAGAGGAATTTTATCTTGAGCTTTTTTTAACAGACTCTAGACCAATTCCAAAGAATTGTCTAAGAATATGGAGGTGGTGTATAGCTCCATTTGGATGATGGAACAAATTAAAATGTCCATTTTTGACAAGTCTGTGAAAAATGAATTTTTTTAAAGCTGATCCGAGAGGAATGTTATCTCGAGTTTTTTTCAACAGACTCTAGACCAATTCCAAAGAATTGTCTAAAAATATGGAGGTGGTGTATAGCTCCATTTGGATGCTGGAACAAATTTAAATGTCCATTTTTGACAATTTTGTGATAAATGAATTTTTTTAAAGCTGATCCGAAAGGAATTTCGTCTCGAGTTTTTTTTAACAGACTCTAGACCAATTCCAAAGTATTGTCTAAAAATATGGAGGTGGTGTATAGCTCCATTTGGATGCTGGAACAAATTAAAATGTCCATTTTTGACAAGTCTGTGAAAAATGAATTTTTTTAAAGCTGATCCGAGAGGAATGTTATCTCGAGTTTTTTTTAACAGACTCTAGACCAATTCCAAAAAATTGTCTAAAAATATGGAGGTGGTGTATAGCTCCATTTGGATGCTGGGACAAATTTAAATGTCCATTTTTGACAATTTTGTGATAAATGAATTTTTTTAAAGCTGATCCGAGAGGAATTTTTTTTCGAGCTTTTTTTAACAGACTCTAGACCAATTCCAAAGACCTGTCTAAAAATATGGAGGTGGTGTAAAGCTCCATTTGGATGCTGGAACAAATTTAAATGTCAGTTTTTGACAATTTTGGGAAAAATGAATTTTTTTAAAGCTGATCCGAGAGGAATTTTTTTTTGAGCTTTTTTTAACAGACTCTAGACAAATTCCAAAGACTTGTCTAAAAATATGGAGGTGGTGTAAAGCTCCATTTGGATGCTGAAACAAATTTAAATGTCAGTTTTTGACAATTTTGGGAAAAATGAATTTTTTTAAAGCTGATCCGAGAGGAATTTTTTTTCGAGTTTTTTTTAACAGACTCTAGACCAATTCCAAAGAATTGTCTAAAAATATGGAGGTGGTGTATAGCTCCATTTGGATGCTGGGACAAATTTAAATGTCCATTTTTGACAATCTTCTGATAAATGAATTTTTTTAAAGCTGATCCGAGAGGAATTTTATCTTGAGCTTTTTTTAACAGACTCTAGACCAATTCCAAAAAATTGTCTAAAAATATGGAGGTGGTGTATTGCTCCATTTGGATGCTGGAACAAATTAAAATGTCCATTTTTTACAAGTCTGTGAAAAATGAATTTTTTTAAAGCTGATCCGAGAGGAATGTTATCTCGAGTTTTTTTTAACAGACTCTAGACCAATTCCAAAGAATTGTCTAAAAATATGGAGGTGGTGTATAGCTCCATTTGGATGCTGGAACAAATTTAAATGTCCATTTTTGACAATTTTGTGATAAATGAATTTTTTTAAAGCTGATGCGAAAGGAATTTCGTCTCGAGTTTTTTTTAACAGACTCTAGACCAATTCCAAAGAATTGTCTAAAAATATGGAGGTGGTGTATAGCTCCATTTGGATGCTGGAACAAATTAAAATGTCCATTTTTGACAAGTCTGTGAAAAATGAATTTTTTTAAAGCTGATCCGAGAGGAATGTTATCTCGAGTTTTTTTTAACAGACTCTAGACCAATTCCAAAAAATTGTCTAAAAATATGGAGGTGGTGTATAGCTCCATTTGGATGCTGGGACAAATTTAAATGTCCATTTTTGACAATTTTGTGATAAATGAATTTTTTTAAAGCTGATCCGAGAGGAATTTTTTTTTTAACAGACTCTAGACCAATTCCAAAGACCTGTCTAAAAATATGGAGGTGGTGTAAAGCTCCATTTGGATGCTGGAACAAATTTAAATGTCAGTTTTTGACAATTTTGGGAAAAATGAATTTTTTTAAAGCTGATCCGAGAGGAATTTTTTTTCGAGCTTTTTTTAACAGACTCTAGACCAATTCCAAAGACCTGTCTAAAAATATGGAGGTGGTGTAAAGCTCCATTTGGATGCTGGAACAAATTTAAATGTCAGTTTTTGACAATTTTGGGAAAAATGAATTTTTTTAAAGCTGATCCGAGAGGAATTTTTTTTTGAGCTTTTTTTAACAGACTCTAGACCAATTTCAAAGACCTGCCTAAAAATATGGAGGTGGTGTAAAGCTCCATTTGGATGCTGAAATAAATTTAAATGTCAGTTTTTGACAATTTTGGGAAAAATGAATTTTTTTAAAGCTAATCCGAGAGGAATTTTTTTTCGAGCTTTTTTTAACAGACTCTAGACCAATTCCAAAGACCTGTCTAAAAATATGGAGGTGGTGTAAAGCTCCATTTGGATGCTGGAACAAATTTAAATGTCAGTTTTTGACAATTTTGGGAAAAATGAATTTTTTTAAAGCTGATCTGAGAGGAATTTTTTTTGAGCTTTTTTTAACAGTCTCTAGACAAAGTCCAAAGACTTGTCTAAAAATATGGAGGTGGTGTAAAGCTCCATTTGGATGCTGGAACAAATTTAAATGTCAGTTTTTGACAATTTTGGGAAAAATGAATTTTTTTAAAGCTGATCCGATAGGAATTTTTTTTCGAGCTTTTTTTAACAGACTTTAGACCAATTCCAAAGACCTGTCTAAAAATATAGAGGTGGTGTAAAGCTCAATTTGGATGCTGGAACAAATTTAAATGTCAGTTTTTGACAATTTTGGGAAAAATGAATTTTTTTAAAGCTGATCCGAGAGGAATTTTTTTTCGAGCTTTTTTTCACAGACTCTAGACAAATTCCAAAGACTTGTCTAAAAATATGGAGGTGGTGTAAAGCTCCATTTGGATGCTGGAACAAATTTAAATGTCAGTTTTTGACAATTTTGGGAAAAATGAATTTTTTTAAAGCTAATCCGAGAGGAATTTTTTTTCGAGCTTTTTTTAACAGACTCTAGACCAATTCCAAAGACCTGTCTAAAAATATGGAGGTGGTGTAAAGCTCCATTTGGATGCTGGAACAAATTTAAATGTCAGTTTTTGACAATTTTGGGAAAAATGAATTTTTTTAAAGCTGATCTGAGAGGAATTTTTTTTGAGCTTTTTTTAACAGTCTCTAGACAAATTCCAAAGACTTGTCTAAAAATATGGAGGTGGTGTAAAGCTCCATTTGGATGCTGGAACAAATTTAAATGTCAGTTTTTGACAATTTTGGGAAAAATGAATTTTTTTAAAGCTGATCCGAGAGGAATTTTTTTTCGAGCTTTTTTTCACAGACTCTAGACAAATTCCAAAGACTTGTCTAAAAATATAGAGGTGGTGTAAAGCTCCATTTGGATGCTGGAACAAATTTAAATGTCAGTTTTTGACAATTTTGGGAAAAATGAATTTTTTTAAAGCTGATCCGAGAGGAATTTTTTTTGAGCTTTTTTTAACAGTCTCTAGACAAATTTCAAAGACTTGTCTAAAAATATGGAGGTGGTGTAAAGCTCCATTTGGATGCTGGAACAAATTTAAATGTCCATTTTTGACAATTTTGTGATAAATGAATTTTTTTAAAGCTGATCCGAAAGGAATTTCGTCTCGAGTTTTTTTTAACAGACTCTAGACCAATTCCAAAGAATTGTCTAAAAATATGGAGGTGGTGTATAGCTCCATTTGGATGCTGGGACAAATTTAAATGTCCATTTTTGACAAGTCTGTGAAAAATGAATTTTTTTAAAGCTGATCCGAGAGGAATGTTATCTCGAGATTTTTTTAACAGACTCTAGACCAATTCCAAAGAATTGTCTAAAAAGATGGAGGTGGTGTATAGCTCCATTTGGATGCTGGGACAAATTTAAATGTCCATTTTTGACAAGTCTGTGAAAAATGAATTTTTTTAAAGCTGATCCGAGAGGAATGTTATCTCGAGTTTTTTTTAACAGACTCTAGACCAATTCCAAAGAATTGTCTAAAAATATGGAGGTGGTGTATAGCTCCATTTGGATGCTGGAACAAATTTAAATGTCCATTTTTGACAATTTTGTGATAATTGAATTTTTTTAAAGCTGATCCGAAAGGAATTTCGTCTCGAGTTTTTTTTAACAGACTCTAGACCAATTTCAAAGAATTGTCTAAAAATATGGAGGTGGTGTATAGCTCCATTTGGATGCTGGGATAAATTTAAATGTCCATTTTTGACAATTTTGTGATAAATGAATTTTTTTAAAGCTGATCCGAGAGGAATGTTATCTCGAGATTTTTTTAACAGACTCTAGACCAATTCCAAAGAATTGTCTAAAAAGATGGAGGTGGTGTATAGCTCCATTTGGATGCTGGGACAAATTTAAATGTCCATTTTTGACAATTTTGTGATAAATGAATTTTTTTAAAGCTGATCCGATAGGAATTTTATCTTGAGCTTTTTTTAACAGACTCTAGACCAATTCCAAAGAATTGTCTTAAAATATGGAGGTGGTGTATAGCTCCATTTGGATGCTGGAACAAATTTAAATGTCCATTTTTGACAAGTCTGTGAAAAATGAATTTTTTTAAAGCTGATCCGAGAGGAATGTTATCTCGAGTTTTTTTTAACAGACTCTAGACCAATTCCAAAGAATTGTCCAAAAATATGGAGGTAGTGTATAGCTCCATTTGGATGCTGGGACAAATTTAAATGTCCATTTTTGACAATTTTGTGATAAATGAATTTTTATAAAGCTGATCCGAGAGGAATTTTATCTTGAGCTTTTTTTAACAGACTCTAGACCAATTCCAAAGAATTGTCTAAGAATATGGAGGTGGTGTATAGCTCCATTTGGATGATGGAACAAATTAAAATGTCCATTTTTGACAAGTCTGTGAAAAATGAATTTTTTTAAAGCTGATCCGAGAGGAATGTTATCTCGAGTTTTTTTCAACAGACTCTAGACCAATTCCAAAGAATTGTCTAAAAATATGGAGGTGGTGTATAGCTCCATTTGGATGCTGGAACAAATTTAAATGTCCATTTTTGACAATTTTGTGATAAATGAATTTTTTTAAAGCTGATCCGAAAGGAATTTCGTCTCGAGTTTTTTTTAACAGACTCTAGACCAATTCCAAAGTATTGTCTAAAAATATGGAGGTGGTGTATAGCTCCATTTGGATGCTGGAACAAATTAAAATGTCCATTTTTGACAAGTCTGTGAAAAATGAATTTTTTTAAAGCTGATCCGAGAGGAATGTTATCTCGAGTTTTTTTTAACAGACTCTAGACCAATTCCAAAAAATTGTCTAAAAATATGGAGGTGGTGTATAGCTCCATTTGGATGCTGGGACAAATTTAAATGTCCATTTTTGACAATTTTGTGATAAATGAATTTTTTTAAAGCTGATCCGAGAGGAATTTTTTTTCGAGCTTTTTTTAACAGACTCTAGACCAATTCCAAAGACCTGTCTAAAAATATGGAGGTGGTGTAAAGCTCCATTTGGATGCTGGAACAAATTTAAATGTCAGTTTTTGACAATTTTGGGAAAAATGAATTTTTTTAAAGCTGATCCGAGAGGAATTTTTTTTTGAGCTTTTTTTAACAGACTCTAGACAAATTCCAAAGACTTGTCTAAAAATATGGAGGTGGTGTAAAGCTCCATTTGGATGCTGAAACAAATTTAAATGTCAGTTTTTGACAATTTTGGGAAAAATGAATTTTTTTAAAGCTGATCCGAGAGGAATTTTTTTTCGAGTTTTTTTTAACAGACTCTAGACCAATTCCAAAGAATTGTCTAAAAATATGGAGGTGGTGTATAGCTCCATTTGGATGCTGGGACAAATTTAAATGTCCATTTTTGACAATCTTCTGATAAATGAATTTTTTTAAAGCTGATCCGAGAGGAATTTTATCTTGAGCTTTTTTTAACAGACTCTAGACCAATTCCAAAGAATTGTCTAAAAATATGGAGGTGGTGTATTGCTCCATTTGGATGCTGGAACAAATTTAAATGTCCATTTTTGACAATTTTGTGATAAATGAATTTTTTTAAAGCTGATCCGAAAGGAATTTCGTCTCGAGTTTTTTTTAACAGACTCTAGACCAATTCCAAAGAATTGTCTAAAAATATGGAGGTGGTGTATAGCTCCATTTGGATGCTGGAACAAATTAAAATGTCCATTTTTGACAAGTCTGTGAAAAATGAATTTTTTTAAAGCTGATCCGAGAGGAATGTTATCTCGAGTTTTTTGTAACAGACTCTAGACCAATTCCAAAAAATTGTCTAAAAATATGGAGGTGGTGTATAGCTCCATTTGGATGCTGGGACAAATTTAAATGTCCATTTTTGACAATTTTGTGATAAATGAATTTTTTTAAAGCTGATCCGAGAGGAATTTTTTTTTTAACAGACTCTAGACCAATTCCAAAGACCTGTCTAAAAATATGGAGGTGGTGTAAAGCTCCATTTGGATGCTGGAACAAATTTAAATGTCAGTTTTTGACAATTTTGGGAAAAATGAATTTTTTTAAAGCTGATCCGAGAGGAATTTTTTTTCGAGCTTTTTTTAACAGACTCTAGACCAATTCCAAAGACCTGTCTAAAAATATGGAGGTGGTGTAAAGCTCCATTTGGATGCTGGAACAAATTTAAATGTCAGTTTTTGACAATTTTGGGAAAAATGAATTTTTTTAAAGCTGATCCGAGAGGAATTTTTTTTTGAGCTTTTTTTAACAGACTCTAGACCAATTTCAAAGACCTGCCTAAAAATATGGAGGTGGTGTAAAGCTCCATTTGGATGCTGAAATAAATTTAAATGTCAGTTTTTGACAATTTTGGGAAAAATGAATTTTTTTAAAGCTAATCCGAGAGGAATTTTTTTTCGAGCTTTTTTTAACAGACTCTAGACCAATTCCAAAGACCTGTCTAAAAATATGGAGGTGGTGTAAAGCTCCATTTTGATGCTGGAACAAATTTAAATGTCAGTTTTTGACAATTTTGGGAAAAATGAATTTTTTTAAAGCTGATCTGAGAGGAATTTTTTTTGAGCTTTTTTTAACAGTCTCTAGACAAAGTCCAAAGACTTGTCTAAAAATATGGAGGTGGTGTAAAGCTCCATTTGGATGCTGGAACAAATTTAAATGTCAGTTTTTGACAATTTTGGGAAAAATGAATTTTTTTAAAGCTGATCCGATAGGAATTTTTTTTCGAGCTTTTTTTAACAGACTTTAGACCAATTCCAAAGACCTGTCTAAAAATATAGAGGTGGTGTAAAGCTCAATTTGGATGCTGGAACAAATTTAAATGTCAGTTTTTGACAATTTTGGGAAAAATGAATTTTTTTAAAGCTGATCCGAGAGGAATTTTTTTTCGAGCTTTTTTTCACAGACTCTAGACAAATTCCAAAGACTTGTCTAAAAATATGGAGGTGGTGTATAGCTCCATTTGGATGCTGGAACAAATTTAAATGTCAGTTTTTGACAATTTTGGGAAAAATGAATTTTTTTAAAGCTAATCCGAGAGGAATTTTTTTTCGAGCTTTTTTTAACAGACTCTAGACCAATTCCAAAGACCTGTCTAAAAATATGGAGGTGGTGTAAAGCTCCATTTGGATGCTGGAACAAATTTAAATGTCAGTTTTTGACAATTTTGGGAAAAATGAATTTTTTTAAAGCTGATCTGAGAGGAATTTTTTTTGAGCTTTTTTTAACAGTCTCTAGACAAATTCCAAAGACTTGTCTAAAAATATGGAGGTGGTGTAAAGCTCCATTTGGATGCTGGAACAAATTTAAATGTCAGTTTTTGACAATTTTGGGAAAAATGAATTTTTTTAAAGCTGATCCGAGAGGAATTTTTTTTCGAGCTTTTTTTCACAGACTCTAGACAAATTCCAAAGACTTGTCTAAAAATATGGAGGTGGTGTAAAGCTCCATTTGGATGCTGGACCAAATTTAAATGTCAGTTTTTGACAATTTTGGGAAAAATGAATTTTTTTAAAGCTGATCCGAGAGGAATTTTTTTTCGAGCTTTTTTTAACAGACTCTAGACCAATTCCAAAGACCTGTCTAAAAATATGGAGGTGGTGTAAAGCTCCATTTGGATGCTGGAACAAATTTAAATGTCAGTTTTTGACAATTTTGGGAAAAATGAATTTTTTTAAAGCTGATCCGAGAGGAATTTTTTTTTGAGCCTTTTTTGACAGACTCTAGACAAATTCCAAAGACTTGTCTAAAAATATGGAGGTGGTGTAAAGCTCCATTTGGATGCTGGAACAAATTTAAATGTCAGTTTTTGACAATTTTGGGAAAAATGAATTTTTTTAAAGCTGATCCGAGAGGAATTTTATCTCGAGTTTTTTTTAACAGACTCTAGACCAATTCCAAAGACTTGTCTGAAAATATGGAGGTGGTGTAAAGCTCCATTTGGATGCTGGAACAAATTTAAATGTCAGTTTTTGACAATTTTGGGAAAAATGAATTTTTTTTAAAGCTGATCCGAGAGGAATTTTATCTCGAGCTTTTTTTAACAGACTCTAGACAAATTCCAAAGGCTTGTCTAAGAATATAAAGGTGGTGTAAAGCTCCATTTGGATGCTGGAACAAATTTAAATGTCAGTTTTTGACAATTTTGGGAAAAATGAATTTTTTTAAAGCTGATCCGAGAGAAATTTTTTTTTGAGCTTTTTTTAACAGACTCTAGACCAATTCCAAAGACTTGTCTAAAAATATGGAGGTGGTGTAAAGCTCCATTTGGATGCTGGAACAAATTTAAATGTCAGTTTTGACAATTTTGGGAAAAATGAATTTTTTTAAAGCTGATCCGAGAGGAATTTTTTTTCGAGCTTTTTTTAACAGACTCTAGACCGATTCCATAGACTTGTCTAAAAATATAGAGGTGGTGTAAAGCTCCATTTGGATGCTGGAAGAAATTTAATTGTCCATTTTTGACAATTTTTTAAAAATGAATTATTTAAAGTTGATCCGAGATGATTTTTATTGTCAAAAACTGACATTTAAATTTGTTCCAGCATCCAATTGGAGCTTTACACCACCTTCATATTTTTAGACAAATCTATGGAATTGGTCTAGAGTCTGTTAAAAAAAGCTCGAGATAAAATTCCTCTCGGATCAGCTTTAAAAAAAATTCATTTTTCCTAAAATTGTCAAAAACTGACATTTAAATTTGTTTCAGCATCCAAATAGAGCTTTACACCACCTCCATATTTTTAGACAAGTCTATGGAATTGGTCTAGAGTCTGTTAAAAAAAGCTCGAAAAAAAATTCCTCTCGGATCAGCTTTAAAAAAATTTATTTTTCCCAAAATTGTCAAAAACTGACATTTAAATTTGTTCCAGCATCCAAATGGAGCTTTACACCACCTTCATATTTTTAGACAAGTCTATGGAATTGGTCTAGAGTCTGTTAAAAAAAGCTCGAGATAAAATTCCTCTCGGATCAGCTTTAAAAAAAATTCATTTTTCCTAAAATTGTCAAAAACTGACATTTAAATTTGTTTCAGCATCCAAATAGAGCTTTACACCACCTCCATATTTTTAGACAAGTCTATGGAATTGGTCTAGAGTCTGTTAAAAAAAGCTCGAAAAAAAATTCCTCTCGGATCAGCTTTAAAAAAATTTATTTTTCCCAAAATTGTCAAAAACTGACATTTAAATTTGTTCCAGCATCCAAATGGAGCTTTACACCACCTTCATATTTTTAGACAAGTCTTTGGAATTGGTCTAGTGTCTGTTAAAAAAAGCTCGAAAAATTTCCTCTCGGATCACCTTTAAAAAAATTCATTTTTCCCAAAATTGTCAAAAACTGACATTTAAATTTTTTCCAGCATCCAAATGGAGCTTTACACCACCTCCATATTTTTAGACAAGTCTTTGGAATTGGCTTAGAGTCTGTTAAAAAAAACTCGAGATAAAATTCCTCTCGGATCAGCTTTAAAAAAATTCATTTTTCCCAAAATTGTCAAAAACTGACATTTAAATTTGTTCCAGCATCCAAATGGAGCTTTACACCACCTCCATATTTTTAGACAAGTCTTTGGAATTGGTCTAGTGTCTGTTAAAAAAAGGTCGAAAAATTTCCTCTCGGATCACCTTTAAAAAAATTAATTTTTCCCAAAATTGTCAAAAACTGACATTTAAATTTGTTTCAGCATCCAAATGGAGATATACACCACCTTCATATTTTTAGACAAGTCTTTGGAATTGGTCTAGAGTCTGTTAAAAAAAGCTCGAAAAAAAATTCCTCTCGGATCAGCTTTAAAAAAATTCATTTTTCCCAAAATTGTCAAAAACTGACATTTAAATTTGTTCCAGCATCCAAATGGAGCTTTACACCACCTCCATATTTTTAGACAAGTCTATGGAATTGGTCTAGAGTCTGTTAAAAAAAGCTCGAAAAAAAATTCCTCTCGGATCAGCTTTAAAAAAATTCATTTTTCCCAAAATTGTCAAAAACTGACATTAAATTTGGTCCAGCATCCAAATGGAGCTATACACCACCTCCATATTTTTAGACAATTCTTTGGAATTGGTCTAGAGTTTGTTAAAAAAAGCTCAAGATAAAATTCCTCTCGGATCAGCTTTAAAAAAATTCATTTTTCACAAAATTGTCAAAAATGGAGACTTTAATTTGTTCCAGCATCCAAATGGAGCTATACACCACCTCTATATTTTTAAAAAAGTCATTGGAATTGGTCTAGAGTCTGTTAAAAAAAGCTCAAGATAAAATTCCTTTCGGATCAGCTTTAAAAAAATTCATTTTTCACAAAATTGTCAAAAATGGACATTTAAATTTGTCCCAGCATCCAAATGGAGCTATACACCACCTCCATATTTTTAGACAATTTTTTGGAATTGGTCTAGAGTCTGTTAAAAAAAGCTTAAGATAAAATTCCTCTCGGATCAGCTTTAAAAAAATTCATTTATCACAAAATTGTCAAAAATGGACCTTTAAATTTGTTCCAGCATCCAAATGGAGCTATACACCACCTCCATATTTTTAGACAATTCTTTGGAATTGGTCTAGAGTCTGTTAAAAAAAACTCGAGATAACATTCCTCTCGGATCAGCTTTAAAAAAATTCATTTTTCACAAAATTGTCAAAAATGGACATTTAAATTTATCCCAGCATCCAAATGGAGCTATACACCACCTCCATATTTTTAGACAATTCTTTGGAATTGGTCTAGAGTCTGTTAAAAAAAACTCGAGACGAAATTCCTTTCGGATCAGCTTTAGAAAAATTCATTTATCACAAAATTGTCAAAAATGGACCTTTAAATTTGTTCCAGCATCCAAATGGAGCTATACACCACCTCCATATTTTTAGACAATTCTTTGGAATTGGTCTAGAGTCTGTTAAAAAAAACTCGAGATAACATTCCTCTCGGATCAGCTTTAAAAAAATTCATTTTTCACAAACTTGTCAAAAATGGACCTTTAAATTTGTTCCAGCATCCAAATGGAGCTATACACCACCTCCATATTTTTAGACAATTCTTTGGAATTGGTCTAGAGTCTGTTTAAAAAAACTCGAGATAACATTCCTCTCGGATCAGCTTTAAAAAAATTCATTTTTCACAAAATTGTCAAAAATGGACCTTTAAATTTGTTCCAGCATCCAAATGGAGCTATACACCACCTCCATATTTTTAGACAATTCTTTGGAATTGGTCTAGAGTCTGTTAAAAAAAACTCGAGATAACATTCCTCTCGGATCAGCTTTAAAAAAATTCATTTTTCACAAACTTGTCAAAAATGGACCTTTAAATTTGTTCCAGCATCCAAATGGAGCTATACACCACCTCCATATTTTTAGACAATTCTTTGGAATTGGTCTAGAGTCTGTTAAAAAAAACTCGAGATAACATTCCTCTCGGATCAGCTTTAAAAAAATTCATTTTTCACAAAATTGTCAAAAATGTACATTTAAATTTGTCCCAGCATCCAAATGGAGCTATACACCACCTCCATATTTTTAGACAATTCTTTGGAATTGGTCTAGAGTCTGTTAAAAAAAACTCGAGATAACATTCCTCTCGGATCAGCTTTAAAAAAATTCATTTTTCACAAAATTGTCAAAAATGGACATTTAAATTTGTCCCAGCATCCAAATGGAGCTATACACCACCTCCATATTTTTAGACAATTCTTTGGAATTGGTCTAGAGTCTGTTAAAAAAAACTAGAGATAACATTCCCCTCGGATCAGCTTTAAAAAAATTCATTTTTGACAGACTTGTCAAAAATGGACATTTAAATTTGTCCCAGCATCCAAATGGAGCTATACACCAACCTCTATATTTTT
Organism: Ganaspis brasiliensis; assembly: GCA_037103525.1. NCBI lineage: Eukaryota > Metazoa > Arthropoda > Insecta > Hymenoptera > Figitidae > Ganaspis > Ganaspis brasiliensis. The sequence goes on from JAZKLR010000350.1 coordinate 2,723,646, forward strand.
AGACAATTCTTTGTAATTGGTCTAGAGTCTGTTAAAAAAATCTCGAGATAACATTCCTCTCGGATCAGCTTTAAAAAAATTCATTTTTCACAGACTTGTCAAAAATGGACAATTTAATTTGTTCCAGCATCCAAATGGAACTATACACCACCTCCATATTTTTAGACAATTCTTTGGAATTTGTCTAGAGTCTGTTAAAAAAAGCTTAAGATAAAATTCCTCTCGGATCAGCTTTAAAAAAATTTATTTATCACAAAATTGTCAAAAATGGACATTTAAATTTGTCCCAGCATCCAAATGGAGCTATACACCACCTCCATATTTTTAGACAATTCTTTGGAATTGGTCTAGAGTCTGTTAAAAAAAGCTCAAGATAAAATTCCTCTGGGATCAGCTTTAAAAAAATTCATTTATCACAAAATTGTCAAAAATGGACATTTAAATTTGTCCCAGCATCCAAATGGAGCTATACACCACCTCCATATTTTTAGACAATTTTTTGGAATTGGTCTAGAGTCTGTTAAAAAAAGCTCAAGATAAAATTCCTCTCGGATCAGCTTTAAAAAAATTCATTTATTACAAAATTGTCAAAAATGGACATTTAAATTTGTCCCAGCATCCAAATGGGGCTATACACAACCTCCATATTTTTAGACAATTCTTTGGAATTGGTCTAGAGTCTGTTAAAAAAAACTAGAGATAACATTCCTCTCGGATCAGCTTTAAAAAAATTCATTTATCACAAAATTGTCAAAAATGGACCTTTAAATTTGTTCCAGCATCCAAATGGAGCTATACACCACCTCCATATTTTTAGACAATTCTTTGGAATTGGTCTAGAGTCTGTTAAAAAAAACTCGAGATAACATTCCTCTCGGATCAGCTTTAAAAAAATTCATTTTTCACAAAATTGTCAAAAATGGACATTTAAATTTATCCCAGCATCCAAATGGAGCTATACACCACCTCCATATTTTTAGACAATTCTTTGGAATTGGTCTAGAGTCTGTTAAAAAAAACTCGAGACGAAATTCCTTTCGGATCAGCTTTAGAAAAATTCATTTATCACAAAATTGTCAAAAATGAACCTTTAAATTTGTTCCAGCATCCAAATGCAGCTATACACCACCTCCATATTTTTAGACAATTCTTTGGAATTGGTCTAGAGTCTGTTAAAAAAAACTCGAGATAACATTCCTCTCGGATCAGCTTTAAAAAAATTCATTTTTCACAAACTTGTCAAAAATGGACCTTTAAATTTGTTCCAGCATCCAAATGGAGCTATACACCACCTCCATATTTTTAGACAATTCTTTGGAATTGGTCTAGAGTCTGTTAAAAAAAACTCGAGATAACATTCCTCTCGGATCAGCTTTAAAAAAATTCATTTTTCACAAAATTGTCAAAAATGTACATTTAAATTTGTCCCAGCATCCAAATGGAGCTATACACCACCTCCATATTTTTAGACAATTCTTTGGAATTGGTCTAGAGTCTGTTAAAAAAAACTCGAGATAACATTCCTCTCGGATCAGCTTTAAAAAAATTCATTTTTCACAAAATTGTCAAAAATGGACATTTAAATTTGTCCCAGCATCCAAATGGAGCTATACACCACCTCCATATTTTTAGACAATTCTTTGGAATTGGTCTAGAGTCTGTTAAAAAAAACTAGAGATAACATTCCCCTCGGATCAGCTTTAAAAAAATTCATTTTTGACAGACTTGTCAAAAATGGACATTTAAATTTGTCCCAGCATCCAAATGGAGCTATACACCAACCTCTATATTTTTAGACAATTCTTTGGAATTGGTCTAGAGTCTGTTAAAAAAATCTCGAGATAACATTCCTCTCGGATCAGCTTTAAAAAAATTCATTTTTCACAGACTTGTCAAAAATGGACAATTTAATTTGTTCCAGCATCCAAATGGAACTATACACCACCTCCATATTTTTAGACAATTCTTTGGAATTTGTCTAGAGTCTGTTAAAAAAAGCTTAAGATAAAATTCCTCTCGGATCAGCTTTAAAAAAATTTATTTATCACAAAATTGTCAAAAATGGACATTTAAATTTGTCCCAGCATCCAAATGGAGCTATACACCACCTCCATATTTTTAGACAATTCTTTGGAATTGGTCTAGAGTCTGTTAAAAAAAGCTCAAGATAAAATTCCTCTGGGATCAGCTTTAAAAAAATTCATTTATCACAAAATTGTCAAAAATGGACATTTAAATTTGTCCCAGCATCCAAATGGAGCTATACACCACCTCCATATTTTTAGACAATTTTTTGGAATTGGTCTAGAGTCTGTTAAAAAAAGCTCAAGATAAAATTCCTCTCGGATCAGCTTTAAAAAAATTCATTTATTACAAAATTGTCAAAAATGGACATTTAAATTTGTCCCAGCATCCAAATGGGGCTATACACAACCTCCATATTTTTAGACAATTCTTTGGAATTGGTCTAGAGTCTGTTAAAAAAAACTAGAGATAACATTCCTCTCGGATCAGCTTTAAAAAAATTCATTTATCACAAAATTGTCAAAAATGGACCTTTAAATTTGTTCCAGCATCCAAATGGAGCTATACACCACCTCCATATTTTTAGACAATTCTTTGGAATTGGTCTAGAGTCTGTTAAAAAAAACTCGAGATAACATTCCTCTCGGATCAGCTTTAAAAAAATTCATTTTTCACAAAATTGTCAAAAATGGACATTTAAATTTATCCCAGCATCCAAATGGAGCTATACACCACCTCCATATTTTTAGACAATTCTTTGGAATTGGTCTAGAGTCTGTTAAAAAAAACTCGAGACGAAATTCCTTTCGGATCAGCTTTAGAAAAATTCATTTATCACAAAATTGTCAAAAATGAACCTTTAAATTTGTTCCAGCATCCAAATGCAGCTATACACCACCTCCATATTTTTAGACAATTCTTTGGAATTGGTCTAGAGTCTGTTAAAAAAAACTCGAGATAACATTCCTCTCGGATCAGCTTTAAAAAAATTCATTTTTCACAAACTTGTCAAAAATGGACCTTTAAATTTGTTCCAGCATCCAAATGGAGCTATACACCACCTCCATATTTTTAGACAATTCTTTGGAATTGGTCTAGAGTCTGTTAAAAAAAACTCGAGATAACATTCCTCTCGGATCAGCTTTAAAAAAATTCATTTTTCACAAAATTGTCAAAAATGTACATTTAAATTTGTCCCAGCATCCAAATGGAGCTATACACCACCTCCATATTTTTAGACAATTCTTTGGAATTGGTCTAGAGTCTGTTAAAAAAAACTCGAGATAACATTCCTCTCGGATCAGCTTTAAAAAAATTCATTTTTCACAAAATTGTCAAAAATGGACATTTAAATTTGTCCCAGCATCCAAATGGAGCTATACACCACCTCCATATTTTTAGACAATTCTTTGGAATTGGTCTAGAGTCTGTTAAAAAAAGCTCAAGATAAAATTCCTCTCGGATCAGCTTTAAAAAAATTCATTTATCACAAAATTGTCAAAAATGGACATTTAAATTTGTCCCAGCATCCAAATGGAGCTATACACCACCTCCATATTTTTAGACAATTTTTTGGAATTGGTCTAGAGTCTGTTAAAAAAAGCTCAAGATAAAATTCCTCTCGGATCAGCTTTAAAAAAATTCATTTATCACAAAATTGTCAAAAATGGACATTTAAATTTGTCCCAGCATCCAAATGGGGCTATACACAACCTCCATATTTTTAGACAATTCTTTGGAATTGGTCTAGAGTCTGTTAAAAAAAGCTCAAGATAAAATTCCTCTCGGATCAGCTTTAAAAAAATTCATTTATCACAAAATTGTCAAAAATGGACATTTAAATTTGTCCCAGCATCCAAATGGAGCTATACACCACCTCCATATTTTTAGACAATTCTTTGGAATTGGTCTAGAGTCTGTTAAAAAAAACTCGAGATAACATTCCTCTTGGATCAGCTTTAAAAAAATTCATTTTTCACAGACTTGTCAAAATTGGACATTTAAATTTGTTCCAGCATCCACATGGAGCTATACACCACCTCCATATTTTTAGACAATTCTTTGGAATTGGTCTAGAGTCTGTTAAAAAAAGCTCAAGATAAAATTCCTCTCGGATCAGCTTTAAAAAAATTCATTTATCACAAAATTGTCAAAAATGGACATTTAAATTTGTCCCAGCATCCAAATGGAGCTATACACCACCTCCATATTTTTAGACAATTTTTTGGAATTGGTCTAGAGTCTGTTAAAAAAAGCTCAAGATAAAATTCCTCTCGGATCAGCTTTAAAAAAATTCATTTATCACAAAATTGTCAAAAATGGACATTTAAATTTGTCCCAGCATCCAAATGGGGCTATACACAACCTCCATATTTTTAGACAATTCTTTGGAATTGGTCTAGAGTCTGTTAAAAAAAGCTCAAGATAAAATTCCTCTCGGATCAGCTTTAAAAAAATTCATTTATCACAAAATTGTCAAAAATGGACATTTAAATTTGTCCCAGCATCCAAATGGAGCTATACACCACCTCCATATTTTTAGACAATTCTTTGGAATTGGTCTAGAGTCTGTTAAAAAAAACTCGAGATAACATTCCTCTTGGATCAGCTTTAAAAAAATTCATTTTTCACAGACTTGTCAAAATTGGACATTTAAATTTGTTCCAGCATCCACATGGAGCTATACACCACCTCCATATTTTTAGACAATTTTTTGGAATTGGTCTAGAGTCTGTTAAAAAAAACTCGAGACGAAATTCCTTTCGGATCAGCTTTAAAAAAATTCATTTATCACAAAATTGTCAAAAATGGACATTTAAATTTGTTCCAGCATCCAAATGGAGCTATACACCACCTCCATATTTTTAGACAATTCTTTGGAATTGGTCTAGAGTCTGTTAAAAAAAATTCGAGATAACATTCCTCTCGGATCAGCTTTAAAAAAATTCATTTTTCACAAAATTGTCAAAAATGGACATTTAAATTTGTCCCAGCATCCAAATGGAGCTATACACCACCTCCATATTTTTAGACAATTCTTTGGAATTGGTCTAGAGTCTGTTAAAAAAAACTCGAGATAACATTCCTCTCGGATCAGCTTTAAAAAAATTCATTTTTCACAGACTTGTCAAAAATGGACATTTAAATTTGTCCCAGCATCCAAATGGAGCTATACACCACCTCCATATTTTTAGACAATTCTTTGGAATTGGTCTAGAGTCTGTTAAAAAAATCTCGAGATAACATTCCTCTCGGATCAGCTTTAAAAAAATTCATTTTTCACAGTCTTGTCAAAAATGGACAATTTAATTTGTTCCAGCATCCAAATGGAGCTATACACCACCTCCATATTTTTAGACAATTCTTTGGAATTGGTCTAGAGTCTGTTAAAAAAAGCTCAAGATAAAATTCCTCTCGGATCAGCTTTAAAAAAATTCATTTATCACAAAATTGTCAAAAATGGACATTTAAATTTGTCCCAGCATCCAAATGGAGCTATACACCACCTCCATATTTTTAGACAATTCTTTGGAATTGGTCTAGAGTCTGTTAAAAAAAACTCGAGATAACATTCCTCTTGGATCAGCTTTAAAAAAATTCATTTTTCACAGACTTGTCAAAATTGGACATTTTAATTTGTTCCAGCATCCAAATGGAGCTATACACCACCTCCATATTTTTAGACAATTCTTTGAAATTGGTCTAGAGTCTGTTAAAAAAAACTCGAGATAACATTCCTCTCGGATCAGCTTTAAAAAAATTCATTTTTCACAGACTTGTCAAAAATGGACATTTAAATTTGTCCCAGCATCCAAATGGAGCTATACACCACATCCATCTTTTTAGACAATTCTTTGGAATTGGTCTAGAGTCTGTTAAAAAAATCTCGAGATAACATTCCTCTCGGATCAGCTTTAAAAAAATTCATTTTTCACAGACTTGTCAAAAATGGACAATTTAATTTGTTCCAGCATCCAAATGGAGCTATACACCACCTCCATATTTTTAGACAATTCTTTGGAATTGGTCTAGAGTCTGTTAAAAAAAGCTCAAGATAAAATTCCTCTCGGATCAGCCTTAAAAAAATTCATTTATCACAAAATTGTCAAAAATGGACATTTAAATTTGTCCCAGCATCCAAATGGAGCTATACACCACCTCCATATTTTTAGACAATTCTTTGGAATTGGTCTAGAGTCTGTTAAAAAAAGCTCAATATAAAATTCCTCTCGGATCAGCTTTAAAAAAATTCATTTATCACAAAATTGTCAAAAATGGACATTTAAATTTGTTCCAGCATCCAAATGGAGCTATACACCACCTCCATATTTTTAGACAATTCTTTGGAATTGGTCTAGAGTCTGTTAAAAAAAACTCGAGATAACATTCCTCTCGGATCAGCTTTAAAAAAATTCATTTTTCACAAAATTGTCAAAAATGGACATTTAAATTTGTCCCAGCATCCAAATGGAGCTATACACCACCTCCATATTTTTAGACAATTGTTTGGAATTGGTCTAGAGTCTGTTAAAAAAAACTCGAGATAACATTCCTCTCGGATCAGCTTTAAAAAAATTCATTTTTCACAGACTTGTCAAAAATGGACATTTAAATTTGTCCCAGCATCCAAATGGAGCTATACACCACCTCCATATTTTTAGACAATTCTTTGAAATTGGTCTAGAGTCTGTTAAAAAAATCTCGAGATAACATTCCTCTCGGATCAGCTTTAAAAAAATTCATTTTTCACAGACTTGTCAAAAATGGACAATTTAATTTGTTCCAGCATCCAAATGGAGCTATACACCACCTCCATATTTTTAGACAATTCTTTGGAATTGGTCTAGAGTCTGTTAAAAAAAGCTCAAGATAAAATTCCTCTCGGATCAGCCTTAAAAAAATTCATTTATCACAAAATTGTCAAAAATGGACATTTAAATTTGTCCCAGCATCCAAATGGAGCTATACACCACCTCCATATTTTTAGACAATTCTTTGGAATTGGTCTAGAGTCTGTTAAAAAAAGCTCAATATAAAATTCCTCTCGGATCAGCTTTAAAAAAATTCATTTATCAGAAAATTGTCAAAAATGGACATTTAAATTTGTCCCAGCATCCAAATGGAGCTATACACCACCTCCATATTTTTAGACAATTCTTTGGAATTGGTCTAGAGTCTGTTAAAAAAAACTCGAGATAACATTCCTCTCGGATCAGCTTTAAAAAAATTCATTTATCACAAAATTGTCAAAAATGGACATTTTAATTTGTTCCAGCATCCAAATGGAGCTATACACCACCTCCATATTTTTAGACATGTCTTTGGAATTGGTCTAGAGTCTGTTAAAAAAAGCTCGAGATAAAATTCCTCTCGGATCAGCTTTAAAAAAATTAATTTTTCCAAAAATTGTCAAAAACTGACATTTAAATTTCTTCCAGCAACCAAATATATCCTTAGAGCACATTATTATTTGTTGAGAAATTTTTTGCGGATATACTAGAGTATCTGAAAAAAGCCGGGAATGTATGTCGTTTCTGAAAGGCATTAGAAATTGAATTTTTACAGAAGTAAAAAAAAAAATTTTGACAAATCATGTAACGTCTGAAGTTTGGCGCGGAATACGTTTTCCTTTATTTTTCATTTGTTTTGAGCTATAATAAAAAAAAAAAATGTTGTGTGTTCATTGTTCGAACGAAACTTCAGCCACATTCATTTAAAATGTCAAATAGAAAACGGTAAGAAACCGGATGAAAACCATACACGCTTCCTATCCGTCCATATCTGAGTTATGTCCGGCAGTGCGACATAAATACGCTAGCATACGGTTTTCATCCGTCAATTATTAAATGCCTATTTTTTAAAGTTGGAAAAGTGAATCGCATCCGTTTTCACCCGACAATTGTCGGGCAATAGAAACTTAGAACTTTTTTTAGTTTAACAAGAGTGCGACATAAATACGGTTGTATACGGTTTTCATCCGCCAATTTTTTTATGTCTATTTTTTAAAGTTGGAAAAGTGAATCGTATCCGTTTTCACCCGGTAAGTGACGGACAATTGTAAATTAGAATTTTTTTAGTTAAACGAGAGTGCGACGTAAATACGCTTTTATACGGTTTTCATACGTCAATCTTTAAATGCCTATTATTTCTTAAAATTGGAAAAGTTAATCGCATCCGTTTTCACCCGACAATTGTCGGACAATAGTAACTTAGAACTATTTTAGTTAACCCAGAGTGCGACATAAATACGCTTGAATACGGTTTTCATCCGTCAATTTTTAAATGCCTATTTTTTAAAGTTGGAAAATTGAATTGTATCCGTTTTCACCCGACAATTGTAACTTAGAATTTTTTTTAGTTAAACAAGAGTGCAACATAAATACGTTTGTATACGGTTTTCATCCCTCAATTTTTTAATGTTAATTTTCGAATGTTGAAAGGGAGAATCCCTTAAGCAGGGAGAATCCCTTAAGCAAGGAGAATTAAATTTTCTTCGTACGACGAAAGTAGCTGTAACTAACTTTTTTTAAAATTTTAATATTTCGAGACGGTTAATTCGATTTTGATGAAATTTTGTATGTTATACTTGAAACCAGTCCTGCCTAGATGGTTAAACAAGATTTTAAAAATTTTTTAAATTTTTTCAAATCGGGGATGCGCCCGAGCTGATAGTGTTGCGTTGTGTTAGGGTCACAACACTTTGGCTGGTAGTGCATCGTATTGTAGCCTGCCACATTGGCGGATCCAGGAGGGCTACGGGTGCTTAGCCCCCCCCCCCCCCCAAAGCCTCATATTTAACAATTAGAGTGAGAGACATAGAACTATAGTGCTATCTCTTTCTCTCTCATGCAATACCACCTCCAAAAACCTTGTCTGGATCCGCCACTGGCATGCCACAACACGTTAGCTTAAGCTGGATCGTATCGTGGCAAGCCTTCCCTAATAAAAATTCCGGACTAATTCCGTACGAATTCCGGACGAATTCCAGACAAAACAGTCCGGTCTTATCTGGAATTAATCCGAAACGTGTCCGGAAATGATCCGAATTAGTCCGAAATTTGTCTGACACAAAAAATTTGATCTGAAATTAATCCGGAATAGTCCGAATCTTGTCCGGCAATTGATTTCGAAATTAATTATAATCAAAGTGAAGTCCGTTTTTTGTCCGGTCACGTCCGGAAACTGTCCGACACAAAATTTAAAATCCGCTTTAAGTCTGGTTCTAACTGGAATTAGTCCGGCATGCGATTCAGAAATTATTTTTAGTTAGAGAGAAGTCCGTTTTTAGTACGGACACGTCCGGAAACTGTCTGGCACAACAATCACAATCCGTTTTAAGTCTGGATTTATCTGGAATTAGTCCGGCAGTCCATTTAGAAAGTAATGTTAGTAAAAGTTAATACGGTTTTAAGACTGGTCAAGTCCGGCACAAAATTCACAATCTGCTTTAAGTCTGGTTTTATTTGGAACTAGTCCGGCAGTCAATTCTGAAATTATTTATGGTCTAAGTGAAATCTGATTCTAGTCTATTCACATCTGGCACCTGTCCCGCATAAATTTTAAATACGTTTTAAGTCTGGTTTTATCTTGAATTAGTCCGGCAGTCAATTCTGAAATTATTTATGGTCTAAGTGAAATCCGATTCTAGTCCGGTCACATCTGGCAGTTGTCCGGCATAAATTTTAAATCCGTTTTAAGTCTGGTTTTAACTGGAATGAGTCCGGCATTCGATTCAGAAATTATTTTTAGTTAGAGAGAACTCCGTTTTTAGTATGGACACGTCCGGAAACTGTCTGGCACAAAAATCACAATCCGTTATAAATCTGGATTTATCTGGAATTAGTCCGGCAGTCCATTTAGAAATTAATGTTAGTGAAAGTTAAGTCCGTTTTAAGACTGGTCAAATCCGGCAACTGTCTGGCACAAAATTCACAATCTGCTTTAAGTCTGGTTTTATCTGGAATTAGTCCGGCAGTCAATTCCGGAATTATTTATGGTCTAAGTGAAATCCGATTCTAGTCCGTTCATATCCGGCAGTTGTCCGGAATAAATTTTAAATCTGTTTTAAGTCTGGTTATATCTGTAATTAGTTCGGCTGTCAATTCTGAAATTATTTATAGTCATCCTATTTTCCCTTCCCCGTTCGCTCACCTCCGAATTCCGGTGATTTTGGAGATTCATTGATTTGGAAATTTTCTTAGAACATGCGGAACATTCAATTATATTTTATATGCGACTTTTCTGTTTTTTAATCCCGTCTGAAAGCAGTAAAATATCTGCAAAAGCATTCATTTTCTGTTAGTAGCGAATTGAGCTAATTAAAGGAAATTAGAAATCTGAAATGTTTTTATAATTCGCTAATGTTTATTGGATGGTGACATCTAAACAAATTTGCAATGGATCTTAGAAAAATAGAAAATTTTATTGCTTTTAATTATAGGAAGTCGGAAAATAGTTGCATTAAAAATAATTCAATTTCTGAATGATTTTCTTTTACTTTCGCTTCAAAAGATTCTGAAATTTCGTCAGTTAAATTGGCTCGCTGCATTTTCTAAGAACATCTCCATCTTTTTAACTATTTTTTTATTTCGCCCTTTTTACCGGAATACGGAAAAAGTCTGGCATATCTTTTACAATCCAGAAAGAGTCAAGTGAATGGCAAGGAGTCTGGTGAAGTTTGGGTATAAGTCAGTACTCGTTTTTAAATCCAGAAAGAGTCCTGTTTAGTGCAAAAATATTCCTGCATTCTTTTTGCGATCCGGAGAAGCCAGACAAATACTGTTTTTATCCGTCACATGTTTTTAAATCTAGATTATAGTACGATTTATTAAGAAAATAGGAAACACATTTTTTAAAACAAATTTTTCTTGAGGTCTTTTAGCCATGTCGTGATGTGTCGTTGTAATGAAAATGATAATAAATAAAAGTAACATTTGGACAAAAAAAACAGATTACAAAAAACGGATTTCAGTTAGACCATTAATAATTTCGGAATTGACTGCCGTACAATTTTCGGATGTGAACGGACGAAAAACGGATTTTAGTTAGACTATAAGTAAATTCGGAATTAAGTACCGGATAAATTCCAGACTAAACCAGACTTAAAGCGGATTGTGAAATTTGTACCTGACAGTTTCTGGACGTGACCGGACTAAAAACGGACTTCACTTTAACTAAAAATAATATCTAAATGAATTGTCGGACTAATTCCAGATAAAACCCGACTTAAAATGGATTGTAAAGTTTGTGCCGGATAGTTGCCGAACTTGACCGGTCTAAAAACGGATTTCACACTTGAGCTATAAATAGATTCCGAATCCATTTTTTATTTGCAGTAAAACCCTCACATATCGGATTCCAAGGGTCTGAGAATTTTTTTCGATATAAGCAGGAATTCTATTTATTCGGGTAAAAATTCATTATATTTAAATTCAAGGACCGGCAAAAATATCTGATATAAGCGGGAATCCGATATATAGGGTCCGATATACGTGGGTCCTACTGTATTTTCAATATGTCTCTTGTTACCGTGTAATAAAGTGAACTCTATCCGGATTTAAAAACGAGTGCTCGATTATGTCCGTACTTTGCCGTTCTCTTTTAGAATTATAAAAAGAATGCTGGATTATTTTCATACTAAACCAGACGCTATCCGAATGTGAAAGCAATTGCCGTATTATTTTCATACTAAACCAGACTCTTTCCGGATTTGAAACGTGTGCCGGATTATATCCGTACTGTACCGAACTCTTTCCGTATTGTAAAACGAATGTCGGATTATTTTCGTACATACTCCGGGTTCTATTTGGAATTAAGAATTATTGACGGATTATATCCGTACTTTACCGGAATCTTTCCGGATTTAATCCACAGATTACTTGTATGTTTGATTTAACAAGTTGAACTTCAGAGCTCGTATAGCTCAGTCGGTTTAGGTTCTGCGTTGCGTGCGTAACATCCCGTGTTCGATTCCCCTCATGCGTGCGATTTTTCTTCTTTAATATAACTGTTGTATATAATCGTTGTAATAAATGTATGAATATTTGTGTAATGTTAAGTTCCAAACATTGTTTAAAAATAACTTAAACAATTAAAAAAAATTTTTTTTTTTGCTTTTCCGACTAATTCCGGATGAAGCCGGACTAAATCCGGATTACAAAAAAGTTTATCTAGATTAGTTCCGGACTCTACCGGACTACATCCGGATTTAACCAACGATTAGGACCGTATTTGTTCCGGACTGTACCGGACCACATTCGGATTTAAACAACGCTCCGGACCAGATTTGTTCCGGATTGTACCGGACTACTTTTGGATTTAAACAACACTTCGGACCAGATTTGTTCCAGACTGTACCGGACTTATATCCGGATTGTATACGGCCGGATTTATTTCGGATAAGACCGGACTAAATTCCGTGCCAAAAACCTACGTTAAATCGGACACTTTCGGACTAATTCCAGATCCGGAATTAATCCGGACTTCTCCGGAATTTTGTCTGGAATTCGTCCGGAATTCATCAGGATTTCGTCCGGATTTTTTAGTAGGGTTGAACACGATAGACTTAGCTGAGTTGTATTGTGTCCGGCCACAACACGATAGACTTTGCTGAGTCGTATCGTGTCAGACTTCAACACGATATGCTCAGAAAAATCACATCGTGGCTATTCACAACACTTCAATTCATATATTTGATAGTATCGTTGCAGACCACAACAAAATAGCTATTTATGAATCGTAAAGTGTGCAACACGTTAGGAATTAGTCAAATTTTCAGATTGAGATGAAGTAAGCGTCGCGTCGCCTTGTCGTATCGCCCCCACCACCACAATTCTATGTCGACTGACGGCGAAGGCTCTCCGCGTCTATCAGGGGCGGTTTTAGGCAAAATGTTCGGGAGGGGCGATATATGGGATAGAAAGAGATAGCACCATAGTGCCATCTCTCTCTCTCTCTTATACAAATATAAGATTCTCGGAGGGGGGGCGGTCGCCCCAATCGCCCCCACGTAAAACCGCCACTGGCGTCTATCTTCTTATTGTTTTCATAGTAATGTTTGTATGCAACCTTGAAAGGGAAAATTGATAAATATGCTTCCCAATTAATAATGCCTAAATGATTACAAGCCTTTTATTGAATAAATACTTGCACAATAGAGTTCTCATTAACAAATAGACGTTTAAAATTGTTTTATTGAACAAATATATGCGCACTAGTTTTTTTATTAACAAATAAATGCTCACTATTTTTTTGGAACACAAATATATGCGCACAAGTGTTTTCATTAAAAAATAGATGCGCACTAATTTATTAACGCACAAATATATGAGCACAAGTGATTTATTGAATAAATTCTTGCGCAATAGTGTTTTAATTTACAAGTAAATGTTCAAAATTGTTTTATTGAACAAATATATGCTCAATACTTTTCTAACGCCAATATTTACCGAGCTAGTTATATTTTTACTTATAAGTAATTTAATGACAGAAAAATAATTATTAGTTGAATCCATTAACTTTCATGTTTAAGGAAATGTGGATACCAAAAAAGCCTATGCGGAAAAGAGGACCGTGAATCAAATGATGATTTTTTACATTAAAAACAAGGTGCTACAGAAAAAAAAGTATATATATTTTTTATTGACCAAGTGTAGGTTGTAGGTAATAAAAAACTAAAAAGAATGGTATATATTAAATCTCTGATACATCTCCAAAATCTGGTTTTAGACCCAAAAAACCGTTTTTATCAGGTAAATTCATTAACATAATACCTCGTAACTTGGTCATTTTTTTGTCCGATTGTAAATTTGTTTTCCATTTTGAAGCTGAAAATCAGACCTTTAAAACTATATAAGATTTTTTTATCCTATGTAAGAAACGAGTACTGAAGGTAAGCGTTAAAAGTTAACGGAAAAGCGTTAACAGTTAACGAAAAAGGATACTTTAATACCTGGTTCCTTGGTTAGGGACAGAAGGTATTCGTTAAAAGTTATAGGAAAAGGAAACTCTTAGCTCATTATACAAATTACTTTAAAATTAAAATTTTATTTCTTAATACAAACAATAGACTACCTGCAGGGTGTCATTATCGTTCAAGCCAATCCTTGCATTATGGGGGTTGATTGGTTTTGGAAAAGAGATAGACTTTTTTAGCTTTAACGTAAAGAGAGACAAATACATTAGTGCGTGTTATTGCAGTGCGTGGTATTAAAAGTTATTAATGAATAGAACTTAATTGTGTATAATGTGGAAGTGAATAATGCGTATTATTGTGTATTTTTTATTATGTGTTTATAATAGAAATGTGTTTAATGTGAAAGTGTATAGTATTAATATGCTTATTGTTTATTAAGAGTTTGTTTTGAATAGTTCTTAATACAGTGAACAAAAAGTGTTTATCATAGAAGTGAACTGTAAGTGTTAAATAATAAATAATAAAGTGACTCTAATAATAAAAATACAGTAAAAATTAAATGTGAAAAGTGACAGTGATTCAAATGAAAGTGTGCAAAATGTGTTGACTAAAGTAATAATATTTAGAAAGTGTTTACATTTTTTATTTCCTTCTTATTTTCAATAAATAAGGTAAAAATATGACACAATAGCATGAAACAATGAGATAAGATAAACATGTGAAACAATAAGAGAGATTAGGTAAAGAGATGAGATAATAAGATAAGCTAAATAGATATGAGATAAACATATTAGAGTTTCCATACCAAAAAGATCAAAGTTGCAAGTCAAGTTTTTGATTTTAATCAAAGTTGGTCAATTTGTAGTATTTAGGAGTAGTAATAACTTAGTCAAGTATTTTTGAAAAATTGCCAAAATTTTAGGAATTACGTCACTTTGAATTTTTTACCCTTTATTTTTGGAAATTCTTGTCATTTAAAGAGTTTATAACCGATTTCAATAAAATTTATAGGGTGTATATAAAAAACTATAAGGTTTTTAATAAAATTGAAGTAGATTTAAAAACTTCAAAAATTCATGTAGAAAAACACAAACAAAAATTTTAAACCTTTTTTTTCTATGTGTGCTAATTCATACTTTTTATTTTCGTCACAATATAATGAAAGCTTTTTATTTTACGTTTATTTAAAAAAAATTGATGGATCGGCAAAAGAGTATTAAGCTTCACGTCTTCTATCCTATGAGCATAACGATTTATGAGTTTTATTTGTTTTTAAAAATACTGTAAATGAATAAACTACAATGATTTATTCCTGACTACTATCTATGAATATTATAAGAAATAAATAAATATTTTTAAATAAATAACCAATGGTAGTGTCAAGAAGTTTAAAAGTAGATTTCATTCAATTAATTTTGCAGCAAGGCAGACAGAAATTAAAATGCAATTTGAAGGTGATAAATTTGCAGATCTGAATTAATAGTCTAACAATTGTGAAACAATGAAAAATGTATATTACAAATTTTCCTTTGTCGAAAGTAACACAAAAAACTGTGAGGCATAAAAATATGGATATTCGTGGATATTTAAATTTAGCATCCATATATTGAAACTTAGTATTTAGATATTTAAACATAATACCTCGATATTAAAATTAGTATATTTTAATATCGTGGATAGTAAGTTTAAAGATCTGTTTCTTCCAGTGAGGTACGAAAAAGCGTTGCAGATTAATTTAGTCTAAATTTACTTCTAAATTCTAAGATTGGTTTCGGTAAAATGAATAATTTTTAATATATTTATAGTTACCTACTGTTGGAATGACTATCCAACATAGGGCAGTTTCCCCTAAATAACTGTTAGCAGTAGACCAGAAAATTTATACAACTATACATTTATAACTATATACTTATTTACAAAATCATTCGACTTAATGTGGTTACCAGGACCATTTTAACGTTTTGCTTTTCAAGCAACCTTCTTTTTGAGCAGATTTCTGGATATCTACAGTTTTTGCATCAATGGAAGCAGAAAATTAATTGCAAAAAATTTTCCAAGATACTTTGCAAACAATTTTGAAGTTTCTCTGCAAACGATTTTCTGCTTTCATTGACACAAACACTGTAGATATACAGAAATCTGCTGTATAAAAGAAGTTTACTCGAAAAGCAAAACGATGAAATAGTCCCGGCAACCGCATGAAGTCGAATAATCTTGTAAATATGTATATATATATATATATATGTATAATTGTAAATACGTTTTGGTCTATTTTTAACAATAATTTACGTAGTATGGATGAGCTTCAACAATAGCGAAACCAAAAAATTGTTTCAATTTTTTCTTTTTACTTTTTTTAATTTTTAAAAATAAATTAATAGGAATAACTACTAGGCTTAAAGTGTAAGTCACAAAAAACCAATGGTTGGAGTTTAGTAGTAAAGTAAGATTAAATTAATTTGCAACGCTTTTTTATGCCTTACAGTTTTTTGAGTTACTGTCCAGGCCCGTAGACAGAAATTTTTGTCGAAAAAAGTTTCAACGAATAAAATTTTTTTGGGGGGGCCCGGTCCCCCTGGGCCCTCCCTAGCTACGTACCTGTTACTGTTGCCAAAGAAAAATTTGTATAATACATTATTCATTGTTTCACAATTGTTAGACTATTAATTCAGATCGGCAAATTTATCACCTTCAATTGCATTTAAATTTCTGTCTTACTTGCGGTAAAATTAATTGAATGAAAACTACTTTTAAACTTTTTGACACTACCAGTGGTTATTTATTCATAAATATTGATTTATTTCTTATAATGTTCATAGGTAGTAGTCAGGAATAAATCATTGTAGTTTATTGATTTACAATATTTTTAAAAACAAATAAAACTCAAAAATCGGCTCATAGGATAGAAGACGTGAAGCGTAATACTCTTTTGCCGATATCTCGAGAACTAAGAGACCCCCTCCATCAATTTTTTTTTAAATAAAGGTAAAATAAAAAGCTTTCATTATATTGTGACGAAAATAAAAAATATGAATTAGCACACATAGAAAAAAAGGTTTAAAATTTTTGTTTGTGTTTTTCTACATGAATTTATGAAGTTTTTAAATCTACTTCAAATTTATTAAAAACCTTATAGTTTTTTATATACACCCTATAAATTTCATTGAAATCGGTTATAAACTCTTTAAATGACAAGAATTTCCAAAAATAAAGGGTAAAAAATTCAAAGTGACGTAATTCCTAAAATTTTGGAAATTTTTCAAAAATACTTGACTAAGTTATTACTAACCCTAAATACTACAAATTGACCAACTTTGATTAAAATCAAAAACTTGACTTGCAACTTTGATCTTTTTGGTATGGAAACTCTCTCTTTGAATTTGCATTTGCTCAAATATTCAACTCCCCGAAATCGCATTTGTTGGAACAAATAAATCCTCGAATTCTCCTTTGCCTAAACTTTCAACTGATTTAAGTCGCATGTGTCTAAACTTTCAACTCCTATATCTCGCATTTGTCCAAACTCTTAAGTCCCCAAACTTGCATTTGTGAAAACTCATGAGTCCCTAAACTCGCATTTGGCCGAACTCTTATGGACTCAAACTCTCATCTGGCAGAACTCTTTACTATTCAAACTCGCATTTGGTCGAACTGTTATATTACCGAATTCGCATTTGTCAAAACATTCAACTCTCGGAACTATCATTTGTCAAATTCCTTAATTCACAGACTTCACAAATCCGGGAACTCGCCTTTGTCTTACTCTCGGAAAGTAGCCCTCTAAAGGAGCTTTCTGATTTGCTGGTAATGTTTCCGGTAAAGTGACCCGCCAATCAGAAGACTCCCTTAGAGAGGCTGCTTTCAGAGGCTTGGACAAATGCGAGTTTGGAGATTTCTGAAGTCTGTGAGTTAAGAAACTTGACAAATGATAGTTCGGAGAGTTGAATGTTTGCCAAATGCGAATTCGATGATATAAAAGTTCGACCAAATGCGAGTTTGGATAGTTAAGAGTTCTGACAAATACGAGTTTAGGTACTTAAGAGTTCGGACAAATGCGAGTTTGGGGAGTTGAATATTCGAGCAAATGCAAATTCAGAGAGATGCATGTTTTGAAAAATGCGAATTTGGAGTATTGTAATTTTAGACAAATGCAATTTCGAAGAGTTGAAAGTTTGGACAAATGCAAGCGCAGAAAGTTGAAAGTTTCTAAAAATGCGAGCTTGGAGATTTGAATGTTTTGACAATTGCAAGTTCGGGTTTTCGAAAGTTCGGACACATGCAAATTTCGATAGTTAGAGTTTTTGACAAATGCCAATTCGGGAGATTTAAAGTTTAGACAAATAAGATGTCAAGAAGTTCAACGTTTCGACAATTGTGAGTTGGGGTAGTTGAACTTTTTAACAAACGCGAGATCCAGGAGTTAGAATTCCCTTATGAAAAATAAGTATTGGATTAAGTATTGGATTGAGTATTGGGAGCAAGTATTGGATTAAGTATTGGATTAAGTATTGGAATAAGTATTGAAGTATTGGAATAAGTATTGGTTTGAGTATTGGAAACTCCAATACTTTTTTCGCCAAACATTTTTAAAATTTTTACTGGTTGCGCACAAAGTTTCTATGGTTCCCAGCTCTGCGCAGTAGTTTTTTTGTTAATTTAATACATAGAAATACATGGAATGCAAAATCACAGTTCCACAGAAAATTAAAAAAAAATTTGTTTAAAAATATGTTACGCGAAAATAGTATTGGAGTTTCCAATACTTAATCCAATACTTAATCCAATACTTATTTTTCATAAGGGAAGTTCGGATGAATGGTAGTTCAGTTATTTAGAAGTTTTGAAAAATTCGAGTTCAATACGAGTTCGAGGAATTGAAAGTTCGGACAAATGCTAGTTCAGTTATTTAGAAGTTTTGAAAAATTCGAGTTCCGGCAATTAAAAGTTCAGACAATTGCGAGTTCGGTGAGTTGAGATTTTGAATACTTGAATATAGACTAATTGCGAGTTCGGGCATTTGGGTTCTGGAGGAAATGCAGGCGACTCAAGCATGTAATTAGGATAAGTTTTAAAAATATTCGTCTTCGGTGGGTTTGAACAGATGATCATGTTCAGAAATGACTCAAATATAAAATATGCAATTGTAACATATTGTAATAAAAATTTTTATTGTCCAGAAAATCATATACTTAGGATAAGGGTTGAAAATATTTGTATTTTGTAAGTTTCAAGGGATAAACCTGTTTAGAAATGACATGTTATCATTTGTTAGACTGGAATAAAAAATATGCAATAGTAAGTTATTGCGATAAAAATTCTTATTATTCAGACAATCATATAATTAGAATAAGGATTGAAAGGTTTCGTACATGAAGTAGGATAAGGAGATGAAACGCCTGTAGTTTGTCGCTGGAAAACTTGACACCAATCAGGGGGGTCCCAGTAGTACAGGTCTTTTTTTCCCTGTTGACAACAGCACTAGCTGTGGTGATTTTTGTAACTATAATTTATCACGTGACCATATCACATGTACACAAGACACAGCCACGCACACAACGAAAATTAATTCTACTTTTCCCCTGAAGGGGCGCATAGTCGGCAGGGAAAAAGCAAAGCTGTCTACTGTGACCCCCCTATATGGGGGCCAGTAAAAATACGTCGTTTCATCTCCTTATCCTACTTCATGGTTTCGTATTTTGTGCGTTTAAAAAGATGAACATATTCAGAAATGAGATGTTATCATTCGTGAAAGTCTAATAAATAATATGCAACAGTAACGTATTGCAATAAAAATTCTTATTGTTCAGAAAAGCATATAATTAAGATAAGGGTTAAAAAGACTAGTATTCGGTAAGATCAAAGACACATACATGTTTAGAGGTAACATGTACTCATTTTGGAGAGTCCCATAGATAATATGCAAGAGCAACTTATTAGGATAAAAATTCTTATTGTTCAGAAAAAGCATATAATTAGGATTAGGGTTAAAAATAATCGTATTTGGTGTTTTTATAGGGATGAACATGTTTAGAAATCACATGTTGTCATTTGTAAGACTCTAATTAAAAAAATGCACCACGGTGTTAGCTCAGTTGGTTAAGGTCCTTTACTCTACGGTTGCCCCAAGTCAAGCGTCAAGGTTGCTTGGTTCGCGCCCCGGGGAGCCTGGGATTTTTTCCGGCTGTGAGATTACTTCAGTGGAAGGTAAAAACGTCGAGGTATAATGATATGCACTGTCGGTAATCGACCTGTGCAGATCACTACAACTCGACTGTCGATAAACTGGTTGTATTCAGGTGAGATTTTTCTATAGTTTTCCCTCTCCACTGGCGAGAAAACCCAATATACCAGGTGGTCCAGGCAAATGCGAGTACTTCTAATTTCAAGCCGTTCTGTAGACGCAAAAACACTTAAAGAATATATACAAAAAGTACAATTCTAGGAACTCCCTACGGGGGACACTCATTGGGCCAGTAAGGTCGTTAAAACGAGTGTATAATAACTAAAAAAAAATGCAATAGTAACTTATTGCGATAAAAATTCTTACTGTTCAGAGAAGCATATAATTAGGATAAAGGTTAAAAATATTTGCCCTCGGTGGGTTTGAACAGATGATCATGTTCAGAAATGACATGTTGTCATTTGTGAGACTCCAATAAAATCTCTTGCCATGTTCTCAGTTTAAAAGTCTAATCTGTTCTCGTTAAACCATTTTTGATCTCTTGTCTCACGCTTTGGCATTTTATTATGTCTCAAGGTGTTTTTTATCAATAAGGTCATGCTCAAATCGATGTTATGGCATTTCTCATTTGTATGAATGCATTTTCTCAAGTGCGTAAAATTGTTTCTCGTCGGAAAACTATTGTTTGTCTCTCAAACATGTAGCGTTGAATATCTCAAGGTTTTCTCGCAGTGTTCTTTCTCAAAAAGGATGTTCTCACTAGTGTAAAAAAGGGCGTTCTCAATTGTATTGTGAAAGTGTGGCGTGAATTCATTTAAAGATAAAGGACAATTTTTTGGAAAAGAACTTGGTCTCTCAACTGAATGGACAAAGGGCATGACAGTGTGTAGTGTGCACGTATATATTCTGTTTAATTCTTATACATTTTGACCACGGAATATCTTACAATAAAAGGTACATCTCATAATCAAGGTTTTTTTCTTTTCTCAGTGAAAAACTTTTCGACCTTTTCCTCTCACCAGGTATTGCTCAAAATATAAGTCCATCGAGCCGGATTAAAGGTCGAAAACAGTGCGCAAGAATTTACGTAAAATAAATTAAGTGAAAAGTTTCGTGGCCAGTGGGTCGGACTCATAGTGAAGGAAATTATCAAATAGTGTCGACGGCATACACGCCTTGTGGTAGTTCTCAGTGCTTGCCATTTTCTTTCCACATTTTTATTTGAATTTCATCGTCACCATTGAAGAAGGACTTTCACCACAAAAATTCAGTATCGTTAAGTATTGTTTTTATCATTAACACACACATTTAATCTTTTGTCTAAACAATAAAATTTGTTTTGGCGTATTCAGAGAATTTAAGATCTTTGTAAGTATTTACATATGCTAGTTTGTTCAATAAATTTCAAAAAGGGTTTATATATAAAAATTGTTGTAATGATTGTAAAAAATTCCAGACCAAATTCTACTTTCCTTTTTCATTGAAAACTGAAATATTCTGAATTAATAGAATAGAGACTTGGCTCATTCACCACTCCGTGACGAGTTAAAACTAAATTGATTATTTGCTGCGAACTGCTATTTATTAAAATATAAATTCCAATCAACTATTAATATTTTAAATAAATAATCGGTTCGTCACAAGTAAATTATAAGAAATCTCATTTGTCCAAAAAAGCATTTATCAGAAATCCCTTTTGTCCGAAAGTTAAATTATCAGAAATTTAATTTCTCCGAAAATGCATTTACCAGGAATCTCGTTTGTCCGAAAGGTAATTTATCAGAAATCTAATTCATCTAAAATTGTATTTATAAGAAATTTAATTTATCCGAATTAGCATTTATCTGAAATCTCATTTGTCAAAAAATTGAATTATCAAGAATTTCATTTATTAAATATTACATTTATAAGTAATCTCAATTGTAAGGATTTTCAATTATCGAAAATCTAATTTGTTCATAAATAAATTTACCAGAAATCTCCCATATCCGAAATAGCATTTATCAGAAATCTAGTTTTCGCAACATTGTATAAATGAAATTCTTGATAATTCAATTTTTTGACACATGAGATTTCAGATAAATGCTATTTCGGATAAATTAAATTTCTGATGAATACAATTTTGAATAAATTAGATTTCTGATAAATTACAATTTAGACAAACGAGATTTCTGGTAAATGCATTTTCGGAGAAATTAGATTTCTGATAACACAGGCACACAAAAAAACTAAAGTTCTCTGATCTGGGTATGACACTAATATTTTCCTATGTATTTTGATGCGCTGAATCTGAATCCGTCAACAGAATTGACCCATCACGTCACGTTTTGACCCTAACCTCAAAATCAATAAAATGACAGTTTTTGTTCATTAGAATCTGAACCCGACTTAACTTTATTACATGCCTAAGGCCAATAGAAAGTCTGATTTATGACCTTTAAAATGCTTTTTTAAAAATTGTTCTACGATGATTTTTAACGGAGATATGGTATGTTTTTCATAAAATAATTTTTTTCCATAATTCACTATTCACGCGTTTTTAACATTTTAAAAAAATCATATATTACGTAAAACCTCATATCTCCGTTAAAAATCATCGTAGAACAATTTTTAAAAAATCATTTTAAAGGTCATAAATCAAGCTTTCTATTGGCCCTAGGCATGCATTAAAGTTAAGTCGGGTACAGATTCTAATGAAAAAAAACTGTTATTTTATTGATTTTGAGGTTAGGGTCAAAACGTGACGTGGTGGGTCAATTCTGTTGACGGATTCGGATTCAGCGCATCAAAATACATAGGAAAATATTGGTCTCATACCCAGATCAGAGAACTTTAGTTTTTTTGTGTGCCTGTGTAATTTAACTTTCGGACAAAAGAGATTTCTGAGAAATGCTTTTTTAGATAAATAAAGTTTCTGATAAATGCAATTTCTGATAAATTAAATTTCTGATAAATGCAATTTTGGACAAATGAGATTTCTTATAATTTACTTTTAGGACAAATTAGATTTTTGACAATTTATCTTTTAAACAAACGAGATTTCTGATATATGCAATTTCTGATAAATAAGACTTCAGATAAATGGAATTTCGAACTAATGAAATTTCTGATAAATGTAAGTTTGAACAAATGAGATTTCTGATAATTAAAATATCTGTCAAATTAGATTTTTGTTAAATGAATTATCAAACAATTAAGATTTCTGATAAATGTAATTTCGAATAGATGCAATTTCCTAGAAATTCAATTTCGGAAAAATTAGATTACTTATAAATGATATTTAGGACAGATGAGACTTCTGATAAATGCTTTTTATAATAAATGAAATTTTTGATAATTTAACTTTCGGTCTAATGAGATTTCCGATAAATGCAATTTTTGATAAAAGAGGTTTCTGACAATTGAAATTTCTGAAAAATTAGATTTTTGTTAGATGCAATTTTGGACAAATAAGATTTTCGATAAATACGTTTTTGTATGTATGACATTTCTGATAATTGAAATTTCTGTTAAGTAAGGTTTTTAGTAAATGGCATTGCCCACAAATTAGATTTCTGATAAATACAATTTCGAGTGGATGCGATTTCTGAGAAATTCAATTTCGGAAGCATTAAATTTCTGATAAATGCAATTTCGGACAAATGCCGTTTCTGAAAAATGCAATCTCAGAAACATTAGATTTCTGATAAATGCAATTTTTGATAAAGAAGAATTTAGATAATTCAAATTACTGACAAATTAGATTTTTATCAATGCAATTTCGGACAATTAAGATTCTTAATAATGCATATTTGGCGTCATTTTATCAACCATGGGATCTTATTGAAAGGTACTCTTCTCTCACTAAATTATTGAGGATAACCTCAATTTGTTTTAAATTTTTTAAATTGCTCAAGGGAAACTCATAGGCTTCTCTCACCAATCTTCTCAATCCTAAGGATTTAGAGCACTCAAGGAATTTTTGGACTCAAGTTACTCAAGAAGCATTTTTTCTAAGTGAACTCAAGGACCTCAAGAGAGGTATACTATTTCCAACTCTGACCCATTTTTCAGACTCACGGCATTCATTGATTATCAAGGAATACTTAGAGTTGGAGGTTGACTCAAATTCTGTCCCAGGTGCGAATTGTCTGTCGGCCCACGGTCGGGCCAACTAGCAAAATGATAACGGTTCGCCGACCAACGGTACTGATAGTCGGCCCAACTACTGAGCCCAAAGTTAGGCCAACCTCAAAGCCCAGAGTTACGCCAACCAAAAAGTCGGCTTAACTACTGACCCCAAAGTCGGGCCGACTACTGTTCCCAAAGTTGGCCCAACTATTCATCCCAAAGTTGGGCCAACCAGCAAAATGATTACGGTTCGCCGACCAACGGTATTCATAGTCGGGCCAACTACTGCTCCCGAAGTTGGCCCAACTACTCATCCCAAAGTTAGGCCAAACTACTACTTTATCTAAATTTGATCATTAATTAAAGTACATATAATTACATAATACAGTTTATAAATTCAATAACATAAATATTAATAGTTTAAATTACATATATTATTAGAACCTGAAACAGAAAAACTTTTGTAGTCACGAAGATTCGAACCCTGGTCCTCCAGCTGACAGTCCAGTACGCTATGCACCATAGTATCACTGATTGCAATAAGAAATTATAAATCAACTATATAGCTTAACTCATTACCGCCTATTCTTAGAGAGACTCAGATATTAAATAATTGAATACTGGAATGATGACCATGGACCAAATAATGATTTTTGACGTTAATAATTGTTTAAAAAATAATTTGTTTAAACTAATTGTTATAAACAAATAGAAATAAGATGAAAATTATTAAAAATAAATCGCGGCAATTGATAGTAAAGAAAAAATTACAAAATAAACAAAGTGATTTTTTAAAATTTCCAATTCTGTATATTTTAAATAGTTAATAAATAATGACAATGACTCTGTACTCATCTCAGCTTACGCTTAGGAATACATTGATATTAAAAAACGATTATTGGAAAGAGAAGAGTGGAATAAATGATGACTTTGAAGTTAAAAATTGTTTGAAAATTAATTTGTTTAAACAAATTTTTATAAACAAATGGAAGAAAAATAGAAAAATCAGGTCTGCTACTGATTTATCGCTGATTTAAATCATCGCTTCATCATTTATTATAAGATTACAACATTCAATAAATAAATGTCTATTTCTTTGTAAACTTAATTATTATTTCCAAAACATTTTTGATTGTCAACAAGTTTTAAGATTGATTTTAGAAGTGTTTTAAGACTATTATTATTAAAATATTTTTGGTTTAATTTTCCTAAACTTCTTATTGTTGAAATATTTTTACATTTCTTCTGTAAACTTCTTTTTTATCTATTTAAATTAAAAAAAATATTTTTGCTACTTTTTGATTATGCTAAATAAATTAATAAATAACCTTTTAATGTTTCTAAAAAAAATCAATGATTTTCCCCAACGATCGGGGAAACTCTGGGCAAGGTTGGGCCGACCTCCAAATTTAGAGTCTTTTAAACTGTGTTTTACAAAGTTTCCCCAACGGTCGGGGAAACTCTGGACAAGGTTGGGCGGACCTCTAAATTTAGAGTCTTATAACCTGGGTTTTACAAAGTTTCCCCAACGGTCGGGGAAACTCTGGGCAAGGTTGGGCCGACCTCTAAATTTAGAGTCTTTTAACCTGGGTTTCAGGGTAAAATCCCATGTGAGCAGAAAGCGTAAAACCGAAAGCAGAAATCATGAGAGTGAGAGAGGTAGGTAGATATCACTGTCTCTCTCACTCTCATGATTTTCTACTTTTGGTTTTGCGCTTTCTGCTCACATGGGATTTTACCCTTACAAAGTTTCCCCAACGGTCGGGGAAACTCTGGGCAAGGTTGGGCCGACCTCCAAATTTAGAGTCTTTTAAACTGTGTTTTACAAAGTTTCCCCAACGGTCGGGGAAACTCTGGGCAAGGTTGGGCCGACCTCCAAATTTAGATTCTTTTAAACTGTGTTTTAGAAAGTTTCCCCAACGGTCGGGAAAACTCTGGGCAAGGTTGGGCCGACCTCTAAATTTAGAGTCTTTTAACCTGTGTTTTACAGAGTTTCCCCAACGGTCGGAGAAACTCTGGGCAAGGTTGGTCCGACCTCCAAATTTAGATTTTTTTAAACTGTGTTTTAGAAAGTTTCCCCAACGGTCGGGGAAACTCTGGGCAAGGTTGGGCCGACCTCTAAATTTAGAGTCTTTTAAACATTGTTTTACAAAGTTTTCCCAATGGTCGGGGAAACTCTGGGCTAGGTTGGGCCGACCTCTAAATTTAGAGTCTTTTAAACATTGTTTTACAAAGTTTCATCAATGGTCGGGGAAACTCTGGGCAAGGTTGGGCCGACCTCTAAATTTAGAGTCTTTTAAACTGTGTTTTACAAAGTTTCCCCAACGGTCGGGGAAACTCTGGGCAAGGTTGGGCCGGCGGTCGGGAAAACTGCGAGTGCCACAGTTGGCTTGCAGAGTCGGCCTAACTTTGGGAACTTGAAAAAAAATATAGTTGGGCCAACTCTGGCAGACGTAACTACTCATGTCAGAGTTGTGCCGACCTTGGCCCGATGGACAAACTCTGGCTGCCGACCAAAATTCGCACTTGGGGTGATCTAAATCATGAAAGTAAGCATCCTGCTATTTTACCTAAGGATTCAGCTCTCACTCGTCTTATCATCGGAGATGTTTATCAAAGAACTCTTCACTGTGGAACTCAGCTCACACCATCGACAACGTGAAATTCGAGCTTAACAGCTAATGGGCCAGCTGTCCACTACAAGCACTGAAAAAATTATAGTGCAACTTCCGAACTATGCTTAGTGCTGCTGTAACACTATAACCCAGGTGCGAATTTTGGTCGGCAGCCAGAGTTTGTCCGTCGGGCCAAGGTCATCACAACTCTGGCATGCGTAGTTACGTCTGCCAGAGTTGGCCCAACTATATTTTTTTTCAAGTTCCCAAAGTTGGGCCGACTCTGCAAGCCAACTGTGGCACTCGCAGTTTTCCCGACCGTTGGCAAAACTCCGTAAAACATAGTTTAGGGGACTTTAATTTTAGAGGTCGGCCCAACCTTGCCCAGACTTTCCCCGACCGTTGGGCAAACTTTGTAAAACACAGTTCAAAAGACTCTAAATTTAGAGGTCGGCCCAACCTTGCCCAGAGTTTTCCCGACAGTTGGCAAAACTCCGTAAAACATAATTTTGAGGACCTTAATTTTAGAGGTCGGTACAACCTTGACCAGAGTTTTCCCGACCGTTGGGGAAACTCTGTAAAACACAGGTTAAAAACTCTAAATTTAGAGGTCGGCCCAACCTTGCCCAGACTTTCCCCGACGGTTGGGCAAACTTTGTGAAACACAGTTTAAAAAACTCTAAATTTAGAGGTTGGCCCAACCTTGCCCAGACTTTCCCCGACCGTTGGGCAAACTTTGTAAAACACAGTTCAAAAGACTCTAAATTTAGAGGTCGGCCCAACCTTGCCCAGAGTTTTCCCGACAGTTGGCAAAACTCCGTAAAAAGCCTAACGCACAATGAATCGTAATCGCTAATCCTTAATCGTAAGAATGAGAAGAAGTAGGACACACATATATCTCTGTCCTGCTTCCTCTCATTATTACGATTAAGGATTAGCGATTACGATTCATTGTGCTTTAGGCTAAACATAATTTTGGGGACCTTAATTTTAGAGGTCGGTACAACCTTGACCAGAGTTTTCCCGACAGTTGGGGAAACTCTGTAAAACACAGGTTAAAAACTCTAAATTTAGAGGTCGGGCCAACCTTGCCCAGACTTTCCCCGACCGTTGGGGAAACTTTGTAAAACACAGTTTAAAAGACTCTAAATTTAGAGGTCGGCCTAACCTTACCCAGAGTTTCCCCGACCGTTGGCAAAACTCCGTAAAACATAATTTGGGGGACCTTAATTTTAGAGGTTGGCCCAACCTTGCCCAGTGTTTTTCCGACTGTCGGCAAAACTCCATAAAACATAGTTTGTGGGACTTTAATTTTAGAGGTCGGCCAAACCTTGCCCAGAGTTTCCCCGACCGTTGGGGAAAATCATTGATTTCTCTTAGAAACATCAAAAATGTCATTTATTAATTTATTTAGCATAATTAAAAAGTAGCAAAAAATTTTTTTTTCAATTTAAATAGATAAAAAATAAGTCAACAGAAGAAATGTAAAAATCTTTCAACAATAAAAAGTTTAGGAAAATTAAACCAAAATATTTTAATAATAATAGTCTTAAAACAGTTCTAAAATCAATTTTAAAAAATTGTTGACAATTAAAAATGTTTAGGAAAGAATAATTAAGTTTACAAAGAAATAGACATTTATTTATTGAATGTTATAATCTTATAGTAAATGATGATGCGATGATTTAAATCAAAGTGATAAGTCAGTAGTAGTCCTGATTTTTTTATTTTTCTTCCATTTGTTTATAAAAATTTGTTAAAACAAATTAATTTTCAAACAATTTTTAACTTCAAAGTCATCATTTATTCCACTCTCCTCTTTCCAATAATCGTTTTTTAATATCAATGTATTCCTAAGCGTAAGCTGAGATGAGTACAGAGTCATTGTCATTATTTATTAACTATTTAAAATATACAGAATTGAAAATTTTACAAAATCACTTTGTTCCTTTTGTAATTTTTTCTTTACTATCAATTTCCGCGAATTATTTCTAATAATTTTCATCTTATTTCTATTTGTTTATAACAATTTGTTTAAACAAATTATTTTTTAAACAATTATTAACGTCAAAAATTATTATTTGGTCCATGGTCATCATTCCAGTATTCAATTATTTAATATCTGAGTCTCTCTAAGAATAGGCGGTAATGAGTTAAGCTATATAGTTGATTTATAATTTCTTATTGCAATTAGTGATACTACGGTGCATAGCGTACTGGACTGTCAGCTGGAGGACCAGGGTTCGAATCTTCGTGACTACAAAAGTTTTTCTGTTTCAGGTTCTGATAATATATGTAATTTAAACTATTAATATTAATGTAATTGAATTCATAAATTGTATTATGTAATTATATGTACTTTAATTAATGATCAAATTTAGATAAAGTAGTAGGTTGGCCTAACTTTGGGATGAGTAGTTGGGCCAACTTCGTGAGCAGTAGTTGGCCCGACTATGAATACCGTTGGTCGGCGAACCGTTATCATTTTGCTGGTTGGCCCAACTTTGGGATGAATAGTTGGGCCAACTTTGGGAACAGTAGTCGGCCCGACTTTGGGCTCAGTAGTTGGGCCGACTATCAGTACCGTTGGTCGGCGAACCGTTATCATTTTGCTAGTTGGCCTGACCTACGGCATGCAGAGTCTGACGCACTGCCGCAAGGTTGGCCCGACCGTGGCCCGACGGACAATTCGTACCTGGGAACATCCGTGCAGCAGTTGCGCCATTTATAGAAGAGCTGCCGAACTAAAGGTTATGTACTGTTGCTATTTCATATTTGGTACGGCTATACTTTATGGTACAACATCAGTCCCAACAGTGGAACTGCTTCCTTACCTTGTCATGGTATGACAGTTACACTTCTATGGGGTATTAACTGTACCAAAATAAGACAGCATCTGCACTTGACTGAAGTGCAAAATTGGTAAGACATTAAGTACAACGGGTGTACTTATAAAGGCAGGTGCTGCACTATAATTTTTCAGTGAGGGTTATTCCATCAAGGCCATTTCTCAACACCTGAAGCGATTACGCCGGATCTATCTCTCTCAAGACTTAGAAGGGTCGAGGAGCAAAGAGCAAAAAAGGATGGCTCTGTATTTTTGTCTGCTTCTCGACCTCTGCCATTCATTTGGAAGCAGTTACAGGCTACTCATCGGAAAGGTTTCTCGCAGCCTATCAGCGATTTGTCTTACGGAGAGGCATTTGCTACACTCTCTACAGGGACTGTGGAACAAATTTTTCCGGAGCGGACAAGGCCCTCCAGCAACTATTGGAGCCCGGAACTCATGAATCAAGGACATTGTCTCAAGTTCTGGTTTACCACCCAACACATGGGTGGTAGATGGGAGGCCGCCGTCAAATCAGTTGAGTATCATCTCAAAAGGACGGTTGGTGAAACAATGCTGACCTACGAAGAATTTACGACTCTTCTGGCTCAGGTTGAAGGAGTTCTCAATTCACGGCCGTTAGAACCTCTCATCGGTGAACCTCTTAACTCAATAACGGAACCTTTTCTAATGGATGTGCCAAGCTCAAGGTTGTCAAGGTGGCAACTTATTTAACAAAGGGTTCAGTCTTTCTGGTTGAAATGGTCTACCAGTTACCTGCAACAACAACTCTATTTCTCAAAATAGCACCATCCGTCTTACCAAATCAAGGTTGGCTTTCTGGTTCTTCTCACATAAACGCTTTCCACCCGCAAAATGGCCCTTGGCTAGGGTCATAGAACTGCATCTCGGAGCAGATTGACTTACCAGGGTGGTCACCATCAAGACGGCTATCTCTACACTCAAGCGGCCAATCACGAAGCTGGCAGTGCTTCTTTTCTTCAGAAACGATTCACCATTGGCATCGACCTCATTATAATCGTCAACTCCGTTGCCGATGGGGGGAGTGTGTTCAGACTTCAGTGTTTGATTTCTCAGAATTGGGCCCGGCTCAAATTTACGACTCGAGACTAGTTGCCAATTCAAATATCACGAAAAAAGTGAAGTAGTCTGTTTAGCTAGCGCGTGGTGGCAGCATCTTCCGGTGGCCAATTTCTCAGCTGCTTGCCACGCGTCTCTCGCCATATGCTCAGTGTAAAAATCTAATCTGTTCTCGTTAAACCATTTTTGATCTCTTGTCTCACGCTTTGGCGTTTTATTATGTCTCAAGGTGTTTTTTGATCAACAAGGTCATGCTCAAATCCATGTTATGACATTTCTCATTTGTGTGAAGGCATTTTCTCAAGTGTGTGCAAAATTGTTTCTCGTCGGAAAACTTTTGTTTGTCTCTCACGCATGTAGCGTTGAATTTCTCAACGTTTTCTCTCAGTGTTCTTTCTCAAAAAGGATGTTTTCACTAATGTAATTGTCTTGTGAAAGTGTGGCGTGAACTCATTCAAAGATAAAGGACATTTTTTGAAAAAGAATTTGGTCTCTCAACTGAATGGACAAATGACACTGTAGAGTGTGCACGTGTATTTTCTGTTTCATTTTTATACATTTTGACCACGAAATAACTTACAATAAAAGGTACATCTCATAATCAAGGTTTTTATCTTTTATTTTATTTTCTCAGTGAAAAACTTGTCGACCTTTTCCTCTCTTCCAGTATTGCTGAAAACAGTTAAATATATTCGTATTTAGTGGGTTCGAAGGTATTAACATGTTTAGAAATGATACGTTCTTATTTGTGAGACGCTAACATAGAGATATAAGAATAGAGCGCACAAGAGGACTGTTTTTGCGTGAGATGGTTCTCATTGGATAGAAAGAGTCGGGTAGCGTCCCAAGCACCCCTTGCCGCCTCTTATCTTACTAACAGAAAGCATGAGTTAGACAAGCTTCGACAAGGGGTGCTTGGAACAGAGGTTTTCTCCCTTTTTATCGATCTCACGCTGCCTCGCATGGGAAATTGTATGGCTCGAGCTCTCTATTCTTATATCTCTATGAACGCTAATAAAAAATATGCAACAGTTACTTAATGCGATAAAAATTCTTTTTTTTTCAGAAAAGCATATAATTAGAATAAAGGTTAAAAAGTTTCGTATTTTGTGGCTTTAAAATGAAGAAACATGTTCAGAAATTATATGTTTTATTTGTGAGACTCCAATAAAAACATGCAAAATAAGTAACTTAATGCGATAAAAATACTTTGTGTCCAGAAAAACGTATTTTTAGGATAAGCGTTGAAAATATTTGTATTTTGGAAGTTTAAAGGGTTTTAAACATGTTCAGAAATGACATGCTATTATTTGTTAGACTCCAATAAAAACTATGCAACAGTAACTTATTGCGACAAAAATTCTTATTGTTCAGAAAAGCATATAATTAAGATAAGTATTGAAGAAATTCGTATTTAGTGGGTGGAAGGGATCAACATGTTCAGAAATGACATTTGTGATGGTCCTATAAATAAAATGCAACAGTAACGTTTTGCAATAAAAATTCTTATTGTCCAGAAATGCATATAATTAGGATAAGGATTAAAAATATTCGTATTTAGTAGGTTTGAAGGCATGAATATGTTCAGAAATGACATATTATCATTTGAGAGAGCTCGATAAATAATATGCAATCGTTACTTATTGCGATAGACATTCTTATTGTCCAGAAAATCATATAAATAAGTTAAGGTTGAAAAGTTTTGTATTCCTCGGGTTTGAAGGGATGAAAATATTCAGATTTTACATGTTACTATTTAGGAAAGTCCATGAAATAATATGCAAATGCTAGTCAATGCTTTAAAAATTATAATTATACATGAAATCATATAATTACACATGATGGTTGAATTGTTTAATAATGGTTGGATTTGATGAGTTGTACACGTTCTTAAGTGTTCGTAAGTGCAGTTTGTATGCTATAAATCTTGTGTCGTAAGGAAGAACAAATAAAAAAAGATAAAATTATAATAAAAACAATAACAATCTGTACTTAATCTGGAGCTGGGATCTCATGTGATTTTTGTATATATGTGTGTGGGAATTTAGAGGACATTGAGCTTTTCAATTTGTGAAGATTGCGTCTCAAGCAAATTTTTTTTAGTTAGGATCAAAACGTGTAAATGTACGTGAAGTACTTTAAGATGCGAGCTTCTTTTATTTTTGCAAACTATTTTGCTATTTGAGATTGACAATCATTATATGCCTATGGTATTTGATTGTTTCTCGGTAATGGTCGGTTTCCTGCATCATTGATAGTTTGTTTGAGTTTGGTAGACGGCTATTTAACGTTCTCTTCATGTCTAGCATGTCCCAAGTACCATAAAATGCTGCTTATGTGTGCACAGGTACCTAAGGTGCGAGTGCCGGACTTACAGGTACAATAGTAGCCTTGTATTGGAGATGGTGCTTTAGCTATACCATCACCCATGGCGTTGTTTCCGTTGGGTATATATCTGATAAATGCCAACATTTAGACTTTTCATATATTCGATGTCTAAAATTAGAAAGTCTAATAGCTGTTCTTCATTTATTAATACCCATCATTGAGTGTTTCGTGTCTTTAGATTATCTATTTCAACAATCGCTTGTATTATATTCGGTTCTTCTGCTTTTTGAAGCATTTCGTTTGCTTTTACGGCATTATCACCTTTTATGTAAATAGTGGGGTGGTAACGATTGATTATCGCATCTGCTATTCTACAAAAGTCACCGAGGTGAGGAAGGTGATGCATTTGCATCTTTTGCTGCAAGAATTAAAAAATAAGCTTAAGATGCCAATTTCCAGCCTCCACTTTCCAACGTAGTATTGTAATAAATCGATTGTCATTGGCATCTTCTGTGCTCAGTTGATATAGGTGTGGTGGAAGAAAAGCAGACATCTTCCAATTAATGCCCAAACGACTCACTCACATCCGTTCAGCATCGCGATTAAAATCGTTCTCTAACAGTGCGACATCATAGTTGCTACTGTCAGAAAAATATGGCCCTTGGATGTCAAGTATGTATCCGTCTGGAGCAACTATCATTACAGGCTTTAATAGGTGTTGACGTTTATGTACGCAATATAACTGCCTAAGAGCAATGAAATTTCTACTTTTTTGTATATATACGTTAGGGTGCCCCAAAAAAAATGACTTTTAATTTTCTATAACGCTACCTCAAAAAATTGTTTCTAATGGAAAAAAATTAGACACGTATTTTTTCTTTTTGAAAGACGAAGGTCATATTTGACCTTAGAAGTAGTGAATTATTAGATTTCTCGTAAAATTGACCCCAAATGGTCAGCTACTAATTTTTTTAAATGAAGGAAATTGATTGAATTTTGTTGGCTGAAAAAATATATGTTAGAAAAAATAGATGGTAATTAATAATTATATTTTTATTGGCCCTTCTATGTTCAAAAGTGAAAAATTGTAAGTAAATCCTTAGAAACAGATACAAAACATAATATATCATTCTCTCAAATGCATTAATGAAAGTAAAACATGTAGTACATCATAAAAGTAGTTAAATAAAACATTTAAAACTTACCGGAACTGTTTATTAAGATCAATATTGATGTTCAAATATGAAAAATCTAGATTTAAAGATAAGAACTTGTTTTAAAAACACATTTCATATATAATTTCAACTTTTAAAATTTCAATATGGGACGTTCCACGTCAAACGGACCAGAGCTCTGTCCAAAATTCTAATTAACGAAAATGAACTTATTATAGCTCAAAATACTCGTAAGCTAATCCCCTTTCAATTAAAAAGTGGCAAATTTGAAAATACAAAATGGCGTCATTCCTGGGCAACGTAATAGACGCTGAAATCGGAAATACGCAAATATATTTATTAATTTCTTTCTACAAACGATGCAGAAATGTTGGGTAACGACATATTTTAATGTTTTCGGACTCGCTGATTACGAATCTGAAGTCCGAATTTCAAAATTCAAAATGTCGGATCCAATATGGCGGACGAATTTGACAAAATTCGTCGAATTCGCTTGAAACTTGTTACTCGGGGGTTTTTGGGGTCGCTGATTACGAATTTGATGTTAGTTTTTCAAAATACAAAATGGCGGATCCAATATGGCGGACGATAATTTTAAAAATCAACACAAATGCTTGAAACTTGTTACTCGGGGGTTCTCGGGGTCGCTGATTAAGAATCTGAAGTCTGATTTTCAAAATTCAAGATGGCGGATCCAGTATGGCGGACAGTTAATTTAAAATTCATTGAATCCGCTTGAAACTTGTTACTCGGGGGTTTTCGGGGTCGCTGATTAACAATCTGAAGTCTTATTTTCAAAATTCAAGATAGCGGATCCAGTATGGTGGGCAGTTAATTAAAAATTCATTGAATCCGCTTGAAACTTGTTACTCGGGGGTTTTCGGAGTCGCTGATTTAGAATCTGAAGTCTTATTTTCAAAATTCAAGATGGCGGATCCAGTATGGCGGACGGTAATTTTAAAATTTATTGAATTCGCTTGAAACTTGTGACTCGGAGGTTTTCGGGGTCGATGATTATGAATCTGAAGTCTGATTTTTAAAATTCTAAATGGGGGATCCAATATGGCGGACGCTTATTTTATAACTCATTATATTTGCTTGAAACTTGTTACATTATTAACAGGTACCTTTCTAAAATCCACGAATAACGAGTTTTAAGAGTTTTTAATGGCTTTTTTAATATTGTCTGCCATATTGGATCCGCCATTTAGTATTTTGAAAAACTAACATCAGATTCGTTGTCAGCAATCTCAAAACCCCCCGAGTAACAACTTTCAAGCAATTTTTTTGATTTTTTATAATTACCGTCCACCATATTGGATCCGCCATTTTGTATTTTGTAAAACTAACATCAGATTCGTATTCAGCGACCCCAAAAAGCCCCGAGTAACAAGTTTTAAGCATTTTTAATACTTTTTTTTAAATTCTGTCCGCCATATTGGAACTGTCATTTTGTATTTTGAAGAACTAACATCAAATTCGTAATCAGCGACCTCAAAAACCCCCGAATAGCAAGTTTTAAGCGAATTCGACGAATTTTGTCAAATTCGTCCGCCATATTGGATCCGCCTTTTTTAATTTTGAAATTTGGACTTCAGATTCGTAATCAGCGAGTCCGAAAACATTAAAATATGTCGTTACTTAACATTTCTGCATCGTTTGTAGAAAGAAATTAATAAATATATTTGAGTATTTCTGATTTCAGCGTCTATTACGTTGCCCAGGAATGACGCCATTTTGTATTTCCAAATTTGCCACTTTTTAATTGAAAGGCGATTAGCTTACGAGTATTTTGAGCTATAATAAGTTCATTTTCGTTAATTAGAATTTTGGACAGAGCTCTGGTCCTTTTAACGTGGAACGTCCCATATATTTTACTAGATTAACATAAGGGTACAAATCATTAAATTATTTTGCAAGAAAGTGATTTGACAATTGATTCTTTTTTAATTAGCTCTTTTCTACTTTTTTAACGACTTACAAACCTTTAATTTTTTAAGATATCTTTTACCAATTGCAAATCAGTTACAGGTGCTAATATAGCTTTTTCACTGGAACATAATTTTCTAAATTAAGTTTAAATAACAAAAGTGTTTAACAGACGTAAAACATTCATTTAAAAATGTGATCACAAAATTATTGTTTTTTAACTAAACAATTATTTAAATTGAACATCCATCTTGGCAGATCAAAGTATTCAGGACCATTTTTTTAGGTCATATTTGACCTTAGAAGTGGTGAATTATTAGATTTCTCGTAAAATTGACCCCCAAAAAGTAAGCTCACAATTTTTTTAAATGAAGGAAGTTGATTGAACTTTGTTGTCTGGTAAAATATATTTTATAAAAAATAGTTGGTAATTAATTAATATATTTTTAGCGACACTGACATATCCAAAAGTAAAAAAATTGTAAGTAAATCCTTAGAAACAAATACAAATAATAATTTAAAAAAAATTGAGCATCAACTATAAAATAATATGCAGCATTATTATATAAAGACAGTTTATTGCTTTTGAAATTAAAAATTAAACACGTTTAACGTCATAAAGAAAAAAAAACGATGTATAATAATTTGTATTAAAACATATTCAGATTAGTCAAATTGCAGAAGATTATGATAAGACAACATTATCAGATGGTAATGTATTTTGATACAACTGGGAGTAACAGCGCTTAATGTCTGAAGTTCTTACATTACTCGAAACTACATTATACAAGACACTTCTTTTACTTGACTGAGAAAATCATACTGTAGAATTACCTGTCAGTTTAGTTTTCAACTTTATTTCTTAATCGTCCATAGCATACCGAGAACTTAATTACAATTTGAAAAATTTTAGAAGAAGTGGAGTTATTCGAGTTTTTTGTCAAAAATACAACAAAACTATTCCCTATTTCAAAACCTTACGTAGGATTAGATGTAGGATCTTAGGTAGGATCTTACCTAGAAACATATATTAGTTCTTATGTGATTTCTTTTAATTACGTTAGATCTTACGTGTGCATTTGACAAAAGAACTTACCTCAGTTCTTATGTAATTTCTTAGGTAAACTCTTATGTAAGTTCTTATGTTCTGCCAAGAATAAAAAAATTTAATTTTCATATTTTTAATTTTAAGAAATGCTTTCTTTATAAATTCAATTAATTTTATTTGTTCTATTTTTAAATTCAATTTGTAAATATTTTTCAAAATGTCTAAAAAAATATTATTTCAAAATGTCTAAGAAAAATATTTTCAAAAACTTATTTCTAATAAAGTTGAATAAATTCATTCATAACCATTCATAATATTTTGGCGCTTTTTTTTTTTTTTAAGAAAAGATATCTTGAATCTTGTCCTTTTAAAATGCTGATAATGACGAAAATTAGATACGTGGCCAAAAATTTTGTAATTTAGAATTTTTTAATAACTTTCACTATCGGAAAGATTAAGAAAATGTGGTTATGTATTAAATTGAAACATGTACTTTTAATATCCAAAGATGATTAGAAATATATTTTTAATAAAAACAGTTAAATATTGTCCAGTATAATTTTGCAAAATTGTAATTTTGAACTTTCAATCAATTAAGGACGTTGGAACCCGAAAGCTGAGAGTGGCGTAGAAACACTTTTTCCTTCTTTGCTCGAAAATTTCCCTTTTAAGAATTTTTTTTAAAAACACTGGACACTTTTTCAAAAAAAGGGCTATGGTAGAGAAAAGTATTTGAGATAAGGAATTTTTTAAACATTTGTTTTATGCAAACAAATGTGCCTACGAGCGTCAAAATTAACTCCCGTTCTGACATTGCAAGATTTTCCGTAAAAGATGGCCGCCGCCATCTCACTTGAGGCCCATGTCACGTATCCCGTGCTCAGCTGACTACAGAAAAACGGGACCTGACTTTTCACATAGCTTTCTACGTGCCGTACTATGTGTAAGTGGTGGTGAGAAGGGACGTGAAACGCACTGTGAAAAGGGACGTGCAGAACTACCTCCCTTTTTGAAATTGCTTTTCACGTACAAAACGATGTCCAGAATCATCTGCAAAATAAGGTTGAGAGCTCCATAAAAAACCATTCAAATTTAAATTATATTATTTTATTATTTCTACCCTATTGAAACAAAAGATTTTTATGTTTGTTTAAAAATGATGTAACTGTCATATTTTTATATTTTTTAAATTATTAAACAGTATAATACATTTTTTATGTGAATAATATTTAATTTAAATATTTTATTCTCAACATAATGTATTATAATAGAAAAAATAAGGACGGTATAAGGTGTGTAATAAATCCACTATAAATTAATAATAATAAAATCGGTATCACTAATCATTAATTTTTAAAAAATGTTTTTTATTAAATTCTTCTTATCACAACAATTCTGAAACATTCAAAAGTGTTTAAAAGAATTAGATTTTTATTATAATGCGAATTAAAACATTGCTTACTCTCTAAATCTGAATTAGTGATTTTCCACTAATGAATTAGAGAATTTATAGTGGATTTATTACACACCTTATCCCGTCCTTATTTTTTCTATTAAAATACATTATGTTGAGAATAAAATATTTAAATTAAATATTATTTACATAAAAAATGTATTATACTGTTTAATAATTTAAAAAGTATAAAAATATGACAGTTACATCATTTTTAAACAAACATAAAAATCGTTTGTTTCAATAGGGTAGAAATAATAAAATAATATAATTTAAATTTGAATGGTTTTTTATGTAGCTCTCAACCTTATTTTGCACATGATTCTGGACATCGTTTTGTACGTAAAAAGCAATTTCAAAAAGGGAGGTAGTTCTGCACGTCCCTTTTCACATTGCGTTTCACGTCCCTTCTCA
This sequence comes from Ganaspis brasiliensis, assembly GCA_037103525.1. NCBI lineage: Eukaryota > Metazoa > Arthropoda > Insecta > Hymenoptera > Figitidae > Ganaspis > Ganaspis brasiliensis. Next base: position 2,762,766 of record JAZKLR010000350.1, read on the forward strand.
CCACCACTTACACATAGTACGGCACGTAGATATCTCATTCAGATGATTCGCCCACCCCTCAGAAAGGAGCAAATATTAACAATAAGTTATATCTTAAATACGAAGATTTTGCTCACTGGTTGCGCGAATTTTTGAGATGCTGCTCTGGTGGTTTCGCCTATTGATAATTGAATAATTGTAATTTAAGACAGCTGACCAATCAAACATCTTGTGTCCTTTCTTTTTTTGTTGATTTCCTGCAGAATAATTAAACAATATTAATTGCGTATTATTATCATTATCATTACTAGAACAAAAACTGCGCGCTACGCGCGCCATGTCATGGTGTCATTTTAACATATGAATAAATAAAGGGCAGCTTATAGAGTATGATCTAACGGGAATAGGGTTGTAATAATTATATGACTATTGTTCTGAATTCTATTTTATATTTTGTCACGAAAATCCTTAGAATTACCTGAACTATCAATAGAAAGGTCTGTTTAACTTGAGCTTTCTTAAATGTTGACTAAATATTAATTTTCCACAGTTTCCTCTTTTTTGACAATTGTTAAAAATAAATTGTAAGCAAATATCAGAAGAAAAAAATAGCATTTACAAGAAAAGTGAAAAAAAAATGTTATTGAAGATAGATCGATGTAATATATGACAAATGCAAGTTTGGTGATTTGAAAGTTCGAATAAATGCAAGTTCGGTCATTTAAAAGTTCAGTCAAATGCAAATTCGGAGATTTTAAAATTCAACCAAACGTGAGTTCAGTGATTTCAAAGTTTGGACAAATGCAAATTCGGGTGTTTCAAAATTTTAACAAATGTAAGTTTGGTTATTTTAATGTTCATACAAGTGGAAATTCAGGGATTTAGAAGTTCTTACAGTTCTAAATGTGGGTAGTTTAATATTTTGCTAAATACGAGTTCGGTGATTTGAAAGATTGGAAAAAATACAAATTTAGTGTTCGGACAAATGCAACCACAAGTTTGGAGTGTAGAAGTACCAACAAATACTTTAGCCCTAGGAACTTCAATAAATAAATAAAATACGATTTCGAGAACTTGAAAATTTTAAGAAATGCAAATCGCAAATTCGAGTTTAGTAATTTTAAATTTATAACAAATACGAATTCGGGAAGTTAAAAGTTAGGACAAATGCATGTTCTGATAATTACAAATTCTGACAAATGCACATTAAGAGAATTACGAATTCGGATAATTAAATTTCAGGCAATTATAAGTTCGGTCAATTATAAGTTCAGTCAATTAGGTTTTGGAGGTAATACATGCGATCCAATAAAAGTAATTTTATAAAATATTTGAGAATATTTTGTTTACGGTATTTCGCTGAGAGAGCAATTGGAGCTCAGGAATTAGACAACCTCTATTTGACATAACCTTTAGCTACAAGACAGTTTTAAAAACCGTGATTGGTTGAAAGGCGAACATTGTGAAGGAATTTTAGATTTCGTAAGCTTAATGTATGTTTTTACAAAAAAAGGGGTGTGAACTAACCATCTTTGAGCCCTAAATGTGATTTTCGTCTCCTAGGACCGAGCGAATTGAGCAAAAAAAACATGTATGATGCCTTGATTATACTAATTATGAAAGAAAATTTTGAAACTTTATGGCTATAAACATCTATTGACAGCAATGTTTTATTTAATGACGGAATAGAAAAAAATTTAATTTTTTCAAACAATATAAATAAACAAAGAACATGTAAAAATAAACAATTATTTTGCATAAATAGGTTTCTCTTATTCTTTATCTGTTATGGATCAATTTATTTTACTCCATAAACAATTAAATCGATTTCATCAAATTTTTAAAATTTAGGTTATGTAAACACTTTGACTTAAAATTAAATTGAGCCACTCAATATTCACTACATATATTTACAAATTTGTTAAAATTAGTTTACCTTGTACTAAATTTTACTAAAATGTGATTAATTAATTAATTTTAAAGAAAAAATAGAATACGTTTTTTATCCAAATATGGTTTACCACCCCTAAGCTCCAAGTGCTTTCTGAGGGAAATACCGTAAACACCAGCGACGCAAATTTTAATGTATCCGTGTGATTTTATCTTGCAATTACATGCCTGCAAGCTTGCGTTGAACGTTGGTACAGGGAAGCACATACCAAAACTGTTTGTGAACTAAGTCGAAATATAAAAAGTAAAAACACAACATACCCTACTGAAAAATCCTATATAGGATCCTACATAGGATCCTATATAGAATCCATATGGATTCCTATAGGTCGCCTATAGGACACGTCCTATATAGGATCCTATGTGGACTCTCCTATAGGAATACATGTAGGATCTCATATAGGATCCTACATAGGCGTCCCAAAAATTTTTTGTACACCCCCCTACATAGGATCCTACGTAGGTTCCCATATAGGATCCTATATAGGATCTTTTATGGGCGCCCAAAAAAAATTATGAACACAGAATTAATTGTTTTTTTTTAACAACTTTATTCAAATATACATTAAGCACCATTATAAGGACGAAAAATATTTACTGCGCAGGCGTAAGTATTGTAGAATACGTAAAAGACGACTGCGCATGAGGAAGGGGTAGGAGGGTGTACAAAAATTTTTTGGGACGCCTATGCAGGATCCTATATGAGATCCTACATGTATTCCTATAGGAGAGTCCACATAGGATCCTATATAGGACTTGTCCTATAGGCGACCTATAGGAATCCACATAGATTCCTATGAGAATCCACATGGATTCCTATAGGACAATACCTATATAGGATCCTATATAGGATCCTACGTGGATTCTCATAGGAATCCATATGGATTCTATATAGGATCCTATGTAGGATCCTATATAGGATTTTTCAGTAGGGTATATATATATCTAAGGAAAGTGAAAATATCACTTATTGCTAAATGAAAATTTTACTTATTCATAAATTAAAAAATTGTACATTCATTAAAAAAAGTTATGTTTTACTTAGTCATATATTTATAGAGCAGTGAACCATCTCTCTTCGAACATCCACAAAAAGTAAGGTGCGCGATGAATTAAAATAAGTTTTGGAATCATGTTTTATTACATATATTTACCTTGCAATAACAGCCATACTTCGACGTACGTATTACTTTAGTAACAAATCATAATGACTAAACGAAAAAATTATTATCTTTAACACGCGACAAAAATATTGGAGTATTTTTTTTACCAAATAAAAAAGTTCTTGTCCTTTTGCTTTCTAAATAAACTTGGTAATGAAAAGACCTTTTGAAGTTTTAGTCTATGTATCATGACATGCTAACTGACTAATAACCAGACCTATATGTGAAAGAGATTCAAAATGTCGAGAAGTAATCTATCTCTCCTCATGATCTATCTCTCCTCGACTTACCCTATGACTATTTTCTAATTAAGTTGTTTAGAAACAGGAATGTCTTTAATTATTTATAATTATAATTAAAAATGTAATTTTAAATTATTTTCTTTTTTTGAAATTTAAAATTTTAAATGTATTAAATTTTAATCTTTAATTAAAGTCGAGATTATATTCTAAATGAGCTATACAAAAAGTAATGTTAACTGTAATATAGAAACTGATATTTAAATTTCATGACAATATAACAATATATTTCATAATTTAATAAACCTATTAAAAAATTTCTTTATAAACATAATTCTTAATATATTTTTCACTTCTTTGATTACCTAGATATAGTTTAACTGAATCAAAAGAGCGAACCCTTGACAATGATACATACAATTGACCCTGATTAATTACATATTTTCTTAAATCAATTGCAATTTTATGAAATGTCTGTCGTTAATATTTATTAATAGTAATAGCGAAGGCTAGTTTGATTGGAATTTGTCTTCTCTTGAATGTAAAAGGATAAAAATTCTCACAATATAAAAATATACGATGTATAAATGCAATATTCCCACACTTATCTCCGGTCAATATTTCAGCTTTAATTACATGATTTGGTCAATCTAACACCAATAATCTTGTTCCGTTACATAAACATTTATTAATGTCTCCACAAGGACCATAAATATTATTTGCCATTATAATTTCATGCAATGTGAGATTTACATTCTTGTTAGGTATCTCAGCTGAAATGTAACGATCAACAACTTCTGGTAATAATATTTTAGAATAAGTTGCCAAAATCACCAACAAAAGAATATTGGGTAATCCCAATTTTTTTAACAAACAAAATACTGCTACTTATATTAAGTTAATTGTATGCAAATCCATGTAACTAAAAAAATAACTACAATATATAGTTTACAATTTAAAAAGCAATTATTTCAAAATTGCAGAAATATATATTTTAAGAAACATAATAAAATGATAAATGACAGTTAAACTATGTCCAAGAAAAAGAACATAGAAAAACACATTAACAAAAAAGTCATATACATTGTGTAAAACATACAATTTTTAAGAGTAAATTGCACATACAACATTTTACACATGGAAAACAATGAAATTTTATTTTTCAAAAGACTTAAAAAAAAAAAACTGAACCTACGCCTTTGAGCGTCTACAGAAATGTCTAGTGTCTCTCTCAATATTTAAACTACCTAATGCATTTGTCTCTTTTCCTGTAGACGTAGCGCCTACAGAAATGTCTAGTGTCTCTCTCAATCTTTAACCTACCTAATGCATTTGTCTCTCTGGCTTGCACAGCGTCTACAGAAAACAGCTAAGTAATTTCTTATATAGGAGGATTACCATGTACTATTTTGTGAATTCTTGGAGAACTTTAGAACTCTTTATTCTAAGTAAATAAGTAAATTTCTAAAGGGATTTTATACACAATAATTAAATGGAAGATTTTCTGTGAGTATGTTATATAAATTTAACCGCCCCTCCAGTACCCCCAGAAAATTGTTTATTAAAGTATGAAAGATTAAAAACTTACAGAACAAAATTTGTTATATTTTATAACTATTTTGAAGAATGAAAGAATAAATTTTATAAAATTAAATACATTTTTAACATTTTTATTAGTTCTTATCTTCAATACTTATTCTAAATCACAAATTTAAATAACGTTAACAACTTAAGGAAAAACTGTAACAAAACTTTTTTAGACAAAAAATCAGGTAGTATGTGTAGAACAAAAACAAACTGTTTTTTTCTTCAAATGTGCATCAAAATCTTCGTCTATATAAACAAGAAAAATGATAGAAAACACAAGGCGCTGTAACCTTGAACAAAAATTTTATACGAAATGTCCAGCTTGGCGCCCTGTCCATCTTGGGGCCCTCTCCCCTACATTTACAAAATAAACAACCTAGAAGGTTATGTTTGACATGTAAACAAACCTACTTCATTTTATAAGATTAACACTTACCTTAAAATTTTACTCCAAAATAAACTTCGGACATGACAATCACTTATGCATATGTGCATATCTGTATATGCGTTGGTGCATCTAATTACTCAAAACGATATTCACATCACACATGCAGAGGTTTGCACATAGGCGCCTCATAAAAACAATCTGCATTTCGCCTCTCTCAATTTCGAGGATAAAGGAAATAGAACAAACCAATCAGAACTTGCTTTCCAATATGAGCAATTATCTGATTGGTCTATTCTGGTCGATTTTTCTAAACCCCCTGAAGCTACGCCTTTGAGCGTCTACAGAAATGTCTAGTGTCTCTTTCCATCTTTAAGCTACCTAATGCATTTGTCTCTTTTCCTGTAGACGTAGCGTCTACAGAAATGTCTATTGTCTCTCTAAATCTTTAACCTACCTAATGCATTTGTCTCTCTCGCTTGCACAGCGTCTACAGAAAACAGCTAAGTAATTTCTTATATAGGATTTGCAGTAATCTGTAATGCTATTTTTTTATTTTTAAAAATATGTTCTGAGATTTTCAAATACTACTTCCAAGTATTATAACTTTCGACAAAGGTGCACATAGGAATCCAGAGGTAATATCATCATGATTTGAAGCTATATCTTCAAAATCTTGTTAAGTCTACAGCATCTGTTGAGAAATTTCTTCAGAAAAGAAATTTTTTTTGCATTATTTTCTGTCAAAAATAAGAATTATTATTAATAAGAATTATTATTAATTACAATTCTTCTCAATTCAAGTTTATTTTAGCATTTATGAATTTAATAAGAATAGTTTTAGGAACAACAATAATGTGATAAATTATTAATTAGTAATTATAGAGATTAAGTATTTAAAAATAATTAGCATTTATCAATAAATTATACGATTTAGCTTAATGCTTAAAATAATGATGATGATATTTTATCAATTTTATTTTAAAAGTATATAGTGTAAATAAAGAAAATTTTAAATTTTACAAAACATTTTTCAAAATAATAAATTTAAATCTTTATTTAAATGTATTATTAAGAATTTCTAACAATAATATTTAATTACATTTTTAAAATTGTAATTTAATAAAAAAAAGGTCCTTATAACTTTAAGTTATACATAATTTGAACAAATTGATATTATTATTTAAATGGAATATAATATATTTTAAAACAATCACCTTACTCTTATTAATCTGCTTAAACACATTTTATCTATAAAAACTTACCAATATTATAACTGTCATGTACACATATTTTCGTCCTCCTTACATCTTAAAATTATAAAAGACGCCTCACTTTATTTAAAAAATTTTTAATTTAAGTAATTTATAACCTTTTACTTTAAACCTTGCACAATGTAAACAAACTGTCTTGGCGTATACACTTTACAGGTGAAACGGTTTGAAACAGAATAATCGAGCGACGTTGTTTCTTTGGTTCGCCGTCAGAGGGCTGCCATCATTGTTCCTCACTAATGAAATTGAACTTTTCGGTTATAAAGAGGAGCAAGAAATCAGCATTTTAAAAGCAGGGACGTAACTGCCATACAGCAAAACCCCGCATTTCGGGAGAACCTCGGCTTGCTGGGGGCCTCGAGCCCAATAACCCTAATGCAAAAAATTTTTTTAAAATAAAATTAAAAATAGAAAATATTGCCGGAAATTATTTATACATTATCTAAAAAAATTTGGGGGGGAGGGGGCCTCCTGAAAAAATTTGCGGGGGGGCCTCGACATTTGTAGTTACGAATTAAAAGGACAAGATTCAAGATATCTTTCCTTTAACAAAAAATAAAAAAGCGCCAAAATATTATGAATGGTTATGAATGAATTTATTCAACTTTATTAGTAATAAGTTTTTGAAAATATTTTTCTTAGACATTTTGAAATAATATTTTTTTAGACATTTTGAAAAATATTTACAAATTGAATTTAAAAATAGAACAAATAAAATTAATTGAATTTATAAAGAAAGCATTTCTTAAAATTAAAAATATGAAAATTAAATTTTTTTATTCTTGGCAGAACATAAGAACTTACATAAGAGTTTACCTAAGAAATTACATAAGAACTGAGGTAAGTTCTTTTGTCAAATGCACACGTAAGATCTAACGTAATTAAAAGAAATCACATAAGAACTAATATATGTTTCTAGGTAAGATCCTACCTAAGATCCTACATCTAATCCTACGTAAGGTTTTGAAATAGGGAATAGTTTTGTTGTATTTTTGACAAAAAACTCGAATAACTCCACTTCTTCTAAAATTTTTCAAATTGTAATTAAGTTCTCGGTATGCTATGGACGATTAAGAAATAAAGTTGAAAACTAAACTGACAGGTAATTCTACAGTATGATTTTCTCAGTCAAGTAAAAGAAGTGTCTTGTATAATGTAGTTTCGAGTAATGTAAGAACTTCAGACATTAAGCGCTGTTACTCCCAGTTGTATCAAAATACATTACCATCTGATAATGTTGTCTTATCATAATCTTCTGCAATTTGACTAATCTGAATATGTTTTAATACAAATTATTATACATCGTTTTTTTTTCTTTATGACGTTAAACGTGTTTAATTTTTAATTTCAAAAGCAATAAACTGTCTTTATATAATAATGCTGCATATTATTTTATAGTTGATGCTCAATTTTTTTTAAATTATTATTTGTATTTGTTTCTAAGGATTTACTTACAATTTTTTTACTTTTGGATATGTCAGTGTCGCTAAAAATATATTAATTAATTACCAACTATTTTTTATAAAATATATTTTACCAGACAACAAAGTTCAATCAACTTCCTTCATTTAAAAAAATTGTGAGCTTACTTTTTGGGGGTCAATTTTACGAGAAATCTAATAATTCACCACTTCTAAGGTCAAATATGACCTAAAAAAAATTTTTTCTTCCTAAACACTGTGAACTTTTAGTAGTAACATGAAAATAATTTTCCATGAAGAGAATCTTCCATTTACATTAACCTTAACTACGGAAAAGCTGTAAAATTTAAGAAATTCGTGTTTTCAATGAAAAATGCACTAGCGCCACCTTAAAAAATGATTTCTTTTTAAAACAAAAAATACTGGTCTAATTTTTTATATTAGGGACAATTTTTTAAGGTAGAGTTATAAAAAATAAAAAGTAATGTTTTTTTGGGGCATGGGCACCCTAATATACGTACTATGAATAAATGCGATAACTCGAGGAGTTTAAGGATCTAAGTTATATACCCAAGCGGCACGTAATATTACATGAATATCACAGTGACATCATATTGTAATATTCGTAATATTACAGGGTGATATTACAGTGATATTGACGTAATATTGAAATGTCCGCCTCAAGGTAATATTACAAGTAATATTACAGTAATATTACAAATATTTATTTCAATATTTATTTTACATTAAATAAAATATTTAAAAAAAATCCGGCTCACACGGGGTTCGAACACGCAACGTTCGACACGACGTGAATACGCCTTGTACCTCTCGGCCATCTAGCTCTTAGAATATAGTTCAGAAAGTGTTCTTCATGTAGTACCTTAAATTCTCTTTGGTACAATATGAAGAACACTTTCTGAACTATATTCCAAGAGCTAGATGTCCGAGAGGTACAAGGCGTATTCACGTCGTGTCGAACGTTGCGTGTTCGAACCCCGTGTGAGCCGGATTTTTTTAAAATATTTTATTTAATGTAAAATAAATATTGAAATAAATAAATCTTTGTAATATTACCGTAATATTACTTGTAATATTACCTTGAGGCGGACATTTCAATATCACGTCAATATCACAGTAATATCACCCCGTAATATTACGAATATCACAATATGATGTCACTGTGATATTCATGTAATATTACGTGCTGCTTGGGTAAGTGATAAGCGAAATCAGTTACATGACTATCGATGTATTCCTGTCTGGTTAGAACATCCAAACCTATATTTTGTGGCACGAAATGGAGAATCAAAGACTGTCGCACGGTAGCTACAGCTAAATTTGTTGTCTGCCTACTTGAATATTTAAATCCCAAATAGCAACGAAGTTACCAGGAAGCTAACAGAAAACTTACCGTGTTAAGTTGGATAGCTAACCCTACTGTAAAAACGTGCGTGAGATCTGTCATAAGAAGGTAGGCATGTACTTACGTGTGTACTCATATAAGATCTCAGGTGACACAGCCGAGATCTCGTATAAAATCTTATGTGAGAACATAGGTACGAGTGCATGTAAGTTCTTATGTTAAGTTCGGTCATGCGTCGCGTGTAATGATACTTAATATGATATTGAAGCAGCGTTCTTATATGAGTTCGTATGTGAGTTGTACGAACGCACGTGAGAACTCATGTAGGAAAGTATATACGACTAAGTGAGATCAGTATACGAGAAACGATTTTAAAAATTAATTTTTCATAAACGTGCAAACTCATGTGAAAACACACGTACGAACTCATGTGCGTACGCATGTACAAACTCATGTGCATGCTCACGTACGAACTCATGTGCGTACACACCAAAGTACATTATTGAAATTAAATAAATAATTAAAAAAAAAATTTTGACAACGGGATTCGAGCCCATCAAACCTGAGTCTAAGAACCTCTAAGTCTAAGAACTTACCTAAACCCCTCGACCAACATATGTACAGCTAGAACTTTACAAAACCTTAGTCATGTCTTTCCTGAGAATTTTGTGTATTAAACATGATCAATTAAAGTTCTTTCTATACGTGTGGTGGCCGAGGGGTTTAATTTCTTAGACTTAGAGGTTCTTAGACTCAGGTTTGATGGGCTCGAATCTCGTTGTCAAGAATTTTTTTTTAATTATTTATTTAATTTAAATAAGTACTTTGGTGTTTCGCACATGAGTTCGTACATGCATACACACATGAGTTTGTACATGCGTACGCATATGAGTTCGTACGTGTGTTTTCACATGAGTTTGCACGTGTGTGGTGAATTGATTTTTAGAATCGTCTCTCGTATACTGATCTCGCTTAGTAGTTTATACTTTCTTACATGAGTTCTCACGTGCGTTCGCACCACTCACATATGAACTCATATAAGAACGCTGTTTCAATATCATATTGAGTAACATTATACGCGACGCGTGACTGAACTTAATATAAGATCTTACATGCGTTGGTACCATTTTTCACACATAAGATCTTATACGGGATCTCGGCTGTGTCACCTGAGATCTTATATGAGGACACACGTAAGTACATATACGTACCTTCTTATAACAGATCTCATGCACGTTTTTACAGTAGGAAACACTGTCAGATTCCTTTTAGCTTCATGGAAACTATAAATGTCCTCCGCTTTATAGTTTCCGATTATAGCTTCCAGAAAGTTAGAAAAGTTTTATCAGACTTATGGGAATTTTTCACCATATTTCTTATTGATATTTATTAATATTTTATGGAAAAACATTTTCCCCAGAAAATGTGAAATAATCACAATGAAAAGTTGGTGAACAGTCCACACATTTTACAGTGTGCATACATGATTAAATGTCATTTGACCTTCATAGGAAAACATTAGAAGTCTATTTTGAAAAACACATACAAAAGACGCCCGGTAAAAAGCGTTGCATTAGTGAGTATTAAAGTTTCTACACTTTAATGTTAAATTTAATTGATTTTAAATTTATTAAATTTCTGATTGGCAAAATATTTTTAATGCGTGAAATTAAGATTATTTTGTTGTACATCTAATCCATTCTTATTCCAAATGAAAAGACACCATTTTGCAGAAATATATTCCTTTGCTTTTTAATACCTTTTTAAGGAAATAAATGTAACTCATTTGATTACTTTTGAATAACTGTGTGAATATGGATATTTTAATACAATTTATTTCAAATATTGATAATTAAAAAACTTAGATTCAATATTATTGAATTTTAAATGCCTTTGCGAAATTTTAATGCACTTTAATAATGTTATTTTGAATTTAAACCTGCGATCGAACCTGATGTGAACAGAAATGCTCTTTCCTAGAGGGGTTTAGAGGCTAGGACTGGCACAGTATCAAGTTCTTAATATTCGTAATATTAATTTGTGTACCTTACTATATATTATATATATTTTTAATTGTTTACAGAAAGATTAAATTTATTAATGATTCACAAAATCAATGCTTTTCAACAAAAAACGAAGATTCGAATAAAAACTTTGGAATCATTTTATTAAGCAAGTTTGTTGGAGAAGAAGACTGGACGGAAAAAATTAATTGCATCATTGACAGTAAATCTCTCGAACTGAATTTAAGAATTAAACAAGAAACAAAATCGAGAAAAGTTAAAATTAATGAAGCCGTTGTAAATTTTGACTGGATTTTATCTAAACACGATACGAAAATGTGGTTTACCAAAGACAAAGAACCAGATTTTAAGTATAAAAAATTATCCAATGGAACTTTATTGAAAAAATAAATTTCTTGACGTTACTGTTATTTATTGTTACTAGAATTTTTGCGCGCCGAAGTACGCATGATATCTTCAGTAATAAATTTTTTATAACATAAAATGCTTACGAAAACTCATAATTAGACGAAATGAATGATTTAAAAGTTTAATGAACGAAACATATAAAATGAAGTAGGGGAGACCGAGGCTTTTCGGCTTACTTTTAGTCAGACAGGAAAAAAGCTAAGAAATTATTTTTTGAATCCAAACAAGGATATATCATTTAGTAACTTATCTTTTGCACTTTATTGGTAATTATTAAAAGTAGTCATATTCTTATCATAATTAAGCATTAAGTCTGCTAAGATGATTAACCGAATAACCCCACCGTCGCGAGAGCCCATTTACCCCACACTGACTTTTGACACTATAAACCAAATACAAGAAATATTTGATACATATAAATAAAGTAGCATAGGTGTATCGAAAGAGCACACCTGAGAGCGTAAAAAAACTTACCCAAAAGAATTAGGCTCGTAAATTGGTGTACTAAAAACGTAAAAGTTAGTAAGTAAAAAACTGTACGTAGGACGAATAAAAACAGAAAACTCTACCTGACACGAGGTTGAATCAATAGAATTGCACTAAATTTCGTTTACCTAACTAAAATGTTGAGACCTATATTCTACAGCGACCTTTCCCTCCTAGATTCTAATTAAAGCGTGAAATCTCTAATGACCCGAATTACCTGCCGGTTTGGATTGCCCCGCTCTCCCCTACAATAACATTGGGTTAAAAAAATGGTGATGTCATTTTTATTAAAAATTTCTTCCTGTTTATTGCAAGCTTAGGTGTCACTGAACAAAAATATAGGGGAGAGTCGCTAGTTGTGAGACGGGTTTTATTTTTGACCTATAAATTGAAAATAGGTAAACGAAATCGTAAATAAAATACACCGTTCAAAAAGTAACTTAAATACCCAACTTTTATTTATAGAAAGTGTAGTGTTCAGATAAACTCGAAAAATTTTATGATCAATTTTCCGAGCACATCTTTTTAGTCAAAAAAAAAAGGTGTCCAGTTGTGAGACACTTATAAAAAAATGCTAAAATTTAAAAAATTTGGCATGAAACATTATGTTTAATATAAATAACTAAATATATTGATAATACATATTATTATATACTAAATAAAAATATTTATTCTTTAAAATATGAGTATCAGTTTTCTTCATAGAAATCGCTGTCGCAATGTAGGCAAATGAAATAACTTGTGCACATGTTCCCACACTTTAAATAATTGTTGTGTTATCAAATGTACGTAACGAACTAAACTGAACAGAGCGCTTTATGCTGCATAACGAAAAATATAGGCTATTCCAGATGGGCGGCGCCACCGTCTCACAACTGGTGACTTGCTGTGTCTCACAACCGGAAATTAGAGCTATTTTGAAACAGGAAAAAAAAATTTCCAACTGTAGATTGAAACAATGCAATATTGCATTACAAAATAGAAGGAAAATACTAAATAAAAATGCATAACATTTAGCTTTTCCAATTAATTAACTTAAAAAAAAAGTACTTTGCACATATTGAAAAAAAGTTTTTTAGTCGATTTTCACACACAGTGTTGGCATCTAACACAAACAATACATATATCCGCTTCGGTGTACACGAAAAAGTTGGCTCGTATAAAAAGAAATGTTTTTATGTATACTAATCAGCCTTTTTATATTTCGTGTTAAAAAAATGGACTGTCTCACAACTGGAGCCGTCTCACAACTGGCGACTCTCCCCTACCAAAAAAAAAACTTTTATTCTGTCAGTCACATAAAAAAAGAGATTATGGAGTCAAAACATCGCATTTTCAGCACGTTTTGAAACACTGTAAAAAGAAAACGCAAAATGATAATAGTATATTACGTTACAAGGGCAAAAAGTTGGAATTCCTGCATTGCGCGACAATATGCCCGAGGCATATTTACTTCGAAAAATTTCTGAATTTACTTCAATAGTAACTAAATCTATGGTAGAAAATTTAAAGTTGTAAGTTTTAATCGCCCATCAGAAAAAATTCCAAAAAAACCGTTAAAAACGGCCGTCACACGGGTCAACCCCCTTAACAGATTTTCTCTGTCCTATTTTTGTATGTAATGAACGACTTCTACTATCTCCTTTCATTTCTGTAAAGCTGTCATTAGTTTGATAATCTAATTTTCTCTTCTGTGTCGCATCATTTACATTCCTCACATGAGGCATTCTCTGAGCAAAAAGCCACTCTAAAAAAACAGTTGCCTAATGTTTTGGTCAATGATATGTAGTCAAAAAACAAAAATTTTAAGTGGGTTCTTAGGTCTGTGTAATGCGTGGTTGCCATGTTATCAGGGGCCCAATTTTATTGCAGCGTAATTTTGCACTGCCAATAACTTTTAACCGGATAAATGGATTTAAAAATCTTATGGGTGTTTTTTGTGCAGAATTTCCTAAACTTTCAAATAAAATTACTCATTATTTTCATAATTTTATTTTTGACAAGAAAAATGCAAAAAAATGTTTGTTTTTTAATTTTTGACCAACACTCCCCCCTAGGAACTTTTTCATAGCTACCTAGAAATGATCTTTATTTTATAAGCTTCTCAATCCCCTAAATGCCATTTTGGGACAGCAAGATTCGTAGAAGCTATAGGTGAATGTGTGCTACAGTACACCTTACAAGTCGTTCTTTTTGTTGTAGAAAAAACAATATATACTATTTTTTTACTTTTTTGTTCAAGTATAGAAAGTTGGTAACATTAAAATCATTTAAGACTGTTTAAAAGAAAACTGGATGCAAATTTGTAAGGTGTACTGTAACACACATTCACCTATAGCTTCTACGAATCTTGCTCTCCCAAAATGGCATTTAGGAGGTTGAAAAGCTTATAAAATAAGGATCATTTCTAGGTAGCTATGAAAAAGTTCCTAGGGGGGAGTGTTGGTCAAAAATTAAAAAACAAACATTTTTTTGCATTTTTCTTGTCAAAAATAATATTATGAAAATAATGAGTAATTTTATTTGAAAGTTTAGGAAATTCTGCACAAAAAACACCCATAAGATTTTTAAATCCATTTATCCGGTTAAACGTTATTGGCAGTTGAAAATTACGCTGCAATAAAATTGGGCCCCTGATAGCATGGCAACCACGCATTAAACAGACCTAAGAACCTACTTAAAATTTTTGTTTTTTGACTACATATCATTGACCAAAACATTAGGCAACTTTTTTTTTAGGGTGGCTTTTTGCTCAGAGAATGCCTCACATGTAAATTATTGTTTTTTCTTTATTCGATATTGACAATTCCAAGTTTTTACAATTTTGTAAAATTACCGGAATAGGAGATAACACATTTTTTTCAAACATCATATACAAATGAGTTTTCGTTAATGCATGATTACATTAATGCATGATACAACATTTTTAGGTTTAATATTAAAATATGAAGAAACAGCAAACGCAACCGCGTATACACATTACAATCAACAAAATTTGGTTGTTGTTGTACTCTTAAAAAAACTATATTAGGTTTAAATGGATATAACCTGCATAAATATTCTCTTTGATCTCCATTTAAACAACCTTTATTAAGACTATAATAAACTTTAAAAAGTGCATTTCCATCATAGTAAGTGCAAATCCATTGACCCAAAAGTCGATTCCCACTAAACAATATTTGTATATGTGATTTATTCTTATTAATTTCTTTTATTTTATCTAACATTTCTAAATATCCTGTAATTTGTTTTTGGATACTACCACCTGATGCAAGTTCCAATAATTCCTGAAAAATATACATGTGATTGTCATTTAGCATATCTCCATTACGAATGATATCCCAATCTTTATCATTTAAATTGAAATATCTCCTCTTTAACTGAGAACTCATAACAACTTGCAAAAAAATATTATCCAAAAATGAATCTTATTTTCTATGTCTCACGATCTAACTCCATAATCACCTCTTTATCCTACATGTCATCAAAGTATCTTAATATTTCAAGTCCTAATGTTTTTTTTTGTTTCTGTATCTCATATGTTCATCTTATATCTATTTATCTCATCTCATTATCTCATCTCTTTACCTGATCTCTCTAATTATTTCACATGTTTATCTCATCTCTTTGTCTCATGCTATTGTCTCATATTTTTACCTTATTTTTCTCATTGTCTCATCTGTTTATCTCATGTCATTGTCTCATGTTATTGTCTCATATCTTTATCTCACCTCTTTTATATAATTATATTATTTACACTTCTTTTACACTTTCTAAATATTGTTACTTTAGTCAACACTTTCATTTGAATCACTGTCCCTTTTCACATTTAATGTTTACTGTATAATTACTAATAGAGTCACTTTATTATTTATTATTTAACACTTACAGTTTCATTTCTTCTTTTACTACCATGCACTTCTATACCACGCACTAATGTATTTATCTCTCTTTTCGTTAGAGCTCGAAAATTTTTTCTTTTTTCCAAAACCAATTGTAACCATTATTATGTAAGAGTTAGCTCGAAAAACGATGGGCTTATTTAGTCTATTCAGTGCCGTAACTAGGGTGGTGCCGTCGGTGCCGTGGCACCAGGCGCAGTCCTAGGGGGGCGCAAACTTGGAGGGACCCAACAATTTTTTTACATATTTTTTTTTTAATATGTTATGTCCGGAAGGGACAAACTACAATCTTATAATTTTAATTATTTTACCCCTGACTCATTTACAAAGCCAGCGGGCTTTGAACTAAGGGAACAGGGAAAAGAAAATCCACTGAACAATATGCATCAGTTAGGTTATAATATATAAACACATCCAATTTATTAATTAAATCACAATTTCGAGTTAATTGAAGAATTTAATCATTTGATTGAGAGTTTGAATGGGAGGTTGGTTGAAAGAGGAAGAATCCTTGACAAAATCGAATCCTTGATTAGTTGAATCGTCGTTCACTGAAACAATGAATGACTTTTAGATAGGAAAGATTTTACTTTAAGATTTAGGGAAAACTAATAAAATACTAGACTTACAGTATTTGGTTTTTAAGAATCCCTTGATTTGGCCTCTGGAATACGCACGAATTTATCGTACAGAGATGCGTGAATGGTCGGAGTAATTTATTGCCTCCGGTGCAGTCCTTCAGTCGTGGAGTAATTTGACACCGTACAGACGACTCGAAGTCCTAGTGCAAACGTTCTTTTCAAGGTTGGTGCCCTTCTCTAATACTAGAGATAATTTATGTATTCTTTGCAAAGATGAAAGCAAAGTTGAAGAAGTTTAAGAATTTTATGGCTCCCAATACACTTGACGACTCGCAATTTATAGATCGATAAAGATTTTTTGTAATCAAAGGATTAAAGTCAAGGATTGAGGATTAAGAAAAGGGTTAACTGATGGATGTAGATTTTGTAAGGAAAAAGGGGTAAATTTGATTAGGGATATAATCAAATATGGATATAGTATCTAAATTTGTAAGAATTCAAAAGGAAGGGTTAAAGAGACTGGATCAAAAGGATTAATTGGGGAAAAGGGGTGAATTAGGATTACTGACAATTTTTATGTCAGGAGTTCTCTCGGTCTTTTAAAATCGGACTTGTTACCAGTTCCACGATATAATTTCTACCAATTAATTTCGCAATAGATTTAACAATAGAATTTATTACATTAACGCATGCTAAGACAATTAGAGAATTATTTCCTTAAAATTTTCGCGATAGGTAAAATACAAGGAATTCAGAGAGCTGACAATGTGTTACGCAAAAATCCGACAAGAAATTCGTTATGACTCGAAGGTAGAAGTTAAGAGCTGAGCTGTACAACTTAGACGGCGGATAAGGACTTTAGCAAAAGATGGACCTGAGGTGACCGTGGCGAAAAGAGAACTGATTTTAGTTTTAATCGAATTTGTAAAGAAACCTCGGTTTCCTGTATTTTTCGGAAGTAGGACGTCATTCTCTCTGAGTAAGGCATCATTTGCAGCGAGTAAAAAGTCATTCTCCCTGAATTCAGTTGATGACTCGCTATTTTTAGATTACATTCAAGCGATATCGGAACCTCAAATCTAATAGCAATAAAGAGTCACCCTTATTTTCTTTGATTAAGAAACGCACTTTCCTAAATTGAGGGTTTGAATTTCCACAGTTCGAATTGTTTAATCAGAATAAATTTGAGAGATATTACAAACCTAAATATAAAGTTGACAAACTTACAAAATACATTATTGATTTTATACAGAACGTCACGGGAACGTGACACTTCCCCCCTTTTTAATTCGGAAAATAGAAATGCAATTGATAATTTTTCGAATTCAAAGATTTTAAACCCAGTTTGAAATTTTTGGAAATTGAACAATTCGGATGAAAATATCATCAATAGAAAATATGATTAACAATGTAAAATATTCTACGTGTTCAATATTGACATAATAACGGCGCAATACTGGCGCAGCACTGCCACAATACTGGCATAGTACTAACAAATTATTGGTGTAATACTGACGTATACTGGTATGATCCTGGCCCTATACTGGTATAATCTTGGCCCTATATTTTGCATAGTACTGGCCCTATACTGGCATAATTTTGGATTAATGCAAGAACAATGAAAACATTAGTTATCTCAGTACTGACACAGCGTGACCAACATACAAATAATGTTTTAAATCCATACATGGAAATATTTTGTTAATTTAGATGATTATTAATTTATAAGCGACACTTAGTAAAACCTTTTTAAAAGTTTCACACTTATCATACTGAAAAAACAGCAATTTTTCATTACATTTAATAATTAATATTCATTAATACTAAAAATACCACACAAAACACACAACATTATGTTATAAATTTAAGATTCCTATTAAGTCTTTGAATAATATTTTGCTTTTACAAATACATAAAACACTAATCATACTCAAAATGTGTTTTATAGACGATGATTACAATGATATATAACGAAAATTTATATATATACGCAAAAGATACAGCGAGAAGATTTTGAGACAGTTTAGGTAAATATATTTAACATTATTAATAATTAAAAACGCGTACATTAAGACGCCCTTCACCCCTTACGAGAAGAATACGAAAGAGAAACTTGAGTATTCTATATTTCATAATACATTCATAATAATTGTTTAAATTAAAAGATAATACATTTATTTTTTAAAGATACGATATAATTGACAGTTAGCTACTTTAAAAAAATTTTTTTTAGAATGACTATAGATGGATACATATGTCTAACTTCTTCCTGTTTCCGGTATTCATGACTAGACTCATACTCATACATACTTAAACATACATTGATTAGACTAATATAAACCAGCATTTTATTCCTATGATTTTCTTATATATATATAGAGTAAAGATACCAAAAGAGTAAATTTTATTTTTAATATTGATTCATTACTTCCTTAATAAACTCATTAATTTTAATACTTTACTTGAATAACCTTTAGATTTATTCCAAATTTACACATATTTTGCGTTATTTTTTTTTACACATTAGCAATTTACTACAAGATACGCAATTTCATGATATTCAATTTTAATTTTCGTATAAATATGAATTTACTTGGTTGATATATTTCTTTTTCCACAAAACTTTCTTATTATCTTAAATAAGTTATTTTCAAAACTTAATTGCTCACACTCAGCGAATTTCAGAATACTTATTTTATTTATTTTTCAAAATTAATAATATACTAAATTTTATTACATAAATATATTCCAAATTCGGAACTAAGTTAAATATATATTTGATCAAACCACAATTATTACATAAGTGTATATTTAAAAGACACATAAACGTACTCCATAAAATTATGAAATAATTTGCCTTTTATTTTTCTTAATTTGTTACATTCTTTTATGGTTTAGTTCGAAATAGCGAAATGACTGCTTGATAAGTAAAGAAAATTTTATTATTATTCGAATAACATGTATTTAATTTCAATAAATATCCTTAGATATATTACACCCCAAAATTCTATTTTAATCCGCGTAATTTGTATTTCTTTTAACTCTATTACAAGTCGAAACGACATGATAACGCGAAAAACACCTTTCACAGGTATTTAGCCATTTAAATAATTTAATCTTTTCCGAATTTTCCGTTGAATTTAATTCGTTTCCGGTATACGACTGACAAAATTCGTATCTATTCCAAAGTCTTTCAAGCATTTTTTTCGGCTAGTTCTTTTTTTTGTGTCTTTGATTCTCTTTCGATTAAATATACTGATTTTAAGACAATCAGTTTCTATCTGAATTGAACAGGTTAAAATTTCGATCGTTCCAGTTGGATTTGGCAAGAAGTAAGTCGGTTTGGAAAATCTAAATTCAATGTTCAGATTTTCCAGTTTTGTAATTGGACAATAATTGTTCATTTCCATCTAGAACAATAATTACTTGTTTTAACTTATTAATAACTTTCTCAAAATATATAGTTATTAAGATATCCGAAGTTCAATCGTTGATAAAAACAAAATTGAAGGAAATTCTGGATAAGTGAGTGATAAGATTGAAATTCGTTTTCGTTTAAAAATAAAAGAAAGCAGAGGGTTATTTAGGAAATTTTTAGGAGAAAAAGAAGTATTATGCTAAAACTAAAAAAGTAATTAAGGTTTATGCTTCTTCCATTATTGTTTCTTGTTCATTGAAAGGAGTTACTCTAATAAGGACTATTGACTGATTAGAATTTTGGAAGTGACAAGCATTTTCTATATCGATAGTATCTGCATAATTATGCCAAAATGATATATCTTGAATTTAATTTCGTGATAATATATAATAAATTATTGCTATAATAAATATAATTAATATAATGAATGTTAAGAAGCAATAGAATTGTATATTATCTGAGTTCTTGTTTGCAATTTTAAACTTATGATTATATAATATTTGAGCAAAAGATTCTAATTCTTTTATAGTGATTTCTTTGTTTTCGTTGATTTGTATTCGACAATTTGCTAATACTTCTTCTGAGAGAATTGATTTTTCACTGGATAATTTTTGAAAATAATTACTGTTGATTCCTGTAATTGGAATGTAGTTTGAAAGAATTACTCCTGTTTTTGAAAATTTTAAATTTTTAACAGTTTCTGTAGAAAATTTTTTAGATTGATTTATATAAGACCATGAATTGTTTTGTATTGGTGTCGTTAATAAAATATTGAAATTACAATTACTTCCTAAATGCTGAAAGAATATAGAACTTTCACAAATCTGCTCTATTTTGGGATTCTTAATTATTGTTGAAGTGTTGCACATATGGTCTTTAAATTTAAAATAGCAGGATTTAAACCATGAATCATTTAAAGTTAAATACGTGTTGTTACTAACTGCAATGTATTTATGAGTATCAATGATCTGAGTTAATATTTTATAATGTGAACCTAAATCTTTGTATCCTGGAATTGAGTGAACTTTATAAACGCGGAATTTCATTCTAGATGGAAGTAGCAGAATTGACATAAAGAACAAATGATTTTTTAGTTGGAAAATATTATTTAAATATAATTTATAGAATTCTGAAGGTGGAAGGTTGTTGGGTATATAAACATTTGGTTTAAGTAATTTTATTTCACGAAGCGTTAAATTATATTTGTTTAGTAATAGAAAAGAGTTCCAAATATTATTTATTGGAAGAGATAGTATTTGAGAAAATTTTTCAAGGATTGTGATATATTCTTTTGTAAAATGCAAAATGGGTAATAAATTTTTGACTGGATTCCGTTTGTTTAAATTTATTTTGAGAATGTAGCATTGTTTGATGATATCATTTATAGGAATTTTACTTTTATATAATGAAAATTCTGATTTAGAACATGATATTTTTGAATCTTTACTAAGGTATTCATGACTATCTAATAGTTGGTGGATTTTAGTTTTAATATGGAATATTTCATTAAATTTAATGTAAGTTGCAATATTCCAGTGATCTATGAGGACCCTTTCTGAAGTTAAATATTCAAAATAAAGAGCGGGTAATTGAGATAAAGAGATATTTGTTCGTGAAAAGTCCTTAGTAGCATCCATGCTACGAGAAAGAAAAATTGTAAAAGTAATACATATTAATATTTTCATCGCTTTCAGTCCCACCTGCAAAAGAAAATAAGTTTTATTAGTTTGATTGTCTTATTTTCATTACAAACCATTATAAATTAAAACTAAAGCGATAAATAATGAAACATGCAAATGATAATTATTCTTAGATTTCGTATTCCACATATACCTTTATAATCAAGATTCTTGAAAAAATTAAGTTAAGTTTATCAAAACAGAAGACAAATAGATTATAATAGTTCTAACGCATTACAATAAAATAGAAAATTTTACTCTTTTTTTATATTTATTTATTTATTTTTTAATTTTGGTTATAATGCTGAATATGTGATAATCTAAGTCTATTAATATGAACGATTTTCGGTCCCTTATTTAATTTTATTTTTATGTTACCCTTGCCTAAAATCTCTAGAACTTCGTGTGGACCAGTATATTGGTCGCCTAATTTACCAGGTTTAGGTCCTTGTAACAGAAATACACTATCTCCAACCTTAAAATTTTGTGGATTAATTTTTCTGTCATAATACGTTTTTGACTTTTCTTTTGCGCTAATCAGATTGTTTCGAGCTAAAAATTGAATTTCATGTAATTTCGTTACTAGATTTATCAAATAATCATCATAAGTTTTTAATTTTTCCTCCGGAAGTAAAGGTTGACTTGAGGACAATCTTGCTAAACGACCAAACACTAATTCATATGGAGTGCATTTAGTTCCTTCGTGAACACTTGTATTGTACGAAAATGTTGCTAACTCTAACCAATCATCCCATTGCAAATTTTTGCTAACAAATTGTTTTAAATATTCTGCTAATACATGATGCGATCTTTCTAGAGAGCCATTGGATTGTGGATGAAAAGCTGTTGTTTTAAATTGGAGAATACGAAATCTTTTTGCTACTCGTTTTAAAAGATTAGTAAGGAAATCACGACCTTGATCAGTTAATACGGCTTTTGGTGCACCATAGATGCATATGAATTTTTTGATGAATGCATCCGCGATAGTGCTTGCTTGATGGTTTGGAAGCGGTATTGCTAAGGAGTACTTAGTTAAATTATCTTGAATCGTAAGGATATACTCATTTCCATTTTTAGTAATAGGTTTTAAAGGTCCTACAATGTCTAAACAAACCTTTTCGAAAGCTATTCCAGGTGTATCAGTAGTAACCATTGGATTCTTTGTTTTTACTCTAACAAGCTTCTTTAATTGACATTGCAAACAAGTTTGTATATATTTTTAAATGTCTGTTTTCATGTTTTCCCAAAAAATGTTTTTGTCTGATACGATGGTAAGTTTTACTTACTCCTTTATGACCACCTAACGCTGAGGAATGTGCTTCTTCAATTAAAATTTTTCTTTGTTCGTTTGTTACATACTGAGTATAACCATTACAAATTATTATTGTAGTTCTGCAATTTTGAAAATTTTTTCGGAACATTAAATCAATTTCATCCCAATTCACGTGATTTACAACCATAGTTCTTGCAATGCTAACAGAACGAAGTTGTAATTTTTCAGCTAATGTTTTAAAAGATTGAACGGATGATTTTATATTTTTATGCATTTCAGTTAAGCTAACGCTAGATTCTGAGATAATTGGTAATGCGATATGATAAAAAATCTCTTTTTTAAACTCTTTAGCTTCACCGATTTCGAGATTTTTAAACTTAGGTAATTCATTTTGCTTAAACAGACTCTTTGAACCATTGTCCTGAGGTACGCATGTCGTCGATAAAAAGTACACATAGTTATCCTTTCTCATTCTTAATTGATCTTTACATTCAACAATATTTCGAGAATGGATATTATTGGCAGAAGTAGAAGGACAGTCTAAGGGTGGGGGTTCGGGAGGGGGTCGTTTGTTACTTTCTGAACCGAAATCAACTTCTTCCATATCATTATCTTCATCATCTTCATCATCTTCAATTTCTTCATTTTCTTTATCCTCTACAAAATCTTCATATTTTTGAAATATTTCACTTCCTTTGATTTCCTTGATCTATTTATTTTCTTCAATTTCTTCAAATTGTTCATCAGAATTAAGTGCTTCATTGTCTTCATTTTCTTCGTATTCTTCAATGCTATCATCACTTTCACTAAAATATTCATTATTTTCATAATCTTCATAAGGATTTCTTGGTACTTCATAGTTATCATTTTGAACAAAATATTCTGGATCTGAGTTTTCACTATCTTCATCTTCTTCATAAATTAAATCTTTCTTGGCTCTACCCCTTTTCTTCTTAATTGATGAACTTTCTTCAGCATCAAATTTCATTTTACTCCGACTTTGAAAATTTTCTTCGATTTTTGACTTTTCATCTTTATTTATTTTAGGATTCGATTTCGTAGATTTCATTTTCAGATTTTTGCAGTTGATTTCACCTTCACTTGATTTAGTATATACAGATTTAGTATTTTCACTTTTTCGATTTTTCATTATTTCACTTGATTTAATACCCGATTTAGGATTTTGATTCATTAGATTTTGTTTCCTACCCGACTTACTTGACTTATTTTTCACAGATTTAGTATTTTTATTCACTCGATTTTGATTTACACTTGATTTATTTGACTCATAATTTTTATTTCTCAGATTTCGAACACTTCCCCGATTTAAATTTTCTTCATACTTACCCGATTTATTTTGATTTCTATTTTTTCCTTGATTTAGTTTCTTCAATTGCCTTCTAGTTACCACTTTAAAATCAGAATTATCTTCTTTATTATGCAATTCTTCGGAGAGATCATTATCGATTTCTTCATAACAATTTAAATCTTCGTCTTCATTTTCGAATTCATCTTCTTCATTTTTAACATCATTGTCATCATAGACATTATCATTATTCTCAATCTATTCTAATTACTTGCTTCACATCATCACTATCATTATTAAATTCTTTTGGAATAATTCTTCTTGCAATATTAACAGGGTTCCTAGATAACGCATCCGTTATCCGTTATCCGTTATCCGTTAGATAACATTTCTAAAATGTAAAACACAATATACAATTGCTAAAGCTTCTTTATTATACGTGTCATATTTTACCTTATGCTCATTTAAAGATCTAGAAGCATAAGCAATTGGTTTGTCCTTACCTATCTCACCTTGAGATAAAATTCCACCAATTGCAAAACCCGAAGCATCAGTAGTTAATATAAAGGGTTTGTCAAAATCAGGTCTTATTAATAAAGGTTCTTCATAAAGTTCATCTTTTAAAATTTCAAAAGCTTTTTGTTGTTTATCGCCCCACTTAAAAGGCATATCTTTCTTTAATAATTGTGTTAAAGGTCCTGATTTCTTTGAAAAATTTTCAATAAAACGCCGATAATAACCTGCCAAGCCTAAAAATTGTTTGATATTTTTAATGGTTTTTGGAGTTGGAAAATCTCTTACTGCGCTAAGCTTTTTCGGATCTGGTCTTACACCGTCTTTATCAATAATGTGTCCTAAATAAACCACTTCCGGTCGAAGAAATTCACATTTGTCTGGCTGTAATTTTAAATTAGCTGTTTCTAAACGATTCATAAAATTATCAAATTTTTCCTGATGTTCCTCTAAAGAATTTGCGAAAATAACGACATCGTCTAAATAAACGAATAATTCTGTTCCAATTAATCCAGATAGACACGAATTCATTAATCTTTGAAAGCAACTTGGAGCTTTTTTAAGTCCGAATGGCATACGGTCAAATTCATAATGACCATAAGGTGTGGAGAAAGCAGTCTTATGAGAATCCTTTTCACTCATTTTAATTTGATGAAAACCAGAAGCTAAGTCAAAAAGAGAAAAGTATTGCGCATTCCCAAGAGTTTCGAGTACTTCATTTATATTACCCAGATAGCACCGATACTTCCCTGGAGATTTCCTGGAAACTTCCAATTGAGACTTCCTGGAAACTTCCCGTGGTAACTTCCAGAAAGTTTTCGTGGAAACTTCCAAGAAGTTAGCCTGAAGTTTCCAAAAATTATTTAATTTTTTTTCGAATAAAATTATTGTTTAAAAAGGTTAAAAAAATAAAGGGATCTTTATATTTTGCTTTGTCGTTAAATAAGAAATTAAATATAAAAAAAAAACCCCGGTCGGTTGAAGGTCAGCGGACTCGAACCCTTGTCCACCCAGCGGGAGGGTAAACTCGAGGTCTCGAGAAGCTGCTGGGATGCGCCTTAACGCGTTCGACCAAATCGCCACTGACAACAGTTTACATGAAGCCAATTGATACCCAGAACCAAAAAATCTATTTTTCTGAGAGGCATATTACAAAAGATAAATATATAAGGTTTAATGATTCGTATAATATATAATTCCTTATACGGAATAAATACACAATTTCATGAGTCGTTGCAGATGAACGGGATAATAATCTCTCGTATTCGTATGAGTTTTTTTTAGGGATTTTAACAAACTAATACTACTCTAATTACCAAAGAAACGAATAATAATCCATTTTTCAAGTAAAACCAATCGTTTTTTATAAAAGAAATTCATAGTTACAGGAAAAAAACAATGATTTTCACCTAAAGTTTGGAAGAAGTAAAAAGTATTTTGCCCTACTTTACCAACATTGCATATTGATTGAATCCGGTTCGTTTTTCAATATATATTAATATTACCTAATTAATGAGTAATATTAATTATTATTAATGCAAATAATAATTTTACTCTTAATTTTCTAATAAAAAATAATAATAAAATATAAATAATAAAATAATAATAAAAAATAATAAAAATCAAACCCAAATACAATAAGTCAAATAAAAAAAAATTGTAAAAATTAAATTAGTTTTAAATTTTTATTAATTTAAAACTAAAAAAAAATTGTAAAAATTAAATTAATTTAAAATTTTTATTAATTTAAAAATTAAAATCCTCATAAAGTCATATCTAAGCACAAAAGAAATAAAAAATAAGAAAATTGAAATTGATATTTAAATTGTTAAGGACCAAATTTAATTTGAAAATTAAATTTGAAATAGTTTTGTTAAAACATGATTACAAATATCAATAGGTATTTTTTATTTCTTTTGTGCTTAGATATGACTTTATGAGGATTTTAATTTTTAAATTAATAAAAATTTTAAATTAATTTAATTTTTACAATTTTTTTTTAGTTTTAAATTAATAAAAATTTAAAATTAATTTAATTTTTACAATTTTTTTTTATTTGACTTATTGTATTTGGGTTTGATTTTTATTATTTTTTTTAGATTAGATTAGATAAATTCTTTATTGTATAAAACATATAGATTATTACAATCGCTTATTACATAATCATACATTATATTACTCACTCATTAATTATAAATGATCTTAGTTGAAGCGCGTTCACTGTATAGTAAAATATATCGTCGATTTGTTTTTTACAGGTAATTGTCAAAAGACTCTTCAAGACTTCGAAATTTTCAGTGTATATGCTGTTTTTTTGTACATAATAATTTAAGTATTTTTCCCTAAGTGGTGAGTAAACTGGGCATTGTAAGAGAAAATGGTTAAGGTCCTCTTTAGCTTCGAGATTGCAAATGGTGCAGTTTTGGTTGGCATTGATTATATATGTAAACCCGTTAAAGCTTATTTTAATTCGAGAAGAATGTGATAGTCTCAATTGACTAATCACTCTAATTTTGCCTAATGTAATATTTGTTTTTAAGTACCATTCAGTTGTTATTTCCTGGTTACTAATATTTTTATATAAAATATTATATTCTGAGTTGTTTACTTTTTCTAGTATATTATCTTTTATTTTTGCTTCCCATATACTTATTATTTTCCTGCACCCTTTGTTTATCTCTCTGCTTTCCAATGTTTCGTGCTGAGACCAGAATTCACCACTCTCTACTTCAATGATTTTTCTAATCTGCGTAACCCAGTTATAGCATTCTTTAACTTTATTTTGCTGATCTAGTTCCAACAGTCTGTTATAACATATTTTCGGAAGTCTATTGTTCGGCAAATTTAAGATTTTTGACCACCAATTTAACGCTCGTTTAATAATTGCCAGCTTTATTGGTAGTACTCCCGTCTCGCTCCATACATAGTGGTTTGGCGTATTTCTAGGCCAATGGTAATGCTTTTTAAAGTAATTTGTTTGGACTCTCTCGATTTGGTCCATATATCTTAAGGCCCAAATTTCAGAGCCATATAAGGTGATTGCATTTATGATGGACTTTAATAGTTTGACTATGGTATTCCAAGATTTATTTTTACAAGAGTATAGTATTTTTTGAACTCTAGCAACAGATGCCAAACCCCTAGATATGAAGAGATCAGAAGCCGCGCAGAATTTGCCTGAACAGGAGATTGGGACGCCGAGATAGCTATAAGAATTTTGATATTCTAATTCTTCCCCATTCCAGTATAGTTTCTTTAGACTCTGAATTTTCCCTGTCTTGCATATAGGCACTATTTTTGTCTTTAATACATTTAATTGCAGACCATTTATATCGCAATATGAATTTAGGACTTTTAATTTGTTCTGTGCATCGTGCCATGATCTAGCAAAAATTACCAAATCGTCTGCAAACAAAAGCATTATGATATCTATTGCATTTGATATCGAAAAACCATCCATGCCATTTTCTCTAAAATACTCGATCATGTCATGCAGAAATAAGACGAACAACAGAGGACTCAGACTATCACCTTGCATTACACCCTCCGTGACGTCTATCAAGGTCGAGTAGCAATCTTCGCATTTAACGGAAAATTTGGCTTTGTCGTAAAATTAGCGCAAAACTCTGATTAGTTTCCCACTTAAACCCAATTTGAACAGCTTATCCCAAAGTAGGTCATGCTTAATTGAGTCGAATGCCCTTCTGAAATCTACAAAAATCATGTAACCACATTTTTTGTTTAAACCTAGATGCATATTAATTACTGATGACAAAGTAAAAAGATTATCAATCGTTCCCCTCTTAACTCTAAAACCAGCCTGTTCTTCCGGAATAATATTATTTCCCTCGGCCCATTGCATGATTCTATTGGCTATCATGGAGGTAAATATCTTTGTGATTGAGTTCATAAGGGCAATCCCTCTATAATTATAAGGATCGGATTTATCCCCTTTTTTATGAGTCATTCGCATAATCGCAACTGACCAATTATCCGGGACCTTTTCGGAATTTAGTACTACATTATATAGGTTCAACAAGTAGTGTTCCCAGGTGGGGGGTAGACTTTTCAACATTTCATTAGTAATCTTATCATTGCCAGGTGCTTTTTTAGGCTTACATTTCTTCAATTGAATTTCGAGTTCACTTAGGTCGAAGTCTTTATCTAAATACGGATGACAAACAGAAAAGAACCTGGAATTTGATAACGTTCGGCCCGGGAAAATTTCCTTATAGAACTTCTCCCAGTCCTGAACCTTAAGATCATTGCAGTATATTTTTTTCTGGTTGTATTTATTAATAACTTGCCAAAATTCTTGACCGTTCGCCACATTAGACAGTGCTTTCAATATTGAGTCCTCGTACTGTACTCTAGCCATTTTGATGGTGTTTCTATAATTATCCCGAAGTTGTAAATAACGGAGGAGAAGAAAATCGTTATTATTACTTCTTTTATATTTTCTGTAAGCTCTACTTGTTTCAGATTTTAAATTATAGCATTCTTTATTAAACCATATTTTAGATTTAGGGTTATAATTAGACCCACCCACTTGAACATATTCTTTAATTAAGTATTTGGATTCTACAGCCGAAAAATGAGCTGACAATGCAAAGTTTTGATATAATTCATCACTACAAGGCGAATTAAAATATAGATTACTTGCAGTAGAGAGATGAAGATAAAACTCTTCAATCTTAGAATCATCTCTTCTTTCCACTTCGATATATCTCCCTCTCCTCCGTGTCAAAACTGACTGTTCTGAAACCTTTAAATTAATTTCAAGGGTTACCATCGCATGGCCAGAGCACTCTGCAATGACATCTGTATATAAGTCGTGAACAATATCTACCGTATTTTCGCTAATCCAAATAAGATCAATAACGCTACATCCTTGCTGAGATATGTATGTGTAATTTGCCGGCGAATCTGACATTGTACGCCCGTTACATAGCAGAAAATTATTTTGTTCCATTGAGTTTATTAATAGCTTTCCTCGATTCGTAATTTTTTCATCGAATGAGGTTCTTTTACAATATAAATTTGTTGAATAAAAAATATTTTTATCGAGACAATTTAAGTTATAAACACGCGAATTAAAATCACCTGTTAATATAAAATTCGTATTAACCGGATATGTTTCTGTCAAATTAGTTAAAAAATCGTGTAAGCTATCTATACAAAAATCTGTATCGGCAGAGGGTGGCCAATAAACATTGCCTACTATAATTGTGGAATTCGGAATTTTTAATTCAATAAATAGCCAAAGGTTCGAAGCATCTATCATTTTACAGGACAGAAAAACATCTTTTTTTATCAAGGTCATTAAACCGCCACTGCCTCTACCATGACTTTTTTCTTTAATTGCTTTTTCCGAAAAAACTAAATAATTTTTTAGAAACTTGGGCAATTTAACGTTATCTGATAATAACCACGTTTCTGCTAGACATAATATATCATTACTAATTAAACGTTGAATTTGTTTTTTGTCTAGATTGTATATATTACCAAAACCACTCACATTCCAAAATGACAAAGATTGATGTTGTTGCACTGCAGTAGAAGGCTTCTTGAGTGAGGATGTAGTGTCACGATGTCCGAGGCTAGCGCATGGTGTTGTATTCTGGTTGTTTGTCGTATCCACAGTAGTTGTAGTTGTAGTTACTCCATTAGCAGGTGGCGATTGTAATGGTGCGAATCGTCAGTTTTTTAGTTTCTGCTCTCCTTCAGCGTCCTCGTTTTCTTTAGATGGCGGTTTTTTATTTACATACCGATCTATGGAGCCGTTGTCCTGTTTTCTTATTTTGGTTTGATTGGTGGGTGCTAAGGAGCCCTTAGGTCGGCCTCGTTTGCGCCCAGATATTGGTTGTGTATTAGATAAATTTGCAAGTTGGTTGTTTTTACACAATTCTTCGGGGTTTATTTCCTCCATGTCTTGTGTTGAATATTTTTTATTATTTATCCATATTGTTCCATTTCTTACTCGAACACGAGCCCCTAATTGTTTAAGCTTTTTAAAAATTATCCGATGTTTGCTATACAAAAGCTGAGTGTCTCTGTCGAGATCATTATTTATGTATACGTCGGTACCTTTAAGCTTGCTGCGATTCATGATAATATTAAGCTTTACTAACTCAGAGGTCAAGCTGAGTAAAATGTTTCTATTGCATTGAATTTTCGGCTCTCCAAGTCTGCGTAACTGGTTGACCGCATTTATGTCTAGCAAAATGTTCATTTTTTCCATTAAGAAAGCGCGAACATTTTCAAACAATGAGGATTGTGTTTCATCAATATTTTCTGCTAGACCACAGATAATAAGATTATTTTTCCTTCTGAGATTTTCTAAAATAGTGTTTTGATTAGACACCTGCTCTTTTAGTTGCTCATTTTCTTCTTTGATTAACTGTATATCTGTTATATTTTGATTGACCAATGTCTTCAAATTTTCCAGCTGCACCTGAATAACTTGTTCAGTGTCCTTCTTGATATTCGCCTGAAGATCATCCAGAAGCCTCTTGAGTGTAGTCTCATTAATTGCCTCTCCCATGTTTACAATTAGCTTGAGCTAATGTTATTGACCACTATATTGATTAGTCACAGCTGATTTTGATCGAGCACAAGTATCTATACTCGGAAACACTATAACATTTATATCATTAATTAGGTAATATTAATATATATTGAAAAACGAACCGGATTCAATCAATATGCAATGTTGGTAAAGTAGGGCAAAATACTTTTTACTTCTTCCAAACTTTAGGTGAAAATCATTGTTTTTTTCCTGTAACTATGAATTTCTTTTATAAAAAACGATTGGTTTTACTTGAAAAATGGATTATTATTCGTTTCTTTGGTAATTAGAGTAGTATTAGTTTGTTAAAATCCCTAAAAAAAACTCATACGAATACGAGAGATTATTATCCCGTTCATCTGCAACGACTCATGAAATTGTGTATTTATTCCGTATAAGGAATTATATATTATACGAATCATTAAACCTTATATATTTATCTTTTGTAATATGCCTCTCAGAAAAATAGATTTTTTGGTTCTGGGTATCAATTGGCTTCATGTAAACTGTTGTCAGTGGCGATTTGGTCGAACGCGTTAAGGCGCATCCCAGCAGCTTCTCGAGACCTCGAGTTTACCCTCCCGCTAGGTGGACAAGGGTTCGAGTCCGCTGACCTTCAACCGACCGGGGTTTTTTTTTTATATTTAATTTCTTATTTAACGACAAAGCAAAATATAAAGATCCCTTTATTTTTTTAACCTTTTTAAACAATAATTTTATTCGAAAAAAAATTAAATAATTTTTGGAAACTTCCAAGCGCGGACATTGTTGTACATAAGAGAAGTTTCCAGGAAGTTACCACGGGTAACTACCCAGTTTGCCACGGGTAACTTCCAGGAAACTTCCTGGAAGTATCGGTGCTATCTGGGTAGGCAATGCCCTACTGAAAAATCCTATATAGGATCCTATATAGGATCCTATATAGAATCCATATGGATTCCTATGAGAATCCACGTAGGATCCTATATAGGATCCTATATAGGTATTGTCCTATAGGAATCCACGTGGATTCTCATAGGAATCTATGTGGACTCTCCTATAGGAATACATGTAGGATCTCATATAGGATCCTGCATAGGCGTCCCAAAAAATTTTTGTACACCCTCCTACATATGATCCTACGTAGGTTCCCATATAGGATCCTACATGGGAACCCATATAAGATCCTACATGGGTACCCCCAAAAAATTTTTTTGTACCCCTTCCTCAAGCGCAGTCGTCTTTTACGTATTCTACAATACTTACGCCTGCGCAGTAAATATTTTTCGTCCTTATAATGGTGCCTAATGGATATTTGAATAAAGTTGTTAAAAAAAAACAATTAATTCTGTGTACATAATTTTTTTTTGGGGGCCCATAAAAGATCCTATATAGGATCCTATATGGGAACCTACGTAGGATCCTATGTAGGGGGGTGTACAAAAATTTTTTTGGGACGCCTATGTAGGATCCTATATGAGATCCTACATGTATTCCTATAGGAGAGTCCACATAGGTTTCTATATAGGACGTGTCCTATAGGCGACCTATAGGAATCCACATAGATTCCTATGAGAATCCACATGGATTCCTATAGGACAATACCTATATAGGATCCTATATAGGAAAGTCGAGTACCATCCGCCATTTTTTATTACCTTGCGAATCATTTTTCTTTGGTACAATCCAAACAGGAGTATTATACGGAGATTGAGAAGGTTTAATGATTTTATTTTTAATTAATTCATTTGTTTGTTTTAAGAGTTCTTCTTTGTGAACAGGTGGAAATCGATATTGACGTGTAAATACAGGTTCTTCGTCTCTAGTAGGAATATTATGTTCTAATACGTTTGTAGCCGTAAGATATTCACCTGGTAAATGAAATCTTTTGGAATATTTCCCAATTAAAGCTTCCACATGTTTTAATTCTTCTGATTTTAAATGGTCTAAACGAAGTAAATCTAATATTTGTTCAACTCTTTCTTTACCTGTAATCTTTTTAAACGTAAATTTTTCTTTATTTGAAATTGAAGTAGAAAAGAAACTATCTAAAAGTTTTTCAACTGAATTACAATTGATTTTAGATTTTTGTGGTTCGGTTTGACTAACTTCATTTTTTATTGCTTTAAATTCTTCGAATTCTTGTAATTTTATTCTCGGTATTTGGACTCTAATTGGTTCGGTTTGAGTATTCGCGACTTTAATATAAGCTTTTCCCTGATTATTTGTAACAATTGCGTTACCCATAAATACACCTAGATTTGTCGTTACTAACAGTATGTAACCTTCTTTTACTTCTATATTTTCGACTACCATGTACATACTTATGATTGATCTAGGTGGTAAAATTATTGTTTCTTGGGGTGAGAAAGGATAAAATTGACCATGCACTTCTAAGCATTTTTCCGCATAATTAATTTTTACATTGTTATCAGTGAAAAATTCTGAACCTAATACTCCATCTTCATCGACAAGTACTTCATCAGGTATTATATGAAATGTAGTTAAATAGCCGAAAATTTTTATTTTAACCTGACCTAAAGTATGTACAGGATGTTCATTAATTCCGGTGATTTGAATTTTCCTGGAAGAATTAACCTGCATTAAAGAATTTATTGTTTCATTTTTGATTAAATTTAACCCTGCTCCTGTATCAATCATCATATGAACAGGATCTTGAACTTCTTTTATGTTAATAAAAATTGTTGGTATCATATTTCCTTTACTAAAATTGACTTTAACACTTTCTGTTGGTTTTTCACTTTCGTATTCAGGTGCATTTAATCCTGGGTTTCCTGTCCCACTGTACCTTGATTGGGACGGTTCTGATCGTTTCCCTGGTTGATTGGAGATGGTGAAAATGAACGCCGATCATTTTCTCGGTATTGATTATTTCCTCTGAATGGACTATTTTCCCTATATCGATTATCTTCCCTAAATAGGCTATTTTCTCTGTATCGACTATTTTCCCTGACTTGGTTACTGTTACCCCTAAATTGATCATTGTTTTCTCTAAATTGATTATTACTTCTGAACTGATAATTGTTTCCCCTAAACTGACTGCTATTATCTCTGAATTGGTTGTTATACTCCCTGCGCCTGCAGTCTCTTAATAAATACCCTGGTTTTTTACAATAATTACATGTTAAATTATTTTTATTATTGAAGGATGTACTTGAAGAATTTTGGTAAAAATTTGTTCTAGAATTTTGCGACTGTTGTTGAGGTCTCCATGAGTTTCCGCGTATTGGAGAAAAATTTCGTGCACGTGATGGAGATTCCCATCGACCTTGAGAAAATGAAGAATTTTCTCTATTTTGAGAGCTTCTTTCCCCATTCCAGGGTGAAAAATTTCTACCACGATTTTGAAAACTCTGATTATTAATAAATCTTCGACAAGTGTCAGCAATGTGCCCTTTTAAATTGCAGATTTGACAAATTAAAGCTTCTACTTTTGCAAAGGTTACTTTTGATTCACTGAATTCACCCGCTTTAGATTTTTCTTTTCTAAGCTCATTACTAGCATTTATTCTTCTTTCAACTTCGATAGCTTTACTCGTAGTCTCTTTAAAAATTATTGTTTCTGGAATCCGAATTTCAATTTCCGGTTTTAATCCTCTACGGAAACATTGAATTAAATCCTTTTCTAACGATTCGATAAAAGTTTTATCTAGGACCCCTTTATTATTTATTCGATGAGCATCATAGATTTGATCAGCAATTTCTTTTACGCGATTCGCATATGACAATACCGTTTCATTTTTCCACATGTAAATATTCCCTAATTCACCTTGTAACTGGTAAACACTTTTTCGCGGCAAGTAAATTTTTCTTAATTGGTCCGTTAAATCTTTAATGCTTTTAAATGTTGAACCCTAAATTACCCGTCTAGCTTCTCCTACTAATTTTTCACGAATTAATTTTACTAAATTTTCCTCAACTTGAGGTGTATCTGGAATCATTTCCTTTGCTTCATCACACCCCTCTATGAAAGCCGAAAGAGAGATATTTTTACCATCAAAAACTGGTACTATTTCTAAGGCGTCCCTTAAAGAGACTTGCTGGTTATACGGTACACTCATTTCGTCAAGAGAAATTCCTGTTAAAGAATTATTGATTTGGGACTTATGAATATTAGAATTTTCGTTTTGAAGATCTTTTTGCAAATCTTGATTTGGATACGTGGTTTTTATTGAATTTTTTGTAAGATCTTTTAATAAATTTATTTCACCAGTTTTTTCATCAAAAGTGTTATCTTTTAATGAATCTCGCAAAAGTTTCCTTAATTGAGCTATTTGTTCTATGGAAGATTTATTAGGAGTAGAAAACTTTAAACTACTATTAGGATTTAATATTGTTTCATCAAATTTTTCACTTGAGAAACTACTAGATGGTTCCTCAGAATCGAAATTATGATGTTTTACTCTTTTTACTGGTGGTGAATGAACAACCTTAGGATTTGTGGATTCCCCAAAATTTATAAATGTTTGACTTTTTTCCTTTTCTGCTAGTGCTTTAGTTCTACTTCTAGTTAGATAATCACTAGTTGTCTTTTGATTTTTATCGTTCATGAATATACATTTAAATGAGTATACAACAAAGGATTCAGATTTTATTATAAAAAATTTAATTTTCTCATAAACGACTTAACAAGTTACAAGTTTGATCATTAAGACAAGATCTAGTACTTAAATACCATAAACAATATTTTTAATACTTTCCAATAAATATAGAATCGTATAAGATAAAATATCCTTTTATTACACAAATTTTGCAGCCTTCAAAATTTCTTACTAATAAAATTTACTTAATTTTTTACTTCAACTTGATTTAATAAATTTTCAAAATATTTGGAAAATTCTTTTTGAGTTTTAAATTCTCGAACTTTTAGCTGATTTATTACACTTATTGAATTATATCGCTTTTGTGCCTTTTTTCCACCTCGAGATCTAAACGGTTTTTCTTGCTTTTCATTGAACATATTTACTAGAAAACATTTTTTATCAAATTTTTTGAAAAAATAAAATTTCGAAAAATTTCTTTATTTTAAAACTTTCTTATATGCACTTGATATTCTAGTTTCAAAATATTAAGTAAATAAAAATAAAAATTTTCCCAAATGTTAAATTTTACAAAAAAGAAAATTTAAATAAGGAAGTTTTAGAGCTTTTGATTTGCTGCCGAAAGGCGATTCCTCAATTGCTCTTAGAAATGTTTCGTCTGCCGAAAGGCTAAAAAACGCTTCTATTCTTTTCCAGATTTAAATGATTAATAAGGAATATTTCGAATTTTTGATTCGCAGCCGAAATTCCTCAAAAATTCTTAGAAATCGTTCTGACAGACCGAAAGGCGATCTCACGTTTCTATGTTTTTCCAATATTAATAAAGAGAAACTTATTACTTGTTCAATATTCAATTTTATTAAAAGAATTTAAAATAAGAATTCAATACAAGCTGAATGCACAATAACGAGATAATTTTGTAATTCGAAATTTACAACTTGAATATTTAATAATTTTCTTTGATATCAATTATGCTGAAATTTGAAAATTTAGTTCCACACTTGATTTTAGAATTCGCTAAATTATTGTTTATGCTGAAATTAAAAAGATTAGTAGTTACAGAGAACATCAGAATCAAAGATCAATAATTTCTCTTAAAAATATGTCGGATTTTCCTCTCTTATTTTTTATTTAAAACTTTAGAAATGATTTTAATGTAAATATTTTTCGGATTTTTCCTCTCAACCTTTTAGCATTGTTCAGTTTCTTTTCTTTCTT
The DNA here is from genome assembly GCA_037103525.1 of Ganaspis brasiliensis. NCBI lineage: Eukaryota > Metazoa > Arthropoda > Insecta > Hymenoptera > Figitidae > Ganaspis > Ganaspis brasiliensis. Next base: position 2,800,047 of record JAZKLR010000350.1, read on the forward strand.
GTTTCCCGGCCGATGCAACAAAAATTTAAGGATTGTATTCTGTTATGTCCGGAAGGGACCGACTACAATCTTATAATTTTTTAATTATTTTACCCCTGATTCATTTACAAAGCCAGCGGGCTTTGAACTAAGGGAACAGGGAAAAGAAAATCCACTGAACAATATGCATCAGTTAGGTTATAATATATATTATAAACACATCCAATTTATTAATTAAATTACAATTTCGAGTTAACCCTTTAACGCCGGGACGGACGCTTTTTTTCAGTCTTTTTCAACGTTAATATTTTTTGTTATTAGGCACGTAGAAAATTTTCGGAATAACATTTCCTTACTTAATGTTTATCGCTCTTTCAGAATCTGTCATCAAAATTTCAACAACAAAAAAATTCCAAAAGCTATGGCCACTTTTTTGGAAAAAAATGCAAATTTTTGACATTTTTTATTCAAAAATGATTTTTTTTTCATGTAAGCAGTAATGACAAAAATTCTTCACCTTAAAATATCGCGTCCGCAATATCCAAGCTTCAAAGTTATGGACCATACATTTAAAAATTTCAAGATGGCGGATCCAAAATGGCGATGACAGAGTTTTTTTTTTCAAAAATTTGACACCCAGTGGACACTTCTTTTAATTCTCATGTTATCTGTATGACAATGAGTGCCTGAACGTTTTTAGGGTCGCTGATTGTGAATCTAAAGTCAGATTTCAAAAATTCAAAATAGCGGATCCAATATGGCGGTCAATATTTTTGAAATTGATTGGATTTATTTGAAACTTGTTACTCGGGGGTTTTTGGGGTCGCTGATTGCGAATCTGAAGTCAGATTTCAAAAATTTTCAAAATTCAAAATGGCGGAACCAATATGGCGGTCGATATTTTTGAAATTGATCGGATTTGTTTAATTTCGTTAGTAAGGGGTTTTTTGGTCCGTCAAAAACAAATGTAAAGTCATATTTGAAAAATTCAAAATGTCCGATCTAATATGGCTGTCGATATTTTCAATATTGATCGCATTTACATGAAGTTTGTCATCTTGGGCTAAGTATTAGATACATGGTTGTATGTTCTGAAGTCATTAAAAGTATTTTAATGTTGCACTAGTTTGACATCATTATTTATTTGTTACTTCTTTGAAAACAGCATTTTAATGTAATTTACGATGTAATGGCACTAAGTTCACATTCATTTGACAGCATTTCATATTTCTTTTCCATTTTCCTGAAAACGTAGTAATTATAATATGTTTATCTATATCATAAACTTGTACTTTCTTTGACAACACTCACAATTTTTTTTGAGTCGGGCAACATTAAAATAATTTTAATAGCTAAGGAACGTGCAAAGAACATCTGTTATAATACATTATTAATAAATGTATGATACTTTGTCTCACATAAATTTAAACTAATGCCCTCAAAACCTTTAACTAACGAATTTTGAACAAATCCAAACAATTTCGAAAGTTTCGACAGCCATATTGGTTCCGCCATTTTGACTTTTGAAAATTTTTGAAATCTGACTTCAGATTCGCAATCAGCGACCCCAAAAACCCCCGAGTAACAAGTTTCAAATGAATCCGATCAATTTCAAAAATATCAACCGCCATATTGGTTCCGCCATTTTGAATTTTGTTAATCTGACTTCAGATTTGAAATCAGCGACCCCAAAAACCCCCGAGTAGCAAGTTTCAAGTGAATCCAATCAATTTTGAAAGTTTCGACCGCCATATTGATTCCGACATTTTGAATTTTGAAAATTTTGAAAATCTGACTTCAGATTCGCAATCAGCGGCCCCAAAAACCCCCGAGTAACAAGTTTAAAATAAATCCGATCAATTTCAAAAATATCGACCACCATATTGGTTCCGCCATTTTAAATTTTGAAAATTTTTGAAATCTGACTTCAGATTCACAATCAGCGACCCCAAAAAACCCCGAGAAACAAGTTTCAAATAAATCCAATCAATTTCAAAAGTATTGACCGCCATATTGGATCCGCCATTTTGAATTTTTGAAATCTGACTTTAGATTCACAATCAGCGACCCCAAAAACGTTCAGGCACTCATTGTCATACAGATAACATGAGAATTAAAAGAAGTGTCCACTGGGTGTCAAATTTTTGAAAAAAAAACTCTGTCTTCGCCATTTTGGATCCGCCATCTTGAAATTTTTAAATGCATGGTCCATAACTTTGAAGCTTGGATATTGCGGACGCGATATTTTAAGGTGAAGAATTTTTGTCATTACTGCTTACATGAAAAAAAAAATCATTTTTGAATAAAAAATGTCAAAAATCTGCATTTTTATCCAAAAAAGTGGCCATAGCTTTTGGAATTTTTTTGTTGTTGAAATTTTTAATGACAGATTCTGAAAGAGCGATAAAAATTACGTAAGGAAATGTTATTCCGAAAATTTTCTACGTGCCTAATAACAAAAAATATTAACGTTGAAAAAGACTGAAAAAAAGCGTCCGTCCCGTCGTTAAAGAGTTAATTGAAGAATTTAATCATTTGATTGAGAGTTTGAATGAGACGTTGGTTGAAAGAGGAAGAATCCTTGACAAAACCGAATCCTTGATTAGTTGAATCGTCGTTCACTGAAACAATGAATGACTTTTAGATAGGAAAGATTTTACTTTAAGATTTAGGGAAAACTAATAAAATACTAGACTTACAGTATTTGGTTTTTAAGAATCCCTTGATTTGGCCTCTGGAATACGCACGAATTTATCGTACAGAGATGCGTGAATGGTCGGAGTAATTTATTGCCTCCGGTGCAGTCCTTCAGTCGTGGAGTAATTTGACACCGTACAGACGACTCGAAGTCCTAGTTCAAACGTTCTTTTCAAGGTTGGTGCCCTTCTCTAATACTAGAGATAATTTATGTATTCTTTGCAAAGATGAAAGCAAAGTTGAAGAAGTTTAAGAATTTTAAGGCTCCAAATACACTTGACGACTCGCAATTTATAGATCGATAAAGATTTTTTGTAATCAAAGGATTAAAGTCAAGGATTGAGGATTAAGAAAAGGGTTAACTGATGGATGTAGATTTTGTAGGGAAAAAGGGGTAAATTTGATTAGGGATATAATCAAATATGGATATAGTATCTAAATTTGTAAGAATTCAAAAGGAAGGGTTAAAGAGACTGCATCAAAAGGATTAATTGGGGAAAAGGGGTGAATTAGGATTACTGACAATTTTTATGTCAGGAGTTCTCTCGGTCTTTTAAAATCGGACTTGTTACCAGTTCCACGATATAATTTCTACCAATTAATTTCGCAATAGATTTAACAATAGAATTTATTACATTAACGCATGCTAAGACAATTAGAGAATTATTTCCTTAAAATTTTCGCGATAGGTAAAATACAAGGAATTCAGAGAGCTGACAATGTGTTACGCAAAAATCCGACAAGAAATTCGTTATGACTCGAAGGTAGAAGTTAAGAGCTGAGCTGTACAACTTAGACGGCGGATAAGGACTTTAGCAAAAGATGGACCTGAGGTGACCGTGGCGAAAAGAGAACTGATTTTAGTTTTAATCAAATTTGTGAAGAAACCTCGGTTTCCTGTATTTTTCGGAAGTAGGACGTCATTCTCTCTGAGTAAGGCATCATTTGCAGCGAGTAAAAAGTCATTCTCCCTGAATTCAGTTGATGACTCGCTATTTTTAGATTACATTCAAGCGATATCGGAACCTCAAATCTAATAGCAATAAAGAGTCACCCTTATTTTCTTTGATTAAGAAACGCACTTTCCTAAATTGAGGGTTTGAATTTCCACAGTTCAAATTGTTTAATCATAATAAATTTGAGAGATATTATAAACCTAAATATAAAGTTGACAAACTTACAAAATACATTATTGATTTTATACAGAACGTCACGGGAACGTGACAAATAAAAAAAATTATAAAACAAAAAAAATTAGATTAATTTTTTTAGGCAATTCGAAGTTGATTATTATAAATGTTACTAATTGTAAATACTTTATTAGAAAAAAAGTGATTATTTACTGTACTTAAAACATCATTTTAATGAAACTTTTAAAATTAATAAATATAAAAATTATTAATAGGAAGAAAATAATTCGTTCATTTAGTAGAATTTAGTTCTTAAGTAAAAATCTCATCAATCAATTTATTTGAAAAAATTAAAGAAAATATTTGAAACTTGCGGAAATTAAATTTATAATTTATTTTTAAATAATTTTAAATTTATTATTCTCAAAGCGAGGATTAATTAAATTTTTAATCAATGAAATTTTATATTACTTAAAGTTTGAAGAATTATAATATAGGGAAGAGTGGCTATCAATGTACCGGGTTTTTTTCAAGGTCATAGTACTTATTGAATTTCACCAATTTCAAGCACTTCTTTGCATCAATATAAAAATACAACACTTATCTAGGTAATGCACACATATTTTACACGATTTATTTTGATTAAATAATAAAATTTAGGATTTTTCTAAAGTAACAAGCTATTTTCATTTTCAACAAACTGGGTACACATGGGTATGCATGCCTAGTTTTATAATCAAGCATACCACTCTGGAAATCGAAAATACACTGAAATTCCAGGTGGTTCATTGTTCCACGGTACATTGAATCAACATGAGATTTGCAACAAAAATGGTTTTTTATAACTTAATCCAATATTTCAAAATCTTTATCTCATTAGAATATTGTAGTTAAGGCCCAAAACAAAATAAATCGTAAGTACATTTATTTTTAAATGGCCTTATTTCAATTAAAAAACGTGTTCGTATTTTAGGTAAATTTTTTCTTCAGTACATCAAAAACAGTTTTTTCCAGTTTTCTGTGTAAAGAATAAATCCACACGTCTCAAATTTATGGACGTAGTGTGTTTACGCAAACTTCATTTATATTTAAAATTAGGAGAATTTTTATTTAATTGTTTCTGAGAAAATTGAAATGGTTCATTGAAAAAACTGGTACATTGATGGCCACTCTCCCCTACCTATAATTGTAATTGTAGTCTTATTATCTTAGATATACTCTGCAATTCATTCAATTATTTTTTACAAATTTTTATTATTTTCTTCAATTAACAATTATTCTTATGAATTATTTTTTTATAAAAATTATTTTTCAATGAATTTTTATATTTTTAAATTATTTTTTGATTTATTTTCGAATTTTTTAAAATATTTATCTCAAATTCTAGTTATTTTTAATTTACAATTATTTTCATCATTCTGCAATTATTTTCTTTTATTATTTATAACTATATGTTGCAATTTTTTTAATTATTTTTAAAAAACTAAAATTATTGTCTTCTATTTTTTATTATTTTTATTACTTTGCAAATATTTTCTCGGATTTTTTATTACTTTCATTACTTTTCAATTGATTTTTTAGATTTTAAAATATTTTTCTCAAATTTTAATAATTTTCTTCAATTTTGAATTATTATTTTTATCATTTTGCAATCAATTTCATCAAATTTTAGTTATTCTCAAATTTCATTCCTCAATTAAATTCCTAAATTTTCAATTATTTATCTCATTTTTCAATTATTTTTTTCAATTTTTATTTTCTTTTATATTTTTACAATTATTTTCTCCACCTTTTAATTAGATATATTAATTATTTTTCAACAAATTTCCTGAATTTTCACTTAGTATCTCAAATTAAAGTTATTGCATCCACTTTTTAATGTTTTAATGTTTAATCATTCTTCAATTTTTTTTCTCAAATTGTAAATACTTCGTCAATTTTTAATTATTTTTTTCAATTTGCATTATTTTTACAAATTTTATATTATTTTGAATCTTTGTTGATTAATTCCGAAAATTTCAATAATATGTATATTTAAATTTTTCATTTTCTTTAATAAATTTTCAATTATTTCTACAATTTTGTAATTATTTTCCTGTATTTAAAACTCTTGAAATCATTTTGTATTCCAAATTTCTGCAAGTTTCATCTATTCTTTTTAACTTTTTCAAATAAAACTTTTTCAGTTTAAATTATTTCCTTCAATATCAAATTAGTTTCATTATTTATTAATTAACTTTCAATTTCTTTTGTCATTTTTCAATTATTTTCACAAAATATGAGTTTCGTTTTTGTATTTTTCAAGTATTTCAATGATGTTCTTGGATTTTGAATCTCTTTTACATCTAATAAATTTTGTAATCTTTTCAATTTGTGTATTCTTAACTTTCCATAATTAACCTTAGTTTTCAATTATTTTTATCCTTTTTCAAGTAGTCTTGTTTATCTCAAATATATTCTGTAATTTTTATAATTATTTTTTCACAAATTTTTATTAAATTCTTAAATTTTTAATTATTTTTATTATTTTTAAATAAGTTTTTGTCATTTTCAAATTTTTTTTAATAAATTCTCTAACTTTTTTTTTTATTATTTATCTCTAATCTCAGTTATTTTTTCAATTCACATTTATTTTTATTATTCTGCAATAATTTTCTTTTATTCTAACTATATGATGTAATTTTTTCAATTATTTTTAACAAACTAAAATTATTGTCTTCAATTTTTCATTATTTTTATTACTTGGCAAATATTTTCTTTGAGTTTTTATTACTTTCATTACTCTTCAATTAATTTCCTAGATTTTAAAATATTTTTCTCAAATTTTAATAATTTTCTTCAATTTTGAATTATAATTGTTATAATTTGCAATCAATTTATTCAAATTTTAGTTATTCTCAAATTTCATTCTTCAATTGAATTCCTAAATTTTCAATTATTTATCTGATTTTTCAATTAGCTTTTTTAATTTTAATTTTATTTTATCTTTTTGCATTTATTTTGGCCACCTTTTAATTATAGACATATTATAATTTTTTTTTATGTTACGAGGATAATATCTTCGTAACTAACATTATCCTTATACAAATTAATCCATCTAACTTAAGGTAAAGAATAATTAAGGTTTCGCCAGAAAAATAAAATAGACACCTGACGCACAAAAAGCGTCTGTCAGCAAATACATTCCTCCAAACGAAGCTCGCTGTGAGAAGTAATTGAATAAAATTATGAAAATAATAATTACCCGAATAGGCACTGCAATTGTTATAGATTCGGTTATAACAACACTAAATTAAATCAGGAAATATTCCAGTATAATGTTCAATTTAAATGAACAATTATGATTATAGAAAAATTTTTAATTGTAACGGGTATTGTAAAAACGGTTATGTTAAATGTTATAACGATGGTTATAACGAATGTTGTAACGGGTATTGTAAAACGGTTATGTTAAATGTTATGACGGTGGTTATAACGAATGTTGTAACGGGTATTGTAAAGCTGGTTATTGTTATGAGAAGTAACTGAATAAAATTATGAAAATAATAATTACCCGAATAGGCACTGCAATTGTTATAGATTCGGTTATAACAACATTAAATTAAATCAGGAAATATTCCAGTATACTGTTCAATTTAAATGAACAATTATGATTATAGAAAAATTTTTAATTGTAACGGGTATTGTAAAAACGGTTATGTTAAATGTTATAACGGTGGTTATAACGAATGTTGTAACGGTGGTTATAACGAATGTTGTAACGGGTATTGTAAAAACGGTTATGTTAAATGTTGTAACGGTGGTTATAACGAATGTTGTAACGGGTATTGTAAAGCTGGTTATTGTTATGGAATTAGTTATGGCAAATATTATTGTAATAATTTTAACAACTTGGTTATAACAGGCGTTACAACAATAATCGTAATAATGGTAGTTAGTAGGTTCATATATAGTTCAATAATTGATTATTATTGTTATTATTAAAATCACCAATTATCCAATTGCAAAACTAAAGTAGAATCAATTCCGTTAGAATTAAAATAAAAGGGAGAATCATATTGTTGTTTTGCACTTGTGGCCTGTGTCATCTCAGTCGAGGCAGCTACCAATACAGCCACAGACTCTGGCGTACACATAACACATATACACAGACACACGGTCTAATGCTCCGCGATGTCTCTCGTGGCAAGGCCCAGCGGCCATCATTCTTTCCTACCTCTCACTCCTCCCCTTTCCATTACCAACAAGCTGAAAAGATGCAGAATCAAAACAGAAGCACGTGCTCGAGTAGCAGCTGTGTTTTAAATTGTTTGTGGCGGAATGTTCTAATGTTGAATATGAAATTTTAAGTGTCGTTAACTGTATGTTGTTATTAACAATTTTACAAACATGCGGTAACGATACTATAATAATTATCCATTGATAATTGTAACAATCAATAAATAAATAAATAATGAACAATTCATTGTTTATTTATTATTAGAAAATTAATTAAAAGTATTTCCAGAAACAAAATATTTCTGACGAACAAACTGCACATTCAATTTCCGTTCACAATAGTCGAACAGACATAGAATCTGTATCAGCAAAAATTTGACTCAGCAAACAGTCTCGGGCTGGTACCGGCCCATTTCCTATTGCAAATTCATCAAAATTTCCCACCCTGGAGCCTTGTAATGAAGTCTTTGGGGAGCATCGTGCAAATCACAAAAACGCAGTACAACTTCGTTTCTCTTACGATCAACACCTTCCTGGCTTTAGCCCGCTGAAGCTGTTGATTGAGAATCGAACGCCGGGACTTAGCCCGTCCACAAGCCGAGTTCTGAACTACAATTTGCACAAGTTGCAATAAACTCATCAGGTGGACGCAAATTTCAACTACCCTTCTCTAACCGGCAGAGTGGAGTGGAGCTCCTTTCAAGTGGAAATTATTTTTAATTGTTAAAAACAATTAATCATAATTTTTGTCTTGATAGACCGGCCAGCCAGTATAGATATTACCTGCGCCGACTGAGAGGATAAAGGGCCACTAGTGCAACCCAGCACTTCAAACTTGGGAAAAATTATTATTGTTAACATCGCCCGACGGAATGCGAGTGTGAGTGCCGACGAGCCTTCTACTTTCCGACGGTAATTATAATTTATGGTAGGGTAAGTTAAGCAATATCTTTATAATAAACATTATTGAAAATTTGTAAATCATTGTGGCATAAAATAAACAGGTAACTTAAATTAAAATAAAAGGTTCAAACAATCATTTAAATTTTCCTAAAATAAAATGACTCATTAGTGTATAATTAATATTCCAAAACATCAAGGCGTGGCAACGATAACTACTTCTAAAGGCAATTCAACGATCTCCACATAAAAATAAATCAAGGACTATAAGGTTTTGCCTTTATGATCCTTGTCAGCTTGGATCCTCCGACATTCCTCTCGAATTTAGCAATTATTAACAATTTATATTTTTTGTAGGAACGTAACATTTTAATTTATATCCTAAATTTTCATTTATTATGTCAAATCTAAGTTATTGCATACACTTTTCAATGTTTTAATCATTTTTCAATTATTTTTCTCAAATTTCAATCAAGTTCCTCAATTTTTAATTTTTCTTTTTAATTTGTAATGATTTTCACAAATTTTATATTATTTTGATTATTTGTTTATTAATTCCGAAAATTTACTCGAAATGAAATAAATTGTCAACTTTTGCGTTACAATAATTACCATAATTAAGAAACTCTTTAATTTAAGATTGTTTTATTTCTCTTCTCCCCCCCCCCCCCTCACTCCACCGGTCAATATTAAGTGTGCAGATGGCAAAAATTTACAAGTCTCTGCCCCTGATTAAACATATTTTTTAACTTCTATTTTTCTAAGGAATATAGGGGGGGGGGGGCGCCAAAATATTTATCTCGCACCGGGCGCGAAAAACCTAAGTTACGGCTCTGAGTCTATTGTTAGCATTCAGAAATAAAAATTTTAATTTGAAAAATGTTTGAATAATGAGGTAAAATTTCAGAGTTTAATTTAATTTCTCTTTTTTCATTAAAATTGGAAAATTTTATCTCTTTTCCCAAAGCCATTAACCCTCATTATAGAAGGATTTGCTCGAACGATGATGACACCCTGCAGGTAGTCTATTGTTTGTATTAAGAAATACAATTTAAATTTTAATGTAATTTGTATAATGAGCTGAGAGTTTCCTTTTTCGTTAAATTTTAACAAATACCTTCACTCTCTAACCAAGGAACCAGGTATAAAAGTATTCTTTTTAGTTAACTGTTAACGCTTACCTTCAGTATACTCGTTTCTTATATAGGATATAAGAAGATCAGAATAAGAAAGAATCGGAAGTCTTTGACCCTCGCGTTGACCTGCTTACACATTTCAAACGATGCACCTTATTGTAGCATCTTTTTATCCCGTCCACTTGAGATCATGGAATTTTATCATCTAATGTGACTAATATTAATATGAAAACATGAAAATATTCTGAAGAGCTTGAGATTGGAAGAAACCAACAGCCATTTATAAAATTTCCATCTATTTGATATTAAAAATGCTCGTAGGCCTTATTACAATTCCATCACACGCCAGCTAATATTATTCTATCGGCCACCACTTATTTTCAGGCCAAGTTTTTACAACACAAACTAAGCTTTATATACATGTATGAACACACACACGCAAGCAATACATTGGTTGATGACCTGATGGCTGATCCGTCAGCCAATGTAATGCTTGCGTGTGTGTGTTCATACATGTATATAAAGCTTAGTTTGTGTTGTACAATACTACTTACTAATAAAGATAAAACCTTCATTAAATACTTTTTTTAAAGCTTAAATATTTGACTTGAAACGACACCTAAGAAAATTTTTTAAACAATTTTTTTTATTGTTTAATTGCTTAAAATAAAAAATAAAAATTTTCACTTTTTTTTGAAAAATTTCAAATTGATACAATTTTTGGAGAAAGCATCACATTTTAATTCTATAAATGGCATTTGAAAGTATTTTTTGTCACCTTTAAAATGATTTGTTAAAAAATGCTTTACGATAATTTTTAAGGAAGATATGATGATTTGTTTATAAAAATAGCCCTTTTTTCAATTGTTGGTAACTTGAGAACAACTGACTTTTAGAAAAAATTGTTAAGGAAAAAAATGTGCCTTTTTGTGCGTAGAATTAGGAAAAAAATATTTAAACATTAAAAAAAAGAAATTTTTTATACATTTTTTCCTTCTGTATTCCTGCTCTAAGACGAATAACCTTTACATATCAATACATAACGATAAACAATTTTTTTTATTAATGTGTAAATATTTTTTTCCTAATTCTACGCACAAAAAGGCACATTTTTTTCCTTAACAATTTTTCCAAAAGTCAGTTGTTCTTAAGTGACCAACAATTGAAAAAAGGGCTATTTTTATAAACAAATGATCATATCTTCCTTAAAAATTATTGTAGAGCATTTCTTAACAAATCGTTTTAAAGGTGACAAACAATGCTTTCAAATGCCATTTATAGAATTAAAGTGTGATGCTTTCTTCAAAAATTGTATCAATTTGAAATTTTTCAAAAAAAAGTGAAAATTTTTATTTTTTATTTTAAGCAATTAAACAATAAAAAAAATTGTTCAAAAAATTTTCTTAGGTGTCGTTTCAAGTCAAATATTTAAGCTTTTAAATGAATATTTGATGAAGGTTTTATCTTTATTATTATTGAAGATACAAAACTTTTTGTAATGCTCTTGCATACCGTAGGGTGGACAAATCCTTTTGAGCGGCACTGTATGAAAATTTCTTATTTTATGACTGCAAACTAGGATCTGTCATTTTGATTTTTTTTTAATGATTTCAAAATCATAATCTGCAATCATGAAGGCCTTTAGAAGCAATTTTTAAATAAATTAATTAACTTGGCTTCTCGATAGAGAAAGTTTTGGGATCAATATTAGAGATATTTGAAAAATACTCGAAATCGATTCATAGGGACATATTCCTTATCTGAAAACGAATAGATTGATTAATGTAAATTTTATAATTGATCCAAAAATCACAAGATAATTAATATTATTTCATTTTTTTTTGCATTTAATATTATTCTTTACAATTTCTCCAATTAACTTTAATATTATTTATTTAATGATTCCTCAATGAGAAATCAAATTATTTGCTTATATGGAAGCAAAGTCTCCATGAAATGGACATTTTTTAAAAATTACGTGAGATTTGAAATCAGCGAGCCGGAAAACACTCTGTAATCCACTTTCAATGAAATTGATCATTTTGTGATTTTCTATGTCCGCCCCTTTGAGTCCGTCATTTTGAATTTTTTGACATTAACTTCATATTCGCAATTTGCATCCAGAAAAACCTTAAATACCAAGTTGCAATAACTTATATTACATAGAAAAATGCGTGCACGTATGGGTTGAACCTCTACGCAATAAGGAATTAAAAAAAAATTAATGGGTTATGCTTACTGTTCTGGAATGTTCACAGTAACAATAGAATCTTACACAGAGAGAAAATTGTAGAAATGAGTAACATAATGATGTCCATGGTAACCTTAATGTTACAAATACAGACAGCTATCTAAATAGTAACAGTTAAAACCAGGATTATACGGAATATAATAGAATAACAATATTTTTGTAATATCTTTGATGGTAGCCAGTAGCATAATTATAGTACCGTATAACATAACCTTGTTAAGATCAAAATGTTACTATCCGTTTCTCTCAGTATAAATAAAGACTTGTATTAAATTCATCAAGCCCTGCTATATAAATGTTTATGTGAAAAATACTATCTTAATCATGCTGAATTTGCAATAATTATTAATTAACATTTTTAAATTGATCATTACTTAAAGTTTTTATGCAAATTTAAAGTTTTTAATATTTTTTGCACTGTTTGAACTAAAACAAAAATCTATAAATTCAGCAAAGGCTGACTTAAAAATGTCGCTTCTACACTGCAAAAACTACTGTCTTCTAAGTGTCTTATTTTAAGACATTTTGATGTCTTTTTTGTATCTAAGATGCCAAAAATGTGTCATTTTAAGACATTAATTGCGTCTTAGACACCAAAATGTCTTAAAATAAGACACTTAGAAGACAGCAGTTTTTGCAGTGTAATGCAAGGGCACTACAAAAAGTTTTGTGTCTTCATTAATAATAAAAATACAACCTTCATCAATCATTTTTTTCAAAGCTTAAATATTTGTCTTGAAACGACACCTAAGAAAGATTTAAATTTTTTTTTTATTGTTTAATTGCTTAAAATAAAAATAAAAATTTTCACTTTTTTTGAAAATTTTCAAATTGATACAATTTTTGAAGAAATCATCACATTTCAACTCTATAAATGGGATTATTTGAAAGCATTTTTTGTCACCTTTAAAACGATTTGTTAAAAAATGCTCTACGATAAGTTTCAAGGAAGATATGATCATTTGTTTATAAAAACGCCCTTTTTCAATTGTTGGTAACTAGAGAACAACAAACTTTTTAAAAAAATTGGTTAGGAAAAAAATGTGCCTTTTTGTGCGTAAAATTAGGAAAAAAATATTTAAACATAAAAAAAAAGAAATTTTTTATACATTTTTTCCTTCTGTATTCCTGCTCTAAGACAAATAACCTTTACATATCAATACATAACGATAAAACTTTTTTTTTGTATTAATGTTTAAATATTTTTTCCTAATTCTACGCAGAAAAAGGCACATTTTTTTCCTTAACAATTTTTACCAAAAGTCAGTTGTTCTCAAGTTACCAACAATTGAAAAAGGGCGTTTTTATAAACAAATGATCATATCTTCCTTGAAACTTATCTTAGAGCATTTTTTAACAAATCGTTTTAAAGGTGACAAAAAATGCTTTCAAATCCCATTTATAGAATTAAAATGTGATGATTTCTTCAAAAATTGTATCAATTTGAAATTTTTCAAATCAACTTTCGTTCTTATTGGTGGATATTTTAAAATAAGAGAATAGAAATAGAAAACACATAAGAAAAACCAATCACATTATTTCCTTAAACGAATTAAACTTCACCTTTTTTTACCCAACTAAAGCCTGTCATCTGATAGATAATAATAAGTAATAGCCAGACAGGATCGTCAAAACAAATAAATAGGTTACGGAGGACACTAAAATTCTAAAACTCCAAACTTGAAGGTTAAAGTGAGTTTGTTTGATTAAATTAAACTTAAAAAAAGGTTATCTATTAAAATTGTCTTTTCTTAATGTAAAAAAGCCATAGAATTAAACATTTAGCGAAGTTCCGTCAACAATAAGAAATTTTTCAAATCAACTTTCTTTCCTATTATTGGTGGATATTTTAAAATAAGAGAATAGAAATAGAAAACACATAAGAAGGACCAATTACATTATTCCCTTAAAAGAATACAGCTCTACCTTTTTTGACCCCAACTAAAGGGTGGCATCTGATAGATAATAATAAGAAATAGCCAGACAGGATCGTCAAAACATAAGTGTATTTGTTAGAGATTTAATTTATTTTGACCGCCCAGGTGCGAATTGTCCGTCGGCCCACGTTCGGGCCAACCTTGCGGCGGTTGGTCCGACTCTGCATGCCGTAGGTCGGGCCAACTAGCAAAATGATAACGGTTTGCCGACCAACGGTACTGATAGTCGGCCCAACTACTGAGCCCAAAGTTGGGCCAACCTCAAAGCCCAGATTTCCGCCAACCAAAAAGTCGGCTTAACTACTGACCCCAAAGTCGGGCCGACTACTGTTCCCAAAGTTGGCCCAACTATTCATCCCAAAGTTGGGCCAACCAGCAAAATGATAACGGTTCGCCGACCAACGGTATTCATAGTCGGGCCAACTACTGCTCCCGAAGTAGTAGATAGGCTGTGGGGTATCTGGATAAACTAGTGTGTGTCCGTGTGAGCTATGTATGTGTGTGTCTGTGTGAGAGCCAATCAGAAGCGACCTTTACAACGAAATGGACCAATCAGGAGCCAGGATTTTGATGACGTCATAGTGTATGCCTCGTTTTAAACTAGGTATGTAACGCGATGCCTAATTAGAGCCCCATCAGGTAGGTGAGGTAAGGAATTTAACCTTGAAAAAAGGGGGGATTACATGAAAAATATATTGCGTAATTCTGCGAAATTTGAATCACCGACAAATTACGCGTGTGTGACCTTCCAGAACCCTCTAAGCACGTGCGTGTGACCTTGGATGGGGACATTTACACGTGTAATTTGAATATTAGGAGGGGGGGGGGGTAACCTTCAGAAAGGGAGTGGGGGTAAGGAATTTAACCTTGAAAGAAGGGGGTTTGTCTCGGAGTAAAGTACATAACCTCGAATAAGGGTGGGGATTACATAAGAATACATCGCACATTTCTTTGAAATTTAATTTACATACGTGTGTGTGTGTGCCTGTGTGACCCCACAGAAGCTTCTAGAACATTCAATGGGGCTCATTTAACCTTGAAATAAAAGGGGGGGGGGGATTACATGAAAAACATACTGCGTAATTCTGCGAAATTTAAATCACCAATTTTACATACGTGTGTGTGACCTTCTAGATGCTTCTAGAACATTCAAGGGGCGGGGCTTATTTAACCTTGAAAAAAGGGGGTATTACATGAAAAATATATTGCGTAATATTGCGAAATTTGAATCACCGATTTTACATACGCGTGTGTGACCTTCCAGAACCCTCTAAAAAATTTGGATTTTAGGTGGTGGGGGTTACTTTTTTTGCACGTGTGACCCCTGCAGAACCCTCCAGAAGCTTCTAGAACATTCGATTTCAGTGGAGATGGTGGGGGTATTTTTCATTTATTTGATGCGCAATTTAACCTTTGAGAAACTTCTAGAACTTTTTTATGGGGGGTCAGAGAGGTGGGGGGATTATTTCAAACGCACTTTGTTCTATTCTGCGTACAATTTTTTTGGTAACCTTCGAGAACTTTCGAAAACAAATTGGGGGGGGGGGGGGTAATATTAGAGTTGACATTTTAAAATTTTTTAACACATCTTAGAACATAAGTTTATATGTAGTGTAATATACTTTCAAGAAATTAAGAAATTTGCATGAGATTTGACGTATTTTAATGTTTTTCACAATTTTTGAAAAATGTTAAAATTTTGAATTTTTTGATTTTGAAAAAACTTATTGAAAAGCTTTCATAAAAGTAGACTGCCCTTAGGAACCAGGTAAATTTTGTCAGATTTTGCGTATCTCTCACCGTTCTCGAGATATTTTGAAAAAAGACTTTTGGAGGGGTGGGGGTAGCATTAGAGTTGATATTTTCAAATTTTTTAACACATCTTAGAACATGAGTTCATATGTAGTGTAATATACTTTCAAGAAAGTAAGAAATTTGCATGACATTTGACGTGTTTTAATGGTTTTTACAATTTTTGAAAATTTTTGAATTTTTTGATTTTGAAAAATCTTATTGAATAACTTTCATAAAAGTAGACTGCCCTTAGGAACCCAGTAAATTTAGTCAGATTTTACGTATCTCTCACCGTTTTCGAGATATTTTGGGAAAAGACTTTACAAAGGTGACGCTCATTTAACCTTCAAATTTACGTGAAAAATATATTGCACAATTGTGCAAAATTTGAATCATTGGTAAATTTAACATATGTGTACGTGTCAGTGTGACCCTTCTAAACCCTTTATAGTGTTGGGGATAGATATTGAGCAATGCAAGTGTTAAAACCATTTTTGCATTGGTGGGAGTATATGACGTTATCAAGGGTAATAAGACAGATATTGCAGCATATTGCACAATCCAAGTGATGGGAAAAAGTGTATTGGTGGGAGTATTCTTTAATGGTGGGTGGTATTTCTTAGTGGTAAGGGGTTGCTGTTGTGGGGGTGATAAGACACATCAGAGATCTTCTTTACCGATAGTTTAGTCTACACATGAACCAAAGTGATAAAAGAGTGGGGTTTATCTCAGACTCAAATTACATGTGAAATTGTCAACCTTGTGACGTCACCAAGATATTGCAGCATATTGCACAATCCAAATGGTGGGTAGTTTGTCTCAGTTGGTGGTGGTTGCAGAGGAGGGGGGTATTTTATGTGTGATTTAGTAAAACTCGTATTGAAACGTGAAATTTAATGCAGTAGTGAGGGAAAATTGACATTGAACAAGGTTATTTGAAAAAGTAGACAAGGTAATAGTGAAAGATATTGAATCATATTACACAATCAGGAGGATTGAATTAGGGGTAAAGGGTGGTGTTTGCGATATTTGTTACTCAGAAGATAGTTTTAAAGAAAATTTTGTACCAGTACTTAAAAAGTCGTTTGAAGAGGAACATTCTCATAATTGATAAAAGGTTTAATATAAATAGTTATAAAAATAAAAAATTTAGTGCTAAGGATATTACGAGTAATATTGTAAGGTAAGTGATGAAAGAAGTACATTTTATTTTTAAAGAGTGGTTTAATCATAATTAAATTTATTTGTAAAAAATATAAATTTAGTTTAATGTATGTAAAAATGGTTAAAAAAAGATCTAAATCTCTCAGTTGGCACTGAGAAATTTTTGTACCAGTCCAAAAATGCATTGAATCAAGTACAAATTATGCTTAATAACCGTTCCTTCAATAAAATATTATAAATTCAAGAATTTGAGGTTATGTCAAACTCAAGAATTTGAGGTTATGTTAATCTGTTATGCGCATGTCCGATGGAGACTAGAGTTTATGTCAAATATCCTTTTCCTTTTCAATTGAAATATTCTTACAACAAGCATAAGTTACAAGATATATTGGTAAGTTTTGGAAACTATTTTGTTAATAATAATAGGAAAATTAATAATAATAATAATAATTCCAATTTTTATATATAAATGTAAATTATAATAAGAGTAATAACAATTTTAAAAATAATTTTTTAAGAAATGATGTTTATAATAATTTTTTTATTAATATTTAATTTGATTAATAAACTGTTTTGTATGTTTCAGAATTTGGAGAATTATCATAAAATACCACTAGTATTCTATGTTCCAATTTTATGGGTAGATTGCAACACAGATGAAAAGTTGAGCAAGTTTTTAGTAGGAGCTGCTGCATGTATAAAACATAATTTTTTTGGAAAAAAGAGTCATCAACCAGTTGTTTTAAGACATCACAATATTTTTGTAGAAGTTATACAGATAGAAGTTGGAGATTTTTATTGTAGAATAAGAACAGATTTGAAAGATTTTTTATAATACAGTTTGTAGCAATGAGATTGACGGATACAATGAACAAGATAACGTAGATGAAACAATAGTAGAAATTGTAGTGAATGAGGAAAGAGAAGAGGAAGAGTTTGTATTGAACATTGAGGAAGAAAAAAAATTTTCAATGGAATTAATAGTAGGAATTGAAAACTATGAAGAGCAAGATGTATTAAAAGAGAGTAAGAATGAACAAATTGTAAATTATGAGAGTGACGAAGATTTGATAGAGGTACAGGAGCGTGAGAGACAACAAGATATAAAAAAGAAGATTAAGTCTTTAGCTCCATGGCTGAGTTTTGGATTGTGTGAGGTGGAGCAATGCATAAAGAATGGAGAGGTACAAATTATCAGTAAAGGAGCGATATTTTTTATCTTATAAAACACCTACCTTTCTCTTAAAAAACCCTACCTTTTTCTTTTTACATGAATAAATATAAATGAGTTTTTAAATATGTGAACTGTTAGATGTGGATTAGTTCATTTTATATAAGGTGCAGTTTATGTATTTAAATATTTGAGATTAAATAGTGAAACAAACTAAAAAGTAAGAAAAATTATTAATTCTTATTTCTGATTTTACACAAATTGTTATTACTTTTTTAATTCTTTATTCGTTTAGTGGAAGAATATATTTTTGGAGAAAGGCTTTCAGCCCTTCTTAGTTTAACAACACCACCAAGGGAAATACAATTAGAACATGGATGGAATAGAGATGATGCCTGCGAAAACATTGTACTGACAGTAAGTATAAATTTTTGTTTAATGTAAAAATATTTTTTGTACATAAGTTTATTGTAAGTAATTGAAAACCGTTAAAAATAAGCAAAAATATAAAAAAAATAATTAGAAAATGACAAAAATACTTGAATGATGACAAGAGTAATTAAAATTTGAAGAAAATAAGCAAAAATAATTGAATATCGCTGAAAATAAGCAAAAATAGTTTAAAGTAATTGTAAGTAGTTGAAAAATAGTCAAAAGTAATTGAAATCAGTTAAAAATAATAAATAGTAATTGAAAACAATTAAAATGAATTGAATATCATTGAGAATAAGCAAAAATATTTGAACATAATTGAAAAATAATTGAAAATAGATGAAAATAAGTAAAAATTATTAAAAGAAATTGAAAAACGTTAAAAATATGCAAAAATATGAAGAAAATAATTATAAAATGACAAAAATACTTGAACGATGACAAAAGTAATTAAAATTTCAAGAAAATAAACAAAAATAATTGAATATCGCTAAAAATAAGCAAAAATAGTTTAAAGTAATTGTAAGTAGTTGAAAAATAGTCAAAAGTAATTGAAATCAGTTAAAAATAATAAATAGTTATTGAAAACATTTAAAATTAGTTGAATATCATTAAAAAAAGAAAAAATATTTGAATATGATTGAAAAATAATTGGAAATAGATTAAAATAAGTAAAAATTATTAAAAGTAAATAAAAACCTTTAAAAATAAGCAAAAATATGAAAGAAATAATTAGAAAATGACAAAAATACTTAAATGATGACAAGAGTAATTAAAATTTGAAGAAAATAAGCAAAAATAATTGGAAATAATTGAAAATAATTGAATATCATTGAAAATAAACAAAAATATTTGAATATAATTGAAAATAGATGAAAATAAGGAAAAATATTCAAAAGTAATTGAAATCAGTTAAAAATAAGCAAAAATATGAAGGAAATTATTCGAAAATGATAAAAATACTTGAGTGATGGTAAAAGTAATTAAATTTTGAAGAAAATAACTTTATTTCTGTACAAATTATATCAAAAAAGATCTGAATATGTCTGGATCTGGAGATTATGGGTTTTACAGTACAACTCGAGATATGGTACATAAGATGTAACACCCAAAGAAAACTGACTTAATTATATAGAACTTAAAAATTTTGATAAATAACTTAAAATATTAGACTTGAACATTAACCAACCTAAGACTTAAATCATAAAATTTAAAAAAAAAAAATAAGACTTAATACCTCAATTACAGGGCTTAAGAATTAAAAAACAAAAGACATAAGACTTATATCAGACAACTTAACACATACAACATAATATTTAATGCATAATGCTTAAAGCAATAAGACTTCAATAGAACTCAACCTAATACTTGAACTAAAAAAGAACTAAAAACCGATGACTCAAAACATGAAAGGCAGAGTATAAAAATCCAACATGTGATAGAAGAGTTAAGACATGCAACTCAAGATATGAGATAAAATACTCAAACCATAAACCCTTAAGACATAAGATTACTAACATAAAACTCAACAATAAAACTTAAAACATAAGACACAATATATGACAATCAAGAAAAAAAAAGACTCAATACATAGAATCTAAAAATATTATCAAATTTTTAGAAATATAAGACTTGAAAAGCATTCCACCTAAGGTTAAAAAAAAGGACTTAAGATTCAATAGATCAAACTCAAAGCTTAAAAATCAAAGCACATTAGACTTATTCAACTTGAAATGGGAATTCCTTGAAAATCTTGGGAACTTTTAGGAAATCCCTAAGCATTCCTGAAAATTCGTAGAAAGCTCCTAATTAGGTAATGCCTTATAAATTACTGGGAGTTCTTGAGAAATTTCTAGGAATTTTTGGAAAATCTTTAGTGATTTAGTATCAAACCAGGAATAATGCAAAACAATCTATCGAAATTTGGGTGAAAGTTGGAGACTCGCGAAACATTTATTTCTCAAATATTATTATTAGGTTGAGTTCTATTCAAGTCTTATTGCTTTAAGCATTATGCATTAAATATTATGTTGTATGTGTTAAGTTGTCTGATATAAGTCTTATGTCTTTTGTTTTTTAATTCTTAAGCCCTGTAATTGAGGTATTAATTAATTGAGTCTAATGTGCTTTGATTTTTAAGCTTTGAGTTTGATCTATTGAATCTTAAGTCCTTTTTTTTAACCTTAGGTGGAATGCTTTTCAAGTCTTATATTTCTAAAAATTTGATAATATTTTTAGATTCTATGTATTGAGTCTTTTTTTTTTTTATTGTCATATATTGTGTCTTATGTTTTAAGTTTTATTGTTGAGTTTTATGTTAGTAATCTTATGTCTTAAGGGTTTATGGTTTGAGTATTTTATCTCATATCTTGAGTTGCATGTCTTAACTCTTCTATCACATGTTGGATTTTTATACTCTGCCTTTCATGTTTTGAGTCATCGGTTTTTAGTTCTTTTTTAGTTCAAGTATTAGGTTGAGTTCTATTGAAGTCTTATTGCTTTAAGCATTATGCATTAAATATTATGTTGTATGTGTTAAGTTGGCTGATATAAGTCTTATGTCTTTTGTTTTTTAATTCTTAAGCCCTGTAATTGAGGTATTAAGTCTTATTTTTTTTTAAATTTTATGATTTAAGTCTTAGGTTGGTTAATTCTTAAGCCCTGTAATTGAGGTATTAAGTCTTATTTTTTTTTTAAATTTTATGATTTAAGTCTTAGGTTGGTTAATGTTCAAGTCTAATATTTTAAGTTATTTATCAAAATTTTTAAGTTCTATATAATTAAGTCAGTTTTCTTTGGGTGTTACATCTTATGTACCATATCTCGAGTTGTACTGTAAAACCCATAATCTCCAGATCCAGACATTTTCAGATCTTTTTTGATATAATTTGTACAGAAATAAAGTTATTTTCTTCAAAATTTAATTACTTTTACCATCACTCAAGTATTTTTATCATTTTCGAATAATTTCCTTCATATTTTTGCTAATTTTTAACTGATTTCAATTACTTTTGAATATTTTTCCTTATTTTCATCTATTTTCAATTATATTCAAATATTTTTGTTTATTTTCAATGATATTCAATTATTTTCAATTATTTCCAATTATTTTTGCTTATTTTCTTGAAATTTTAATTACTCTTGTCATCATTGAAGCATTTTTGTCATTTTCTAATTATTTCTTTCATATTTTTGCTTATTTTTAAAGGTTTTTATTTACTTTTAATAATTTTTACTTATTTTAATCTATTTCCAATTATTTTTCAATCATATTAAATATTTTTGCTTTTTTTCAATGATATTCAACTAATTTTAATTGTTTTCAATTACCATTTATTATTTTTAACTGATTTCAATTACTTCTGACTATTTTTCAACTACTTACAATTACTTTAAACTATTTTTGCTTATTTTCAGCGATATTCAATTATTTTTGTTTATTTTCTTGAAATTTTAATTACTTTTGTCATCGTTCAAGTATTTTTGTCATTTTATAATTATTTTCTTCATATTTTTACATATTTTTAACGTTTTTCAATTTCTTTTAATAATTATTACTTATTTTCATCTATTTTCAATTATTTTTCAATTATGTTCAAATATTTTTGCTTATTCTCAATGATATTCAATTCATTTTAATTGTTTTCAATTACTATTTATTATTTTTAACTGATTTCAATTACTTTTGACTATTTTTCAACTACTTACAATTACTTTAAACTATTTTTGCTTATTTTCAGCGATATTCAATTATTTTTGCTTATTTTCTTCAAATTTTAATTACTCTTGTCATCATTCAAGTTTTTTTGTCATTTTTTTTTTAAAATTTTATGATTTAAGTCTTAGGTTGGTTAATGTTCAAGTCTAATATTTTAAGTTATTTATCAAAATTTTTAAGTTCTATATAATTAAGTCAGTTTTCTTTGGGTGTTACATCTTATGTACCATATCTCGAGTTGTACTGTAAAACCCATAATCTCCAGATCCAGACATTTTCAGATCTTTTTTGATATAATTTGTACAGAAATAAAGTTATTTTCTTCAAAATTTAATTACTTTTGCCATCACTCAAGTATTTTTATCATTTTCGAATAATTTCCTTCATATTTTTGCTTATTTTTAACTGATTTTAATTACTTTTGAATATTTTTCCTTATTTTCATCTATTTTCAATTATATTCAAATATTTTTGTTTATTTTCAATGATATTCAATTATTTTCAATTATTTCCAATTATTTTTGCTTATTTTCTTCAAATTTTAATTACTCTTGTCATCATTTAAGTATTTTTGTCATTTTCTAATTATTTCTTTCATATTTTTGCTTATTTTTAAAGGTTTTTATTTACTTTTAATAATTTTTACTTATTTTAATCTATTTCCAATTATTTTTCAATCATATTCAAATATTTTTTCTTTTTTTCAATGATATTCAACTAATTTTAATTGTTTTCAATTACTATTTATTATTTTTAACTGATTTCAATTACTTTTGACTATTTTTCAACTACTTACAATTACTTTAAACTATTTTTGCTTATTTTTAGCGATATTCAATTATTTTTGTTTATTTTCTTGAAATTTTAATTACTTTTGTCATCGTTCAAGTATTTTTGTCATTTTATAATTATTTTCTTCATATTTTTGCATATTTTTAACGTTTTTCAATTTCTTTTAATAATTTTTACTTATTTTCATCTATTTTCAATTATTTTTCAATTATGTTCAAATATTTTTGCTTATTCTCAATGATATTCAATTCATTTTAATTGTTTTCAATTACTATTTATTATTTTTAACTGATTTCAATTACTTTTGACTATTTTTCAACTACTTACAATTACTTTAAACTATTTTTGCTTATTTTCAGCGATATTCAATTATTTTTGCTTATTTTCTTCAAATTTTAATTACTCTTGTCATCATTCAAGTATTTTTGTCATTTTCTAATTATTTTTTTTATATTTTTGCTTATTTTTAACGGTTTTCAATTACTTACAATAAACTTATGTACAAAAAATATTTTTACATTAAACAAAAATTTATACTTACTGTCAGTACAATGTTTTCGCAGGCATCATCTCTATTCCATCCATGTTCTAATTGTATTTCCCTTGGTGGTGTTGGTAAACTAAGAAGGGCTGAAAGCCTTTCTCCAAAAATATATTCTTCCACTAAACGAATAAAGAATTAAAAAAGTAATAACAATTTGTGTAAAATCAGAAATAAGAATTAATAATTTTTCTTACTTTTTAGTTTGTTTCACTATTTAATCTCAAATATTTAAATACATAAACTGCACCTTATATAAAATGAACTAATCCACATCTAACAGTTCACATATTTAAAAACTCATTTATATTTATTCATGTAAAAAGAAAAAGGTAGGGTTTTTTAAGAGAAAGGTAGGTGTTTTATAAGATAAAAAATATCGCTCCTTTACTGATAATTTGTACCTCTCCATTCTTTATGCATTGCTCCACCTCACACAATCCAAAACTCAGCCATGGAGCTAAAGACTTAATCTTCTTTTTTATATCTTGTTGTCTCTCACGCTCCTGTACCTCTATCAAATCTTCGTCACTCTCATAATTTACAATTTGTTCATTCTTACTCTCTTTTAATACATCTTGCTCTTCATAGTTTTCAATTCCTACTATTAATTCCATTGAAAATTTTTTTTCTTCCTCAATGTTCAATACAAACTCTTCCTCTTCTCTTTCCTCATTCACTACAATTTCTACTATTGTTTCATCTACGTTATCTTGTTCATTGTATCCGTCAATCTCATTGCTACAAACTGTATTATAAAAAATCTTTCAAATCTGTTCTTATTCTACAATAAAAATCTCCAACTTCTATCTGTATAACTTCTACAAAAATATTGTGATGTCTTAAAACAACTGGTTGATGACTCTTTTTTCCAAAAAAATTATGTTTTATACATGCAGCAGCTCCTACTAAAAACTTGCTCAACTTTTCATCTGTGTTGCAATCTACCCATAAAATTGGAACATAGAATACTAGTGGTATTTTATGATAATTCTCCAAATTCTGAAACATACAAAACAGTTTATTAATCAAATTAAATATTAATAAAAAAATTATTATAAACATCATTTCTTAAAAAATTATTTTTAAAATTGTTATTACTCTTATTATAATTTACATTTATATATAAAAATTGGAATTATTATTATTATTATTAATTTTCCTATTATTATTAACAAAATAGTTTCCAAAACTTACCAATATATCTTGTAACTTATGCTTGTTGTAAGAATATTTCAATTGAAAAGGAAAAGGATATTTGACATAAACTCTAGTCTCCATCGGACATGCGCATAACAGATTAACATAACCTCAAATTCTTGAGTTTGACATAACCTCAAATTCTTGAATTTATAATATTTTATTGAAGGAACGGTTATTAAGCATAATTTGTACTTGATTCAATGCATTTTTGGACTGGTACAAAAATTTCTCAGTGCCAACTGAGAGATTTAGATCTTTTTTTAACCATTTTTACATACATTAAACTAAATTTATATTTTTTACAAATAAATTTAATTATGATTAAACCACTCTTTAAAAATAAAATGTACTTCTTTCATCACTTACCTTACAATATTACTCGTAATATCCTTAGCACTAAATTTTTTATTTTTATAACTATTTATATTAAACCTTTTATCAATTATGAGAATGTTCCTCTTCAAACGACTTTTTAAGTACTGGTACAAAATTTTCTTTAAAACTATCTTCTGAGTAACAAATATCGCAAACACCACCCTTTACCCCTAATTCAATCCTCCTGATTGTGTAATATGATTCAATATCTTTCACTATTACCTTGTCTACTTTTTCAAATAACCTTGTTCAATGTCAATTTTCCCTCACTACTGCATTAAATTTCACGTTTCAATACGAGTTTTACTAAATCACACATAAAATACCCCCCTCCTCTGCAACCACCACCAACTGAGACAAACTACCCACCATTTGGATTGTGCAATATGCTGCAATATCTTGGTGACGTCACAAGGTTGACAATTTTACATGTAATTTGAGTCTGAGATAAACCCCACTCTTTTATCACTTTGGTTCATGTGTAGACTAAACTATCGGTAAAGAAGATCTCTGATGTGTCTTATCACCCCCACAACAGCAACCTCTTACCACTAAGAAATACCACCCACCATTAAAGAATACTCCCACCAATACACTTTTTCCCATCACTTGGATTGTGCAATATGCTGCAATATCTGTCTTATTACCCTTGATAACGTCATATACTCCCACCAATGCAAAAATGGTCTTAACACTTGCATTGCTCAATATCTATCCCCAACACTATAAAGGGTTTAGAGGGGTCACACAGACACGTACACATATGTTAAATTTACCAATGATTCAAATTTTGCACAATTGTGCAATATATTTTTCACGTAAATTTGAAGGTTAAATGAGCCTCACCTTTGTAAAGTCTTTTCCCAAAATATCTCGAAAACGGTGAGAGATACGTAAAATCTGACTAAATTTACTGGGTTCCTAAGGGCAGTCTACTTTTATGGAAGTTATTCAATAAGATTTTTCAAAATCAAAAAATTCAAAAATTTTCAAAATTTTCAAAAATTGTAAAAACCATTAAAACACGTCAAATGTCATGCAAATTTCTTACTTTCTTGAAATTATATTACATTACATATGAAATCATGTTCTAAGATGTGTTAAAAATTTTGAAAATATCAACTCTAATGCTACCCCCACCCCTCCAAAAGTCTTTTTTCAAAATATCTCGAGAAAGGTGAGAGATACGCAAAATCTGACAAAATTTACTTGGTTCCCTGTAATAAGAGGGTTATTGAGCAAGCGTTTTGGCTAGTTGAGCAAGCCCTCTGCTCAATTGTCCTAACGAAATATGGACAATTGGGCTGGTTGCTCATTCACCCAATGCATTGAGTCCAATAATCCACAAGGTATTTCGAGCTTAAAACTGGAGAAAAAGTGACTTAATATTGATAAAACACTAAGAAACGTTAAATTAAGCATAAATACACAAAATTAGATAATAAAAATACGTATATTAAGAATAAATAACATTTCAGAAAAGTCGTGATTTATAGACACACCAGGGAGCAGAACACCTGACTAGCAGAATAGACGTAGCCAATCAAAATCTTTCTACCGCGAGAGACTAAATTGTGATTGGCTACGTCTATTCTGCTAGTCAGGTGTTCTGCTCCCTGGTGTGTCTATAAATCACGACTTTTCTGAAATGTTATTTATTCTTAATATACGTATTTTTATTATCTAATTTTGTGTATTTATGCTTAATTTAACGTTTCTTAGTGTTTTATCAATATTAAGTCACTTTTTCTCCAGTTTTAAGCTCGAAATACCTTGTGGATTATTGGACTCAATGCATTGGGTGAATGAGCAACCAGCCCAATTGTCCATATTTCGTTAGGACAATTGAGCAGAGGGCTTGCTCAACTAGCCAAAACGCTTGCTCAATAACCCTCTTATTACAGGGTTCCTAAGGGCAGTCTACTTTTATGAAAGCTTTTCAATAAGTTTTTTCAAAATCAAAAAATTCAAAATTTTAACATTTTTCAAAAATTGTAAAAAACATTAAAATACGTCAAATCTCATGCAAATTTCTTAATTTCTTGAAAGTATATTACACTACATATAAACTCATGTTCTAAGATGTGTTAAAAAATTTAAAAATATCAACTCTAATACTACCCCCACCCCTCCAATTTGTTCACGAAAGTTCTCGAAGGTTACCAAAAAAATTGTACGCAGAATAGAACAAAGTGCGTTTGAAATAATCCCCCCACCTCTCTGACCCCCCATAAAAAAGTTCTAGAAGTTTCTCAAAGGTTAAATTGCGCATCAAATAAATGAAAAATACCCCCACCATCTCCACTGAAATCGAATGTTCTAGAAGCTTCTGGAGGGTTCTGCAGGGGTCACACGTGCAAAAAAAGTAACCCCCACCACCTAAAATTAAAACTTGTTTACAGGGTTCTGGAAGGTCACACACGCGAATGTAAAATCGGTAATTCAAATTTCGCAATATTACGCAATATATTTTTCATGTAATACCCCCTTTTTTCAAGGTTAAATAAGCCCCGCCCCTTGAATGTTCTAGAAGCATCTAGAAGGTCACACACACGTATGTAAAATCGGTGATTTAAATTTCGCAGAATTACGCAGTATGTTTTTCATGTATCCCCCACCCCCTTTTATTTCAAGGTTAAATGAGCCCCATTGAATGTTCTAGAAACTTCTGTGGGGTCACACAGGCACACACACACACGTATGTAAATTAAATTTCAAAGAAATGTGCGATGTATTCTTATGTAATCCCCACCCTTATTCGAGGTTATGTACTTTACTCCGAGACAAACCCCCTTCTTTCAAGGTTAAATTCCTTACCCCCACTCCCTTTCAGAAAGTTACCCCCCCCCTCCTAATATTCAAATTACACGTGTAAATGTCCCCATCCAAGGTCACACGCACGTGCTTAGAGGGTTCTGGAAGGTCACACACGCGTAATTTGTCGGTGATTCAAATTTCGCAGAATTACGCAATATATTTTTCATGTAATCCCCCTTTTTTTCAAGGTGAAATTTCTTACCTCACCTACCTGATGGGGCTCTAATTAGGCATCGCGTTACATACCTAGTTTAAAACGAGGCATACACTATGACGTCATCAAAATCCTGGCTCCTTATTGGTCCATTTCGTTGTAAAGGTCGCTTCTGATTGGCTCTCACCCAGACACACACATATGTTAAATTTACCAATGATTCAAATTTTGCACAACACTGTAACGTCATTTAGCTGTACCCCTACGTCAACTCTTATACTACCCCCACCCCCTCCAAAAGTATTTTTTCAAAATATCTCGAAAACGGTGAGAGATACGCAAAATCTGATGAAATTTACGGGGTTTCTAAGGGTAGTCTACTTTTATGAAAGCTATACAATAAGATTTTTCAAAATTAAAAAATTAAAAAATTTTCAAAATTTTCCAAAATTGTAAAAACCATTAAAACACGTCAAATGTCATGCAAATTTCTTAATTTCTTGAAAGTATATTACACTACATATAAACTCATGTTCTAAGATGTGTTAAAAAATTTAAAAATATCAACTCTAATACTACCCCCCACCCCTCCAATTTGTTCACGAAAGTTCTCGAAGGTTACCAAAAAAATTGTACGCAGAATAGAACAAAGTGCGTTTGAAATAATCCCCCCACCTCTCTGACCCCCCATAAAAAAGTTCTAGAAGTTTCTCAAAGGTTAAATTACGCATCAAATAAATGAAAAATACCCCCACCATCTCCACTGAAATCGAATGTTCTAGAAGCTTCTGGAGGGTTCTGCAGGGGTCACACGTGTAAAAAAGTAACCCCCACCACCTAAAATTAAAACTTGTTTAGAGGGTTCTGGAAGGTCACACACGCGTATGTAAAATCGGTGATTCAAATTTCGCAGAATTACGCGGTATATTTTTCATGTAATCCTCCTTTTTTCAAGGTTAAATGAGCCCCCTTGAATGTTCTAGAAGCTTCTGTGGGGTCACACAGGCACATACACACGTATGTAAATTAAATTTCACAGAAATGTGCGATGTATTCTTATGTACTCCCCACCCTTATTCTAGGTTATGTACTTTACTCCGAGACAAACCCCCTTCTTTCAAGGTTAAATTCCTTACCCCCACTTCCTTTCTGAAGGTTACCCCCCCCCTCCAATTATTCAAATTACACGTGTAAATGTTCCCCACCAAGGTCACACGCACGTGCTTAGAGGGTTCTGGAAGGTCAAACACGCGTATGCAAAATCGTTGATTCAAATTTCGCAGAATTGTGCAATTGCCCCCCCCCCCCCTTTCAAGGTTAAATTCCTTACCTCACCTACCTGATGGGGCTCTAATTAGGCATCGCGTTACATACCTTGTTTAAAAAGAGGCATACACTATGACGTCATCAAAATCCTGGCTCCTGATTGGTCCATTTCGTTGTAAAGGTCGCTTCTGATTGGCTCTCACACAGACACACACATACATAGCTCACACGGACACACACTAGTTGGTCCAGAAACGCCACTGTATATCTACTCGAAGTTGGCCCAACTACTCATCCCAAAGTTAGGCCAACCTACTACTTTATCTAAATTTTACCATTAATTAAAGTACATATAATTACATAATACAGTTTATAAATTCAATTACATAAATATTAATAGTTTAAATTACATATATTATTAGAACCTGAAACAGAAAAACTTTTGTAGTCACGACGATTCGAACCCTCGTCCTCCAGCTGACAGTCCAGTACGCTATGCACCATAGTATCACTGATTGCAATAAGAAATTATAAATCAACTATATAGCTTAACTCATTACCGCCTATTCTTAGAGAGACTGAGATACTAAATAATTGAATACTGGAATGATGACCATGGACCAAATAATGATTTTGACGTTAATAATTGTTTAAAAAATAATTTGTTTAAACAAATTGTTATAAACAAATAGAAATAAAATAAAAATTATTAAAAATAAATCGCGGCAATTGATAGTAAAGAAAAAATTACAAAATAAACAAAGTGATTTTTTAAAATTTCCAATTCTGTATATTTTAAATAGTTAATAAATAATGACAATGACTCTGTACTCATCTCAGCTTACGCTTAGGAATACAATGATATTCCTAAAATCATATTACAAAACGATTATAGGAAAGAGCAGATTGGAATAAATGATGACTTTGAAGTTAAAAATTGTTTGAAAACTAATTTGTTTAAACAAATTTTTATAAACAAATGGAAGGAAAATAAAAAAATCAGGTCTACTACTGATTTATCACTTTGATTTAAATCATCGCATCATCATTTATTATAAGATTACAACATTCAATAAATAAATGTCTATTTCTTTGTAAACTTAATTATTATTTCCAAAACATTTTTGATTGTCAACAAGTTTTTAAAATTGATTTTAGGAATGGTTTAAGACTATTATTATTAAAATATTGTTGGTTTAATTTTCCTAAACTTCTTATTGTTGAAATATTTTTACATTTATTCTGTAGACTTCTTTTTATCTATTTAAATTTAAAAAAATATTTTTGCTACTTTTTAATTATGCTAAATAAATTAATAAATAACATTTTTAATGTTTCTAAAAAAAATCAATTCTTTTCCCCCAACGATCGGGGAAACTCTGGGCAAGGTTGGGCCGACCTCCAAATTTAGAGTATTTTAAACTGTGTTTTACAAAGTTTCAAAACGGTCGGGGAAACTCTGGGCAAGGTTGGGCCGACCTCTAAATTTAGAGTTTTTTAAACTGTGTTTTACAAAGTTTCCCCAACGGTCGGGGAAACTTTGGGTAAGGTTGGGCCGACCTCTAAATTTAGAGTCTTTTAACCTGTGATTTACAGAGTTTCCCCAACGGTCGGGGAAACTCTGGGCAAGGTTGGTCCGACCTCTAAATTTAGAGTCTTTTAAATTGTGTTTTACAAAGTTTCCCCAACGGTCGGGGAAACTCTGAGCAAGGTTGGGCCGACCTCTAAATTTAGAGTCTTATAACCTGGGTTTTACAAAGTTTCCCCAACGGTCGGGGAAACTCTGGGCAAGGTTGGGCCGACCTCTAAATTTAAAGTCTTTTAACCTGTGTTTTACAGAGTTTCCCTAACGGTCGGGGAAACTCTGGGCAAGGTTGGGCCGACCTCTAAATTTAGAGTTTCTTAACCTGTGTTTTACAAAGTTTCCCCAACGGTCGGGGAAACTCTGGGCAAGGTTGGGCTGGCGGTCGGGAAAACTGCGAGTGCCACAGTTAACTTGCAGAGTCGGCCCAACTTTGGGAACTTGAAAAAAAATATAGTTGGGCCAACTCTGGCAGATGTAACTACGCATGCCAGAGTTGTGCCGACTTTGGCCCGACGGGCAAACTCTGGCTGCCGACCAAAATTCGCACCTGGGCGGCTGTTTAATATTGAAGCATCTCTCTTCATAACTTTGATTATTCGGTTTAAAATCGGATATAGAAAATACCATTTCAACAAAATCAAATATAGAACATTATTGCCTGTAATACAATCATAATCATGAACATCAACCGTTATTTTCATCTTAATAAAACATCAAGACACTAAAATCTTACAGATCCTTTAAATAATATATATATATATAAAATTAATTTTCTTCGGTTTAAATGCAAAATAAGTTTTTCTGTTACTTGTGATTTGCGTATGTCTGTGTATATGAAATTAGTTTTAGAATTCTTTAGTTTATAAGCGAATGTGTGTGCGAAATTATCAGAGAATTTTACACTAACCTAACCGCTTGTGCCAAAAATTGTGATAATTGTGTAAATGCGAGTGTCTGAAAATAGTATTTAGGATTAATGTTGTTTATTTTACGAATACCTTAGTAACAGAAAACAACATTACTGAAAATTGAAATTTATGGTTTGGTTCATTTACTATTAATTAAGTTGCGTTTTTGACGAATTAGCTTGATTATCCTCCGGGTGTACTGCTGAGTCAAGTTAATTCCTTTGTCAACCAAGTTTTGCAATTACGAAGGGTTAATCATTTTGTGTTAAGCAACTTGGTCTTATATTATAATAATTATTATAATTTATTATTAATTAATTAAGGCTTACTTAATATTGAACCAACCAATAAGTAAAGTAAAGCAAAATAAAATGTTAGAATTCGTATCATGAAAACGGAGTGAAGAAAACCAAACATTAGACGGATCAAACGGAATTCAGATTATAAATTAAAAAAATTCATTAATAAAGAATTTGTTTCCACATTGCCCCACCCTACTGAAAAATCCTATATAGGATCCTACATAGGATCCTATATAGAATCCATATGGATTCCTATGAGAATCCACGTAGGATCCTATATAGGATCCTATATAGGTATTGTCCTATAGGAATCCATGTGGATTCTCATAGGAATCTATGTGGATTCCTATAGGTCGCCTATAGGACACGTCCTATATAGGATCCTATGTGGACTCTCCTATAGAAATACATGTAGGATCTCATATAGGATCCTACATAGGCGTCCCAAAAAATTTTTTGTAAACCCCCCTACATAGGATCCTACGTAGGTTCCCATATAGGATTCTATATAGGATCTTTTATGGGCGCCCAAAAAAAATTATGTACACAGAATTAATTGTTTTTTTTAACAACTTTATTCAAATATACATTAAGCACCATTATAAGGACGAAAAATATTTACTGCGCAGGCGTAAGTATTGTAGAATACGTAAAAGACGACTGCGCATGAGGAAGGGGTACAAAAAAATTTTTTGGGGGTACCCATGTAGGATCTTATATGGGTTCCCATATAGGATCCTATATGGGAACCTACGTAGGATCATATGTAGGAGGGTGTACAAAAATTTTTTGGGACGCCTATGCAGGATCCTATATGAGATCCTACATGCATTCCTATAGGAGAGTCCACATAGAATCCTATATAGGACTTGTCCTATAGGCGACCTATAGGAATCCACATAGATTCCTATGAGAATCCACGTGGATTCCTATAGGACAATACCTATATAGGATCCTATATAGGATCCTACGTGGATTCTCATAGGAATCCATATGGATTCTATATAGGATCCTATGTAGGATCCTATATAGGATTTTTCAGTAGGGCAAGGTCTCCGTAGAAACCAACCCTTGAAAAATAACCGAAAAAAAAAATTAAAGTCTTTAATTTTGGAATTAGTACAAGAATTGCAAAATTATACTGAAAGTAAAAAAACAAAATAACGATTAATAATCGACAACCATACATGTTCCTTAGTAAGAACGTTGTAAGCACGGTATTCCCAACCTTAAATTGTCACAAATTGGAACTTCCCTAAAGGGGAAATTCAAACTATAAAATATCCGAAATCGGCACTCGAAGAAATAACTGCCGAATACGATCTATCGAAACCCATATACTCGATACATCAAAAGTCGGGGCCCTCTTACAAAAGAACCTTTTATATGAAGTGCGTAGTCGAAGACTACTATCAAAATAATTATTTTGAGAAGATAGGAAACGGTGGTAAAAGAATCATATTTTCTTAACACTCCGCTGCTCGAAAAATATTGAAGGCCCTAGATAAGGTTTACTATTTTAGCGAAGAATAGTCAGAAAATAACTCTGAGATATTCGCGATACCCACCCATACAAAAGGATTAATAAAACCAAAATTAAAATTATTCAAGTGGACGAATTGTTGTGAATTTTGTTTTTTACGAGGACATACTCTTCCTTCTTGCCACAAGAACAAGCGTAATAATAACAAGTTAAACAAAAGGGATAAAAATTAGTTTAATTATTTATCCATTTTTTGTTCTTACATTTCATGACCCCTCCACACAAAAACAAAAATACATACTTTCAAAGACATCCGAAAGAATCTCCAACCATGCCCGAAAACGGCGATACCGATAAACCAGGAGCCAGTGGTAATGCTGGGCTTGAAGACCCAACATTAGGAACTGAAATAGATCACAATCTTACCACTGAAATGGTAACTAACGTAGCCGAATGCATTGCATTACAACAGGGAATACTAAATGTCCAATATTTTGATAATAAAAATATTCGCGTTCGAGATTTTACTCAAGATATTCAAAAAGGAGCAGTGCATGTCCCTGTTACAAGCCAAAAGAAATACATTTAAGCGATTCTAGGCCGATTAAAGATTGCTGTTTGAGATAGTGTACGAGATCTTTAAATTCTTACCTTAAAAGAATTAATACAACACCTCAAGAAAAGATTCCTACCTTCAAAATCCTACCCTTGGTACCTTCAGGAAATAGCCTCTATTCAAATGAGAAGGGGGGAAGCATTCTGATTGGCTGGTAATATATCCGGAAAAGTTACCCGCCAATCAGAAGGCTCCTTTAGAGCGGATACTTTCCGAGGGTCTGACAAATGCGAGTTCGGGGATTTGTGAAGTATGTGAATTAAGGAATTTGTCAAATGATAGTTCGAAGAGTTGAATGTTTTGACAAATGCTAATTTGGTGATATGAAATTTCGACGAAATGCGAGTTTAGATAGTTAAGAGTTCTACCAAATGCGAGTTTGGGTAGTTAAAGGCGCTTACATACCTTCCGAGCGGCAAGTGTTATATGCGCTGCTCGTCCTTGGAAAAACAATTTTCCTAATTTGGAAAATGAGTATAACGCGGGACATTTGAAATTTGAATTTTAATGAAATTGGTAAAGTCGTTTTTAAGGACAAATTTGTTAATAAAAATGTTGAATTTGATTACAATTATAAATTTTGACTGCATATTTTTGTTGTTCTGAATGAAAATGTGAAAGTAGTGTTGATATAATGTGAAAAATGGTCTTTTCCTTGAAGACATTGAAGTTAAGTCAATGTTTTTAGAAGTGTTGATAGTTTGCTTGTTAGAAAATAAGTGTATGCTTGATTTTTGTTGTTTTAATTGTAGAAAATAATATTTACGAATAAAATTAACTATAAATTAAGATGAGATCAAGCTTTAAGTCAGTAAGTAAATTTTATAACATTAAATATTCTTAAAAATAATTGTATTTTTTTTTAATTATTACATGTCTAACCTAAAAATTTTGTTTGCTCATTTTCAGGTAAAATTAAATATATATAATAATTACATATAATAATATGAGAAAATACAATTATTTTCCACAATATTTAATTTTACCTTTTTAGATTAGACACATAATAATAAAAAAATACAATTATTTTTAACAATATTTAATGTTATAACATTTACTTACTGACTTAAAGTTTGATCTTATCTTAATTTATAGTTAATTTTATTCGTAAATATTATTTTCTACAATTTAAACAACAAAAATCAAGCATACACTTATTTTCTAACAAGCAAACTATCAACACTTCTAAAAACATTGACTTAACTTCAATGTCTTCAAGGAAATAGTATATTTCGTAACATGCGTGACAAACAGTCGTTTCCGAAACGAGAGCAATGTTTTTGCAACGAGTGAAACGAGTTGCAAAAATTGCGCGAGTTTCAAAACGACTGCTTTGTTCACGCAGTTACGAACGATACTTTTCATAACAAAGTCATAAAAGGCGTGATTCGGTTCTCTGTATAGATAACCAGAAAGTTGCAGAATGAAGAACGATTCACTATGTCACGTCAGAGTGTATACAAATACAATCCAAATTGAATGCCTCACACTTTTTTACTTGTCAACACGCCGCGCTAGTGATACTGTCAGGTTAGATTTTGAAGCTGTACTACTCACGCTAAAGACATCGATTCTGTTCTGTTGGTCAAACAGTGCGTGCAAGAAAAGTAGAAAACTGGGAGACATGCAATTTGGACTGTACTTGTTTGCACTCTGACATCACATAGTGAGTCGTTCTTAAATCTGTAACTTTCTGGTTATCTACAGAGAACCGAATAACGCCATTTTTAAGACTGCGTTATGAAAAGACCATTTTTCACATTATATCAACACTACTTTCACATTTTCATTCAGAACAACAAAAATATGCAGTCACATTTTATAATTGTAATCAAATTCAACATTTTTATTAACAAATTTGTCCTTAAAAACGACTTTACCAATTTCATGAAAATTCAAATTTCAAATGTCCCGCGTAATACTCATTTTCCAAATTAGGAAAATTGCTTTTCCAAGGACGAGCAGCGCATATAACACTTGCCGCTCGTAAGGTATGCAAGCGCCTTAAGAGTTTTGACAAATGTGAGTTTGGGGACTTAAAAGTTTTGACAAATGTGAGTTTGGGAAGTTAAGAGTTCTGACAAATGCGAGTTTAAGTACTTAAAAGTATGGCCAAATGCGAGTTTGGGGACTTAATAGTTTGGACAAATGCGAGTTCAAGCAGTTGACAGTTCAGGCAAAAGAGATTTCGAGGATTTGGTTGTTCTAATAAATGCAAGTTCGGGGTGTTGACAGTTTGGGCAAACGCGAATTCGAGGATTTAGTTTTTCTGACAAATGCGATTTCGGGGAGTTAAATTTTAGACGAATGCAATTTCGAAGAGTTGAAAGTTTGGACAAATGCAAATTTGGGAGATTTAAAGTTTAGACAAATGCGATGTCAAGAATTTGAACGTTTCGACAATTGTGAGTTCGGGTAGTTGAAACTTTTGACAAATGTGAGATCGTCGAGTTAGAAATTCGGACAAATGCTAGTTCAGTTACTTGGAAGTTTGAACAAATACGAGTTCGAGGAATTGAAAGTTTAGACAAATGCTAGTTCAGTTACTTGGAAGTTTGAACAAATTCGAATTCGGGCAATTGGAAGTTCAGATAATTGCGAGTTCTTGTAGTTGAGATTTCGAACACTTGAATTTCGGTTAGTTGAGAGTTCGGTCAATTGGGGTTTGGAGGAAATGCAGGCCTACCCACTACGATCCTGAAAAATCCTTACCCGAATAACCCTACTACTCAATTTACACCGCCTCCATTCACTTATCTATACTCTTATTATCCTTATCCCAATCCCTTTCCTTTTTATCCACCACAGACCCGTGAACCTATAAACCGACCTTACAACTACAAACCAAACCTCCTATAGAAATACTAAATCACGACATCAACGAAGGTTACTTACCCTTAACACATACAAAGCCTGGTATATATATTGTTGAAGCTGCTGTCACAAATCGAGACGGAATTGCTTATATTCTGGCAATAAACACATGTGACGATGACGTTGCCATCGAATTAAGCCCACCGAAACTTATACCCTTTGAGTTCTATAATATACCTGGCAATAAATATCTCGAATGTTTTGAATCCACCGAAAATATTACCCCTCCCGTTGACCGCGTTGAAACAATAACAAACAAGTTAAACTGAGAACACTTAAATTCTGAGGAAATTGACCACGTAAAAGAAATAATCCAAGATTTTCGAAATGATTTCTATCTACCTGGTGACAATCTTTCTTCCACGCCTTTAGTGCGACATAAAATCCCTACAACAGATGAAATACCTATAAATACTAGACAATATCGTTTTCCTCCAGTACACAGAGAAGAAATTGAAAGACAAATAGCGAAATGCTAACAGAAGATATTATTGCTCCCTTCAACTCTCCATATAACTCACCCCTTTGAATAGTTTCCAAAAAACCCGATGCTGAGAGAAATAAGAGGTGGCGCCTGGTTATAGACTTTCGCGCCCTTAATGAAAAAACAATAGAAGACGCTTATCCCCTTCCCAATATAGCAGATATACTGTACCACTTAGGCGAAGCAAAATACTTCTCCACTTTCGATCTTGCTTGGGGGTTCCATCAAATAGATTGATGATTTTGGATTGAAAAACACACCCGCAACATTCCAAAGACTTATGGATCAAATACTCCGAGGTCTTTAAGGCGTGGAATTATTTGTTTATCTTCATGACATCGTCGTGTTTGCAAAAGATTTAGAAGAACATAAAAAAAATCAAAAATTATTCTCGAAATTGCCAGCGGCCAATTTGAAATTACAACCTGAGAAATGTGAGTTCCTTGAACGAGAAGTCATGTATTTAGGACACATCATAAGCGAAGATGGATTAAAACCTGACCCCAAGAAAATCGAGGCCGTACAAAATTTCTCCACACCCACCAATGTGCCCAACATCAGACAGTTTCTCGGTCTTGCGGGCTACTATCGCCGGTTTAGCAAAGATTTTTCTAAGAAGGCTAAACCGTTATCTGACTTATTAAAAAAGGACAAGAAATTTCTGGAGGGCAACAAACAAGAAGAATCATTTAAAGTACTTCGAAATGTCCATTGTGTGGAACCTATATTACAATATCCCGGTTTTAATAAAAATTTTGCATTAACTACTGATGCCTCAGATTATGCTATCGGGGCAGTACTGAGACAAGAAAAAGACGGTTTTGACCACCCAGTGGCACACTTGTCACGCCTTTTAACCAGACCAGAAAGGAACTACTTTACAGCAAAAAAAGAATGCCTGGCGGTATTATATGCTGTTAGATACTTTCGACCCTATTTATACGGACGACAGTTCTTATTAGTAAGCGATCATGAACCACTACGTTCGATGGACAGTATTAAAGATCGCGGACAGAGACTAAAATTAAGAGTCTACCAATATTCCTTTAAATACAAACCATGAAAATTAAATTCTAACGCTGATGCGTTGTCTAGGAATCCAATTGAAATCAACGATGACACGACCACTAAAATATTCGTAATCACCCGTGCATCCAAGAAAAATTTGAAAGAACCATCAACTTCCGGTACAACTACTACAAAACCTAAAATGAAACCTATGATACCACGAATCATTTAACCATCCCAAAAGCCCAAAACGACCCAGAAAACGAAACCTTTAATCCTCAACACCACTTCACACCTTCCAGAATCACAGGGAGAAAAAGAGAAGCGCATTTCAAGGAATACTGAAACAAAACCCATTCTAGTCCTAGTACCAAATACAGTGGTAGCATTGGAAGTTAGCACAATTGGAAGAAGACTCCACCCTCAAAAAGCAAAAGAAAAAGGTCCACCAAAATTAGATGAAGACGATAATGAAGATGATAGCGATGAATTTGAGGAATCAGACTCTGAGGAAGAAAAAGTTTCGGGACCAGACGACGATATTCCAATATGGAAAAGAAGAAAAAGCGTCCTCCGAGTTTAGATATCACTTTGGATTCTACAAAATTTCCAAGTTGACTTAAAAGTGCCCCTGCTAATATCGTTTCGAATCCTTTTGATCTCAATAAATAGAACTGGAAGATCATCCTGACCCAACAACAGACCCAACAACAATTGTTATTCCTTAAGAAGAACCGTCACACAGTGAATCAGATACTAAAGATGAAGAAGAAAATAACCTGACTAGGCTTCATTTAAATCAAACACGCAAAGAATGAAGACCACGAATCCTTAATTATCCCATGTACTGCAATGTCGGAAGGGGAGGATGACCAACAATTGCTTTAAACTTTAGAAGAAAACGACTCTTACGGTACCGAAAATGAGGATACCGAATTGGAACAAAGAATTAACAAACTAATTCAGCGGACGAAGGAGCAAGTGGGAATAGAAACAACACCAGCCTCAACTACCCAAATAAAAGATCCAATTATTTAAAACCAATTTGAATCAAAATCCGACAAGGAAAAATCTTTTATAACACTTAACATCGACCAACCAGGCAAAAAACATCCTCAAGAAAATGATAACATAAGAAATCAAAATAAAGAATTAGGAACAGATGAAACAATATATCGACCAGTCTTTACACCTACTCCTCTTTTAACTGCCCAGTTTCGAGCCCGGCCAACACCACTTTCACATAAATTTACAATCACTCATCCCATATTGGACAAGGAAGAAGAAGAAGAAGAAGAAGAAGAAGAAGAAGAAAGGAACAAGAGTCTAACGACAAAGAAAAATTGGAAGAATCAAGAACACACTCAAAAGAGAATTTTGTTGACACGACACACAAGAAAATGAACGACTCTACCACCCTTCTATCTGATACGCGAACCAAAACTGAAGCTAACAAATTAGATAACATTTTAAAAAAATCAAGTACAACAACTTTACCTACCAATTACAAAAATCTAACAAAACTGCAAAACCCAAAATTAGGCCAAATCCTAATCACACCACTGGTAAATAATAAAATATTCACCATAATAATTAAATTCAAACATTGTGACGAAATTAGTGAAAACAGCTTGAAAATAGTTTTAAAAAAACTACAAAGCTTGACAAAAGGGGAAAACATTAAATCGTTGCGTGTTTCCTTGTTAGGAAACTATCTAGAAACTATTAAGCCAATTCACTTCACTGGAATTTTAACCGACATATTCTACGAAGATATGGTAAAAATAACCCTATGTTATGGTCACGCACTAGTTCCACCTCTAGAAATCCAACAAAAAATAATCTCTGATATGCATAAAAGTTTGCAAGGCGGACACAAAGGTATAACTAAAACCTACTAACGTATCAGAGAACGCTTCGTATGGACAAGAACACAAAATTGTCAGGTCTAGAATTCGAGAATCTCTATTAATTACCGACACGCCCATAGACACTTTTGATAAGGTGTCACTTGATACAGTGGGAAAACTCCCCACCACGCCGGATGGCAACAAGTATATCTTAACAATACAAGACAATTTGTCTAAGTACTGTACTGCGATACCTGTCCTTGATATCTCTACTACAACTATAGCACATGCTATAGCAAAAAACCTTTTGGCTCAATTTGGAGCCCCACGAGCAATCCTAACGGATAGAGGAGGAAGTTTATTTGGAGTAAATCAACTGAGTACGTCTGGATACCGCCCCAGACTAATGGGTCCTTAGAACGGAGCTACACGGTATTAATGGAATTCATAAAGCATTATGCGAGAATTTGACGATTGGGATCGTCTTATCCCAACTGCCCCAACTGCTTTTCCCCCAGACGAAAAACTAATAACTCACGGAAGTAATTTGCGGGAGTAATAACGCGACTTAACGAAATAAGAATACTGGCTGCCAAAAATTTGATCGAAGCCAAGATGCGTTCTAAATTAAAATACTATAAAAATTGTAAAGAATTCAAAGGAAAAATCGAAGGATTAGCCTATATTTTAAAAGAACCTAGGACCAATAAATTTGAAAAACGTTACCACGGACCATACTAAATTATTGATATAACCAACAAACACAATGTCATCCTTGAAGGAGAAGAAGGAAAGCGTTTCCAAAAAATATAGA
The DNA here is from genome assembly GCA_037103525.1 of Ganaspis brasiliensis. Classification (NCBI taxonomy): domain Eukaryota; kingdom Metazoa; phylum Arthropoda; class Insecta; order Hymenoptera; family Figitidae; genus Ganaspis; species Ganaspis brasiliensis. The sequence continues at coordinate 2,841,646 of JAZKLR010000350.1, forward strand.
TAAAATCAAGCTCGCCTATGAATGAAAATCTATGCTCCTAGACTGCTTTGAGTACATTTCAGTGCTTAGGAATTAAATTAAAACTCTAGCACAGATCTACGCCCAATCAGATTACAAGCAAAACTCTCCAAAGGACAAACACCAAGTACTGATAACCTTGGTATGAAAACTATTAATAAAAAGTAAACTAATAAACTAATACTTACTAACGAAAAATTACTTCAGTGGCAAACGATGCGTTTTCTATTTCTTTTTCAGCACGTACCACCATGAACGAGCGCGACCTTAGTGACGATTTGTTAATGTCGACCCTTTCGAACAATATGAGAAATTACAACTTGAAGAAGTAAACACGGAAGAAACATTATTTATTATACAAATAATAAAAAATTATTGCAGCCTATTCTCCGAATTCCATGTTGTGTTAATACCCTTGATGGAACATAGAATAAAAACTAAAATGGAAGTAGTTTTTAGAAAACGATATAGAAAAATAACAGAATATACGGCTCAACAACAAACAGACATATTTTCCCAAATCAGTACACTAGTGCACATGAACGCTATTATTGCGTCAGATTCAAAATATAATAACGAAACAATACTAACGGAACAGACCCTAAGAGACACAAATAAGCTATCATGGCGAATAACTGTCCCTTTTTAAACCCTGAATCAATCGATAACCAGTCGGGAAATATCAATTTAATTCATTATCCCATCTTATATAGGGTTCGGAAGTTACGTTCCTGAACCTAATGCAACTAATCTTCCCAAAAGCTCATGAAAACAATATAATTATTCTCCCTAATGGAATAATAATAGCCACTAAAACACTAGAGGAGCAAAAGGTGTCATTAACTGAAGGTTTTAATGCTCTTTTGCGTAATTATATTCCTCTAGATCCGGAAAATTTAAAACTTTTTAGATTATATATTGATTGTCGCGAACTTTTAAATCATGCATTTTTTGAACATATTAATTTAAATACATTAATAAAACGCACAGGTAAATTATTACTTCATCTCACATACCAAGAATGCGGATTTACTGTCATCCTCTCTAACCAAGATGACACCAATGCACTGATTATAAAATCCTCAAAAATTTACCAAGGTCCTGAGAAATTTTATAATTCCCATGAAAAAATGTGCTTAGCCATTATATATGACATAAGAAAATTTAAACATCTCATCGGTAATAATCTTATTCCGCTGTATGACGGAAGAATCAGTTCCGAGTGGTTTGAAACTATCTCGAGGGGATTTACGCATATACAGTGATTTTTGGATTTGGAAAAATTAAATTGGAGTTACGCACCCTTTGAAGAACTATTCTAACCTATCTTTTCTAAGCATGGCCTAGAACTAATCTACCCTCGAACGTGGAATCATTCAACTATTATTATAACTAAATAACCTTGTACACAATTACCTTGAAAAGGAAATTCAAAATTTGCAGGTAATCATGGACGAAGCCCATTCAACATCCAATGAACAATTTACACGCATCTTCGAAGAATTCGAAATAGACAAAATAAACACTGAAGAAGCTGAATTTACAACAACCTTAGCTCAGTTATACTATACATTTTTTACTCAGTATTATTCTCATTCCTTTCCCTTTTTACGACACCATATTAACACTGATAATCGTCCTTTTCCTATAATTAAACCCAATTTATCTCAATTTTTCTCAGACAAACAAAAATCAGACCTTTTACACCAACTCTGTAATTTGACTCACGGAAAAATTACCTCCCACTCCGATGCACCCTACAATAACAGAAAAAACCCTACAATAACCCTAAAAGAAATTTGATCCCTAATCGACAGGGCTGCACAAGTATCTATTTTTGACCTTTTGGAACTATACTCGAGAATAGAAATTTACCCAGGTGATTCAGATAAAACCTTATTTGCGATGCCTGTAGGAAAGTTCAAATTTTTGCGCCTGTCACCTACAATTACAGGATCAGCATTAACTTTTTTAAAACTACTGGAAACATTATTTCCCTGTGCCGAGAAAAAAAATATAAATTTCTATTCTAAGGGTATTATTCTTGTAAATGACAATATTAAAGAGCATAAAACCACTATTTCAGAAATTTTCCAATGCTTGCTTGATAACGATATCACTATACAACCATCAAGTTGCAAACTATTTTTTAATAAAATTGATGCACACGATTTCTTAGACAATGAATTAGACGTCGAGTTTTCTGTATCGATACCAAGCCCAGTTTACTCTGGTCAATTAATTTTATATTTTCAAATCCTGGAGAGAGGAATCCGCACAGTTTTAGCAAGGTACGATAAATACGTACTCGAAATGATAGCAAAATCGTCCCGAAACTACCAACTACCAGGAAGAAGCTATAGTGACTACGAAAAAACATGTCCAGCGATAATACACGCAAAACCACGATTTAATATGTTCATTGGTAATAATTCGTTATTGCTACCAAATGGACACAACGCCCTTCATTGGCTGGCAGAGATAACCGTTACAAGTAACAGGATCAATCAGTGGCTTGCTGAAATAAACTCTGAAGAACTAATGTTGATGCAATATATTTTATCAAAACGCGATGCCTTAATAGCAACTCGAATAACAAAATCCAACCTACTGTAGTGAGAACAAATATAATATTCCTTTATTGTTCTGCGAAAACAGAAACTTGACCATACAAACCCTATCCATAGAATTCACGAATTTATAATTCCCTTAAATATACAAAACCCCCCACCTACTCTACCACCCAAATAACAAATGAAATTTGCCTTATAATTAGTTTTCAAAACTATAAGATGGATTACAGCTGCAAAATTAATCACAAATAACTTCAAAAGAAAAATTTTCGACAATTAAAAGAGAAATTGTGAATTATTTTTCCTATAAATCTTAAACAAAGTTTAATTTAATTTGAGTCATAAAACCATTCCGAAAGAAAATTGGAGTTAAGTTTTAAGTAAAAATATAAATTCAAAGTAAAATTAAAATTGCCTCAAAATACCCTAATAGCACCGACTAGGCCGGGAACGTTCCTGGAATGGGCTGCTGGCCCCTTGGGTACGTTCCCTTGGACCGCTCCAATATACCTGACAAATCCGTTCCGGATTTCACTAGGCTAGGAACGTTCCCGCGGAACGTTCATGGAATGTTCCGAGGAACTTTGAATACACATTCAAAAAATCGCAGAACGGGTTGCGGAAAAAGTATGCGGAAAAAGCTGAAAATTTTTTTATTAATATTATTTAATGTTTTTAATATGATTGCTTCTATAGAACAGTGGTCACTAAAATCAACTGCGCAGCTCTAGGTGCGATAGAAAACTACTGCGCAAGATATTAACATTAATTATTTTTCAATGTGTATTTAAAGTTTCTCGGAACATTCCAGGAACGTTCCGCGGAACGTTCCTAGCCTAGTGAAATCCGGAACGTATTTGTCAGGTATATTGGAACGGTCCATGTGAACGTACCCCAGGGACCGGCGGCCCATTCCAGGAACGTTCCCGGCACAGTCGGTGCTATTAGGGTAAGATCAATTTTAATCATTTTGCGCGATTTGTTGCTATTTTCATGTAAAAGTCCCAACTTTATAAATTGATATCTTAGAAACAGAACGTTAAAATTCAATAAAATTATAATCATACGTCTATAACAATGTATTTCATATGTTATTAAAATTTTATAAAATTTAAATCTATAACCTGTAGAAAATCGATTTTTGTGAGAAACCTTCTTAACGGCCGATTCTAAAAACACAAACTTTTGTGAAATATTTACTTGCTAACGTTTTGAGTCAGTAGTCTTCCTTTTTGGTCGTTCTCTCTCTCATTCTTCTAATTTTTTTTTTAAATGAGCATTTCTATCTAACCCCAAATGTTCGAACTTTTTTTTACATGTGAGTTTACTATCTATGTAGTGTGTCGGTATAGTAGTTTGGACAAGGGCGCGAAATTTAAAATTATTGTTTGAAATAAAAATTTAGTTTCTCTGCTAGTGACTTTTTTAATAACTGGCTTCAAGAACTACAGATGTCTCTAGTATGAAGATACGTTCGGACCATGATCTGTTCTGTTTTGACATAAACACACAGCACAAGTGTGTTGATTCGTTTTAACTGTCAACTGTGGAGCAAAAAAGTTATTTAAAAATTATAAATTAAACAAATGTCAATTGTTTTAGACATACTAATTATTAATTGTTATTTTATTATTTTTAAGAATGTGTATAGTTGAGTACACTTTTTTTCTTTTTTGTACCTACTGCAAAATAATTGATTTTGTATTTTCAACTGATTTCTAGGTTATGTACATTTTAATTTCTATAATAAATTTTTGATTTAATCAAATAATAATGGACCTCAAATTTATTATTTTTTAACTGAAATGTATCTAAATTTTAATTGCTTCAATAATAGTGTTACTTACTATAAATATGAAATAATTGTTATTTTTAATTGGTTTGAAATTTTGTTTTTGAGTATTTAAGATGTGTACATTTTATTTTCAATTGTATATTTATAAACAATTTAATCATAATTTTAAACAATTGTAGTTTTTTAAAATTACTTTTTTGCTAATTAACTTTTCAAACTTACATTAATCCATTTTTTTCTGTCAAATAAAAGTGCTTGTCATTAATTTGATGTGTTTTAGTCAATAAAAATTTTTTATTAATCCAAACTTTTATCGATTACATTGTAAAATTATTGTTTTCTTAAATTTAATTAATCCTAATATTAAAAATCGAAACTTTTCTAATAAAAAATTATTAAAAGTGGTAATTTTATTTTAATTTATTCAAATTTCAATAGATTGTAATTTTAATTCATTATAATTTGAATAAATCTATTTATCTACAGAAAAGTATACATTTCTACAGAAATTTAAGGAGATAATTATTACTAAAATCGTATAATACTTTATTAGGCTTTTTTTCTACATAGTGTGTGGAATATTTATTTCTTTTATTAATTAAAATTACAAAAATTTTCTTCACTGATTAAGATCTATGTCGTCAAAGTTACCCAAGGATTTTTGCAGGGTTGTCCAGCATCTAAAAAAAACTGAGGAAAATAATTGAGAAAATTTAAGAATATATCTAATATTTCAGATTGAAGATAATAATTGAAATCTAAAACCATCGTAGAAAAATTGGAATTGCCAGTGCCGTTTGCAATTTCTGATAATGAATAAACAATTTAATAAATCTAAATTAAAAAAAAAGATAGAATAATATATTTTTTAAACAATCAAGATTTGCAGTAGTAGATCGCCGCCTAGTAAAAAAAAACGTGAATATATTTTCACCAATTATTGCTTCTTTTTTAGTAGAAATAGGATATCCCTGATTATTCTCAACTAACCTTTTTTTGTCTTGTAAAAAGATTTAAAAAAGAAATAGTTTTGGTTTAATTATTTAACAATTTAAAAAAATTTAAGACACTAGACTCTGAAAACTGAAAATCTGTTAACTTTTTTTTTGTAGTTAGAAAAACCCTGGCAAATAATCATCACCGATTGCGGACTAAAAAGGTGCCGATAAAGTCCGCATTTGGTACCGAATCGGTCCTGACGTTAGAAATTAAAATTCATATGTTCCAATTAACTTGTACAGTATTTATTTAATGAAATTATTTAATTCTATAATCATTTTAATAAGTATTATTATTTATTATTGAAAGAAGAAGTAAAAAAAATGTAAAATTTGAATTCTATATTTTTTACTTTTTCTTTCCTTAATAAAAAATAATATTTATTAAAATTATTATAGAATTAACTAATTTCATTAAATAAATACTGTACAAGTTAATTGGAACATATGAATTTTAATTTCTAACGTCAGGACCGATTCGGTACCAAATGCGGACTTTATGGGCACCTTTTTAGTCCGCAATCGGTGACGCTTATTTGCCAGGGAACCTACAGCCCATATTATTATGCCCATGGAAATAATACTCTGGATAAAAAATTATGGTAATAAAATCTTGATATATATTTCAGGAAATTATGGTTGACTAAACAGATTTTTAAAATTTTGAATTTTTTTGTAAAAAAAAAAATTGATTTTTTGATATTATGACAAACCTGCAGTCTATATTGCTATACTTAATGGCACGATACCAATGAATGATTCTTGAAAGAATGTCGATCAGTTGGAGGAAGAATGTGTTTGGTTTTTTAAAAACTAAAAAAACACAAAGTACTTCTTTAACAAAAATTTTGTAATTTTTAAAAAACCAAATACCTTTTTGCTCCAACAAATCGACATTCTTTCAAGTTATGTAAATTCAAATGGAGATCTATTAAACTACCCAACTGCCTATCGCAAATGGACTTGGGCCTTCGATTTAATTTTAGCAAATCAAACAATATTCGACAGAAATTTTGGCATTTAGGTAGGGTTGAAAATAATTTCATAGCCAAATAACAAGTAGAACGTAAAAATTTTTGTCTGCTTGTCAGATATGTAATTATAAGAAACATAAATAACATCTTCTTCCAGAGGTACATTAAAAAGAACACCTTCAAAACCTATAACATATATATGCATAGATGTTTTTGATGATATATTATATTATTAAAAAAAAAAAAAAATCGAAAATACAGAAGTAGTAGAGCATTTTTTTAAAATTCTTTATTTCTTTTACAACATTGTTTATAAATATGAACATGACAAACTTGTTTCTTATATTATACAAATAAGTAAATTGAACAAATTAGATAAACATAATGTTAAACGTGCAGCTGAGTTAACTGCCACTTTGTAGCCTCCACTTTATTAATTAGTTCTTTTTAAAAATAGTCAGTCAAATTTAATTATTTAAAGATTTCAAAAAGTTGGAAAAAAGTATCAGCTACAATGTAGCAGATAGCTTCAGCTTCATGTATATATTAAACATAATTTTGAAATTAAATTGATAAAATTCAATACAATAGGACCTGTCTAATCACAATTTACTCCTTTCATTTAAAAAATTATAAACGTCAATTCTGCCCTACAACGAAAGAAAACACGTAGGCGCCATTAAGAACAATGGCGCTTACGTGTATTCTTCCGTTGTAGGGCAGAATGGACTTCACTTTTTTTTTATGAACAATTGTTATTCAAATTTAATATAAAAGTAAACGAAACTAGTAAAAGACAGATTTTTCTTTAACGCTCATGAGGCAAAACTTAATTTGCAATTAGACAGGTTCTATTGAAGGTTCAATTTATAATAAAAAGCTTTTATTGGGATCAGGCTTCGCCAAGCGGATCGGTTAAAATTTTAAAAATTATATTTCTAATGAGACATCATTTTTGTTATTCTTAAACTATGTAAATTAGTCTCTAAAATTATTAGAACAAAAAAAAATTTTTTTTCGCAGTTATTAGTGATTGAAATTTTTAATAGTGCAAAATGAAAATATATTTTTCTCGAGATCTTCTTAACTGATTTTAAAAGTTAAAAAAGCATTTTAATTGTCTTGAAACGTAGTTTTTAAAAATATTTTTTGTTCTGAAGAATTTTTAATTTTCATCGTTTTTTAAATTATTTATTTAATAAATGTTAATAAAAAACAGCTTTCTGCGTGCATTACGTGAAAATTTAAAATACTGTTGTATTTTTCACACTCTTTTGAAAATAAAACCGTTAAGAAAAAAAATGGCCCACGATTAGGAACAAAGATATTATTTTTTTTTTTCGGCGGTCAAAATATTTTTGCATAGTTAATGAATAAAGGTTTCAAAATTATTTATGTTTAAATTTTCTTTTGTTTTCAATGATTTTTATAGACAACGGATTCATGTAATTGAGGTAAAAATGTTTTTTGCTCGCCGAAGAAAAAATTTAATATCTTTGTCTCTAATAGCGGGCCATTTTTTTTCATAACGGTTTTATTATCAAAAACTTGTCAAGAATATAACAGTATTTTAAAATTATATGTAATGCACGCAGAAAGCTGTTTTTTATTAACATTTATTAAATAAATAATTTAAAAAACGATAAAAATTAAAAATTCTTCAGAATAAAAAATATTTTTAAAAACTACGTTTCAAGACAATTAAAATGCTTTGTTAACTTTGAAAATCGGTTAAGAAAAACTCGAGAAAAATATGTTTTCATTTTGCACTATTACAAATTTCAATCACTAATAACTTCGAAAAAAAATTTTTTTTGTTCTAATAATTTTAGAGCGTGATTTACATAGTTAAAGGATAACAAAAATGATGTCCTTATTAGAAACAGAATTTTTATAATTAATTTTAGCCGATCCGCTTGGCAAAGCCTGACCCATTACTATAAAATTACTTAAGAAAAGAGATTGATTTAAAGTGTTTGAATTCAAGTGTTTTTGTAAACACGTTTAAATAAAATTGAAGCGTACACTTTAAGACGCTGATGAAATTAAATACAATAGAACCTGTCTAATCACAATTTACTCCTTTAATTTAAAAAATTATAAACGTCAATTCTGCCTTACAACGGAAGAAAACACTTAAGTCTGATTAAGAACAATGGCGCTTACGTGTATTCTTCCGTTGTAGGGCAGAATGGACATCACTTTTTTTTAAGAACAATTATTATTCTAATTTAATGTAAAAGTAAACGAAACTAGTAACACATAGATTTTTCCTTAACGCTCAGAAGGCAAAACGTAATTTTCAATTAGACAGGTTCTATTAAAGGTTCAATTTATAATAAAAACATTCTTTCGATATAAAATTACATAAGAAAACAGATTGTTTGAAATTGTTTGGATTTTAGTGTTTTTGAACACGTTACAACAAACGTGTTTTAAACACGTTTAAATAAAATTTAAGCGTACACTTTAAAAAGCTGATGAAAGTAAATACAATAAAACCTGTCTAATCACAATTTAGTCCTTTAATTAAAAAACTTATTAATGTCAATTCTGCCTTACAACGAAAGAAAACACGTAAGTGTGATTAAGAACAATTGCGCTTACGTGTATTCTTCCGTTGTAGGGCAGAATGGACTTCACTTTTTTTTATGAACAATTGTTATTCTAATTTAATATAAAAGTAAACGAAACTAGTAAAAGACAGATTTTTCTTTAACGCTCATAAGGCAAAGATTAATTTGCAATTAGACAGGTTCTATTGAAGGTTCAATTTATTATAAAAACCTTTTATTGGGGTCAGGCTTCGCCAAGCGGATCGGCTAAAATTTTAAAAATTCTATTTCTAATGAGACATCATTTTTGTTATTCTTAAACTATGTAAATTAGTCTCTAAAATTATTAGAAGAAAAAAAAAATTTTTTTCGAAGTTATTAGTGATTGAAATTTTTAATAGTGCAAAATGAAAACATATTTTTCTCGAGTTCTTCTTAACCGATTTTAAAAGTTAACAAAGCATTTTAATTGTCTTGAAACGTAGTTTTTAAAAATATTTGTTATTCTAAAGAATTTTAATTTTTATTGTTTTTTAAATTATTTATTTAATAAATGTTAATAAAAAACAGCTTTCTGCGTGCATTACGTATAATTTTAAAATACTGTTATATTCTTGACAAGTTTTTGATAATAAAACCGTTAAGAAAAAAAATGGCCCGCGATTAGGAACAAAGATATTATATTTTTTTTCGGCGGTCAAAATTTTTTTGCATAGTTAGTGAATAAAGATTTCAAAATTATTTATGTTTAAATTTTCTTTTGTTTTCAATGGTTTTCATAGACAACGGATTTATGTAATTGAAGTAAAAATGTTTTTTGCACGCCGAAGAAAAAATTTAATATCTTTGTCTCTAATAGCGGGCCATTTTTTTTCATAACGGTTTTATTATCAAAAACTTGTCAAGAATATAACAGTATTTTAAAATTATATGTAATGCACGCAGAAAGCTGTTTTTTATTAACATTTATTAAATAAATAATTTAAAAAACGATAAAAATTAAAAATTCTTCAGAATAAAAAATATTTTTAAAAACTACGTTTCAAGACAATTAAAATGATTTGTTAACTTTTAAAATCGGTTAAGAAAAACTCGAGAAAAATATGTTTTCATTTTGCACTATTACAAATTTTAATCACTAATAACTTCGAAAAAAATTTTTTTTTGTTCTAATAATTTTAGAGCCTGATTTACATAGTTAAAGGATAACAAAAATGATGTCCTTATTAGAAACAGAATTTTTATAATTAATTTTAGCCGATCCGCTTGTCAAAGCCTGACCCATTACTATAAAATTACTTAAGAAAAGAGATTGATTTAAAGTGTTTGAATTCAAGTGTTTTTGTAAACACGTTTAAATAAAATTGAAGCGTACACTTTAAGATGCTGATGAAATTAAATACAATAGAACCTGTCTAATCACAATTTAATCCTTTAATTTAAAAAATTATAAACGTCAATTCTGCCTTTCAACGGAAGAAAACACGTAAGTCTGATTAAGAACAATGGCGCTTACGTGTATTCTTCCGTTGTAGGGCAGAATGGACATCACTTTTTTTTATGAACAATTATTATTCTAATTTAATGTAAAAGTAAACGAAACTAGTAACACATAGATTTTTCCTTAACACTCAGAAGGCAAAACTTAATTTGCAATTAGACAGGTTCTATTAAAGGTTCAATTTATAATAAAAACCTTCTTTCGATATAAAATTACATAAGAAAACAGATTGTTTGAAATTGTTTGGATTTTAGTGTTTTTGAACACGTTACAACAAACGTGTTTTAAACACGTTTAAATAAAATTTAAGCGTACACTTTAAGAAGCTGATGAAAGTAAATACAATAAAACCTGTCTAATCACAATTTAGTCCTTTAATTAAAAAACTTATTAATGTCAATTGACTTCAGTTTTTTTTAATGAACAATTGAAGCTTCGAATCAAAGAAGCAGCTCTCGGCGTTAGAGGGAAGTCCCCTAGTATGGCGCGTACGCGCCTATCCAGGGGACTTCGGTCCCAGCGGAGAGCTGGTTCTTTGATCTGTAGCCTCAATTGTTATTTTAATTTAATATAAAAGTAAACGAAACTAGTAACAAATATATTTTTCTTTAACGCTAATTAAGCAAAACGTAGTTTGCAATTAGACAGGTTCTACTGATTTTATTTTCAGTAATAGACTCTTTGGACTCTTTCGTAGTTGTTCCTACACAGGGGGCATCTTCTTCTGTCATCTATTATTCTGTACTCTTCCAGGCAACTTTCACAAATTTTTAAATGACCACATGGCAGGAACATGTGGTCAGCTGGTCGGTTTACGCAGATGCAGCACCAAGGAATCCTGCGATCTACAAAGTAAAATACTTAATGAGTACACAGGGAGAAATTTTAATTGAAGTTAGCACACGACAATTAATCGTAATTACATTATAATTTACCTAGCTGTTTGTTTATTATTTATAATAAAAATTTTATGTCAGGGAAAACTCAGGGAAATGTCAGGGAAATTTGTAAATTAAGTTTTGTGCCCACTCTGGTTTTGAAAAACGAGTTTTTTTTTTAATTCTTTACCCATTTATTTTATTTAATTAAGGCTTCAAATTTTCTAAATTAATCAGTAAACTCAGGGTGTTTAACGATTTTTAAAAAAATTTCGCTAATTCGTTAAAACAGACAAAACATTTCAATCTGAATCCTCTTCTTCTTTAATAATTTTCAAACTTGATACTCGGAATTTGATTAAAGAATCAAAAATTGACTTTTTGTTAACATTTCTGTTTTATTTTTAGAATTCAACTTTATATATTAAAAATGATATTCTTTACATTAAAAAGGATCCATTTACCTACAAACAGTTTATATTTTTTCAAAAGTTTAAAAAAATCGCAATTATCAATTTTTTAAAAAATTGTCATTTTCATTTTTTTCATTTTTTTTTTCAATTCGTTTTTCTATTTTGTCTATTTTAATTATAAATTGATATATCTACTCTTCTAAGGAATTTCTAGATTTTCTGGTTTTTTAACAAAAAAATGTTAGAATGTTCATTTTTCATTCTTTATATCGTTAAAATTTCGAAATTTAAAATGGTTAAAATCATTTTGAACTTATTTTAAATGTAAATTAATAACTATTAATAAATGTATTATTATTATTTTCTTACGAAATTCAGTCTTTATTGCTTTGAAATTATAAGCTTCTTTTAGTTTTTTTTATGAATATAATTAATCGGAAACCAATAATAAATCGAACTTTTGCCTAGCACCATTACGAGGTTATGCGCCATCAGGTAAAACAGCATAACCGTCGCGTACCACAATAAACAAATTGTGATTGTTTTTATGCAAATGTCGGGCAGTTAAATTTTATTGTTGATTTCTGTACTTAAATATCAAATACATTTTTTTATGTAAAAGAAGATCTTTATGAGGATGGAGAAAGCATAAAAAAACTTAATTGTTTAAAACAATTAATAATGTTTAAAACAAAAAAAAAAATTTATGGTAATACTAATTTTTTTTGGGAACTACAACTAATGTGCTACAAAAAATGTTCACAACATTTTTTTCTACGAACAATATTTTTGGAGCTAAAAATTTTTTAAAATTACCGTTTCGAAAAAAAATCAACTTTGACCCCCTGCATCTAGGCAACCCGTTCATATTTATGAACCATATTTTACAAATTTAATGTATTCTATTGGTACAACAATTTTTCCAAGTTTCATCAAAATCGGTTGAAAAAGGTCGGAAGGGGTGCCCACTTGGCGTGATTTGACTCATTAGATTTTTCAAAAATACATATTTTGTGTCATTTTTATCCATAAATCTTCTAAAATCCTCTAAAATATAAAGACCCATCGAAAGAGCATTAAATTCTCTTTCAAAATAGTGCATAAAACATTAACAATTACTTTATTTTAATGAAATTAATTCGATTTAAAAATAACCTTCTTTGCGATAGTCTTTTGTAGGCGCAACAGATTGAAATGCAATGCCTTAAATATATTATTATATATTACCTTCTACTTCATTGGCAGCAATTTCGTTATCATTGTCCCTTCGTAGATTTGGCTCTAGTTGTGGTTCTCTGACTTCTTCTAACCTTGGAGGTTCGTTTTCTTCATTGTCCAATCGTCCAATCTCGTGAACTAAATCCCCATTCAAAGCTATATTTAAAAAGATCATAATTTTTTTTTATTATTAACGAAAAATGTTAATACCAATAAATAAAGATAATACGAATATCGACAATTTACTAATTCTATAAACTATGGAGAGCGATCAAACTCTTACAATAAATCCTGTTATTTCATTCCAAATCAATATGTTCCAATTTTAATCGGACTTATTCCGATTTGAACGGATTGATTCTGAATAAAGTAACAAGATTGAAACGGATTAAAATTTAGCTTCGTTATCAAACAGATTAATTTGGAAAGAATTTTCGTCAACTTACATCCATTTTTAGATTCGGATAAGAACTTGATTGGCTCGGAAACAAACTTTGGAATGCCGCTTATTCAAACTGATTGAAATTAAATCTTACACTTTTGTCAGAATAATAAAAAATGCCATATTTCAGTCAATTCTAATTGACTGAAATGACATTTAATTAAATTTCTAATCATAATTAACATTAATTTGCAAACAACTATAAAAATAATATATTAATTTCGTAAATAAAGTATTTATTTTTGTACAATTACTTCCACATTAATGCTAATTGCGATTTTTAATTTAAATGAATATCATGCAAAGTCGATTATTGCCAAACCATCCAACTTTAGAGTATATTTATAGGGTGGCCCACATTTTCTCCAAAACTCAAGTGTCAGAATATCCATTTGACCGAATTTTATTTATCCAAAATTGCATTCATCAGATATCTCATTTATCTAAAAAAGCATTTATCAGAAATCTCTTTTGTCCGAAATTTAAATGATCAGAAATCTAATTTTGATGAAAATGCATTTACCAGAAATCTCGTTTGTCCAAAAACTGAATTATCAAGAATTTTATTTATTAAAAATTACATTTATCAGTAATCTTAATTGTAAGGATTTTCATTTATCAAAAATCTGATTTGTTCGAAATTGAATGTATCAAAAATCTCCTATGTCCGAAATTTCATTTATCAGCAATCTTATTTGTCGGAAATAGCATTTAATAGAAATCTCGTTCTTCAAAAAATTAAATTATTACGAATTTCATTTATCAAAAATTGTATTTATCAGAAATCTCATTAGTCTGAAACTGCATTTGTCAGAAACCTAATTTATTAGACAAAGAATTTAACAGAAATCTCATCTGTCCGAAATAGCATTTATAAGAAATCTAGTTTTCCCAACATTGTAATTATCAAAAAACCCATTTATCCAAAAGTGCATTTTACAGAAATCTCATTTGCCCGGAATATTATATATCAGAAATTTCATTTGTCAAAAATGTCAATTATCAGTCATTTTATTTATCAAAAATTGCATTTATCAGAAATCTCATTTCTCAGGAATTGCAATTATTAGAAATCTCATTTGTCAGGAATGTCAATCATCAGTAATTTTATTTATCAAAAATTGCATTTATCAGAAATTGCAATTATTAGAAATCTCATTTGTCCGATATTGCATTTATCAGAAATCTCATTTATCCGAAATATTATTTTTCAGAAGTCTCTTTTATCAAAAATGTTAATTATCAGTAATCTTATTTGTCAAAAATTGCATTAATGAGAAACTGCATTTCTCAAAAATTTTTATTATAAGAAGTCTCATTTGTCTGATAATGTATTTATCAGAACTCTTATTTGACAAAAAAATCAATTATCAAAAACCTCATTTATCCAAATTTTAATTTGTCAAAAATCTAATTTATCAAAAATTGAATTTATCAGACTTCTTAGTTGTCCGAAATTGCATTAAACAGAAATCTAATTTGTCAATATTTCCAATTATCAAAAATCTAATTTGTCCAAAATTGCATTTATCAGAAATCTTATTTGTCAAAACTTGCATTTATCAGAAATCGCATTTGTCCGAAATCGCACTTATCGGAAGTCTCATTTATCCAAAAGATTATTCTTCATAACCTTCAATTGCACTTTTGGATAAATGGGTTTTTTGATAATTACAATGTTGGGAAAACTAGATTTCTTATAAATGCTATTTCGGACAGATGAGATTTCTGTTAAATGCTTTGTCTAATAAATTAGGTTTCTGACAAATGCAGTTTCGGACTAATGAGATTTCTGATAAATACAATTTTTTATAAATGAAATTCGTAATAATTTAATTTTTTGAAGAACGAGATTTCTATTAAATGCTATTTCGGACAAATAAGATT
Source organism: Ganaspis brasiliensis (assembly GCA_037103525.1). NCBI lineage: Eukaryota > Metazoa > Arthropoda > Insecta > Hymenoptera > Figitidae > Ganaspis > Ganaspis brasiliensis. Next base: position 2,856,898 of record JAZKLR010000350.1, read on the forward strand.
TCTGATAAATGAAATTTCGGACATAGGAGATTTTTGATAAATTCAATTTCGAACAAATTAGATTTTTGATAATTGAAAGTTCTTACAATTGAGATTATTGATAAATGTAATTTTTAATAAATAAAATTCTTGATAATTCAATTTTTGGACAATCGAGATTTCAGATAAATGCTACTTCGGATAAATTAAACTTTTGATAAATACAATTTTGGATAAATTAGATTTCAGACAATTTACCTTTCGGACAAACGAGATTTCTGGTAAATGCATTTTCATCAAAATTAGATTTCTGATCATTTAAATTTCGGACAAAAGAGATTTCTGATAAATGCTTGTTTGGATAAATAAGATATCTGATAAATGCAATTTTGGATAAATAAAATTCGGTCAAATGGATATTCTGACAATTGAGTTTTGGAGAAAATGTGGGCGACCCATATTTATATTAAAAAAGAAAAGAAAATAAACGTGTTAAATTTAAATCTAGCATTTATTTGTTACAAACTTGAAGAAGTGTAAAATTTGTACCTGTTAAAAGCTCCTCCACAGCACCAAAAATTTCCTAAAAATTTATTAAATATTTACTTGCAATAATCGAAATATGTGATTGCAAAATTTAGTGAAAGTTTTGTAAAGATTTAAATGTCCCGATTAATTAAATGTTTAACGTTAAACTTTCCTGAAACTTGCCTGAACATTTTCGCCTAATTATAATTATAATTAGGCAAAAATTTAATTTAAATGTTCAGTAAAGGTTCACGCTTAACATTTATTTAATCGGGACATTTAAATCTTTACAAAATTTTCACTAAATTTTGCAATCACATATTTCGAATATTGCAAGTTAATATTTAATAAATTTTCAGGAAATTTTCGATGCTGTGGGAGTTTACAGTATAAAAGGTATTTTGTGTTTAAATATGGCATTCTTGATAAATCTTAGCATTTTAAATTGCATTTTATAACAATAACAAAATTAATACTTGTAAGAGGGGAAAAGGATCTGAGATATCGAAAAAACACTTTTTATTTATTTATTTATTTATTTTTTTATAGAGAATCTAGTTTATTTGCATTTTTTTTACATTACTGCCTAAAACTTTACGAGTAATTTGTGAAATTTGTATTAAAAAATATGCCCGTAGAAGAGCGCAAACTGAGGTGCTCGAAGAAAAAGCTGTCCTGCTGTGTGGAGGATATTTCATGACTGATTCATGTAAAATTATGAAACCAAGAACATTTCTTTAGCACATAAGTTTCTCTTTAATTTGAACGAAGGAATGGAAAAAAAATTTATTTTTAAAATTTTGTCAAATGAGAAATTCCAAAAAATGGAATTTAACCTTAAATTTGTATATATATGTTAGTGTAAAATGAGTTGTAATTTAACAAGAAAATAATTCTTTGTTCAAACTGAAGATAAACTAATATGTAATAAAGAAATCTTCTTGGTTTCTTAATTTCAGATGAACCAGTCATGAAAGATCTAGTCTACCACAGGACAGATTTTTCTTGATGCACCTCGGTTTACGTGGTTCTACGGGCTCAGTTTTCAATTTTTTTAAATACAAACTTCACTAATTACTCTTAAAGTATTAGTCAATAATATGCAAAAATTGTAAAGAAAATAGTAAACTAGGTTTAAAAAAAAATCGCAAAAAGGTGCTTTTTTATGTGTCTTAGAGCCTTTTCACCCCTTCAGTAATTCTTTCTGCATGTATAAAATATAAGTTCTAGTCAAACTTTGTTGGATTCATTTATAATGTGAAATTTCATATTTTCTTATCTATTTAAAAATTATTTTATTCCTCACCCCCTTCATGGTTATGTACATTAACGGCAAAACTTAATGCTGCAGATCGTGAAGAAATGTTAATAGCCTGCGTTGCGCATTCTTCGACAGAAATTATTCCATTCTCTAATTTGTCTCACATTCTTTGTACGTCTGCTTTAAATGATCTGTCAAATATTTTAGGCATTTGCACCAGAGTTGTATAATTGACATTTAATTTTTCTACGTCCCTTTTTACTCTGTCCATATAGGAAGACAGCTTTCCTGTAATTTTATTGCAATAATTAGTATATTAAATTTCTTAACCGATTTAAGGAGGTAGTCTGGTGTTCAGAGCCTGTTTCGAAAGCTTATTTCAATATCCTTTTTTTTAATATAAAATAATTTTTAATCAAATAAAATCTTTTAACATCTTTTTGTTCTTATTACTAATTATTAAAAAAAATTGTATCTAACTATTTTTAAATTTATATTGACATATATATTTATAATTAATGTTTATAATAAAAAATATAAAAAAATTAAGTAGGGCGCTGGCGCAGGTGATATCATCCGTTGGTGTTATCTAAAACAAACAAAACAAATTGATTATTGTTCTGTATGTAAGTGGCTATCGCCCGAACTAGAATTATGCATTTTTATTAATAACTCTTTGTTATTTATATCTTTTTATCAATAATAAACAGTTGATTTTTGAATTTTTTTGGTATAATAGTCCGCCATTTTGTTATTTATTAATAAAAATGTTTCATTCTAGTTCAAGCGATAGCCACATACATACAGAACAATAATCAATTTGATTTTTTTGTTTTAGATAACGCCAACGGATGTTATCACCTGCGCCAGCGCCCTACTTCACTTTTTTTTTAATATAAACATTAATTATAAGTATATATGTACCAATATCAATTTAAAAATAGTAAGATACAATTTTTTTTAATAATTAGTAAAAAGAACAAAAAGATGTTAAAAGATTTTATTTGATTAAAAATTATTTTATATTAAAAAAAAGAATATTGAAATAAGCTTTCAAAACAGGCTCGAACACCAGACTACCCCCCTAACGAGGTTTAGATTTTTTAATTAATCTGTTTTTGAAAATGAAAACAAAATTTAATTTTTATTTTTGCAATGTACAATTGTACAGATAATAAGTTAAGTTTAATAAGAAACTCTTTCAGTGAATAAACAAACTATCTACAACAATTTTCCAAGGAGGTAAGATATATTTAAAACTTCATACAATTTTTTAATGTAAATTATTTATATTTGGAATGTATTAAGCTTCGCAACACCAGTTTCATTTCAATAATTTGCATTTAATTAATAATGATTATAAACGTAACTTTCATGTATTAACAAATAATAATTTGAACAAATATTATACAATTTAATCAAAAAATATGTTTTTAAAAAAAAATTTCCCTCTTCTTCTTAAAAAACGAATAGCAAACTTTAAAAAATAAAGAACAATGTAACAGTTAATCCTACTGAGCTGAGATGCCATGATAGCTCATTATCACTCACAGTTACTGTTAGAAAAGAAGAAGATAGAAACTTATATATTGGAAAACTACTCCAAAGGTTTTGTATATTTATTTATTGATTTGTTTATAAGAAATTCTAGATATGAGTTTGTAAATAAATATTATCTTGACAGAAAATAATTTTAGAAAATTTCTTCACTGATGCAACAAACTTTTGATCGAATTTAATTTTTTTTTACACAATTATACTTTTCAAAAGCAAAAAACATTTACTTGTCTATTTTAAATAACAATAATTAAAAAATTGTAACCTAATTAAGCATGACGAATTGATATGTTCTAAAACTTATTACAGGGATTACAGCGGTTTTTTCGTTCAATTGTAGGTGAAAAAGGGGATTTTGATTCTCAAAAGAGGGGATTTTATTTAATAAAAAGGGGATTTTAGAAATTATAAAAAAAATATTATATTAATAATTCAAGTTTTCTTTTACAAAATTTTTTTGTTTCTTTTTTTCAAAACAGTTTTGTTAATTAATTTAGTCTTTTTTTTGTTCATTTTATTTATGAAAATTTCAAAAGAAAAGGACACTTTCAGAAATATAAAAATTTATCTTTTAATAGGTTGTCTGTTCAATGACGAGAAGATGGTTGTTGCAATTAAATATTTTTAAAAATAATTTTTAACTTCAAATGGTTTTTTCAATTATGTATTTAATATTTAGATTTTAAACAGGAAACATAAAAATCTGTGATGTAAAATGTTCTGATATAATGTTAAAGGAATTAAATTAAAAATCTTTCAGCGAAATATTGATGAAATATGATTTACGATTCAAATCACTGTTTATATTTGCCACCAGATGTCTCTTTTTATGTCTCATGGTTTTTGGCGCAATCGAGTCAGTCTCTTTTGGCCTTTGTATGACAATGTTCTTTATGTGTTTCTTTAATAAAACTATTGTTCTTATTTACCGTAATTATCGTTTGTTTCTTTTCTCGGTGTCAATTAAATTCTTTGCTATCAGGTTATGGGCCCAGAGTGGCTAGAAACATAACACGAAGTCGGTAAAAACGAGTGAAACGGACATTGTTGAAAGGCGCACGGACCGGCCGCCATTTTTGAGGTTAGCGTCAGTATTTCGAAAGTTCGAGAACGCGATATTAAAATGAATACAGCCGGTGTGAGATTCGACGTGTTACGAAAGGACAACTATGACACCTGGAAACTCCAAGTGCGGGCGGTTTTAATAAAAAACGACGCGTGGGGTTACGTTAGTGGTGCGATAGTAAAACCCGCTGTGGTTGAAGATAATCCCGCCACACAAGAGGCGGCAAACAGGTGGATCGAGGGTGACTTGAAGGCACAGTCCGATATCATTCTCTCAATGGGATCTTCAGAACTTAAGCAAGTTAAGGATTGCACGACTGCTCGTGAAATATGGACAAAATTGGAAAATACATATCAGTCCAAGGGTCCGGCACGAAAAGCCGCGTATCTGAACCAGTTAATGTCATTGAAGATGGAGGATGGTGGGGACGCTCGAGATTATTGCCAGTCTTTTCTTGATGTGGTGGATAAATTGTCAGAATTGGAAGTCAGGATAAATGAAGACCTCTTGTCTGTCATGTTCCTGCGAAGTTTGCCGAAGAATTTCGAAAATTTCCGATGCGCCATGACGTCACGTGACGAATTGCCTCCCCTTGAAACTCTCCGAATAAAGGTAATAGAGGAATCTGATGCGCGTCGAGATACGAGTCGAAAGACTGTACAAAATGCAATGATTGCTGGTAAGCCGGAGAATAAAAGTGGACAAAGTAATCGTGATCGTGAAAATAATTTTCGTAAAGACAGTGCTACAAACAAGGATTCAAAAATTCAATGTTTCAAGTGCGGCACGTTTGGGCACCGGGCATGGTATTGTCGAAATGGTAGAAAACAAAAGGATCAGTACGCAAGTAGTGCGGAAGAAGTGGTGTTATTCACAAAACCCGAAAGTTGTGAAAACGAGAAATCTTGGTGCCTCGATAGTGGTTGCACATCTCACATGTGCAACAATGTGAATTCTTTTCTACAAGTTGATCAGGAAGATGGCATCAAAAGTCTTAATCTCGCTAGTAGTGCGCGTACCGATATACTTGGCCGTGGCGTTGTGTCAACTGAAACTGTCACGAATGGGAATCGGAAAGTATTAAAATTGAAAGATACGTTATTTGTCCCAGATTTACGTACTAACCTTATTTCGGTCGGGAAAATGACAGATAAGGGACACAGTGTCATTTTTAATAAAACAGACGCGAAAGTTTTGGACACCCGCGGAAACGTGTTAATCTCGGCAAAAAGGGAAGGTGGGTTGTATTATTTAAAAACAACCGATCAAGAGTGCAGAAATGTCGTCGAAAGTGCTGTGCAAATACCAAAGAAAAATTCCCTTTACGTTTGGCACGTTCGTATGGGACATCTCAATATCCAATCACTACGCGATGCTATTAAAAAGGGAACAGTTCAAGGTATTGAAGTCAGTGATATCAACGAGAATTTTGAGTGCACAACTTGCCTTCAGGGGAAGATGGCTCGTCTTCCATTTCCCAAATCATCTACGAGAGTTACGGACATAGGGGATCTAATCCACTCGGATTTGTGCGGTCCAATGCGAGTCTCGTCCCTTGGAAGAAAATTGTATTTCGTCACCTTTATCGACGACTCTTCTGGATGGTGCGAAATCAGGTTCCTGAGTCAGAAAAGTCAAGCGATAGACGAATTTGAACGCTTCAGAGTTTTTATAGAAACTCAAAAGGGAAAGAGGATCAAGCAGCTTCAATCCGATAACGGCAAAGAATATGATAACCACAAGTTTATCGAATTATTAGAAAAAAACGGGATGACTCGAAGGCTGACGGCTCCCTACAACCCGGAGCAAAACGGAATCGCAGAGAGGAAGAACAGGACGTTAATGAATACGGCGAGGTGTTTCCTGATAGAATCCGGACTTCCTTCAACGTTTTGGGCCGAAGCAGTCAATACTGCGAATTACGTGCGAAATAGGTCACCGATGAACAGGCTTGATGGAAAGACTCCGTTCGAAGCGTGGTACGGTAAACCTCCAGAAGTATCGGTCTTCAGGCGATTCGGCAGTGAAGTGTATGTGATGAATCGATCTCCGACTCTCGGGAAATTGGAGCCTAGGTCAAGAAAAGGTATCTTTATTGGATATAGTGCAGAGTCTAAAGCCTATCGCATCTGGATACCTAGTGCAGGAAAAGTGGAGATATCCAGAGATGTCAAGTTTACTGAAAATTTTGCTCTTCCTCGCAATGAGAATCTTGAGGATTTCGCTCCGGAAGAAATATCCTCTGATGAAAAGCAGTCTTGTACGGATTTCATCGAGGTGGATCTCTGTAAAGAATTAAATTCGGAAAGAAACGTCGATGAACCTGTACAGGAAAATCTTAATAGCAGTGACTACGAAGAATCTGACGGCGAGGATTTTCTTGGTTTTCCTCGTGATGATCCTGCTCCACGACGACGAGGAAGACCGCGTTTGATCCGGACTGGCAATCGTGGTAGACCCAGGAAAGATTATAGACTAGCAGGCCTCGCGGATGAGAGTCTAGACGATTTTACCTTTTTAACAGAAGTTCCAATTGCACGAGCTTTAGCTGGTCATGACTACAATCAGTGGATGTCAGCGATGGGTGATGAAGTGAAAGCAATTATTGTGAATGACACTTGGAATTTAGTGGAGAGACCTTGTGATGTGTCAGTGATAGGTAGTCGTTTCGTTCTTGGAAATAAATACGCGTTCGACGGTACAGTGGACAAAAGAAAAGCGAGAATTGTGGCTAAAGGTTACTCACAGGAGTATGGGAAAAATTTTCACGAAACGTATGCTCCAGTCGCCCGATTAAATTCCATACGAACGGTGATCGCTCTAGCAGCCCAGAAAAATATGGATATTCGTCAATACGATGTAACCACCGCTTATCTCAACGGCGTGCTCGATGAGGAGGTTTATATGGAGCCACCAAAGTGGTTTGAAGAAACCTTGAGATACTTAATTGAAAAGAAGAAAGGTGAAGATCAGTGGTTGGACAAGGCAAAAGTGATGTTGAACGAGCTAGTAAAAGGTGATAAAGTTTGTCATATGAAGAAAGCTTTATACGGGTTGAAGCAAGCTGGACGAGTTTGGCACAAGTGCTTAGATAAAGAACTCCGAGCTTTAGGAGCCACGCCGACATCATCAGACTCTTGCATTTACATAGTGAAATTGAAGAATAATAAATTAATGATAATCGTGATATACGTGGATGACATTCTTATTATGTGTCAGGATACCGAAGAGATTCTAAAATTTGGAGAAAGCTTGTCAAAAGTATTTAATTTGAAGGACATAGGTAAACTTGAGCGTTGTTTAGGAATGGACTTCGTTACCGATGAAAAGGGAATTCTTATTCATCACAAAACTTACATCGCAGAGATCCTTCAAAGATTTGGAATGATGGATTGTAATCCAGTATCCACTCCTCTAGATCCTGGAACAAAACTTGTCAAAGATCACGTATGGCAAGACTCAGATGGAGAGAAGCCTCCTTACAGAGAATTAATTGGATGCCTATTATATTTGGCGGTATCAGCACGACCTGACATTTCTCACGCAGCTAGCGTGTTAGGTCAATTTAATGACTCTTTTGGAAAGGACCATTGGAATGCTGCCAAAAGAGTTTTGAGGTACCTGAAGGGAACCAACGAGATGGGAATTTTCTACGCACGTGAAAGGAACGACGTCTTGGGCTACGTGGATGCGGATTGGGCAAGTTCTCCATGTGATCGAAGATCATTTACTGGTTTTGTCTTCTTACTGGGTGGCGGTGCCATTACCTGGGACTCGAAAAAGCAGCGAACGGTCGCCCTATCTACAACCGAGGCTGAATACATGGCCATGGCTGAGGCAGCCAAGGAAATAATGCATCTTCGACGTTTTCTTCTGGAACTTGGTGTTTTGAGTGCAAATTCAATAAAGTTGTGTGTTGATAACATGAGTGCTCAAAAATTAGCATCAAATCCGGTTCATCATGTGCGAACCAAGCACATTGACGTGCGTTATCATTTTATCCGCGAAATAGTTGAATCAGGACAAGTAAATTTAAATCATGTAAAATCAGATGATATGCTGGCTGATGTTTTGACAAACACTTTAGTTAAAGCAAAGCATGAAAAGTGTATTAAAGGTTTAGGCATGTCAAAGGGGTATTAACGAAATATTTGTGATTTTTTCGAGGGGAAGTGATGAAATATGATTTACGATTCAAATCACTGTTTATATTTGCCACCAGATGTCTCTTTTTATGTCTCATGGTTTTTGGCGCAATCGAGTCAGTCTCTTTTGGCCTTTGTATGACAATGTTCTTTATGTGTTTCTTTAATAAAACTATTGTTCTTATTTACCGTAATTATCGTTTGTTTCTTTTCTCGGTGTCAATTAAATTCTTTGCTATCAAATATGACAAAATCAATTTAAATTATTTTTATTAATCTCTTTTATTGTATTTTTATATTTTCTAATTCAAAACAATTAATATTTGTTTGAAAAAAGTAAATATTTTTTATAAACAATTTTTTTTGCATCCAATAAAATAAATTTGATGTATTTTAGCAAGAATACATGGTTTTATTTTATGATTCAAAACTAGCAATATATGTTCAAAACGAGTAAAAAATATTTAATACAAAACTTTTTTTATCAAATAAATTAATTTGCTTTAATTAATTAAGAATACATGGTAATAAGAAAATTATATAACTTTTTAAAATAATTTTATTTTAAATATGTTTTTTCCGTGTTTCCTGCTTAAAATCTAAATAAATTCAATAAATAATAATAAAATACCATTTCAAGTTAAAAATTATTGTTCAACATTTAAATTTAATAACTAATATCTCATCATTGTACAGACACCCTAAAAAAGGATAACTTTTTACATTTTTCGAAAGTAGAAAAGCAGAAACTTTTTGAAAAAAAAGAAGGTCAAAGAAGAAAAAAATGTTGATTTTAGGTGTTTTAGGTGATTTTTCTAAAAAAAAAAAAAAAGGTGGGAAATAAGGAGAGAAGGGAAAAAAAAGGGGATTATGTGAAAAAGGGGAGAAACTGTGATCCCTGTTATTAATTGGAATTTTCAATTGGCAGAATTTCATTTCAACAAACTTTCATGTAGTCGAATGTTTATTTTGTACAACTTCTTTTCAATCTAATGTAAATTAATCAGAATTTTTTACTAAGTACAATTTTCAAATCACCCAACCTTATATTTAAAATAAATTTCATGTCACAAAATTTCTGTTTAACCAACTTATTATTTAAAAGAACTTTAATTTAGCCAAATTTGTAGATCGCAGAATGTCTGCTTGGCTGAAATTTGGTTTACAAGTGTTATAATTTGATAATACCCTTAAAACGTCCAATTTTCATTTAGCCGAAACTGCAAATGTCTGAATAAATATTCGACAGAAATTTTTTCGCTCCAATCACAAGTTATTAGTAAAATTACAATTGATTAATTATCAAATTTGCGCAAAAATCTTTCTGTCGGAAGTTTATTCGGACTTTTGCAGTTTGTGATATGAAAATTTGGCGATTTAATGACCTTACCAAATATCATTTTGGGTGAATCAAAATTCGTGCAAATGAAAATTCCGCTAAACAGACATTTCTGTCAGTTAAAATTTGAGCTAATTTAAAATTCTGTTAAATTAAAGTTTTCTATTTAAATAACGAATCGGTTAAACAGAAATTCTGCAAAATAAAGTTTATTTTAAATAAGGGTTCGATGACTTGAATATTCAACCCAGTTAAAATAAATATTCGGCTTCATTAAAGTTCTGTTTAATGAAACTTTGCAGATTGAAAGTTTGAACTAATGAGCTACAGAGCATATTGATACGTATCAGTTAAATAATCCCCACTGTCAGTTCTAGTCGTAATTTCATTATTTGCAATTTAGAAAAAATAAAAAATATTAATAATAAGGTAACGGTACCTATACTAGATCAGTACCTATAGTCGATCATTGATTATTTAATTGGATAAAATTAATTAATAGTTTAATAATATTGATGCTAAATACTACTTCGAATATTACAAGATTTATTTTTACCAATCTTTACTTGTTTCTGTAAAAAAAAAGAAGTAAAAAAAACATTTAAAACCGCCATAGTACCAAAAATTTTCTAAAAATTTATTAAACATTCATTTGCAAACTTCGGAATATTTAATTGCAAAGTTTAGTGACAATTGTGTAAACATTTCAATGTTTCGACTCAATGAATGTTTAGCGCAAAACTTGACGGAAGATTTGAATTAAATTTTTCTCAAATTTTCGTCGCAAAAAGTTGACAGAATATTTTAAATTAAATTTTCTTTAATGTTTTGTCGCAAAAGTTAATTGAAAATTTAACGTAAATATTTGTTACATTTTCGGCGCGAAGAACATTTAAGTAAATATTTCCTAAATATTGAGCAGAAAGTAGGCCGAATGAAAAAAAAAATATTTAATAGAATTGGAACAAGTAAATTAAACAGTAATTCAATGAATATAAACACATTTATGAAGCATTATTACATTCAGGATTTTCAAAACGTCGCAAAATATCCAAATTCTGTTTAATTGACTTGTTCCACTTCTGTTTAATATAACTTTTTCTTTCAGTCAATTTTCCGCACAACATTCAGCAAATATTTACTTGAATGTTTAATTCAACTTCGCGTAGAATATTTAACGAATATTTAATTTTATTTAAATGTTCAATCAACTGTTGCGATAAATAGTCACTTAATCGAGACATTTAAATATTTACACAATTTTCAATAAACTTTGCAATTAAATATTCTGAATTTTGCAACTAAATATTTAATAAATTTTCAGGAATTTTTCGATGCTTTCCCTTTTAACTTTTTATGCTGTTATGGTGGGCTAACACTTTAATCCATTACTTACTTGGAAATCGCCAAGTGTCGGGGAAATTTCCTATTTTCGTTTCGAGTTGATTTTCGTACAGTTGCAAAACCCCCGATGCCCGCATGTGGTCATTATTAACAGACATCCTCTCTACAGTAACATTTCTGAGCCACGTGGTTCCATATTCTTCCAGAAGGGCATTTGTTCTTGTCCCATCTTGCACTGAGAGACCATTTACAGTGTTGTCGAGAACGTATTCTATTAAATCCGGGGGGAAAAGCGGTAAAGCCATCATCAGTAAGGCCAATCTTTTAATATCGTTTTTTTCTACACTGTCCACTTCTTCTTTGAAGCTCCGCTCAACAAACATTTCATAAATGTCCTAAAAATGAAATTAATTTAACAGTGGGTGGTTTTAAAACATTTCAAGCAGAACGTAAAATATTACATGAATATTACAATGAAACCACATTACAATATTGTTAAGGGACCGTCCATAAATTACCTAAGACGTTTTTTCAGTAATTTGAACCCCCTCTTCCCTACCCAATGTAAATTTTTTTAGATACATTAGCACAATTTTTCTCATTGGTCGTAAGATTTGCTGGACCCCCCTCCCCCCTAACAGTCTCAATTAATTTATGGATGGCTCCTAATATTGCGAGTTTATATTGTAGTTATAGTAAAATGTCCGCATCAGTGTGATATTATATGAGATATTATTTGAGAGGTTTAAGGCGTTTACCTTCTTGGACATTTGCTTCACTTGGATAGGTTCGAAACTCGCTAGTACAAATTTTTTTTTAATTTCTTATTTAATTGGCATATTAGCACAATATCATTGTAATTAACGGGGACGCATTAGGGTGGCGATATTTTTGTTCCTAAATGTCCAAATAATAAAAATCTGTCGTATATTTATTAAATAAATTATTTCAACTATTTTTTATATGACTGCAAACAAACCCCATAAACGTAAAAAAAACCAGGAATTTATTAAAAAAAATATTAATTATTATTTTAAATGCTTTTTTTTCATTCATTGATGTTATTATCAAAATATATATTAGTAATTATGTTTTGCCATGTTGCATAATTTGTTTAAACAATTTATTGTTGTTATTTCCCTACAAAATGACAAATAAATCGAGCGTTTTTGCAATTTTCTTAAACTTTCTAACTTTAGACGCCTAATAAAAACATAAATTTATATATATTTATGTTATATAAATATTTATTATCAAATTAAGACGCTAACAATTGTTTAAACAAATTATTGCTGTTATTAATTAACTTTTTCAGAATTGTTTATAAAGAGTTGTATTTTTTTTTTAATTTTGCAAATTGAGTTTCTTTAACCAACCACATGTTAATAAACTAAATAAAATTATTATAAAAAGAATTATTTAAACAAATTATCGTTGTTATTTATAATTTTTTCACAAATGCTTATAAAGAGTTGTAGTTTTTTCTCAATTTTGCAAATTGATTTTATTAAACCAACGACATGTTAATAAAATTATTAAAATTATTATTATAACAATTAAACAACTTATTGTTGTTATTTATTAACTTTTTTAAAAATGCATTAAAAGAGTTATAATTTATTCTTAATTTCGCAAATTACTTTTCTTAAGTCAACCATAATTTAAAAAAATTGATAAATTTTCAACATAACAAATTTGTAAACAAACTGTTTAAATCTTTATTTAGCATTTATTAAAAATGTTATAAATAACAACAATAATTTGTTTAAATATTTGTTAGAATAATAATTTTAATAATTTTATTAACATGTGGTTGGTTTAATAAATTCAATTTGCAAAATTGAGAAAAAACTACAACTTTTTATGATTCAAGAAAAGCAAGTTGCAAAATTAAGAAAACACTACAACTCTTTTTAAGCAATTCTGAAAAAGTTAATTAATAACAACAATAATTTGTTTAAACCATTGTTAGCGTCTTAATTTGATAATAAATATTTATATAACATAAATATATATAAATTTTTGTTTTTATTAGGCGTCTAAAGTTAGAAAGTTTAAGAAAATTGCAAAAACGCTCGATTTATTTGTCATTTTGTAGGGAAATAACAACAATAAATTGTTTAAACAAATTATGTAACATGGCAAAACATAAACAATAATATATATTTTGATAATAACAGCAATGAATGAAGAAAAAGCATTTGAAATAATAATTAATATTTTTTTTAATAAATTCCTGGTTTTTTTACGTTTATGGGGTTTGTTTACAGTCATATAAAAAATAGTTGAAATAATTTATTTAATAAATATACGACAGATTTTTATTATTTGGACATTTATGAACAAAAATATCGTTTACAGAAAGAAAAAGGTTAATTTTTCACTATTTTATGTCAAATTTACGAAAAAGTGCATTTTTCCTATGGGAATTCAATGGTAATTTTCAAGGGCTTTGCGGCACAGGTTAATATTAAAAAATAAAAAAATACGTATCTCATATTTTTCGCCAAAGAACAAAATTGGGGGGTAAGGTTTATGAAAATAGAAATTTTTTTTTTGGGACACCCTAGGACGCATGAATAAAGTCCAAAACTCATTATATAGAACTTTTAATTTGCAGAAATTTATTAAACAGCACTTTCATGAAGTCGAATGTTTATTTTATAAAACTTGTTTTCAATAGAATGTGAATTAGTCTGAAGTTTTACTAAGTAAAACTTTGAAGTCACTTATATTTTTTTTATTTTTAAACTCTAATTTCCATTTGTCCGAGACTACGAATGTACAAATGAAGATCGGACACAAAAGTTTTGTCTCAAATTTCGTACTTAACCAATCCTAATCTTACTGAGCAATTTTTAATTGGTTAATTTCAATATTTGTGCCCAAATTCTTCTTTCCTATATTTATTCGGACATTGGCAGTGTCAGGCAAAATGGAAATTCGTCCTTTTAAAGACTCTATTAAATATGACTTCGTGTAAATCAAAATTTGGACAAATGAAAATTCTGCCAAATAGACATTTTGTCAGTTAAAAATTCGGCAAAATTAACATTCGGAAAAATTAACATTCGGTGAAATTAATGTTCTTTTAAATAAGGAGTTCGGTGACTTAAACATTTTATTCAGTAAAAAGTCGGACTAATTCACATTCGATTGAAATCAAGTTTTACAAAATAAATATTCGAATTCATGAAAGTACTGTTTAATAAAATTCCGCCAATTGATAGTTCGAACTAATCGGAAGTATAACATATTTATGTGTCTCTAGAAAATAATTATCATTTAAGAAAAAAAAAAGAACGAAAAAAATGTTAACTCTTACAAACTGAATTCAATATAATTAGTACAATTAGAAGTTTAGAAAAATAGTAGGAAATTGTTAAAAAGAAAAGACAATGATAATCATTCGAAGTATGTACAAAAAGGAGATCTCTTATCACCTTAGCTCTCATTTAAAAATTAAATTTATGTAGTAGGTTTTCAATCAATAACAATTTTAAGAAGGATTTGGACACCTAATTCGTAAAGAGTTTTAAAAAATTCTCTTTCCGTCTGAAATATAAAAATTAACTTCTAATCTAATTTCATTTAGACAAAAATTGGCAACATTAATTTAAGACAAAATAAACCATTAATAATCAGAATTAGATAAAAATTAAAGATTTTTACATTCAGGACCTCTTATTTCTCTGTAACATTTCTGAATGACAAAAAACTTTAATTTTTATCCAATTGCGAATTCTAATGGTTTATTTTATTTTAAATCAAATTTTTCATATTTTGGCTAAATAAAATTAGATTAAAAGTTTTTTTTTATATTTCAAAAAGTAGAATAATTACTTTCAACATAACTTCGTTTTGAGTGAGTGTTCCAATTTCTCCTTAATAATCTCTTTATTTTTCCCTTTTTCTTACCCTTTGATAAGCAAGCAAACTCAAGTTCATTTCCGCCGCAGGAAACAATTGCATAATTGCTTGTCTTAAATTGATGTCATTGGGCATAATAATATTTCTTAAATTGAAATTTGGCACAAGATCTATTATTGTCCTAAAAACAGCTTCATAGCAGTCTTTTGAATCACTATCCATAAGGGCCCAGCCACATGGAACAATCTATTAATAAATAAGAACTTTATTTATATATATTTATATATATGTGCATATATGTTCATAAGCATTTAATGAAGAAACTTGAAGGTAGTTCTCTTGGTTCAGTGGTTCTCAACTCAAATTTTGTCATTTTTTACTTATTTTGTGATGTTTAATGAATAGCGCCAACTTCAAGGTGTATAGTCTCTCTCTTTTGTATTTATTAAAAAAAATGAATAAAACGTCAAAACGTGTATTTCAAAATACTATTTTTCAAGATGTAGTACCGCAAGCCATATTTTTCAAAACGGGATCTTATTCCTTATACTTTAAAGAATAATTTAGTAGTTTTTATTTTTAAACCTAAAGAAAATTCATTGCGTGGTTAGCAAAATTATAGTTTTTAACCATGGCTTCTACTTTCTTCCATGTTAAAAGTTCAACTTTATTCTCAAATATCTTAAAAAGTAGCACCGCTTCCTACTTTTAAAAAAATATCATTGTATTCGTTGAATGTTCTATTATATGATATTTCAATTAAAAAAATATTCAAAGAAAAAGTTTTTCCGAGAGAACTACCTTAATAGTTTCTCTTAAAAAAATTCCCAAAAAAGTGCTACTTTTATATCTATTATCGTATACACCCCCCCCCCCCCCCACCCCTTAATTTCCAAAATAACATTTTTAACGTCTATTGAAATATTTTGAAATCAATTTCAATTGCAGTTTTAATTTATGTTAAATAATAGAAATTTCATTTCTCAAAAACACAATTAATATAAATCAGATTCTGGGTTTATTATCTTTTTTCGAAATTGTATCAATTCATCAGCTGTGAGTTGTTTTTATAAGTTTTTAAATTATCAATTTAAAATTCCCTGAAGATACAAATATTTTTAAAAATTCATGAGAAATAGGGATATTAAATAAAAACTAATAGACAGTTTTTTGTCTAATGAAATTGATGAAAGCTTTAAATATATTATTTTCTTTTGTCGAAAAGGTGTACAGTTTATGTGCAAAAAAATGGTTAAAGTTAAAAAATATTTACGGTAAAGGGGTTTGGGGGGGGGGAGTGTTTTTGAGAAGGCCTACATATTTTGTCCTTCCAACACTCTTAATGATAATTGTGAAAAGATTTAAATGTCCCGATTGAATAAATGTTTAGCAAAAAACTTGACTGACGATTTAAATAAAATTTTTGTGAAATTTTCGTCGCAAAAGTTGACCTGAATATTGAAATTAGAGTTCCGTGAAATTTTCTTCACACAAGTTGACTCAACATTTAAATAAGTATTTGCTAAATAATGAGCGGAAAGTTGACTGAATAAAAATATTATATTAAATAGAAGTAGAACAAGTAAATTAAGCACCAATTAAATGTTACAGAATATCTACATTTGGTTGGATAAATGTGTTTATATTCATTTCTTTATTGTTTAAATTACTTGTTCCACTTCTATTTAATATAATTTTTTTCAGTCCCTCAAACTTCCGCTCATTATTTAGCAAATATTTATTTAAATGTTCAGTCAACTTTTACGACGGAAATTTCACGGAACTTTAATTTAAATCTTCAGTCAAGTTTTGGGCTAAACAATCATTCAATAGGCATATTTAAATCTTTACACAATTTTCACTAATCTTTACACTTAAATATTCCGCAGCTTGCAAATATATCTTTAATACTATTTTCAGGAAATTGTTGGTGTTGTAAGGGAATATTTTTGTCAAATAACAATTTACACAAAGTTATAGTTTTCAAGAGATGCATGAATATGTTGTGAAACTGTTTAGTAACAACTTTCAATTGGTAGAATTTCGCTAAACAGTACTTTCTTATAATTGTCGAATTTATATTTTACGGGATTTATTTTCAATCGAATTTGAATTAATCAGAATTCTCGCATAGTTCAATTTGCATGTAAATTTTATTTAACAGAATTTCTTTGAAATGTATTTGTTATTAACAATAATTTTAATTTAAATGAATGTTAATTTAGCAGAATTCTCATTTAATATAATTTTAATTCAAACGAATTTTTAAATTATAGAATGTTCATTTATCCACAATTTTATTTGCACGAATTGCTATTCGATAGAATCCTTAAAACGTCGAAATTTCATTTGACCAAAACAGCGAATGTCTAATTACAATTTTTTTTTGCGATTTCTGATTGGTTAATTTTAAAATTCGCGCAAAAATCATACTGGCAGATGTTTATTAGGACATTTGCACTTTTGCCCAAATGGAAATTCGACGCTTTAAGGATTCTGTCAGATATAAATTCGTGCAAGTTAAAATTTTTGACAAATGGACATTCTATCATTTAAAAATTTGTCTAACTTAAATAATGAAAATTTTGAAAAATTAACGTTCGGTTAAAGTAGACTTCTTCTTGTTAACAAATCAATTACAAATAATTTCTGCAAATTGAAATATGTGCTGTAAAAATAAATTCTGTGACCTAAAAATTGAGCTATGTGAGAATTATCATTAATTCAAATTTGATTGAAAACAAATCCTGTAAAATAGAAATTTGACCACGAGAAAAGTCTGTTTAGCGAAATTCTGACAATTGAACGTTGTAATTAATGAGTTTTACAATATATTCATATGTCTCGTTTCTAAACTCACGTGATTGTTGACAACTGTTAAAATTGTCAGCAGTTGTTGGCAAATTCCTCCGGAAGGAATGCAAGTATTTGAAGTGTGTATGAAGAAGTTTCCACCTGCCAAAAATTCTTGCGAGAAGGTTACCCCCAGAATGGTTATTGCAGTAGAATTGTCCGCTCCTCTTGAGAAAGAATAATCAATTGTACCATTGCGATTGTTTCTCAGATGGTTCCATTCCTCTGCATTAATTGTGTCGGACAATTCATTTAAATTGGAAACAGGGCCCGGTTGGATGTTTCTTTGTCGGTCCATATTGGCTCTAACCCGTTCGAAAGGCAATCGAGCATTGTCAATATTGTGACTAAAAGAAGAGCAGACAATTTATGAAGAAGTTTAATATTTAATTCTATCTTAATATTTAAAGTTCTGAATTATATGGGCTCCATCATTATACCACAATTTTTTTTTTTAAATTTTCAATATTTCGAAATCCATAGCTCAGAACTGCTATTTCATAGAAATATATTAATTCAAACTAAATTTAAATGAATTCTTATCATACAGAATTCCCATGTAATGCAATATTCATATAATTTTAATCGACATTTCATAATGCATTTCATTGCAAGTTTAATATGTCGGTAATATGGAAATTCGATCAAATGACAGTTTGGTTATATTAATATTCTATTAAATAAAAGTTCGATAAATTATAATTTCGTCTAAACTGAAATTCTGTCAAGTTTTAATTAAATTTATTACAATTTTTGCGATAAAAAGGTTTAAAACTTTAATTAATCTGTCAAATAACAGTTATGTCCAGTTTAAATTCAGCTCTTCACAACTTCTTTTAATTATCAATCCTGTTTACTCCAAATACATTAAATTGAATTTCTATCAAATGAATATTACGCACGGCGGGTCATAATTGACTTCAACCCAGAAGTACTTGCACATCTCAGTTCTTTCTTGATTTTGTTTCTGGGATGCCTCCTGATGATTTTAAGCATAAAATGAAAAAAATCGGTTGGGCCCTTTTTGAAAAAACTTATTTTTAATATTTTTTAAAGAGGTTAATTAACATATTTTTACTAAAATAAGTGCAAATAATCGCTTCATCGACGTGAGTCATTAAAAATGGTATCAGAAAATAGGTTCTAGGTGCTGAGTATCTTTGAGTAACTTTACACCATAAAAATTTATGAAAAACAGTGAAAAATCGGTATAAAATTGAGTTTTTTCAATATTACTCCCTCCCAGTACATACAAACCTCAAGTAACCTATAGAAGAATTAAAGAGTATGAAATTTTGAAGAAAATAAAATAAAATAGAGTACTTTATCTTTAAAACTTTCGGATTTATGACCTTCTAAAGTCAGATTTCAGCCAAAAATCTCTTTAAAAAAAATTTTCATTTTAGTTTTTGAAAAATAAAAAGTTTTCTATGCATCTAACGCATATATACTACTAAAAGTAAATTAAAATAGACTAAATTCTGAGTAAATCTGTGGTTAAACCATTATTCTATCTTTAATAGGATCGGAGTTATTTTTTTTTTTTAAATGACCCTTTTCATGAACTTTTTTTTAAAATCAATTTTTTTGTAATTTTTTCGTTTTGCAGAGTTTTAATTGTAAAAATGGTCTCATCATATCGTTTTGTCTTATATTTTAAAGAAATGAAAGTCCAATTATGTCAATACGAGAGTCTTTACTCATTTTGAAAGATATTATTGCTTTCATAATGTTCATTAAAAGTTTTTTGTTCCTAAATATTAAATTGGACTTTCATTTCTTTAAAATATACGATAAAACATTATGATGAGACCATTTTTACAATTAACACTCTGCAAAACGAAAAGATTACAAAAAAATTGATTTTAAAAAAAAGTTCATGAAATGGGTCATTTTAAAAAAATCATAACTCCGATCCTATTAAAGATAGAATAATGGTTTAACCACAGATTTACTCAGAATTTAGTATATTTTTATTTACTTTTAGTAATATATATGCGTTAGATGCATAGAAAACTTTTTATTTTTCAAAAACTAAATTAAATATTATTTAATTATTTAATTTAAATTAAATATTAGATAAATAATTGGAAATTTTAAGAAAAATTATTGAAAAATGATAATGAGAATTGAGAAATGTAGAAAATATTTGGAATTTAAAGAATTAAATCAAAATTGAGATTTAATAAACCATCCAAATGGTCTGGAAATACGTTGAAGCGTTTTTGAGACATCCTGTCCAAAAAATAGTGTCACGAAATTTAAAAGTCAGTTAAACAACATTTTAAGGAATAGAATTTAATTTTTACTTGGTCCACGTGGACATTTGCTTTGACTCCCCTTCCTCCCTAGTGGACAGTCCTGCACTTTAGACGAACCCCTCCACCCTCAGGCCCCAAAACTCTCCACGTGGTATGTGAACGATCCCATAAAATAACATATTTTAACGGCAGTAAGATCTACAACTTGAAGTTGTATTAGTCGGCCTGCATGAAGTGAGATGGATTCAACCATTATTAAATGCCATTTTTTGTTGTTACATCAATCATCATTAAAACTAAATTCAAACATTGAATCTGAATTGAATTTCATAAACATAATTCGAAATTTTTACAAAAAATTATATATTTTTGACCCTAAAAAAGGTGGAAAAGATTGAAAAAGTGACTGTCTCTGATTAAATTCGAATTAATGTATTTCTATGAAATAGCAGTTCTGAGCTATGGGTTTTGAATTATTGAAAATTCGAAGGAAAAAGTTTCATGGTATAATCATCATACACTCCTTTTATATATTGGATTATTGTATTAATGCTTTAGATGCTCTTTCTGAACAATTTTGAAAATAAAAAAAATGGCGTCCATTGTGTTACAAATCATAAAACTCGAATTTCTCAAAAACATCATTTTCTATTCTTTTGGAATTCTTTTTGTGGTTTCTAGATAAGAAATTGAATTTTTTCCAATAGGTTTAATGTGCGCTAAAAAATCGTGAAAAGCGCAATAATTTTTGTTTTGAAAATACTAAAATTCATTATTATTTCTGTTTTTAGATTATAATAGCGTTTTAGTTGCTTCTCCACTGCAAATTTAGAAATTAATTTTTTCCCCCCAAAAATTTACAAAATTGAGGCCATTTTTGAATAATCAAAAAACTTGATAATCTTAAGGAAAATTTGAAGAAAATAATTGAAACATAACAAAAGTAAGTTGAAATTTGTGTAGAAAATTTAAAATATTCCTGGCAATAATAGGAAGGTTGAAGAATATATCTGAAATTTGTAGAAAATAATTGAAAAATGACAAAAATAACGGAAATTTTGAAAAAAAAAATAATGAAAAATGAGAAATATAACAGAGAAATGGAGTAAAAGATAAAAAATGTACTACATTAATTAAAAAGTCGTATAAAATAATTGAAAACTGCTCTAAAAGTTTATAAATTCATAATAATAATAAAAAGATTGAAAAAAATAATTAAAATTTGAAGTAAATAATTTAAAACTGGTGTACAAAAAAATAAAAATCCACGACAATAAAAGAAAATTTTTTAATTTTTTATTTATTTTTTTATTATTTATTGTTTCTTTTTTTCAAAACAGTTTTATTAATTAATTTAGTCTTTTTTTGTTCAATTTGTTTATGAAAATTTCAAAAGAAAGAGCACTTTCGGAAATACAAAAATTTATCTTTTACTAGGTTGTCTGTTCAATGACGAGAAGATGGTTGTTGCAATTAAATATTTTTAAAAATAATTTTTTCCTTCAAATGGTTTTTTAGTTTATCTATTTAATAATTAGATTTTAAAAAGGAAACATAAAAATCTGTGATGTAAAATTTTCTGATATAATATTAAAGAAATTAAATTAAAAATCTTTCAGCGAAATATGACAAAATCAATTGAAATTATTTTTATTAATCTCTTTTATTGTGTTTTTATATTTTCTAAGTCAAAACAATTAATTTTTGTTTAAAATAAGTAAATATATTTCATAAAGAATTTTTTTTCATTCAATAAAATAAATTTGATGTATTTCAGCAAGAATACATGGTTTTATTTTATGATACAAAAGTAGTAATATTTGTTTAAAATAAGTAAAAAATATTTAATAAAAAATTTTTTTATCCAATAAATTAATTTGCTTTAATTAATTAAGAATACATGGTAATAAGAAAATTATATAACTTTTTAAAATAATTTTATTTTAATTATGTTTTTGTCATGTTTCCTGTTTAAAATCTAAATAAATTCAATAAATAATGATAAAAAACCATTTTAAGTTAAAAATTATTTTTAAACATTTAAATTCAATAACTAATTTCTCATCATTGTACAGACACCCTAAAAAAGGATAAATTTTTGCGTTTCCGAAAGTGGAAAATAGAAACTTTTTGAAAAAAAGAAGGTCAAAGAAGAGAAAAATCTTGATTTTAGGTGTTTTAGGTGATAAAATCTTGATTTCAGGTGTTTTAGGTGATTGTTCTAAAAAAAGGGGAAAATAAGGGGAAAAGGGGGAAAAAAGGGGATTAGGTGAAAAAGGGGAGAAACTGTGATCCCTGAAATAATAGAAATATGAAGAAAATAATTGAAAAATTACAAAAATAATTGAAAACTTGTGTACTAAATTTGAATATTCATGACAATAATTTAAACATTGGAAAAAAAAATTGATAATTGGAGAATTTTAATTTAAAATTGTAAAAAAAAAATTGAAAAGAGGTGTAGAAATTATATATTAGTAGAATAATTACAAAATTAAAGATGTAACTGGAATATTAACAAACTAATTGATTTATAATTTAAATTACTTTACCGATTATCACAATATATTCCTCAGGTGGAATAGACATTTTACTAAAAAAGTGAATTTCTTTAGAAAAAAAGTGAATAATAGTGAGCGATTTAAAAAAAAGTAATAAAAAGTAATTAAAGGTGAAAAAAGTGACTCACTGGCAGCCCTGAAATTAAAAAAAAAACTTCTACATTTCTAAATTTGCAGCGCACAATCATCTAAAACGCTAATAAAATCAAAAAACATAATAAACATAGGAATACTGTATTCGCTAAAGTAATTAATTTTAGTATTTGGGGCACTCTACGTAAAGCGGAGAACCCAAAAATTGTAACGTACAAAACATTGTTTTTAAATCGCTTTTTTTGTAAATTAAACGGTCTTTAATGTAGTGGCTTTGATTTTTTAAATTAAATTAATTTCCTTTCAGAAAAATGCAAATGGAAGATTTAATATCACTTTTCATGACCTCCGAACAATTAAGAATTTTCTTTCAATGGCTTAAAAAATAATAATCTGAGGATTGGAGAGTTTGTATACAAAATGACAGATTGGCAACTTTTATAGTTTAGAAGTTATTTAATTTACAATAACTGGGTATTTGACAGAAATATTTTCGATTTGTGGTTAAACGTTTTGGATGTATACGCAATAGTGTTCATGGTAATGTTTAAAAGAAAGACTTAAGATACGTAATGTTTTGAACTTATTTAAATTTATATCCGTAAAATATAAACATTTTAATGTTTTATGGATTAAATTCTTTCATTTATTTATCCTTCAAATATCAATGATAACATTAATCTTATACGGGTATAAATTTCAATAACTTGTAATTATTACTTGAGTCTTTTTTTTTTAAAACATCACCGTGAACACTGTTGCGTACACATCAAAAACGTATAACTACAAATGAAAAATATTAATGTCAAATACCAAGTTCTTGTAAATTAAATAACTACTAAGCTACAAAAGTTGCCATTCTGACATTTTGTTTACAAACTCTCCAATTCTCAAATTATTATTTTTTAAGCCATTAAAAGAAAATTCTTTAATGGTCGGAGATCATGAAAAATGGTCTTAAATCTTTCATTTGGATTTTTCTCAAAGAAAATTAATTTAATTTTAAAAATCAAAACCACTGCATTAAAAACCGTTTAATTTACACCAAAAAAGGAGGCATAATTTTTTACATTTCATCCATTTGAATGCAAAAAAACAGCGATTTAAAAATGATGTTTTTTACGTTTCAATTTTTGGGTTGTCCGCTTTACGTAGAATGTCCCATTTACAACAAAAAAATTCTTGCGCCTTTCACGGCGTTTTAGCGCACATTAAACCTATTAAGAAAAAAATTAAATTTGTTATCTAGTAACCAGAAAAGCATGTCAAAAGAATAAAAAATGATGTTTTTGATTTTTTTCTCAAAATTTTGAAAATTTTCAAAATTGATAAGAAAGAGCATGTAAAACAATAGTAAAATTAGAAAAAAAAATTGAAAAATATCAATTTTTGAACAAACTAGAGAGATTTAAAAAATAGATTTACTTACAGATTATTTATGTTGTCGTAAATTTCTGCTAACGGAAGTGCTTGAAATCTGGCCATAAGTCCTAATTCATTCCTGATAGACAGTTCAGCCACATCTCTAGGATCCGCAAGGTGGCTGTGTCCAGTTGTTAGATTAAATACACCGATTCTGTTGATGGTTCCTTTCCCTCCGCATTTCAGTTTTCTTTGCTTTCTGCATATCAAGTATCTGCATTGTTTAATTACCAATTTTTAATTTTTTTTATGAACGGTTTGGAAGCAAGGCAAAATAAATCAGTTAATGTTGATTTATTAGAAATAACTGAGTAGCACAAATGGTGGAACTTGAATTCTTTTGCTATAAAAAAAAGCTGAAAAATGTTTTTTAATAACTTCTCCAAATTTTGAAAATACTTTAAAAATAATATTTAACTCTTTTTTATATCAACAAAATTCAAGTACCGCCACTTGTGCCACTCTCTTATATCTAATAAATCGACAATAAAATTAAAAATAAAGAAACATAGGGAAACATCTATTGTTTACAAAACAAGAAAATTACTCTATCAATTAATTACAAATATTTTCCCATAAAATATATCATTATTATAACGCAGGAAAATTGTACGAAATAAACTTTATGTTTGTGGTTTATTTTCAATAACAATATTATCATTATTAGTTACTTACTTAATACCCCTTTCTTCCTTGTTTAGAAGATAGACAACATTTTCATGATGGTAATAAACTTGGTTCGGTGAGCTGAAAAAAATAAGTCATTAATTTTTTTCTTACATAAAGTAAACAACCCAATCGCTGCACATGTACCAGGTAGGTGAATTTTTTTGTGTGTTTTAATATAAATTTGAAAGTTTATCGACTGGTTGGTACATGAAAATAGTTACGTCTACAGTGTCGAACATAGCTAAAACAGTAAATCTGATTGACGCACAGTGGGGAAAAAAGTTACTTTGGTCAAAAAAAATTTAGGCTCGTCACTTTCATCAAAATTAAAATTTTTTTTATTTATTTTTTGTTTTAATTTAATTTAATTTTATTTTAATTTAAATTAATAGTAATGAAATTTTAAATCGATTCCTCGAGACCGATTTTAAAAAATAAAGTTGCATTTCTTTTCATTTATTAATAAATATTATATATTTTTTTTCTATTTTATGAAAATAAGTTTTATTTTCGCAATAATGACGATATTTATTAATAACCTAGCAAAATTTGTTTAATGGCTTGCTAAGAACCTAACCTAGCCACCAAATAAATTTAAAAAAATTTGCTTTTGTTATTAACAAAGTAGTGTTTATACAAAATTTTATTGTCAATTTCTTAATTTCGTTCGTTTTAAAGTTATATTTAATTTAAAAACTACATTTCATTAACAATAAAACTAAAATATTACAAAATTGATAATAATTTGTTATTAATTAATTAACTTTTATAAATAAACAAATATTGTAATTGTTTTTAAAATAAAATGCTTTCTTTTTTCTTTGTGAAACTTCTTAATATTATTTTAACCAACACTCAATTATTTATATTTCTATTTCACTTTGTTAAACTTTAAGTGCTTTTTATTCAACTAATGTTGCCAATAAAACGAATTATTTCTGAGAAATATTACAAAAATTACACATTTGTTAACTAATTTTTTTATAAAAATTTATAAATAATTTGAATGAAAGACATTTCACTAGGCTAGACTTTCAATGCTTATATTCTGTTGATACAGATGTAAAATTAATTAGGTATTAATTGGTTATTTGATTGATTTCTCCTATACACGAAATATTATCAAAATGACGCATTTGTTAACTAATATTTTTTCTGGGTGGCTGCAAAATTTCATTTTCAAAATTCCCTGATTCTTCCTTGACGACCAATTTTACAGATTTTTTCAATCTTGCTTTATTTATTTGGAATTTGAAGAAATAAAATCATAAATTTTTAATTGTGGTACCTTTAAGAAAAAATTCCCTGACTTTTCCCTGACCTGCGGCCACCCTGCTTCTAAAAAAATTAATAAATAATTTGAGTTAATGCCATTTCAGTAAGCTAAACTTTAAGAGCTTTTAATTTGATTGATTTTCCCGAAAAAACGAAATATTTTTTAACAAAGTAATAAATAATTTGACTTAAACCCATTTCACTAGGTTAGACTTTAAAAGCTTTTTATTTACTTGATTTTCCCGATAAAACAAAATATTTCCGAGAAATATTATCAAAATGACGCATTTTTTAACTAATATTTCTTAAAAAATTAATAAATAATTTCACTTAAACCCATTTTACTAGGGTAAACTTTAAGAGCTTTTTCTTTAACTTCATTTTCCTCAAATTACGAAACATTTCGGAGAAATATTATCAAAATGATAAATTTGTTAACTAACATTTTTTATACAACTAATAATAAATTTGATATAAAGTCATTCTGTTGGACTAAACTGTAAGTGCTTTTTATTGAATTGATTTTTGTTAGAAAAAATACATAATTAATATAATTTTTGCTACGATACTGTTACTTTTTTATTTTTAAATATATATAGTATTACCGAATATCATTATCTGTACAGCGACTGGGTCGTTCACTTTATTTGAAATTTTGTTTTCCTCAACAAAATAAACAGCAAATTTTTTTTAGTGGAAAAATTACTAAAATTTTGTTCAATAGTAGGAAAAAAAGAAGATTGTATCTTTAAAAAAGTGTATAAACTATGTGCAAACGGAATCATCAGTACACACCATTTTTTTCTACTAATGTAAAACTTCTTAAACCGTAAAGAATAACAAAATATATACATTCTCTTTTCTTTTTTATAAAAGGTAATTAAATTTGTAGAAAAGTAATAATAGATGAAAGAAATAGAAAATATAACGTCGCAAATTTTGTTTCAAAAACATTTGAACTTTTTAATGAAATTTGTTAAAGATATAAAATTTATTTATAAAATTGAAATGAATGTAGCTTAGCAAAATTGCCCGAGAATAATTATTAACAAGTTCCATACTTCTAATTTATGGACTATAAATTATTTTTCTATAATTTTGCTCCTTCTTTCAATAGTAAGAAAATAGGGTAACACGGGGCGAGACGGGCATAGTTATTTTTGTCGCGTTAGTACGTGAAATACTTTATCGATTTCAAAAAAGTGAATTGGCATTTTTATTTAAAAAATATTTTTTTTACAGAATTCACTTGAATTCATACAATTAAAATTAATTACATAATAATTAAATACGAAAATATAAAGGAAAAGCTTTTGACCGGTTTCGCCCCAGGCCTGGGGCGAAACGGGTCGCACCGTGGGGCGATATAAGTCATTAAGAAAAAAAGACATATATATGATTTATAAATGAAGTTACGATGTCTATTATATAAGTATTTAATGTAAGTAAGCTTCTCATAGACATTTACATGTAAATGCTCTATTAAAACAGCTTCCACAGCCTAAATTCTTTTAAAGGTATTTTAAATAAGCGCGCTCATTTTTTGACCAATGACAAAAGTTATAAAAAGCATGCGCATCGGATGTGCAAGTTGTGACAAAGCAGACGACACGCTTGTCAAAAACTAATTTAAAGAATGTTCAAATTTGCAATAAACACTTGTCATCTTGTTAATAAACTGAATTTGTATAACATTTTATATAATATAATTGATTATTGAATTGAAACTTATGAAGTTTTATAAATTAAATTAACCACGTGTCATCTGTTTTCGAGTAAAACCAGCCTAATACACGACCCATTTCGCCCCCTTATTGTGACTCCTTTCGCCCCATATTGCACTTTCCAAAAAAAGTAATAATTTGAACAATTGCTTTAACAATATTACGTAAATATATTGAAAAATGAAAATAGAATAAAAAACTTATTCGAGCGATCACAACAAAAAAGTTTTCGACATTTCTTTATGTGATTACTTACAATTTTAAAAACTCCTTAAATAGCTAAACTACTACATCTAAAATTTAAACCTATGTTTTGTTTGCATTTATTGACAATATAAAAGGTTTTTTGTAGAAAGACTTGCAGTATCCTTTCATTATTCGAATTTAATACTTCTTTTAATAAAAGCTGTTTTATATTTAAAGAAAATCGCGTGACGCGTTTTACCCCGTATGCCCGTCTCGCCCCGTGTTACCCTAATACTGGTTAAAACGATTACAAGTCTTTAGTCCCATTAAATTGATTACTGTACAAGTTAATTCAAATTTATTAAATTTGAATTTCTACCATAATGGCTGACACTTATTCGCCAGGTATATAAAGGGTAAAAAAAGAGAGCTACTATGATCCCCGAAATTCTAAACTTTACTTAAATACTTACTTCCGTAACTCCATTTTCCTCCCGCTCTAATAAAACAGTCTTAGGAAAAGTTTCATTAAATAAAAATTAAAATTGCTGCGAATGAAAGGATGTTGCTTGGTACACTGGTAACAAAATGTCGTCGTCGTCGTCTTCTTCTTCTGGATAGCCTAAAGCACAACGAATCGTAATCGCTAATCCTTAATCGTAAGAATGAGAGGAAGCAGGACAGAGATATATGTCTGTCCTGCTTCCTCTCATTCTTACGATTAAGGATTAGCGATTACGATTCATTGTGCGTTAGGCTGATGTTGCAATCGGAAAGGGATGTGACTAGTAGCTACTACCGGAATGAAAACCACTACACATCACGGTTCGGTTGCTAAAGCCCAAAGCACAACGAATACGGTTACGGGAGCAGGGCATGTGATAATAAAGGACAGAGACTGTTTCTGTCCTTTTCTGTCTCATGCTCTGGTCCCGTAAACGTATTTCTATCTGCTTAGGCCTTTTGGGTTTAAAGCCCAAAGCACAACGAATACGGTTACGGGAGCAGGGCATGAGATAATAAAGGACAGAGACTCTTCTGTCCTTTTCTGTCTCATGCTCTGGTCCCGTAACCGTATTTCTATCTGCTTAGGCCTTAGGGTGAAGTCACATGGGAAGGATTTGGGTATTAGTGGATTTGAGGATTAGATTTTCGACCAATGAGAAGATTGTTGGGGACTTGGGGTTTTCGTGCGTTCCGAAATGCATTCGATTGTGCTCAAGTGTCAAGAAGGTTAGTCTTTTGTTGGAAATGACTGTTTAGTTTCTGTCTGTGGTCTTTCGGTTTGTTTATGGTTATCTATGAGCAGATGGTGAAGATGAGCATTTGAAAGTTAATCTTATTTTGAATTAAAAAATAGTTTTAAAATGTCACAAATTAAGGATGGAAATGTTTCTGGGCCAGTACGTATTTTTTGGAACATTTATAATATTTATATAAAAAATAAATAAAAGATTTTTTAAAGATTTTGTTTTTTATTTACTATATTATAACTTTTATGTACACGGAGAGAAGGATCTTGCTTTTATAGCATGCCAGTAGTTCATGATTTTGTTGTAGAGTCACTTCGCTTGCTACTGACGTATGAAATCATACGTCAGCAGCATGAGTGCCATCTGTACTACTAATGTAAGGTACACACGCTTGTGCTGTTTAAGTCGCATACACAAGCAGTAGGGGCGCCTTACGGTTATTTCATGAAGTATCACCTTACTACTAATGCATGAGACCCATGAAATTCTGGTATGGGAGCCTTGCATTAGATATTTTCTTTCGAAACCACGTGTACTGTTCAGTTGTGTTTATCAGTTAAACTTTTTGTGTTGGTTCCATTTTTTGTGAATTTACTGTTTGTGCCTATTTTGGTAAGTATAAAGAATAGTTTAAATAGTAATGAAAAATTTGTTTTAAATAAATTAAAAATATATAATTATATAGAGATTGCATACTATTATTAACTATATATATATAATTATATGTTCGATAAGTGCAAAAATTGAAATATTTTCGAAAATTCAAATTATTATTCTGTAGGTTGTACAATAATATTCGAATTTTAAATTTCTAAACTGTCAACAATAACACTTAGATTAAAGGCTCATGACATATAAATATTATTGCTTGAAGTGTTGTAATCTTGTACTAAATGCAAAGAGTAATAAATAAAATTACCGCTAATTCTGTATCAGAATTAACAACAAAAAATGTATAACTCAAAAAGTAGCATCAATATTTATATTTTTTCAATTAAAGGTTTAAATTTTTTTCCCCTAAAATAGCTGAAAATTATTGTATTATATATAATTATATCTCTATATAATTATATATTTTTAATTTATTTAAAACAAATTTTTCATTACTATTTAAACTATTCTTTATACTTACCAAAATAGGCACAAACAGTAAATTCACAAAAAATGGAACCAACACAAAAAGTTTAACTGATAAACACAACTGAACAGTACACGTGGTTTCGAAAGAAAATATCTAATGCAAGGCTCCCATACCAGAATTTCATGGGTCTCATGCATTAGTAGTAAGGTGATACTTCATGAAATAACCGTAAGGCGCCCCTACTGCTTGTGTATGCGACTTAAACAGCACAAGCGTGTGTACCTTACATTAGTAGTACAGATGGCACTCATGCTGCTGACGTATGATTTCATACGTCAGTAGCAAGCGAAGTGACTCTACAACAAAATCATGAACTACTGGCATGCTATAAAAGCAAGATCCTTCTCTCCGTGTAGATATTAATATTTACTTTTCATACTGCATGGATTTGGTGATTATATGCGTCTTTTTTATAAAATCACAGGCAGAAGTAGAGATTATTTTTCACATTTTAGAAGAATTGTTTAGTGTTGTAAAATGGTAGGTTATGTTTGCATTTAGATATTTTGCCAAATTTGGTTTATTATTTTTTTAAACATATAGGTATTTATTAACTTTACAGTTGATGAAATGCGGCTATTGTGGTGTAGTCTTACCAGCCTGTGAAGGAGTCATAGCATCAATTGATGAAGTGCACAGATGTTTTCGTGAATTTAATAGAGATGTTCAAGGAATAGAAGTGGATAAGGACATGATCGTGAAAATGGGTAATATTCTATTTTTGTGTTTCTTTCCAACTGTCGTCTCCAAGTTCCTCTGGGTGTTACATTTCTCGATCATAATATATTAATGAAAACCACTATTTTACAAAACAAAAAATTTCTTTTTTCTCTTAACTTTTGCAAATATTTTCGTCATTATAAAATAAGAAAACTTCAGTTTTAATACCTACTTATTGTAGAATCGTTTCAAAATTCTGTTCTTTTGAAAATTGTGAATAACTAAATTATTATTTTGATTTTAACAATAAGTTCTCAGATAACACTGTTTTTTGACAAAAGTCAAACCTGTGAAATTTGAAATTCAACACTGTTAACCGAGTCATTCCAAAAATAATCGTCTAGACTGGGTTACTGACTAATTTCGAAAAATCTTAATCTTAATTTATCTTCATATGTACTCTAATATTTCTCTCATACTAAAATATAATATTCTAATATTTCTCTTTAACTTTAACTTTCATGAGTATTTAAATAAGTGTTCTGAATTTTCACTAACCTGATAAATACTCATTTTTCTTACCCAACTATCTTCTGTATAAATAAAATTAAATATTTAACCCTTTGAAGTTTAACTCATGTGATGATATGGAACATATTTTGATTGAAACTTCTTTGTGTGCTCGTTTCTTATTTGAATTGAAACAATTTAAAAAAACGCACAAATTTCAGCTATATTTACATTAAAAACCGCAGTATTTAACATTCAAACGTATATTCAGTGTATTCCGGACAACATATCAATACAAAATTTGAATATAAATATTTTGGATTTTAATGCAAATATAAGTTAAATTTGTGCGTTTTTTTAAATTGTTTCAATTCCAATAAGGAAGGAGCACCAAAATAAATTTCAATCTAAACATGTTCCACATCATCACATGAGTTAAACTCAAAAGGGTTAAATATTTTAAACAAAATAGAGAAGATGTATGTATCGATCTATCCAAGTCAAGGTGAAAAAAATCCAACAAACTTTTTTTTACTTAACGTTTCGACAGCTCAGCCATCCTCATCAGAAACGCAAATTATTTTTCTAGAAAAATCCTATATTTTTTCCGCAAAAGAACTGGAGATTTGTAATTTTCAATTTAAGTATAATTTTAAAACATATAAATTGGAAACAAGCAATCCATCAAAGTTGAACAATAAATATTAAAAAAATTCGATAACTTTTCAAAGAAAATTATGAATTTTAAACAAATTATTATAATTTATAAAATTTTTTTGACAAATCGACATAGGTTTAATATCACATATTTTACAAATCTGTTTTTGGGATAAACAAATATTATCAAATTTTTCTAATTTTTTTCTAATTTTAAAGCTTGCATCTTTTAAGGGACAAATTGGAAAGTAATAACTATAAATTATATCAATTATTTAGAACATTTCAATTGGTCTAAGAACAAAAAAAATGTTTATTATTTCATAAGTAATTTTAAAGGGCATAGGAGATTAAGCATACAAAAGTTTCCTCCCCTCGTATTAATCTTATATTGTCAGCATGTATTGCTAAGCATATCAGTACTTACAAATTCCTGCAAGCATTAATCGCACATTCGAATTATTTTTGAAGTTAGGTGGCTTCCATAAATGATGTCACACTCTTAGAGGAAGGGGGAGGGGTCTAGGAATCTGTGACAGTCTATGTAAATTTTTTTTTTTACCATGTAAATAATGTGACATTGGGAGGGGGGGGGGGGGGTTGAAATTCTCGAAAAAAACGTAACATCATTTATGGAAGCCGCCTTATGGAGAGGGAAGTAAAAATAAAAAAATGCATTTTCCTCAAAAACTATTCAACCGATTTTCATACAATTTAAATACGTTGTAAATAGAAGTAATCCAAGTGTAAAAAATTTTGAAATTTTCAAAAATTGTTTTCCTGTTACTTTTTAAATTTACTTATCTCTAAATTTTTTCTTAAAAAATACCCTCAAATGTCCCCTTTAGCCTACCCTCAACTAGGGCTATTTTGTGCACACGAGGTTTTTAATGAATAAAACCTTCATATTGAGTTATTTAAGTTTCCTACTTGCTACAAATATTTTCTGTTATCTAGACTACAGGAAGTACTAAATGAAATTGCTGAATTCGTTATCAGAAATCAGAAAAAAAATCGTAAAGTCGTGAAAATTAAGCTGAAAATTTTCAAAATTCTGTTCAGATTTCCGGAAGTTTAAAAGTGTTTCTAAAGTTATTAATAATAGTTGTAAACAATCTCTCTAAATTTCTTGGAGTGAGTTTTCACTCCACTAAGAGTGGAAATTGAGCCACTCCAATCAGAGTGAAAGACTCACTCTAAAAGAGTGAAATCACTCTTGATTCACTCTTGATAGGAGTGGCTCAATTTCCACTTTTAGTGGAGTGAGAACTCACTCCAAAAAATTTAGAGAGATTGAGTTGTGATGATGTATACGTAATGCGCTAACTTTTTATTCTTTATTTTAAGACAAAAGTGTAAGAAACTGAAAAACCAGGATTTGGTGGGTTATTTTGTGCATTCTTTAAAATCAAGTTTTTTTCAATACCTACTTTGGTTTGTAGTTATTAAAAGATACTTTAGAATTTTGTTTTGAAGTATTTTTGTCTTATTTTTGTTATAAAAAACGAGAAATAAGCATAAAATTTCCATTTTACACGTGGTGCCATAAAAACCTCAAAAAAGTAACATTGATAATTACATGCTTTTCAAGTTAATTTTAAAACTTTCTCTCTTAAAATAACTCAAGAAGTGTAATAGAAGTTATTTTAAGTACAATTTTCTTAAGGGGTCAGTATGGATTTATTTTTTAAAAAAATTTATTTTTCATAAACATCAATTTCGTATACTATATACCTATAGAAATAAGATAAAAACTAATATATAGGTAGTAGAGTTCAAAAGAGGCTAAAAAACGCGATACTGCAGAAGCATAAGGCGCATAGCATAGCAGTAAAAAATTGTTTAAACAAATGTCATTATAGCATTATTAGTAAAATTTATTATTTGATAATACACAGCAATGTTAGAGAAAAGTATTTATGTCTTTAAGTCTTTTTTACCATAAAAATTAAAAGTACAATAGAATATTTATATTGCGTGACCAGCGCGAGCAGCCCTTGGTTGCGCGAATGTTGAACGCCTTTTTCTCAAAACAACGTTTTTCGACCTGACCGACACGATTTAAGAAAAACTATTGAACCGATTAAGCTCAAATTTTAAGGGGTTCTTCTTTACACGTGCCGCTTTGACATGAACTAGGATAATAAAAATCTATTGATATTTAACCCTTTTTTTAAACAAATTAAGTTGTAAAAAAAGGGGTAAAAAATTTAAACTTCCGCCATTTTGTTTCCTTTTATCGGAATTAAAAGATCCTAGTTCATGCGATAACTACGGATCCAAATTTTAAGAAAATACTTGATTTTTGGATTTTAGACAATCCAAACTCCAGATATCGTGTCGGCCAGTAAAATTTAAGGCTAACTTCAAGCAGCTATTTCGCATAAATAAGCAATCAAAAATAAAAATGAAAAATATTTTTTGTCACTTTCAAATGTAAATTTTTATGTATAAAAAGACTGCGTTATAAAAATACATTTTAATATAAAAAATAAATTCTTGAAAATTTGTACAATAAACCCATATTGACCCCTTAAAGAAATAATTTTTTTTTAAATCTACATTTTTGTGAAATTTTAGTGGTTTACCTACTGTCAAATTAGTTAAGCAATTCCTAAAAAAAATTCCTACATACATTTTGAGCACACACTTTGAGTTTCTATAACTTAGACAACAATTTCTTTCTTGTCGAATAACTCATAGGACACCTTTAGAAGGATGTCCACAACATGCTTGAATAGTTAAATTCTTTCTTTTTTCAAATTCTGAATTTCAATGAAGCATACAGTGAAAAAAGAGCGGTTTTGTGCACAAAACTCTATTATCAGAATATCTATTTGACCGAATTTTATTTATCCAAAATTGCATTTATCAGAAATCTCATTTATCCAAAAAAGCATTTATCAGAAATCTCTTTTGTCCGAAATTTAAATTGTCAGAAATCTAATTTCTCCGAAAATGCATTTAACAGAAATATCGTTTGTCCAAAATATTATTTATCAGAAATTTCATTTGTCAAAAATGTCAATTATCAGTAATTGTATTTATCGAAAATTGCATTTATAATAGGGTGGTCCAAGAAGACAAAATTCTGAAATGTTTTGCTGCTACCCCCCAAACAGTTTACAAATCAAAAAAAATTACCCCTATTTTTTTATTTTGAAATCGGACAATATTTAGGGGTGGCGCAAACCCCTTGAAATTTCCCACTGATTTTACATGGGAAAAACGCACTTTTTCGTAAATTCGCTACCAAATCCTCAAAAATCACTCAAAATAGCAATACAGCGAATCACATCTTGAAAAGTCCTCAAACAACAAGATTCCATAATTTATTTAATAATTTATTAATATTAACTATTTTTTATATAGGGTTATAAACAACCCCCATAAATGCAATAAAAATGACAATTTTTTTGAAATTACAAATTAATAGTTTCTTAAGGATTTTTCAACAAAATTATTATATATTGTCAATTCACAAAAGTTTATAAATATTTTCATGTATTTTTCATTTGTTTAAACAATTTATTATTGTTTATTTACAGCTTTTATTCAAATAAACCTAGCGAGTTTTAGTTTTTTTGACTTCACTATTTTTTACATTTGCAATTAAAAAAAGTATTTAGTAAAGTTAACCACAACAACAATTTGCAATTTTTTAAACAAATTATTGTTAATAATAATTAACTTTTGACAAATGCACCTAGAAAGACACAACTTTTTCCTAATTTTAGAAATTAATGGGCTCTGGTTAGAATAAGAAAAATTATTGACTATAAATTATTATTTTTAATTTGTTTAAACAATTTATTATTGTTAATTTACAGCTATTAATCAATTAAACCTAGCAAGATGTACTTATTTGGACTTAAATATGTTTTATATTAAAAATAAAAAAATGGATTTAGTAAAAATAACAACAACAACCCTTTGCAATAGTTTAAACAAATTATTGTTAATAATAATTAATTCTTTACACATAAACCCAGAAAAACACAAGTTTTTTCTAATATTATAAATTAATGGTCTCTGGTTACAGTAAGAATAATTATTGACTATAAGTTATTATTTTTAATTTGTTTAAACAATTTCTTATTATTAATTTTTAAATATCATTGAAATAAACCTAGCGAATTTTAGTTTTTTTTGTTTTCATTATTTTTGTTATTACAAATGAAAAATAGGGTTTAGTAAAATTAACCACAACAATTTGCATTTGTTTAAACAAATTATTGTTAATAATAATTAATTCAATACAAATGCATCCAGGAAGACACAACTTTGTCCTAATTTTACAAATTAATTGTCTTTGGTTAGAGTTTTAACTTTTATCCTAAAACCCCCAGCGACATTTAATTTTTACTATCCTATTAATTGTTTATACTTAATACCACAAAATATTTAGCAAAATTAACTACAACTTCCATTTGTCATTATTTAAATAAATTACTGTTAATAATCATTTATCATTAATTAATTACAAAGAAATCAAGACATATTGTTTTCCTTATTTTACATGTTATGTCGTTCAAGGATCATTTGTAAAAAATCAATAATTATTATCAATAATTGGTTTGAACAATTTTAAAAGTTGTGGTTACGGATAATTTTGCAGAACAGCTTCTTGCTTTCAATAAAAAAGGTATTAATGTAAGAAACTTACAAATCGCTAGGAGTTTTAGGATAAAAGTTATAAATGAACAATACATTGTTTAAACAAAGTAAAAATAATAAATAATAGTCAAAAATTTTTCTTACTTTCACCAGAGCCCATTCATTTGTAAAATTAAGAAAAACTTCTGTATTTCTAGCTGCATTTGCAAGAAATAAATAATTATTAACAAATAATTTGTTTAAACAATTGCAAACGGTTGTTGTGGTTATTTTTACTAAATCCATTTTTTCATTTTTAATATAAAAAATATTTAAGTCCAAAAAAACTACATCTTGCTAGGTTTATTTGAATAATAGCTGTAAATTAACAATAATAAATTGTTTAAACAAATTAAAAATAATAATTTATAGTCAATAATTTTTCTTATTCTAACCAGAGCCCATTAATTTCTAAAATTAGGAAAAAGTTGTGTCTTTCTAGGTGCATTTGTCAAAAGTTAATTATTATTAACAATAATTTGTTTAAGCAATTGCAAATTGTTGTTGTGGTTAACACAATAATTTTTTTTTTTAAAAAAAATAAAACTCCCTAGGTTTATTTGAATAAAAGCTGTAAATAAACAATAATAAATTGTTTAAACAAATGAAAAATACATGAAAATATTTATAAACTTTTGTGAATTGACAATATATAATAATTTTGTTGAAAAATCCTTAAGAAACTATTAATTTGTAATTTCAAAAAAATTGTCATTTTTATTGCATTTATGGGGGTTGTTTATAACCCTATATAAAAAATAGTTAATATTAATAAATTATTAAATAAATTATGGAATCTTGTTGTTTGAGGACTTTTCAAGATGTGATTCGCTGTATTGCTATTTTGAGTGATTTTTGAGGATTTGGTAGCGAATTTACGAAAAAGTGCGTTTTTCCCATGTAAAATCACTGGGAAATTTCAAGGGGTTTGCGCCACCCCTAAATATTGTCCGATTTCAAAATAAAAAAATAGGGGTAATTTTTTTTTCGATTTGGAAACTTTTTGGGGGGAAGCAGCAAAACATTTCAAAAAATTTTTTTTACTGTACATTTTTGGAGTACCCTAATTTATAAGAAATCCCATTTTTCAGAAATTGCAATTATTGAAAATCTCATTTTTCAAGAATGTCAATTAACAGTAATCTTATTTATCAAAATTTGCATTTATTAGAAATCTCATTTCTAAGAAATTGCAATTATCAGAAATCTCATTTCTCCGATATTGCATTTATTAGAAATCTCATTGATCCGAAATATTATTTTTCAGAATTCTCTTTTGTCAAAAATGTTAATTATCAGTAATCTTATTTGTCAAAAATGCCATTTATCAGAAATCTCATTTGTCAAAAAAATCAACTATCAAATCATAAAATGTTGTATGCATTATTGTATATTATTTATTAATGTTCTGTCTAATATTTTTTCAGTAAATCTGTCACCCTTGGAAACTCAAGTACCATTGAGTAGCATGGACATCGATGATGCAATAATTCATGAAGTTAGAAAGAGACAACCTCTATATGATGTAAAAAATGTCCCTGTAGAAATGCGAAGTAAACTGAAAATTAATGGTCTTTGGAATGAAATTTCTTGCAACATCAAGGGTACATAAAAAATTGTTTAGTAAATATTTTTAAAGGTATTGCGAAATTGATTAGTTAATATAATACAAATTTGTCTTACAGCTGGGCTTACAGGTAAGGACATTGAAGAAAGATGGGTTAAATTAAAAACCCAGTACTTCGAGGTTAAAAAAAAAGAAAATCAATATGTTCCAAGCGGATCTTCTGCAAAACCAAAAAAAAAATCTAGCTTTCCCTTCATGGAGCAGATGAAATTTTTAGACGATACCCAACTTTTTGATAAGTAAGTTTGTTTCATACAATTTAAATTTTTGTTCACTAGGAAAAAAAATACAATATTTTCAAAAATTTACTTTCATTTTTGTTATTTTTCTAATATTTTAGTTTCTTTTTCACAAAAAATTGCGGGAAAAATTTTACAGTGGAAGAGAAATTGACTAACCGTTATTTTACATAGACCCCTCTTTCACGATACAAAAAAATTATTTTATTTATATTTTTAAAATGATATTTGGGGCATTCTCTGGGAAAAAAGCCAACCAAAAAAAAATTTTTTTGTTAATGATACATGTCATAATATACATAAAAGCAAATATAAAAAGTACAGTGTTAGGTCAATTTAATGCATGGTTGCCATATTATCAGAGGTTAAATTTTAAGGTAGCAGAATTTTCATCTGCTAACTTGTTTCCTAATCATTGAATTTGAAAATCTTATGGATGTTTTTTATGTAGAATTTTCCAAACTTTTAAATTATATAACTAACAATTTTGAAAAATTTAGTTTTGACCAGAAAAATGCAAAAATTATTTTTTAATAAAATTTTTAACACACGTGCCCCCCTAGGATTTTTTCAAGCATTGTCAAGAAATATTCCTTATTTAATAAGCTTTTTACCCCTTAAATGACATTTTGAGACATCAAGGTGTATACGAGCTACAATTGAATTTATAGTTAAAACAACTCACTAATTCGCATATAATGTTCTTCAGCAGTTGCAAAAATCATTTTAAAATAATTCTGAAATAGTTTTAAACAATGCAGGAGTTATTATAGGTCGCCCGAGAACATAAGTTAAAAAGTGAATATCCTATTGTAGCTCGTATACACCTTGCTGTCCCAAAATGTCATTTAAGGGGTAGAAAGCTTATTGAATAAGGAACATTTCTTGACAATGTTTGAAAAAATCCTAGAGGTCACCTTTGTTGAAAAATTTCATTAAGAAATCATTTTTACATTTTCTTTGTCAAAACTAAATTTTTCAAAATTTTTAGTTATATAATTTAAAAGTTTGGAAAATTCTACATAAAAAACATCTACAAGATTTTCAAATTCAAAGATTACACTGAGAAAATAAGCCTCTAGCCAATTTCTAGGTTAAGAGACTCTGAACTAAACACACAAGATACCGGCGATCACAACCAAACTTCAAGGTTAACAGTAGCATTTAATCTGCTAATAATAAACATAGAGCTTTGCAGGTTCTATATTAACTACCTCTCTCTGCTAAATTTAATCAAAAATTGGTTATATTTAGTGAACTTATTATCTCAGTGTAGGAAAAAAGTTGTAGTCAGATGAAAATTATGCTACCTTAAAATTTAACCCCTGATAATATGGCAACCACGCTTTACACTGACCTAACACCCTACTTTTTATATTTGTTTTTATGTATATTGTGAGATGTGCCATTAACAAAGAAAAATTTGTTTGGGTGGCTTTTTTCCAGAGAATGACCCATTTATTAAAATAAATTAAAAATGTCTTAATTTTTTAATAATAAATACTTGTATTTATTCAAGTTTTTTATTGCAATTAATAATTAAAATGAAGTAATTATTCAAATTTTCCTCATTTTAATTTTGAAAATTCCATTTGATAAATTAAAATTATTAATTTTAAGAAGACTATATACCAGTCAGTGTTAATTATGAAACGAAGATTTCGACCTTACCAGCAAAGCGACATCTATACGTTCGATGCCTATAAGCTCTTGGTTTGAGCTATAGATAGTGAATTTAAATTCGAATGGTTTTTCGAATTTCAATTACTTATAAAATTTTTGTTCTTAAAAACTAAGCCGTGATAGAGCACACCGTGCAACTGAGAGGACTCGAACCCCTACCAATGGCCGCATTTCCGGGGACTTACACCCTATTAGCGCACCATGCCATCACGACATGACTCTCCACTTTCTCATTCTCTCAGAACAATCCCATTCTAGTCGAAGGCTATCTCTAACACTGACCGATATATAGTCTTCTTAAAATTAGAGATAGCCTTCGACTAGAATGGTCTTGTTCCGAGAGAATGAGAAAGTGGAGAGTCTTGTCGTGTTGGCATGGTGCACTAATAGGGTGTAAGTCCCCGCAAAGGCGGCCATTGGTAGGGGTTCGAATCCTCTCAGTTGCACTGTGTGCTCTATCACGGCTTATTTTTTCAGAACAAAAATTTTATAAGTAATTTAAATTCGAAAAACCATTCGAATTTAAATTTAAATTTACTATCTATAGCTCAAATCAAAAGCTTATAGGCATTGAACGTATACATGTCTTTTTGCTGGTAAGGCTTCTGCTCTTCGTTTCATAAAATTATTAATTATTACATTTTTTGAATTGAAATAGCAGGCTTCACAGCGCTTCCTCTATTCCCCTATTTCTTCTCTAATTCAAAAAATTTCCCAAACTAGGAAAACTCCTCTCGTAACTAGGAGCATAGTCAAATCGCCTATTGATTTTTTCGGTGTATTTGTGTGTGTGTGTGTAGCGTTTTTGTGTACAGGATATCTCGAGAACGCTTGATCGGATTTCAATACAATTTGGATTACTTATTAAGCTCATGAATATTTAAATTTGGACACAGAGATTTTTGGAAATACCTGATCAAATTTTTTGGAGCATCTTTTTTCATCGGAAAAAATATTTTTTTAACAAATTTTTTTTGCATGCTAAAAATACAACTTAATCAATACAAAAATCATATTCCTTAACTCAAAACGA
The DNA here is from genome assembly GCA_037103525.1 of Ganaspis brasiliensis. Classification (NCBI taxonomy): domain Eukaryota; kingdom Metazoa; phylum Arthropoda; class Insecta; order Hymenoptera; family Figitidae; genus Ganaspis; species Ganaspis brasiliensis. The sequence continues at coordinate 2,898,490 of JAZKLR010000350.1, forward strand.
ATCGATTGACTTATATAAAGTTTATAATTCATCAAGAATTCGTAAAATAATTCATGTTTTTACATTTCTTTGCATTTAAAATTATTTTTTTTAACAACTTCCCCAATTAACTTATGTATATATTATTAATTTCTTGCTTCCTTGGAAACGAAATCGACCCTTCCGAAGTTAACAGTTTCAACATAAATTGTCGAAACTAAACTGTACCAACTTTATTTTACTTCTGTAGAATGTCCCATCTAGAAGATTTCGTCGTTTACTGTTTTATCTACAATTTTCTTTATTATTGCCGCCAAAATTAGGAAAATATCCGTTTGCGTATTACGTCATAATAAGAAATATAAATAATTTTGAAACTAAATTTTCTATTCAAGTTTTAAAAAAATATAATAAAATATCACTGAAAAAATTTTACATATACAAGTATCTGTTTACTGTGAAAACTAATTACAAACTGTATAACCTTAAAATAAACTTAAAATAAAATTAACAGGTTAATTTGATAATACAACAGTATACGACGGAATTGTCAAGATACGACATTCTAGAGAGGCAAAATATACTTAAAACAGTTTAGTTTCGAAAATTTGTGTTGATACTGTTTACTTCGGAAGGGTCCAAATGTCCATGAAATGGACACAATTCTCACCCAGTTTTTTCTTTCTTATAGCTAATATCCCCATGAATGAAACATAGGGTATCCTGTATTAATAAGACGTACTGATCTACCATTGCAGGACAGTGTGTTCGTTAAATTCCTCATTGTTGGAAGGAGAAGGAGATGACATTGTAGACGAAACCTCTATGACTGAAGGAGGTGAGAGAGACTGTGTTTTAATTTTTTAATTTTCTTATATATTCCTAATGAATACTTCCACTTTCACCAAACGCAATATTATTTGTACAAATTTTATAAATGAGCCTCCGGATTCTATAAGAGCACATAAATTTTCAACAGCGGTGTCCGCTTTTCCCCCACCTTCATGAAATTGATTTTTAAGAAACAAAATTTTGTAATTACTATCTTGTAGGAAATTCTCTGGCGCATCTTTTTTCTTCAGATAATATTTTTTCTATCTCTTACCGTTTTTGAAAAAAACTCAAAAAACTAAATTTTTCTGGAAATCATATTTGATTAAAATTTTCACTTCAACTAGCTCTAAAATGAAAATTTCTTAATATTTTTACATAAAATTTATAGGAGTTATAGTTTGGAGTATTCTTTGGATAATAGGCTTTTAATAATGCTTAATTATTTAACTGAAAAAAAGTTATTAATTTTTTTATCGCTCATTGTTACATTATTGTTCGATAATCTTTAACTGTTTCGTTTAATGAGGGAATTTTCAATAAACACAAAGTGTCATATGTTAAAATGTTCATGGATACCTAATAAAGTTTTCTGAAAAGTTTCATTTGAATTGAAATTATCGTAAACAAAATTTAAGCAATAATATTTTCGCCGCGCGGCGCAAGGGCCGCTACGTCTAATATGGCAGTTCTCAGATCAAGACCCTTGCGCCGCAAAAATATTATTGCTTATATTTTGTTTACGATAATTTCAATTCAAATTAAACTTTCCAGAAAACTTTATTGGGTATCCATGAACATTTTAACATATGACACTTTGTGTTTACTGAAAATTCCCTCGTTAAACGAAACAGTTGAAGATTATCGAACAATAATGTAACAATGAGCGATAACAAATTTAATAACTTTTTTTCAGTTAAATATTTAAGCATTATTAAAAGCCTATCATCCAAAGAATACTTCAAACTATAACTCCTATAAATTTCATGTAAAAATATTAAGAAATTTTAACTTTAGAGCGAGTTGAAGTAAAAATTTTAATCAAATATGATTTCCAGAAAAATTCAGTTTTTTGAGTTTTTTTCAAAAATGGTAAGAGATAGAAAAAATATTATCTGAAGAAAAAAGATGCGCCAGAGAATTTCCTACAAGATAGTAATTACAAAATTTCATTTCTTAAAAGTCAATTTCAAGGTGGTGGGGGAAAAGCGGACACCGCTGTTGAAAATTTATGTGCCCTTATAGAATCCGGAGGCTCAAATGAAGGCATTATGAAATTTAATATAATATATATAATTAAGATAATTCTTCATTAAGGTGAGGCACCACCTTCATTTTGACCCCTCTAGATTTTTAAGGGGGGGGGGGGGGGTTAGGGATAAATGGCCAAAAAAAAAACCTTTTTAAACATTTTTTTTTTTGACGAAACTACTAAATATTTGTTAATCCTTTTATTACTACATTATTTAGTAACTTTTAAAGTAACTTTTTGAATTTTTTAAGAAAAAAATGTCCAGAAACAACGGAGTTGCAGCCACTTCCAGTAGGCCATGTCGAAAATGTTTCATTTTACGGTGTCCCGGATTTAAAATCATAGAATCATCTGAAACACATGGGATTAAGAAAAATGAGTTATTTCGAAGTATACCTCCCAGTCAACGTTGCCCTTTTATTAAAAAAAATTTTTTTCTATTTTTTTACGGTCGTTTAATGTCAAAATACGTTTTTTAGCCTAAAAAAGGTGCCGTTTTGTAGCTGCACAATCGATCAGAAGCAAAAACAAAAATAAAAGGGCAACGCTGACTGGGAGGTATACTTCCAAATAACTAATTTTTCTAAATCTGATGTGTTTCAGATGATTCTACGATTTTAATTCCGGGACACCGTAAAATGAAACATTTTCGACATGGCCTACTGGAAGTGGCTGCAACTCCGTTGTTTCTGGACATTTTTTTCTTAAAAAATTCAAAAAGTTACTTTAAAAGTTACTGAATAATGTTGTAATGAAAACAGGGATTACAGTTTCTCCCCTTTTTCACCTAATTCCCTTTTTTCCCCTTTTTTTAGAAAAATCACATAAAACACCTAAAATCAAGATTTTATCACCTAACTAAGATTTTTCTTCTCTTTGACCTTCCTTTTTTCAAAAAGTTTCTATTTTTCCATTTTCTGAAATGCAAAAATTTATCCTTTTTTAGGGTGCCTGTACAATGATAAAAAATTAGTTATTGAATTTAAATGTTAAAAAATAATTTTTAACTTGAAATGGTTTTGTGTTGTTGTTATTTATTGAATTTATTTAGGTTTTATACAGCAAACATGAAAATCTTTGACGTAAAATTTTCTGTTAGACTGTTAAATAAAAAAATGTATAATCTTTCAGCAAAATATGATAAAATTAATTCAAATAGTTTTTATTGTACACGAAAAAAACCGATTAGCACCCTTAGCTAATTATTAGCTACTGTAGCTGAGAATTTGCTATCATTATAATAACTAATTAATTTTTTGCGGTGTTTTATTTTATTTTATGATTTAAAATTATTAATGTTTATCTGAAACAAGTAAACTATATTACATAATAATTTTTTTATTTAATAAAATAAATTCTCTGCAATTAAAATAAAATACATGATAGGGGCCGCCCATAAACTACGTAGCCTCATTTTTTGGAAAATTTAACCCCTCCACCCCCGCGTAGACACTGTTACATGTATTAGCGCCATTTTTCCTCTTATCGTAGACAATAGCTTGACCCCTCCCACCCCCTTGAAGTGCTACGTAGTTTATGGACGACACCATACTAATGTCACCTATTATTTAATATACATTTAAAAACAATTTTAATTAAATAACTTAATTTTCCTATAACAAACAAATAAACAATTGTAATAGCAAAATGTAATAATAAAAAAAATTTTATAAGCAGTAATAATAATTACCAATCTAGTAAGTCATTTTTAGTGCATGAACATAATTAAAATAAAATTATATTAAAAAGTTAAAAAATATTCTTATTACCACGTATTCTTAATTAATTACAGTAAATTAATTTATTGTTTAAAAAAAAATTTTATTTTATATTTTTTACTCGTTTTAAACAAATATTACTAGTTTCGCATCATGAAATAAAATAATAATAAAGGTTAATAAAAATAATTTGAACTAATTCTGTCACATTCTGCCAGGCGCGTATCCAGGGGGGGGGGGGTCAAGGGGGTCATGACCCCCCCTAGAAGACTTAGATTTATATGAGAGTGAGAGAGATAGCGCTATAGTTGACTATAGTTTTGTCTCTTTCTTTCTCATATGTGACCCACCCTAAAAAGCTTGTCTGGATACGCGCCTGCATTCTGCTAAAAAGAAATAAATTTTATGAAAATTATTATATTAATGTAATTACTTATATTTTTGTAATAAAAATTTTGTTGTCATACTTTTGCTAAAATTAAAACATGCTTTGAGTACCATGTATTTTTGCTGAAATACATCAAATTTATTTTATTGGATGAAAAAAAAATTGTTTATGAAATATATTTACTTCTTTCAAACAAAAATTAGTTGTTTTGAATCATAAAATAAAAAAAAAAGACTACTTTAATTAATAAAACTGTTTTGAAAAAAGAAACAATACAGTTTTATAAAAGAAAACTTGAGTTATTAATATAACTCTTTTTTCTTAATTTCCAAAATCCCCTTTTTTGAAAATCGAAATCACCTTTTTCACCTAAAATTGAACGAAAAATCCACTGTGATCCCTGTAAAAGGATTAATAAATATACTTGGTAGTTTCGTCAAAAAAAAAAAAAAAATGCTTAAAAAGGTTTTTTTGCTTGTTATCCCACCCCCCCCCCCCCCCTTAAATAAAGAAATTAAAATTGTTACAGTATTGGATTTAAAATCTTAGAAAATGAAAAGTTTTGAAACTTGAACTTCTCCCACAATTTTTAGTTTTTTGCATAATTTTCTAATGGATTTTCTACAATTATCATTTAAAGAAAGGGTAGAATAGAATTTTTTATGCAACAATTTAGGTATATACAAGTAATGGAAACGCGTGGTTTTTCTTTCGTAAGTAGCTCTAAGCTTCGACCACATTTTCGATATAAAAGACATGCGATTGACTTTGCCTAAGTTTTTCCATCCTATCTTATACTCGAAAGCTCGTAAGAGGCTTCGACCTCTTACGATTTTCAGACTACGCAAAACAGTTTGCTTACATTTTTATCAAGTATTCTTGAATTTTCTGATATTTTCCAGATTTTAATAAAACTTTTTAACAACAAATCATTTTTAAAAGTAATTTAAACTGTAACTGTCAGACGCATCTTCTTTTAACGAATCCATTGATACCAAAATCTTATTTTTTTGTGAAAATGTCATTTACCTTTTCTCTTAGTACGGCAGTATAATAATAAATAAATTCAGTTAAAAAACAAATGATTCCTTAAACATGGCATAAATTTGGTTGGAGTGCGTGAATATTTCTTTTATGTTTTAGATGACCAACAACTAGGAGAGCTTTTTGAAAAATCTGCTTTTAATACATTGAAGGAAATGAAAGAAAAGCCGGATGGTGTGGACGGATTTGTAGCAGTCGTCCAAGAAAAACTCAGAACATTGTCTCCTTCAATGCGAAGATCTATTCAAGTAGATTTATTATACTTCACGAAGAAAATTTTGAAGATATACACTGATAACACTGTGGCACAGTGACAAATTACTTTGATTCTTACTTCGTCTAAGTTGTTTTTCATGGAATACTAAGAAAAAGAATAATGTGTATTAAATCACTTTCCCCACCCCCAAAATTTTATTTCAGAGCTAAAAAACCATTTTTGTGTAGTTTCTGTATAAAATATACTGTAACTTCGTCATTTTTGGTCCTATTTCAAATTAATATGACTTTCTTATTTTAAAACTAAAAACAAGGTTTTTCATACCTAATGGAGGTTTTGTATTTTAAATAAAATTACGGTATAGACGAAGTAAAAAAGTTTCAGAACTCATTGGACGCAGAATCAAATATATTTCAAATACTTTAACGCAAAAAAAAAACATTCTAAATAAAATTGGTTCGTAAATCATTTCCAAACTTGAAAACATTTTAACATATCTTATTCGGTTTACATTCTAGAGCAGTACATCGAAAGGGTGTCCATCTTGGGGCCCTTTCCCTTATATTTTATATAAAATTTGCAGAAAAACGGGGTTTTGGCTGTAAAACTCAATTTGAGGGGGGGGGGGGGTGTAATATATACCATTTTTTGTTCTTTCATGAACTACTTAGGTTAGATCTGATTAAAAGTAATTTTTTTCAATATTTGTAAATCAGTGTAATTAAAGTACTTAACTTCTGATACCATTAATATTTATGCATGATTTAATCAATACAACAATTTTTTGAAGTCTTGTACAACTTTTTTACCCAATTATTCTTCGTGTACAAGAAATCTCTGTACAATATTCTTGAGCTTTTAAAAGTTTTCATGATGACAAAATTTCTATTATACGAACTTTCTCCACAATTTTTACTGTTTTATATCGTCTTTTTTTCAATTTTAGAGTATTTTTGAAAAATGTCTTGTTTTTCGATTTCGAATAACTTTAATATCAAAAAATTTATTTATTTTTTTAATGTCACACATCTTTGAACCTTAAATTACATTGGAAAAAATTGAGAGAATGGGCTAAAATTTCCCACTTCACTCTCCTTTAATACTGAACTTGTTAGATAAATGTCATTATTTTCTTCGCAAGGTTTCTTGGAATAAAGAAAAGTATTTTTTACATAATTATGTATTGCGTTTGAAATATTTTATTTTTCAGAAAATTAACACATTTTAATTAATTAAATTTAAATTAAAATAGTTAAGTGAAAACACGGAGTTCGTGCAATTTAAAAACTTCAGCTTTTTTGTGAGAAAAATGTGTTAGTTATCAAAGAACATTTTCTTTCTGCTAAAATACATGACACTTAAGATTCAACATGCCATTTTATTTTTCTACCTTTAAGATTCGAAATTATAAATGTGGATAAGATTCTTTTCAATGTGGTAAAGAATTGAAAATGTGAGTAAACATTTATATTGAAGTAGAAAATGTTTTTTCCTTCAATTGATATATGCATAATATGTAAGTACATATATTAAACTAAGGTAAAAGCACCAGTACCTGGACACTTTAGAAGGGGTGTCAAGTTTAGCGATATTTTGTGCTACGATAATTAATTATATTTTACGAAATGTTTGAATTTTCGTTTAACTTACATTTAAAGGATTAAAAGTAATAAAAAATTAATTATAATAAATGTTTTCGTTAAATTAATAACTTAAAATAAAAATATAGCTTCTTTGCTGCAGAAGTTGGACAGTACGCTATTTGGACGGGCCTAGTAGTTGGATATAAGACCCTATAGTTGGACATATAAAAAAATACATATTCTATTATAGATTATTTGTTAATATTTATTATTAATATTTTTATTGGTAACTACTTAATTTATTAGTTATTTAGGTTTTTCATTAATTAATTATTTTATTGATTAATAAGTGTCTGTCCATCTACTGGGGTATGTATAAAAACGTCAGGTAAAGTTGGGCAGACAACTGAGAGTAGTTTTAAAATACACGCCTAAAATAATTTTTTTCCTTAACATTTTACATCTACGATTAATTTATCTATAAAATCTATAAATGTATCTATAAATTTTCTGATATAGTTTGGAGGGAATTTTAACTCTTTTTTGCTATTGTCCAACTACTGGTCCCAATTTTTGCTTTGTCCAGGTACTAGTGCTTTTACCTTATTTATGCATTTATTAAACATTTCCATAAATGAAGGGTGGCATGACAAAAGGGTTGAAGCGACAACTTTTCGAAATCGAGATTTTTCAATGAAAAAATCAAATCAATTTCTGATAAAGGATTCTTTTCTTAATTGCGATTTGAAATTAGATTTTAATAAAAATTATAATCACAAAATATCCTAAACTTTTATTTATTGTAATACAACTTAGGGGGTAGTTTGGTGTTTGAGCCTGCTTTGAAAGATTATTTCAATATTACCTTTTTTATTATAAAATAAAATAAAATCGCACCAAATCTTTTAACATCTTTTTCTTCTAATTATAAATTGTTAAAAAAATTTGTATCCCACTATTTTTAAATTGATATTGATATATATACTTATAATTAATGTTTATAATACACTAGAACTCCTATCAAGCGGACAGCTCGGGTGAGTGTCCGCTCGATATGTAAGGTCACCTTGACGTGTTAAGTGAATGGAGCTCCCAGGGTGTTTACTCACTGGGAATTCCGGGAAAACCTGGAAATTGTCGGGAAAAAAATTATATCCGGGAATTTCTAAGAATTTCAGCTAATTCGTTTTCATAATTCTTCAAATTCGTTTAAAACTTAATACATGTTTTCGAAGTCTCTAATTATGAAAACGAGATCAGATTTACCAATTTTTCAAAATTCAAAATGACGGATCCAATATAGCAGACATATGTTGCAAAATTACTCAAATTCACTTCAAACTTGTTACTCGGTGGTAATCCATGTTCCTGGTTACTAATCTGAAGTTAGATTTTCAAAATAGTAAAAGTGTAACACGTTTCAAGCGAATTTCAGCATTTTCAGGGCTGCCAGTGACCTACTTTTCTCATTTTTATTCAATTTTTTGTAAAATCACTTACTATTACTCACTTTAAAAAAATCACTTTTCTCACTTTCTTAGTAAAATAATAATTATCTATTATTATTATATTTAATTATGTTCTTCAAATTTCAAAAATTTTGACATTGTTTAATTAGTTTCCTCTAATTTTGATTACTTTTTCAATTTATTAAATAATGTCTACATATTTTTAATTTTTAAACCAGTTTTGTCGATTAATTTCGTCGTCTTTCAATTTATCCATCAAATTTCAATTATTTTTATCATTTTTCAAATACTTTCTGTATATTTCTATTAGTTTTACCTTTTAAAAAGTATGTCCATCAAATTTCAATATTTTTTTTATGGTCATCAATTTCTCAATTTATTACACTGTTTTCAATTTTTTTCTTCAAATTTCAGCAATTTTCTTATTTAATTTTATTATGTATCAATAATTTTTAAATACTTTACAACAATTGTCAATTATTTTCTACAAGTTTCATTTCTTTTCAAATTTGAATTATTATTTTTTTTTCTATCTTACACCAGTTATCAATTATTGTTCATGTCATTATTCAATTATTTATCTCAATTTTTTATTATTTTTGGTATTTTTCATGTATTATCTTCAAATTAAAATCTTTTTGTGATTTCTCAATTTATTTGCTTCAAATTTCAATCATTTCTGTCATTTGTCGACTATTTTTTCCTATTTTTAATTATTTTTGTAATTTTTTAATTGTTTCTTAAAATTTTCAATTAATTGAGTAATTTTTCAATTATTGTCAATATTTTCGACGTTGTTTTATTACTTTCTCCAAATTTTATACTAATTTTCTTATATCTTTAAATTATTGTCATAAATTTTTCAATTTCTTAGTTCAATTTTCAATTATTTTTGTCATTTCTCGACCATTTATTCCATTTTTTGATTATTTTTGTAATTTTCAATTACTTTTGTCATTTTTCAATTATTATTTTTTTTAATTTGAATTAGTTGTATCATTTTTCAAGTATTATTTTTTAAATTTCGATCAATTTTATGATTTTTCTTTTTTTCTCCAATTTTTTAATTATGTATTGACATCAAATTTTTATTTTGTTTATTCCATTTTCCAATTATTTTTGTCATTTTCAAGTCTTTTCTTCAAATTTGTAATTATTTACTTAATTTTTAATTAGTTTTGTCATCTTTCATTTTGTTTCTTTAAATTTCAATTATTTTTGTCATTTTCCAATTATTTTCTTCAAATTTCTATTATTTTTGCCATTTTGGAATTATTTTCTTCAAAGATCAATTTTACCTTAAAAACATATATATTACGCTCTTAATTTTTTCACTGTTTTATTATTATTAAAAGAAATCCGGGAAAAATGTGATTTTAGATCCGGGAAAACCGGGAATTTGAAAATTACGTTTCGGTAGACACCCTGGCTCCACTTCTTCCTTCTCCCCTCGTCCAGTCAATTGCCTATTGTTTCCACTCGATAGGAGTTCTAGCGTAAAAAATGAAGTAGGAGGCTGGTGCAGGTGATAACCGCCATTTGCGTTATCTAAAAAAATAAAACCAAATTTATTATATTGTTGATGTTTATTGTTATTATAAAGATTAATTATAAGTGTATATATCAATATCAATTTAAATATAGTGGGATACAATTTTTTTTAACAATTTATAATCAGAACAAAAAGATGTTAAAAGATTTGATGTGCTTATATTTTATTTTATAATAAAAAAAAGAATATTGAAATAAGCTTTTAAAACAGGCATGAATACCAGACTTTCCCCTTAACTGAAAAACAAAAGAAATACAAAGACTATAAATTTAATAAAATGTTTAGTTTTATTCTTTTTGCAATTTTAAACAATATGAATATTATTCTTTTGTTTATTATTTTCTAATATTATTTGAATTTAAAAAATTTAAAAGTGCTTGCTTATAAGTAATTACTGAATTAATTATTTTCTCGAAAACAAACAAATTTTTTAAAGCAAACTTTTTTCCATTCGATTTATCAATTCAATATTAAGAAATTAATTTCTCAGTTTTACTTTAAATGATATATTATTTGACGTAACCTAAAAACAACACCCATTTATTAATTTTTCATGCTACCCTTCTAATAATAACATATATATATCTATTTTTTGAGAACAAGGGGGATTTACCTTTCTTTAATCCTCTAATCCACAGAATTCAGACCCCCCGTGTCACATGTGTGGGATTTGAGGAACATGGATTAGTAATTAACGAATGGCGTGTACTAGTTAAAAAGACGAAAAAATATATCTAATAGAAAGTTGCATTTGGTTGGTTGTTTTTATAGTCCACTGTTTTTAATCCCGTCCATGTGACAGAGGTGTACAAAATTCTGTAGATTACGGATTAGATAACCTCGGGAGCTCGCGTCAGGGGAAGTGGTCTCCTACCATGCAGAGGGATAGGTTTGTGTGGCGGACGGAGAGATAATAGCGTGGAACGTTCGCATGGTGAAAGACAGATTTCCCTGACGCGGGCTCCCGAGCTACTCTCTTGTGCAGGCCTGAATTAGAACAAATGAGTAAATTATAGAAACCAGAGAAACTTGAAAAAAGTTACTTATCTTTCATATAACCTTAAAAAATTGAAAATATACCAGAATCAAATTTGTACAGTGTTCCGCTGCAGGTATTTACATAATAATCTAAGATAATTACAAGACCTGGACCTAAAAACAAACCCTTTAGGTTATGTATAGTGACAGTTTCATTTTTATCAAAAGTTTTTTTTTTAATCATGTAAAATAAAGATCAGTTTTTATTGCATATATTTTGAATATAATAAAGTGCAAAACATGCTGCACGAGCACTTTGACGCAGAAGTTTAGTTCCCCTTCCATTAACACAGCCTGAACGCCGGTCTTGCCGCGCTAGTCGTAGAAGGAGAACTTCACTTCTGGCTGATGCTTCTGACGTGTTCTGATGTAATGTGCTCGCGGAGCACGTTTTACCCAGACCTAAGAGAAATATTTATCAAAATCAATTAGTTATTTGCATTGACGGTATTGACAGTCGTTCCTATTTGTGTATTTTCATTTCTAAAATTACTAACATAACCTAAAATTTGTTGACAAGAGAGTCTAATGTAACAGAATATGATATATGTACAGTAATTTATTTTAATTATAGCTATACGCTGACCAAGAGAAGAGATAAAAAAAAGTAATAATAAATAAATTGAATTACGTGATTCATATTATAGCTACTTGTTTATGTCAGTCTAGAATTTCAGAAGTAAGTTTTTAAAATTTTATAAATTCATATTACGAAAAAATTAAATGCATGCAGATGTGAATTCGGGACGCATGAATATGTTCTAATTCTGATTAGTTCAAACTTTCATTTGGTAGAATTACATTATTCAAAAATTTCTTTTAGGTGAATTCTCATTTTATCGAAATAATGTTTGACAGAACTCAAATGTAACCGACCTTTCCTAATTCTGTCATTTAACAGAATTCTCAGACGAACGTATTTCCATTTTATAGAATGTCAGTTTAAAAAAACTTTTAAATGAGTGGATTTATTTTTTATAAAAATTCTACATGTTCGAATCTTTATCATGCCAAAATAGTATTTGATAGAATTTCTGTTTAATCGAATATTTATATAATAGAATGTACAGATAAGTGAACTTTTATTTAATAGAATTCATATTTGATCGAATTTTCATTTAACAGATTTCTCAGGTAAACTAATTTCTATTTTATATAATCGACACTTAAACGAAATTTCATTTGACCAAATCGCTAATTCACAGAATTAGCATATAAAAGAATGTTAATTATAAAGCGAATGTTTAAGTGACAGAATGCCCATTTGGCCGAAGTTTCATTTGTCCGAATTACGATGTACACACCGGAAAAAAAATCTTCTTTTGAGAGGAATATTCTTCATTTGAAAAGATACTCTTCATTGTAGAGGATTCTCTTAAAAATAGTATCAAGAGTAAATCCCCTTAGATTAAAAGTATACTTCTCTTAAATGAGGAATATTTCTCTCAAGTAAAAAATATTTCTCTCAAATAAAGAATATTTTACTCAATTGAAGAATAATTCCTGTCAAATTAAGTATATTCTTCTTAAAACAAGCAGTTTTCTATTGAATGTGAGAGGATGGAATTTTGATACCATATTGTGGGGGAAACACGCACAAAAGAAGAATATATTTTTTTCGTTGCACGAAGTAATGCTCCATAGAATCTTTGAAACGCCGAATTTTCATTTAGCCGAATCAGCAAATGTCCGAATAAACATTCGTAAGAAAGATTTTGACGTGAATTTTAAAATTAACCAATCACAATTTTATTGATAATTTCTGATTGGCTACTTTTTAAATTCGCGCCAAAATCTTTCTGATGAGTGTTTATCCGGACATTTGCTGATTCATCCGAATGAAAATTCGGCGTTTTAAGGATTCTATGAAGTATTACTCCGTGTAAATAGTAATTCGGACAAATGTTATATAAATATTCGATGAAACAGAAATTCCATCAAATACTATTTTGGCTTGAAGAAGATTCGAAAATGTAGAATGTCTATAAAAAATAAATTCACTCATTTTAAAGTTCTTTTAAACTGACATTCTGTAAAATGGAAATTCGTTCAACTGAGAATTCTGGTAAATGAAAATATGAATTCTGTCAAATGAAACTTCGGGTATATATGAATTGTAAAATATGAAAGGTCGATTACATTTGAATTCTGTCAAACATTATATCGATAAAATGAGAATTCACCTAAAAGAAATTTCCGAATAATGAAATTCTGCCAAATGAAAGTTATTCGGACTAATCGGAATTTGATCATATTCATGCGTCCTATATATTCCCAGGTTTAAAAATCTACACGGATTTTTCTTGGAAAAATCGGTACGGCGTTTTGAAACGATTTACAAGTAAATGCGGAGGGAACTTTTTCAACTCTTTAATTTTAAGAGATATTGAAAAATTTATATCAAATTTCAATTCTGAGACTTCGAAGGGGACATACATACTATTTTCTTATTTTTTGAAAGAGGCTTATTTAGCATACTTAAAGCTTATTAAAGATCAAGACAGAATGGAAGATGGGAGATGAATTCCCCGCTTAGAAAGTCGGATAGGAAACGGTATGAAACCGAATGGGAAACGCTAACGTTTTTTATCCTTTCACAGAAAAAACTATCTGCTATTTTTGTTGCATGTGATTTTCAGGTGAATGAAATTCTTAAGATTAACTCTAGATCATTGTTAAATGTCTTTTTATTTTGATGTTAAATTTACACATATGGTTGACTTTCTGCCGCAATGAAATTTTCACCCAAATCATATATTAAATTAACAAAATTTTTTTCAGTGTTTATTTCTGAATTACATGCGGTTTTAATTTTAGCAGTCGCCAAGCATACGAATATTCATACGGTTTTTATCCGTTAATTTATACAAAATTGATATGTAATCCATTTCGGAATTGTCTCCAGTTTATTCGGTTTATATAAGACATTCAGAAAAAAATATTACAATATAAATAAAATTTACAAAACACATGTATTGTTTTCAATTGGAAACGGATGCGCTTGTGCACGGTTTTCATCTGTCAATTTTTAAGTCTTACTTTTTGAAAGTAGAACAAAAACTTATCAACCGGCATTTATTAGACAATACTAAGGGAAGAGGTTCGGTTGTGGGCACCCCTGCGAAACTTTTGACTGAAAAGAGATTTGTCAAATGTGACAAATGTCAAGTGTATGTTATATCCGCACGTAGTTTTTGTACGAGTACAAAATTGAACGGACACCTGTAGTTTTTACTACAAAGAAATTAATTTTTTTACACGTTAAAATTAACACAAGAGTTTTTTTAAACATTTTTAAAAGTGGCACAAATCGAAGTGAGGAAATAATTAAAATAATTTAAATAACCTAAATATTTTCATGTTTAATCATATAATTAAAAGTTAAATTTTAATTTTTTTCCATATTACCGGTGGTTTTAGTTCATTTCTTACCATTTTTAGCAGATTTTTATAAGGGTGCCCACAACCGAACCAAAAATTTTTTTTGCGAAAAATTACCATTTTGTTAAATTTTTAATAAAATTTTTCTATTCGACAGGATCAATTTAGTTTCTTCGCCAGTAGTTACCTAAGGTCTAACTTTCCATACATATGTTTATGTCCGCATCATATTTATTGGGCACAAGTTATAAGTCAAAAACAAAAGGGTGCCCACAACCGAACCTGTTCCCCTAACTTTGAATTTGGGAATCAAACCGAGTTCTAAAGAGAAATGTTTCAATTGCAATATTGTAGGCAGAACTTATCTGTTTGCATTAATCGGCCTTTATCGAAAAGTAATAATTGGAAAATTTTCCCATTCAATTGAACTAAAAACATATGTTAAGTTATTATTGTCTTTCTAAAACTAAAAAAAAATTGGGGTTTCAAAATTCACGTATACGTATAAGCCGTAAATACAATTGGAGTTATTCCATTGACCTTCTGAACTCTAAAAATTGGTAAAAATGTTAAGTTACTATTGTCCGACAAATGCCGGTTGCAAACAGATGACCCTACTGAAAAAAATTTAAGTAAAATTTCATATGAAAATTCATATAGAAATCCATTAAAAAAAGTACATGACAGATGATATAGAAAAGTATATGAAGAAGGACATAATGAAATGGTGACAAAAACGATATCCATGTCTACCATTCTTTTATGAATGTCATATACTAATACCGAATACAATCGCTTTAATTATGATATCAGTTTTAAATTTTATAAAAATTGACGGGTACTATAAATTAACAACTATAAGTATTGGAACTGAACACAATTTGGAAAGGAACGGATACGAAACGTGTACAGTTTCCATTGATATTTTTTTCACACTGTATGCTTACTACTGGCTTACTTTGTAACCTTACAATGTCTTTCAAAAAGGATGAGAAAGGAATTCCACATTGAAACTCGAAATTGTTCCGATTACGTTCCTTTTTAATATGGCAATAATTCATAGTTACCATTACATATAAAAAAACGATTGAAACTGAAGTGATCTCGGCTACTCTCTAAATCTGAAGTGTTGAAATCTTAATTGATAATTTGAATTAGTAGCTTAGCACCTGACTAAATGAATCATTAGTTTACTGGATTCTAACCAGTGGCGGATTCAGACAAGGTTTTTCACGGTGGTCCTCGAATAATTTCAACCCTGACTTTCTGCTACCTCTGATTTTCTTTTTGGGGATGTTAGGGGAATACTTCAGGACTATTTTGCAAGAAAAATTAAAATCGAAGAGTGAGCACTTTTTTTTTTATTGCGATTTTTTGATTTTTTTTTAATAATTTTTTTTTAATTTCGTATTCACTCTCCACTCATTCAATATTTCATTATAATTGTATTTTTAGAAGTATATATATTACACAAAATAAAGGAAATTAGGAAAATTTAATTTTAAAAACATTATATTTATGAATTAAAAATAATTTAAATAGATACAAAAGACATTTTCAAAAAATTAATATATGATAGTCAAATCCTGCTTCACAGTCAATTTAGATACAAAATACACTCTGTATATTGACAAGTTTAAAGATAATTATCTCAATTTGAACATTTCAACTACACCAAAAGTACACGCAGTATTTTTCCATGTAAAACAGTTTTGCACTAAACATAAAAAATGTTTAGGTTTTTTCAGTGAACAAGCCATGGAAGCTGTTCATTACGACTTTTCAATGACATGGGATAAATATAAATTTTCACTAAATAATCCTGATTATATTGAAAAATTATTGCGAGCAGTCTGTGAATGTAACTCGCGACACATTTAAATTATTTAAGTTTTTTGAAAATGTCTTTTGTATCTATTTAAATTATTTTTAATTCATAAATATAATGTTTTAAAAATTAAATTTTCCTAATTTTCTTTATTTTGTGTAACATATACTTCTAAAAATACAATTATAATGAAATATTGAATGAGTGGAGAGTGAATACGAAATTAAAAAGAAATTATTAAAAAAAATCAAAAAATCGCAATTAAAAAAAAAGTGCTCACTCTTCGATTTTAATTTTTCTTGCAAAATAGTCCTGAAGTATTCCCCTCACATCCCCAAAAAGAAAATCAGAGGTAGCAGAAAGTCAGGGTTGAAATTATTCGAGGACCACCGTGTTTTGGAGACGTTATTACATTATAGAGAGACATTTAGAGAGTAAGATTCAGATTAAAAGCTGACATAAAAAGCGGGTAAGATTTGCAGCACAAACGAATAGAAACCGATTTATATCCGGCATTCTAAGCAGGATTGTTATGAATACAAAACACAAACTTGACGCTTATTATGCGAAATAAATATGTGACACTCTGCGGTAGAAGGGACCTATTGCTGAGAAAGCAAACTTTAAAGGATGGACGGACAAAGAGGAGGAAGAAAAATTGAGTCGCTTAACATGCTCATGTTTAAAGCTTCATAACAAGAAAACTAATTGCAGGAATCAAATTTTTATTTTTGGAACTCAAAAAGCAATTCAAAAACTATCATTTTCTTTAAAAAAGTCAAAATAATTATTTGTTAATTTCACGGGGCGGTCGTTCAAAGAAAAACCAAAAAAGGCGATATACTTTGTACGCCTAGGTTTGAAGCATTGTAACCAAAAGTGTAATTAAAAAAATTATTTTTTGAAACATGAAAATGAAAGAACAATTCAAAAACTATCTTTCAGCATAAAAAATTGAAAATTGATTATTTCCGCGATAGGTACCTTCTCTCGTGGGGCGTCACATATTAAAATGAATATACTGCCGTAAGAAATTAAAACTTACGTAAGTCATATTTTCGTGAAATGGAGAAAACGTCGAAAGACTGTTTGTCTTTAATAACCTAATATAATATAAATAATTCTGTAAGTGAGCTCGAGCCGCCGAAAAGAAATAAGAACTATGTTAACTCCAGCTGGCATTGAGGTGGGGAAATCCAATGTTAAACAATGCTGACTTAAGGAGTGCTTCTCTTCTAGGTAGGCGAGCTCGAGCCGACGAAAAGAAATAAGAACTAGCTTCAAAACAAAGGCCGAAACTCGACTGCGCAGGCTTTGTCGACTTAATGTAAAAGTGGTGGCAAAAGATTTTTCGACGTCAGCGCCTCTGATGATAGTACTAGGTACTATCTTAATTTGCCACAAAAGAAGGCAAGTCGAACCAGCCTGCGACTACGTGTTTGAGTACAGAACTGCCTAAGTCGACTTGACTGAGTTTTTGTTTCTTAATTCCCACGCTAGCTCACCGCCTCCAAAGATTTTTGGACTCCTTAACTCGAGTTAACATAGTTTTTATTCAGTATTTCTTCATTCTCTGGGTTTCCGCCGATTTTTAATAATTATTTTTTGCAATAAATAATTAAAAATTTTTTTTTTTAATAATACAATCAGACGCGTTTTTTTCTTACGAATCCATTGATACCAAAAACTCATTTTTCGCCAAAACATGACTTAGCAAAGTTTTTCCTTCATACGGCAGTATAGAGGTGCAAGAAAAAAAACGTATGAATAACCTTTGGCGAATCCAGACTTGGTTTCTGGATAGGGTCATACATGAGAGATTCTTTAATTTATTTTTAAGTACCCATGCATGAAAAGTTTAATAATTCAACATGAAGTTTCTTTCCGGATTTCTAGTCGAAAATTCTTGTGGAGATTTGAAACTGTAAGCCCGGATTTCGTGCAATAATTTCCTTATAGGATTTCAGTCTTCATTTTCAATAAGCTTCAAGTATGATAAACGCGTTCCGGATTTCGTCGAGAAAAATTTGTGCGGATTTTTTAATCTGGGTTAAAAGTTAAAACTTTCAAAATCGAAAAAGAAAAAACATTATTTACAAGCACAAACTTTACTTCTTACTTATTTTTTAGATCTTAAATCGGCGTTATGGA
Source organism: Ganaspis brasiliensis (assembly GCA_037103525.1). Lineage (NCBI taxonomy): Eukaryota > Metazoa > Arthropoda > Insecta > Hymenoptera > Figitidae > Ganaspis > Ganaspis brasiliensis. The sequence goes on from JAZKLR010000350.1 coordinate 2,916,921, forward strand.
TCTGCAAACTCAGCTTAGAGTTATGAAGTTGCTAATTCAGCAGTATAATCAGAGTACACACTTGCCATGGAAACGAAAATGTTTGCATAAATCAATATGTAATCTTTTCAGATTACACCTTGCAATGAAAAATGCCCTGCAATTAAGAAGGCATGTGATTGCTAGAAAAAGATTTTGGGTTCGTCCAATTTTTACGGTTGAAAGGCGACTTCTACAAGGAGATAGTAATAATTTGATTATGGAAATGAGGCAGGAAGATGAGGAAAAGTATTTTACCTACTTTCGTTGTCTACCTGGAGTGTTTGAATTGCTACTTGAGCGGGTCGGACCGCTCATTGAGAAACAGCAAGCAGTTCGAGAACCAATTCCTGCTAGAATAAGATTAGAAATAACATTGCGGTACCTTTCCTCTGGAGATTCAATGATGACATTGTCGTTTGCTTTCAGAGTCGCACATAATACAATTTCAGGCATAATTGCTGAAACATGCCAGGCAATATATGAATGCCTGAAAGATGATTATTTCCTTAAACCAACCAATGAAAATTGGAAAAGGATCAGTGGAGATTTCAAAACTCTCTGGAATTTCGATCATTGCTTGGGAGCAGTAGATGGGAAGCAGGTTGAAATACAAGTTAGTACTCATAAAAAAACTAGAATTTTCATACTGTAATGATTTTGTAAATTGCACTGACAACAATTATTACCAAACGCGAATAATCACGAGAGGAACCCACTAAGAATTCTTTGTTGAGTTAAATAGACTTCCTAGTTGATATAGCAATGCGTGTGTTAAAATAACTAGGATTTCTAGTTAAAGTGACTCTGATTCTTGGTGGGTTCCTGTCGTGACTAGCCGTATAGTCAAATCACTGAGGAATTTTTTTCAGTGTGGCATTATACAATTGTATTCGTTATTTATTTTTAAAATTCGCCACCAATATTCAATGGTTATACATGTTTCTACATGTTAAAAAATAGATATTGATTATTCCCCAGAACTTATTGAACAGAATAATAACCCGAACTTTCATTTTTTTTTTGAATACATATTTTTTATATACAGTCAGGCTTCGATTTAGCGGAAAGCAATTTGACGTTTTCTTTAAATAGGAAATCATCAAAATGATATTAGTGAGTGAACGTTCAGGGATGTAATAACCATTTTAAATCATAGGATCCAGAAGGGCTTTAATGATGATAAATGTAGATCTTGCAAAAAGGAAAAGGAAACCATACAACATGTAATAAGCTGTAAAAAAGTATTAGAAAAATTAGACGTAGAATACAGAGAAAGCTGGAGAAAATGGGACGAGGAAAACGACGGGAAGGACAAAAGGAAGATATTACTCAAGAAACTAACGGAAGGGAGAGATAGAAGACTGTGTTTAAATTTATACAAAATAGAATCAGTGTTAAGACAATAAATTTAATATGATAAATATGATACGTATAATTTAAGATTTTTTTTAAATTTAGGTTTAGAAAAGTATGACAACTAATTGTAGAGAAACGGCTTGTGTAGATGTAAAACTCTTATGTAGCATTAAAAATAAAATTCTATTCTATCATAGGATCCAATAGTACGTTGGTTTTTCAATATTATATTTCTCCAAATTAACATTCCTTGCAATACCCGCACTAATATCCTTTAACACTTCACATTTTTCTGTAATTGTTAAATATTTTCTTATAATATATATTTATAAGGGTGACATAATCACTTCTGCTCAAAACTAAGTACACTTAAACTTTCGGCCCTAAAGTTAATGATACGCAGACAGTCCTTCCTACGCTTCCCTAATGAGTTTCCGTTAAATAGAAGTCCATTGAATCGAAGTTTGACTGCAGTAAATATCTTATGGAATTATTATTTGTGAAAATTATAAAAAAAATTGTTTTTGATTTGTCGAAATTGGAATTAGACAAATTGTAAAAAGAACGAATAACGAATAAAAAAAGAAATTCGTTCGAAAGAACGAATGTTTAAAGTAACGACGACTTAACTAAGTCACTAATCATAGGTCGACCCTATGATTTTATCTAGAAAATATATAAAAAAACAGAAAAAAATGAATTCCTAATAATAATGAGTTCATTTTTAGATAAAATTGAATTCTATTGTACTATACGATTAATATTGTATTTACTTTTAATATATAGGGGAGAGCGGGGTTGAAAGTGCCGATTTTAATAAAATGCAAAATAAAACAGGTTAAATAAAAGCTAATTGTTTTAGCTTATACACTATTTAGTGCGTAATTTAATGTAGTTTTTAAATTCACTTATCATTTTTAATTAGTTCTAATAGTTTATAATAAAACCTTAATTTTTTGCAAAAAGAGGATGCGGCACAACACGCCCCACAGCGGGGCGGGTTGTGCCGCACGTGGGGTCAAAAGTGCCGATCACTTTTGTTATGTAATTGTTAAAGAAACAAATGATTTTAAACGTGAAAATAATAAATTACTTATCATTTATAATGGCTGAATTTATTATTCAAGTAATATAAACATTTAAAGGTTTCATTGAGCCGACAATTCTACACGAGAAAAATATGCTATTGAATCTATAACGTTACAGCCAAAACCAAGGAAACAATTTATTTAATATATTAATAAATAATTATATTTATTTATTCTTTTGAATAAATAATTTTCAATCTCTGTTTTACTCATACTTAATATAATTGTAATTATAACGCATATAATATATAGTATATATTGTATTATATATATATATATATATATACATATAACATTTTATAATATATTATTATTTATATTTTTTAATTTTTATATTAATCTAAAAGTATCTTTTGAATTAGTTTTCCCAATAATCATTTCCTATTGTTTGCTTACAGTGTTAAAAATATAAGTGTGCACCTATATAGTAAATTATGTAAATATTATAATATATAAAGTAAGTAACACAATATATATTTTTTTTTTAAGAATTATTTGGAATTTTAATAAAAAAATATATACTTAATACTTTTTACGTCATTTACAAATTTAGTGCATGTCGATGGCTCCTAAATGAAAACACGTTATTCGCGAAAACAAATAGAAAGCACCCTTATTCACGAAAACAAATAATAAACACGTAGCTCATCTGAAAATTTTGTAACCTAATTTTCTTAACTTTTGCTATTTAATTTTAGCCACTATCAAATATCAAAATAAAATATTTTAATGATACAATGTTAATTTAACGTATTATGAACAATTAAATTAATTAAAATTTTCATAACTTGTTAATGCATTAAAAATAATCATTAAAGAAAATTGTGACATAGCCTTCAAACAACTGTCATTTTGAATAAGACGTTTTCTATTTGTTTTCGTGAATACCGTGTTTTCTATCTGCACTCGCGAATAACGTGTTTTCATTTAGGAGCCATCGATGTGTGTGTATCTCCTAACCGCGGCACTTTCAACCCCAAGCCAGAGGCACTTTACGCCCCGTTATACTCACATCAACTTTTTATAAGGGGGGACGCATGATAATCCCCCAAAATCCATTATTTCGAATTTTCAAGAAATCCAATTTCACAATCTATAAAATCCATTTACCAAAAATGTAAAAATTAGAATTTTTGTATATCCGATTTTTTATTATTTCGAATATTTTTTTATAATATATTTAGTTAAACTAATTTTTGCTTAACAAAATGATTATTTGTGAGACTATTTCTCTATAAGAAATCGAAAAGTACAGAAATTGTAGTAAATTGATTTTTTAATAGTAAGAATTTTTAATTAATGGTCCATACTCAGCGCTTAGCTCCGTAGTAACCTAAATGTATGTATATCATTATTTAAAATAAATATAGCTACAGTATTGTGTTTAAATTATAGGCTTGAATAAATCTTACTGATTTTTTCTTATTACATGGATATATGTTAAGTTTAATCAACTAACATCCATAACGATTTCAGAATTTCAATAACAATAATCGTCTTTTTATCGTACTTTTCTTTTATCGTACTGTGTGCTGAATTAGAAAATAGTTTTTTTTCATTTGAGGCATGTAAAATAAAATTGCTTACTTAAATTTTAACTATTATGAATATATTCGTAAAGAATTTTCTGAATTGACAATTATAATTACAATAAGATTACAAATAATTTAATTTAATATTTAAATATAAATAATGCAAGTATAGAACAAAAAAATTTTAGCTCATTAAAATATTATGTGTAATATATAATATTACCTATATAAAAATGAAAAAACGATATTTTTTTGTCTATTTTCCAATTTTTGTTTTTTAAATAATAAATATTTTTCAAAACCCATTCGATTGATTGTAAGGATTCACTGAAAATAAGTGAAAAAATATAGTCGATAAAAAATAATAAAAATAGTCGACGGAGTTCAAAATTAAAGATGAGAAATCGAAAAAATTTAAACCATTGTTCTGGGGTGTCAATTTCTTTCCTACTTTATTTTGGATCTAGAATTAAGATGTATTATTAAAAGATGGAAAACAATTTTTTCGAGCATTTTTTACCATTTTAGAATTTTAAGATTTTTTTAAAAAAATAATTTTTTTATTAATTGATACGATAGATTGTAGAAAATGATTTAAAAATCACACAAAAAAATTGTCGATGAAAAAAAAAAATTGTGGAAGTGGTCTTTTTTTTACAAAATTTACTTTCTTCCGAGAATACATATCTCAAACTCCGCAAATTATTCATTTCTCTATTTTTGACATTATCTCATAATTTTAGGTCTAAAATTGCATAAGAAAAAAAATTGGCACTCCTGAACATAACCAATTTGAATGAGCTAAAATTTCACCAGTTCTTACTCTTCATTCTTATTTATTTTTTTTTAATTTTGTTTCCAATTTCTTTCTTCAGTTTAAAATTTTTTTAATTATTCACTTATTTTCATTCATTTAACCGTGGTTTTAATTGTTTTAATTATTTATCAATTTATTTAATAAATTTTCAATCATTCTTAAATGTTACTTATTTTCACAATTTTTAGTTCTTTTCATTACTTTTCTATAATTTACCAATTTTTTTTTTTATTTAAATTATTTTTTCCGATTTTTTAATTCTAACGTTTTATACGTTTTGTTCTACTTGCATTATTTATTTTTAAATATTAAATTAAATTATTTGTAATCTTATTGTAATTATAATTGTCAATTCAGAAAATTCTTTACGAATATATTTCATAACAGTTAAAATTTAAGTAAGCAATTTTATTTTACATGCCACAAATGAAAAAAAACTATTTTCTAATTCAGCACACAGTACGATAAAAGAAAAGTACGATAAAAAGACGATTATTGTTATTGAAATTCTGAAATCGTTATGGATGTTAGTTGATTAAACATAACATATATCCATGTAATAAGAAAAAATCAGTAACATTTATTCAAGCCTATAATTTAAACACAATACTGTAGCTATATTTATTTTAAATAATGATATACATACATTTAGGTTACTACGGAGCTAAGCGCTGAGTAGCGGGCCTAGCGGCGCGGGGTCACCAGTCCGCGCTAGCGTAACTTAATCATTTTTTTCTCGAAAACTATAAGACATACCATCCTGTTCTTTGGCTTAAATTTTTAAGCACATTATAGGCTATGTTTATGAATTTTTTGAAAAAAATCGAAGATATGAATTTGATTTTTTTTTAGATAAATAACTTTTTTTTGTTAATAAAAATTTAATTATAAACAATTTTTTATTTGTTATAATTTTTCTTAAAAGAGCATTCAAATTCGAGTAATTTAAAAAAAAATTGATCTAAATTGCTTGAAAATTACGGAAGTTATGATTAAACAAAAAAAATAATACTCAAAATTTTGAATTTGAATATTTTCAAAAATATTTTGAATTTTTCAAAAATACTTAAAATTTATTTTTTTAACCACTAAAGGAACCCAAATCATCAATTTCATAAATATTAATTAATGTGACTGAAATTAGTATGATCACTTGGTATGGACTCGACCTAATGTACAAATTGCATGAAAGAATTCTTTTAGAAACGAATACCTAGATGTTAAAAATAATTATCATAATAAATAATTTGTGTTTAAAAAAATTAATATGCTTAAGAATATTTATTTAATTCAATTTTCATTTGACACGATTTCTGCAGAATAGAATTTTTATTAGAAACAATTTCTATTAGCTCTTATTTCTATTTTGTATACTGTCGATTTAATTTAATTTTTACTTATCGACATTTTTGTTAAATATAATTAAAATTTTTTGTAAATTGTACTTCATCGAACTCTCATAAGACAGAATTTTAATGTATAATAAATGATAGTTTATGGAATAACTATTTAAAAGATTTTCCATTTATTTTCAATATTAAACAGAATAATAATTACTTTTTAGCCAAATTATAATTTGTGATAATTTTTTTAAAAAATAATTTTTACTCCACAGATATTGTAGTAAACTGAATCTTTTAAAATATGAATGTTAATTTAATAGACGTTTTTGCAAACTGAAATTTCACTTGGACAAATTTTTGTTAAACAGACTGAGCTCTTAATAAAAATTTTAAATAATCTAATTTTTGTACAGGCAGCAGTTTTACATAACCTTATTTTTTAATCTACGAATTTTTATGTAAATTAATTACAGTTTGACAGATTTTATTTACCGTCTAAATTTCATTTAACAGAATTTCTATTTAGTTGAATTTACATATTCCAGAATAGCAATTCAAAAGAAACACCATTTATCAGAATTTTTGTTGAGCACACTATCTATTTAATAGAATGTTTATTTAATCAAATAATTGGTTTTTACAATTTTAATATGACATAAAAGTTATTTAACAGAATTTATATTTTTTAGACTTCATATATTGCAGAATTTATATTTAACCGAATTTATATTTTTCCGAACTTTTATGTACGATAATAATTATTTGTCATGAATTTTATTCTAATAGAATTTTAATATAAACGAATGTCCATGCAACCGAAATTTCGTTCGATAGACTGCTCACGAAATTCAACTTACCGACAAGACACATGGCCGAACTTTTATTTGACCGACTTATGTTTTACTAGTTATATTATAAACAAATATTCGAAATAATAAAAATTCGGTTAGGGGCCATCTATAAATTACGTGGCTCCAATTTTCGAACTTTTCGACCCCTCCCTCCCCCATGTAGCTTATCATAGCATTTGATAGACCCCCTCCCTCCTCATAAGGGAACGTGGCTTTTTTTTAAACGTCTTATAGTGCCTAAATATATAATTTCTCGCTTAAAAATAATTGCTGTAATATTTAATTGTGAATTAGGTTTATTATTTTCTATTTTACTATTTATTAACTCATTGGTTTCAATAGAATTTTACCAATTACATTAGAAAGCACTCTCCCATTAAAATATAACCTAATTAGAAAATACGTTATATAATAAACATTTTGTTATATTCTATCGCTTGACAGGGAGATCTTTGTTATAATGGTTTTGAGGGGAGACTGCATCGATATTTTCAGCTACGTAAAAGATTTAACTTATCTAATTGTCGCTACAATTTTAAAATAATTTTTAATTTTAATCAGCCAAAAATTTTTTTGACAATCTTGAATTTTTGTGTTTTGTCAAAATTAAAAGATTTTAAAATCCATGCTTAATTTTTTTAGATAAACATATGTTTCTTTAGTAGAAAAAAAATTTGCGACCCAAAATTTAAAATTTTACTATTTTTGAACCTTTTTTTGGTAAAAAAATTATTTTATTTTTTTGGAGAAAAGGGTAAAAATATAAAAACTTCTGAAGATGTTTAGGCAATTAAAAAATCATTAAAGAATTTTTATCTTTTCACATTCATAATTAAATTAGTTATATTTCTACTAATCATCATTGAGTACAAAATAACTATTAATTGGTTAAATTCAGAGGCGGTCCGACGTAAATTTATTACCCGGGAAAAAGTACTTTTTAGCGTCCCCCCCCCCACAATTTTTATTTTAAGGCAAAAAAGATGTCTCATTTTAAAATGCAATATTTTTAAGACAGCTTTTGCTCATTGTACAAATTTTTCTTTTGCCCCTAAATGTGCCCAGGCCTGAGATTGTAGCAAAAGAAGTGGGGAGGCCCTGAACAATTTATTATTAAAGGTGAGGGGGGAAGGGAAGAACTAATTTTAGGACATTTTAGCACAAATTTCAGGACTAGGTGATTTTAGGACTAATCTAAATAGCATAACAGATTTCTAAAAAAAATTCCTAGGATTGATTCGCACAGAGTTTTTAAGAATATTTTCTAGATTTTTATTAATTATTAAAAACTTTTTAATCCTCATCAACTTAAAACTCAAAGAATCCAATCAAAGTTATTCACTAAATAATTCCAATAAATAAACTAATTTTATAACATAAAAGTTATAACCTAAGATTGATTTGTAAAAAGATTTTCAAAAAGTATTGAAAAATAAAGTAAATTTATCATCGATTTTAAGTTAGACTTAAAGTTAAAATTTAGAGAACCCAATAAAAGTGTTTAAATTCATAAATTTAGTAAATTAACAATTTAAAGAGCTCAACGGTATAAAAAAGAAGTTCTAAGATTGATACTTAAAACGTTTTTACGAAAATTTTCTAAATTTTTATTAATTCTTCAAAAATTTTTAATTCTTGTTAAAATAACCCAAAGAATAACATAAAAATTAAGGAATAAATAATTTTAATACATTAGCAAATCTAATGACATAAATGTTTTCTGAAAGGTTCTACGATTGATTTAAAAAACGATTTTTAGATAAAATTCTAAAATTTTCCGATTGCTCTCAAGTTTGTGTTATGCTAATTAATTTTAATTTACTGAAATTATTAATTATCATTATTTTACTGCATTCCTGCAATGTTATCTTAAAGTCTGAAGTGCAAATCAATAAAAAATGAACTTTAATTTGGAATCTTTCCTAAAAATCGTTTAATAAATTAATCTTTGGTTATTTTTAGAAAACATTTATATTATTAAATTTATTAATTTATCGAAATTATTGATTCAATAAATTTTTTAGCATTCTCTAGGCTATTCTTTTAATCAGGATTTATAATTTCTAAAAACCTAATAAAAATTTAGAAAATTTTCCTAAAAACGTTTTATGAATAAAACCTAGAACTTTCTCTAGAACACTGCTATGCTGTTTAGATTGTTAATTTACTGAAATTATAAATTTAACCATTTTTTTTTATTCTCTGAATTTTATTTTTAAAAGCCTTAATTTAAAATCGATGAAAAATTAACTTTGTTTTGAATAATTATTTAGAATTGCTTTGATACCAATCGTGGAATCTCTTTAGAAAACTTTTATGTTATCAAATTGATTAATTTATTGAAATTATTTAAATAATAATGTTTATTGGATTCTCTCTTGTTTTTATTTTAATAAGGCTTTAGAACAGATAAATAATCAATAACAATCTAGAAAATTTTCGTAAAAACGTGTTTAGAACCAATCCTATAGAACTTTTTTAGAAATTTGCAGTTGTAGGTTCCTTTGAGACAACTGTTATGTTATTAAGTTTTTTAGTTTAATAAAATATTCATTTAATATTAATTATTAGATTCTCCGGGTTCATACACTGGGACGTATGATTAAGTTCTAAAATGAATTATTTAGAATTTTCATTTTATAGAATTTCATGAGGTAGAATTGTCTTGTAGCAGAAATTTCACATTTTCGAATTTGTTTTCAATCCAATTTAAATGAATTCGAATTTTTACCTAACAATAGTTTTAGACCATCGAATTTATATCTAAAAGAATTTTCATTTAAAAGAAATTCAATTTAAGCGAATCTTAATTTAGAAGAATTTTCATTTTATAGAATTTTTAGTTAATCGAATTTTTAAATGACAGAATATTTATCTGACCGAATCTTCATTTGTCCGAAATTGTATTAGTACGAATTCACATTTGATAGAAAACATAAAAGGTAGAATGTTTATTTGTTAGAAATTGCAAATGGCCGAAAGAGGATCCGACAGAAATATTTTGGCGCGAATTTTGAGATTGACCAATGGGAATTTTTTCCATATTTTCTGATTGGTCAATTTCAAAATTCGCGCCAAAATATTTCTGTCGGATTGTCTTTCGGCCATTTGCAATTTCGGACAAATGAACATTCTGCATTTTAAGTTTTCTATCAAATATGAATTCGTACTAATACAATTTCGGACCAATGAAAATTCGGTCAGATAAATATTCTGTCATTTAAAAATTCGATTAACTTAAAATTCTATAAAATGAAAATTCTTTTAAATTAAGATTCCCTTAAATTGAATTTCTTTTAAATGAAAATTCTTTGAAATATAAATTCGATGGCCTAAAACTTCTGTTAGGTAAAAATTCGAATTCATTTAAATTCGATTGAAATCAAATTCGAAAATGTGAAATTTCGGCTACAAGAAAATTCTACCTCATGAAATTCTATGAAATGAAAATTCTAAATAATTCATTTTCGAACTTAATCATATGTCCCGTTACATTATTTAGATTGTTAATTTACTAAATTTATAAATTTGAAAATTTTTATTAGGTTCTCTGAATTTGAACAAGTCTGGATTTAAAATCGAGGAAAAATTAACTTTATTTTTAATAATTTCTGGAAATCGTTTTTTATATTAATCGTGGTTTTATTTTATTAAATTAGTTAATTTACTGAAATTATTTAGTTTAAAATTTTTTTAGATTCTCTCTTGCTTTTATTTTAATAAGGATTTAAAATTTGCATACATATGCAAATTTCATATGTGAAGAATTAATAAAAATCTAGAAAATTTTCGGAAAAACGTTTTAAGAATCGAGCTTAGGACTTTTTGAAAACCGCTCCGCTCTCTAGATTGCCAATTTACTAAATTTATAAATTTAAACATTTTTATTAAGTTCTCTGAATTTTAACTTCATAAGTCTGATTTTGAAATCGAGGAAAAATTAAATTTATTTCTTAATATTTTCTGAAAATCGTTCTATAAATTAATCGTAGGTTCTTTTTAGAAAAGTTTAATATTATAAAGTTTGTTAACTCCTTTAACAAAAAATTATGTTATATTATCTGAATTTCATTTATAGTTTACTGAAATTTAAAGCCTTTTTTTAGTAACACAAAGAATAAAATAAAAGAAATATTTTTTGCAATTAAAAGCGAAAATTTTTAAGTGAATTTACAAATCAACGATTCTATTTATTTTTAATTAAGAAAAAAATCTAATGGTTTTAAAAAATAAGTGGGAAGGCCCGGCCTACCTTTAAAAAATGGGGAGGTCGGGCCTCCCTGAGCCTCCATACAATCTCTGGTCTGATTTTTATACAATAAACTCTTTAAAAAAAATTTTAATTTTGTATTACAACAATTTTGGCGCCCCCAGGACATGGGCGCCCCGGGCAGACGCCCGGCTTGCCCGGGCATTTGACCGCCCCTGGTTAAATTCACTTCTAGGTTATGTGAAATAACGAATAGTTTAATTAAATTCTGTTTACTAATTTAATTAGTCAAATTTCACTTTTTATAATTAAGTTAATTTTTTACTAATAATTAGTCATATTTACTAATAATAATTAGTTATGTTTTTTGAAAATTTAGTAATTTTTTGGAGTTCAAAATACTAAAACTTCAAGACAATAAAAAAAATTTAATAATAATTTTTTAACACTTTATAAAATAGAGGGGGGAGGGGGTTCACAAAATTTTGACATAACTTTAAAAGGGTGATTGACAAATGTGTGATAAGTTATGACAAGGAGCGGGCGGGGGGGAGGGTCGAAAAAAGAATAAAAAAGATGTCACGTTATTTGTGGACGCCCCCTAAATTGTATTGACTTTTCACTAAAATTTGAGTTAGAGGTAAAAACTACTAAATTAAGTAGTTAAATATTACAAAAAATTAGAGGTCCACTTTTCACTATCCAAATTTGGGGAGCTCTAAAATATAAATCAAATAAAACAAAAAAGGCTTAGGAAAAGCTTAACATATTGCAAAAGAAAATTTTTCTAAACTAATTATGCAGCTAAAATGACGGAAAATCGTAAATGATTTTTTAATTTCCTAAACATCTTCAGAAGTTTGTAAATTTTTTTCGATCTTATTTTTCATTAAGATTGTTAGATGTAGCCCTTTTCTACAGAAAAAAATTAATTTTTTACAGAAATAATGCTTCAAAAATTGTAAAATTTAAATTTTTGGGTCCCCAATTTTTTTTCTATTAAAAAACATATTTTCAAAAAAAATACGCATGGGGGGGTCTTCTACTCTCCAGGCCCGAAATTCAGTGGTTTTTTTGGGAATTAATTGTGAAGAAACTACTGAATATTTTTTGATAATTTTTTTTTTATTTTCAAGATACATCCTTTAACTTTGAAATTTTCTTATTCATGATGAAAAAAAAATGGTGGTGATCTTGAAACGCCCTTGCGTAAACGCGTTTCAGAAATGCAGAGGTCCTGCTTGAGTCACGGTTTTGGCACTGGGACAATCAAAAATCAAAAAATGAATTTTTTTCATGTGTATAGTTGCGTTGACTATTTTTTCCCGTGGCAGATTTTTTTTATTTTTTAATTTGTCAAAATTATGCGAAAATTCGCAAAAATTTTCATTTTTTTTCTTTTTTTTTTTTGACTTTAAGGGGCTATAAAAAAAACGAAAAAAAATTTCAAACATCGTACACGGAGAAAAATAGCTGCATCATTTCTGAGTAATTTAAAAAAAAAAATAAATAAATAAAATCGGACCATTTTTACTATAAAAAGCGTGACTCAGCAGCTTAAAAAACACCACTTTCGGGGAAACGAGATTAAAGTTAACACATGGTGTATAACTTGATTATAGTAACTTATGAGTTAATCTGCTAATATCAGGTCCGTACAAGGTTTTTTGCTTTTATAGGGGTCTTTAGACAGCAGCAAAGATAAAAAAAGTATAAATTGGTAATTTGTTGATAATGGAATCATTATAAATAAATAAATGTTACAAATGAACAAAAATTCGTGGGTTTTTTCGGTTTCCAGAAACATGCAAAAGAACGTGATTCTCACGAAATCCTTTCTGTGGCGTATTCTCAGATTCATATAGATTGAAATAAGAAATAAAAAAAAATTTTTTTTTTAAACCCCGAGAGTAGAGAACCCCCTTAATTCTTATTTTTAACAACTTCAAGGTTTTTTGATAAGCATAGACTCGATTCAATTCAATTCTCTCAAAATGATTTTTGAGTTGCCAACGCTGTTTAAAAAAAAAATATCTGTGAAATTAAAATACAAAGCTACGTTGCTCGGACTCGAACCCCTCCCCTCTAACAGACTACGTAATTTATGGATGACCCCTTATACAAAAATTCTAATTTTTACATTTTTGGTAAATGGATTTTCTAGACTGTGAAATTGGATTCCTTGAAAATTCGAAATAATGGGTTTTGGGGGATTATCATGCGTTCTGTTCACATTGAATGACGAACTGTTGCCCGACAAAAATCGTCTAGTGTGCTAATCGAGCTAAAATTAAAAAAAAAAAATTTTTAAATTAAATTTAATTAAATTAAAATTTAAATGTCGATTCGATAAAATAGAAATTCGTTCACTTGAGACTTCTGTTAAATAAAAATTCGACCAAATATGAATTCTATTAAATGAAACTTCACTCATCTGTACATTCTATTGTATAAATATTCGATGAAAAATGAGTTCTATCAAATACTATTTTCGGCCAAATGAAATTTCAAACTAATCGGAATTAGAACATATTCATGCGTCTCGTGCTAATCTCGCTTGGACAAAAAAAAATCGGCCAACACAAATCGTCCAGTGTGCGAGGGGCCTTGTAAAGTCATTCTCTGTTTATTTTTAACTATTGATTTAGGTATGTTAAAAAAGTTTCGAAATAGTACATGTTTTGTGACGGTAGCTTTAGAATTTGCAATATTTTCATAAATATTTGTAGATGTGTATAAAATGCCAAAATGATGCATGATGATACTGCTTTTAGATCATTTCTCGTAATTGATCCAAAAAATGGTATCATGCAACGTTTTGATGCTTGCAGGTTTTGTGTGCTTTAATATAATTGGATTTCTATAAAAATTGAGCTAAAATAAAAAAAAAATATTTTATTTTTTATTTTCAAAGTTAAATAACAACAAAAATGGGTCTGAGACAGTGTTGCCACAGCTACCGATTTATCGGTAGATCTACCGATATTTTGCCTTAAAAATCTACCGATAATTTTTATTTTCAATTTTTTTCCATGTAAATCTACCAATTTTTTTACAAATTTGGTTAAATCTACCGATATTTTGCGTGGAGTCAGTGGCAACACTGGTCTGAGATACTTCTAGTGTTTTAAACCGAGACACGAAGTAATATAAAGTGTCTCAATTTAAAACACATTTCATATCTCAACGATTCAAAACATTTCGAAGATTCCTTTTGAGACACCAACAGACATGCATTTTTACACATATTTACATATTATTTCATTTTTATTAATAACTAAACCCGACGGTAATTTCATTTATGTGTTAATTTTTATTATTTTTAGCGTTTTTTTAATCTGTCAATAATCTGATACCAAAATCAAAGGACAAAATTCGAGAGGATATTTTTCAAATAAAATGTAGACTAATGTTATAGTTATTTAACTCTTAGTAAAGTGTAGCTATTCACAGTTAATATTGCACTATGCATTTATTTTTTTATAATTTAATAAGTGATTTTTTTAATCTATAGACTTTCATTTTCAATGAAGGACATGACAGGAAACTGAGATTTTCACTCTTTATTCTATTTTCTCTTGAAGAAATGTATAAGAGAATTGGCTGTTTTTATTGACCTAGCTCGCAGAAACTATTAATATTTACACTTTATATAAAAAATGAATTAATTTTTTTCAAAATTAATATTAAAAATAAGCTATATGACTCTAAAAATTAATTAACATTATTTTCAGGCTCCGAATAACAGTGGCTCTCTTTACTACAATTATAAGCATGATTTCAGCGTAAACCTAATGGCTATATCTGACGCCAAAGCTCGTTTCATTATAGTAGATGTTGGAGCTGAAGGAAGACGAAGCGACAGCGGCGTTTTGCGAAGTAGTGTATTTAATCAAATGCTTCAAAATAATGAGCTTGATATTCCTCCTCCAGAACCATTAGGTAATTATTCGTAGGTAAAATAAATAAAAAATTTTATTCAAATTAAAACTTTTTAAATTAAATTTTTAATGTACAATTTTTCGAAATTTAGAAAAATTGAATAAAAACAATATTTTGCTATTTTCAAAATAATAAAATCGAAATTGCATTTCTAGTGTCATTAATTTTTCTCTAATAAACTGACACTAGCTAACAATAAGAATACTTTTTACATGTATTCGAGCTAACACAATAATGGCGCTTATAGATACCTGAAGACAACACTGAACTATAATACTACTGGAACAGACACAGCGCTACAAAAGCGGCATAGAGATAGAGAGTTGTGGGGGGGCATGTTGTCTCTTTCTGTACAGTCCGCTTGAGAACTTTGCTTGTGCCAAACACTCACAACACGCAAAACTGACCAACGCATTAGTTTTAAAGTTTTAGCATTCACTGAAATGACGCGTTCTACGAGAGAGAAAGCATGCCCCCCCATCTGTCTGTCTCACAACCGCTGCTCTCTTTCAGCTCAACAAGCGTGGTGCCTGTTCCAGTAGTATTATAGTTCAATGGAAGACAAGGACTGAAGTCACTCATTTGTTCGATTGTATAAAAATAACGTTTATTTTTACCCTTGGGCAAAAAAGGAAGCATGACGCGTGTGTTTTTTGCTCTTGGTTAAAAATCATACTGTAAAAAATCAAATTAAGAAGAAAATGAATTAGAGAATACATAGGGGAGACTACCCAACAGTATTCGGAAAGACTTTCGAATCTTTCGATTTTAATACTTAATATTATAGTATTTATTTATACTAAATTTCGATAGGAAAGAAGGATATATCGGTATATTTTTAGAATGTTTTTTTTTTAGTATTTAACTATTAAATCAAAACCACATCAAATACACTGAATTGAATTACATCAAATAATATTTTGTTTTAATAAGGATTCTATGAAGTATTACTTCTTGTAAATCGAAATTAGGGCAAATGAAACTTCGCTTAAGTTTCGATTCTATAAAATCGAAATTCGATCACCTGGGCATTCTGTTAAATGAAAGTTCGATCAAATATGAATTCTGTCAAATGAAACTTTGGTTGTATATGTATTCTAATATATGAAAGGTCGGTTTCATTTGACTTCTGTCAAATATTATGTCGATGAAATGAGAATTCGGCTAAAAGAATGTTCTGGGTAATGGAATTCGGCCAAATGAAAGTTCGAACTAATCGGAATTAGAACATATTCATGTGTCTCGAGCAATGCAACAGAATGTACTGAAATTTTATGACCCGAGTGTACTGAAGCGAGAAATAATTATACCTGCTTGAAATTTTTACTATCTTCTGTTGGGCGGTCTCCTCTACATGTTATTTATAATAAAAAAGTATGGTAGATGACCTGACTCGGAGTGATCATTATAGGTATTCATCTACAATATTAAATACAGGCGAGTTATAAATTCAAATTAAATTATAATAAAAAATTTTTTAGACTCTCTAAAGTTGTACCAATTATAAATAGTGTTGCCGCGATACGAGACGAGGCGATAATTATAACTTTCTCGTCTCGTCTCAGGAATACTGGATGCTCGGAATTAATCTCGGAATTAATGGATGCTTTAACGTCTCGTCTCGTCTCGTGGGTCGATAATCCGTAGTACTCTCGTCTCATCTCGTTTTTATCGACATTTTGCTCTAATTTTGCTTCCACATAAATGTTATTTTTAATTAAAAATCGCATAGATTCAATTATTTGTAAAATTTGTATAATTTGAACTTTGTGCGCTTTTTAAAAATTAAAAATTTTTAAAAAATGTAGGTATCTGGATAATTTTAAATTCTTGTCGAGAATTCTCGTCTCTCGTGATATTATTCTCAAATCGTATCGTATTTGTCGATAGATAAAAAAAATGCTCTCTTTTTGTGTCGTATCGAGTCAGAGTTCTCTCGTCTGGTCTCGTTTCTATCGTTTATCGCGGCAACACTAATTATAAACAGACAAATTTGAAAAGCATCTTCGGTGTCTTTAATCTTAAACAACCCCATTAGAACCACATTTGTTTTATAATTATCCTGAGGATCAGAACTAGTATAATTTTTCTTGGATAAAGAATATGTACTTGAGTTAAGGATAATTATTCTCCAACTAAGGATTTATTGTTCATCCATGAATAATTATTATTGGTCTGAGAATAATATTCTTGGTCCAAGTACAACTTTTCTTGATCCAAGCATATTTTTATCCTTGATGAAAAAAATTTTTTCATTGTTTGAATATTTCAAAATTGTAAATGTAAACTACTTGATAGAAATATATGTTGTTTATCAATTTCATAAATTTCTGACAAGGTAACAGAATTTTCTGTCAAATGTGAACAGGAAAAACTGCTGTTGCACGGAGAAAAAAATCAAGCGTTTGTAGTATGAAGCGTCCCCCACTATCGTTGCATGCCCTGTCTCATACTGAAAGTGTTAGTAGGCAACACGCGTCAACTGTCAGGGACCAACGAAAAATCTGTATATGTCCAATTGTCCATACAACTAACGCGTGTCGCCTGACACTTTCAGTATGAGACAGGGCATGCAACGATAGTGGGAGGTAACAGAAAAGTCTAGTGGAAATTTGTAAGTGTTCGTATTACAAAAATGAGTAGTATATTGGTTTCTAAAAGTAGAAACTGCTTTACAAAAATGTATAGACCCTTAAAATTGAGGGTTCAGGTTTGCGCGAATTCTGCCTGCAAAGTATTGTCCACAAACCCGATTGATCGACTGATTTTAATTATAATTTTAATTATCAATCCTTGTGTAGGATAAGAAGGCCGATTTTTTTCCTCTGAAAAAAAGTTGTAGCTTTTTTAATATTCTTAATAAGTAAACAAAAACTGAGATTTCGAAAAATAAAAAGTGTTAACATTTCATCACTTCAACTCGTGATAATTTGGCCAATTTTGAGAATTTTTTAATAAAACCAAAAGAAAATTGTAAATTAATCATAATTTTCTAAAAGTAAAAGATGAAACAAAAAGTTTTTATTTTTATAAACAAAAAAATTGATATTGATTGAGAAATTGATTGACTTTGAGCGGTTCGTTTAACGGGCGAAAGTTAAGGAAATATTTTGTTATGATGAAAAACGTGTTCATCAAGATAAAAAGAAGTTTTTTGAGAAATTTCAGGAAAATCGTACTACTGGTTCAAAAGGTACTACTGGTTTCCCAAAAACTTTTTTTATCTTAATGAACACGTTTTTCATTATAACAAAATTTTGCCATAACTTTCGACGGTTAAACGAACCGCTCAAAGTTTGACATACACAATTGTTTTAATGTCTCGGAAAAAAATTATTAATTTTTTTGTTTATAAAAATAAAAAATTAGACTGTCGTGTCGCTTCTTGTGGCACACAGTGGTTTGAAATCAAAATTTGATATTCAAATCAATCTAAAAAATCTCTTAAGAATTTATTACTGAATGTTTTAGAAACAGAAAATTGAAAATCCATGCAGCCGTTCTCTCTAAAAGTTGATTTGAACATCAAATTCTGATTTCAAACCTCTGCGATAGCGAGAAGGTTAAACACGTTTTTCTCAAAACCACATTTTCAGAGTCGGTGGATACTATATCTAAAAAAAATACGCACCGATCATTTTGTAAGTTTTTGCACATCTTTTATATAAATTTAGCTTTTACTTGAGCGGAAGACTTTTTTTTTATAACGTTTACAATTTGTTTAAAAAAATAGAAATGACCCACTTTTTAAGAAAAAATCACGATTTTCTCTTCAAAGTGCTATAAAAAATTAAATTTTTTTTTTCAAATGTGCTTCGCTCAAGTACTAAAGAAGCTAATCTATTAACAAAAATTTTTTGGATTTTTGATTTTAGATTATCCTGTCGGGACTTATGACTGCCTATGCCCCCTTAAGTTTTTTTAAATAAAATTGGAATTTTCAATAAGAAGTGTAAAAAATATATTTATTTTCTCTTCGCGCGCCAACCCTTGCGGTGCACTGTATGTACATTTTTGGGCACAAATGAAACGAATCTATAAAAATAGTCAACTTAATTGTAAAAGAATATCTCATTAGGACAAATTCTAGTGAGTTTTATTTTAACAAGTGTAAAAACGGTATTTCATTTTACCCAAATTTGTTCGTCAGGTTAAATTGTTAATACTATTTATTTATAAAAATAAGAAATATTCCAAAACATTGGTTTTTTGGAATAAAGTTTATTCGTCAGATATAATAGTAATTTATAAAACGGAAATTAATATTTTCATAAAAATAATTGTAATATGTCATTGCTTACATAATTTGTTTATAAAAATTATAAAATTAATTGAAAAATGACTATTTGAAAAGGAAAATCTCTGGGCGGCTTACAGTAAACAAAATTCGAAAAAAATCCATTACAATTTGTGCCCAAAAAATTATGATTTGAATTACAGTTTATTTAAATATTTTTGTTATGTAAAAAGTTTGCTTTTTACTTGTATAAAAAATTGTTTATTTATAAAAAGTTAATAAAAAAATCATGCTTCTCAGCGAATTTTGTAATGAAAAAGTACGACATAATTCTTTGAACATATCTGAATAATATTCCGTTGAGAAAAAAATGGCACGCATTTGATAAATATTATTTAATAGTTATTTTCGTATCAAGGTCGCAAAGTAGTTGATTGCAGCAAGGGCGAAATTGGAAAACCGAGGGGACCCGAAGCACCCAAGGCAAAGCCGAGGGTGCAGGAGGGTCGCCGAGGTTCTCCCACTTTCGCCCGAGTGCTAATCACCTTTGCGACCGTGGTGCGAACAACGTTTTTTGTGTTACCTGCATTGAAAGTATGTCATTGAGGGAACGAGCTGCAAATACCAATTAATAATAAAAAACTAATCTGTATATGAAAGAAGAATGCATTCTGACCATTTTGATTGCAAGCGGGCGCAAAAGTTGATTTTGCGCCCTAGAGTATAACATAGCAAGCGCAAATGTGCATTTTGAACCAGCTGCCTCTTCATCAGGCGGCAATAGCTTACTTTACGCTTACTTTTGGTGCACGAAATGACGTACTTTCAGTGCAAGAAGGACAAGAATGTCTTTTATACATCGCATGGAGCGATTCACGCATACCGTCACGGCGCGCAATGTTTGTCTCAATAATTGATAGATGAAGCTTTTTTTAAAATCTGATTGGTAGACAAGTATAACAGCGAAATAATTATTAATGTTAATATTAAAGAAAAACCAAATATTGGAAATAAATGAATTTTTAAATATTTAGATTTTAAATCTTTATTTATAATTAAATCTTATACACCTTTGAAATAAAAAAATAGCATTTTTTAACGTTTTATAAAAATATGGATAATATGCATATTCAATTACATTCAATCACCCATAATTATCGTACACATTGTATTATATTTTTAATTATAATACCTTTTACAATAGAATTGTCTGCTATATACAACATTTAACTTTAGTTTAATAGATGCACGCTTATTTACATGTTTCGAAATCAGTGGCGTATTCAGACAAGTTTTTTCGATGGGGAAATATACCCGTGGCCGCTTTCTGGATCCGCCAATGTTCGAAATAAAACAAAAACTTTCGAGAACATTTGGGTGGCTAGCAAAGCTTTTATCAAAGAAACTCATTAAAAACATTTTAATTTCGTAGATTAGAAAAATCTGAAGCCGCTACTCGACGATATCACAAAGTTTGTTTATCTTTGGACGCACATTAAACGCCAAAACTGTACATATAACTGCAGTTGAATTGCATATACTATCACAGTGAAAGATAATTTTGTTAAATGTAATTTTGTTCAATGTAATTTTGTTCAATGGGCATGATTGATAATGTTTTCTGCTTATGTTCTTTTATTCTTAGCTGTAAAATTTATTACGATTTATTAAAATCGTATTCAAAAGAATACAAAATAAACTTTTTACTTTCACTGTGATCTTCTAATTATACCTTTCATGATTGTAAAAAATGTGTCTGCATTTTACAATAATTTTAAATCAGTTCTGGCCTACGACGACAATATTAGTAACAAATCCGAAGCTCGGAATATTTCTAAAGAAACGAATAGTATTTTTTTCTAAGATTTTAAGGATATTGTTTGCATGGAAATATTACCACAGAATAATAACTTAAAAAAAAAACAAAAATTTCATTTAATATAAAACAGAAAATTAGAATGAAATGTCAACTACTAAAAAGTAGAAATGTGCGAGTAGTTTAAATTGACATGTAAACGACTCAAAATTCCTTACATTTTCAATAAGAATATGTAAGTTGTACTAATCTAATTTTGAAAACATTCTTGTCACATTAACATTTAAAAGCACTCGAAATTAAACCCCTATAAATTGAGAAACTTTGAAATATAGACACATTTAAAATTTCAAAGTTTTAAAAATACAAAATAACAACAATTACCATTTTTGTAGCTGAATTGGAGTTGTCTCGAAACTTGAAAATTTGTATTTGCACTAATGAAAGTCCAATAAAAATATTTGTGCTAAGTTAATGGAATGTATATTTCAATTGGGGAGCGTTAATAAACTACGTATACTACCCCTATATAGACTAACGTAGACTTTTACTGAACCCCCCCACCCCCCTTAACATAGTACGTAGTTTATGAACGTGTACCCTTGCTTCTGGTAAGTCGCCACAGTAATAATAGTAATAATGATAACTCCGAATAAAGAAAAAAAATAAACAAACTATGATTCTCTCTGACAACTATACATTCAATTTACAGCATCGTTTTCTGTCACTATAAAAACTATCGATATCTTAAAAATTTGTTTAAGTCAAATATACAACGTCATGGATTTGAGACCAAAAATAGAGCAATACTTCCGATGTACATAAAAATTAGTGGAAAAATTGTACGATAATCTCTTAATAAACTGAAGAACTGAGAACTGAGACTGAAAATAGAAGTGTCTTCAAGAGCTCCTAAATTGCAGACATTTGGATTTCTGGCACGGTCTGTGGTTACAATATTGGTAAAGAAAATTGCCTGCAGTTTGGGCGTCAAGTTGAGATAAAGGAATGCAACTTTCAATTCCAAGAGTTGAAAAACGATTAACAACATGTGGTAATTTCAGATCGACAACTGGCAGAGGTAATTATATTCCGCCGTTTTGTAAGCCCAAATCAACTCCTTAGGGATACGTTTGCTTGTGTGCCATCAGAGGTAAAACAGTTGGATATTGTGCAGGGCAGAGATTACATCTAAACAAAAATTTGTTAAAATAACTTAAATAAATTATTAATAATTAATAAATTAACTTAAATATACGAATTAGCGTTTTCTTTTAAATTACTACTAAAGACACTTGGGCCAATTTAATTAAATCAAATAGATTTATACTAACTTGTGCAGAAGTGATGATGTAACAACTATTTTAAATCATAGGATCTTTGAATATGAAATGGTAATTATAATAATTATTAAATAATATTTTATTTATTAATTTGGGCTGCAATAACAAATACAAATTTATATAACAATTTGCACAAGTCAGTCTTGCATCGTAAAAATCACATGTTTGAAATTATATTATTTTTATTTATTTTCAATAGATAAAAATTATAATTATTATTTGCGAGTTATTTTCAAATTTACAATAATCCTTCTTATAATTTATTATTTTTCAAGAATATATTCCGTATATTTTGTATTTCTTTCAGAATTACGTAATTCATTCTTCTAATTTTTAAAAGATTTTTCTTCTTTTGTTTTTCATATTGTTTATGGTTTTTGTTTTTCTATTTTAGAACTTTCTCTAATTTTCATTATTTTACAGAAATTATTTATTATTATTTTAAACAATTTTGAATTTATAACATTCAATAAATTTTTTTTTCATTGATTTCCTTAATTATTTTCATATTTTTGAAAGAAAAATTTCGGTGAATCTTTTCATTTCTTAAAAAATGTTCTTATTTGTAGGCGCTTTTTTATTTTTCTTCTTTTGAAAATTCTTTTTTAAAAAAAAATAAAAATAATCTAATTGAAGGTAATTTTTGCTCAAAACTAAGTGGCACTAAACTTTTCGGCCCTGAATTTGATGGTACGCACACAGTCATAACTCACCGATATAGTCTGTTCAACGCTTCCCTAATGATTTGGTGAAACAAACTTCCCCTGAAGTGAGATTTGTCATTTTTTTTATATTATTTTTTAAAATGAAAATTTTTTTTCTCAAAAATTAGAAAGTTGACTTGAGATTTTTATTGACTTTGACCCTCCCTCCCTTGGTGAGATTTAGCCAGATTTCCCCTTCCTATTTGGACCACACATAATTAACAGACGCCCCCTTATTATTTAGCTTTGGGCAGAAAAACTTGAGATGAATCGCGCAATTTTTATCAATTTCCGAACAGGAATTAAAAAATTTATCCAGTTAGTTTAATAATTCACTAATTTCAAAACTTCATTTCTAAACTTATGTAAATTACAAAGAAATTACTATTTTGTTTTAATGAAATAATTGAATTCATTCAAAATGTTGAGTATATTTTAATATGCATCTCGTTGGTAAGAAAACTAATATTATATTATATATAGGAAAGAGGTATAAAATTTTCAGAGTATAAAATTTTTTTTAAGGTGACAGCGCCTTATGTTTTCTGTCATTTTT
This sequence comes from Ganaspis brasiliensis, assembly GCA_037103525.1. Taxonomy (NCBI): domain Eukaryota; kingdom Metazoa; phylum Arthropoda; class Insecta; order Hymenoptera; family Figitidae; genus Ganaspis; species Ganaspis brasiliensis. Next base: position 2,940,737 of record JAZKLR010000350.1, read on the forward strand.
GTTGTTTGTACAAACAAAGATTGGGTGCACATTTGAAGAAAAAAAAACCGTTTGTTTTTCTTCTACACATACTACCTGATTTTGTGTCTAAAAAAGTTTTGTTGCAGTTTTTTCTTAAGTTGGTAAAGTTATTTAAATTTGTGATTTAGAATAAGTATACTTAAGGTTATAATATTATTTATTTATCGTATAACAATATTCTAAAATGATTTTACTAATATTGTGTTTGTACACAAATTTTTACTGGGGCTCAAAAAATGGTGCCATGTACCTCAAGATGGACACTCCCCATATCGGACTGTATTTATTTTCATATTTTAGATTTTACACTTATTTTCAATAATTTAGTGGACCAATAAATTGAAATTTTTTTATTTTCCATCATAAAATGTTATGTTATCGTCAGAGAATTTGATATATCGATATTTTTCGATATCTTATTACTGTCTACTGTTAAGCTATTAAATTAAAGTTTTTAGAAATGTTATTTCTTGATAAATACAGTAAAAAGATTAAAAATTAGTTTAAGAATTGTTACACAATGTTTATTTTTTATTTACTACATTTTTTAGAGACTTTTAAGAAGGTGTCCAGGTTGGGGCCACTTTTTGTTAGATCGAAAATTTTAATAATTAGAAAAAATGTTTATGTTCAAAACAAAATTTTATCAGTGTGGCCATAAGTTACCTAATATATTGTATTTTCATTTGGTATAAAACATTTAAACATATCTTATTCGGTTTTTGATTCTAGAGCAGTAAATCGAAAGGGTGTCCAAGTCCATCTTAGGGTCCTCTCCCTTAAAGGAAAGTAGATACATAAAAATTTTTGCTAAGTTCATACCAACCTTTTTATTTTGTTCGATTTCGTTATGTTTCTTGATTAAATCAAGTAGAAATTTCCAAATATTCATTTGAGCTTCTGATCTTACGGCCATAGGCAATTGTCGTAACAAATCGGAGAACATCAAACAAAATCCGTCAGTTGCATCTAATGGAAGATTTTGATTCTCAAATGCGGAGAGAAGTTTCTCCAATTCGGACTGCGATTTTTCTTCATTAACAGATTTTTCTAAACAGTTGAAACATAAGATGAAACGAAATTACGAAAGCATATACAGTCAAACCTCTCTTAAGTTACTTTTTTTCCCGGAATTGCGCGCGATTAGCCTGAAAGTAGCTATTATCGCTAGGCAGAGGAATGTCCATGGGTACAGAAGGGAAAGTAGGGTACGAGGAAAATTCTTAGAAGAAAACTTATAAGGGTGAATCTGCTGAGAGTGCCACTTTTTTATTTATATTTTAAAACGAATTTTTTTTAGATTTTTCTAAATTCCTTTTGTACGGTTATTCAGAATAATATTTAAAAGATTAATTCACTAGTTCGCAAAATTAATTACGAATAGTTAAAAGTTTAAATTATATTTATTGAACGAGCGACAATTAACCAAAACACAATATTTAAGATATTTTTTCTTAAAATATTTAAATCTTATTCTTTAAGAACTGAAATACATGTTAAATAAATTTTAATTTTTAATAGAAAAATTATTCATATTTAAATACATATGTGACGCTCCACGGTGAAATGGACCTTAGCTGCAAGAAGTGGATTTTACAGGACAGGCGTTTCAAGTTGAGCCTGCCTATGTTATTGTTAGGTTGTGTCTATGTTTCATCGCCAATTACACAAAACCTAATAGACATAAAAATGTTTTTATTTCTGTATGTGAAAGAGCATCTCAAATTCTATCGATTCATAATAAAAATTCAAAATAAATGTTTTGCCTAAGGTCCCTTTCACCGTGGAGCGTCACATATTAAGTTTTTACTTTATTTCAAAACATAATAGCTTTGAGAAAAAGTCTTCGAAGATGAAAAGCTTCGGAGATGGAAAAATGATAATTTTCTTATTTTTGTAAGAATTATGGCAAGTGCAAAAACTAGTTATCAGTTATTTATGAAAATATTTTACTACAAGTTTAATAATATAATATATTAATATTTAAAAATTATCAGTTATTCACTAAAAAAATAAGGCTTCGGAGATGAATTTGAATTTTTACTCGCGCTAATGTTTTAACTTTGATTATTTATAAAAGTAGCGTTTCTACTTCAAGTTCTAAATTATGTGATAGAAACTTAAACATTAAATTCTTAACTTTTATTGTCCAGAAATCTGCAGACTCAAAATTTGAAACATTTCAATAAGGATAAGAAAAACATTCAAGATTCTGAAACTAATTTTTAAAAATTAAAAAGGAAACTTTCTAAAACTTAATGTAGTTATAGAATTCGTGCTTGAGACATAACAAAATGGCTTTGGAGATGAAAGTATTTTAGTTTTTTTTTATTAATTTTGTTACGCCAAATGGCTTAATTTTTTTTTATAATACTAAGCAAACGCTAAATTGTAACTGTGAATAATGACAGTAATTATTTCTGAATAGTTTTTATAAAATTAATCGGGACATCCAAAAAGGCACTTTCAGCAGAATAGCTCATAAAAGACCCTTTTCTGTTAAGTAAAGCGTTACTTCAGAGAGGTTGGCCTGTAATTATATTTGTTACTTCATACTCTCTAAATTTAAATAAACAAGTATTCACTCTAAATAATGTCACATGAAATGATGATTTGCGAACAGTGGACTTTTAACTCTGATTAAACAAACAGTCTCCCTGGTTAAGATAAGCAAAATGCCCGAGACGCAGGAATATTAGAATATCTAGAATATTAGATGGGTCGAATTTCATATGTCAGAATGATTCTTTTATGGAAAATTTGTTTCTATAAAAACGCGTATTTAAACGAAAAGTTTTAAAAATGAATTATCACTTATTATAATTTTTGTTAAAATTAATTTGCAAACACTTGAAATTGAAGTTTAAAACTTTTTATTAATATGACTTTTTATTAAAATGAAATTTGTTTAAAAAGAAATCTTTTGTTCACGAATTTGCTTTTAACAGAATTAATGTTTAATGTAAATGTCAGATAACCTGACTTTCGTATGCCACAATTTTTACATAACCTTATTTATGTATCTTGTAATTTTTATTCCAATAAATTATAATTAGTTAGATTCTATAAACCACAGACATTTTATTTGCTAAAATATCCACTCAGCCGAATTTGAATATGACAGAATTACAATTTAACAGATATACTAATAGGGGGCCGTCCATAAATTACGTAAGGGATTTTTCTCAGATTTTGAACCATGCACTCATGTCTGTAAGGCTCCGTAAGATTTTGATCCACCCACCCATCCTATCTTACGTAATTTTTTGCTTATGTATTTTTTTACGAGAATTTTTTCTTAACATTGCAAAAAATTGCCTAATTAATATAGGCATCACAGACAGTGACCTTCTTACCCCTTTTTCACCTTTCTTTTTCAATTTTGACACCTTTTTCAGCTCTTTCGGGTCAAAAATATATAATTTTTTTGTAAATATTTCGAAATATGTTAATAAAATTCAGATTCAATGTTTGAATTTTTTCTTCAATTCTGAATTAATTTCTTCAAATTTTATTTCCTTTTTTCAATTTTCAATTAATTTCTTAATTATATTACGAAACTTCTTGCCTTTTCTCAATTATTTTTTTTTATTATTAATAAGTTTCTTTAATTTTAAATTCAATTGTTCAATTTTTTTCAAATATTAATTCCATTTTTCAGTTTTTTATTATTTTCTAATTTATTCAATAATTCTCAGCGTTCTAAATTACTTTTTTCTATTCTCAATTATGTTCTTTAAATTTTAATTCCATTCTTCAATTTTTAATGATTTTCTTCAATTTTCAACTTTCAATTATTTTGTTGAATGGTAATTATTTACTTATACACCGCACTCTCTTTATATGAAGGTTCGAAATATGACATTCTGCGAATAAGAAGAAAGGGGAATTAGAGTTGAGCGTCGAGCATGAAAGACCCAGCCCGAAGAGTTGCATATAAAGAGAGTCAGGTGTATTTTCAATCCAGTTGTTAAATTTGCAATTATTTCCAACAATTATTCCTATAACTTTCTTAATTTTTCAATTTGAAATTATTTTCTTTTTTAGTAATTCTTGTTCAATTTTTTTAAATTATTTTTTTCCATTGTCTATTAATCTTGACATTTTTCAAATTTCGTTTTCAATTGTCAATTATTCTCGTCATTTTTTAATTATTTCATTCAATTATTAATTACACAGCCCTGCATCGGTTTTGTCGAATGAATGTGATCAAGTGTTTCCGAAGGGAATTTTTGTGCTGAACACGAATCTGGAGTCCAAAATGTTGCATTACGTCAAGTTTTCAAAAAAAGGGGGGTTGAAACCCCCAAAAATTGCGTTTTTGGCAGTTTTTGAAAAATCGTAGTACCAAAATTATACGTGTCAAAAACATCGCTCTTATCAGAAATTAAAGCTTAAAATATGCCCTTTTAAATGAACTATGGGCGAAATTAATTGCATCAACCCTTAAAGAAGGGGGTGTGTTTTTTATAGGGTGTTTTGAAAAAATTATTTAACAAAACTACCCAAGAGAAAAACACCGATATTCTTGCATCTTAATAAACTACAAACATAACGAAAAATATTTAACACGTGTTTTTACCCTTAAAACTCAAAAAACACTGTTTTGATTAAAAAGTGTTTTTTTTATTCTTAAAACGCAAAAAACATCCTTATTGTCACAAAGGATGGTTTTTACCCTTAAAACGCAAAGCAGCTTTTAAAAAAACACTTGTTAAATATTTTTCTTTATGTTTATAGTGTAAGTTTCAAGAATATCCATGTTTTTCACTTGAGTAGTTTTGTTTAATAATTTTTTCAAAATACCCTTTAAAAAAACACACCCCCTTTTTTAAGGGTTGATGGAATTAATTTCGCCCATAGTTCATTTAAAAGGGCATATTTCAAGCTTTAATTTCTGATAAGAGCGATATTTTTGACACGTATAATTTTGGTACTACGATTTTTCAAAAACTGCCTAAAACGCTATTTTTGAGGGTTTCAACCCCCCATTTTTCGAAAACTTGACGTGATGCAACATTTTGGACTCCAGATTCGTGTTCAGCGCAAAAATTCCCTTCGGAAACACTTGGTCACATTCATTCGACAGGGAAAAAGTTAAGATTTGCAGGGCTGTGTTATTTATCGCAATTTTCAATAATTTTACAATTTTTTTAATTTTTAATTATTCTCTTAAAATTTTATAATTATTCTTTAATTTTTCCAATTATTTTGTTTGGCTGTGTATTAATCTAGCATTTTTTGAATTTTGTTTTCACTTATCAATTGTTTTTATCGGTTTGTAATTTTTTTTTCAATTACTGATTATTTTTTCCAATTTTAATTTATTTTTTACATTTTTTTATTTTTTTCTTCAATTTTTTGTTATTTTCTTTAATTTTCAATTATTATCTTATATTTTTTAAATATTTTTTCTTTCATTTTTTGTCACGTTTTCCAGGGAAAAATTCAGCTTTTAACCTTTTATGAAGATAAAGGGTACTGTGATACATGTATAATGAAATTAATTTTAAAAAAATTGTTTAATACATAAATGTTTGGTGTTTTTGTACATAGCGTGAAAATTTCAAAAATTTATTGCGTAAAGATAAGAAATATATCTTACATAAGGAATTTGTTTAACCAGGTACCCACCTGTGTAAGTTAGCATAGAAAATTTTGGTACCCACCCCCCTACCCAAAAGACCTTACGTAATTTATGGACGGCCCTAGGCGAAATTTTTATTTAACACAATATCTATTTAATAGACTGTTTAATTATTCGAATCTTTGTCCGTAATCATTTCAATATTTTAGAAATGTCATTTATATAAACATTTATTTATTCATTTATTTATTCATTTATTCTGCCATACCCATCTAATATTCTAGATAATCAACTTTCCATTCCTGCGCCTCAAATACCCCTGTGAATGGATTTTTTAATCTGAAAAAGGGTACTTTGGGGTGAAAAATAAGGTACTCACTGCCCTTTTGGACAAATTCCCCCTAAGGACCCGCAGGGAGTCGAAAAATGTTTTCTCTGTTAGGAAATTTTGTTTTACTTGATGAAAGAGTAGGCTAAAAATTCTGAAAATAGTTCATAAAGCTAGAGTTTAAGATTTACTTTGAACAAATTTTTTTTAAGTTTCCCATGGGAAAGTTCCAAGAAATGTGGGTGCTATCTAGGTCCCCTTAAGGACGATCGATGGACAAATCCGACAGTGTTTCTCAAAGACTTTCCCCACCTCTGGTGAAAATTTGCACTTTGACAATTCATTTAAAAAAAACCGAACACTTTTTCCTCTTAGTAGCTCTGATTGAGAAAATCATAGGTAATAAGGAATTTAAAAATTGAAAGTTTTTCACAATTGAATATTTCCATGAGCAGAAAAAACGAAAACGGTAATAAAACTACTGACAGACTTGCTACAAAAAAGGCCGCGACACGTTACATGTGTCTCGTGTGACGTATAGCGGCCATTTTGTGTAGCAAGTCTGTCAGTTTTATTACCGATTTCGTTTTTTCTGCTCTTGGAAACATCCAATCGTTGAAAACTTAATTTTTAAATTCCTTATTACCTATGATTTTCTCAATCAGAGCTACTTCGAGGAAAAAGTGTTCGGTTTTTTTTTAAATAAATTGTCAAAATACAAATTTTTGCAGAAGGAGAGGATAGTCTTTGACAAACACTGTTGGTCTTGACATTGATCGTCCTTAATATACAAAAGAATATATTAATTAATATATTCTTGAAATGTATGATGATTCTACCCTGTCGATAACAACTCACTGAAAGCTCATTAAAAACTCACTGAAAACTCACTTGTAGAGCGAGTTTTCAGTGAGTTTTTTGTGAGCCTTCAGTGAGTTGTTATCGACAGGGTATGTAATGTTCAAGGGTTAACCCTTGAACATTACTTGACATTACATAAAATCATCTCAATTTCAGTTAATGAATAAATCAATTTCATTTTAATCTTATTCCTTAATATAAATTGAATTCAAAAATATATACTTTTCTTAGGTTCTCGCTTTGCATCATTCATAGCAGTTCTTTTAGGAGCACTGTTCACTGCTGGAGGTTTTTCGGCACTTGTGGAAGGTACTGCAAGTTCACGCTGTCCATTATTTTCTTCATTTAAATTCCTACAAAAATCACAGTATCAATTGAAATTCTTTGCAGTCTAATTTGTTTCTTGTATTGTCAAATATCATTTTTTGTACCTATTCAATCGTAATTTTTTATCAACCAGAAAGGTTAGTTTTTAGATAGATTTGTGCACATAATTTTTTCAAACTGAATTACATTTTTTCTGCTTTTAATTTATTTCTTTCACTTGGGGTTTGAATATCAAATCTTTTAACCCTGTTAATGAGGGTCAAACCATTATATTTCAACTGAAGTCTTTATGGTTATAAAAATTTGATACTTTCTGGGATTATATTTAATAAAGAAGCATTGAAACAGTTTAGATAATATAAATATTTATATTGCTGATTGTATCGAGCGGAAACAAATATCAATTGACGGGACGAGGAGAGAAGGGAGAAGTTGAGCTCCATTCGGGATATTTTCTTTTCGCTCCCGGTACCTGAGTCATTTTTCCCACTACTCTACACTACCCTTTAAACGTTAATTTTAACGGGGTACCGGGTGAGTTTAGAAGAATCTTCTTGGGACCACTGTAACCGTATAGGTCTTTCTGCGAGTGCAACTTGTACTTGTCCGATTTTTAATGATTTACAACCTTCTTTATGTGCGATGTAAATTAATTGTTGGTAACTTTCCTTTGTATAATAATATTGTTTTAAAAATCATTAAAACAAAAATCTGTGTAATATTTAAATATGACAATAGATAAAATCTGCAGGTTTCATGCGTAAACTTACTCTTCATCGTCCTCAGAATTTAAAAAATCCAAATATTGGCTTTGCCAACAAACGCCGTTGGCTCTTAATGTCTTAAAGTGAGTGTGTTTTAAATAATTCCACTTCAGTTTGGCTTCCTTCTCAGTGTATTTGCCTATATAAATATTAATATTCATAATAATAGTAATAATAAAAATAAGATAAATAACAATACAAATATTATTAAAAGTGTTTATAATTAAAAAACTGTTGCAAACTGTTATTGATAAAAAGCTTTGCAATACCTTTTAATGAATCGCTGATATCTTTCCAGAGTATGTTCGCCTTGGAGTTTGGTATTTTTTTTTTTTTAGTATAACTCTGGTCTTTTTTTTACTTCATTTATTAGCATTAGGTCAAAGTCATTATCTGTTACGATTTTTCGTGTTTGTTTTTTCTTAGGAGCAGCTGAAAATGACGAAGTTTCAAAATTAAAATTATAAGATAAAAATTAAACAGTTTTGAAAAATTAAAATCTCTTAAAAACCTTGCAGGAAAATTAAAAAAGCAAAGGATTATTGTGACACGATTTTTTAAATTTTATAATGATTAAAATACTAAAATTGAAATTTTGAGGAATTATCTATAAATTTGTAGGTTTTGTTTATGGTTTGCGATATTCTACATCCAGTATTAGACATCCAGAGAATTGTAATGTTCTTTTGATTTAAATCATGATTTTAATGCAAATTTTCCAATGATTTAAATCAAAGTTATTTAAATCAATAACAGCTCTGTTTGTAACATAAACTTTATTTCTTTTATTGTTATTATTAATCAGCAGTATGTATAATTGTAAAAAATTGTACTATTTTTTGGAATTTATAATTTACTTTTTGAACCTCTTAAAAATTTAAGGTTCTAAATATAATTTTAAGGTATAGACATAAAAAGATGATTAGAAAATTTCATAACTTTTCCACGTTTTTCAAATAATTTTGAAAACATTGCAGGAGCAAATACAAAATTATGTTTAAACTTTTTAGCTAGTTATACAACCAAAACTATATATAAGAATATCATAAGGGCATCTGGAGTTTTGAAAAAAATTTAAGGCCTCATTAAAAGGTTTGAAGATCTAAAACAAATCTTGTTAAATTTTACTTCTGATATAATATTCTATTTTTAAGAATAGTTTTTTAACCAATTTTGTACTAAAAGCCTAAATAAATATAATAATATGGGTCAAAACTCATGATATTAGAGCATATGGAAAAAAACATTTTATGGAAATATTGAAAAAATTTTATGTTAGATCATAAAAAAAGTTTTTACAAAACAAAAAAAAAATGGGGAAAAAATATTAAGATATACTGAAAACAGTAAGGAATATAAATGCATGGAGAAAATTTACGAGCGATTTTTTTTGGGATTCCATGAGAAATTCGGTTGATCGAAAATAGATAACGTTTCAGTATGTTTGGATGCATTGTTTGAAAATACCTGCTTGACTTTAAATACAAATATTTCTGCAATTAAATTGCAGAAAAAATCAACAAATTAAAAGCATTTGAAAATTTATTAAACTTGACAAAACAGAAAAAAGAAACTAAATTTCAACTACTTTAATCATATAATTGTGGAATTATCGTAATTTATAGTCAGAAGTTTCTTTTGTCAAAATTACGATTCTGAAATGCTAAGTATTCTTTTTAGTTTTAATTTTGTTTTTTAATTAATTAATTAATAGTAATTCTAGTAAGTTTCAATAACATTTATTGTAGCAACTTTAATTTTATTAAAATTATTTTACATTATAAACAAAATTATATTATCGAAAAGAAATATTTAGATAATAATTAAACATTTTTTCTTACAATATATTACAATTAAATGTATTGTTTCTTAATACAAAAAAGGTTTGAAACATGCATTGAAAACACCAATTTTTCTTGACACTTGCATATTTAATAACAATTTAGGGCTGCAAAATAAAAAAATTAATCCAGAACAACTTTAAAAGTTAAATTCAAAGCCTTAAATAATTCATATTATGATTATATAAATTAAAATATTTTTAAAAATATGTTAGCGATCAACTTTATAGTTGAAAGTCTGTGGTTTTACTCAAATCCAAATTTTTATGTTTAGAATAAAATAAATTATACCTACTTCTGTCAATTTATAATATATACTGTAATATATACGTACTATTCAACAACTTTTTAATATAACTCATGTTTTAAGAAAGAGCCAGATTGAGGCAGATCGATATATCCAGACAAAATTATACATATAGTAGTTAATGATCTCAGAAAATTTTAGATTTTCACATATTTTACTTATATAATCGTACAGTATCATTTTTGAAAGCATTAATTTTTTGACAAATTAAGTTTATTGCAACGACATTAATCCAAATTAGTCAATAAACTACTATAACCCTGGCAGCCTGGTAACCCCAAACGGCAACCATTGAAAGTTGCCGTTTGGTTGCAGTTTGGTTACGGTTCGGTTTTAAGCTGAATATGAAAAGAAATAAGTATAATTAGTACTTCTGAAGTACTAATTACGATAAAGTAAATTACTTTTGATTGTATTTATTAAGTTTTGACTTATAAATAATTGTTTTATGTGGGAAAATAATGAAAAAGTGAATATCATTTTAGGAGCGAATGTCAAGTAGGACGGTTAGTAGAGTGCTACATATGAAAGTTCCACTTTGGAAATTTCGATTGTTGGTGAATGATTGCGTTAAAAGGATGAAATTTATAAAGTAAAGTGTGACTTTGATAAATTAAACAATAAGAAGACTTCGTATTTTGAATTTTTAAAAAAAAAGTGGTCATTAACTTGAAAAAGTGAGAAAATATAAATGTATATTTTTTGTAGAAAATAAAAATATTTCATGAAAAAAATGATAATTTAGATACTCACAGGGGCATGAATAATCCATAGATTTTGAAAAATTAGTAATCAATTTAAATGCACCAACACAACATAAACACAAAGAATAAAAAATATCGATTTTATTAATTGAGAATTACCATGTCAGAAAGTTGGCTGGTAACCGCGCGAACAAGTTTGACATCTAGCAGAACGGTGTGATTTAATAAACTGTCAAAGTTGGGCAACAGATGGCGGCAGCATGAAAATTTCTAGCCCGTCGAATTAAAACCGATGAAACGGACCTCTTGCACGTTGTAATTTTAATAAAAATAAGTAAATAACAGCAATTGCACTGAATAGATTTTTATTATTTTTTATTTGGAATAAATGAGATCGAAAATTATTTTCCCCAGTTCGATATCTAGAGTTTGAAGATTAACCCCTATTTAAAAGACAAAATATTATTTTTTTTTACAAAATTAAAATTATATTATTATTGATTATTACATAAATTAAAAAAAGATTGTTAACAGTCGAATATCCAAATGGTCGAATATCTAAATTGTCGAACATCCATTTGGTCGAATATTCATTTTGTCAAATTTCTAAATTGTCGAATTTCCAAATTGTCGAATATCCATTTTGTCGAATCTCTAAATTATCGAAAGTCCATTTTGTCGAATTTCCAAATTGTCGAATATCCAAATAGTCGAATTTCCAAATTCTCGAATATCCATTTTATCGAATTTACAAATTGTCGAATATCCAAATAGTCGAATTTCCAAATTGTCGAATTTCCAAATTGTCGAATTTCCACTTTGTCGAATCTCCAAATGTTCGAATGTCCAAATGTTCGGAATTTTTTTTATGAGATTTTTCTATCTATGAAATACGTTGGTATCGTTGGTATAGTAGATTGGACAAATGCGCAAGATTAAAAATTTCCATAACGATTTTCAATTTCGCGCACTAGTCCAATCTACTATATCAACGCATTTCATTGGTTGGAAACTCACATAAAAAAAGTTCGAACATTTGGACATTCAAACATTTGCAGATTCGACAATTTGGAGATTCGACAATTTGGAAATTCGACAATTTGTATATTCGAACATTCGGAAATTCGACAAAATAGATATTCAATAATTTCGAAATTCGACAATTTGTAAATTCGATAAAATGGATATTCGATCATTTGGAAATTCGACAATTTGCAAATTCGACTATTTTGACATTCGAACATTTGGAGATTCGAACATTTGGAGATTCGACAATTTGGAAATTCGACAATTTAGAAATTCGAAAAAGTAGATATTCGATAATTTGGAAATTCGACAATTTAGAAATTCGACAAAATGGATATTCGACCAAATGGATATTCGAGAATTTGGAAATTCGACAGTTTGGACATTCGACAAAGTGGATACTCGACAAAGTGGATATTCGGCAGTTTGGAGATTCGAACATTTAGAGATTCGACAATTTGGAAATTCGACAATTTAGAAATTCGAAAAAGTAGATATTCGATAATTTGGAAATTCGACAATTTAGAAATTCGACCATTTGGATATTCGACTGTTAACAATCTTTTTTTAATTTATGTAATAATCAATAATAATATAATTTTAATTTTGTAAAAAAAAATAATATTTTGTCTTTTAAATAGGGGTTAATCTTCAAACTCTAGATATCGAACTGGGGAAAATAATTTTCGATCTCATTTATTCTAAATAAAAAATAATAAAAATCTATTCAGTGCAATTGCTGTTATTTACTTATTTTTATTAAAATTACAACGTGCAAGAGGTCCGTTTCATCGGTTTTAATTCGACGGGCTAGAAATTTTCACGCTGCCGCCATCTGTTGCCCAACTTTGACAGTTTATTAAATCACACAGTTCTGCTAGATGTCAAACTTGTTCGCGCGGTTACCAGCCAACTTTCTGACATGGTAATTCTCAATTAATAAAATCGATATTTTTTATTCTTTGTGTTTATGTTGTGTTGGTGCATTTAAATTGATTACTAATTTTTCAAAATCTATGGATTATTCATGCACCTGTGAGTATCTAAATTATCATTTTTTTCATGAAATATTTTTATTTTCTACAAAAAATATACATTTATATTTTCTCACTTTTTCAAGTTAATGACCACTTTTTTTTTAAAAATTCAAAATACGAAGTCTTCTTATTGTTTAATTTATCAAAGTCACACTTTACTTTATAAATTTCATCCTTTTAACGCAATCATTCACCAACAATCGAAATTTCCAAAGTGGAACTTTCATATGTAGCACTCTACTAACCGTCCTACTTGACATTCGCTCCTAAAATGATATTCACTTTTTCATTATTTTCCCACATAAAACAATTATTTATAAGTCAAAACTTAATAAATACAATCAAAAGTAATTTACTTTATCGTAATTAGTACTTCAGAAGTACTAATTATACTTATTTCTTTTCATATTCAGCTTAAAACCGAACCGTAACCAAACTGCAACCAAACGGCAACTTTCAATGGTTGCCGTTTGGGGTTACCAGGCTGCCAGGGAAGCTTATATACTTACAAGTTGTACGAAAGCTGTGAAAAAATTAAAAAAATTTTTAAAAATATTATAAATGTTCCAAAAAATACGTACTGGCCCAGAAACATTTCCATCCTTAATTTGTGACATTTTAAAACTATTTTTTAATTCAAAATAAGATTAACTTTCTAATGCTTATCTTCACCATCTGCTCATAGATAACCATAAACAAACCGAAAGACCACAGACAGAAACTAAACAGTCATTTCCAACAAAAGACTAACCTTTTTGACACTTGAGCACAATCGAATGCATTTCGGAACGCACGAAAACCCCAAGTCCCCAACAATCTTCTCATTGGTCGAAAATCTAATCCTCAAATCCACTAATACCCAAATCCTTCCCATGAGACTTCACCCTAAGCAGATAAAAATACGGTTGCGGGACCAGAGCATGAGACAGAAAAGGACAGAAACAGTCTCTGTCCATTATTATCTCATGCCCTGCTCCCGTAACCGTATTCGTTGTGCTTTGGGCTTGAGGGCGCAATTACATGCCTGCGTTGAATGCTGCGTTTTTGCGTTGTGCGTTGTATCCCTAGGGACTGAGAGTTCGTGGACCGTGCTTACCCTACTGAAAAATCCTATATAGGAATCCATGTGGATTCTCATAGGAATCTATGTGGATTCCTATAGGTCGCCTATAGGACACGTCCTATATAGGATCCTATGTGGACTCTCCTATAGGAATACATGTAGGATCTCATATAGGATCCTACATAGGCGTCCCAAAAAATTTTTGTACACCCCCCTACATAGGATCCTACGTAGGTTCCCATATAGGATCCTATATAGGATCTTTTATGGGCGCCCAAAAAAAAGTATGAACACAGAATTAATTGTTTTTTTTTAACAACTTTATTCAAATATACATTAAGCACCATTATAAGGACGAAAAATATTTACTGCGCAGGCGTAAGTATTGTAGAATACGTAAAAGACGACTGCGCATGAGGAAGGGGCAGGAGGGTGTACAAAAATTTTTTGGGACGCCTATGCAGGATCCTATATGAGATCCTACATGTATTCCTATAGGAGAGTCCACATAGGATCCTATATAGGAAAAGTCCTATAGGCGACCTATAGGAATCCACATAGATTCCTATGAGAATCCACATGGATTCCTATAGGACAATACCTATATAGGCTCCTATATAGGATCCTATGTAGGATCCTATATAGGATTTTTCAGTAGGGTAATGTAGTTCCCTGGAGTTCAGGTTATATTTAGAAGTACGTATTCAAGTGTTTTGTTTGCTTATGGCCATTTACAACCTGTCAGATTTATTGTCTGCTATTTTTATTTAATAAAGCCCAAAGCACAACGACTACGGTTACGGGAGCAGGGCATGAGATAATAAAGGACAGAGACTATTTCTGTCCTTTTCTGTCTCATGCTCTGGTCCCGTAACCGTATTTCTATCTGCTTAGGCCTTAAACCGCAAATATAAATTGTATTCTAATTTGCGAAAAATGAATAAAGCAGTTGAGAAAAATGTTGAAGTAAATTATAAATTTGATCTATTAATGTAGTCAAGAAATATAACATTAGTATATTTAAATATATTGCAATGTGGAAAATTCCATTTTTCTTCAAAATTCCTTGCGTGTGAGAGGCACCCTTCTGTAGTTAAACGCAGGGAGTAGTATAAGGAGACTGAACGGCCATGATAAATCCGCGTTAAAAACGGACCACTCTTTTGTAACGTAATTTCTATAGGCTCACTTCAATGCGCACTAGCGCTTCTCGCGGAAAGTCTGAGAACCCTGTTTGTAAACAAGAAATGGCATTTTATAACCTGTTTTTGCATATGAATTTTATTAATATTGCGTATAATCGTTGTTTGACATCAAAAGCTTACCTATTATTATAAAAAAGTTTTTATTGTCCAAGTGTAACATATGATTACGCCAAAAATGTCATCCGTATGTGCAGTTGAAAAGTGCAATTCTTACGATTTAATCAAGCGATAGGAAGGAAAAAAATTTCTTTTGTTATACAAAGGTTTGTTTTAGCTTATATTTTTTTAATTGTACAGATGTTACTAGTTAAAATTAATGTTATAGTTTATGAATGTGCTTAAATTTAATATGTTTATTTATGCACATGGGGGGAAGTGCTGGAATTGTGGCAGGAATCTGTTCACAAGAAAAATATTTATTTTTCGCCTCTCTCCTATATTTTCCCTTGAACATACAATACACTTTCACAGTAAAAGACAATTAATTATCAAAAACAACAAGAAATTAACTTTTATGCAGCAGTACGGATGCAATCGCGATGACGCGAACAAACAGTAGCAGACGACATATAATGCCAATTTTGACCACCATGAGCGCAAGTGCGCATAGAAGTGAGCCTATAGAAATTAAGTTACGAACATCGGGACCACTTTCTATACATATCGTTCGGTCTCCTTATACTACTCCCTGGTTAAACGTGAAAATGATGTAGGTTTCAGTGCGACCCAAATAACTGTGCACGTTTCTCTAACAATCTTTAGCCTAAAGCACAATGAATCGTAATCGCTAATCCTTAATCGTAAGAATGAGAGGAAGTAGGACAGACATATATCTCTGTCCTGCTCCCTCTCATTCTTACGATTAAGGATTAGCGATTACGATTCATTGTGCGTTAGGCTTTTGATACCAAACTTGGACTCACGCGGAATTGATATGAAATTGAATGCATAGAATCTCCTGAAGCGAGATAACGTAAAAAAATATGCAACCGTGTACGTGCTGCTACCGGTTCCCGAATCGCAAATTGTTTTTCAATGTGTAGGTTGTACTTTCTTAAGTAATTTGTTAAACAATTTCTTATTCATTCGTAAATAATTAAAATATTTTTCTCTATCTCCTGTCTCCATTTCATAAATAAGATTCTCACTGGCACCTTGAGCACGTCGTCGATCCACTGAGAAAATTGGACGAACCCAAAACCTATTACGTACTTTAGATTCCTGTCGAACCAGTTCTAAATACAAGATGTATAGGTGCATAATATGTTGTTGACTTTCTGCTGCTTCAGAAGGTGTCTGAACCAATGTATTGCAGTATTGCAATAACCAAAAAATATATAGAACATCAAGGGCTTTCATTGTCTTTTTCTTATGTCAATAAAGCTGAAACCGAGAATGAAAAATTATACCTTCAGATTTTATCGTTTTTATCAATTATTAGGGACAAATTATAAATCATTATTACTTCTATAAAGCTCGATTATTACGATTTAAAATCAAAACTTTGATCCCTAGCTTGCTTCGATCATAAAAAACTTACTCTAATAAACACATATATATATTTGAATTTTTTATCACAAAATTCAATTAAAACTAGGATATCTTAATAACAAATTCAGATAGAGGCTCAAATCTGATTATTTTAGTCGATAATTGGGAAAAAAATGTTTCCATTTTTTAAATGGAAAATGGAAATTCAAAAGTATTAAATGGTTTCCCAGTGGGCAGAAATTTCCAAAAGACGTCTTAAGGACGTCTTTTAGACATAAAGGCCGACATAGGGACGTCTTTCGGACATGTGTGCCCACTGGGTTATATGCGATAAAAAAAGATTTCGCTTTTTTATAAATTATACGTATCTCTTTAATTAGTGCTTTTCCGTGTATGAAAAGGTATTGCAAAAAGTATCATAATATGTGCACTATACGTACGAAAGTGCATTTTCCGTCTTCGTGCAAATTTCTGCACTCGCTTTGCTCGAGCAGCAAACTTTGCACTCGTCGGAAAATAACAGCTTTCGATAGTTGGTGCACAATGTACTGTTATGTTTTGTGGTATATATTTAACATTTTTTTAAACCTCTACGATACTATTCAATCAGTTTCTATCATAATGTAAAATTAATCCGTTTCATTTCAAACCTAGAAATTGTAATTCTTTTAAATCCTACGTTATTTCATTCCGATACAATCCATTCCAATTTTAATTGGATTTTAAACGGATTAATTCGGAGTGAAGTAAAACAGGATACAATTAAAAGGATTGAAACTCATAGAATTCAAACGCATTAATTCGGAATGATTAAGAAAAGAATTAATTTTCAAGTGAGAATATCATATATGAAACGCGCAGTAAAGGAGATGGGGACCTTGTTTTTTTTAGATGTAAAAAACTATAGGTTATCTTTATAATCGTTTTATTTTAATTATTGGTTTCTAGTAGTATAACTATGAGAGTACGAGGCCACAGTGTCGATTTTCGCCACCAGGTGGCGCCCTAGTCAGTTACCTGCAGTGGATTTTTAGCGGTTTTGTTGATAAATTACCGTCGGTCGGTAATGCAGATTTCGCGTGTGTGTTACCTTGTGTCGGTAATGCAGATTACTTGCTTGCTCGACGGTAAGGTAGATTTCCGAAGTCGGTATTACTATATGTCGGCATTCTCTTGGGGATTCTCCTACGTCATTTTAAGTTTTTACCCTTACTTTTGCGCTGGAATTTAAAGGTACCTCTACTTTCAGGTTTTTCAAACGGGGGATTTCTCCATAGACGGCGCTGCAATCGAATCGCACCAAGTTTAACTTAAAATCTTAATCTTTCTATTTTGCATAAACTGTGTATTGTTGTTAACTTTTACCTTAGGACTAATTGCATGTGTTTATGACCTCATCCATCTGTAGAATTTGCATAAACAATAAATTGTTGTTAACTTTTATCTTAGAAATAAGTTACATGTCTTTGGTACTACCACCCACTGTCCACCTAGTATATGTTTTCAATGTATGTATCATATGCCTAACACCCCCCCCCCCCACCCACCAACCCGCCACCCACTTAGTATATGTTTTGACAGAAACTATTCTATTCTTAACACCACCCACCTACCAAACCCAAAATGTATTGGGACTTAAATTTTCAAAATACCGAGATTAGCGGGTAGATTAGGGGGGTGGGTCACGTTGGGCCTGATTTGACGTATGGTGCGCAAACGAGATGCGCGTGGCCAATGTGAACGAATACTCAAGCGATGTATATTCGGTCTAGCTTAAAAAAGAAAGGTCCACGATCCCCCTAAAGGCCTAAGCAGATAAAAATACGGTTACGGGACCAGAGCATGAGACAGAAAAAGACAGAAACAGTCTCTGTCCTTTATTATCTCATGCCCCGCTCCCGTAACCGTATTCGTTGTGCTTTGCGGGCTTAAGCCAAAGAGTTTTGCTATTTTTCTCTTCCTCTATCGCTGTTACTGACGCATGAAATAGAAAGGAACAAGGAGAGGAGGATGAAATTGCCACATCGTTTTAAAATTCACCTTCTTCTTTCAGTACAAATGTACTAAATTTTACAGTTGTAAAATACATAATTTACTCTCCACCAACAGAAAATGCATTGGAACTGTAAAAAATTTAATTGTATTTTGTATTGTGACACTATGAAAATAAATCGCTTTACGTAACACATAGTAAATGTTAACGTATTATGATGGAAATATTCGGTCCGATAAATAAATATTTCACTTATGAATTTCTTATTAGAAAGTCAAGGATTAGGTAAAGTAGTAAAAACACATTGACAGTAGTAGGGTTTATTTGAATAATGCCTAGAATACATTCTACAGTTTCAATATATAAATTTAGAAAACAATTTCGAAGAGCTACTACATTATTTACAGCTCATTTATCGAATCACATACAATGGATTGTACATGTAATATTAACAATAGGTCTTTTTTAACATTCCTAAGCGCTGAGCAGTCTATATATTATAAATTTCATATCAACAATTATATTAAAAAAGAATTAACAAATATGCTGTAAATAATGATAAGTGTAATAATATAATGATATTATCGGTATTATAAAGCGTACAAAGCTGACCTTTTAGACATAACCTAGAAAATCAGGCCATCATATTTGTTTACATACGTCCTGGAGCTATAATGTCAAACGCAAGTACGCATGCTTTCATAATGCGCGCGTTATTTGGAATTTTTAGAAATTGAAGAAAGGGACCTAAGAAGGAAATTGGTTATTTTCCAGGAGAGCGAAAACAAAAGTCGAGCGTGCATGGTAATCTGTACAAATCGAGAGATTTGAATTGTTATAACTTTAAAATTATTAAATAAAAACCTTTTCTGACTTTAGATAATGAAAAAGGAACCTTTGATTAAATTAAAACATCAATAAACCGAAAAACGATTTTTTACTTCTTAGGTCCCTTTCTTCAGAACGCGTCACATTATTACTATATTTTAACATATTTATTATGATTAAATAATTTTAGTTTAAGAAAAAATAAACTTCATCAAATATATTTTATATAAAGAAAGTATAAATACATTTTTTAAATATGTTTAAAATTAATTTATTAAAAGCATTTCTAATCAACGTGTGTATTTTGACCAATCGCACTTATGCCTGTACTTTATGTTGTCAGCAGTCAGGTTCAGCAGTCACTTATTTGAAAGAAATCTCTAAACAATTGCATGCTTTGAGATTACTATATAGGTTGAATATAGGTTGATCTTATAAATTCTCATTAATTCTTCAAATTGCGAATTGTAAAATTTTTTACCTTTATCAGTTTGTAATTTCTTTAGAATGCGCATTTCCCACGTAATATACGTAGAAAACGTAGAAAGCTAGGTAATTTACATGTCAAATGTATAATGTATATCTACCCAGATAACCAGCGTACAATACGTACCATTGCATTATACTACTACTATATACGAGTATAATGATACTGATTTTTGAAGTACTGATTCTAAACTATAATGGCCTGTTTACACCTTCGAAAAAAAATTTTTTTTTCGCATTGGAGGGAAGAGGACAGACTGTGTATGTGAACTCTTTACTCTCATGCAAAAAAATTTTTTTTTTCGAAGGTGTAAATAGGCCATAATGGTGCCAGTATGTATGTACCTTTTTATTACATTTGTATGACGTACTTGTATCGTACTAGTATTACACTTGTATGTAATTCATAAAAACTTTAAGATTTTCAGTTAGTACGCGTACTAAATAAATATGGAGTCATACCAAAGTCGTACTAATCTAGCATCTTGAAAAATAATTTGAGAATTTGAGTACATAGTAAGATTATAATGCAAGTACAGGGCCAGTACATCATACTGTTGAAAAAAAAAATAGGGGGGACCGAGGAGGAAAGTAACAGAGGTGGAAAGTAACAACGCTTATAACTTCTAAACCAATCAGCGAAGAGACATGGTCCCAAAGTAATTTTTTGTCCAGTTTTACCCCCTCTACCTTCCTTATATCATGCGCGAGCTGGTTTGGGAACCGTATGTCTGATATTGACATGTTGTGCAAAAATTACGATAAAAGTAAGTTTTTGCCTAAATTTTCAAAATATCATATTTCTTTGATTTCATAGATATTTCGTGCTTTTCGTAATATTGAAGCTTAATTATCTACCTTTAGGTTGTACTTGTGTTTAATTAAAAAATATAAAAAACTTTTTTGTAATTTAAACTTGTTTCTTGAGATCCAAGGAAAAGAGGGGTGAGGTGGAAAGTAACACGTTGTTACTTTTCTCCTCACCCCATGCTTTATTTTTATAAACATCCTCCTTTTTTATAACTATGTGATTTTATATGTTGATTTCATATTTTAATGATGAAATATTGAACATTTGATTGGAATTTTTTTAAAAACGATACTTTTTAACGTCATAGCTGTGGAACGAATATTAAATAGATAAAAAAAGCTTGATTACAAAAAAGTGTAAAAATATGTGCCAATTATGTACAAAATGTAGTTAATATTAGTTTGTCTTTTTTATATGTTCATAATAAAAATAATTTTAATTAATAGCAGTTTTATATTTGAAATGTTAGCCTTAATCTCCCCTATGCACATACTGGCACTGTACCAGTTTAATGCAAGTCAGGGAGTAGTATAAGGAGACCGAACGATATGTATAGAAAGTGGTCCCGATGTTCGTAACTTAATTTCTATAGGCTCACTTCTATGCGCACTTGCGCTCATGGTGGTCAAAATTGGCATTATATGTCGTCTGCTACTGTTTGTTCGTGTCATCGCGATTGCATCCGTACTGCTGCATAAAAGTTAATTTCTTGTTGTTTTTGACAATTAATTGTCTTTTACTGTGAAAGTGTATTATATGTTCAAGGGAAAATATAGGAGAGAGGCGAAAAAAAATATTTTTCTTGTGAACAGATTCCTGCCACAATTCCCGCACTTCCCCCCATGTGCATAAATAAACATATTAAATTTAAGCACATTCATAAACTATAACATTAATTTTAACTAGTAACATCTGTACAATTAAAAAAATATAAGCCAAAACAAACCTTTGTATAACAAAAGAAATTTTTTTCCTTCCTATCGCTTGATTAAATCGTAAGAATTGCACTTTTCAACTGCACATACGGATGACATTTTTGGCGTAATCACATGTTACACTTGGATAATAAACACTTTTTTATGATAATAGGTAAGCTTTTGATGTCTAGCAACGATTATACGCAATATTAATAAAATTCATATGCAAAAACAGGTTATAAAATGCCATTTCTTGTTTACAAACAGGGTTCTCAGACTTTCCGCGAGAAGCGCTAGTGCGCATTGAAGTGAGACTATAGAAATTACGTTACAAAAGAGTGGTCCGCTTTTAACGCGGATTTATCATGGCCGTTCAGTCTCCTTATACTACTCCCTGATGCAAGTAACTAAACGTGATTAAATGTACGTGAACTGACCTATGCCACATTATGTAGAAATGCAGAAAGGTAAATTACATAGATAATATACGTAATGAGGAATCGGACAAACATTAAAAAATGTCAGAAATTTTTTAAATTTTGAGAAATGATATTATTTGGTACAACAAAAAAGCATGCAAAATTTGAAAATTCTTTGCTAAATAATTTAGAAGTTAAAAAAATTATTTATTTATCATGGTCTCTTATGAAGAAACGGTAACCAAGGTACTTTGAAAGTAAATTTCTGATAGATATCGATGCCAGATTTTCTTGGGCTAATTGTATTTAATTTGGTCACCTTACCGATCATTTAAAAGCAAAAATGTTAAAAATATTCAAAAATTCTCAAGATTTTTCGAATTATTCAGTCTAGATGCGGCAACGCTGTAAAGCTGTCAAATGCAGTAAAGAACGTAGGTTACGTAAGTTTGGTTTGAGTCAGGTAAGAAGTTCCGGCTACAAGCGCGCTAAATTCAAATTCATTAATATTAAAGTTTTTTCAATTCACTTACAGATTGTCAATTATTATTTATTTATAAATATTTAAATATTATTCCACTTATAAATTTCTGTAGGCATGCTCAAACGCTGCTACCAGCCTTCGAAAAATAAAACTTAGATATGTCTTGTTGTTACGCTTTTTAGGTTACTTTGAAATTAAAAATAATAACACTTATATTACACTAAAATAAATCTGATTATTGTATATTACGATATATTTTAGTTTATTAAATATTAAAATACGCTATTTACCATTAAGTTAAAAATAAATATGGAAATAAATTTCCCCAAATTTTGTTTTCTTAGGTTTCCGAATCGCACAGTTACTGTCAAAAGTTTTGTTTTCTTCGGCCAAAAAAATGCTAATTTCTTATACTAAACATTAGTTTAATTAAAAAATGTAATCTTTAACTTTTCCGAAAGTCACCCTGAACTTTTCTGAAAAATGACTAACTTTTCCTAAAGCTACCTTGAACTTTTCTGAAATACATGTAAAATTAAGTTATACATATAAAGTTAAGCTTTTTTAACGCTTTACGTTATTAGCAGTGACATGGTCGATCTTGCACTAACTTGCCTAAACTTGTTTACCTTCTGTAGAGAAGATTTGAAACTAATTTAGGACATACTGACACGCTTGTACTGTTGACACTGTATATTGTGTCAGCGCATATAAGATCACATGGTATAATATAGACAAATCAGCAACGGAGTTAGGAAGGTTTCAAATAGTGGAGGGGTTACATTTAAGAGAAAGGCAAGGGCGGATCCAGCTAGTGCTTCACGATGTCGATATAATATCGATATCGTCTCGATATCGTCTTGAAAATCAAGACGATATCAAGATGATATTCTAAAAAAAAAATTCGATACATTTTACAAATATATATAGGTATATTTTTTACAAATATTTTTAAAATTAATTCTTTATTATCACTTTTAATATTAATTAAATAGTAAAGGTTTCTTAAAGTAGCGCGTTTTAATGATTTATTTATTTATATTTATAATAATAATATCTTTGGATGCTCCACCGAAGTCCTGCATTCTCGACTGGGTTAACTTTAACTTTTTTGATATAATAATTAAATTATAAGATAAAAATAACAGTCAGTAATTTTTTTTAGAAGTTAAATTATAATATTCAATATAAAATAAAAGTAAATACTTTTTTTAAAAAGTTCTTTTTTAATTATATTTATATCGTATTTAAATCTAAAGACTACCCTATTTAAAAACCTTACGTAGGATCTGATGTTGGATCTTAGGTAAGATCTTAGGTAAGATCTTAGGTAAGTTCTTATGTGATTTCTTATGTAAGAAATGACGTAAGATCTTACGTGTGCATTTGGCAAAAGATCTTACCCAAGTTCTTATGTAATTTCTTAGGTAAGTTCTTATGTAAGTTCATAGGTTCTGCTAAAAATAAAAAAAATTAATTTTCATATTTTTAATTTTAAAAAACTGTATATTCAAAAAATAAATTAAAGTTAAAAATCTAAATTCATTAAATTTAAGTAATTAAAGTTAATTAAAATTAAATTTGAAAATAGAAGAAAGACAAATCTTTTTTTAAATTTAATTTTTAGACATTTTTCAAAATGTCTGAAAAAAACTATTTAAAAAAATTATTAATCATAAGGTCATTCATAACCATTCATAATAGTTTGACGCACTTTTATTTTTTGTTAGAGGAAAGACATCTTGTGTCTTATCCTTTTAAAATGCTTATTTCTTGATCCATATATAATACCTAAGAGTTCGGTCTCATTTGTGAGGCAGAATGATGGCAGCCCTCTGGCGGCGAACCGAAGAAACAATGTCGCGGGATTACTCAGTTTCAAACCGTTTCACCTGTAAAGTGTATAAGTCACGATAGTTTGTTTACATTGTGCAATGCTTCAAGTAAAAGGTTAAATATTGGTTAAATTAAAATTTTTTAAATAAAGTGTGGCGCATAAATAATTATAAGATGTGAGGATGAGGACGAGAAATTAGTGAATATGTACGTGACAGTTATAATATTGGTAAGTTTTTATAAGATAATTGTCTTTAAACATTTTAATAAAAGTAGGGTTATTGTTTTGAAATGTATTATATTCCATTTAAAAAATAATACTAATTTGTTCAAATTACATATTGTTTATAATTAATTATTAATTTATTAATATAATTTCGAAATATCTATTTTAATATTAATTTAACTAGTTTTGTCAAAGTAAAACTAAAATTTATAACAAGCTTTTTTATTAAATAACAATTTTGAATTAAAATGTTTAAATATATGTGTTTAAATATTTTGTTATAAAATTTTTATTAATATAATTAAATAAAGAATTAAATGATATATTTTTCAAAATGTTTTGTACAATTTAAATTTTTCTTTATTTAAACTGTATAATTTTAAAATAAAATTCATAAAATATCATCACCATTACTTTAACCATTAGGCTAAATTTAAATTTAAATATAAAATAATAAAATAAATATAAATATAAAATAAAATATTTAGTGAATTTAATAATATCTTTATTAAATTTTAATTTTTAAATTTAATCAAATCTATCATTATAAAACATAATGTACTTAATAGTTCTTCAATTTATTTTTAAATTATAAATGATCTTATTGTTTATTGCAAAAAATAACATTATAAAATAACAAAATAAGTATGCTTGCTATTGACCCTACCCTAATATATAATAAATAAATATAAATAATTGATAAATAAAAGGATTTTATTGTTTTTTAATTAATAATAGTATTTTTATTTAACAGTTACAAATATTCAGGTTTTTACATTAAGCTTTATAATACTATAAATTACAAATTGTATTTAACTTAATACTAAACAAGTCAACTGTACATAGTTGAATAATCTACAACTAGTTTTAATTTAACTATAAACTAAACAGTGTTTTATAAAACAATTTTATCACATTATTGGCGTTCCTAAAAATTTTATTGATTAATCCATTAATGCTAAAATATATTGAAATTGGAAAAAATTGTAATAAATAATAATTCTTATTTTTTCCAGAAATATTGGAATACAAAAAATTTCTATTCTAAAGAAATTCCTCAACAGATGCTGTAGACTTATCAATATTTTGAAAATAAAGCTCCAAATCATGTTGATATTACCTTCGGATTCCTATGTACACCTTCGTCTGTGTTAAAAGTTATAATACTTTGAAGTAATATTTGAAAAATAAAAAACATATTTTTAAAAAAGAGAAAATGAGTATTAAAGATTAATGTAAATAATAATAATAATAACAATAATATAAGGCAACTAATATTTTTTGATTTTTTTGCAGGGAATCAACAACCAAAAAATATCCAAAGATGTTCGAATAACCAGCAGCCTTGATTTACAATTGATCCGTTATCAAGAGGCGACACCACCAGAGCAGCAAATCCAATACGAAAAAAAAATCCATGGTTTCCAAAATAACAATTTAGTTCGTGAAGATACCACACTAAAAGAAAAATGTGATTGAGTCTTCTAAATTGAAAACTTACACCTTCAAACAGGTATTTTCGGTAATTTCTAAACACTTAACAATTATTCTCTGACCACTCAGACACAAATTGAAATTTTACTTTTAAAAACAACAAATTAATCACTTTTGTCTCTTTAAAAACATAATATTTAATCTTCTAACACAGAAATAAATGCCTTATTTTTCTCTAAGTGAAACTCTTCAATATTCCTTTGAAAAGTTATACTGGACAGTAATTAATATTAAAAACACATGCTTCAATCAAATACATTACCATACTTTTTATGTAAAAATTTATTAACAATATTTCAATTTTTAAAATTATTCTTCCCGGTAAAATTTCTCACATACAAAACACCTCACCCGCTTCTAAGAAAAATTTTATTTAGAAACCCAATTTGCAAAATTATGCTGCCCAGTAATTAACTTTTTTCGTAATTGAAAACAACAAATTATTATTGACTTTTACTTCTTTAAAAAACATTTTTAAATTTCTAACACAGAAATAAGTTTCGTATTCTTCTCTAAGTAAAATTATCCAGAATTCAAATTTTGAAAAATTATACTAGACAGTAATTTATTTATTTATTTTAAACATAACTTTATTAATCATCTCTGGATATTAAAAACTCATTTTTTAATTTAATACATTGCCAAATTTTCTTAATCTTTTCGACAGTAAAAGTTTTTGAAAAATTCCAAATTACAAAATTTTTTTGCCAATTTTCTAATTTTTTCATTTCAAAAAATTACTAATGTATCATTTTTGTCTCTTAGAAATACATAACTCATATTTTTACATAATAAAATTAAGAAGAAAGATATCTCACATCCCAATTTGAAAAATATAACTGCACAAAAATTAATTCTTCCTTTCTTCGAAAATTCCCGCAAGGATCGTAATAATATTCATATTGTAATTCTATATTGTATATCTATATTCTTCTTTTAGTAAAACTCTTCAATATTTCAATTTTGAAAAATATTTCTTGTCAGTTACTATCTTTTTTGTGTTTCAAAAAAAAAAATAGTTTTTTTTTGCTTCTTACCAACAAATTTTTCAATTTCACACTTTCAAACAAGTTTCCAATCCTTCTCTCAGTAAAAATTCATTTTTTATTCTAATTAACAAAACTAGACTTCCCAGTAATTAATTTTTTAAAATCTTATTTGAATTTCTTAAATAAAAACTACCTTATGGCCCTATTCTAAGTAAAATTTAATTTGCAAAATTATAATCCCCAGTAATACATTTTTTTCTTCTTTGAAAACAACTCATTAATCATTTTGTTTTTGAAAAAACCTATTTTAGCGTCGAACATACAAAGAAGTTTCTGATCATTTTCTGAATAAGAATTTTTTCAAAATTTCAATTTACAAAATTATCCTGGACAGTAATGAATTTTTTTTTATTTTAAAAATAACTTATTTAATCATTTTGGATATTGAAAACACTTGCTTCAATATAATACATTCCCACAATTTTTATCTTTTTGACGGTGGTAATTTTTTAAAAATGCCAATTTTCAAAATTATTTGTCCCGGTATCTAATTTTTGTCGTTTTCAAAAATTCTTAAGTAATAAGTTGTTTAAATACAAACTAATTTCTTATTCTTTTCTGAATAAAAAATATCTCAGAATCCAACTTGCAAACTTGATTAATAAGTTGTTTTCAAAGAAGAAAAAAATGTATTACTGGGGATTATAACTTTGCAAATTAAATTTTACTTAGAATAGGGCCATAAGGTAGTTTTTATTTAAGAAATTCAAATAAGATTTTAAAAAATTAATTACTGGGAAGTCTAGTTTTGTTAATTAGAATAAAAAATGAATTTTTACTGAGAGAAGGATTGGAAACTTGTTTGAAAGTGTGAAATTGAAAAATTTGTTGGTAAGAAGCAAAAAAAAACTATTTTTTTTTTTGAAACACAAAAAAGATAGTAACTGACAAGAAATATTTTTCAAAATTGAAATATTGAAGAGTTTTACTAAAAGAAGAATATAGATATACAATATAGAATTACAATATGAATATTATTACGATCCTTGCGGGAATTTTCGAAGAAAGGAAGAATTAATTTTTGTGCAGTTATATTTTTCAAATTGGGATGTGAGATATCTTTCTTCTTAATTTTATTATGTAAAAATATGAGTTATGTATTTCTAAGAGACAAAAATGATACATTAGTAATTTTTTGAAATGAAAAAATTAGAAAATTGGCAAAAAAATTTTGTAATTTGGAATTTTTCAAAAACTTTTACTGTCGAAAAGATTAAGAAAATTTGGCAATGTATTAAATTAAAAAATGAGTTTTTAATATCCAGAGATGATTAATAAAGTTATGTTTAAAATAAATAAATAAATTACTGTCTAGTATAATTTTTCAAAATTTGAATTCTGGATAATTTTACTTAGAGAAGAATACGAAACTTATTTCTGTGTTAGAAATTTAAAAATGTTTTTTAAAGAAGTAAAAGTCAATAATAATTTGTTGTTTTCAATTACGAAAAAAGTTAATTACTGGGCAGCATAATTTTGCAAATTGGGTTTCTAAATAAAATTTTTCTTAGAAGCGGGTGAGGTGTTTTGTATGTGAGAAATTTTACCGGGAAGAATAATTTTAAAAATTGAAATATTGTTAATAAATTTTTACATAAAAAGTATGGTAATGTATTTGATTGAAGCATGTGTTTTTAATATTAATTACTGTCCAGTATAACTTTTCAAAGGAATATTGAAGAGTTTCACTTAGAGAAAAATAAGGCATTTATTTCTGTGTTAGAAGATTAAATATTATGTTTTTAAAGAGACAAAAGTGATTAATTTGTTGTTTTTAAAAGTAAAATTTCAATTTGTGTCTGAGTGGTCAGAGAATAATTGTTAAGTGTTTAGAAATTACCGAAAATACCTGTTTGAAGGTGTAAGTTTTCAATTTAGAAGACTCAATCACATTTTTCTTTTAGTGTGGTATCTTCACGAACTAAATTGTTATTTTGGAAACCATGGATTTTTTTTTCGTATTGGATTTGCTGCTCTGGTGGTGTCGCCTCTTGATAACGGATCAATTGTAAATCAAGGCTGCTGGTTATTCGAACATCTTTGGATATTTTTTGGTTGTTGATTCCCTGCAAAAAAATCAAAAAATATTAGTTGCCTTATATTATTGTTATTATTATTATTATTTACATTAATCTTTAATACTCATTTTCTCTTTTTTAAAAATATGTTTTTTATTTTTCAAATATTACTTCAAAGTATTATAACTTTTAACACAGACGAAGGTGTACATAGGAATCCGAAGGTAATATCAACATGATTTGGAGCTTTATTTTCAAAATATTGATAAGTCTACAGCATCTGTTGAGGAATTTCTTTAGAATAGAAATTTTTTGTATTCCAATATTTCTGGAAAAAATAAGAATTATTATTTATTACAATTTTTTCCAATTTCAATATATTTTAGCATTAATGGATTAATCAATAAAATTTTTAGGAACGCCAATAATGTGATAAAATTGTTTTATAAAACACTGTTTAGTTTATAGTTAAATTAAAACTAGTTGTAGATTATTCAACTATGTACAGTTGACTTGTTTAGTATTAAGTTAAATACAATTTGTAATTTATAGTATTATAAAGCTTAATGTAAAAACCTGAATATTTGTAACTGTTAAATAAAAATACTATTATTAATTAAAAAACAATAAAATCCTTTTATTTATCAATTATTTATATTTATTTATTATATATTAGGGTAGGGTCAATAGCAAGCATACTTATTTTGTTATTTTATAATGTTATTTTTTGCAATAAACAATAAGATCATTTATAATTTAAAAATAAATTGAAGAACTATTAAGTACATTATGTTTTATAATGATAGATTTGATTAAATTTAAAAATTAAAATTTAATAAAGATATTATTAAATTCACTAAATATTTTATTTTATATTTATATTTATTTTATTATTTTATATTTAAATTTAAATTTAGCCTAATGGTTAAAGTAATGGTGATGATATTTTATGAATTTTATTTTAAAATTATACAGTTTAAATAAAGAAAAATTTAAATTGTACAAAACATTTTGAAAAATATATCATTTAATTCTTTATTTAATTATATTAATAAAAATTTTATAACAAAATATTTAAACACATATATTTAAACATTTTAATTCAAAATTGTTATTTAATAAAAAAGCTTGTTATAAATTTTAGTTTTACTTTGACAAAACTAGTTAAATTAATATTAAAATAGATATTTCGAAATTATATTAATAAATTAATAATTAATTATAAACAATATGTAATTTGAACAAATTAGTATTATTTTTTAAATGGAATATAATACATTTCAAAACAATAACCCTACTTTTATTAAATGTTTAAAGACAATTATCTTATAAAAACTTACCAATATTATAACTGTCACGTACATATTCACTAATTTCTCGTCCTCATCCTCACATCTTATAATTATTTATGCGCCACACTTTATTTAAAAAATTTTAATTTAACCAATATTTAACCTTTTACTTGAAGCATTGCACAATGTAAACAAACTATCGTGACTTATACACTTTACAGGTGAAACGGTTTGAAACTGAGTAATCCCGCGACATTGTTTCTTCGGTTCGCCGCCAGAGGGCTGCCATCATTCTGCCTCACAAATGAGACCGAACTCTTAGGTATTATATATGGATCAAGAAATAAGCATTTTAAAAGGATAAGACACAAGATGTCTTTCCTCTAACAAAAAATAAAAGTGCGTCAAACTATTATGAATGGGTTATGAATGACCTTATGATTAATAATTTTTTTTAAATAGTTTTTTTCAGACATTTTGAAAAATGTCTAAAAATTAAATTTAAAAAAAGATTTGTCTTTCTTCTATTTTCAAATTTAATTTTAATTAACTTTAATTACTTAAATTTAATGAATTTAGATTTTTAACTTTAATTTATTTTTTGAATATACAGTTTTTTAAAATTAAAAATATGAAAATTAATTTTTTTTATTTTTAGCAGAACCTATGAACTTACATAAGAACTTACCTAAGAAATTACATAAGAACTTGGGTAAGATCTTTTGCCAAATGCACACGTAAGATCTTACGTCATTTCTTACATAAGAAATCACATAAGAACTTACCTAAGATCTTACCTAAGATCTTACCTAAGATCCAACATCAGATCCTACGTAAGGTTTTTAAATAGGGTAGTCTTTAGATTTAAAT